>CM067216.1:76508554-77792524 GCA_034190945.1 Octodonta nipae
CACAATAGATAAATCGACCGTGCACCTGACAATATTTAGACACCCTATAAAACAGTTATAATGCTATGTTGAATGGTGGTCATTTCTAGTATTGTTGTGCTCTAGAATTTTACATAGATAATGAGATGAATAAAAGACGAGTTACTATTGCATAATTATTATATGAGTGGCATCCAAGATAATATTATATTAGTTGATAGATTATTGTATCTAAAAGTAGGTATTTAATCTCAATAGTGGTTCACATGTGTGGGAACCTGCTGAGAGAATTTTTTTTTATAAAATATATATATATAAGTGGGGGAGGCAAGGTGCTATAAGGTGAAAGATTGCATAATTATAAATCAAAGACTTATATGGGGGGGCTAAAGGTTGTTAAGAAAAGGTTGTATAGGTGTGTGTGTAAAATATTGATGAAGTGCCTATTAATTTCCCATATAGGGAGGCAGTGGGGAGCGTTATTATTTATATCATCTGTTTCTAGACCTGATATAGCCTATGCAGTTAATCTTGTAAGTAGATATGTTAAATAACCCAGGTACTTCACATGTGAATGCTTTAAAACGAATTATTCGCTATTTGATAATTACAAAAGATATGTCAATTGTGTATGATAGTAGAGTTGTGAAATGGTTGGTATTCAGATTCTGACTATGCAGGTGACTTGGATAGTAAAGTCTAATACTGGCTACATTTTTTAATGAATGGTGGACCAGTCACCTGGGCTAGTAGGAGACAGAATACAGTAGCACTGTCAACAACAGAGTCTGAATATATGGCCGCAAGTGATGCAGCCAAAGAGGTACTATGGCTGAAACAATTTTTGTTAGATATAGGTGAGCCTCAAAAATCTATTACTTTGCATATAGATAATCAAAGTGCAATTAAATTATTCACAATCCAGTATTTCATAAGAAGAAGTAAACATATAGATGTAAGGTACAATTTTATAAGAGAAAAAGTTGAAGAAATGATTATTAAATATTTATGTTGAAAGTTCCTGCCATTAGCTGATTTTCTCCACAAGGCTTTACCTACTAATAAGTTTAGTTTTATTACAAATCAAAAATGAAAGTTGTTTCTTAAATAGTATCTGCATTAGAATCAAAACTGATGACACCTTGTAAATTTAAGTGGGAGTGTTGGATTATAAATTTAAAAGGTGTTCTATTTCTTTAGTCTATGACTAATGTTTGTTTTTTGTGGTTAAACATGTTCTATGTCAGTGATGACAGAAAGCAAGAAAGTCAGTTGAATTGTAAAATTTTGGTTACGTTGTTGGGGGTTTTGCACTGTTTAAAATAAAATATTACTTAAGGAATCTGCTCAATTATTAAATAAATAAACTGATCCTACACAGTATTATACGTTATGAAACAGACATATTTAATTTTAGATCAAAAAGTGATTCTATATAGTAGATGAACTTGCCTACGCATATGGTCACAATGTCCTACAGTTACCCTCCATACCATTGTACATTCAATCCAATTGAGAATATGGGGCATCAAAAATCTTATTACAATAAACATATAGGGAAAGATGGTAATTCTATAGAACAAACAATAAAACTCTGGACAGAAGCATTAGCAACGGTTACTCCGGAAGTTTGGGATAAAACTGTCTCCCACACTGAAGTAGAAATTGAGAAGTGGTGGAGTAGAGACTTAGAATAGATAACAGTGAGTCAGAGCTTTTAGTCATCCATTTTGGTGAAGATGAAGATGAAAGTAGTGAAGAAAATTAACAAAATTTAGGTAACATTGCGTTTTGTTTTGGAATATATACTTAGTAAAATTTGAATTGTGGTCTGTTGTTCATCTCAATTTGCTTCTAGTATTTTAGTATTTTATTCTTATTTTAATACACTTTCGCTATTGTACAGTATGTATTCTTAGTTAAGGCATTTTATTATCGTTTACAGATTAGCTAAACAAGCTGAATAAAATTCAGCGAAACAAATTAATGTCAATAAACTACTTAACCTCGAACAACTGTTTTTTTTTTCAAAATTGGAGCTATACCCAAGATTTAGTTATTTGATTACAGTTCTGTATTATTTCATTTAGAACTAGTTTAATTGTGTTGGGAATGCATCTCATAGATCTTAGGTTGGAAATAAATTTCCCTCTATATTTTTTAATCTCTATTACATAACATTTTGCATTCTGTTGAAGTATTTGGCATATGTTGTTAACATCAAAAGTGCTTAAACTACCATAGATGAACTTATTTGGTTTTGATCTTTTGTTTCTTTAAACAAGCATCTATCACATCTCTGGTTTAATCAATTTTTCTTACTATTTCAATGAATTTTTGATTTTAAAGAGATGGTATACTGATTCTACTAGTATATCTAGTGCAGTCTCCCTTACATATTTGTTTATGCTTTCTTTCATAGGTTTTTGGGTTGTTTTTCAGATATCTACCAGTCTTATATTAGGAACCCTTCCTTGGCCTATTTACACCCCTGGGATATCACAGTATTTTTTGTGTTCTCCATCTATTACCTCCTTGCCATTTTAGGGATTTTACTCTGTAGATAACATCTGTTACTTTTTACCTGCTCCTTATCATACTCATTCTCTTTTGGTCTTTTGTTATTTCATCATGCATCTCTCCATACCTTGATGTAACTTGAAGTTTTTATACAATTTCTGTCTTCATAATCCAGGTTTCACAACCTTATTCCATTATTGGTATTATAGAACACATTGTTTCAAATACTTATTTCTTGAGAGGGTCTAACATTCTTCTAGGGCTAATAAAATCTCAACCAATGTTGGTCATTTAATTATTCTTTTAGACTATTGATATTTTGTCAATGGAGGAAAAATTCAGGCAACTACAATTTTTTAGGTGTGTGAAAACACAAAAAAACATTGTTGCTGACAAATAGAGAACAAACAATTTGAACGCAGCAACATCTTCACATTATTTTTCTTGACATTTTTTATATTTTCAGAAGGCTGTAATGTTTAAGGTGATTCAAATGTGTTGGACATACTGTTTATAAAAAATTGAAATGTAAATAAAATTTGTGAATTGATGTGTTTTTATGTCTTAAACTAATATAACAATTTGGGCATTATTAAGAGGAAGTAAAAACAATTTAAACAAAGTTACCAATTTTTTAGGGTAGATTCTGTTTTAAGTGTATTGATCCATATTTGAAATGTGACTATAAAAATGTTTTAATTTCTACCAAAAAGTACTTATGTTGATTAATAATAAAATGATTTGTTCAATATGTTATCTATAAATGCTTTATTTTTATGATGTGAGTTAGTTCAACATATTCAATTATAATTTATATGTTTCCACAAATTACACTGTATAATGATAAAACACAAAATGTTTTTATAATTCATTTCAACAGTCCTTGCAAAAATAAGTAATTCTGGTGTTTCAGAATTAATGCAATTAGGTTCTGAAGTGTAAATCATATTCATACTCAGTTAAGTAAGTAATCTTGCTCACAAAGCTGTTTCATTATCAGAGCAGAAATTACACTATTTTATATAGATTTATAAAATCATTACCTCTTAAAAAATGCTGCAACTTCTGTTCATTACTTAATTCATAATCTTTAGAATGAATTGTGGATTATCTCTTTTAATGAAAAAATTCTTAGAGAACATCCATATTAATATTAAGTTTCTGTAAATCTTGTTTTCACACAACAGAGTGGGAAAAATAAGCATAGATTTGAAGGACTTCTTGGTGTCATATAAAAAAGAATTAGTCTCAAAATCGAAACAGATAAAATAAAGTATTTTCATGTACTTTATTGGGTTGAAAGTATTATAAAGTACAGGTGCCAACCATAATGGCAATATAGGCATTAAATAAAAATTATATAAATGGTGTGCAAGTAGTAGAGTAAGTCCGAAAACTCACAAATTTTTAAAATGGTTTTATACAGTAAGGTTGTCAACAACAAACACATTTATTGAGAATAAAACCATTTTAAAGATTTGAGTTTTGGGACCTACTCTACTACTTTCACACATTTCCAAATGAACCAATACTTCATAGTAAAAATTCTATATTTATACTCTAACTTCATTTACAAATTTGTCATAAAATCAAATACTTTTCTAATCATATTTAGAATTAAAAAGTTTTCCCAGTGATTTGTTGAGTGAGTTTGTTCACTGTCACTTTAGTTCTTACACTGTGCACTTCAAATGTTTCTCAAAAAGTTGGGTAAAACAGCAGCTGGACTGCATCGATAGACAAATATTCCAAATTGAATTTCTATAACCTTTTACTCTCTTTTTATCCTACAGTTAAAAAATCTTGTTTGTGAGTTTTATTACTCAATGGATATGGTTTTAGTATCCTCTCTGGAAGGTGGAAAGACCCCATCTACCATGAGATATAGTATTATATTTCCACCAGGTAAGCCCTTACCTTCTGGTATATCTAATGGATTTGTTAGGCTGTATAATGTCTGACGCAATGCACTTTAGCAAATACTCCACCACTTGATGCACTTTTAATGTTAAAATAAAGTGATTGTGCTGATTTAGGAGCATCAAAAACAAAATGCTTTCCATCTAATGCACCAATAATATATTCAGAGTCAGAGTTGTTCTAGCAATTTTAAAAATCTTGAGCAACAGTTGTTACCTAAATCACAAACAACATGTTTTTCTACACATATATGTGAAAAAACTATGGACAGCACCTTCAAGAAGTGTTCCTTTGCTGGGCACATTTGAAATCTAGAAATTGTTTTCAGCTACAATAAATGAATACATTATACTTTAGTATCCCTCTCCAGTTGTCAAAATCATGGTATTTACATTTCACGGTAGCAGATACTGAAGAAAATGTTGTAATGGAGAATTAAATGTGGGCTCCCCCATTTTTAAGAACTTTTTACACATTTAGTAAGATTCAAATATAAAATCTGTTCTAACCATCTGCCTAAACCCACTGCTGCTTTTAAATTTCTAACATATACATCAATACTACTTTTATTAATTAGGTACAAGTTTGGACTCATTTCAATAGACAAATATCGTACTTAACCAATATTCATTCATTCCTTTTATGGCCTCCACACTTATCGGTTATTTAGCCAGTCTACTCTTTTACGTTGAATATATTATTTGACTTTATTTCTGTGAATTTTCCAACCTCCTTTTTGGGGAGATCAAATTTATCCACTAGTAACTCGCACACGCTCGAATTCGCACAACATTTACAAACATCCATAGGCATCGGAGGGATTCGAACCCTCGGCCAAAGTGTAGTCGGTTTATGAGACGTGCGCCTCAACCGCTGAGCTACCGGACCCCTCCTAACCAAATATATATGCTAAAGCTAAATGCCAAATTGAGGTTATGAATGATGAACACAGATCATACAAAAATAAGTTATAAATTCTGTCTGTATGATCTGTGATTATAAAGTTATTTTTCACCAAATCATACAATTGTGTGGTTTCACGATGAAAAATATTAAACGTTTTGAGAATATCACCAGAGAAGCGAAGTAGATTTCGTTAATTTGTTGACTGAATTTCATGGATAATTTTTACGGATACAAATGAAGGAAGTAAAACAATTTTATATGTTAAATCTTATTAATTGAACTTTTAAACAATACAGAAATTATTTATTAAAGTAAATTGTAGTCGAACACTCTGTATTGCATTTCTTTTAATTTCGGAATTAAAGGTCATAACGGCAACAATGTCAAGTTTGGACCTCTGACGTCATCGTCTTTCTTAATTAGACGGGCTATACCTATATGCATTTGCGTATTTCCATTTTTTTTATGATACACTTTTTTGTGTACTTATACAACAAAATACCTGCTTTTATCTAATATATTATTATTCTTAAGTTTTTATTGAAGTATTATGTTCACAAAATGTGCCACGATATATGTTGTTTCGCAATTTTTTTATTTATATACAAAGTACATTTGAATTCACTTAATGAAACGAAACAAAAATAAATTTGACAATTTTTAAGGAATTATTTTTTCTGTTTTCCCGACGAGAAGGTTCCTAGAACACAAATTGTGTATTTTCATTTTCAAAGCAAATGTTGTTCCTCAATCTCCGTCTAGGGGCATTTAAATACATTGAAATTGCTTAAAACTACAGACCCTTGACAAAAGTAAATGTCTACGGTAAAATCAATAGCAAAATTTTAAATTCATTTAGCCAGTTCCTACAATTGAAATTAAGAGCTCATCTTGGGTGACATTTTTTTTTCTATATGTATATTGCGTCAATGGAGCAGAGACCAGAAAATAGTCCGTTATAACGAATCGCGTTAATACACATTAAATAATATTCTTTCTTTGGAGCGATTTATCACTATAAATTAGAATTCATACTGATTAGCTCCAAATTTAAAAAACTTTTTTTCCAGCTTCTTCAGAATATTTGCAATTTAAAACAAAAAGATCTTGGATTATCATCACGAAACTAGTCAATAAGTAAAATAGAATAATTATTTAAATAAAAATATTTATAACTTAATCACGTTCTTGAAGCAGACAAAGGATATAAAATAAATAACTTCTCCATGCCCCAAACCATATAACAAAAATAAAGAAAATGAGTTAGAGTTAAAAATAATTACATTTTTTTGAAAAACAATAACCGACTTCAATAAAAAAACTTAACTAAAACGCAGAAACTGTATGTTAATTATCGGACTTTTCAATTCAATTTACATTCATTTAATGGACTGTTCTCCGCGAAATTTCATAATTATCTATTATACAATTTTCAGTGATACAGCATAATTGGATGCAGTTTTCAATTCTAATAAACTTTTTTGACAACAATTTGAAATTTAATAAAAAAATAAAGATACCTTACTTTTATACAAAATTCATATTTTTGCGAAACCTATATATTTGAAGACGCGAGGTGTAAATACCGACATGTATCGAATACATAAAAAAGTGTTTGAGAGGACATTCAATTGTGGGAAGCGCAACTGATGAAGGTTCCCTGACCAGAAACAATATATATTATATATATTGCCTTTCGTACAAAAAAATGACAACTCGAAGAGAGAAACTATATAGTTTTAGTGCAATGGTATAATTAGATGCAGTTTTTAATTCTAATTATTTCTGTTTGATAACAATTTTGGATATTAACCTAAATAAAGGTACTACACTTTTAAGCAAAATACATATTTGAAATCAAAGTATACATTCCAATGTTGTGTCGTGTAATGATTACAGTATACGTTTCTGAACTTGCAAATCTTTTTATGAAAAATACATTTTTGTCTATATATTATTGATAACAACGTTTTCCGTTTAAATCCAATTTATGCAGACACACTATTGATAGAGACTAACTGAGAACCTCCCTCTTGAAGTTAATTAACTGAGTTTTATTCTGATTTAATTCCAAACTATTTTCAATTTAGGTTCTGAACAGTGACATTTACTTGACTTTTTAATACAGACCTCTACACAAAAGTATACTATATAAGAAAGTAGGTTAGTAAAGTTTTTCCCGATTTTCTCAAAAACTGTATAAGCTGTGTACCCTTAACAGAATCCAGTTTAATTGATGCAAAGTTCTTCAGCCGGTTTCGAGTATATACACACATATAAAACAAATACACACGAAATGAGAACCTCCTTTTTTTGAAGTCGGTTGATATAAACAAAATAGTCACGAAATGTTACCTCATCTGAAAACTATGAATTCAAAAACGCATGAAAATAAATTACTATAAATAATACTACATGATATTAAAGTTTATTGCATAAAGTAGATATCATTTAAAATGATTTTAGTTTATGTAATGACTTTAGGGTGTGAAACTTCAAACAAATAATTTAATAAGTAACCCTTGAATTTACTTGAATTCACTGATGTTTGCGTTTCTTCTAGACAGTCACAACTGAACTCTTACCGCTAGAAATTATCTAAGTAGCATTTCCCAGTGGCTCTCCAACGACGAAATGTCAGACTTATTTACTTCGCCTTTAACTCTTGAGTGCTTACATATTCAACTCAGATGTCCCTATTCGAACTCTTATCCTGATTGACGGAGCATACTTGAACTCAGAATTCCGCTTTTAAATAGTATTTGAAGGATTTACAAAAGACATGCTTTAAGATGACACATAACACTTGAGATGGCTCTTCCCTTATTTATATGCATGGTTTGCATTTCATGCTTGATTTATGATTAAATGGTGCTTTTTATTTGTGCATACATTATCATTTTTTAAATACTTTTTAGTTTTGGATTTTCCAGTTTAAATTTAAATCACAGAGCGTTCATCCATTAAATTCGAATAGCTTCAAGGAAATGATCTGTGTTTAACCATCGTTAAGGATTTACGCACACATTTTATGAACATAACAGATCATACAATATAGTTTTGAAAACATAATAAATTAGGCTATATATAAACAAAACATCATAAACGCAAATGATAGATATTAAACTAAAGTAGAAATGAATATAAATTAAAGGATCTATTCTGATTCGAACTAAACAATCTTGATAGAAACCTATGAAAACTCATTATGAGAAATTTTACGTACAGGAATCTGAATACTATGAGGCACTACACTATTAGGAACAGTTCCAGGAAGGTAGACCACGAATAGTAAGACCAATATTATGTCAACCTAAATTCTCATGAGTAACTGTAGATCAATGTTTTGAAGAACATCAAAGGCTTATTGAAAACGAACCGTCTATAGACGCATAAGAAGTTCTCAATTCTTGTCATATCGTCCTCCGGTTTGTAATACGGTACTCTATAGCAATGAATCCAAATATTGTATGGGTACACATTAAGACCGGACAACGCTCAAAAGGCGACATGGTTAAAAGAGCAGTCATCTATTTTCTATAGAAAGGTATACTCCCATAATGAATTGAAATAAGGGGATATTGCTTACGCCATTAGATTACTATTGACTTTTATGATAGGCAACAAGAATGCCCTATATTCTAGACATGGTTGAAACACATCCCTTCACAATACGTTGTTTCAACAAGATAATAAATACACTACCAGATGTAGTTACGTTGGACTACTTTAACCATAATCAAATTAATTTGGCCATAAAGATCTCAAGATCTGTCGCCTGTTCAACATTGCCCATGCGACATTATGGTTAGACTATTGGAAAATTTACCCCATTCTCAACAAACTATAGTAGAACTTTATCATGAGGTACAAGTAGCATGGTATGAGATTTCACATAGGGAAAACGATCACTTTATCAGAAGGGTGCTTCGACTAACTGGTGTACAGCGCATAGCGAGCATATTCAGAAAGAAATGTTGATTTTTGATATTGTAAATCCATTTAGGAGATTGAGTGGGTTTTAATGAGAAATGTTAAATTGTCACAATCAGGGTGAAACTAGGTAGTCTGAAATGTGAAGTCAAGGATAATGCATTGTATGTATGACAGAAAATAAAGGTGACATGTGATGTTTAATAACCGGTAATTGTCGCAAAGCAGCGATCAGAGTAAACAATCTGAATGGTCTGTAGCAACACCTCTTATTACTCATGAAGTGGTCAAGAGCAGCATTTTCATTCAGATACGAACAGAGATTCTGAATTAAAATAAATATACGACGACACGAATTAGTGTGTACCATCAAACCAAACATTGCTGTGGGAGAAGAAAGAAGGTACAAACTTGCAATCGTATATTCTTAATTATTGTACCTCACTAACGAGCATAAACCAAAGACCATTTGTCCAATAAACTTCCAAGCTACAAGAAGGCGTCACATGTCTACTGCTCACACGAAGACGACCATCAATATTATATTATCACATAAGAATCTGGCGGCTGGGGCACAATTACATATTTTTGTAGATAACCCTTCAGCTGCAATTGTTTTAGTTTTTATAAGAGCAAGCTCTCCTAGCGTTTTTAGAAACAACCACCACACTTGAAAGTAAATTTCGACGCTTTAAAAGCAGCACATCTTTCTAGATCTAAGTCAGGTCCTGGAATCACTAGAACTTATACCTAAATATATGTTCTGATATATAGAACAGTGCAAAAATTTACATATAGTAAAAGAGTTGTCTTCAGATATGAAGAACCTGGAATACTTCATTATTTTATGTAAGGAACTTCTCAAAAGATAGAGAGGTTTTTCAGTGACCCTATTAAGATCATGAGCACATTACAAGCTAACCCGATATTAGGTTGTTGAAGATAACATGGCCGGTACCAACATGCTTAACTACCGGCATCCCAGAACATTTGAATTAAGGTAAACTCTTCCCATTTATGTACTTTTCTTCTCTGTGTTAAATATGTAGTTGGTTCATGAAATTGTATGTTATGGCCTAGGTTCAAACTTACATTAACCTCGTATCTTTTATAATAACATTTCTTTAAATACATTTACAGACTCGTGAAGATTTCTCCAGTACAAAATTTATTATTTATTACATTCGCAAAACTGCGGTATATTATATTAAGCAAAAACCACACAATGCAGTTTAAACAAATAAATATTCCTGAACTATTAAGGAAGGAGGAGGTATGGGTGGAGTGAGTGAATGTAACTGTAACGAACCCACTTACGGCCTTGATCAGGAAATATTCATCTGAGGTCAGTCCCTCGCCCTCAACAATAAATGTCTGCTTTGCGGAAGAAAATAATACTTCGATGTCGATCGTCGTCATTGTCGTTCTCGTGGGTATCGGCGTCTCGTTTAATAAATGTATCAAGCAGTAACAACAATTCTGTTAAGATTTATCTGCATGATGAGCGAATGTGGTACTGTTATTGTCACGGTTTCATGTTAATGTATTGAATGGCTTTGAAGCAGATATATATATACCGTAAATGATTAATTTTCAACTTAGTTTCGATTGAAGTCACTGTATGGAATAACTGCGCTCATAAAACGGCAAATTTTCTTATTCTTTCGGGAAGGATAGTTGTGGCATCTTATAGTTTCTGTTTAGAAATTATTTAACAAGTAGCAACCGTTATCAGTGGAAAAAATAATAAATTATGAAATTAAAATTGAAATATTTGGCAATTTCAGAATGACAGGAGAAAAGAATATCTTTTAACAGACCTCAAAAAGAAAGATTCTCTCAATTCGCATGTACGTATGTTTTAATTATGTGTGTTCAGGGATTACTCGAAACCGGCTGAAGGAATTTGGATCGTTTAAACTGGATTCTGTTAGGGGGCATCCCGAAGTGGCACCATATTATTTCTGGAAAAACTTTTCAACAGACTTTGCTATACAATCTGCTTTTGTGGAGGCGCTAGTATTAAAAAAAGTCGGTTAAAAGGAAATATCTCTGTTCAGAACCTGAATTAAATCAAAATAAATGTCAGTTAATCAATTTCAAGATGGAGGTTCTCAATTGGACTCTATATACAGTGTGACTTCAGAAGTTGGATTGGAAAGGAAAACTTTCTTATGAATAATATTTCATAAAAACATTTGCATGGTCAGGAACGTATACTGAAATATTTTCTTGTCACTTTTGCAGCTGTAAATCAGGTTTGTCAGAAAATATGAAATTTGCTTAAAAGTTAAGTATCTTTATTTTTGCTAAAAATCTAAAATTGTTATCAAACAGAAGTCATCAAAATTAAAAACTGCATCTAATTATATCATTGCATTAAAAAATGTATAATAAATTTTTTTTTCTCACTATATACTAGGTTTCACAAAAAATATTAGTTTTTAAATCTCAAATTATGATCACACAAAATTTATTAGAACCGTGGGTCCACCAAGTTGGAATCGTATGCCAAACTTAATAGATATAAATAGTTAGAAAACAAGTTACAAGTCAAAATAATGAATGTAATACCAAAAAAGTTAATTAGATTTAAAAACTGCATCCAATTAAGCCAATACATGACTATAAATTATATAATAAATTCGTTAAAAAAACAAAAACGGACTTCAAAAATGGAACTCAACTAAAAAGCAAAAAAAATTGTCACACAACAATTAAATACTTTTTCTCAAGTCCGTGCCAAGTTAAAGTGAAAATCATTAGAAAAGTGCATTAATGAGTTTTACTTTGCAACTTTGTAGTTCAAATTTGGCACCAACTTCAGAAAAAGGATTAAATAGTTGCAGGACAAATTTATTATTTGCTTTTTAGTTAAGTTTCTTTTTTGAAGAGTTTTTTTAAACGTATTTATATTTATATTATATATATAGGATACCGTAACAAAACTCAAGCTCATAATTCAAATTGGAAGAACTTGAAGGATTGTTTTCAGAATATTATCTGGCGCTGATACATTATCTCAATGATCCCGAGAGAGTGATTCTCAATTAAGCAGTTTAGGCAACTGTCTAGGAGTCCCACATTGACTGTGTGCGGGTGACACGATAAACTTTTTTTTGGAAATGTTTTCTGGAGTGAAAATTTAAATTGAAGATTTCTATATAACAGACCCTGAATGACATATTATTGCCTTTTTCTTGTATTACATCTTCACATTTCAGAACATTTTAATTTATTGTAGAATATTATTATATTATATCACGATGACTCTAACGTCGACTAATCAGAAGACCGCACGAACTATTTTAACGCAACTCAACTATCAGTACAAACCTTCGAAAAATGACCAACTCACACTTACTGGTATACGTATTAATTCATCCCATGCCACCTTACTTTTCATAAGGATGGCTATATAGGTTTTCATGATAAAGAACGTTGGGAGAATCCCATATTTCTTGGTTACGTATGTTGTATCATAAACAAAAAAACAGTGGGAAGAATTAATATTGAACGTGTGGAACTTATATTAAATATTATTTTCAACTGGCCTAGTGAGATTTGCATAGTTGAAACCCCGAGTTAGATCTAGACTCAGAAACTCATTTAATAATTTTCTAGTGAAGCTTAGGGAGTAGGCAGTTTGAGGCCCTGAGTTCGATCCAATACATTTTTCATTCGCTCGCTTGGGTAGTAGACAGATTGAGGCCCCGAGTTCGAACTAGACCATATTTCATTTCCTTTATTTTTCTTGTTTTTTGAAATTAGAATTAGTTCAAAATTATATATATGGTTTCAGGGTATTCTTCCGCGTAGTTGATAACTGATTTCTCCATGGGATCGATGGTGCAATGACAACGTATCTGCCCCCATCAGGCACTGATGAGAATTTTCTCATAGTTGAGTTTATTTTAACAGCTTTTACCATTCGTAAGTTTATATAAAATTTGCAACATACAAAAGTTATAAATAATATTTCATTTATAAACATGAAGTTCAAATTGTCACCATTTGCTCGTTGTACTCAGGAATGTCAAAATGCTAAAAATAAAAACCACATGTCAATAAGTAACACAAAAAGCATATTCAATGTTGAGGTTGAGGTTCGTATTGTAACACTTGTACCTTTTACCACTGGAATGGTTATATTATTCCACAAAGCAATCTGTACTTGAATTGCTATGGACCGAGTTCTCGTTCTTGGGACGTTTTTGACAATTGCAAAATTTTCTTTTGTCGATCTTCTAAAATGTTCATTCAATCTCTACAATTTTGAGTCTTCTTGGATGACAAACTCGTTGTTCCTTTAAATAGGGTGTGGCTTTATATATAAACTGACAAACGTGGAGCGTGATGATTTCGCAAATAGCTGGAATTTATTAGGTACCAGTAAATTAACATTCATTGTTTACATAAACTGGTATCTTTTCTAGTGCAAAAATCACCCAGAAATAACAACTATATGGCACTACTATGTAATTTATTTAACATTGATTAAAAATCGGCAATCGTAATCAAATCGTGCAACATTACAAAAAAGTAGGCAAAGCCAGTATCTGTCGTAAAAAAAAAATATGTTTTTACGACGCAATGGCTAAAAATCTATCAGGCTTGTATTAATGCTTGTAAAAAAATTGCAAACAATTGCTAATGATAAGTTTATTTGGCTTTTATCGAAACTTCTGTATATTGATTTCCTTCTTATTCTGCAACTTTATCATAGAATATTTTTGTTAAATCGACTTCACATTATGAATTTCACAAGCTATTAAACTAAATGGTTCAACTTTGAAAACTATCTATATAAATAACATAACTTAAATGTACAGTAATGAGTATTTCAAGTTAAGGATAGTATTTCTTTGATATTAAGATAAACGTGAGAACCACGCTTGACAAACAATTTACCAAGAAAAAATCTTTCAGGTCCTCACAATATGTCGTGAGTGTAATTACAAGAAGTTCCCGCATAAAAAATTGAAATAATGATCCATAAAAACCTCCAACAAGTTATCGTTTTTCAGTTGCATCAACTGTTGTTTTTTGGATAATCCGGAACAAATTACTACAGAAAATAAGTTGAATGTTCTTTTAATTATAAAATCACTATTGAATGAAACTTATTATTCAATGGTGTCTGTTACGCCTCATGAATGCTTAACTTTCACACATGTTTTGTAAGTTAGTTTATATTTAACATTCGAGTAAGGAATATTTAGAAACAAGTCTTCTTCCCTGCTGTGTATTCGCTTCAACACCCACCTTAACATGTGAAGAAGGTAAACTAGAAATTGTAAGTTATAAACCTCATATGTTCAGATATTTGTGTTTACAAGCACGATTATTTTCAAATAGCGTGTTGAATATTAGGTCTATTGGTTTTGACAAAATAAATTTTTTTGAATTTTTAAAAATATAGTCTTAAAAATTAATTTCTATGTTCAAATAACTATAATAAAATATTTACTAATTAAAATATCTTTGTTTACTCTTCAAAACTCTTATTGCACAAAAAACGTAACATTGGAATGGTGCCAACAGAGGTTTTTAAACTAATAATAGCAACGATGCCATGAAAACAAGACGAAAATATGTCACAAAAACAGGAATTCATATAATCATTTGTCATGTGTTAGATATACTGCTCACTATTTCAAGAAAGTAAATACATTCAGCTGGCTCTATTCAAATGACGGGGGTACTATACTTCTTATACAGTTGCTAGATCTAGTTCGTTTCAGCTCTGTGTAAATGTCCAACCAAAGAAACTAATGAACGATTATAAATTATAAAAACTCATGAAAATTTAGGTTGTAAAAGCATTTGTAAAGATTATAAGATTTTAGTATGAAAACGATACTACTGAAACTGATCTGGTTCTTCTGTAAATGAAAAAAATGTGCAACACTTGGTTGATGAATTCCGCTGAACTCTCGCTTGACGTTTCGCCAAAACCAATCGAACAAGTCCAAAGCACAAAAATAGTAAATAACAGAAGGATGGAACGAGTTGAATCTTGCACTTACCTTGTGACAAATATTCAGGACTAGTCGGACCATTCCCAAGAGATAAAGTGTAAAATCGAGAAAACAAGAGCTACACATACATTAAATATTCGAAACCATGATCTCAATCGGAAACAAAAATCAGTGATAAGCTGCTAGGTGTTTTTAGTTCTTTTACTTCAGGCGAACACATGGACTCTCACGGTTGCCACTGCTACAAAACTACAACTGTTGAAATGTTACTGTACAGGAGTATCCAAAAGATACTCTGGACCCAACACGATGATGGATAGAATGGCCAAGAACAAAGAAATACTCAATACTAGCGGAAACTACAATAAATATCGTCCATATTATGATAAATAACACTCGGATTAGTAGTCAAAGAAACTCCATAAATAAATCCCTAATCTCCCCAAATTAAAGATAATTGGGTTTTATATTAGAATTTAGAGAAATACTCTTTTCCATTTTATGCTTTATACAAATGGATATAAAACAATTACTGAGCATCATAGTAAGAAATACGTTATCTTGGAAAACTAAAGGGTTTAAAAAATAAACCTAACCTTCACACTATTTTTCTATGTTGGATGATGCACTTTTAAGCGATATAGCCAGGTTTGATTCCCGACAACTGCACGAAGGTTGTAAAAGAATCTTATATGAACTGTAACTCGCAATACACCAATTCGCTAAATCCCTAACAAATTGTATAATCAGGGATCCTGGGGTTGCTTGTCCTATGAATCTGGGGTATTGATGAATCTATATGAGTGACTAATAACCTCAGATCTAAATGGAGCCGCCAAAGAAATTGGCAAAATTTGCCGTCATAAAAAAATATGACGTCACTTCCGGTTATGAGTATGAGCTACATTAATAAACTTTCTGCTACAATAGAGGTTTCGATAGATCAAATGGAATTATAAAATGGTGCTAAACCAATCACCTTGCAACCATGTGGCTACCTTCATTAACTTAAAGGTAACGAAGGCAAACATATATTGAATACGTACTTCCTACGACCTAGTTATACTTTTTTTCCATTGACTGTGAAGTTTATTTTTATTATATTTCAGATACTGCTTGTGAATTCTGTGTTGGTGACTATAATCCACGATCTTCTAAGTATACTCTATTCTCAACTGTACCGAGTTTGTTAGTCAGTTTTTAAGTCAACTTCTGTAACACCATACGGCAAAGCTCAGAACATATAACATAGTGCTTAGCTAGCCTATATTTAGAGAAAGTTATAACTACTAGTTTTTGAACATAGTCCTGATTTTTTTGAATGAGGCTATAGCTTTTCCAACTCTCTATCGAATCTCCTTTGATTTCATCCGTCTTATGTTAATAATAAGCTCAGCATTTATTTTGCTGCATTTGGTGACATTTTGAAAGAAAATGGAACATAAGAAACAACCGTGATCTCTCTTCTTAATCACAATAATTTTGATAAGACAGTAATCTATATTTATTTTTACATACTGTCCCGAGCAGAGGCAATAGAAATATTCCCATTCTTTGTAGGAAACTGTTTAAACAAACTTTAGCAGTGGTTTATCCATATCTCTGCGTTGTCATAGAAATAAGCTGTACCGAGGGCATTTTAAAAACCAACCGTATTTAATTAAAATTAAATTGCTAGTATATTTCTCCATGAAAGGACTTGTTTATCTGAAAGTTTGGTGTTTATTCTTGTCACTCAAACCCAGAAAGATAATTGTAAGTAGTCCCCGGGAATTTCACACAATTAGTTGTCCATCACAAAAACTATCATAACTATTTCGACATGATTATTATCGTAACCTGATGTGTTACTGCTTTTATAAGATGCTAACCAGCGTAAATGTAAGAGTGAATATGTGTTTCCCAGCAAAAATAGTGGAATTGAAAGGGTAAAAGTAGGGGCATAAGAGCATAAGGATTTCGCTTGTAGTGCATCAGTGTTAAACGTTGGCTTACAATTGTATATATAATATTTTTACTTGTTCTTAGAAGCCTAGGCAATTGATTATGGGTCCTTCTCAAAAACATTATATTGTATTGCGTTTAAACGATTGTCAAAATCAAGATGTCAATGTTTTACTATATTCTTTACCAACCCACAATATTTAACCAGCATAACGTAATTACTACGCTTTCCAAGATTAAAATGCTAACCCATTTTTCCCTTCCATAAACTTTATTCTTTCGATTTACTCTTGTATGGCGCATCTTAATTTCTTGCCTAAATTTCCTTATTGTTATTTTTTATTCCACTGCTCTTTCTTCGATGTGGTACCATTACTATAACTTAACAAGTCATTAAATGACAGCTTAGCTGGTTGAGCTTAAGTCAGAATACAGTAACACTTTAGCCGATTTGCAGCAATCTAACGGTTATAATTGTTCCTAAATGGTTGGAAGCAAATACATTCTAGCTGTTAATACCAATGACGTCACAAATGAGCCCTGTGTTACGTCATTGTTTGAAATAGTTTCAATCGGTAATAACCCAAAGCAGTAGTTATTTTTGATTTCTGACAATCAATCTTAAATGACATTTGAGTTATGTATTTACTATTTTTTCAGTTTTGCAAAAATCACTGAAGTACCACTAAGGAACCACATAAATAAGAAATGTATTGACGTGTACAAAATTTATAATAAATAATAATAAAATAAATAAAAACAAAACAATTTCACATATGATTTTGCCGTTTGCAGGGTGAAACAAATTGCATTCTACAGAATGAGTTTTGGTTCTACTTCAGTGTTGAAAAGAGAAATGTCAAAGTACAACAACCCCTGTCAATCAAAATTAGACCCAAAGTTATAACCAAATCGGCTATTGGCTTAAATTAATTGAACCAAGATACGAACTACAGTTTCCAAGATTCTAAGGCAATCATATTATTATTGTATATACTGTATAATAATACGTGTGACAACAATAAAGCGCAGTGCATTGATACTACCATAAATCTAATTAAAAATGTCACAGTTTATAAGTAAAACAATGTAAATAGTTTACTTACTGGCAGACTTAAATAAACAAAATATGAATTCAAAATATATTATTAATTAATAATTTTGCAAAGTTACTGGTCTATGACCATTTTTTACTTTATAATGCATAATTCTGCTAAGCTGCTTTTGTTGGCATGCATCCGCCTAGAGAAGTGAATGCTATTTCATGCTACGATATGGCAAGGTATAAAGAATTTGCGTGGATGGTGATCGCTGATCGGTAAAAAGGTGATCAGGAATTGACGGTACACACAGCTTCATCTGAATCAACGTGACTTCTGAATATTTTATGATAATGTCAAGAATATAAAATCTTAATAACTACTTTTTACATGGCACTCCTGGAAATAAGGAAGCTTCAGAAACACTTCCTCGTTAGTTAAACGTTGTAATGGCAAATTTTATATAAATAATGTTTTGATTTATTCGCTAAATATAGGATGCAAGTGCTGTGGCAAAATATAAACTTGCCATCCAACTAAAACTAATAAACACAAATATTAGAGAAAGGTAAAAGACTATTTATATTATTCGTTTGGATTTCAATGTAATAAATAATTTTATGTATTTGTTATGGATTGATCCTAATAAATATTAATCATATTACACAGCAGACTATACCCCCACATTTGTTCGAGGAAGTACCAATCCACTTTCAGTAAAGCTCATCCTGTCCAACAATTGCAATTTCCTGTTTAGTAATATTCGTTCATAAATGTCATCTGAAGTATTCGAAATTGAGAAAAATATAACAATATTATATTTCTGTCTCATTCTCTAAAAAGCCTGTCTTCATCCCCTGCTGGATACACGCCTCTTTTAATATCGTCTAGCAAGAATTTTAGTAATTTTCCTGTGCTTATATTCGCGTGGTCTCCATTGCACAATTCGGTTAGTCCATCGATTGTTTTCCTGCCGAACCACATGCCTCACCCTGCTCAACTTCATTTTCGCAATTTTACGTGTTATATCTTCTACTTTTTTTCTTCGCTTCTCTAAGACGGTCTCTTACGGACAACCCCAACATAGCCCTTGCTGTTGCTCCTTGAGTAGTTCTTAATCTGTTTTCCAAATGTATTGTGAGTGCCATGGTTTTAATTTCCTACTGCGGCCCAGATCATAGGAATTGTCCTTGTGATTTCTGCGGTTTGGTTTTGCTTGCCTAATATTTGACCTAATTATACATACCCCTTCGATTTAAAATTTTGTTGCATCATAAACTTGATATTATTTAAATTGATTTTTAAGCCAACCATCTCTGATTCTACATTCAGTTGTTCTACCATTTTTAGAAGTTCTTCTGATGTATTGCTTATGAGTAAAATATCGTCAGCAAATCTCAACTGGATAAAAATGTCACTCCACTACTATGTCCCATGTTTCTCAATTTAATTTTCTAAACACATCTTCCAATGCAAGTGACCAATTTTAGGAAAATGGTGTCCCCCTGCCTAAATCCTCCTTTATTTTTATTACTAGTACTACATTTTCCGCGGGGTTTATTTGGATAGTATCTTTGTCACTTATCTGCTTGACAAGATATCTATATTTAGAGTCTATTCTATGGAATCAAAGGTTTTATTATAGTCTACCAAAGTTAGTTGGAGGGGTCATTGTATTTTTTTATAAGCGTACCTATTGAGAAATCCTGCCTAGTCTACTGGCTGATGATCATCAAGTTTATTTCATGGCCTGTCAATTTAATGCAAGTCAGCTCTCATTTATTTATTTAAGAATAGTAATGCTAATGCTACTATTGTCCATACTATGTAGAGTATAGGTTTTTCTGTACAATTTTTTTGTTGCAGGCATTATTTTTGGATTGAAGTGTATTCTTTAATCTGCTCCATTTTATTTGTAGTCTGTAATAACCCTTATGTCAGTAAAGGTTAGCAGTTAAAATTGTTGGTTCATAAAATGAAAAATATGTTAAGCACACGTTATATTATCCTGCTTTTCTGGCAAGGCAACTATGATGATAACGTATAAACCGTGTGCTCATCATTTGACTTATACGATCAGTACTATCAAATAGCAGAGTTTGTAACAAGTACAGTGTCATAAATTTGGCCATATAGATTGAGATTATTAATAATTAATTACATATTGGCACAAATAAATAAACTGATTTAGAAAGTAAAAATATAGTTATCTAGCAAAAAGTACTAAAAACAGGTTTTTTCATAATTTATCTAAATTATAATATATGTAGGTCAACCAACAAAGGAGATGAATTATTTACAACGATGAGATGTCAAAAGTATCAAGAATGACCTCTTTAATGAGCCTTTTTTTATGGAATGTCAGTATATACCTAGGAGTGCAAGCCGCTGCATACTGTCTCTCTTCTATAAAAGATAGAAACAATTGATAAAGGTATCAACGGACGTACTGTCAGTATCAGGTAATGGAATTGTAGAAGAAGGTGTGCTCAATTTAGATATCACTAAAACAGAAGACATATGTAGTCAACTTGTCAACTTTTGGAGAAAAGTAGCCGTTAAAACAATAGAGCAGTGATAGATTGAAGTGAAACGGTCGAAACAAAATTATATAGAAATCAAAGTAAGTCAAAACAAAAAAAAAATGGCAATTTATATCACAATACGTTATAATAATACGAGGATACTAATAGTATATAAATGAAGTCAGAACATGCGCGTAAAAAATATTAAAGCGATAATAATTTGGAAATAAGGGCATAATTAAAGGTAAAAGTTTAATATGTGAAGTCATAAAATATGATTGTGTTATTTTACTTCTATACGTATTAAATGCGTATTGACTTAATAAACAAATACATTATTTAATGAAGAGAGGCAGAATACGTGCTTATGAAAACTAAATGATACATGGTGTTACATTTGAGGATCATAGAAACATCTTGGAATAAAGTCTAGTCTCACCTGCAAGTGTAAATTGTAGTAATTGACACTAAAATTCTTAACCGACTAAAGTGGAATAAAATCTTCATGTTTCAAACAAATATTTCTTAACGGATATGGTGTTTATTTATCTAAAAAATTACTAAGGAAAATGGCTCGAAATACGGGATAATTTGATAACTGTGTTTCATACAAAGACACCAAGACCTCAATTTCGTTGTAAACGAAATTTCGGAATGCAAATTACCTATAATTGCACAACCATGAAATAACAGGCAAATGTGATTCATCGGCTATTCGGACTATGTCAGTAGAGTAATTTGCCGAAATAATGTAGGTTATAACATTTTTAGAAAATTACAAGTGGTAAAGTGACAAAATACAGGATCTTAACTAATAATCTACGCCTCAAACATTGCATCTTTAGTTTTTTATTATTAACTTTCTGAAATACAACAATATACAAAAGAGAATGTGGTATGAAAAATGACAAAAATAGCCTTACCTTTACAAATGTCAAAAATGCTGAAAATAACAAAAATGGCGAATATGTTGCAAACGTCAAAAAAATTATCAAAACACAAGTGTAAAAAATATAAGGGATTTCAAAATGAGGATGAATATTAAAATAAATCACAAAGGTTGTATTGTCTACCTCTTGCTGAGCAAGTCAACTAGTAGGTATACAATACACCTATTGGTGCACAGATCGTATTATAGAGATTTTTTTCTCTTAGAACTTATGTGAGCCAGCTTTCTGTACAGGACAACCTATAATACGAGAATTGTTTTTCCAAATTGCCCTACTATTTTTTCTCTCTATTACAATTTTCAAATATTCATTTGTTATAGAATAAAATGAAGCAAGAAAATCCCAATGCAAAGACAGAATAATCAAGGACCTTATAGGTCATTTCAAAAATACTTGTCTTGATTACTCACCTCTTGTTAGAAATGGTCATCTTAAACATTTAATATTAATAAAAATTCTACAGTTTTTAATATTTACAATATTAATTTTGTCCTTTGCAATTACTTATGTAGCAATAATCTTACCATGCCCTATTTAAAAAGATGTACTTTTTCTATCTATGCAATAACAATGGTAGCTGGCACGTTAAAAAAACTTAATCAGTTACTTTACCGGTGTTTCGGAAAAGCGATATACTCGCTGTGTAGGACTAGGGATAAATAGTGTAATTTGTCTATACAAATTTTGATGTATTCAGGAAACGAATCTCAAAAGTTCAGATTAAAATATCAAGACCAACAAATTTCTACATATTACAGCTATACACGGCACAGCATTTTGGTTGAATCATTTTTATTTCGTTATTACGTATTTATGATCATATTAAAAATGAAGCTTAGGTCTCAACAAATAATTACACTGTTAAATTGATACCTTTTTCGGCTGTGCACTCGAAAATGCTGCGGTATCCAGAATTTCCAGAAAAAAAAATGTCGAACTCGTCGAGAATACGCGCACGAAGTTTCAAGTAGGTAATGGGCACAATCAGTACTTGTATTGACAATTGTAATAGAAGAACAACAGACTGATCTATTTTCTATTCTGAAATTATGAAACAAAAATATCTTCAATGTATAGTACAGTGAATGATAAACTAAACTAAAAACTAACTTCAAATTCTATGCAAAACGATGATAATAAGAAGTGTTTTACAGTTTACTGAAAACAGAAAACTATAAAATAAAGGGTATTCATTTAACATATGATGCGATCTCTGGTGGTTACAGTTAAGATGAAGCGAGCCGAAGAAATGGATTTTATCACCCTGTTTTTGAATTTAATTCCTTATAAGATCGGGTACTTTAAATTAATATCTATTATTTCGTCTTTGCATACATATTGTTTAGGTGAGAGTTATATTTCAGACTCACGTGAGAAAAGGAATCACAAGAAAACATATGACGTCATCGATTTATTTTAATTTAACTGTCATTCCCCATTTTCACTGCATAATTGGAAAGGGAACAAGAATGGGATTACTTACCGGTGACGACAACGTTGACCATTTATCTAACAGTTGAACATGTATGTCTGAAATATGGTAATTGGTCACTATTGTACTGAATCTTCACACATGAGTTCCATAATACCTTGCAAGTTTTTTTGTTAAAATCCTTCACTCGATAACATCATTATTTGTATAGCTTGAGATTTATCACGACCTTTACCTACTGACATAGTTTTGTATTAAATGGTATAAAAATGTAGCCAAGGTTAACTACAACCTACAAAATACAGTCAATAATTTCTTATTACCTACTAAAAACTGAACTACTAACGTATTAATAAGATCACATATTCAAAGAATACTAAGAGTCAGTCAAAAGTCAGTAGAAATGATTTAAAAAAAAAATTTTTAATTTCATCATTTTTTTCGCATGTACTTTGTCCCAAAGTGCTACAGGTTTATCCACAATCTTTCTATACACATTCATATTTCCATCTCTTACTATTTTTTTATAAAGAGAATAAAGATAACGATTTTAAAAGGTCATAACAACTACAGGAGACTGTAAATAAAGTGAGTTACAACAACACCAAATATGAAAACGGCAAATGTCTATTTTAATCGCTATAACAATTAGTAGTACCTTTTACATGTTGGGCTCAAACTCGAAAAATCAAAATGTGTACACAAAACGAAAAAAGACCGGGTTTTTTTAATTTTTTCCCATTTAAATCTTGGAAACTGTTAATTCCGGAGAACAGTTTAAAGTTAATAAAATATTGTTTGAAATTCTCCTGAAGAATTAATTCATTACAAAAATTGAAGTACAACAGCTTTGTTGCATAACAGCTGAAACGACCAAAAAAATATAGAATTAAAAATGTTTTGAAATGCGTAGACGACACTTAGTATCTAATAATAAGACAAAACACCAAATCGTCTTGACAGTTTGTTCCCTATTGTTTTGCAATCTAGCATTTTTAAAAAAGTCGAAAATTTTTAATTTTTTATAGAAACCCTTAACGATATTTTCTTCTTATAAACGAAATAAATAGCTTTTATTTTGACTGAATGTAAATAACATAAAAAGCAGAGTGCAAGGAGAGAAGGGAAAGTTCAAATAAATTTTTATATATTAAATTTTAATAATCCTACTGGTGTAAATCAGAATTAATTCCGTAGAGGTAAATTCATATGTGGAACTGTTTACTTTAGTCAATTCTTGTTTTAACTGTAAGGTTTTTTTTCAAAGTACATTCCGGATGTCAATGTTAAATTATATTTGGTCTTAAAAGTAATTTCGCTTTAGAAGAAAATAAAATCGGTAACAATATCAAAAAAATTCTAGGGCCCTCTAAGTTATCCGAGTATAAATTTTCAAAATGCATTGGAAACGCTGAGAGCTATTCTCTAGGTAAAAAAATCAGCATCAAGTTAAAGCCATTTTTTCAGACTTCACAACGCTTTCAAACTTCTAAAGTTCTTGATCGAATGGAGGATTGTAACATTAATATGGCGAAACTATCGAACCGAATTTAGCTAAAATTATTGTTTTGTATGGAATCTAAATGTTCAAAAATAATGCGATTGAAAACTTTTTTATTATTTATTGTTTTTTTTTTTGTTGTGAAACATAATTATACGATTTCAACGTTTGACAATAATTCAAATTATTGAAAAATTAAATAAAAATCGTTGTGCCTTTTTTCCCTAGTCATAGAAAACTGGAGAAAAAACGGTCTATTTTCGATTTTTTGTGATTCCATGATGAGTTTGGGAGATAGTCCCGTTAATAATTTTAAGACTATATAACATATCCAAACGACGACCCTTTATAACACATCCTTCTGGACGCAGATACAATATTCAGCTTGTAACAAAAAGTTTCTTGTGAAAACCGGTGTATTTGAATAGCTAATGACAGGTGCGTCCCTGCACTCACCAAAGAGTAAATATAAATTCAACAAAATTTTGAGTTAATATAAACAAAAATACTTCTTTCTTGGATACTTTTTGTAATTTAGTTACTGATCATTTTAAAATATTTTTGAATTTCCAGAACAAATCATAGGTCAAACTATTTCATGGGCACGGTTTATTTATTCATTAACCCTTTCACTATCCAGGATATGCCTTGCGTGTTTTGGAATATGACCCAAAGATGCCTAGAATACCTACGATGTCTGCTTAAAGTGTTTGGATTACATTAAATTTTATGTTATGTACTCTACTAATACGAAACTGTGCGAGTTGGGGCAGAAAGTGTCCGGAGTAACTATAATCAGATTATGTTTTTTTTTGTTAACTGATATTAAACCACCATTAGCATAAGTTCTGTTGTACAGATGGTTACTTGTTGACAAGCGGGCAATCAATTATTTGACGACATGTTTTACTTATTTTAACAAATATTTTAAATTTGCTTTCACTTATATCACACACGTTAGGTCTGTCTTGGGCACATGGAAATAGTTGGTTGTTTCTGTGCTTAGTACACGTCTGTCGTGTTCCTGTCAAAATAACATGTGGGTACCCTTACGAAACCTTATCGGACGGTGTCGGTGGGCAGTGAAAGGGCTAAATTGTATTAAGTTGGAAACCTGTCCCTGGTAAACTAAAAAGCTAATTATATTTCAGTGAAGTATATTAGTAATCCCTTAATATTATCGATCACATTAAACGTTTATTATGTTATTTGAAGTACGAAAATTTCAATCTGAAAATACCATAATTGAAAATTACCAGTGTCTTTATTTCGTCGAATTTATATCAGGTACTTTGAAAGTTATTCAAGAAGAATATATTTCCAGCGCCCTTCCTTAGGATTTCTTATTTTTCCTTGTTCTATCTGAAACCGAGAAATTTCGTACATTTTCTCGACACCCTGTACATAATTTACATAAATTAGTAGAATTTATACCATAGAGCGACACACAGTCAAACCACATGTTCATGTTGCTAAATCTTAATCTGTGCTCATCCTGTTAAAACTTGAAAAAATCGTTGTTTTCTGCAATCAATGAGGAGGATTTAAAGAAGTTTTGCCAATAGTAGATCTGTTGGAGGTATAAATGCTAAAGTTAGAACTATTTTACTTTTAGAAAAGATCAAGGTATTCTTACTAGTAATTAAATAAAGAGTGAGCAACCTACTTATAAACAACTTTACCTTCTAAATGCATCCCGTTATTAAAACTATTTGCATTTTTCCATAACATAAGAAAGCAAAAACAGCATAAGCAAGACTTATTTAGAGCATCGTGACCAACAAAAACATTGTTTCGTACTTAAAAAACCAATATCAAAACCTATTGTTCCTGGCAATGTTGCGGAAAATGAATTGCGATTTAAACAACGAAATATGATTGTTCGGTATTCGGTGAAGGGTTTTTGTTGTCTTTCTTTTGTGAATTGTTAAAACAATCTGATAAACGTGACTACGTATCATGACACATGAACATCCCATTGTCTGTCACATTTTATGGATTACTTATCCATGCATGTGTATTTTCTAACAAAAGGTCGTGGAATTCGGGCACGTACTTTATTACTCAAAAGTTGTTATAGTTAATATCATTATCAAAAATCTAAGAATTATATCAGATAATGGTGATCTGTATTGATTTAATTATTATTAACGTCGATGAAAATGAATAGATTAGAAAAAAAATAGGGAAAATTGGGAGTAAAATAAATACTATTTTTATATGATGGTAATGAACAAAATCAGTTGACATAGGTCTGAAAAGACTAACTAATGTTTCAAATAATCATCATAGTTTTTCGAGACCTGTCAAATTTTTCAACGGCACTTCACTTGGCGTAGCGTATTGATGTTTACTATCGCTGTAATCGTCCAGATATTTGATGTATTTGCAAATATTCCAAACATGACTTCCACACATCGCAGAACACTCAAACTTGCCAAATATGTTTGAATACCAGTGAACGCTACAGTAACGAATGCTTTGACAGCAACAGCAATTTATTTTTACCATACTTCTTGTTATCTATATAACTACGAAGTTATTAAAAAACCATGGCGAAGATTCCCTCTTTTTAACCGACTTCCAAAAAGGAAAAGGTTATCAATTCGTCGCGTATTTTTTTTGTATGTATGTTACCTGATTTCTTCTCCGGTGGTGAACCGTTTTGAATGAACATGGTCTTGTTTAATAGAGTATATATCCGGATTGGTGAAACTTCAAATTTGGGAAAAGAATTCTATTGGTAAAGTGATAAAATTTGTGAATGAACACATGCGTGCATGGAAATCGACTAATATCCCTAACATATGGGTCGATTTTTCAAAAACTCCTTATGGATATGTATAGTTTCTTAAGGTTTAATCTATTAAGGAAGATCCCTAGGTGATCTCATATACTTTTCCGCGACGTGCAACTTGCAGTTTTGCAGGAAATCGCCGAAAATTCCAATATTCTTATCAACAATTTCATCTAAGTGACGTAACGGACATTTCCTCATAAATATTTTAATTCCAACGTAATCGTCCGGGAATTGTAGGCACTGGAAGTTTTGATTGGGAATTTAAAAAATGTTTATGTACATCTCAAGCATATAGGTAGTAAAGCATAGCTCCTTAAATCAATGAGTACCAAGCTCGTTTTGTTTGTATACCAGGCAAATACCTATTTAAATGAAAATTTTTTCCATTATGCTTATGCTTTTGGTGTGGGTGGCCTAATAGGAAATTTATGACAATACATGTCAAACTCTAAACTGCTATTTGGTGCGCTTATACACAGGGTATTTAGTATAGCAAACAAAATTACAAAGTAAAGTGATAGAAGGAGTTGCATATATATGGTGATTGAAATATAGGACGAAGTAGAATGATAGTGTTCCATAGGTAGTCATATATACAGGATGGTTGGAATATAGGGTGGAATGGACGTTTTGTGGTATAAAAATGTTGGAAAAAATAATTAAAATTATATAGGGCGATTAAAAAACTGTTATATGATGTGGACGTAAACAAATCATATACAGGATGATTGAAACATATGCTGGAGTTGAATTATATTAATAGAATGTGATTAAAAAATTATTTATTTCATAACCCATAAGAAGTTTCATAAAGTGTGGAGAGGAATTAATGTTACACAGGGCGATAATATAAAATGTTTAAAAAAAGAAATAATTTATGGGGTAGCCCAGAAGGAGTTATATATGATGGTTGAAATATAGGGCGGATTTGACGCCGTAAATATGGGATTGATTCTACTCCGTCTTATAATTTACAGAAGGCAGCTAACAATTTTATATTTGTCCGTCGGCAGTCGTATGTACAGGATAGTTGGTACATAGGGTGGAGTGGAATTATCTATAGTTATACAAGGTTGTCAAAAAAAGTTGAAAAAATGTTACATGGCGTGGTCCATATGGCATAAATATATTTTGGGCTTATTAAGTCAACGCGGACTATTACATTTTGTTCGTAAACATTTACCTGTCAAGTTAAATGAAAATGTATCATTGTTTGGATGTTACCTGGTCCTCTTTATTAAGGTTATACATTCAGAATAAAAAATAAAGAATAAAAACTACCTGAGTTCAAAAAAGCTATAAAGTTGAAAATAAAACATTAAAAATATATAACCGCCTTCCACCTATAACTAAAAAGCTGAGAATAATTATAACAAAATACAACTCTAGTAACTAAATAACACATTCAATGTTGTTAGGTACCTACCCAGAAAGTAAAAAATGTAAACATTAAAAGGTGATCATTCTGTACAAATTAATTACCTACCAATATAGTATATTTTTGAAGTCGGTGCCAGGCAACAATTAGGTTTGATGAAGTAGTAGATAAGTAAGCAATGCAGGATTTTAGAGTTACTTGGCACCGACTTCAAAAATTTACTAGACTGGTATGTAATTAATGTTAGTATTAGTAGTAATATTTCTGATTTGAACAAGGATTCTTCGGTTAGACTACTGCTTAATAGCTTATATTAATCGATTCACCAACAGTTATAAAGAACGGTAAAAATATTTTAAATCATCCTTACAGAGTGTGTTTCAAAAGTAAGGGAAACTATTTAAGGGGGCGATTCTTGGGTGTATTTTATGAAAGAAACTTCCAAACGTCTTAAGTTTTAAGCTACAGGGTGGTAAACTTTTTTCGTAATAACTATGACAATAAAAATACGGATAAGGGACGTTATTGAAAATCAAGGTGTAGTATCCAAGAGCAATTTGTGGAACTTGCCAGAACACTAGTGCCTTCTTATAGACAAACTCTCACGCAGGACTAACTCAGAGAAAGTCAACTCAGTGATTTGTCTACTAACTTTTCTCTATACTATGTTTGGATATATTTTTTTATGACACTTATCTGTGTGTTGTGACTATTGTAGATTATTTATCTCGTCTCTTACGCATCATGTTTTTCCTGGCGTACAACCATTTGTTTTGCATCTACCTGTGACGTCCGTACGGTTTTTGCACTGAATATTTTTTCTTTGTCTTAAATTACAAAAAAGTGAAGTCTTATTTCTAATCTTTCTTGATTTTTTTAGATAGCAACACCGACTAGCTATTTTTTAACACACAAATCTAGCAGTCACGATCACTGGTGACCTGAGCAGTTGCCAGCAAGATTTCTGATCCGAATAGTTTGAATTTCCTTTTACAGGAGCACCTCAAATTCCGTTAATATTTTAGAAGAATTTAGAGGACGAACGGTTGCTCTATGTGAAACGGTATACGCCGGGAATGTTTGTACGAGTGTGCAATACCATGCATAAACGGGCGAAAGGATACCTATCAAGAATTGGTCACATCCAATAATTTTTAGTATCAATTAATTAATTTAAGCTCTTCATGTGAAATATTTTTTCCTATAGAAAAATTGGTGATTGATTTCTGACTTAATTTACAATTGATATTAACCGAACTTACTAGCTTGAAAAATGTTAAGCGAAATCCATGCGTCGAAAGAAAGAGAATTCACAAATAGAATTTGCTCAGAAATGAATTAATTTATTTACAATTTACCCCCAAGTTCCGAACAGAAACATTTTCTAATTTTTAATACGAGCAGGTCCACCAAAGCTTACTGTATAGGAAGGTTGTTATAAAAGATTTTCCCGTTTTTCTAAAAATGGTACTAGCTGTGAACATATCTTCATATGAAGTTTTTTTCATAACATGAATCCAAGAATCGTCCCCTTAAATATTTTAACTGACTTTTGAAACACCCTGTATAAGTCCACTGAATGAGCAAAGCCTTGACCACTTTAGTACATATTTGTGATCTAGTTAGTAATAACTTAAATATTAAATGGTATGAAAAGTTGTTAAATTTCTCATTGCTTGCAAGGCCGTAACGTCAAATTTGACGACTCATACAATCTTTTTTTTGAAAATGGATGAAAGATTAAGACCGCAAAAGTGATTTTTCTTTCACGTATATCCAGTATATAAGAAATGTATAGAATAGCAAAAATATTTTTAAGAAAAATGCTTGTGCTTCAGTACAACTGAATCTTCAATCCCAAATTTCTGGTGACTATGGCCTTAATAATTTGGATTGTATCATGCAGTCAAACTGTTAAAACATGATGAAAATTAGGGATCTATAATTTCACAAAAAATAATTCTGGTCTACTCTAAGCCTATTCTGACAAAATTCCTAACGAATTCTCAAAATGTTAGTTAATTATAATATTTTTCTTAAAGTTCAAACAAGTACTTTTACAACAAACAATGATGTAGGTGAGTGTTGTTAATAATAATTAGGCCAATTTAAATTTAATTGCAAAATTTTAATTATTAGTAAAGCTTGTTTGGTTGCATTCTCAATACGTCTATATAATAATTAATAATAAACTAGTGTACAATCTACTGTCGTTTTATATATTACAAATAAATTACCAAACAATTTAATTTTTGTTTGGTAATTTATTAGGTTTATTAAAATTTTAACGCCGTAAATTGACTATATTTAATTAGCAACCGAATAAATTATGGTCACTCATTTATTGATTTGCATGATAGCTGTTTATTAGTTATTTTTTATTGTGTGGATTCCGCCCATCTAAATGGAAAAGAATAAAACTGTAAGGTATAGGAAGGGTAAATCGCCCAAGCTTAATGTAATATATAGCAACATAATAGGCACATTTTCTGAGGTCATTGTTTTCTCAAGCTCTTTCCATGAAAATTGGTTATCGTGGCTTAAGTCTTATGCTGCATTAGCCAAGTGTGTATTATAATGCAGGTATTTAGCTCAAGTAATTTGAGCAATATATTTTGTTGTTGATTGGTTGCACAAAGATATATGTATATATATTTTCTCAAGACTCCATGTTGTTATTTTATAATTTGTGACTTCATTAAAGATTTCATTTCGCGATAAAATATTAAATTCAGTTATATTATTATAATAAATACACAAATCAGGAGAGAGCACCGCAACTGATGAAGGTTGTGAACTAGAAACAATATATTGTCTTGCCGGCAATGGATTGTAGAATCCAGTAGTATCATGATTGCTTTGAGAGGTTTTAATTAACCTACGATTTTTTTCGCCTTATATTTATCCTATGAATCAAAGGGAAACGGCGTTACACATATATATAAATCAGGGGCTTCCAAAGTGTGCGTCGCGGCGCAACACTGACATGCCTGAGGAAATTTTGAACGAAAAAGTCCGGTAGAATTTTTTTTGTTTTTTGAGTTAACAACTTCCAAATTTTGTAAAACCATGCCAAGGATGACATAAACAAAGGATGTGCTTAACATTTAACATAAAATTTAAAAAAAAACTAGTATTTTTAATTTTTCGGTTAAATTTTGAGGTTATGTGAAAACAGTGTGACTAGAAAAGTTGTAGATATTTTTATTACCTACAACTTTGCCTTTTAACTTTTTTCCATAGGTGTTGTTTTGCCGGAAATCGAGATAAATTGTTTTTTACCCTTTACCCCCTCCCACTTCCCGACATTCGCCTGTAAATTGTTTTTCCTTTCATTTTTGTTGTATTCTCTTGCTTTTCCAATGAGTCTCATTCTATTTCAGCTCAGGACAAATTTTGGTTTTTGACTCGAAGGGGACAGTAAAGTGTTTTGTTCTTGAGTAAGATGAGCACATTTTTGCGAGAAAACCCCGTGGCTAACATAAAAAAAATTGGTTATCCTTATGTCGAAAGAAAATGATATTATGCTACAATTTTATCACTCTGCCATGTTGATAAAGTGATTTCTATTATATAACCGAGCAACAAAAAGCAATATACATAAGGGTCGCACGTGGCCAAAGGGTTGAAATAAGGAAGTTATCTTATAAATTAAAACATGGAACTTGACATCGTGTGTAGTTGTGAAAAAATTGGAAAATTTATTGATTTTCCGTGATTGTGTTTCTTCGAAGAACTTACAGCAGAAGGCATTAGCGTCAGAAATGGCCTTAACATTAAACACAATTAATTTATGACTATACTACTCAGTAAATTACAGTAGCTCATTTTTTTTTCGATGACATTTTAGCATTATTTTCCTATAATACTCAATAATATTTAAAAAAAACTCAACAGATAGTTGGCAGCCATATTTTACAATTCAATCAGCCATCAACTAGTTTAATTGAATTCCAACCCTTCAAAGGAATGATTACCTTCATATTTCAAAACATTTAACACTATATCAGAGCTGATAAACTTTACTTCTAAATATAGGAGAAACAATCAAAATTAAACAAAATTTAATTTTAATATAAAACTGCTTACCTTATTTTGATTTCTTGCCCGCCTGAACCCGTTCCAAATAAGAAAGCTGTAAAGATAACATCAGAATTAGTAATTTTCAAAAATACTCATAAATTGGCTCGAAGGCCATCTAGTATATTTTACATATATGTAGCTGAAAATTAGAAATATTTTTTTATACTGTAATTAACGAATTAATCACAAAATTTGCTAGTTCTTTACATACAATTTTATTGAAACATTAATTATAAATCGATTATATTTTTTTAGAAATTGTAAGAGGCACTATCAAATACCTTCATAAAAGTGGAAATTCGTGAGAAGTCTTCTACAAAAATTAGAGTTTGTCTTATTAACAAGTTAAATAAATAGAAAGCAGTTACTACATATGTACCAACATACAGTGTTTGATGTATTCATGTTTAGGTTTGGTCTAAAATAAAGGTTTAATATAAGGGAACAAAACCTTATGTTTACGTTTTTAAATCTATAAAAACTTCTAAAACAAAAAACCTAAAACAGAAGACACTTTGGTTCAAATGACTTTGTGCCGCACATTGCCGCAATTTTCGGTATATTCCAATTAACGAATATAAATTTTTATGTTACCTCGTAAATTTACATCAAACATTCGAAGGCACAGCTATTTCTTATGCTCATTTGTGCAAGGCAGCATGGGCGAATCCAGGGAGGGGCGATTGCCCCCTCCGAGAGCCTCAATGTTAGTAAATTTAAAAATGAAACGAGGTAATCTGAAGCCCAAGAGCCTAGAAGAAGGTAATTTCTATGGGTTTAAACGACAGGAATATTATGTTTAATGTGGTTTAAAATTATATTTAGGTAAATTTAGTACAAAACTGTCCCTCCCCTGAAGCATAAAATCGCTCCCCCCCCCCCTGCGAGGCAGTACTGCAATTCGAACACTTAGTGGTGGACACTGTGCCGCACTGTACGCACTGTGACCAGCTTAATTCTTCTACAATCTATACACTTACAATAGAATTTTATTAATCTAGCACTTAAAACAAGAACTCAAGGAAAAACTTTATGGGTCCTAATTTTCTACCATCCAAGAAATATTATCCTGATGAGGGATGTATGTTATTTTGTATAATACAAACAACTGTAACTTTGAAAACTAGAGGGATATAGAGATTACCTTTGCGTGCCCTAGAAAACGAAAACCAAAGCCACAAGTCATGAAATTTCTGTATATTTCCAAACGTTTGGGAGTCTAGGTCAGACTCTGTTGTCAATCGCAGAAAAACTATGAAAAAGCACAATGGTAAAATGTAAAATTAAAATATGTGTGAACTTCTATTATTTGACTTATAAGATAACTAAGAGAATTTAATTTGATAATATATAGGGTAGCACAAAAACTTCCAGAGATCATATAATAATAAAGTTCATTTCAAATATTAAGAATTTGAAAGGCAACTAGAAACGACTGAACTCCACAGAGGTAGTAGCGATACAATCGTCTTCATTAGCAAAATTAAAGCAGACTCTTTTAGTTTTCATTTCGTGTTGTGTCCAGTTTGAAAAATCCAGAATTTGTGAACATGCCTGGGACATCATTTAAAACAAGAAATACACTAAAATCAATTGTATCAAAAACCAAACCAAATAACACAACTCAAAATACAAAAAATTGCATTTATAAAATCCCTTGTGAATGTAATAAATTCTATATTGGAGAAACCTCTAGACCTCTGAATGTTCGAATAAACGAACACAAAAATTACATAAAAAAACGACAATTTGAAAAATCCTAAGTTTGCGAACATGCTTGGGACCTTGGTCATAAAATACAGTTTCAAAATTCACTTATATTACAAATAGAAGAACACAACACCAAACGAAAACTAAAAGAGTCTGCTTTAATTTTGATAAATGATAACGATTGTATCGCTACTACCCCCGTGGAGTTCAATCGTTCGTGGTTGCCGATGATTAAAAAAAATGCTAATGGTCACGTCCTTATGAAAAACCCAATATCGGGATACTTCATAAAGTTTTCTCCGGGTTTTCCCTTATGTTTTTAATGGGATCACTGAATCAACAATATTCTTTAATCGCTTTTTTGGCGAATCCACTATCTTATTACAAAGTCGCATCTATGCGCGCCACATAAAATTCTGAAGATCACCTCTTTCAAATTCTTCAAATTTGAAAGGAACTTTATTATTATATGATCTCTAGAAGTTTCTGGGCTACCCTGTATATTATCAAATTAAATTATCTTAGTTACGTCATAAGTAGATATTGTCAAACATTTTAAATTTACATTTTAGAATTGTGCATTATTCATAATTTCTTTGCCAGTAACAACGTAGTATGACCTAGATGAATCGACTCAGTATTGATCACCCACATTTTTTGTTCCTTCATAAACGCGATATGTAATATGGGGAACAAAATTAAGAATTGGAAGTCCATAAAAATTCCTATACATCCTTTAACTGGTACAATTGTTGAGAACAATATTAACAAATTACGGTAATCAAAGCAAGCATTTAGTCTAATTTTGTATTTTAATTGAGAAAACTTCACTTAAAATTCTCTAAAAAAAAACCCTAAGATAGTTTGCACTTAGTGCTTAACATTGACAAAGGTATCGCCAGGCAACTAACTGACTTTTTCAGAATACAAGGTGAAATTTCGTTGAAGATTGAAAGACCTCCACGCTTCCCTTCTAAATAGAAAAAACCACCACCGAAAAAACTTTCAGAAATGATATGCTGGGAATCATAAAATATGTACTTGTGTTTTAAATTATCTGACCTCACTGTGAGTGAACTACCTTATGAGGTAAGTATATTTATTTCAGAATAGACCAAAGTTAATACAATTTCATAAACATAGTTTTGCTGACAAACGTGGGAAAATAATTAGGTTAATTAGCCAACTGAATAAAAGTCTATACAATTAAATAAAGGAGTTAAATAAAACGTTGGTGTCACCAATAATTCAAATTCTGATACACCTAATTAAAATGCCTATGTACCGACGCACAGTCACGCAGTTATTGTTTCACGCCTACATTTGACGACAAATTACCATTTCGAATTTTAAATCAGTCATTTCTGTGTCAATCCGATTCTTTTGACTCACACCGCTAGAGCTACACGTGAATGCTTGAATAAGTTATTTGGAGATTTGTTGCTTAAAAGCTCTCTTCAAATATGCCTTCGTAATATAAATACGCCTTCACCACAAATGGAAGCCAAAATTATAAAAAAAATGTAATATATGGCGCCGATTACTGCATAATTTTGGTTCTTTCGTTTTATTGCCGCTTGCGAGTCAGTATTAACTAGATGGACATCTATTATATTTACTGATCCTAGAAAAAGTTTCTGGTGAGGCAACCTAGTACTACCAGGGAAGGGGGATGTTCCGTTAAATTTCCCACAGTAGATGAGGATCTTGAAGTATAGGAGCGGACTAGAATTACGGTAATGCAGGTAAATTAAAAAAACAGTAAAAAGAAAAGCTATATTGAGTGGTACATCCCACAGGATAAATCAATAACTATGTTTTACGAAATAAATTAGCAAAAAAATATATGACCTAGGTTTGATTGGCGTAAGCCGCACCGATGTAGTACCTTATAAAATATTTGTGGTAAAATGTCTTTAAGATTAACCGTTTTTCAGCTATTCACTAGTTTGAACTATTTCGCGAAATTGCAGCCTGGTAAAATTAAATGATGAGTCATTATTTTCTCTATCTCTCCATTAAAATATGGCGGAACTAATATTTGGTATACCTTCGGGAAGACTTTAGTTAGCTTTTCCCGAATCCTCTTAAAATACGGACACGACTAATAGAATATATAAAAAAGGAACCTTTAAAGCAGCTGAAACAATTACAGTAAATATATTCATAAATACATAGTGGAAACGCAGTTATTTTGTAAGTATCACCACCCGTTCTCCTTAACAGTTTTGAGAAGCTTCCGAATTGATCGCATCCACATGTGAAGGCTTTTTAAATTCCGTCGGAGTTAAAACACCTGCCTAACTTACCTATAAAAACACTTGTATATGATTATCGGAGTAAATACAACAAAGTAGCATAACGTCCTACACTTTGCAAAACAATCAAGATTACATATTCATTTTTACCTTCCTGTCAGCCGAAGCTAATTAAATTAAGAATGAAAAAACCACACCTGCTTCAAGTATTGGACTTGTCAATTTGTAAGCCCAAAGGGTAAGAAAAATGGTAGAATTGCAGCTGATTAAAAGTAACTTATTTCTATAGTTTTGAAGTGAGAATAGCTTAACTTTCACACGTCATTATACTAAATACTCTTTAAAACTATAACATCGCTCGTATTCAGTATTATAAGATGTGTTTAATGTGACCTTTTGTTTTCTCACTATAGCAGAAACACATAATAAATTATTATTGTTTTAAAAATATAATATTGAAGCGAAAGCTTCTTAACGGAGGCCCACATTTACACATATGAAAATAGATGAGCAAGGGAACGAATTGGATAACTTGAAATTTCATTTGTTTCGACACCGACACCACACACTACCCTGATCTTAGAATACCGATACAATTCACTTCACTGTGTAAGAAACAGATACCAGGTAAAATACATTATGAGTTTCCTCTATTATAGAACATCAATAATATATAGCAAATAAACTAATATAACTTCCAATTAATATAGAAAACCTGCACAAAATTTGCTTTTCTAATATAAACTCCAATTCTCTCTGCGTAATATTGCATTACGGACTTAATATATGTCAGATATAACTAATTTCGGAAAGATTGTTGAGTAGGTCTTGAATTATTTTGTCTGTTCATTAGGTTTTCTCTCCTCAATTTTTTTTTCCTGCAACAGATAATTATTTAAAAATTGTATATGTAGAAAAAAGTGTAGTAAGGCAATTTCGTAAAATTGCCCGGATTACTGGCTGTACAGAGATTCTTCCTCACAGTTATTCTGAGACAAAGAGATGTCTACAAAATGATCAACCAGTATTCCTGTATATAAGTAATGTATTGTATACTGTGTAATACTTATCTGTGTTTGGAGACGTTTGAACTCAACCACAACCGATTAAGAAAAATGATAGAGTAGAGAAAAACTGGCTAAAAATGAAGAGGAATAAAAATATTAAATGAAAACACCATGGTTCTCTAAAAAAGTAGAAGAAAAAAGCAAAGACAAGAATAAAGCGACTCTGCACGACATGACAAACAAGACACCGGAATAATATAACTGCTGCTGGTGAAGTAAATGACAGTTTTAAATGCCGATTATAGATAATTATGAGCGTTTAAAAAATCTATCGATAACTAACACTTTATTTGATTCATTATATATGTTTATTAATTTATTTAACATTTATTTTTTAAATAATAAGTATTTAAAAATATCAACATATGTGTTTTGTTAATAGCAATGTATCTTGGTACGGAAGAAGCCTGACATAATGGGGAAAGGGGTTCAATAATGCAAAATTTAGTATAAGCTTGACATCTTAAAATTAAGCTGCTGCGGGAATATGGCGTGATGTTGGTGACAATAACTAAATCCTTACATAATTCAAAAATAGATATAATGGGTCTGGATAGCAAGTCCCATGATTCTAGTAGTTTCGTATTGTGAGATGATTTTCCATAAGCAGCATCTTTTTTCTTTGATTTCTCTATGTCTCTGCGTTGTTATGGCGTTCATTTTTCCTTACTTCTAGAGGTCTCTAAATCTGATCCGTATATATACCACAAACAGAAGGTACACGGTAAGCCCAATTACTGAAATGTTTTGGTGCGTTAAACACTTTTTTATACATCAGAACAGATCACAATGCATTAATTGTTTTTAAAAACTGTTTTAACTTCCTACTTATTTCCAAATATTTGATAGTTTAACGATGTGTTGGTTGTTTGTGTTTTGTTGTAGATATTTTTTTCTCTCAAAACATCTGTAAAGAAGACATTCTGCAAAAGACAACTAGTAATTCAGTCAATTTCGAGATTAATCCTACAAGATTTTGCCTCCTTTACAAACTTCAACTATCTGTTACATAAACGAGATGAGAAGAAAAATTAATACGGATCACCTCAACAATCATTTCGAAATGACGATAGGCCAGCTCTCTGTTTTCTATTGATGTCATGTTTAAAGAAATGACCATAACACTAAAAGAAAGCTGGAAAAGCTAATTATCTTTATCAAACAAAACGATAAATCTACTTATTTGTAGGTCAAGAATTGAATCAATAATAAATTAATGGAGATGTATGTCCCTGAACATGAACTTACTGTTATGTAAACATTACTTTATGTCAGTGCGTTATACGTGTATACGAACACATTATAGTAACCGTCTGCCTTATTCTTATTCTAGACATTGTCTACAACTGGTAATGCCTATGAATACGCGATTATATGGGTAATGGATAAGCTCATCTTGAAACTAACACTGGATTTATGACTCACATAATTGTATTTATAAATAAGTCAAGATAACCACATTTGTATAGATATATGACATACAAGAAAATTCTTTGCTGCCAGACGTGAATATGATAAAGACGTTTATTCACATTAGCAAAAACAGTTTCTGTAATAATTTCCAAGCAATAAAGTCTGTATCGTAAATTGAAATCAATGGTTCTTTTTGCCTTTGAAAACAATGTTGTATCCGTAAATGTTATGGCAATAAAAGTATACTAGGGTTTTTTTTAGTACCTTGAAACCGCCATAAGCTGTACAAAAAAGCATAAGTGTTATCGTTGTTAAGGGTTTACGAATGGTTTGCGAATTGCAAGCATTCCCATAATCTTTTAACTGCCTCAATGCCATTAGCTTTATGTAAGTTTGTGTAATAATAGATTCTATTCTTTTGTGTCGCATTTTCTTTATTATCTGCTTTAAGTGATGTTCATTAGTTCTGGTTTTTGTTTGTTTTTTATTCCGTAAGTATCAATGTTCATTAGAATCCAGAATCGAATTATAGAATATTGTAAGGCATGGCATACACAATTAGTCCAAAAGAAAAAACAAAATTTCATGTAAAATCAGAAGTAGACAGGTTATTTTTTAAACCGAATTCCAAATTAAGGGTTTAAACCTATCAATAGAGATGTTTAGGTGACATGAAATTTAACATCAAACCGGATAAGCCATCACTTAAATAATAGTTTATAAGACATAATTGACTATTTTAACTGCATACACGTAAAGTAAATTATTTGAGCCTTAAAAACCCCAAAAAATATGTTATATTTTAGTTTCCTGCTAATAGTGTAAAAAGTAATGTTCTGTTCATAATGCCGTCATTAGAAAAAGTGTAGATAATCAGAAAATATTCAAACTGAATTTTATTAACTTGTAATCGCAGCAATTTTAAAAAAATAGAGCTGGAAAAACCAATTAAAATAAGTGATTTTAAAAAAATTCACAACTCATTTGTATTAACAGCTGAGATCTTAATCTCCCTAGTGACAGCTTATAACGTTGAGTTTAATAATGCTGAATAATAGATATTGTAGGTTAAGTAGATCTTGCAGAATTGCAATTTAAATAATTTGTAGAAATATTTTGCAGGGCGTATCGTATTAACCACGATAGCTTGATAGCAGTATGCAAAATATATTTTGAAAGCTTATAAAATGCATTTTGTCATAGCGCCGTAAAATGTATTAATACTGTTTTTGAAATTTAGCTTAAAAGATGGACCCTCCCATGTTTTGACCGTGGCGGATGCATTCAATGGAAAAAAGTCATTTAATTATTATGGGTAAACTGTAAGCATTAACTTAATAACCCAATGAAAAAATATACCAATATGAGCAGGCAATAGTTATGTAAATAAAAACGTAAAAACCTGCGGAGAAAAAACATAATAATACAATTTACCATAACCCCCACCTTCAGAAAATTCTATATCCGTCCATGTGCCTTGACAGCTGTTGTCAGTGCACCGCTGGCTGGCTGTTGCATATTCCTACATTTAATGCAATGTTTACTATTATTTTAAACCAACTTCTCAGCATTAGAGCGAATAACCAAGATAGACAAATTGACGTGGAATTTATGAATTTTCAAAATCTCTTTAGTATATACCGGTCGGACTAGTCTCGTTAATATAGTGGGATGTGCTAAATAGCTCCCTAAATTATTCTAATTCGAATTGTTAAAAACTACTTATTCGGTAGTATCCATCATGAGCCCATATAAACTTAATATCATAAACTATCGTTTTAACGATGGCTTTTATTATATAAATTGTTTACTTCTACGGGTTTGCTGTTAAAATCTTAGCAATAATTATCTACAAACTGTTACTGACGTTATGGTATAAGCAAATTGCTGTCGAATTTTACGATCGAAAATAAGTTAAATTTTGCTCTATAAACTGTGGTAATTCCTTATTGGATTGTGAGCTGATTTGAATAATATTTTTTTTAAACATAGTGTACATTTGGAATGATGAAATTTCAAATTTGAGCAGAGATGATGAAATTTAGTATTGAAAACATACCTACAATGTTTTAGGTATATTGATAGATTTTTCCAAATCCCCTTATGGATTAATATAGTTTTTTTTAAACTGCATTCTATTAATGAACATTCTAGGGTGATCTCTAATAACTTTTTATAATTTGTAACATGTAGTTATTAAGAAAATCTTTGAAAAAACAAAAAAAAACATGGAACTAGCATTTCCTCATAAACATTTAAATTCCATCGTAATAGGTTTAATCGCGACTTTGAACATTTTCTATGTGCTTCGCAAACTTATAGGCAGTATACAATTACTTTTATTAAACATATTTTCGGCTCATTAAATCAATGTATACCATTGTGTACCTGTTAACTATCGATTTTCTTTGTAAATTTTTTAATTCTGTGATAACGGGACTTTTAGTGTCACCGACTCCGCGCCTATTAGAAAATTCGGTGACTACACATGCAAGGCTTTAAATGGCTACTCTACACCTGGTTATTTTGATTATTTAAAAAAATAATCATTTACCTCCTCAATCATTTAGAAACTATCTACACCTGGTGTTCAGCATAGCAAACGGAATCATTTAGTAAGATGATACAAGCAATAATAACAATTAAACTAATCCAACATACTTTTGTCTTATTAAGTCAACGCGTAGGTATCAAGTTTTGTTCGTTTTATTGTTAATTGTAGATTTAAATGAAAATGTATTATTCTGCATTTCCGGGATTTCGGTGTTGAAGCTACCTGTTTATCAAGGTTATACAAACAAAATAACAATTAAAGAATAAAAACTTTTCAAAATTGAACTAAAAAACTTAAAATAAAACATTAAAACGATGCTGACTGATCGGACTGTTGCTCACAATAGACTAGATATAGTTTCGGTAGATAAAGTCTCTCGAAAAACAACTTTAATCGACAACAATTCCCAACAACAATAATATAAATATCAAGCAGGCTATGGGTGGGTGCCTTAGAGAGAGTGTGCTGCCATACATTGTATGGTCAAGTCGGGGATGATTAACCAAGTAAAAAAAACTGAAAAATTGATTTTAAAACATTTTTTTAAATATTAACCGACTTCGAGGTAAAATTAAAACTCTGAAAGTAATTAAAAATATATAGGTCGATACAGTAAATAGCACATCCATTGTTAAAAGGTACAAACTAATAATTGTAAACTTTTAATATCTGTTTAGTCTGTACTAATTAATTCCCTACCTATCTAGTATATTTTTGAAGTGAATCAATCAAGTTTGATGAAATAGCAGATATTTAAGCAATTCCAGATTTTAGGTTTGCTTGGCACCGATTTTAAAAATATACTTGAAAAGTAGATAATTAATCTGTACACAATGACTGTTTACAGTTTTAATTTCGGTGTGTAGGTCCCTAACAACGGTGGTTGTTCTATTTATTGTATATAGTGTTATGATTTTTAAATTGTTTTTTCCTTTATGGTTTTACTTTGCATTGGGTGAATATTTAAAAAAATGTTTTATTTAGGATTGTGGTCTAGGTAACAAGAATAATGTTCGTATCTATGCTGGCCATGTCAAAAAGTTGTGGAAAATTATTGTTTAATATTCCAGTTTATTCCAATTTTATCCAAACTCTGGAGCGATAGCAGCAATTTATTTCTCGATTAAAATGATGATGTTGTATCAGCTAAATTTTAAATAATTTTTTCAATGTTTACCACTTTTTGGGAAAAAAAGTGCTTAAGCATTTACAAAATATGTCAAAACTATCCTTCAGGAAACAAATAATTTTTTGTCTTTCTCGATCAAGTATAATGGTTAAATATTTTGCACGATGAAAACCAAAAAGTTTAGAGAATCTTAACTCACTGACAAAAGATAGCATTATTGGTTACTTTCATTTACTATCACAATATATCTTAAAGTTTACATTTTTTACTGTTTATTTATTACATCGAATGCAAATATTCTGTGGCTAATTTGCGGAAGTGCATTGCGCGTCAATTCATCCCTGACTTCTGTCACTTTGTCTAAACATACCGTGCATCTACCTTTCACATAGAGTAGAATCAAAAACCTGTGGCAGGTTACTAAGAAAACCGTTAGGTTTATAAAATGCGTCATATATTTCCATGTCGTTATACTAAAATGTTAGAAATAAAATCAGACTATGTCAGTCAATATAACACAACTGCGAATTATTTCATGGACTGATACAGGAGACTTCTGCCGAACCATGTATTCAAATAAGTTAACAGTTGTATCACGTTTAACACCGATCGTGAATGGGTTTATATTGCAATAAAACTATTAACAGCAACTCATTACCACAGTATTTCACATCAGACATACGCAGTAAATTATAAAGGTCTGATATTCTGAAAGTGTGGAAGACTTGCCATAATAAAACCTAAAATAAATTGCAGCATAAAATAAACTGCTATAAATTAACATTTTTTGCAAATTTTATTATTTTAAATTTGTTCGTAGGCTTTAAGAAGATAATGATCATTTATTAGCCTCTTAGCTTTCAGTTAGGGATTATTAGTACTTATTACTTGATTACTCATTATTATTAGCACTTTTTGATCAGCACCAAGAACTTTAACTTCGAAATATTTTCTGAAGGTAGTTATTTCAGTGTGTAATAAAATACAATTGTGAATGCTAAAAATTGCACACTCACACACATCCCTACACATATTTAACGGTTGAGCCATAACATTGTATCTGCTAGTAGGTAATAACAGGTTTATTAATATCAACTTAGCGTTGCTTATTCACTAACTAGTATACTAGGACGTCCTATTCCACTCGTCACAAATAAACACAACCAAACTGATATGGAATTAACCTCTAATTTTAAATATATTTTTTTAAGGAACAATATGTAAACATAATAAAAGGCGAACATATTTGTTAAAATAAATGGTGGCTGTATATGCTTAAAAATTACATAATTACATATTAATTTCTAAAATCTAATTAAATATGCCTTATGTGGGGTTATTAGAAGTCCGAAAGGCGAAGAACTATTGCTCTATCGGAATAGGGTATAATGCAAAGAGAAATTGCAGAAATAGTCGGAATTGCTTCAAGAACCTATAAAAGGTTTCTGGAACTGGGAACTCAAAAATATAAGCCCAGGAGAAGTCGTGGAAGAGTTATTACAGAATGTCAGGACCGCCTCTTAGTTCAAAGAACATGAAGAAACCACTCAACATCCCATCCAGAACAACAAAGCCAACTTTTACAAGCTACCAGTGTTAGAGTTTGAGTGGAAACTATCAGGAAGAGACTTCACAGTGAATTCGTGTGCTAAGAGGTTGGAAGAGCAGCTGGACTCCGTGCTGCGCGATCGGGCCCCAAACACAAACGTTGGACTATAATGTATCATAAGCGATGTGAAAACTGACTTACTTCCCATTGAACAAACTCTAACAGGTTCGATGTATGTGGAGTTAGTGTTACAACCTTAGTCAGCCTTTAGAGAGGTGCTTTGAGTTATTTAGGCTGAACTAAGGTTGTTACGGAAAAACGTTTCCCCTTGCCTACATTTATAATCCTAAAAGCATACGATAGTATTCTACAGCCTCAGAAAGAGCCTCAGGAGCGTCGCCAACTTTGAGTTTATAGAGGAGCAAATTGAAGGTTTTAGCTTGCAAGGGTAGATGGGCAAGTCGACAGGTTTTTGGTCTAGGAGGGTGTAAGACAAAAAATCTTTGTTGACAGATATAAATGTGTGTTTAATATGTTGGGTTCTAAGTATAATAAATAATTATATCTTATTTTTACACGTAACGTATCGCCAATGGTGGGTCAGAGAGTTCCGAGCGCCTGTCTGGTGAAGCCCAAGAAGAGTTTTAGGTTTCCACAATATACATTTCTTCATCATAATGTAGATTTTTGCCACTTTATGCAAACTAAGGGATCAATAAATAAAAATATCAGGTGACCATTTTTCATAGTATATCTACTTTTTTTTTCTTCTAATTCTTTCAGTTTCACAGTTTATTAAGTAAATTTGATATCATGTCAACCTCGATTGAAAACAAATGTAATATAAACTATATCTTTAGTTAAATGAAAGAAGAGAAACGAATTAACTAATCAATCATCTCTCGAATTATACCTTTCTTCGCTTACAAAGAATAAAGGAAACAAAAAAATGAAAAGCTGTCACCTATCTTATTATACAGGCACCAACATACTTAATACAAAAGACTTATTCCTAAGTAATTGCGAACATAAATAGATGAAAATTAATATAAAGTTGAATGACACCCAAGCCGACTGTTTTCAATAATTGGGAAAAAAATTAACTGTTTTGTTTCCAATTTCCGTCTGTAAGAATGGATGAACTATCTCATTCATCTCGCATTTTGGCATGTTTTCAACGCGATACTAGGAAGATATTTTAAGTTTTAAGGGTTTTTTGTACAATTTCTGATTTTCTATTGTAATCTCCCATTTATTTTATTGTATTTACTTGCTGTGGTAATTAGTAACACCGATATTGATTATGCGGCTAATTATTTCTTAGTCTACTGAATACGAAAATATTAACACATATACGAATACGAAAATATTAACACATTTCTCAAATTAACTCCACTGTTGGAAATAAAAGCAATCCATAAATACTCATAAAATAAATCTAATAAAAAGATCAGATATGTTTAAAAGCCCTTATTTTTTAATGTGCAATTTCAAATTAAATAATATTGGATATTATATAAATTATAATAAAATTAATCACGAAAATTAAAAATATATTAATATGAAAAAACGTGGAGTTTTTTGTTGTATTGGTGGTCAGGACATTATATCATTATCCTACTCGCTGTCCTGGTGGAATCGTTCTCCTATTTCTTCACAATAATCACCCAGATTGTAAGGAAGTTCATTTACGTCAGTTCAATGTAAGTCATACTTATGATTTGTGTTTTTTTTTTCTGTACATAACCAATGAAATGGTTGACAAATATACTTCAGTAATCACCATTCTTGTCTAAAGCTCAGATGAACCGTTTTGTACGTTCAATTTTAATATGCAGTAGTGGGATAATATTTTCTCGACTTAAGGATGGTTCATGAACGATGTTGTCTTTTCCTACAGACATAGTTATTCGTGACAGTCAGATCTTCTTCTTCACGTGCTCATTGTTCGTATGACTCAGATAAAAAGGAAAAAGCGATATTTGGTGCATAACTTTGCAGTCTTATAAGTAAGTTATCAGATTTAAATCCAGACACTCTTACTATTGATGTTGTTTATATAAAAATTGCCTAGGTTTGGTAGAATGATCTAGGGGAATGGAAGGCAATTTATTTCCATTGACGAACACAAATTCCAAAGTTATTTTCAAACTGACTTTAGATTGATATATTGGAAAGGCCCTTAAATTTAAATATTGCCACAATATTCTTAAAATAAGGATGAATATTTGTAGTTCGATACGATCTTTTAGATACCCCAAGTTGAAGACAATACTTTCCTTTAAGTCCGAAGAGTATATCAGCATCGAAGAAAATTAGTAGCGGGTCAGTTTCCTGTTTAAAAATTCCAGATTTGTTGACAGAAACTTCACTTGTGAAGCGATTCTTGCTTCAAAAAAATATTATACGTGCGAAATTGGAAGGATTTACCGAAATTAACCAGTTGTTAAGATCACATATACTAATTTGTTTTTAATTCGTAAATAAATGGATCAAATTTGTCTACCTCCTTAATAACTACAAAATTTAAAATCAATAATGAATTGGCTAAATTAAATAATTCAATAATATTACTTTGATTAAATAACTACACCAAAAAATTGTTTTGATACAACCTTGTATTTCAATATAACCACATCAATAAATTCCATAATCAAAAGGCATTTGTTTCTCAACCGATTTTCTTCATTTTTGTTTTGTTTAGTAGCTACTGACGACCTTCAGTGCAGAATGCTAATCTTAATTTATAATATTGGTTCATTCATTAAATAAAATGTAATAAAAATTCATTATTTACGTCAATAATGTCAATGCCAAACAACTGAATGTGCCGCCGCCGCCAGACTCAAAACATTGATATATAGACAGACCAATGCTGTTGTATACTTAGAGCATGTACTTCTGGAAGTGGCATGCAAGCGTTGTTATTGTTTAGTGGGTAAAGTAATCGTTGTATATTATAATTATACAGGGCGCAGATATTTTAGAAATCATTTTTTTCGTGGGTGGCACATAAGCAGTTGCATATATAGAGTGTTTAAAATATAGAGTAGAGTGCAATTATAACTAATAAAATAATTATATATGGAAGCCCATTAGCGCTTGAATTTACAGGGTTCTTGGAATAGAAGGTGCACTAGAATTACAAGTATACAGGGTGGTGCAAAAAATGTTATACATAGATGCAAATACAGGGTGGCGGAAATGAAAATGCAACATTTCGTAACCCATAAGCAGTTGTATATATAGTTAAGATGAAATATAGGGTGAGGGAAATTATAGATATACAGGATGGTGATAAAAAATGTTAGAAAAGGAAATGATTTATAGAATAGACCACGAGGAGATCCATATATATAATGATTGAAATATAGGTCGGAGTAGAATTATAGTTACAGAAAATAATTAAAAATTGCATAAACAAAAAGAGTAAATATGGTGGGTCATAGGCAGTGGCATATACAAAATGGTTTACCCGGTGGTTCAAAAATGTTAAAAAATATGCGTGGTCCATGAGCAATTGCATATACAGGCTGGTGGAAATATATAATGAGATGGAATTATTATAATGAGGATTTTAATAAATGTTAGAGAATTGAGTGCAATTATAACTTATACAGGGGGGTTAGAAAAAAATAAATATGTAGGGTAGCCCATTAGCGGTTGAATTGTTGTCATATTAAATTAAGAATTACGAATTTGAACACAAATAAAGTTCTATGAATTATATCTGAAAAAACCTTGAATTTTGTTACTTATTTGTAGAAGCGAAATGTAAGACCGACATCTAGGATTTTCGAGAAAACTATCACACAGAGGTTCCGAATCTGGATCCGTTCTGTGTAATTGCTGTTCTCCCTAAAGTCCTAGGATAGAATGTCACGATAAATTTTCATGTTACTTAACCTGCCAGAGATATTGACACAATTGGTCGAATTTCGACCACTGGGCGACAGCTAGTTTAAAGAATTTCATTTCACAACTTCACATTTTTTAAAAGAAAAATAGAACAAAATGAGGTAGAGCAAATCAATTTATTTAAAAAAAAAACAAAAACCGACTTCAAAAGTAAAAACGTATTTTACTTCTAAGCAACATTCATATATCGTACAGTGACTGGGAAATTTCTCTAGAAAATTTTTGCCAGTAAATCGATTTATCTGAAATTTTGACAGTAGGTTGAAAATAGCATAATAAACAAAACTTATATTGTCCCAATGTGTGATCTTGCTCAGGGAGTGAAAGCCACACCTTCTAGAGGGCGGAAATTAAAATGGTAAAAATAAGTACAGAAATCGATAGAGGAATAAATTCTAAGTAAAAAGTTACCTATAAACATTTTTCGAAAAATCAAAACTTTTTGAGTTATTTATGATTGAACATGTTTTTCGTCGTTCGGCGGTTTTTCTTGAATAAGTGGAAAAAATGACGTCATCCAAAAAAATTATGTTAAATAAAATGAAGAATATTAGAAAATGAGAAGTTTGGTTTTTTTATTTATGTAGGGGCAATAGATGTTATGATACGACTGGTTGAAAGTCAGTTCTTGTCCGATCGCATCTATATTTCCAGCGTTTAACTCGAAAAATTCACGTTTTAAAATAGAAATTCACTGAACATTTTTTAAGTGCTTCAAAAATCTTCAAAAAATATATATTTTAACCCATTAGCATAAAAATTGACGAAGTTATGGTCAAACAATCAGCTAATTGATTTTTTTAAATACTGCAATAAAACTAATATATTTACCACCAGATATTAAATTAAAGGCTATCCTACAATTTACTTTATTTTCAAAAAATTGCAAAATTTTTTAAATAACATGAAAACTAAAAGGAATACAAAAAAATGTTAGAAAGCAAAAAGTTAACATTTTTCCCGTAGAATATTTTGTTTTTTTTTTACTCTATAGCATGAAAATTAACCGAGATATCACGGTTAGAAGGTAGAAGTCAAGAGTAGAGACCATATTTTACAAGCAATTAAATCTAAAAAATCTGGAAAACAAGGCATTAAAAATATTGAAATTCTTGTTGTAGCTGTAAATTGGATCTTGATTATTTGGGATGGCTTTAAAATTAAGAAAGTTATCGTTATAAAAATGAGGTCATTTACAGGATTTAGTATATTCAAGCAGGTAGCAGACGAGGAAAAGAGGAACAAACCAATCAGATATTGAATTTCTACACAGCAAGCTTTATTTTCTTGGCTGTAGTCACAGTATTTTAAAATTTTTATGTTTTCCTTGATCATTTAATATTTTCACAAATTATGGTTTTTAAGGGTTAAAATACCATAATAAATTATTTATTATACCACAACTATACAGAAGATTATTACTTGTTATATATTTGTATAAAAAATATTTGAAAAAAAAAATTTTGTTTTGGAATTTTGTCATTAAGGCTGGTTCTTAAAGGTTAAAATATAGTAACGAATTGTTTCTTGAACCTTAACTATACAGAAGATTTTTATTTTTCATATATACGTCTAAAAAATATTTGAGAATTATAAAAAAGATTTTTTTGTAATTTTGCCGTTAAGGGTGCTTTTTAAGGGTTGAAATATTATAAATACTATATAGTATCGTGTAAGTTATGTTGTACAATATTAAAAAATATTTATTCTACTCGTTTGGGTATAATTTTACTCTAAGAAACGTCTATTTTTATGTTTTACTTATTGTTTAGCTTAGGGAGTGGGTTTCAACCCTTAAAAATAAAAAGCACATGTCATGCTTAAATAAGTTACACTTAATTCTCAATTTTCATAAAAATCAGTTCACTGGAAATAAATTTCCAGGTTCGAACTTTTTTTCTCCCCAGTGATTGTATTGTAGAATAATTGTGTACCTAAACAAATTGTTTAATTATAATATTTATCATTCATTTTGATTTAATTGCACTCATTTAATAGTCCCTTTCCCTGCAAATTTGATCATACATTCAGTTCATCTGCTTTATTAAACTAATTTATTGTGGAATTTTTAATGATGTAACATAACAGGATGTTGTTGCTCCAACTAAAAATATTTAGAATACACAAATAAAACATAAATGTATGGATCAATCAAATCATAAAAATATTGTATGTAAATAGAGGATTTATTTATTTTGACAAACATTAACATTTATATATTTATAAATAAAGGCTATTCCTTAACGACTAAAGGCACACTTAGCATATTTAACTAGAGCGGAGCATTTAATTTAAATATTGCTGCCACATACTTTAGAAAAAAAAACACTCTCTTCATAACTTGGAAATAACAAACACAACGATTGTTATATGATATTAAGTACAGTTACATAATGTTAGTAGGACAAGTCGGTATGTAAATAAGCAAACTGATGGTAGGAGCGGTCCTCCGACGCGAGTCTGGTATGCTAAGAGATTAAGAGTGAATGCTTTTAAATTTATGTCTTGTAGCTAAGTGCCAAATATATTTCAACAAAGTAATAACGGGCCTTTAAATTTTTGCGTCGTACACATTCATCACACCGTTTACAATGATCGAACATGTTTCCCAATTGATGTGTCAAATTTTCAGTTTTGCTATTAACCGAATTGTTTGAAAGTCGTGTTAACTACAATTCACCCCAAACGTGCGTAACTAAGAAAATATGCATATGCACTGGATTCATCAAGTTTCATAGAGGAATCTTTATGCTAATAAAATATATCAGCGATTTTTTAGTCATAACACCATAGTAACATATTCAAATTTTCAAATTATGATAATTTCATTGACAACGAATTCAGACCTAGAAATTGAAAGGTTTGAATTTTTAAATGTACACTTCTTGTTCTCAATTATGGTGACAATTCCTAAAAAATCTGTAAAAATAAATTAGAAGTTGCCACGTATAACTTTCGGAAGGAATGGACATTATACAGTATAAGCGCCACAATTTTTAACAGATTTGTAATCTGCTTTTATTATAGGCGTATAGTAAGAGTTTGTTATATAACAAATATTCTCAGTAAAGATGCACTCAATATGCAAGATGGGTGCCACGATTGTTTCCTCCAGATAGTAAAGAGATCTGGGCCCTAAATCTTGAAATTTTTAAACAGTCTATCACACAAATGATAATGACAATCGAATGGAAATTGACACAAATGAAATTTAATCGGCATTCTGGAAGGTTGTGTATCATTAGAAAGTCTGTACTGTACTAATGTATACGAACATCTAACTATTGTCGGGAAGTTTTCAAATTTATAGATTGGTCTTGTTTTGTAATGGGTTTCGACCAAAAATTTCGTTTACATGCATATAATTTAAAATTTATATCTCACCATCAAATTTTGATTTTAAACAAATTTGGGCAATTCATCAAGATGTAAATCATAAAAAAACCAAATTGACATAAATTCTTTTTACATTTGTCAACGGTTTCACAACATTTCTTTTACATGTTGCCGATTTGTAAACAACCATTTTCTTCACGTCGGGTAACTGACTTTCCTAAGCCAACAAACATATGTTAAAGTTGATAGATTCAATGGATAAGCTTATAGTTTACATTTTTTTGGATAATACTCACTGCTAAAATATGGGCAGGAGCAGATTTCAACGGATGAGATAACAATATTGTTTACAAATATATACTTTCTTACAAACATACTTGTGAGAAAATGTATAGTACTTCCTTATTTTATTATGTCCTTTTAAGAAATACAATTTTTGCTTGAAAATTTTTAGGATGCTGAAATTTATCCCTTTTATTACTACAGTTATATAGCAGTTCTCCATTGCTGGCTAAGTTAAGCCATGATATTTTCATGGGTTTTTTCATTTTACCGTTTACCAATATATCTACATAGAACCTCTAAATTTGAATACAACTGTACCACTACGGTCAAATTTTCATATCAACCATGCCTAATTATAGCTATAACTAAAACCGAACTCCATATAGAGATAAGGTTTGTCTTCCTGACAACTTTGTTGTCTTTCATGTACAGCATTTGCTAACTGGATATCCCCAAAAACAACTGAAAAGTTTGATAAAACCTATGTGAAAATAGGCGAGTTTTCTAAATATATCTGCTAAATCGTAACCAAAAAGTAATGACCATTTCTCATTTTATCAGCCAAGAAAAACATTTTCCCACTAACTTTGGGATTTTAACTCTCCGCTACTATTTTATACGAGCTTTTTTTAAATATATTGAGTAGCTGCGACAAATATAGAGCTAAGTCAGTGAATACACCTATAGATATCAACGAAATCTATATTCATTCACTTAAGCCTGAACGATATTTATTTGCACCCAAGTATTTCAATTTAAACTGACGCCATACACATTATACTTCTTAAGTTTTGTCCCAAGTTGTCTGAACAATCTCGACGGTTAATGCGGGTTTAGAAAACGAAGATCCACTGTTCACTCAATGGGCTGTTTTTGGCGTACATGTAGAAAATGCGTTCAATATCAACAATGGCAGACTGGAGTGCACGATTGGAAAAGCCAATGAGATAGATGTAAGTGTAGTAATGGTGAATGTGCTCTAGAATTATCTGTGGGAGAGGAAGTTTCTGATGAGAAACGGGGAGACAGGATTGTCTTAAGGGGTTCCGCAAGGATCGAACTTGAGCCCAGCTTGGAACCAAACAGGCCATTTGAATATTGTTATAGGTGTGAAGAAAATGAGTAAATTCTTGAGGAATAAGAGCGTAGCTTTAAATACGATGAACATATGTATCAAAGCTCATTATTTACAATAGACCCTTCACAAGACTGAGTTTATCATATTGAAGAATCTTTTTACTGGTAGATAGGGAACTTATTATGCTTGGGTAAAAGTGGATTTTCAATTTCTGAATAAGCATACTCGTAGCAAACCTAAATAACGATCAACTGCGAGAACAACTCACACCAGATGTGGAGACGTGGGTTAGTTGTCGACATAGACAAATCAATAACTATCTCATTATAGAGAATTTTTAAGGACATGGTTGATAACGATGTGTGCGTGTACTGCGGCGGTGCTACTCCCCCAGCACAATTTTTTTAAGTGTGGAAGGTATAGAAAATTTGATCAGCGGGCCCTTCGGTGCATAATGGATGCTAATAAAGTTGTGAAACGTATGATAACGAGTACAAAGAATTAGGTAGTGACTGATGACTTCGTGACCACGATAAATTTATAGGGTTAGCTGAGACAATTGGAGAGAGGTAAGTCAGTAATATAAGTGTATAAGGAAGGCGGATGTCCGATGTTATATCTTCATTCATAGTAAGATCTCTGCCAAAGTCCTATGGAAGTGTTTTAGTGAGTAGACACTTGTCTCCGTCACAAGTGAGATGGTTGCCTGTCAAGGTTTGAGATGGTGTAGTAATGAATTTAGAAAAGTAAAATTAAATTCCAGAAATAATATAACACTAATAGTTAAAACTCTTCTTTTCTTCTGCTGTCTTTGTAATTGAAAACACTACGTTGTTTCTTGTTAGAAATCATTTCATCTGTTCATTTACATGAAATTACAAAATCATCCTACAACATGTTTTATTTCCTAAACAATCTAAAAACATGAAATATGTTTAACACAAACTCTTATTTGCTTTAAATTTGTCAATATATTGGAATTTTGTACTGTAAATATGTTAACAATAACGCTCAGTAATGTTCTTCAGATAAAAAAGTTACATACATTTTCAGTCAGTGTCTTATAGTATGGCATGTTCAAGATGATTATTGGTTATTAACACTTAGAGGTTTTTTTCACTAAAAGAATAAACATTTTATGCATTGAAATGTCAGTGGTCGACCTTCGGTCAAATTTGTGGTAGCGCTGACAAACAAAACCAGATATTCTTACTTGAATTTTAAAATCACTAAGATTTTTCGATGGGCCTTGAAACTGAAGTTCTAGGCAACAGTATATTTTTTAAGCATGGATTGGTTAATGATATAATAGAAATAAACTGAGAAAGACTGTTCAGTCTTGTAAGAAAATTCACATTTGGCAAATGCTATTGATATAAGACAGAATCCCACACATATTTACCAATAAATGTTCGAACGAACTCGCTGTTATGACAAATATGTCGTGAATCTGAAATAGAAAGTTTTTCTGGTTGCTGATTATGGGTATTCCAATTTCTAAATGTCCCACAGAAAATATTATTCCAATTTAATTGGTTATTTTCAAATACTTTCAAAACCTACTGCGGTAACAGTTTTTATAGATTTACGGAGTGTGTAAACAAAATTTTTTAAATAGCGTCTCAATAAATGTCTCTATTCATTTTTCGTTTTTCAGCACAAAGCAAAAAATTTCATTTTTAAGCATGTTGTTCGTAAGATATTAGTCACATTTTGTTTCTAAATTTAATTCATAATTACACTGGATTTTTAAACTTAATAATGGAAGTTTAAAGCGATTGTACGCACCAACGAAAAGGTAATCACTAGACTAAACTGTATGGAAACATTACATTATGTTTTTGTGAAAATAACAGTTGTCTATGGATGGTGTGGGGTCCTTTAATTACGATTTGTTCAGGACCATGTACGAGTGGACCCCGAGTATTTTACTCTCTCTTAAGTATTTGCAGGGATTTTCCATAAAATCAATTCCAAGAATAACATTGTTTATTTATTCTTCTTTTAACATATTCACAAATGTACTTCTAAACTAATAACAGATTCGTCATTCACTGAGTCTTACAAAGCTTCATACATAGTACTAATTACTTTTCAAAACTAAACTTATAATGGCATTTCTAACGCCATTATTTTACACAACTTCTGTCGTTCTTTCGATTACACTCACTTCAACTATTATTCGTACACTACTAGTACAGAATAATTGCTTTCAATGCAATTTACAACTATAACCACAATTATTCTAACAACGTGCTACATACGCACTTGTTGAACGCTATTCGAATTCACACTATCTATCTACGCTTATTTGTGTTACCAACTGAAAGTTCTATGGTTTTTTTGACTAAAAGTTCTTCTTCTTTCGAAACTAAATTTTGACCTTGATGCCAGGGTACGCTGTTAACTAAGCCTACCGCTAGAGTGTGTCTCCATGTATTTATCTTTAGGTACTCGAATTATTATTACTCTTTCGAAAAGAAAACTTTTGTGTTCGAACAACGCTCAACATAGTTTTAGCAATTAAAACAATAGTTTCTTGAATAATACAGTTTTTTGACACTGCAAAATACTGCAAGAAGTCGTTGAACGACGTAATAAGAAGTTTTAGAAAAATATTAACACTTTAAAAAAAAAAGTTTAATTTTGTCAATGGCTGAGAAACTTCGTCAGAAATTTAGTTCCTTGAATCAAGGCAGAAGTTCTTCACGGCCCTGACTAACGTTTTATATGTACTAAAATAAAACTACCACTCAAAAAAAGAGCGGAAATCATTTGAGACTCATCTTCCCTTCTTGCGTTAACTCAGTGTCTCTATTTTTCTTTCTTGGTGCCACTCTTAATAATGGATGTAAATATCAGGTGAATTAAAATAATTGTCCCTGTTTTGTTACGACTCAAGTATTCACCCTAATTTGATTCTTAATTTCAATATATCTGCAAAGAAATATAAGTTTTAAAATTGAATAAGTATTTGAAGACAAGATGTCAAAGAAAAGTTCGTTTTGTTCTTAACTAACAGCATTACAAACACATAACATTTATACAAAACAATAAATCAAATACATATATATTCAACGGTAGCAACACTTTAAAATTTTTAAGTCTAATTCTATGTAATATAAAAATGATTAAATTAATTAATAATGACATAATGTTCTAAAAAAAATAATTGTTCTCGGTTTCGAACCCGAGGACTTTAAATTCGCAGCCCTGTGCCTTAGACCCTGGACCACTAATTTTTCCTTCAAATATGCTCGTTAGAGGATATAAAACTTCCGGATGTATGTCATACATCAGTACCTCTATTGAGTGGTAAACGTATTTTGTTTATTATGATAACAAAACGATGTAAACACAGTACATGTTTTGCTTAATGTGTATCCTTCTGTGAGTCTATATTTGTTGATAATATCAAAATTTAATGCCAAGGTGCCTTTTTGTCAGGTATTCTTTTTAATTTCTGACGTAAATCATGTCTCCAATATAATATATCACAACGAGAGAATTGGAGTGTGTATTAGAACGAAAAGCAATATTTTTGTGCAGGTATTCTGTATTACTTGGATGTTACATTGGTTTATTTCCAATTTATTATTGATTTTCTATGTAAAAAGAGATTCTTAATATATTACCTGGTCCATGTTTCTTACACAGAGAACTGAATTGGATGGGTATTTCAAGATCGATACAGTGTGTAGAGTCGGTCGTGTCGGTTGGTCGGCTCGCAACAAACGAAGTTTCAAGTTATGCATTTCATTCACTTGCTCGTCTATTTTCATATGTGTAAGTGTGGGCCTCCGTTAATAAAATAAATAAGAAAAAAACAAGAAGACAGTGAATATTTTGGAATAATGGAATTATTTCGAATAGAATTTCCTCAATATAAGAATATTCCAATTTGTATCTCATTAAGTTTGACAAAACACAATATAAAATCAGCCAATTAAAGTTTTACTGCTGAATTGGATTTTTTTCTTATAATCACGTTAACATATATTCAGATATCCTGTAGTAATTGTCCAAACATTTGTTAAGAATGATTTATTTGCAGATGTTTTAATATAATAAAAAATTTAGGAAATAAATCATAAAGATTAAACAAATGTATCATATTTAGAAACAAAACAGCCATCCAAAGGAAATATAAACATTTGTAGTAGCAATGACTTGTATGTTTTCTCAGTATATTATCAGTTTTTTACACAATTACAATAAAAATAATTACTTTAATTTATGTATTCGTGTACAATTATAAATAATTACAAAAACATTTTTGAACATTAATTAGATATTAACCAAGATTATTTAAATCATGTTTATGAAACTTGCTGTTACAAAAAGACATGCCGCGTAAGTAAAAGATTCTCTACTGGGTAATCACTGGGTAACGTTTTAATGTATCAGAACATAAATCGAACACACCACAGGATACTACTTACGTTAATGTTGTAAAAGAACGACGAAATATCGTTTTTAGTAACATAAACGAAACATTTCGACATGATAAATTATCATACACAAACCCCAGTTTATATTCGAAATCGTAATTTGCTTTAAATATCTTTAATATATTCACATTAGTCAAATTTACCAAACTAGATCTTCTTTTGAAAAGAAATACAGAATAATCTTCACCACACAAAAATATTAATTGCCTTCTTCTCTCAGAATAAAATATTATTATTTTTCAGCGTGATAAGAAGTATGTAAACTTTTGAAATGCCTTCTTCAATACAACTAATCGTTACAATCCTATGAATTGAAAAATCTCGACAAGTTTGTATCGTAATTTCATTGACAACCAACCAACGAATTTTTTCGTGTGATTTTTATCATAAGAATCACAGGGAAACGGCTTTACACAGTACGATTGTCGATTTGGAGTCTCTGTGAGCTAGATTTTCCTGAAACTCCTGGATGTCGGAATTCATTTCGCAATAAAATATTATAACTAATCGTGTTTTGGAGCAATAACATTTAACATAGTAAATCACGCGACGATATGCCGAAAAATACACAGAATCTTTTTTACTATGATAAGTAATTATTTAAAGCTCATGAATATGATTCAAACAATTTAGAAATTTATTCCAACTAAAATTAAAAAAAAAATTAACAATAATCATATTTTAGTTAATGTACAAACACAATTTTGCACCCTAACACCAAACCTTTATTTAAACACTCAACGCCGTTTCAACAACTCTATTTTGTTGAGTAAATATTTTTAATGTATTCTATTATTTCGAAAAAATTTCAGATATAGTTGTAGGGTTACAAGTGAATCATCCAATGACCCATATTACGACTTTGGAAAGGAAATGACCTTACCAGACCGAAAGTGTTTTTTTCAAAGAAAGTACCCAATTTTCCGACATATTTCGAATAATAAATAAAAAGTACCCAAAATGTCCAAAATAACATAATTTAAAAAATTGGCAAGGAAAACCATTTTTTTTCTCTTTCGAAATCCACCTTAAATTGGATACCATAAAAAACCGTTCTGTCAAAAAAGTCATTTCTTGTGTAAAATTGCAGTTGTAATATTGACCTGTTGAAACCCTACACCCCTTTTTTGAAGACGCGAGATGTAAAGACCGACATCTAGATTTTTATCGGGGAAACTAGCACATAGAGAATGGCATCCTACAGCTCTCATTTGAAACTTTTTTGAAATAATGAACACCACTTGAAGAACACCGGATTCTCTCAATAAACTACTCCCAACCATTTCTGGCTTAATTTCTGACCTCAATGTGGATAAAATCATAAAACTAGTCAGATCAAAAAGTGCTTGTTTTTCACTTGTCTATCGGAATCCATGGAAAAAATACGACATTACCATTTGAAACACACTTCCGGTATATAGAATAACGGGTTAATCATGTACAGATTTCCCTCACAATATTTATGAGCAACACTTTCTGTTAAAGCAATAATCCAGACAAATATCCTTCTACATTTCATCAATGTTATTAACTTAATATATTTATGTGTAAGGAGAGAAAATTCAATAAGCAATTAGCAGTCAATTCGAAATTACGTGTAAACGTGTATTTAATCTTTCTGAACTTTTGTATAAATTTAATTAGTGAAAATTTAGTGCGTTCATTATTATTATAGCGCCTCTCAACAAATATATTATATTATGTTTAGGTCAGTTAAGCTGAATACACATCGTGGTAGAGCTAGTGCGGATAGACAGTAACTGTCGAAGATAACTCGCAACCCAGATGCTGACTGAGCTGATTGTTTACACAAACGCAGGAAAATCCCAGTTGTTGAGTACCCTGACAAAGACCGGCAAATTATGTACTAAAATTGAAATAGTTGTTGACAAGGAACAGAAGCGTTTGGTTTTGAAATTGTTAAAAACATTTAGTGTGTTTATGGAAGACCACTTTTTTCAGCCATGTTGATATAAATAATCTAAAGCGTTAATAAAACATTTCTTAAAAAAATATAACCGACTTCTACCTATAACTAAAAAGCTAAAAATAATTTTAACAAAATACAACTCTAGCAAATAAATAACACATTCAATGTTGTTAGGTACCTACCCAGGGAGTAAATGTAAACATTAAAAGGTGCTCATTGTGTACAAATTAATTACCTACCAATCTAATATATATTTGAAGTCGGTGCCAAGCAAATGTAAAATCGTTCATTGCATACTTATCTACTAATTCATCAAACTTGATTGTTGCTTGGCACAGACTTTAAAAATATACTAGATTGATAGGTCATTAATTTGTACAGAATGAGCACCTTTTAATGTTTACATTTTTTATTTCCTGGGTAGGTACCTAACAACATTGAATGTGTTATTTAATTGCCTGAGTTGTATTTTGTTATAATTATTTTTAGCTTTTTAATTAGGTATACCTAGGTAGAAGTCGGTTATATTTTTTAAAAAAATGTTTTATATTCAACTTTTTAGTATTTTTGAACTCAGGTAGTTTTCATTCTTTATTTTTTATTTTGTATGTATAACCTTAATAGACAGAACCTGGTAACTTCGAAAGCCTCAAAATTACACAATGATACTTTCTCATTTAAATTGGCAGGTAAATCTTTACGAACAAAATGTACTAGTACGCGTTGACTTAATAAGCTCAAAATATATTTATGCCTTATGGACTACGCCATCTAAACTTTTTTCAACTTTTTTTGACAACCCTGTATAACTATAGATAATTTCACTCCAACCTATGTACCAATCATCCTGTACATACGACTGCCCACGGACAAGCATAAATTTGTTAGCTGCCTTCTATAGGAGGGAGTAGAATCCACCCCATATTTACGGAGTCAAATCCGTCCTATATTTCAATCATAGTATATAACTCCTTGTGGGCTAGCCCATAAATTAGTTCATTTTTTACATTTTATATTATCGTCCGTTGTAACAATAACTCCTCTCCGCAATTTATGCCACTTCTTATGGGCTATAAAAGAAATAATTTTTTAATCACACTGTATAAATATAATTCAACTACAGCACATATTTCAACCATCCTGTATATGATTTGCTTATATCCACATCATATAACAGTTTTTTAATCACTCTATATAATTTTAATTTCACATTTTTTCCAACATGTTTATACCACCAAACGTACAGTCCACCCTATATTCCAATCCAATCTTCATATAAATGCAACTCCTTCTATCACTTTACTTTGTGATTTTGTTTGCTATAACTAAACACCCTGTCTATAAACGTACCAAATAGCAGTTTAAAATTTGACATGTGTTGTCACTGAATTTTCTATTAGGCCGGGAGAATGTGACAACCAAAATCACCGTCTTCGCAAAATGGAAAAATTTGCATTTAAGTAGGTATTGGCCTGGTATACAAACAAAACGAGCTTGGTACTCATTGATTTAAGGAGCCGAAAATACTATGCTTTACTACCTATATGCTTGAGATGTACATAGAAAATTTTCAAATTCGCAATTAAAACTTCCAGTGCCTAAAATTACCGCACTATTACGTTGGAATTAAAATATTTATGAGGAAATGTCCGTTATGTCATTTCGATGAAATTTTTGATAAGAATTTTGGAATTTTCGGAGATTTTCTGCAAAACTGCAAGTTGCACGTCGCAGAAAAGTATATGAGATCACCTAAGGATCTTCCTTAATAGATTAAACGTTAAAAAACTATACACATCCATAAGGAGATATCGAAAAATCGACTAAAATATTAGGGATATTGGTCGATTTCCATGCACGCATGTGTTCATTCACAAATTTTATCACTTTACCAATAGAATTCTTTTCCAAAATTTGAAGTTTCACCAATCTGGATATATACTCTATTAAACAAGACCATAGCCATTCAAAACGGTGCACCACGGGAGAAGAAATCAGGTAACATACATACAAAAAAAGCGAAAAAATACGCGACGAATTGATAACCTCCTCCTTTTTGGAAGTCGGTAAAAAATGACAGAAATAGATTATTCAGCACAAGGGACTTAAACATTACCCTAGCAGTCACACATAATAAGAGTTACAAGTGAGTGAGTGAGTGAAAAAATGAAGGCCAGTGCGGCGATTGTCCCCTATGAAAATCTCAAAATAAGTGAATCTCAAAATCACTTAATCTTGAAAAATCTTATATTCAAGCGTTTAAACGGTAATAATTTCGGTGTGTTTAAACCGAAGATCGACCTCTTTTATACAAATAGGTCAGAAAATACAGTGTTTCCAATGCCATAGAGAATCCTATTTAGGTTCATTTCGTAAGAAATCGCCCCCTTTGTCCCTTGAGATCGTCCCTCATGAAACTGGTCACGGGTCTCTGATGGGAAAAGGGCAGTTGCGTAACAGTGAAAAATAAAATTGTAGCGTTAGCTTACACACTGCTGTTCGACTCTCATTGACAGTAACGGGCATGACATGTTAGTTAATACAATGATGGTGGCTATCCTACAGCTATTGTCTACACAGATTTGTAAGCTAAGCACTAACTCGCACAGTGCAAACCAGCCTTAACTTACCATCGGCTTTGCAATTATGCAAGTTATTAGTAGCAATGAAATATTAACCACATGTTCACCAACTAGGCTACTGTGAATGTGTCGATATTTCGATATTGACTGACAATCCAAACACAGTTTACGTCATAATCTTTTTTAATGTCCGACATATATTCTGAACTGTGCCTTAAATTCATAACACCTGTTAATTCCCCTTATTCATTTATTAGAAGACTCAGACGCTTGTTATCGTTAACTGCTAGTAACAACGAACCATTAAACTGAATCAAAGGCAGCAATAGACTTTCTTGTAAAAATATGGACTTTTATGGCACTCGAAGGTGATACATATATGGTACACTACGTAATTCTAAACGCGTTATTCCCAGCACGAAGTATTTATGTGTTGGTGGTATGTAAACAATTATAATATAGTACAGCGTTTCACCGAACGAGCGTAATTGGCACTCCTACTCTATCACCTTCTTTAGAAACGACGAGGTTATCTGATGTGATCGAAGTTCGAATAACTGGGCAAGTAGTACCTCTATAGTGACGAATGACAGTTCAGGAAATGCGATACCATAATATACGAGGTGCATTTGAATAGTTTGCAGCATAAAACATATTCTATTCGGTCACATTCAACTTATCAAATGTCACTTCTTGTATCTTTTTATTACAATTGATTTCATTGCATTAAAATATTGTATACCTCAATGTTGTACAGTGGCACTTTGGAAACATTGGGCAAACGTAGGTTTGCAAGAATAAAACGCATCTAGGAAAGGCACGTCCAAATAGTCATTGCAAAACTAGTGATTATGCACACACAGCAAGGCCGTAGCTAGAATTTTTTTTCGGGTAGGGATTTCCAGGGGGGGGGAATAATTTTTTTTGATTGGTGATGTGCTGATTAAGACTGCAAAATGTATATTTTTGTTTATGTATTTATAAAATTTATTCTTATGAAAAAGATAATTAATTGGTTAAAATTTAATCTTCAACTCCCCCCCCCCCCAGCTGGCCCGCTGGCTATGGGCTTGACACACAGTAATGCTCTATTTCGTGTGTCCCGATGTATTAGTCCAGTGAAATTTTGATTGAATCTGCAAAATGAGGTTGCAGATAATTAACACAGAACAATTATGTTTTCGAGGACGCAGATTACGAATCTGCAATTACTTTTTACCACCAGCTTGTAATAAGGGTTGAAATGCCCCAATAACACCCCAAAACAGGTTTTTGCATTATTCCTCAAAAACTACAATGAATATGAAAAAATAACTAGAGCATCGTGTTCCTTGTAAAAATTAATATCGAAAACATGTAGTAAGTTATACAAAATCAGCGAACTGTTGTATAATTATTTCAATTTTCAGTTCAGTTCATTCTTTTCGTATTACACTTCACATGCGCCCAGACACTCCAATATATTATAAAGTGACATAAAGCTTTGTCAATCGGAATTGCTTCTAATCAGAACACTCGCCTATATTTTAATTACAATATTTTTTTAAAATTAATTTGTTATTGAAAATAGTCAACCAAATTGTAACTTAAGGATCCAAAAGAAAGTATTTTATTTCAATGAACTATCAAATATTTGCATATTACTCAGGAGAATTATTGCTATAGAAAAGGATTGTTATCAATACTGGTGTTTGTGTTTGAAACATGTTTTCAATAGAATGATATTAAAGGAATGGAACGAAATTAACGAATCATTTCAGTATCATTCGATAGTCTATAGGTATATTTCTCTGATAATCCAGCATGTACTTCAAACACCTACCATAAGCTATCTTTCTATATTCCAAATACAAAAAACAATTCCGAAAATATTACATAAACAGACGGACGATGTATATTCCCATAACGGAGTGTCTGTGTACACAATGCGCGTATTCCTAAAATTAAATTAAATTCCAAGAAGGGGGCGATAGGGGCGATCGCCCCCTCTGAGAGCCTCAAACTTCCTAAATTTAATAATAAAATGAGGTAATATTAACTAGCCTAGACGAAGGTAACTTCTATGGGATTAAACCTCAGAACGACTATTTTTAATGAAATAGCACACGGAATCTGGGTTTAAAATTATATTTAGGTAAATTTAGTACAGGATCGCTCCCCCTGAAGCCTGAAATCACGACCCGCCCCTGCTTAAATAATTGCACAATTCGTTGATTTTGTTTAACTGACTACATGTTTTCGATGTGAAATTTTACACGGAACACGATAGTCAAGTTATTCTTTTTTTCATATTCATTGTAGTTTTCGGAAATAATGCAAAAAACTAGTGATGTGCCGATACGATTATGTCAGTAATCTATTAATTGATTATGCATATAACAGTAATCGATTATTAATCGAATAAAATTTACTATGATTTATGAATGTAGTTCTTTCTCATTTTGATGCAAAACGACAACATATTTTTAAGAAACTTCGTAAATCGCAATTCTGATTCAATAAATCTTAAATTTTTAAACAGTTCTTTGTAAAAATAAATAAGTCATGAAATTGAGATTTATTAGTAGTATTTATAATAATGTAGTGTTAAAAATATTAATGAATACAAAAACTAAACATCACTACTGAGTACTAATTCTGACACATTATTAATAATTGATTTCGCACATCACTACAAAAATCCCTGTTTTGGGGGTGTTTTTTGGGGCATATCACCCCAGGCTGCAAACTTGGGGTAAAAAGTTATTGCAGATTTGTAATCTGCACCCTCGAGAACATAAATCTTCTGTGTTAATTATCTGCCATCTCATTTTGCAGGATTGATTTACTGAACTACGCAGTGTTGCTAATCACATGATTAAATCACTTGTAAACCTAGGAGATTTTTATTCAAAATGAAAACGATTAAGAGAAAAGGATGTAATTACGGTTGCGAGATCGGAAGACCAAAATATTTGGAAACAATTTCAAAAAGTCCGGATTTTAGAACTATTTTCAGGACAAATAAGGATTAAGAAAAAAAAAATTTTTTAAATTATTTTTTTTGCTCATTATGAGATTTTGATATAATTAGTGTTGTAAAGTGACCATCACATTATAATTGCTTGCCCCATTTTAAAATTCTTTCTTTCGAAGCTTGTTCAAATGTTTCGCAAAGGCAGCAGTAATCAGTATATGAAGCATCATGGTCAGCATCATTTGAAATATTAAGGCAGGCAATAAGTAGACCTAAGCCTCTGTAAATAAATGTTCAACTATTATGGGTAATAAAGAAAATTTATATATAAAGAGTCCTCGGAAAAATCATACCTTTCTGTAAATACTAAATTTCTCCCCCTTATTTAAAACTTGTGTTTTGTTCACAACTGAAGTTGTTTATCGGGACATTGTATTTTGCCGGGAGTCATCATATGAAATTTCGGGACAATCCAGACGAATCTTGTCCATCTGATAATACAAATTTTTGAACAAATAAAATAATTGCGTACTGTCTTTGTGTATAATATTTCTAGTTAGCAAACCATAATATACATATATTACAGCGATATAACAAGTATAATAACATATTTATATATAGTAAAATAGCATTTGTATCGATTTCAAAGTAGTACAAAATTATATATAAATTGTTACAAATTAGGTTAAGTTAGGTGATATGGGGCATTTTTATTTAAGATTTGGTTTAAAGAACAACAAAGGGTAAACCACATTGAGAAATTATTAGACAGAATCTTGTAAAAGCATCGCCCTGGTCCATAGTAGGATTGTGAGTCAATACGACTTTTATTCACTTCTTACTATTTTTAGTTGGTATGTCCCATTATCTATTACTTGAATTGATATATAGAGAAAAGTTTCAGTTAAACAGTTATTCTAATTAGTTCAAGTAGATGTTTACTAAACCTACTAAGAGGAATCACTAATTAGTGTATATGATAACATGATGAGATAGGTTCGTAAAGTATTGCCTTGTGTTGGTGTTGTTCCTCTTCTTAAAAAGTAAATATATGATGTCCTAAATAATATAATTCAGTTCTTTAAACAGTTATACTTTGCCTTCCCTACGAAAATCTATGGTTGTTCTGGCTGAAGTCGAAAAGAACACACAAAATCAAAAAAGAACCTGGCCATTTTTCTGGTTATTTTTTAACATTAACATGTAATCGTTTAACAAAGTAAAATTAAAGTGAACAAATCGGGATAATCAAGCTGCGTTTAATAGATCTCTGTCATTTTTTAAAAAGATTTAAATAATGAATTAATAGTCTTGATTCAAAAAATAAAAGTTTGTAAAAGCTTAAGCAAAGTCTATTACCCAGCCTAATTCTTCTTGGCTTCAACCCCAATATCTGATGCATAGTTATATTTTTATCTATATTTAAATTTTGCAATACGTCTAAACGCCATTTACATTTAAGGTAGTGATGGGAATATTCGAATGATTTTAATATTTGGTTATTTCCGATGAGAATATTTCAATATGGGAATAATATTCGGTTACTATTCGTTTATTTTGACGTTGACATATATGGTTGCAAAATTAGCATATATGCTTTAAAGGCGTAAAAATCGGTGAACCTGAAAGCTAAATGAATTACAAGAGTTAGACTTTCAGTTAGTAAGGTCGATCAAATAATTTTCCTTCATTTCTACAAATTAACAGCAATTACTTTTATGTAATTCTATGATTTAAATTATGCAAGCTAACTTATTACTGGAAAAATAACTACATACAGGTATTGTTTTGTATTAATCTTATATTAAATCTAATATAAAAGAACTTCGTTGGACCTTTACTTAATGTACTCATTAATTTGTAAATGTTTTTCTTTTTACACTCACAAATCTATTTACAGTTATTTATCGAAAAACCACCGATTGTTATTGTTATAATTTATAATAAACGCGAATAATATTCCAAAATGGAATATTCGATATCAATACTGTCTATAAATCTATTCTATAACTATCCAACATATGCCTTATGCCTTATGATAAAAGAAACCGATTAACATTTTAACTCGAATATTATTCGGACATCGAATATTCGATGTCAATTAGGGCTATACACCCATTCTGTGGCCATATAAGAAATGCCTTATGTAGTAAATATTAGATTACAACAGAAAGAGAGAGTGATAAATTTTAACTCGAATATAATTCGGACATCCAGTATTCGATGTCAGTAAGGGCTGCTATACACCCTGTCTCTGTGGCCATTCAACAAAAGTCATATGTTGTATATGTTCGGATATAACTGAAACAGGTTGATAATTTTTAACACGAATATTAGTCGGACATCCAACATTCGATATCAATACGGTCTATGCATACAACATTACGCCTTATGGCACCATACAACATTATGCCTTATGGCACCGAAAACGAATAATATTCCCATGATTTCTAATATTCGGAACACTCCGAACATTTCGGTATTCAGCACTAATAAATTAATGGTATAATAAAACAACTGTATAATTACAGTTGTATGTCCACTTACCTTAAGTAACTGCACCCCTCAACTGAAACAAAAAGAAATTAGGTTATTACTAAGCAGGACTGGAGCAAACAATCTGATTCATATACAAAATAATGTCAGAACTAAAATTTTCCATTATTTGAATCCCTAATGGAAGCGTAGAATATTAAGATTTAAATTATACTCTATCAAAAATACTATGTGTAGCTTTCCAGGAAGGCTCTTATCAAAAGGCGATTTGGATAATAGAATACCACACCGAAATAATGACGTTAGACAATCAATAACGATTCATCTAATAATAGATTTTGATTCATTGTCGGCTTAAAATCTGAGTGGGTGTATAATTACAAGGTTCATCACATAATGATGCCGGAGTCATTAGAGAAGTGTACTAGATGGACTCATATTTAACATGACTTCAAAATTCAATTAGTTACTGCTGAACTCCACCTACATAATAATATAACTTAGACAAGGTCCAGAATTTAATAAATTATGCAAATCTGTGGGTGCTATTTGGGTATTATGAGACAAATAATACGATATAGCACGTTACAGATTTTAAAGAAGGTAACAAAAATCACATTATTTTTCTACTATTGCAATTGTCCATATTTAAAAAGAGCTATCCTCAAAAGTTGATGACAAATCAATTTTTGTGAATAATTATATTTTGGCATAAACAGAAGTTTACAATAGTTAATAAAAAAAAAATATCACACTCCCTCCAAGGCACGCCATGAGCGCCTTTAGGGGAAAATTCACTAAACCCCAGATACCCTAGATATCAAAAGGGTTTAGCTTTGTGGGAGCCCTTGCCAGGTTTTCAGGCCCGTGGTTGGAGTCGTGGCGGCAGTTTCCCATGAATTTCCTGACCGTCCGGGCTGTTCCTAAGAGGATGGCTTTTTGCATTTGTTTGTAAAGATGTCCGTCCAGACCTAGGCATTTTAAATTGTTTAATAGATGTTTTGGGGCTAGTCCTGTCGTTGACAGAACAATTGGTACAGTTCGTCTGTTGTTCATGTGCCACTGAGTCTTTATTTGAAATTCCAAATCTCTATATTTGGTTATTTTCTCAGCCTGCTTGATATTTATATTATTGTTGTTAGTTTAGTTTAGTTTATTGCCCAACAGAAATAAATCCAATTACAGGACAAATATTATAAAATAATGAAACATGGTATCTTAAATATTTCAAAAAAATTATAATAATAAAAAGAATAAAAAGAACGCAGAATATTACAAATATTACAATATAAATTTTACACAGTTTTAAAAAAGAAATAAAATAACAATTGACAAATATTACATCATAAATTTTACACACCGTTTTAAAAAAGAAATAAAATAACAATTGACAAGAGACTTTTACTAGTAACAACCATGGTTGATCTGACATTTGTTGAATATACCCTTCAGCGATTGATTCAAAATTGTCATAGTTAATATCACAGATCTAGATATACTGTTATAAGTTCTACACATGATAAATAATGGTGAGTTTATGAGTACATTTGTATTTGCAAACAAATAAAAATATGTGTTATTTCTTGAACCAATCCTTGGCGAATGTTTCGGGAGCATTGACAGAAGAACAGGAGAGTCAATGCTGTTGTGAACCATTTTGTATAAAAATGAAAGGCTATGTAAATTCCAATGCATAACTAAAGACCTCATCCCAAATCTGCCAAGAAGTAAATTGTGCTGGTACCCTCTGACAGGACAGCCGTCGACTCGAAAAGCGAGAAATTTCAGGAATTTTCTTTGCACTGACTCCAAACGCTTATGATGAATCTTGTAGACAGGATGCCAGATAAGATTGCAATAATCTAACTTTGAGCGCACTAAGCATGTATATAAAGATTTCAGCGCGGATATGTTATGAAAGGTGTTGCAATTTCGCAAAATAAAACCCAGAGAACGCAGTGCCGATTTGCAAGTTATGGAAATATTTTCAGAGAATGAGAATTTATGATCGAAATATACACCTAGGTCCTTTATGATAGTGCATCGCTCAATAGTTTGATTATTCAACGAATAATCGAATAGTATAGGATTCCTCTTTAAAGTATATGAACATACTTTGCATTTCGCGATGTTCAAAAAGAGTTTGTTCCTGGTACACCATAACGTGAGCTGATTGAGGTCATGTTGTAGCCGTAAGCTATCATTGATGCTCTCGACTTTGAGAAATAATTTCAGATCGTCTGCAAAAAGAAGAGTTTCAGATAACAGTATACTTGATAAGTCGTTAATGAATATCAGAAACAATAACGGACCGAGATTGGAACCTTGGGGTACTCCTGAACTGATAGTAAATATGTTTGATTTGAAGCCGTTATAGCTAACAAATTGATGGCGGTTACTTAAGTAGGATTTAAATAGAGTAACCAGCGAGTAACTGAAAATATCAACTAAACCAAAAAATTGACATCAATCTACTCGGTCTGTTTTTCTTGTTATTATTACTTCTAGGTTCCAGTACTAAATTTTGTACAATTTTCACAGCAAATCTTAATTTCTCACTAAAAGTAGGGAAGGAACGTTGTACTCACTGCTGTATAAAACTTGAGAATTATATTTCACTGTTATCTGTACTATTTATTATTCCATTTAGAGCACGTTAACCATGTTAACTTAAAGCCGGCCATACACAATATGGAGGAATTGATATGTCAATTAAAGTTGTTTTCCGAGAGACTTTATCTACCAAAACTATATCTGGTCTATTGTGAGCAACAGTTCGATCGGTCAGTATCGTGCGGTCCCAGTACAGCTTGTAGTTGTTATTTTCTAAAACAGATTCAGGTTTGTATTTATAGTATGGTAATCTTACCGACTGTGATAATTCAATTTATAGTGCTAGTTTCTGGTGCAGTATTTTAGCCACAGCATCGTGTCGTTCTTTGTATTCTGTTGCAGCGAACGCTTGACAACCTCCTGTGATATGCTGGATAGACTCAGATGTTTGGCAACCGTACCTGCATCTGTCGTTATTAATAGAACGGTCTTTAACGATGTACTTTAGGTAGTTCTTAGTTGGAATTACTTGATCTTGGATTGCCAATATAAAGCTATGACCGAAGATCAACCAGTAGTTCGACTCTGCACTGTCGACATAATCTTGGTTGACGTCATTTATATGTCTTCCATGAAGGGGCTTCCCTTTCCATTTCAGCAGTTTCTGATCTGTGGTCTGGAGGTGTAATTGGACATGTTGTTGTGTCAGTCGCAGTGGTGCTGAGTCATCGACCTGGCACATGACTCTCTCCTTCATACCGTGGCAAAGCTGTACGTTCGACAGAGCTCTTTGGATAGTGATTTGGAGCTTTTGATAGTAAAACTCGAACTGTTCGTTGTAATTGTTCAATGTGAGTCTTGCACCAATTAACTATTAAAAAAAATTGTTATTATAAAATAATAATGATGTTGTTGAATAAAAGTATGGAAAAGGGTTTACATTATTATGCTTCAATCTATATTTTACTTACAAGCATTAAGTATCTAGGTTGGATGACTTCCCTAGCAGTTGCTACTTTTAGGGCATGTTGGTTAGAGCTTTGTTTAACATTCAGAAGACACGGTTATGTAACTCAAATGTAGCACCAAATTGTAGTAAAGTGTTAAAAAAACTAAAATACAATATATGAAATATCTTGCAGTATTAGAAAAAATTTGTCAATAATATTCTAGGACTTCTGGAAATTAGCATCTGTCCTTCATACAGAATTAACAGCGGATTGATCCAATTTGGGTATAAAGTCGAAACAACTCTGGATGCATTTAGCATGGAAAATAAGAATTCTTTCAAGTCTCCAGAGTGAAGACACGCTGCATGCGTAGTGAATTATTTTATTGCCTTAGCTAGAAACATATTAATTTCTATATTTCGCATTCGTACAGGCATAATTTGAAGCTGTTAATATTATTAAATTGGGAACCTTAAAAAAATTTTGCGCTAGATAACTGAAATAATATTATATGTACTTTATCCCATATCATCTCGCTTGTCTTCTTCCTAGGACCCATTTCCTTATTTGGCATTTATTCTCTTCACATCCAAAAGTTCTCTTATAACGTCTAGAAACCGCCACAGAGGGCGCATCTTGTATCTCTTACCAAATCCAAGATTATGTTGATCCATTTTTACTCTGTTACTCCTTCCAAATGGCTGGCATGTTTTTTATTGTGACTCTCTAAATTTCGCCTAGACATTTTATTGCACTTGTATTATTTTTGCACTGGTGGTGTTAAAAGAATATTAAGATTAATATACGAGGTAACTAGAAATGTTAAAGTCTTGCTTAAAAATGTCATAAGAGATGCTGTTACATACACTGGACCTGTCAAGAAAAAAACTGTCATAGCTATGGATGTTATTTATGACTTGAAGAGACAAGGACCTACCTTGTATGGATGTGGAGGTTAATTAATACATTAGATACATATAGTGAACAATGTAATTTAAGTTCCACTCTTTACCCCGTTGTTTATTTAGCTGTTTTACATATTCCCAGGCAGCTCCTTTTAATTTCGTTATATTAAATTTTTTTCTCTTAACTGCCCTTTTCACTACTTATACACAATGACTCTAAGTTTGTTACAGTTTGTCTTGATTATTTTTTCTTGATAAGTTATACTCTCTCATTTAATGTCCTTATGTTTGGGCTGATTTGTCAGATATTCCAGAAGCATTTATCCCTTTCATTTCCAACATCTAATGTGAAGTTCCCTACAATAATTCATTTATTTATTGTTATTTCTTACTTTTGAATTCAAGTTTGATTTGGTCACGTGTTCATCATCTATCAAGAATTGACGAAATCAATTCAGTACGGTTTCAAAATACTAACTGTCTCAAGAACTAAACTGGACCTCGGAATGTTGTTTAACCAACAATGAAGTTTTTATTCAAATATCATATTATTCCAAAATATTCTCTAAGTATAGAGATATCAAAAATAAAGCTTCATGATCTACTGTTTGCTTTAGAAGTACGAAGAACTGGTAGAGTCTAACTAACCACTTGTAAATATTCTATTTAGTGTTTAAAATTTGTCTTGCATAACTAAATCCAATTCGACGACCTATTAAAAAAAATTAATTAAATTTTGAACTTCGTATTCGTTCAAGATTTATCTAAATAATTCAATCTTATAAACTACTTAGTTCTTAACGAATTTACATTAGACGAAAGCATAAACGTTCGGTATATCTAAATCAAAACACGGTGCATCTTCCTCGGGTAAAAAAAACTGGAACGTAAAGTATGCACCTACGTCGTCGACATGTTTCGGTGGTTACGTGACTTCCATAATAGATGACGCTTACACTTCATTCTTACTTCAAGACCTTACGCAATGAATTGTTTTTCTAAAAGCTTAAATTACGAAAAAAAAGACGTACGTGAAATTCAAAACTTTAAAGTTTCTTCTCACGATTTGAAGATTAAATAATTAAAATGCAACATGCGAGGTATCTTTTAAATTACGGGCTTATGGAATTGACTGCAACATAAATCTGTGATAAGATTATGCCATTGAGAAGTAATTTAAAACTGTGAGCCTTAGTTTTGTGTGTACGAAAATATTACTTTAATTAAAAGCACGATCTGATAAAACTTTCGACACAATTTCCAACTAAAATCCTTGTTAACCTCAAAAGTTTGGGAAACACCCTGAAAACACTTAATGTCAAATTGTGAATTTATTAGATTTGTCATTGCGAACCTTTTTAATTTTTCATTTTCTTATTCATGTGTGTTACGTTTTATTTCCATTGGAAAGAGGTACGATTTAGACCCTGAAACGTTTGGACTATTTGAACTACACAGAATTTACAGAGATGCCAAAACTATCTTTCAGAAAACATCTACCCCAGTTCGCAGTGGAAATCTGAAGCAGAAGTTGTGCAAACACGGTTGTGGAATGGCAACTCTGCTCGCCGGATCTCAACCTAATTGACTACTATATGTCCAGTTATGGATACTAGGGCTTATTTTAAGCTCTAAAAGTATATAGGTTTCTAAAGCACTCGCTGCACCAAGAATGGAACCGACTGTCTCCAAAGAACCTGCGATCCCTCGTAAAAGTTTCATAGCACATTTGAAGCGCAAGAGGTGCTTCTAAATACGTTATTCCTTAATAGCTAAAACAAGAAAATCTACATCTACATTATTGTTATAGCTTATTGTTTCCTTGAATAAATTTTATCAAATTATGTGCAAAACCGTTTCACTCCGTTATTTTGTACTTTTTCGGTGCTGCTATCAAAGAAGTATTTACCATTAAGATAACGATCATTTATTCTCATATACTTGTAGCTCCTTAGGTTGGATATCGTGGCCCGTCCTCTTTATTTTGCTGTTTTGATCCTTCCTACTAACGAAGAAGTATGTATACTGATGTAAGATAGTATATTCTTACTTTTGTTTAGAGTAAGCAGGATGTTTGAGTAACATTCCATGTAAGCCAGAATGTCATATTATGATAAAAAAACATATAAGTATATTATCATAATAATTTCTTAGAAAATTTATGTAAGCTTTAAATCAACATTTTCCTTGATGGTTATCAGTAAAGACATATTTGTGAAAAACCAAATTTGTATTACAACCAAATAATTTTTATCACATTTCGACTACTTAATTAATTCAATTGATTGAAATTTTATTCAAGATTCTAGCGATGAGATAACTTTGTGTATTCGTCAGTGTTTAAAGTTTTATTTGTTTACAAAATTCAATCAGAAACACAAACCGGATTAAAACTTACCTCATCATTATCTAAAATAAAAATTATACTGATAAAACTTATAATGTCACTGCAGTGTAAAACTACTATTTATCTATTAACATTCATATTGGAAGAATGATAAATGAATTGAGGTATTTTCGTAATAATTACAAACCCAGCTTTGAACTTTTGTATAGCTCATAGTGACTTTTTCACCATATATTTTTTTGTAAAACATTTAATTTAGATCACTGCATAATGAATAATTAAAAGGACCAAGAAATGGTTTCAATTGACCTCGAATATGCAGTTTACTTCATCAGCAACTAATAATTCACCAATTCATAAATTCTTATAATGTACTACAAACTATTTAAAATTTTATGCAATAAGTGAAATGACTACTCGTGTAGTAGTTGTAAAATAACTCTGATGTACAACAAATTATCGATCATTTAAAAAGAGTTTTATTAAGTGTAAGAAACCCAAAAAAAAATGAAACCGATAATTTCTTGTCCTATCATCAAAAACATCTATTGTTGTCCCCTGTCAGTATAAATATTGGACTGTATTCCCTAGAGCAAGCTTGTAAAACACTACAAGTCCTAGTAACATACACCAGTTTATATCTGTCGATATGTAACATGGAGCAGATCAAATACAAACTGTCGTTAAAACTTTGGTACCAAGAAAAACTGACATATATATATATGGACGTTCTAAATCTATCATACGTCAAGGGCATATTGTGAGAAAGATAGACACAATTTTTTGACATTCTAGGTCGAAGATCCCTTTACAGCAATAAAGAGTTTCTGAAATTCAATGCATAGAGTGTCACAAAACTTAAGTAGGACAAACTAGCTGACTTGGAAATCAGATAATATATATTAGCAACTTACTCACAGCCTAAATTAAACAACCAATCAACGAACGGTCTACCAGACGACTACGTTATCGGGAAATTAACAGATAATTGTTTACAACGACTCAAATATCTTGAAGCACATACTTTTAACAGAGAGCCTATCGCTATCTTTACAACAGTTATAGAGCACAATTTAACTCATTTTCGGACACAAAATTCAACAGCAAAGTCATACAAGTAAACTATTTAAATAACAAAAACCCGCAAAAATATTAATTTAATTTGTATTTTGCTTATATAATAAAAAGTTATAAAAGTATCGTAATGCCGCCTACAGAAAAGTTGTAGAGAATAAGAATTTCTTCTCAATGACTGTTAATACATCATTTATGGAAACCCGTAGCATGGAAAAAATGGACGAAACTACCAAAAAAATAATCAAGATGGTTACGGAGGGACTAGACCAAAAAAATAGCCCAGATTCTAGAAAAACGTGACAAGAAGGAGAAACAACATCAAGAAGAAATTCAACAATGGTTAATAAAATCTTTTGATGAAAAACGAAAAATAGAATTAGAAAATCTTGTCACTACGATGAAAAGCGAACAACAAAATCTGGTCACTGCCATGGCAGAAAAACAACAAAATCTTGTCAGTGCCATGGAAGAAAAACAACAAAATTTAATGGAAGGATTATTCTCGAAATTTGTAGAAAAACAAGATCAATTGAATTGACAAGACAAAATGAATTTAAAATACTTGAATTAAAACGACACGAAACTGAAGAGAAAAGACAACTGCAATTTGAACAATTAATGCAAATAGTAGCACAAGTTAATGAAACAGTTAATGACAGAATGCAAATAGTTGAGTCAGACATAAAAGAAATAAATGATGACATTAAGACCATAAAAAATACTGTGGATACTCTTGAAACCAAAGTAGACCAGTTGGTCACACAGAGTTTCATAAACGGCATCAGAGATGTGAAAGTACAAAGAAATTTAAGACTAAGTGGCGTCAAGAAAAGTGATGAAGCTCTACTTCGGGCTTTGGAAGTAGAGGCCGTCATGAACATGTCCAAGCCGAGGGTCCGAGCAGTTTCCTTTAACCAGGAAGAGTCAGAGTCACCATTTCAAGCGCTGCTAGCTGGTCTGAACAAAATATTAGAACGGCCACAAAGAACTGGCACCAGAAGGGCATGTTACCACTGCGGACGGACAGGACACTTTCAACGTGATTGTCGAGTGAGGCTACCTGAACGATCACCGACCAGGGGTAACCAACAGAACAGCCACATGTCCAGGGACCGTCAGCCAGTCAGCACAAGGGGCGAATGCTGACTGACCCTCCACCAGCCCCCAAAACGTTATCCATCTGGGGATTTTGCCGAGATAGCGGCAGCCTAGTCATCAGAGGCACCATCAATGGGCGAGCGGTTACCATCACCATCGATACCGGCGCCGCTGTGTCCATCGCCAAGTCCAGGGTCTTGAGGGCTTCGGAAATTCGGCCTTACGAATAACATCCATCTCAGAACAGTCACCGGTGAGTCCATGTCAATACAGGGTGAGGCAGATGTCGTGCTACAGATAGGGGACAACATGATCCGGCATAGGGTCCTGGTAGCGAATATTGAGGACGATTTTATACTGGGAATGGACCTAATTAGCCAGCATGGATTTATGTTCGACCCGAGATATGATGTTTTTCGGTTCCTAAATGAGGAATTCGTATTGACACGGCCCGTCAACAGTTCAGTCACCTCCATAAAAATTGTGGCAAAGTCTTCAGCTAGAATTCCCTGTCGAACGGAACAGATTATTCATGGGCAGGTAGACAGCAATCCTGGGAGCTGCGTTGGAATGGTGGAGCCCGTACACTCAGCTCATGACTACTTAGTTGGACGGGCTATAGTTAAAACCGGACGAGATATACCACATCAGAATTTACCAATGGTCAAGAGATAGCTTGTTTCGAGCCAGTAGAGACCATCATCAATTGCAAAGAAGAGTACCAGACGTCTGTGAAGGAGACAGGGCCCAGTAAAGAGTTCCTACAACAGTTTGCTGACCATTTGACACACTTGACACCAGAGAACCAGAAGAAAGTCAAGCAATTTATCACAAAGCACTGGCAAATTTTTAACAGTCAAAATGAAACCACCGGTGGCACCAACATCATCCAGCATCGAATAGATATCGGAAAGGCTCAACCCATCAGAATACTACCTAGACAACTACCATTGGGGCAGCAACAGGCAGTCGAGGAAAACATCGAGTCCATGTTAAAAAATGGAGTTATTGAGCCATCCCTCAGTCCATGGTCTGCCCCCGTCGTGCTAGTTAAAAAGAAGATTGGAACCACCCGATTTTGCGTGGATTACAGAAAGCTGAATGATGTCACGAAGAAAGACAGCTATCCACTACAGCGAATCGATGACACTCTGACCACACTAGCAGGCTCTCGTTGGTTTTCCACACTAGACCTAAAAAGTGGATATTGGCAGGTTGGTCTACACGCAAACGACAGAGAGAAGAGCGTTCTCCACCAGTAAAGGGCTGTTTCAGGTCACGGTCATGCCCTTTGGGTTATGTAATTCACCCGCTACATTTGAGAGGCTAATGGAGTATGTACTGAGCGGATTAACATAGAGGACGTGCTTAGTATACCTCGACGACATTCTAGTCATGGGTCAGATATTCGACGACCATCTGAAGAACCTGGAAGAAGTATTCTCCAGAATTAATAACGCCAACCTCAGACTCAACCCGAAGAAGTGTTCCTTGTTCCAAAAATAAGTAGAGTTTTTGGACCACGTGGTTTCCGAGTCAGGAATCTGCACCAACGAGGACAAGGTAGAAGCCATCCGCGATTGGCCAGTCCCAAGAGACAACCGTGAACTCCGAAGCTTCTTGGGCCTCTGTTCCTACTACAGGCCATTTGTTCAGGGATTTGCCACCATTGCCGTGCCTCTACATCGGCAGACCACTGAGAAAGAGACCTTCCGTTGGAATCAGGATTGCGAAACATCATTCAGACGACTGAAGGCAGCGCTATGTTCCAGCCCAATCCTAGCCTTTCCTACACAGTCCGGCAAGTTCATTTTAGACACCGACGCCAGCAACACAGGTGTGGGGGCCGTCCTATCCCAGGTGCGAAATGGTGAAGAATGGGTGATCGAGTACTACAGCCGTGGATTCTCGAAACCAGAAAGAAATTATTGCGTCACCAGAAAAGAACTTCTTGCAATAATAAGGACTGTAGACCATTTCCACAAATACCTCTATGGTCGTCATTTCTTAATCCGAACAGATCATGCCGCACTCAAATGGCTGCTGGACATGACGACACCGGAAGGACAACTGGCCAGGTGGATGGAGAAATTACAGCAATACGATTTCAAGGTGGAACACCGTGCATGCCGTTTTCACAATAATGCCGACGCCCTATCCAGAAGACCCTGTAGAGCAGAATGCGGACGTTGTCTGAAGACGGAACAGCGAGAGGGTATCTCGATCAGGCTGATCCGAGTGCAGGCCAATGAAGACTGGACAACGGAACAGTGCATCCAGGACCAAATGGCTGATCCAGACATCGAAGCAATCTTGTCACTCAAAACGAGTGGGGCACCCAGGCCACGATGGGACGAGGTAACTAGATACTCCAGAGTGCTGAAATCGTTATGGGCTCAATGGGAAAGCGCTGACGGACGAGAAACCAAGTCCCAACTGGTAGTTCCGAAGAGAAAGGTACAAGCCATCCTGACCGAAGTACATGATGGGACTACCGGAGGCCACCTGGGCATGAATAAAACCCTAGACAAAGTTCGCCAGCGATACTACTGGGTGAATTACTTCGAAGACGTCAGAGCTTGGTGCCGCAAATGTGCCACCTGTGCAGCCAGTAAGGGCCCGAAGACCCGGACCAAGGGCAGAATGCAGCAGTACAATGTGGGCGTCCCATTTAAGAGAATTGCCATCGATGTCGCCGGTCCTTTTCCCGAGTCTGAAAGGGGGAAAAAATACATTCTGGTCGCAATGGATTACTTCAGCAAATGGTCTGAGGCATATGCGATACCCAACCAAGAGGCAACCACGGTAGCGACGGTGCTAATAGAACAACTATTCAGCAACTACATACAGACCAGGACCGTAACTTCGAATCGAATGTATTCCAGAAGAAAACGAGAACAACACCAAATCACCCACAGTCAGACGGAATGGTGGAAAGATTCAACAGGACCTTGGAACAACACCTATCCAAAGTCGTCAGCAATAACCAGCGTGATTGGGATGAGCATATTCTCCTATTCCTGTTGTCATATCGCTCTGTCGTACATAATAGTACAGGCCTGACTGCAGCCAGGGTCCTATTCGGAAAGGAGCTGCGATTACTCTGCGATTTGGCTTTTGGCTCCCCCGAAGAACCTTCCCAAGACATCGACGATTATGCCGACCAGCTTCGACATAACATGCTGGCAATACACGAATTAGCCCGAACGCAGATGTTGGCCACCAGTGACATTCCTTTTGAAGATTTTCTCATTGTCTATAATTTTTCTATTGACGGTATTATGATCAGATCATTCCTTTTTACACTATAAGCAAAAAACGAAAATACCCCATATTTTTGGGGGTTTTTAATGCTCAAATAATGTATGTCTACGAGTTTGTTAAAATCATGTCAGTTATGACTTATAGAGTATTATTTACCTGATGGCTTATGCGGTTTGTGGTTGAATTTTATGTCACCTAAACATTGACGGGTGAACCAATATCTATCTGGCTTTTGCCTATGCAGAATTGGCGCAATAGATCCCTGTCATGTAATAAACAAGTCTATCAATTGGTCTCTTATGTTCATTGCCTTCTATTTGATGTAAACTTTCTCAGATATTCACTATGGCTGGTTATCAAAGTGTCGGCGACAGTTTGCTACTATTTTTTTACTATTCAAACATCGACATATTATATGAACCAGAACATTTACTCCACATCTTTTCGTGCTTACTGTTTTTGCAGGCTTGCTCTAGTAAATATACAATAGAAGTAGAACAAATGCAAGAAAAAAACCCAAAGAATCCCAGTTTGATGCCAACATTTTCAAGATTGTAAACTTTATATCTTACATATATAACAAACAGTTCTCAATTATCGTTCCCTAATAAACAAAATCGTAAAACTTTATTAATTTATTAAGTTTACAGTGTAGCCACAAGTTTATATGAGACAGAATAATATGCATTCAGAACTAATTCTTTCACAATCACTCCAGAAATATACAAAATGCATACCAATGGTTAATAAGTAGACTAACAAATTGTCTCTTACCAAATTATAATTGTATATTGTTAACTAAAAGTTAATTACTGAAAGCGTGTGAAGTATGCGGAATCTTCTTCTATACTGTTATAAAATTGTAGTTGTCTGTTTGTTTGTTTGTTACCTCATCACGTAATAACTACTAAACTGTTTTTGCTTAGTATTTTTTTGTTGCAAAGCTTATAGTTTGACTTAAAATCTTGTATACATTTTATCTCCCTACATTGACAGAAGCGGTAGATATAGCCAAAAAACTAATACCATGTTCGGTAATACACAATAAGTCAATTGGTTCCAGCGCATGCACCAAATATTAGATACTTGAATCAGCTTAGCTTTTATTCATAATTCGGAATAACATGTTTGGGTTAAAAAAATTCAACCGATATATCAAATGTAATTTTATAGGGTGTTCAATATATAAAAGATAGGTAAAACTTACAGCGGAGTAGAATTACGTATTTAAGAATTCTTGAAAAAAAGGTATATTAGGTGGCCTGTAAGTAGCTGCATATATAAAATGTGGTTGAAATACGGGGTGGTTCGAAAAAGGTATATTGAGTGGACCTAAACAGTTGTATATACCAGGTAGTTGAAAAACGGGTGGGTTGAATTATATTTATGCAGGTTGGATAACAAAATGTTATATTGTTAGGGTCATAAGTAGTTGCATATACAATGTGGGTGAAATAAGGATAATATAGAATTATATTTATAAAGAGTGGATAAAAAATATGTTATGTAGGCAGGTAGGATATTTGAATTTTTTGAGCTATTATTAAAGTGATGAAATGAGTTGGAAAAAATGTTAGAAGCAGTAGTTTATTCTGGTTGGTTGAAATATAAGATGGAATTATAGTTTATAGGGCTAAGTCAAGTTATCGTTACACAGTGTGATTCAAACAAGGTTAGAAACAGTTGCAAATGAAGGATGGATTAAATGAAGAGAAATTATATTGTGCTTAAAAAAATATGAGGAAAAAATGTGAAATAGCGTAGCTCATAATCAGTTGCACAGATGTGAATTTGAAATATAGGGAGGAGTAGAATTAAGTAGTTTAATCTCTAAAAATGTTACATAGGGTGCTCCATAAGCAGTTGCAGTTTTGGTGAAATAAATTGGGAATTGATGGATTTATATTTACACAGGGTTGAACAAAAAATGTCACACTGGGTGGCCGATAAGTAGTTGCACATACAAGGTGGTTGAAATAGAGGGTGGAGTTGAATTATAGTTAAATAGTGTGGATAATAAATTGTGCTAATTTTTTTAAAATAGAACATGAGCTGTTGCATATGTGCAATATCTGAAATATGGGGCGAAGTAAAATTATAGTTATACAGTGTGATTAAAACATGTTAGAAAAAGTTGCATATACGGGGTAGTTGACATATAAGGTGGAGACAAATTATATTTTCCAGGATTGTTAAAAAATATCTCAAAAATGGTTATTTAGCGTAGTTATACAGGATGGTTCAAAAACCGATAGACCAGTAGGTTCTAATGGGTGACTAATTGGCAGCAGTATATACAAGATTTTTAAATATAGATGGAAGTTATAGCTATAGAAGGCAGTTCTTAAACATATTGAATAAAATTGTTATATAGGGTGGACATCAATAGTTGCCGTGTGGGTGAAATGGGTTGGGATTGGTGAATTTAGTTGTACAGAGTGGTACAAAAAAATGTTATTTTGGGTGGCCCATAAGTAGACATAAATATATGGTGGTTAAGATCGGGGCTTAGTAGAATTATAGTTTTACAGGGTAGATTAAAAAATTCTTAAAAGAAATTGTTGTATTAGGTAGACCAGGAACAGTTGCATTCTGATATATTAAAATTGTATAGGGTGGAGTAGAACTATAATTAGGTAATTAAAAAATTTTATATTGTGTGAAAAATAAACAATAGCATATATAGGATGGTTGCACTATAGGGTGAAGCAGAGTTACAACTATACAACGTTGTTCCAAAAAACTGTTGAATAAAATTGTTATATAATATGGCCCATAAGCACTTGCAGTTTGGGTGAAATGTATTCGGGATTGGTAGATTTATATTTATGTTAAGTGCTTCAAAAAAGCTAGAAGAAATTGTTAAATTGGATAGCCCATATGTTTCACAAGCTATTTCTTTTTGCAAAGAATTCTACTTTCCATACGCGGGTGAAACCGTGGGTAACGGCTAATAAGGAATAAAATCGTTTCAGAATAAACAAATTATTATCAAATTTCTGTTAAAAATGTAGTTTTAGAAAAGAATACTATACAATTTTACAGAAAATTATAATTATATTTGCTTGCAAATTCGCATGTAATTAAAAAAGTATACTCTGGTATTTCGTTTGGTTAAACCTTAAAATGAATTTTCCAAAAGGCCAGTTTATTTTTTGAATTATTGCGCTAATTTTCAAGTCTTGCAGTAATTTTTATTTTGTCTTACGATAAATTTAAATTTTACCAAGATTCAATGTGAACATCTAGATTAGCGTTGTAGCCAATTTCAAATCCAATTCCTTATGCATTTATCTCATTATTTTATAGCCATACCTCGTATGATATAATAATACTGTAAAGATCAAGGCATATTTTGATGGTATTCAAAAACTTACCCCCAAAAAAGGTATTCAATAGCTGCTACATCATAATATTAGAAAAATTCATTCACTATATACCAAACTTAAGCTTTAACACATTGTTACAACTCTAGCCAATAAAAATATACGATCATAAGAACCTTAATAAACCTGTGGTAAAGATAGCGAGCTTGACACAACATTAACAACTTAATTAACTTGATTAGTAGTTTAATGAAAGTCTGCTAATGGATAGTAAAACTAATATTTCTTTATTGAAAATTAGTAACATTTTAACTCTCATGATCTTCTTGTACGTTGTGGGTATTGCAAAAACCCAATAAGGCAAATAAGAAAAGTAGTCAGTTAATTTAAAGCAGCTTTAGAACTGTCAATTGATCTTTGTTATCAGGCACAAGCTTTCTAATATGTTTATAATCTGATGTAGCATAGTTTTTTCTTCGATGACACATAATGATATTATTTCAATTTGGTATTATACAACCATTAATTTTGTTTATGCAATGATTCCAATTGTCATTTTGGAAACGTGATTTCATTAATTTCCACTGCTACCTTGTTTACTAAATCTATTTATAAAAGCTAAAATACCAGACATGCTGGGCTGCCCCCATTTTGATGTAGTATGCTATATGATATTAATTATAGATTTTCGTAACTATGAAAAAGCAGGCTGAATCAAATAATATTTATTTGAATAATTTCATTTTGTTTGAAGAAACTTATGAAGAAAATGGTAAGCCTGTCACCAAAAGTACTTCTCTATAATGTATGGGTATTCGAAGTGCGTACCTGGTTTGCTACATTATCACAACGTTCTGCATATAAAAAAAGTGTCAGAAAACAATAACTTGATTTGAGAAAAAAATCGACTAGTTTTAAAGTGTATTTAAGTGAGTATAATAGAACGAAATTAGAATGTTTATTCAGACATTTTACAGTTGCGATTTCATATCGTGAGAAGAAAATGCAAGAAACCAACTAGCTGAAAAGTTAGCACATGGAACTACAGAATAGAAGAGGAAGGACTGGTATGATGCTGAATGTGAAGAATTAATGGAAGCGCTAAGAAGAGCTAGACAGATACAACTAGCCGCAAAAAACGAAAACAATTTAAAAACTTACAAAAAAATAAGAAGAGAGATGAAGATAATCTGTAGGGACAACAGAAGCGAATTTAAAGATAATTCTACCAAAGATGTTAAAAAAGTTGGGATAGGATACCAAAAACAATGTCAGTTCATAAAGAATGATAAAGGAGAAACTGATTAGCGATCCGGAAGAATAATGGAAAGGTGGAAGAACTCCTGTGATAAATTATTAAACAACGAAGGAGACAGTCGAGAGATTATGAAGTTAAAAAAACAAAAAATCCCCGGGAGAAACAAGAATAACAACAGAAATGTTAAAGGTGGGGGTATGGGCAATTCAGAGAATGGGATGTCTAAGGATTAGACAAAAGCAATCATATGTCTTATTCATAGGAACGGGGGCTAACTGGAATGTGCTAATCATAGAGCCATAGCACTATTGGAGACAAGCTACTACAAGGTACTGGCGCAATGCATTACAAACAGACTAGGAAACCACACAGAAGAAGAAATAGGCAGGTATCAGGCTTCAGAGACAGTAAATCTGTGACAAACCACATTTTCATACTAAAAGAAATACAAAATAACTGCTATGGATCCAAAAACGCGCTGAAAGCCTTATTTGTGGATTTTAGACAAGCTTACCACCAAATCAACCGAAAACAGATTTATAACGCGATGAAAGAGCTGAGAATGCCAAGCAAGATGATCAACCTCACGCAAATGACGCTAGAACAGACAATAAATGAGATAGCATGGAATGGCCAAAAGTCAGACACTTTTGAAGTGGACCCAGTCCTCAGCGAAAGGGACACCATATCATCAACATTGTTGAACTTGCTACTGGAAACAATTATAAAAAGAGGTAAGGTTAAAACAGAAGAAACAATATTCAAGAACAAGCATCAATGCCTAGCCTTTGCGGATGACGTAACTATAATTGAATAAGAACGAATAAAGAATGATGATAGAAAGCAAGAGAAGGAGGCGCAGAACTTTGGTTTCAAAATAAATCAAAAGAAAAAAACATATATGGTAATGGGAGCCATGGAGACTACCACAGAACCAGAATTAAGAGATGGATAAACATATAGTTTCAAGAAGGTGAGAAATTTTACATATTTGGGGGTGAAAGTCTAAGAAAATAGAAGAGAGGGCGCCGAGATTAAAAGAAGGATAGCAAAGAGAAGAGTGAAGTATAGAATGCGGAGGATTTTGATCAAATCCAAATTTGTCTAAAAAAAACGAAACAAAGGGTATATGGAACAGTAATTCGAGCGACAGTTACATATGAAAGCGAAACATGGATTCTTAATAAAACAGAAGAAAGAATATGTCAATTAACATTTAGGGAGGCATAAGAACGAAAAGTGGGTGGAGGAGAAGAAAAAATGAATAACTAGAGAACATATATGGTCAGCGAATAATATCTACTTCTGAAAGAGCCCAGAGACTCAGATGGCTAGGACACGTAGAGCCGGTAAAGCAAATAACGAGGGACAAAATGCCAAAAATAATCCTAAATAGAAACCCGATAGGAGCGGAAAGAAAAGGACTACGTCGGAAAAAATAGCTGGACAATGTAGGAGAAGATCTGCGGAGAATGAATGGAGGCATATAGTTAAGGAATCCCTGTATATATAGTAAATAGAATATATACGAAAATTGTACATAAACTGTAATAAATGCTCTAGGCCTTGAGAGCCTGTTGCACATAAATTTGTTGTAGTACAGTTTCACGGATGAAACAATATGAAGAACTATCTATCTGTTCGCTGGTATAATTGTCATTCTCAGTGGTTTGTCATGCTGTTATATCCATTGAAGATACTTATTATGAACCCACATTTTATGAGAGTCTTCTAATTAAATGACAAAATTTCATAATCTTAAGGCGATATTAATCCTTACTTACTAGTTTAAAGTTATTATTGTTTCATATCAGTTTTAAAAAAGGTCAGAATGCATCTACATTTATATGATTGTGAAAATGTAGTCAAATACGATTTCGACTTTACATATATCCCGCTTAGGAGTAATTTCTTAAAATAATCCTAAATACACATGTTCGCATGTTCGTTTGCATGCACGTAATACTCAAATGTAAATACTTAAACAAGTGCCAAATAATCATCTTTTTGTGAAATTGAATCAACATTACTTCTGTTAGTACCCCGGTTAAACAAATAGATTTTCTATAAACCATATGTGAGCATAACCACAGTTAGTTTAACTAAAAAAGAATTTCTAGACATAATGGTATAATTACTATATAAACCAAACTAATTTTCATTACCTAGTTCCAACGCAAATGAAATTAGGTCTAGGGCATCAATTAAACAAGTGCAAATAAAAATTTCACTTGATAATTACATTTTCATGAATGGAGTTGCTTGATATGTAGATGAGTATACGTAATGCAAAAGGAAAAGTTGTTTCTGATCCACTGCTCATCAGTGAATCGCCAGATCGAAAAGATAACATTCACCGGTACAGTACTTTTCGGTTTTACGATCTTAAGGCGAAATAGGTACCTATTTCCTGCAATATATTTTGTAAAGTCATTGTTTGTGTTCATTCATCATACAACAGTTATAAAAAAAAACACATTTGCAAAACCGTTTGTTGTACATTCTTATCATTCAATACGCTCTGACGAAATTCACATAAGAACTTCTACCGTTATGTTTAAATCATATTTAAATTTTTAAACATGTAGCCAATCTTTCACTAAACGATCTATGAAATTTTAATCTAATAGGCTATTTGTTTTCTGCCACAGTTGTGGCATCTCTGGTTTATATGTTTTAGATTTTTCGGGGAATAACAACACAATTTTTTGAGAGTCTGTATATTTCAAATAGTCGAAAAGTTTCAAGGTCTAAATCAGGCCCCCTTTTTAAATGGTAATAACTTAACACAAATGAACAAGAAAATTAAAAATTAAAAGGTTCGTAATAACAAATTTAGTAAATCACAATTTGACATTAAATGTTTGACAATAAAACTGATGTAACTAAAACACACACATTATCGTCACGTCACGTAACAACACATGCGATTATGCCATGTCACGGCAAGCTCGAAATATATGCAATACAATTAAATCAGCTAGAAGTACACTATGGTCACGTCACGTCACCTCATGTAGCTCACGGCAAGTTATACATGACAACGTGAGTTCTTTTCTGCAAATTTACAATTTCGGCACGCGTGACATAGAGAAGCTAATGTCGTCTCTTTCAGGATTTTTTGTGTTTATGTGTGAGACCGAGATATTTGTAAACAAGTTATTTGATTTAATTTTACTAAACGGTAAATACTTTTTTATTAATGATTTCTTTTATAATATTTACAATTTTAATACATAAATAATGTATACATTACTATAACAGCTATTAATAACACAATTAAGTGATAATGGCTGTAAACAAAGTTAAAAACAGATTTAGTAACGTAGGTCATTGTGTTGTAATGTCACAAGTCTCATAGTAAAACGGCTATATCTTTACTTTCCGGTATCCAGGAAGCCTACGAAGAATTCGAGTGTATCCAACAATTTGCATTTTGTGATTTAATAATAACTTTATATTTAAATAGGGACCAATAGGTACTATGTAGTTCAATTTATAGAAAATCAAAAGACTAATCTTTTATCTATTTCTCTTGTGAAGATTTTTTAAAATTTTGAACTTATGCGACCACATAAATATGTAATTTTAAGAGAAATTAATACATTATTATACTTTTGGGATGGCAGGATTAATCAATCAAGTAAAGATTTGAAAATGCAATATTATAAGATTTTGAAACACAAATCTAGCCGAATTATTTGTGTATTTCCACTGTGAGTTAATGTAAATAAAAAAATCCAATGCAAAGCAATATTGTACCAATCAAAATCGATAATGCGATATTGTTGAATGAGTTTACCTGTTTTATAGCTGTAGTAAGCAGTCTGAATAACTTTGTCTTTATTTGAAATCATAGGCCCAAGATTTATTGTACCTGGAACAAAAAAAAACGATATTTTTATAGTGTAATTTCACATATGTGGTAAAGAAATTTGGCAAATTAGGTAAACCTACAAGCGAAATTAATCTGATATACACTTGTACCTATACTATTATAAAATTGTTTGTTTGTTTGTTCGGGCATCACGTAAGAACTATTCAACTGATTTTGCTGAATTTTTTTTGTTGCAAAGCTTATAATTTGACTTAAAATTTGGTACATCTTTTATCTCCCTAAATTGACAGAAACGCTAGATATAGCGAAAAAACTTCTACCATGTTGGATAACAGAATTACTCTATTGGTTCAACAGCAAGCACCAAATATTAGTTAGCTACTTGAATCAGATCAGCTTTTATTCAAAATTCGGAATATTCCAATGTAACATGTTACGATTTAAAAAAAATCAATTGATATATCAACCGTAATTTTACAGGGTGTTCTATATATAGGAAACTTAGTGCGGAGTAGAATGACATGGATTTAAAAAATCTAAAAAAAAGTTATATGAGGTGTACCGTAAGCAGCTGCATATATACAATGTGATTGAAATAAGGGGGAGTGGAATTAGTTATACGGGGTGGTTCAAAACAGTTATATTGAGTGGGCCATAGATAGTTGCATATACCACGTGGTTCATAAATGGGCGGATTAGAATTATATTTATATAGGATGGATAATATAATGATATATTGTTTGGCTCATAAGTAGTTGCATATACAATATGGCTGGAATAAGGGTAAACAGGATGGATACAATTTTTTTTGAAAAAAATGTGGTTTGTAAGCAGCTAATTTTGAATTATGTTCTTGAGTTATTATGGTTATGAAATGGGTTGAAAAAATGTTAGAAGAAGTTTATATTATACAGGGTGGTTGAAATATGAGATAGAGTGCAATTATAGTTTATAGAGTAGTTATTTTATATCCACAAGTAGTTGCATATATAGGATGGTTGAAATATGGAGCGGAGTATAATTACAGCTATACAGGTGGGTTGAAAAAATATTATAAAGAAAAGTTAGGGTCTACAAGCTGTTCCATTTACCGGATGGTTGAAATATAGGCTGGAGTAGAATTTTAAGGATACAGGGTGGTACAAAAATGTTATATTGGGTGGGAAATAAGTAGCTGCATATACAAGATTGTTGAAATATAGGGTGAAGTAAAATTATAATTATACAGGGTGGGTAATAAATGGTAGAACAATTTTTTTATATATTAGTAGCATATATGGAGTACATGAAATATGGGATGCAGGAAAGTTGTAGTTACACAGTTGCAAATGAAGGGTGCTTTAAATGAAGTGTGGAGAGAAATTATACCTACTTTATAATGTGGTTAAAAAATAAAAGGAAAAATTTTCAAGATGCGTGGTTCATAATCCGTTGCACATATAGGATAGTTGAAATATAGGGTGGAGAAGTGTTATAGTTAAGTATTTAAAAAATGTTATCTTATGTCACCAATAAGCAGCAGCGTATACAGGGTAGTTGTAATACATTCAAGATGTTTCAAAAAAAATGTTGAACAAAATTATTATATAAGCAGCCCCATAAGCAATTGCAGTTTTGATGGCCAATAAGTAGTTGCATATACAAGGTGGTTGAAACAGAGGGTGGAGTAGAAGTATTGTTAAACATGTAGGATAGAACATGAGCTGTTGCATATATGCAATATCTGAAACGTGGATCGAAGTAAAATTATAGTTATACAGTGTGATTAAAACAATGTATATTTACCAGAGTGGTTAAGAATGGTTATATAGTAGTTCATAAGCAATTGCGTATATAAGATAGTGAGTGGGGTAGAGTTATAGCTGAGTGTTTAAAAATGTTATATTTGGTGGCTCCTAAGCAAATGAGTATACAGGGTGGTTGAAGTATTTTGTAGAGTAAAATTATGGTTATACAGTATGGTTCAAAAATAAGTTATAATGTTTAACTGATTGGCAGCAGTATATACAGGATGGTTTTAATGTAGATGGAAGTAGAGTTATAGTTATACAAGACGGTTAAAAAATCATTGATTAAAATTGTTATATAGAGTGTACAAAAAGCAGTTGCAGTTTGGGTGAGTTTTAAATAAAGGTTCGGTGTTAGGGTGTCAAACTGTGTTTTTACATTTGTGACACACTAAGGGTTCCACAGGCATTTCCATTAGAGTGGGTCGAAAAGTTTAAAAAAAATTGTTATATAATACACAATGTTAGAAAAATTTGCATATAAAGGGTGATTAATTGTATTTTACAAGGTAGCTCAAAAAAATCACAAATAATTGTTATATAGCCTAGACCATAAGCAGTTGCGTTGCATAGCTGAAATATAGGGTAGGGTAGAGTTATAAGCAGGTGTTAAAAAAGTTATATTAGGTGACAAATAATCAGCAGCATATACAGGATGGTTGCACTATATGGTGAAGTTGAGTAACAGTTATACAAGGTGATTAAAAATGTCGAAATAAAATTGTTATATAGGGTGGCCCATAAGCACTTGCAGTTTGGCTGATAGATATTCGGGATGGGTGGATTTATAGTTAAGTAGGGTGTTTAAAAAATTGTTATATAAGATAATCCATATGTTACAGAAGTTATTTCTTTTTGCAAATACTTGTACGTTCCGTACGCGGGTGAAACCGCGGGTAAAGTCTAGTATTTATATATTTTTATATTTATACTTTATGTAATCCACGTTAGCTTAGTGAGTTATCGAAAAACGCGATCAATAAAGCATAAAATGAGATAATTAATAATTAATTTAATTTAATTAATAATTTAATTTCATGTTTTATCCGTAAATGATAGACTGGAATATCCAAGACTTTCATCATGTTTACCATCTCTGTCATTATTGGATGATAGGGAACCGGAAGAAATCTAAAAAGGGAAAGTTTGGTGGATGGAGTGTTGGTTTTTTTTTTCATTTAGAATCATGATTAGAGCCGATGTTTCATCAAAATTGTCAATAAATGGAAAGTTGCATTAAGCTGAAAGGTACAACTAGTTTTTTGGTCAAATGGACGCCCACTGCTTCGTTCAGATTGTCTTATAACGTCTCAAACCTTTCAAATATGTTAACCTCTAGATAAAGTATATTATTCCAGACATTCTCCGCAATGATTGGTCGCTTGCTGTCCACTATTTGATCTTCCCATCAAAATCACCTAATAATTCCGAATCACTCTCTCCCATGACGCTTGAATCTGCTGGGAATTGCTCGGTATTAGTGAGCATATATCACACACATCTAAAGCTAAGAAATAGTACTATTCAAATTATCACTCAGCTACCTTTTACCATGACATTATAGCGCTTTTCCCTTGCTTCATCGGTAAGCCGGTAGCATTTAATTACTCAATACAGTCTACTACTGTCGCTTATGAAGGAAAAAAAGGCTCGACGAATTCCCTTAGGTGTCGTTCATAAAATATACTACGTCTTGCAGTATCTTCTTCTTTGCTTTCGACACTAGCATTTACTTCCACTTCGTCTATCCATTCTGCTTTGATCCCCAATATGCATAGTAGATATCTAGTTCAACAAGGAACCACATCATCTTTTTCTTTCGTTTTGGGTATTACTTTTTAATTGCTTTATCCTGAATAACATTTTTGTATGTGTTAAATAACGTTTGGTATAACTCACTTCTCACAGAAGAACGAGATAAGTCAGCCAAGTGTCACAAAGAAAAAACAAAGAAAAGATAATAGCAGCACTTAAAAAATATATGGTAGGTATACGTCCGAACGTAACCGAGCCCCCTGGAATATTCCCCAAAGTTCATTGAATATTGCAAAAACGCGTCAAAAGATACATCTTTGGCCATACGAACCTTAAATTAACTTGCACCCTTATCACTCCAGCGCTAGCTACTCGTTTTTTTAAATGGAACTCTACTAAAAGTTAAAAATACCATTTGGCCAAAAAGCTGGTTTCAGCTTCCTTCAGGAATTGAAACGTTGAGGCCGATAGTTGATGAAAATCCATCCTACACGAAATAATAAACTAAATAGTTCAGAAATTTTCACATAAAAATTGTTTTACACTACACGTGTTCGCCATATTATGGCTTCGTAAGGTGTACAATGTATTTTAAACAACTACTGTAAGTGACACATCGTTTTCAAGCATGTTTAATGAGGAATTCAACATTGTGTCGTTTTTGATAGTCCATCAACATTTAACGAATTTGCTAATTAAAAAGTGACTCCTCGGTATTTTTCTGATCTCTGATGTTATGAACGCATATTGCTATTACGACAAGAAAAATGAAACTGACATTTTTTTCGAAAATTTTAACTGCTAAAACTAAGAAACGCTAACGTTGACGTGTAGTATAAGTATAATAACAAGCATAAAATTAAGAAATTTAAAGAGTCGGTATTTGTTGACTTACTAAGTGAAAATGAAAGAAATATATCAATATAAAAATACCGGAACCTTTAAGATATGTGCTTTTGTAAAACAAAATTGTAGTAGTACAAGCCTTTGTATATATAGAAAAACTTGGTGAGCTAACTCATTTATTCGAAACTTTTAGCATTTCCGTTGAAATTCGAGTTATGAAAAATACGAGAAATTATGTCTCTATAATAACACTATTATAATGGAATTTTATTTTATCATTGGCCGGATTTTACTTAATCCACTTTGACATATATTACAGAGAAATTGTTCCTGCAAAACAATTGAAGACAGGTCCTACATTCAATCTTCTGTTATTTGAATCTTTTTAAAAATTACTAGTACTACTTAATAACCATACATACAAATAAATATAAATAAATAGTAATATATTGATTTAATATAAACAGTATGGACAAAAAAGTTGTTATGGAAATTCTAAAATAATTAGAATTGGAGCAATTAATCTACTGCGGGAGACAATTTATTAGTGTGTTAAATTAAAGGGTGTGACAAATTTTTCTACAAATATCTGCAGGATACATTGATTGACTACCCATGATGTTTAAAGAAATCTTATATTATAAACGCGGAGCAAAATTTCACTACAAAATGTATTTCAATGAAAATAGCAGGTAAGATGAACCTAGAAAGAGCAGGACCTACCACTATACAAATTTATTATTTTCAGAGTTCGGTATATAGAATATACGCATACCCTTATAATATCACTCGGGATTTCTCTTTCTGTCACATCACAGCAATTTTCTCCTAAACTACTGGACAGAAAATGTTGAAATTTGGTATCAGTGTATAGTTTGGTGACCCGATCAGGAGTACTTATTGTAAATGAAGAAATTTTGATTTTAGGGGTACTTCTGGGGGATAACTAAAAAAATATCGACCCCCCTCCTACCTCCGAAACTATAACACTATAAGACGTAAAATTTTGAAAAAAATTAGAGACATAGGGCCACACCTGGATTTTATCGGAAAAATAAGGACAGACCCCTAATATTAATTTTGGGGGTCAAATAACAGAATTAAAGGGCTCATTATGATAAATGCAAACGTATATTTTTCATATTTTTTAAATAAATTATTTAAAAGATACCAACAAAAATATTTAAACCATTACAATTACACATCCCCCCCCCATTATCTTCGAAACTATAAGACGTAAAAACTTGAAAAAACTTAGTGATGTAAGAACTCACCTGAACTTTACTGGAAAAATATGAAGAAACCCCTAATATTAATTTTAGGGGGCAAATTACAGCATTAAATGGAAAAAACAAAATTAAAATTAATTCTAAGGCATCATGTAAATGATATATTACATCAATACAAATATATTTTTTTCATATTTTTAAAATGAATATTTTAAACTATAATAACAAAAATATATAAAAACAGCCATTCCCCTTTATTCTCCAAACCGTAAGACCCAAAATTTTTTATAGGAAAAATACGAAGAAATCCCTAATATTAATTTTGGGGGCCAAATTATAGAATTAAACAGAAAATATTTTTTAACGCATCATCCAATACTTCAAATGAAGGAGGTTATTATGAGGAATGCAAGTGTATTTTTTTCATATTTTTTTAAATAAATCGTTTAAAGGATATTAACAAAAATATTTAAAAAATACTCATTTCCTCAACTATAAGACAGAAAATAGGCATATATGGCCTTACTTGAACTTTACAGAGAAAATGAGAAGATACCCCTAATATTAATTTTGGGAGTAAAATTATAGAATTAAACGGAAAATAAAAAAATAACTTTTTAAACGCATGATACAATACATCAAATGAAAGGGCTCACTATGAGGAATACAAATACATATTTTTCATGTTTTTAAAATTAATTGTTTACAAGATATTATCAAAAATATATAAAAAAATTCTCATTTCCCGCTTTATTTCCGAACCCATACTACCTAAAATTTTGAAAATAATTAAGGGGACTGGGGCTCACTTGGAATTTATAAGAAAAATTTGTAGAAAACCCCAATATTAATTTGGGGACAAAATATAGAATTAAATGGAAAATAAAAATATAATTTCAAACACATCCTGTAATATATCAAATAAAAATCTCATTATGAGAATTACATATTTTTAAATCATTTGTGTATTACATTAACAAAAATATTAAACATCGACTTACGCCCCCTTTAGAAACTACACTATCCGAAATTTTGAAAAATATATTTTATTTGTATAAATAATTTGTCTAAAAGATTTAATAATTTGTTATTTAAAACTTGACCTATCTACAGAGAAATTCAGACAGTAGATTATAAAAGTCTTCCCTGAAAGTTTATTGGTAAAATAAAACTCTAATGTTAAATTTGGGTGCCAACTTAGAAAATTAAATACATATTTTTATAAAAAATCAAGCGAACCATGTATCAGAAAAAATAAAATTTATATGTGCAGAAAATAAAGGTGTATATTTTTTATAAATTTAAAACGCTTCCTTTAAAAGATATTAGGGTAAATATAATACACTCATTCCCTGCTGGTCTGAAATTGGAATATGAGAAAAATATATACTTTGACCCACCTATATTGTATCAAATCTTGAAGTTGGTACGGACAAAATTAATTAAATAAGGAATTTATGTGTCTAGCTGTTTTCACTTTAATTCTGAAAGTGTCGACCAAGAATACAATGCAAACCATGCATTTGCTACCAGGAAGAATTGGACAAATTGTATTTAACTTTAAAAGAAACAGAACTGCATTATCATGAGAATCCTTTTAGGGACAACAGCAAAATTAACACCTCTTGATAACATTGACAGTAAGATCTTCAGGAGTTAAAGACTTTATATAACATTGTGCTACAAAATTATAAAATACTAATAGTCTGGATCTGAAAGTGGTGGATTTGGTGAAATCAGATAATTTGGCAGACAAAGATTCCATTTGAAATATCAAACTAGGAAATAAATATACAAGTATATAAGGACAGTATGGATTTATAAATTGACATAGCTCTTACCTCAAATGTATTTAATTATTTGGTTTTGCATTTATTCTGTCTTTAATTCCACATCAAATGTACATACTTGGTTTTGAATTATTCACTTAACACCAAAAGCAAACAATTATTAGGTACTAAAAACTTTGCCATTTGAAACGTCCACATTCAAATGTATGAATTCGAATCGGGTAAGCGTAAAATAAATAAATGAAATGAAGAAAAAATAACAGAAAAATTTGTACGAAAAACCTTATTAATATATTCATAAAAATAGTATTATATTGGCAATTAGCTGAAACTAAAGTTTCAATAACCTGAGAATACAGAAAGGGCTATGTTAAAAAATCGATCCATATTAATCCAATTAATTCAGTTATTACTTATAACAGTAACTAGCGTCTCACAAATAATCTAAGAGAAAAAAATAATTGCACTTTGGTTATAATTACTATTGAAACTAAATGGAAGTCAGTTAAACTGAAGATGAAACACAAATGACAATGCATGGTATGCTAACCATTAGCATTTAGGAAAAGATAAAATTAATCCTATAGCCGAATAAATCATTTTATTCTAAACTACAAATAATAATTAGAAATGCAGGCTCGACAGCAATTAAAAATATCCAAAATCAAAACCTGGAAAAATCAAAATCAAAACAAAAAACGTCAATGATTTTAAATAATAAGTTAAGGTACTCCAAGCAATCCATTTATGATATGCAGACAATTTCGTTCTATAAATCATACAACTGGTTAAATTACATTACAATTTTTCTTGTCATCCGAAATAAAATTTATTCTACCCAGAGGTAAGCGGCTAACTGGAGACATTTAAATTGAAAAAAATCGCCAAATCAAGTCGTTTCAATTAACATAAAAAGTTTCCATTTGCACCTTTTGTTCTATTCTATTTATGCCAACGGCTCGCCAGACTGGTTTTCGTAATAATAAACACAAAGATCTTTTTTCTTTCATGCTTTTTGGTTTCGTGCTGAAAGTGAAAATAACATATTACGCTATTTGTAATATTATGAAATACATAACGTTAATATGTACGCAGTTTATAGAAAGTAATTACGATATTACTAGAGTACGTAATTGTTAATGTATGTGCACAATTTTTTACTTAAAATTTGTAACGGGTATCAGACACTGGACAAGGTAATCTCTTAAGATATTACCGCAGTTCCTAACGAACAACACAAGCCAAGAATGGAATATTAGATAAAGAACAAGACATTGTAACTTTATTGCAGAAGTGCCGACAGGAAACAACTTGATAAGAACAGCAATAAAACTGTGGTTAGTGGCGCAGGAAAGAAACAGATTACAATCTAAAAAACGGCAAGGGTGTTACTGTATTGCAAAGCATGGAAAAAGAGAATAGAAACCGAGCATGAAAGTTAGTTTTTCATGTTAGTGATAAATTGTTCGTAAATGATAGGAGCAAACAAAATGAAACAGCAGTATATTCAAGAAGAATGAGGCAAAATTTTTCCAAATTGGAAACTGCGCTGGCCATCGTGCTGGCAACTCATTTCTGCAGTCATGCCTTATCTCTAAAATTCATAGCTTAATGACTGTCATTTTGTAAATAAAATACTTTATGAACTGGCATTTTGTTATTTAAATCACGAGCTACACGGTGTGAGATTCACGGTTTCCCGCGAACTCACTAAAATACCTCCAGTCTGCACCTGGATACCTGTAACTGTCGATCAAAATGTATCATGAGGTACCCCTTACTCGCCATTTCGTGAGGTGATTTACCCATTTATCTTCCATGTTGGTTAGACGTCTTAGAAGATGAGTGAAATATGAGAAGTTTAATTTAGGATTTCAATGAAAAAAATTGTTATGAACTATTCCTCCTTGGGGCCGGAGGGAAAATACAGCTTCCCTAATTGTAGATATCCACCCGCTATCAATTGAAGAATGCCGATTAGATTTCAAATTTATGCAATAATTCTGTCCTACTGAGAAAATTAAGAAAATGAGATATTATGTCGCCAAAACTATTCACAAATTGTATGAACGAGCAAAGGCTACATCTGAAGTTTGACGACGACATTGTCCTCAAAACCTTAAAATACTTCCCTAATACCGTGCACTGCCTTTTCTTCACATTCCTTCCTCTTAACCATCCTGGTCACAAAGTCCACTAATCGCTTTCATCCCCTTTACATAAAATTAAGAGTGCTGAACCCATCTGTGTCAGGTAGTAGCTTGACTGGCCGTGAAAACAGTCTAATCACCCCTTCATGTTAACGCTCTTTTACACTGTGCTATTGAACAATTGGCTTTCCACTCACACTACAACAAACTGAAGGATCTCCCTCGTTCCTCCTTTCTCACCGTCTTTCTCTCTTCATCTCTTAAACTCTCTAGGCCTCCAACATTTGGCATGATCCTGCTGAGAGCCACTATCAACTTCCGTAATTTGACGACAGTCACCCTAAACTATGGGGTCCATTTTTGGTTGTCATCGACCCCAATGCACAACCCTCTCACGAATTTTCCCGGCCTTACTGAAAATTACCGCCATGAGAACTCGGCCTCCTTCCTTCTCGATAGAAGCCCCCTCACAATGAAGCATGCAATTCCTTAAGACGCCACCGTTAGAAAATTTCTTCGAACCATATACTAATTAGTTCGACTACATAATTCCACTCTGTCTCGTTAACCATGACCTGGGTCCGCAGCACGACAGGTCGTCGGCAAAGGCCAAACTGAGACATTCCTCTGGTAAAGGAAACCTCAAGACTTGGTCATACAGGATATTCTACAGCTCAAAAACTGAACCCTTATTTCAGTCTCCTTTACCACAAGCACCAAGTTCCTCTTCAACACATTAATCAAACCCCACTTATTCCCAACTCGTCAGCCCACACGACAAACACTATTGTCACAATGTCGTTCCATTTTAATAGCTTGAAGAGTCGTTGATATCCTAAGAGAATTAAGCGAAATGGATTACTTACCCTTTATAATTGAGAGCTATTTGTGGATAATTGCGATATGGTATTTCTTTAAGACCAGATTTTTCGGGTTCCTGAGAACTAATTTAATTTTTCTTCTTTTTGGTTGAATGTAATAGAAATGCTGTGGAATCTTTAGTGTGTCACAAATAAAAAATACAGTTCTTCACCCTAAAACCAAACCTTTATTTTAAACACTCCGTTTCAACAACTCTAAGTTTTCATCATCAAGGAGTAAGGTTTGGTTTACTCCTTGATGAGTTTTGTGTTTCAAATAAAGGTTTGGTGTTACTGTGCAAAACTGTGTTTTTATATTTGGTTGAATGTTATCTATCTATGTTGGTTTAGTTGCAGATAGTATCAAGGCCGTAGCCAGAAAAATTTTTCGGGGTAGGTTGGACAATTTTTTTCGGGGTGTTAGATACTTTTTTTGATTGGTATTAGGCTGATTAGGACTTCAAAGTTTATAGTTTTTATTCATGTATTTCCAGGATATATAAAATTGCATAAATATAAATAAATATAAAATTTATTCTCATTAAAAAGATGATTAATTGGTTAAAATTGAATCTTGAAACCCAACATTTTCCAAAATTTATAGATAGATTGTTAGTATTTTGTTTTTATATTAAAAAACGACAACAAATATTTTAAATGTTTATTATTATAACTAGTTAACATTTTCAAATAATTGAAAAACATCCACATGCGTTATAAATTCTGTACTACAATCTATCAGTGAGGAATAAATACACATATCGATACGGAAAGAATTTTAATGTCATTACATATATCATAACGGTAATTCTATTATGCGTATTATGGAATTTTAAGTGAAAGTGAATGAATGTGATTTATCTACTTATGTATTATTACTGATTATGCTAAATATTCATGTCTAAACACAATGCTGAAAAAGTGAAAATATATAAATATGTTTCTGTTTTAATTAAGATCCTGAGAAATTGTGCGTCAGCTAATAGATTTGTCTCTCCTGGCACAATATTATATCAATAGTATTCAGTATTAATTAATTTGTTTAAAATAAAAGATATTAAATTGACAATTTATCACAACCTATACGAAACCTAATAATAATGTAATATGAAATTAATCCACTTACAAAATTTTCCACAATATATTTTTTTTATTTTAATAATTTTATGCCTCTTTCATCTTTCAGCATTCAGATCAAATAATAAGTAATATACATATTTGATTATATGTACAATTTGTTTTGGATTATTCAAATTACATGTTTAGTTCAGTATATATTTTAAAAATTTAGAAGTATAATGATTGACTTTCTGTGTTGGACTAAAAATTAAAATGGAATGTACTGCTATAAATCATCTTTCCCCATACATCATCGAGGGATGAGAAACTACTTTGAAGAGTTTTGGTTGAAACATGTTTTTAAATATTAATTTTTTAATTTTTTTTAACTATCTTAACTAAAGTTTGTGCGACGCAAATTCTCCAGAAACACTTTACTACAAAAAACGAAAATTAGGGCAAACGGAGCTAGCTCAATGAACATACTGTTGTTGGGCATTGAAAGGAGATAAGTAATTTCGAAGATTGTTGTCTTAAATTCTTTTGCCAGTTTTCTCTCCTCAAAATTCGTCCTACATCAGATAAGTATTTGAAAATTGCAAATGCAGAACAAAGTGTAGTAAGGCAATTTCGTAAATTGCCCGGATTACTAACTACTAGCACATAAGAAACCAGGTCGAACCTACTCATTAGTAAATAGCCTATAATTTTTTGAATATTTTAGTTTGAACTTGTAATAATTTGTTGTAGTTTGATTAAACAAACATTGTTTACATTTAATTAAAGTTAGTTCACTCTTTCTGGTTGTTCTAAACGTTTGATCAAAAAGGTCCGTGAACTAAGGGGAGATTAATTCTTTGTCTCGAAGCATGTCCATTTTTTTAGTTACAAGAGATTAAAAATGGAATGCTTTGGTTGCGGAATAAATACCAAGAAATTCAGAAATTAAGTAATATTGTAACTTTTTAAGTGTTTTTGCAACCGTTTGGTTTGGTCTATGGCTCAGGGGTGGATCTAAAGGAGACAGGGCAATCGCTTCCACCATGTGTCTCAATATCAGTGAGTTCAACACTAAGGCGAGCCGCAAGATGATGCGCAGCTTCATGACGTGACGCAGGGTGAGTCTTAGCGAATTTTCACTGACAGAGTGAATCACGGCTTCGAAAATCGCAAAATTTCATTGTGTCAAGTATGGCGGTTTCTGCATGTCTTGTTGATTTGATTTCAGAATCGGAGTCCTCGGACCTCAAATGTTTTCATTAATTAATTTTTCTACCATTTTTTGAAAGTGTTGAATATACTCAAGGTGACAAACTGCGACATAAATACTGTGTTACGCAGGTCACCTTCAGCATTATCTGCGTTACGTAACGCTGCGTTGCCAGATATGGCAGTATTATATATTTACCTGTATTACAATTTCTGGCCGTGATTTACTCCAAGTCACATCACCAAGCTGCGTCTCATTTGGCGGCTAACATAAAACGCGGAAATTTTACAACAAAGAGCTTATTAGAAAATAATTTTTGTGGGTTTAAACAGAATATTGAAGATATTTAACGCAATGGCTCGGAAAATAAAATGTATCTTAAACCGTAGAGAAGCCTTCTTCCTACCGTAAATTTAAAACGAGATCAGACTCCTCTACCAGAAGAACGCCCTTCTGAGTGACGCCCCTGTTATGCCGTCGAATCCTCCACGAGGTGTCCAACTGTAACTGTCAGACAAAATTATTGTGTCGTAACTGTTAGAATTATCTTCATTTATAAAGACTCTTGAATAATCGAAATTCTGTTGACTATTAGGACAGTTAGAATACATCTAGATTAGTGTACGTAATTTTTTTATAGTTTATTATTCTAACCCTTCCAATTCTAATCACATTCCAAATCATAAACCGAAAACTGTTTCTAATATCTAGAGTGCAAGCTACTACTAGTGAAGCACAAGATTCCTTAAGCTGAGAGGAGAGTAAGGAATATTAGAATAAAGAACAGTTAGTTTATTCACTTTGGTTGTTAATTAGAAAAAACGTTTTTATGGCACTCAGAAAGAGAGCAGACCCGAAAACAATAGATTTCCGATCATTATGTGATAGTAAGACCAGCTAAAGATTATCAAGGAGGCCACAATCCATCACCAACAACTCAAAAAATTATTTTTTGTATGTAAGTTTTAATTTAATTACAGTTCTTGCACACATCAAGATATCAAGTTTAACAGCAATAAAAAAACTACAATAACAAACACTAACAGAAATATTCCAAACACTGATTTCAAGTTTTCGTTACTCAAAAGAGTCACGAATCATTTCTCTTTACGACACTGCCATTTCGCAAACAACAATGCAAAAATTCAATTCTCTCTCATATCTAAGATACTTTCGTACATCAAATACACGACATTGTTGCATGGAACTGAATTTTTCATGAGCATTCCCCCAATGCTTTTCTTTCGCATCTCATGTCACGTATTATGATTAATGATTGCGATTCATCTGTCTTGATCTGTATTTCAAAATATTGCTATCTGATGGCTGCAGTTTAAGTACTTTCTCAAACTCGTTTGCTAGATATATGTTCCGTATTTACGGTGGATAACGATCTGTTAAAATTATTGTCGTTTATTTCATTCTTTCTTTTTAGAACGAAGAATTATTCTTCCTGGTCTGCGACGGTATTTGCCAAGGTGTTTCATATTATGTTCGTACTTATATTTTATTTTTAGGTCTGTATGACATAAATTAGCTAATTATTTCGTATTGAACGTAAGTAAAATTGACAAGTGACTATTGCGATCATAACTACATTCTTAGAATTATTGAACTATTATACGACTTCTGTCTTGGCGGTCAAGGTGGCAGCACTGCCGAAGGGCCACAGTAACTAATATTAATGACCTATACTATCAGAAATCAGTGTTTTACTAATATAACTAAAGATAGCATCTTAAATGAATAAGTTTTCGGAATGAACATATTTATTTTTATCTCTTTCATTTAAAACACGGAGAATTCATTAATTATGGTGTTGAGAAATAACCTCGAATTACCGTTTAAATTCATTTTATCTTGAAATCGGAATGTAAATAGTAACTTAGTGGTTTCCGCTTAAAAATAACGAAAAATCGTTAAAGTTAGTGTTTGATTAATAATGGTTGCCCAAGAGACAGATGCACAAATATGTAGTAATATTAGTGAATAATAGTTGAATTTTCCAATAAGGATTTTTAAATTTCGAATGTATATGAAACCCAGATAGGTATGGTAATTTTTTGTGAGTTTTAGGTAAAGAGAGCTAATGTCTCCGAGTAAAGACAATAAAACATTTAATTTTCACGAAGATTGAGATCTGGATTCCTCCTCACAAGCAAATCGAACTGTTTAATGTAATGGTAGCGACTCTGTTAGATAAAAAGAAAATAGTAAATCAAGAACATTAACAGTATTGAACATTCATTCCCTTTACTAAGTCAAACTTTCGATTTTCAACCAGAGTAGTAAATTCAAAACACTACTTAAGTAATAATAATCTATAGTATGATAAATATATCTTTTATCAGTGTTGCATATTAATTTCCATCATCATATTTAAGTTCAAATCCTTCCACGTCTATCTTATTCATTATCTCCATTTGGTCATAGGATGCAGTATGAAATTCATTAATTATTTTTCCACCTGTACTCCTACATTTTCTTTCGGTATCTATTTGTATAACGGAAAAAAGTTATTAGATGGTTTAATTATCGAATTACCCCAATGGTAAGCGGTCAACATTTGAATGTATTTTCTAAGTGCGAGTGTTAAAGCAAATATATTGTAGGCGAAATTTTGGAAATCTTGTACGATTTTTTTTATTACAATGGTAAAGCGAGATCATCGTACACCCAGATTGACATTTCATATTATCAGAGCTAAATCTTCCACGTTCTCAATTTCCGTGAATGAAGTCATTCCTATTATTACTTTTTTATTAAGAAATGCTTTATGTTCGCTAATGTTTTTTTGTCTTCATTTCACTTTTACATCGAACTCGGGGGTAAAACTTCCACATCTGTAGATTTCTGCAAATCATTAAGTTCACTCGAAGTGCAGAATTAAGAGTATTAAGAAATTTATTGATTTTTCGGCCGATGCCCTTAAACAGCACATGGAAGAGGAATCCAGGGTATCTCACATCTGAAGGGATAACATTGCTATCTAAGAAACGGTAAAAAATACAAACATGATTAAATTGAGAAATAGTTCCGTATTTGAAAGCTCATTCGGCCGCTTAAAGAGATATAACCGTTCTCAATTATACGGGGAAAAGTAAAAGTGTCATTTTTTCTTCTATCACTTTTATTTACAAAAAAAAGTGATGGAAATTTTTTCCCATATGCTTTTTAGAATAAGGCGTAACCAAATCTTCACTACCACGTTTCGTTTCATCGGAGCTATCATGAACTTTTTTTAATACGGACCCCTTTCTTTACGATAAAGGATTATCATTATTCATATGCTAAGTATTCTACGTTTTGGAAGAAAAAATAATATTCACATTAAAAAAAATTACACTCCTTGGTACAGCTTAAATAGTCCAATTGAATAATTGTTTCCATGACTGTAAGTTTTTTTACTTGTTTTTCTTGCATGGCAAAGCGATGCAAATGGAATATCGAAAATATCCAAAAAAATCGGGCTATTGATTGTAAATGAACTAAAAATTAGTAAAAAATTATAGTAAAAACATGTGTATATGAAAGTTTTGGGTAATAGTAAAGACTGTCTAATGCCACCGTCAGAGTTACGTCAAAGTTTTGTTCCTGTGCAAATAGCAAAAAAAAGCATTGACATGAAACCAATTGAATGCTTTCTTATTACAAACTTATACAAGTTAATTTTTTTAATGTTAAAAATTACTATTGTCGATTTGTTTTTGGTAATACTGTTCAGTAGTAAACATATTGATGAGAATATTCAAATTATAGACAAACTATTCATAAACACACATCAACCAGACTTCGCTTCAAAATCAATTTTGCAAGATATCACTTTTTTTGGTTAAAGGACAATTGTTGCTAAACTACTGAAATGGTGTATATCATGAAATGCTTACGTTAATTTAGAAAGTCAAAAGCTTTCTATTTCCAAAATATTAAGGCTCTAATGGATTTTCTATAAACAATTATTTATTGCGAAAATTGTGTTTTTTGTTCTTTGCTAAGCAAAAACTTTTGTAGTCACATGTTTATATCTTATAATTTATAACTTATAATTTAGACGTTATCAAAGCAAACTAAGATTTTTCCAATGTTTACTTAAATTACAAAAAAAAACAAAGGCTGATTGTTTTGATATTTTCGAGTTTTCTATTTCCATCGCTTTACCATACAATAAAAATAAGACAAGAATTTATAGGATTTCGTTCTCTTGGGAAAAAATAATAATAAACTTTTTTTTTCTGATGATTAATTTCTATAAAACTTAACATGCGATATATAAATGTATCTTTTAATGATTTATCGGCAAAAAGAAATAGTTGATGATGGCCCAGTAGAAACGAAACAGTAGTGAAGATTTGATGACTTCTTATTGTGTTGAATATGTCAAAAAACGTTTGCCTTTATCAGTTTTTATATTTTTTACATAAAACTGGGAGGCAAAAAACAAAAAATTACATTTTTATTTTTCTTTAATAACTTGAAATAGGTAAGAGAAAGCCTAATTTTTCTATAAATGGTCGAATGGGCTCTAAAATTCGCAACTTTTCCTAGATTTTTTTGTGTTTTTATATCTAGAGAGCAATGTTAACCCTTCGTATGTATGTGAGACTTCGTGATTATAAAAAATGAAATATTCTACAAACAATTATTTCGTTATTTTTTATGGGACTTAAAAGGTATTTCATGCTCTCTACTCTTTTAACCATAATATTAATTTTTACATGTACTTTTAAATGCCCTATATAATTCCCACTGTACTAACAAAAAAACTCTTAACTGTAGACATACTTGTTACCGAAACATTGTTGTGACCTACAACAGAACTATGAAAAACTAAAATCAATGACGATTAGAGCTACCCAAAAGAGTAATAACAGGTGCTGAGAAAAGAATCTACCATTATGAGGTCCTGATAGAACCTTCTTGAAATTTCAAAAATCGTAGATAGGTACAATGTACATTATGTATCATTTCATTTTTTTCTTTAATTTTAGTGCTTATTGAACAAGAACCATACCATATTGTTTGGCAATTACAGATGAGTGTGAAGAAACAGTTAATTACATTATCCATAGTTGATTATTAGCGAGCTTTAGATCTACATAAAATGATTTTTGTGCCTTGCAAATTCCTATTCGTTGATCCTCGATTCACCAAAAATGCTAAAAGTTATATTACTATAACTCCAAAAGTAAATATAGATTACTTCAAAAGTAAAATTTTAAAATGAGTGAATATAATAAATATATAAAATAATAATAACTGTTGTTTTCTAAATGTTATTTGTGACATGTTCTTGATTATGTTTAAGTTTTCTTGGGAATAACACCACAATTGAATTAAAAAAGCTGTATATTGAAAGAAAATACCAAACGTTTTTACTACCTGTATATTTAAAATCAACAAAAATCTTATGTCAACTTAAATGTCATAAATCAAACTTTCAATTTGCAATTTACATTTTTATTACATATTTTAAAGCCATTGACAACGAAGTCAGAATCGACTTTGAAACATTTGGTATTTTTTTTCAATATACAACTTTTTAATACAATTGTGGTATTATTCCCAAGAAAACTTAAAAATAATAATAACTGTTTTAAGAAACACGAAAAATAAACGCGTTTACAGTCCTCTTATAGCAACGTAATACATGTAAGATTAGTAATTAAAAGGTTTTATTATATTCTCAATTTAACTTACCGTGGATTTTTTACAGATTCCAATCGGAATTCTTGAAAATTTTTAAGCACATGTCAAACAGAAGCATATGCGAAATTTGTTACTGTTTTAGTATTGTATATTCATACAAATAAAATGGTAATATGATCTCTTGTCTGCATAATTTGCAAACAACTTCATTTCAAAGAAGTAACAAGTTCTTGGCAAACAAAGAATACTCGTATGTTCTGCCAACTCCAAAGCTGATGACTCAATGTTGTTTGTTCCTTGACCTTCTCTGACTTATAGCGTAATAAATTCGACATTTTCAAATGCAAATTTCCTTTTATAGTGTCATATTTATTTTATGCAAATGTTAAAGATAGTTCGAAAACATGGCGATGTGGTAAGATATGCGAACATACACGTGCCCAGTTATTCAGCTTACGCCCTCAATAGAGATCAACTTGAAGCAATTAAGAAAATTGAAACATATTTTTCTTGTGATGTAAATAGGCCCGAATACTACTAATTTATTAATGCTAACGGAATAATTTGAGCTAATCAATTAATAATTACTAGCTATTTGTTCTTATTTTTCCTTATACTCTCAATTCATTTTGTATTAAAGCCATTTTTTGGATATTGAAGTTATTAAATACAAAGTGGTGAATAGTATAACACGTGATCAATAACGATATATAAAACGTTGCAAATAGTACAGTAAAATAAATGACAAAAAACGTGAGCAAGGAAATTGAACAAAGTGGCAGAATTAAAAGGCAAACTAAACAAAAGAACAATGTTGATAATGAAACTCGGGGGAGAAATAAATACAAAAATATCAACAATATTTTATCTAGAGAAAAAACAAAGAAAATATGATTGTAATAAAATAATACCGTAACAATTCTAAGTAGATAAATCTCTGTTGAGAAAAACGATATACATAAAATACAATACATCAAAAAAACCAAAACGGACTTCAAAATGAGTAACTAAAGTGAAAAGCAAACAATTATTTCCTATTGCAACAATTAAATTCTCTTCCGGAAGTCTGTGCCAAGTTGAAGGAAGTTTCAAGGTACCACTCATAAATATTCTTCCCAAATTATCACTTTAACTTGGCACCGACTTCAGAAAAAATATATAATTCCTGAATAAAAAAATGCTTTTTAGTTAAGTTACTCTATTTTAAAGTCGGTTTTTGTTTTGAAAATTTTTATTTTTTTTTATTTTGTGTTTTTGCAATAATTAGTGATGTGTTGGCTTAATTGGACGCAGTTTTCAAATATACTTAACTTTTTAGATACTGCCAAAAATAGGGCTTTTTACGCTTAGGCAACATCCTTCATTTTGACCAATATCGTTTACCGTTGAATAGAATAACTTGTTTTCTAAATGTTTATTTGTATTAAGAAAAATTTGTATATGCTTCAAACTTAGGTAGACCCACTGCATTGTAGACGAATTGAGAATCTTCAACTATTTTAGGCCTGTTAATTATCAAACATTTTAAGTTAAATCCAATTACAATCGTTTAATACTCTGTCCTCAGTGAAATTATATAATAATTCAGTTTTTCATTAAAAAAATTAATGATTACACAAGTTGGATGACGTTTTCAATTCTAATAAAGCATTTCAAATATAAAAAGCAAAGGCACTCCTCTTTTAAGAAAAATTTATTATTTTTGTCAAGGCTAGTACACATAATTATGTGTACTGCATCTAATTAGATGCAGTTTTTAATTCTAATTACTTCTATTTGATAACAATTCTACATTATCAAAAATTAAGGGTACTTTATTTTCAAGCAAAATTCATATTTGCTGACAAACTTCGTACGCAATTGAAAAAGTGGCATGTAATCATAACAGTATAATTTCACACCATTCAAATCTTTTTATGATGAATATCTTTACTCTAAATTTTATTTATAAGAACGTTTTTCATTTGATTCCAACTTATGAAGACCTACTGTATATAGGACTTCTGAGGACTTCTATCTTGAAGTTGAATAACTAACATTTATTTGACTTAATTCTAAATTATTTTCAATTGATTGCACGACACGGCATTAACAAAATCCAGTTTAAACGATCCAAATTACTTGAACCGGTTTCGAGTAATCACTGAACACACGTAAAAAACATATTGTTACGAATTACTGTTGGTTTCGAATTACACACTGGTAGTCCAATTGATAATAACGTTATTCCAAATTCAATTTACAATCTGGCGTTTACTGTAAAAATAAACTGAACTAAATGCGCTACTCGACGGTACTGAACTTAGTATCGGAACACTTCTTTATAAGTTACCTTTTGCTGACAGTGACATTTATTTTATATATGCAGGGACCTCCACTGGACCAGTAAAGATGGCGGCATGGTGATGAACAAAAAATAAATAATTTCAAACATTGAAGCTTTCTAGAAATAATTGTACCATCATTTAACAAAAAGACTCTACTTCAACTACTCAAAAAAATTACCAGAGAAAAATAAACAAGAAACTATGCTAGCACTGAAAATTGTGATTAGAATAAGGGAGCTGCCAACGATGCCACAGTAATAGAAAACTACAAATCATTGCATGTACTTCATTTCACAAAATAGGCTTACTTAGAGGAATAACGACACGGATATCAAATATATACAGATTAGTAGCGAAAATTAAAATAATTTACAAGCTGAGATAAGGTTTTGTGCTCTTTCCTAAACTGTTCATTACGTTACTATAAACACTGTAAACAAACCATACTGTCGTGAAAATTTCTAGCATACACGTTTATCGAGATTGTTGTAATAAATGACAGACTGCTACAGAACTAAATGAGACGCTTGTGAAAAAAATTAATATTCCGAAAACCCAAACTTGCATTAAGCAATTTCATCAAAATAAACAACAAAAGCATAAAACATGTGGGTACAAATATCTAGAATATGAAACCTGCTTTAAAAACAGTGCAATTGAACCAATATGGATTTCCTACACTCAAGTCATGCAAACTAATATGAAAAGAAAAATATTGGAAAGATAAATATCCCTAACAGTTCATCAGTCCTAACACAAAATAGACATTTGGTTAAAATGACAAATAACCGATGGCAACCATTGTACAGATAGACGGGTGAAAAAGCTAGGGACGGCTACCCACAAAGTGAATTGACCTTGCAGAGAGACTTGCTGGCAAAATGTGAAAGATGGTTTTATCCAACAGTAGAAAGAATGTGCTAGTAAGGATGATGATTAACACTAGTACCGGGATTAGACATTTTCTACCTCAACTTACACAACTAACGGTTGGTTATGTATTTCATAATATGTACCTGCTACATACCTTTGAAACCTGTTCAACGAGATTTCAATAACAAATCAACTTCTGAAAAGTCTCGAGGACAGTCTGCTATAATTATATCTAGTAGAACATAGGGAAATAAATCTGTACCTAATAAATCATCCAAATTAACAAGGAAAAACAGAAAATTCTAAAACAAAAAAATGTATCTTATAGTAAATTTGTAAAAGCGTAAAAAATGTTCAATATCTTAGAAATATAACATTGTTAATGTAAACATGTCAGTTATCTTTATAATAAATTGAAGAAATATTAACAAACAAATTTATTAAGTAAAATGGCACAGAGATAGAAAGGAAATTTAAATAATACAAATGGACTTAGGTAAGTAACAACCTATAATGAAGAAATCACAAAAGGTCAATAGTAATACCAATATTTATTATTGCATAGGAAACTATCCATAAACAACAAATGCTGGGATACTTTTCCTCCACTCGCACTTTCTTATAATACTGAAAAACGCTACCTAGATCTTATAAACGAACAAATGTCGATTCACAAAAACCACGTAACATTGTCTTCTAAATGTTATTTGCGGCATATTCTTGATTAGTTTTATGTTTTCTTGGGATTAACACCACAATTGAAATAAAAAACTGTAATGCAACATGTGCAAAAGAATCGGGGAATTCAGGGGCGAAACTACTGGGGAACCACCAGAAAGATTCCAAGTGATCGCAGAAGGTACCAAGAATGCCGAAGAAAAAAAACAGAAAGACTAATACCTGCCATTAACGTTAGAAGTTTATCAGCCCTAAAAAATTTTTTGTGAAGTTAGTAATTAAAGATGGTGGTGCTAAGTCCATTCTGACGTCATAATTAATATTTTTGTAATTATATGTTCAAGCTCCCACCCTCATTTTGGTTCCTATATTATTTTATTAAGCAAAATGTCTAATATTTTTAAGTTTAAAGTAGTTACCGGCTATTAATTTTGTCATATTATTGAAAAATAAACATTAATGTTTGTAGTTAATATTTTTTGTAACTTTATTGTACCTCTCTATAAAATAATACTCAGATATGTACGAAGATTTTGAGTTAATTTCCAGCGTAAGCCATTTTCAAAACACGGATAATTTGGACTCAATGTGGAGTTAATGTAGCAATTTTTCACCTGGACGGGCCCGATTTAAATAATCTTCAATACATGTAGAAATATATAAATTAGGAATTTCAACTTTGAAAAACTGTTACAGAGTACAATTTTTCTGCAACATTTTTTCAAATATTTGGGCCCGACAATCGTTTTCTACATTGCTTGATAACCATTTTGAAGTAAATTGTAGCCAAATGCGATTAAAATTAGAGGCTGTAGCGATTTTTGAATTTTCTGGATTTTCCATTGTGCGCCGTACCCTCCAAGTTGTTCAGTTCGAGTAGGAGAAACTCTCCCATATCTAACGTAATGTTAAAGAGGGTCTTGGGTAATTTATGGAAAATTATTGACGACATACCTCTAATTCAATTGAGGTCTAATAAGAAAAGTTGAAACAATATACAAAAAACACTAAAATAACACGAAAAGAAATCAAAATATAGTAATTTACAACAACAAGACAAGTTGTCAAACTAACCCAAGATGCTCGGCACAATTAGAAATATGAAAACAATATCGATATAAATCGTAATATATAATAAACTAGATGACATATATTTTTAAAGATATACGAAGGTCAAGCATGAACTGAATACCATTCAAATCGTTAATAATGAAGAAATACCATAAACATTTATTTAGGTCCTATTCCGGCATACATTGAAATTAATTTAGACGATCACGAGTCTGACGAAGTCTATTTCGTATATCACATCTTGCATAACAATTTGTGGTTATTATATTAAATTATTCCGTCTTTCTCCATCTGTTTTGGCGCCATCTCATCCTAGAATTTATGTTAGCTTCTCAGTCTTATTTTATTCTATTTTAATGTTACGTAACAGCTGTATGAAAAAAAACTTGACCAATAAATGGTCTTTTTACCGCAATAAAATGACCAGAGGATTTTGCACCGAACGTTGTTCTCCCTGTATTAAATGTAGGTATCTCAAATGATATGGCAATATCTTTGATACGCTTCAATTTAATTTCATTAACTCCGTTAATAACGAGTTGTGGTTCCTTCTAATTTTATTAGGGTCTCAAACCGCGCCATTGTCAGTTAGTATTAACAATGATTTTTTTTTGAAAATCCACAAATGACTGAAAATTTAAAAATTATAAATATATAAACCCCACTAGCTACCTGTCCTAGAAAGCACGCCATGTTTTTTGAAACACCCTATATAGATGGATTTTCACACCAATCAAGAAATTACTTTAGAAGACACAACCCCATAATAATTCATAAAGACTACAATTTATTATCCAACTATTTTAGTAATGTTGAAACAAAAACTAAACTAAATAAAAGTAACGGCATATATGAAATGATATGCAATGAATGCAATGGAAAATATATTGGACAGATATCTCAGTATCTTGAAAACAGATTGAAAGGCCATCAATATGGTAAAAAGAATAAAAGAGCTGGCACTACTTAACCATGAGAAATTCGATGGTGGTTGCCATGACTAGTGATAGTCAAGCATGATGATCAAACACCAAAAAACTTACTTTGTTTTCTATAACTCACTTTTTAATGTGTTTGATCATCATAACAATGAGACATCAAAAAATAATAATTTCCATATAAACTTACAAAAATCCTAACAAGAGAAGCCATTTAGAAAAGAGCAATTTTCTAGAAACTATTAATGATAAAAAATATTTAAATAAAATAAGTAAGAATTACATTTCTGTTTTTTATGAAGAATTATTAAAGAACCGAGAATATACCACACTTTGTGCAGTATTCACAGGAAAAAAAAGAGCCCAATAAAACATCGTTATACAATCCCTAGTTAAATAACATATACTCAAAATCAAAATAAACTTGACATTTATGGGCATTAGCTCACTAATTTCTAAAAATTATCTCTCATTTCTATCTAAAACAAACAGACAGATCATTTTGTATTAGTAGTCGTCGGCATTTACAATCATACACACCAATATTAAATGTGCAATATTGGGAGAAATAAGATTTAATGTCAATGTGCCCCAAATGTTTGAAAAAATATTATCCTAAATTACATTAAAATTCATAATAAAGCATGTGGCTGTACAAGAAACATTTATTTGGAGCTGTGTTCGTATTAGTTGTTGTCATCCAACAATTCCTAGCTGGAAATTCCGTGAAATTTGTTCTTGATATGAGATGTTAAACTCTATCCATAAGCTTTCATCTCATTGCTAACACTCTGTCAAAGGTTGAGGTTAAAAAATACTGTCAAGAAAATTTGATAATTTCTGTTCGAAATGTCATTCTTTGTCGACAAAATGTATTGTCAAATATCATTGTCATCCAAAGTTTCAAGCAGTATCGGGAAGTCATGGGGAAGATTGTTTAAGTTTATTCAAAATAGTCATAAAACGAGGTAAAAAAACTATTATAAAAAACAAAAATATGCCATAACATTTCAACCGAAATTTCCAAAAACATGCATTCTGCTTAAAATCGTTGCTAAATTTAATAAAATGTATTTTTTACAATATCTCCTGGAAATACTGAATAGTGCCTGAATACTTGAGCTCAAAGTGTCGTACTAGAAAATATACTAAACAAAATTAGCTATAGATCTACACAATCTTCGAAAACGTAAAAGTTGAAAACCTACTAGTGTTACGCGTTTTACTTGTTATTACCTTTTTGAATCCTGTTGATGTAATCACTTGGAAAGAGCGAGTTGTTACAATATTACGTTTTCTCTATAATGCCAAATATTACATGACTTGCATTACTGGCTTAGATTCAAACTTTTAATCTAATGTTCAGAATACTATTAAAGAATCACGCTTACTGCCTGTAAAAAAATGAGAAATCTTGGTAAAGAACTTTTTTGTTAAGTAATTGAAGTAGACGTTTATTCGCTTGAAAGCAGTTTTATATTAAAATACCACGTCAGTTGATTGTATTGTTGAAAGTCTTACCTAAAACGTTGTTGATTCTGAGATAATAACAACGAAGAGAAAGTAAATCGTTTAACCCGACCCCGTTCCATATTTATCCGAGTACTTTATAAAGTCAGTTTTATTATGATTATGCATTTGGAGAGCATTTTTACATTATGTTAATAATACAATATTACAAAATTAGATAGTAAAATCGAAAGCACATCGGATTCAAAAATACTTACATTATTTGTTTACGGTATTCATATCAGATGAATTTATTCGAATAGAATTACCGCTAAGCGCCCACTTAGTGTTTAAATAATCTATTAACTGACAATAACATGGTAGCCAAAATGATGGAGTAATAAGCAGATATATTTTTTTGTATTTGCATATTGAATTATAATATATTATTCTGCTTTCACACTAACCTAAAACTGTTATGATCCTAAATCTAAAAATAAATCGTCTTTGAGAAATGTGGGTTATGTACTGACGTATTTGTTACGTTATACACATTTTACTCTTTTTTTTATAAAATACTAGCCTTTACCCGCGGTTTCACCAGCGTATAGAATGTAGAACATATGGGCTATCCAATATAACAATTTCTTCTAACAGCAAGTTCTTATAGGCCACATTATATAACAATTTTATTCAACATTTTTTTAGAACCACCTTCTATAATTGCAACTCTGCTTCACCCTATAGTGCAACCATCCTGTATATGCTACTGTTTATTTGTCACCCAAAATAACATTTTTTAATTACCTAACTATAGTTCTACTCCACCCTATATGCTATATAACAATTATTTCTAATAATTTGTTAGCCACTTCGCAAACTATAATTTTAACCGGCCTTTATATGCAACTTTTTCTAACATTGTGTTAAACACAATATTTAAATATAATTTTGCTTCGGCCCATATTTCAGGTATTTCCTATAGCCGGATACCACTGTTCCTGGTCTACTTTATACAACAAAATTCTACAAAGCCTCCGATCTCACCCGCCATATATATACAATTATTTATGCTATCCAATATAAGATTTTTGTACCACTCTGTATAACTTCCTGGTCTATCAGTTTTTGAACCATCCGGTATAACTACGCTAAATAAAAATTTTTGAGATATTGGTTAACCATCCTGGAAAATTTAATTTGTCTCCACCACCTTATATGTGAACTACCCCGCATGTGCAACTTCTTCTAACATGTTTTAATAACTATAATTTTATCTCGTCCCATGTTTCAGATATTGCATATATGCAACAGCTCATGTTCTATCTTAAAGAAAATCTGACATTGTTTGTACCACCCTGAATAAATTATAAATCCATCAATTCCCAATAAATTTTACCAAAACTCCAACTGCTTATGGTGCACCCTATATAACAATTTTTAAACAACCAATTTTTAAAGAATACTCTACTCCTCCCTATATTTCAAATATCCTATCTATGCAACTGATTATGAGCTACGCTATTTCACATTATTTCCTTATATTTTTTGAAACACAGTATAAAATATAATTTCTCTTCACTTAAACCATCTTTCATTTGCAACTTTTTCTAACCTTGTTTGAGTCACACTGTGTAACGATAACTTGACTTCGCCCTATATTTTAGGTACTCCATATATGCAACAGCTGTACCCTACATAACAAAATTCTTCAAACTTTTTTTACCCACACTGTATAATTATTATTCTACTCTATCATTCTACTCCAAACAGCTTGTGGATCATATCATTCTTTTATAATATTTTTTAAACATTCCTGTATATCAGTACTCATACTCTGCTACATATTTCAACCATCCTATAATATGCTACTTGAAAACTACTACTTGTGGATATAAAACAATTTTTTAACCACCCTACAAACTATAATTCTACTCCATCTTATATTTCAACCACCCAGTATAAACAACTGCTCCTAACTTTTTTTTTCAACCCATTTCATCACTTTAATAATAGCTCAAGAAAATTCAAATATCCTAATTGCGTACATAACATATTTTTTTATCCATTTCACCCACATTGTATATGCAACTACATATGACCCTAACAATATAACATTTGGTTATCCACCCTGCATAAATATAATTCAACTCCACCCGTTTTTCAACTACCTGGTATATACAACTGTTTATGGTCCTCAATAAATGTTTTTCGAACCACCCCCGTATAACTTCATGCGGTGGAACCAATTGACTAATTGTGTATTACTGAACATGGTAGTAGTTTTTTCTCTATATGTGACGTTTCTGTCAATGTAGGGAGATAAAATGTACAACAGTTTCAAAATCAAATTATAAGCTTTGCAACAAAAAAAAATTCAGTTGTTATTACGTGATGAGGTAACAAACAAACAAACAGACAACTACTATTTTATAATAGTATAGAAGATGCATCTCCAAAGTAAAAACCATACAGTAAGAATATTTTAAGTGAAAATATATGAAATTCATTCATATATTTCCAATTTTGGTGAAGCTTTGTCGACACTAACTTATTCTTCTCTCAAATGTATTTTAGATATACAGGGCGTACAAATTATAATAAGAAAAATGAATTATGTTAAAATTCAAAAGATACCTTCTTCTAATTCATTAATTCGTTTCTGAATGTTATTAGTGGCATTTTATAAGTTCTTTTTTTTTTGTTATAGACCCACGCTTCAGAATAAAATTTTAATTATATTATAATTAATTTAAACTTTGGTTCCAAGATCAATGTCAGGCCCAGTTATTAATGGATAATAACTAATTTAATTACATAAACCGATTGACATATAACTTAACTTGTTTGTTATAATATAAAAAGATTAAGTTTTATTAACGTGGAAGAGAAACTACAATTATTTTAAAGAATTATACAAATTAGGGACAAAACCAACATTTAACAAAACTTATAAAAAATATGATTTATGCAAGAAATAATGCTTATAATTTCTTGTGTTATGTAATTAATAATGTCGTGGCATAATTAGGAAATAAACAATTATTAAAACCATGGCTGATTGATCATAAAGGTGAAATGTAGTTACTAAATGAATAGAGTTTCGCATATGAACGTATTTTCTGCTACAATAAAAAATATCCTGATATTCATAACATCCGAATGAAATTTTCTATATTACTCTGTATGCATAGGCACTGTTTAATGAACAATTACAATCATTTAAATGTATTGGGGATGCATTGATGGTGTACGTTAAGCCGGTTTTACAATAAGCCCAATTTTCAGTTGCACGGGATGCAGTGTGTCAACAGTGTTACAGCGTTAGTTCAGAAGAAAATTTAATGCCATCTTCGTGTATTCAAACGACCTCAAGCCACTTCAGCACATAAGAACATTTAAGTATAAGGAGAATTTCTACAAATGATTCATATACATAAAAACAATAATGGCATTAATGTCAAAAAAGATATACATAAATTAAGAAATTCTCCTCTATTCTGTAAATACACCTACACCGATGACTACTGATCTTAAATACACTACGAAGGATCCAGTATTTAAAGGAACCAAAAAAAATAATAGAAAAACATCATTATACAAACTCTGGATTTATAAAACATTCCTAAAATTTAAATAACGTTGACATTTACAAGTTTTGGTTCACTAATTGCCGGAAATTATCTCTCAACTTTATTGAATATAAACAAAAGAACATTTTGTGTTAGTATTTGTCGCCATCTGTAGCCATACTAATGCAATATTGTGAAAAAGAATTGAAACGGTTAAGTGACAAATATTTGGAAAAATATTATCATAAATTGGATAAAAATTAATAATCGGTAAATTAAATGTGACTGCTTAAGAATTCATGGTGTATGTAAATCAAATAAATTTATATTTTAAATTGTTTTTTAAGTTTTTATCAACTTTAACATTGACTATATTAAAAACAATAATGAATCGTTTCAAAACAAATTAGATATAAAATTGGCTGGTCCACCTAGGCCATATTTTAATTGAAAATAAGAGTGCAAAATGAAAAATAAAGTATTTACACGAAGTTTTAAAAGCAATATTTATAATAAAAAGAAATGGTTGTGTGGATGTGATCGCATGAATACATTATTTTGTTTTCCTTGCACTATTTATGGCGGGGAATTAATTTGGACGGAAACTGGAGTGAAGGATTAAAACGTTTCTTAGAAAAATACGATGTCTCAGGACTGGCGAAATGCTCTTTCTGTGCTTGGTATAAAAAAATATATTCAATCAAAGCCAGACTTGAATAAACAGGTCATTGAACATTTCGCTTTCGAAAAAAGTCCACGAATATTATAATTAAGAAAAAATAAATGCAGTATTAGGTAGGATACGGTTTGTTTTGTCGTTGTTGAATTCAAATATTTGACCAGTAAAGTGCACCACCAGTTTCATAACCCACCAGCCGCCACTGGATACACATATTGGTAATTCAACTTATTAAGGCCAATTTGTTTTTATAAAACTCGTTATCCAGTAAAACACAATCTACGAAATAGACAATATCTTGACATTTACATTTGTTTTTTTATTGCTAAGTTGTTCAAAACAAACCGGCTAGATTATCACCATTTTCTCATTTTCTAAACATCAATAGCTGAAACTCGTTCTTCGTTCATTGACCAGTAATCAATTAAAAAACCAAGTGAGTGAAAACTTGTAACATATCTTATGAAATATTAGAATATAATTAACCACTGAATATCAAACAGAATAAACGGCTTTCTCGTTCAGAATCATTATTAAATTTCAACGGTCCCAACAGCTGTGTGATAGCAGTAGATTAGTTTTAAATGAAATGGCATGATAGAAAATTTGAATTCAATTCCGAGGTGAAAACCAAATGTATTCAAATAACGAGTAAAATAATGGTTAACAAATATTATCTTCCCAACAGTTACACTACCAAAGTAATGTTTCCCATAAGCATAACTTCACAAGTTATCTGACTGTTTTACATTTAAAAAAGCTGCTACATACATCTTGTTTGTAATGTTATGAGAACGTAATACACCGAAGAGCTTGTTTTTCAGTAAAAGATAATTTAATGTTCAAATATTTGCTTTCACAGGTATTTCCATACACAAGCGAGACAAATATAGGACATATGACAATGTTGTGTCTTTGAGAAAAACTACAGTGGAAAAAGCTGTAATATATACGATGTAAATCTAAATAATAATTTTGGTGTTTGAAACGACTACATCAAAAAACTTACCACTTCAAACGAAAAGTATCCCCTTTAGTTACCTGTAACAATATTGTGAAATTAGGAACAGTTAATTTACAACCAAATGTTAAAATCCAGCAAAAATTGTTGTATATATAAATAAAGAAATAAATACATCAGATGGTCAAAATATTTGTCCTGATTTTAATATGCTTAAATAAGTACCCTAACAAAGTAAAAACAAATAGAGTTAAAATATCTTGAAAAAATTGCATTGAGAAAAGAAGAAACTAGTTAAAAACACATTTATCATTTTACGTTTCTACTTTATCAACTCATTTATATATTTAATCCTAATGTTGTTTTCAAATATGTTTCTGTGTTTAGTGGAAAATGTGCAATATGCTTTTGTTGGAAAAGATGACAATATAAAGCACATACATTTAAAAAGTAGTTTTAAGATTTAGTAAAACATGCCATGAGCTGGAAAAAGAATAAGGAGCTTTATTATGGTCAATTTGATTCAGTGCGAGTTGGACTCGCAAACTAAGGGTTCCATACAACCTCTGCGTTTTAAATTTATAAAAAATATACCGGTTCATTTCTCTCAAAAAGCTTTTTTATCTGATCTGCTATATGATGCCCTTGGTTTTTATAAAACTATTTATTTAATTGTCTAATTTGACCCCCAAAATTGCTTTTATGTTTTCTTGGGAATAATACCACAATAGCAATAAAAAGCTGTATATTGAACGAAAAAAAAACAAACGTTTCAAAATCGATTCTGACTCCGTTGTCAATGGCTTTATATGTATTGAAAATGTAAATTGCAAAATGAAAGTAATTTGATTTATGACATTTAAGCAGAGCATAGTCCGATGTCATAGGAGGCTGTAATTGGGTGAAACTGTGGATCATTCTACCAAGAGCCAGAATGCCAATAATAAATTCTCTTTATTATATCAGAAATGCACACTCCAATTTTTACACGGTTAACCATGAATAAGTTTTTCCATTAGTTTAGGGTTATGTGTAGCCATTTTTAACAGTTTCTTAACCAACTAAAAATCAAAATAATTTTTTAAGCTTTTTGTGTGTTTTCTTATTAATGTTTGATCAGTAAAGCTAAATTTTGCATGCCATCTGATGTCAAAATTCATTAAGTTTTCAATGCTATAAGATACAGATAGTATCTGCGTCATACTTTTCTTGTAAACATCAATTTTTTATTACTGTGAAGTTTTCTACAACACTCATATAAGTAATTGTAATTATTATATTAGAAGATAAATTATACTTATAAATATTAAGTTTTACTATAGCTGAGGAAAACTTTTATTAATATATGAGTAAAACAGATTGTGTTAAGTAATGTTACTTTTCTGTTAAAATTTTATTAAAAGTGTAACGAGAAATTGTGTTAAGTTGTAGTTTGGATAAACAAATAAAAAGATCAAATGGGTAGAAAGAATTCTTAAATTATTATTAAAAATATTCAGCATTCATGGCTGTATAAATATTCAAGCATCTGAGATAGAAAAACAATTTTAGAGTAAGTGTACAACAGTAGTCCCACAAAACACAAGAATAAAAATGTATATTCTACATAAGAAACCAAGATGGGCCAGTGTAACAATATAAGGAAAACGGAATAATGAACTTGATAATAAGAACACATTTCATATTTAAAAAGTAAACTTTATATTGATTTTTTTTCACATGAGAAATTATGGACTATCATTGACATAGCCAACAATAATAATTTTTATAATGCGAGATAATGATAAGATGGATGGCAAAAAATTGGGGACCATCACCAACATTATCATTATCGACCAGTTTTCTTCTATAATGTTTACTTTATTAATTGAGGACTAACATTAAGTAGCCCAAATCGATTATATTTCAATAAAGAATGACGTTGAGAAAAAGAGGGTTAATTACACAAAAAAACTTTCTAACATTTTCATAAACATCGTACACAACTCTCTTTAGTTCTAATGATTATAAAAACTATAGAATGTGATGATCCGTTAGATGTACAAAATGACCATTAATGGTTATAATGTATGTTCTCGTTGCTGATGTGGAGGGAAATGCTCTCTTGCTACGTATATATCCCTTCATCATCGTTATAACATTTTGCAGAGAATGCTGATTCTGATTACGATGTCTATAAATAAATACTCATTTAAGATTAATATTTTATTACTATAACACCAATTTTAAAACAATATGGCCATTAAAAATGGTAATGGAGGTGAATCGTGAAACGTACGTTTAAAATTGCTTAAGATAAATTAATAACTATTTATTGTGCCTATATTCTTTCTATATTTTCAAATAAAAGTTCAAATAATGGCTATATACATAAAGATATATAACTTATTTCAATTCGTTTCTTTGCTCTATTTTATTATGTCTGTCGGGGTTGATATCAAAAGTTACTACAGGCTTTCCAGATTTTACCCTCCATTCATTGCATATGAAACCAAAATTTTTTCTCTCCTTAGCAACAGATATATGTTGAACTAAATCAAAAACAGACCATACCTTTGTTAATTTCCAGAAGAAGCAGAATAGCATTTACCTATAAGGATGGTGGCTGAAAATTATCTCATACCAATTTTGCATAAAAAAATGGGATATATTGTAGCTAAGACGATAGACCATTTTCTTCAGTAAACCGTCTTTCTGAAAGCGGTGTCTAAGCCGAAAATCCTTTTTTTACTAAATTCAATGAATTACACCACATTTTACAATTATTTTCATGGAAACCGCTAAAATAATGTCAATAGAAGTTTACTGTGGTATTTCTCAAAAGTATTAATAATTTCAGTGACCATTAAAACGAGAAACGGTAATGAGGCTTCCTTATTACCCTGCTGTTTTAAGGAGATAGTGTCCTGCAGTAGCACAAAAAACAGTTTTGTGGCCCAGAAATAATATTTGATACCATTGGGGGCGGGACCTACGTACGACTAAGTGGTTTTTCACGAAGCCCAAAAAAATAATTTAAAATGGCATTTTTTCATTACTGAATTTTCCCAATTAAAAGTTATTATCAGAAAGAAAGAGTTTGTTGTTATTGTTATTTATTAGGTGTTCAGAAAAAACAATTTTGTTATAAGTGGTATTAATATCTGACGTAATATATGGATTATAGTAGTCAGATTTGAATATGCATCAAGTTTGTTAATAGCTTCACAAATAAAATAATTCCTTTTATAGCATAAAAATAGGTAGCGAATAAGTTTAGGTAAAGTTAACCTCCACAATACCTACAATTTTTAGAAGTAAATTACATGAGCTAAAATGTTTTATACAATAATTAAAATGCGACATCTGTTTAATATTTCAGCTGTCCTAACTGAACTGCACGGAACAGCAGATCTAAATATTTTTGTGCAAATATAAATATTTTTGAGCAAATGTAATGCGGTGAAGTCGAAAAATAATATCGTAAACCCTCATATAAGATTATTTTTTTAATCATTATTTTTCTTGGCTTTCTCATGTTTCCAGTGATGTCAAAACTTAAGGAAGCACAATGAATGCATAGTAGTAGTAAATATTATACACTAGTAATTAGTAGCAATCAATAAAGAAGTAAAAATGCACCAACAGATATTTTAAGGAAGGAGCTCGAGAAAAAAATCGAAACGTTCAGGAAAGAAAATTGGGCGAAAAATCACCAGAAGACGAATACCTAGGCATCAGAAATGGAACATGAAACAACAGGATACAAAAAAGTTAGGATAATTAGGAAACCAAACCTATAAATTGGAGCTTTTTAGATAAGGTAGTTTCAAGCAACCATGAGACACAATTAAGAATTAAGTAAGAGTTGTTTACTTCTAATTTATTGTCCACAATAAGAAAAACAAAATAATACACGTGCACAGAGAAAGACTGTCAGGTGGAGACACGTTTTGGTCCACCATTTGCTTGCTTCCACCTAGAAGAGGCTTGCAAAGTGTATTATTGTTGAATACACTGTAGTGAAATTTGCAAGTAAACCGCGCAGCTAACATAGGAACAAATTGTTTTTCTGACATATTGACTAAATGAATTCTGTGATACAATCAATCATCAAAATACGATAGCCATAAGTGTCGTATATAGCTAAAGTGTTGAGATATGGATGTGATCCTGTTAGCGTAACAACATGGCAACGATTTTTTAGCTTCTGCCAAGGTTTGCAAATGAAAAAGTAATATTAAGGTTGAAGTTTCCACAATATTTTCCGCTCCTTAATTTCACTTGTCATTCGCAAACCTTACCGAAAGCGATGCAATTTTTGTCATACATTATTTTTGAGATGCTAGTTACTGTCATCTGTAATACCCGAATTAATTTGAGCCATATGGGACGTGTTTTTTACAAGATCCCTGATGTTCTGGATTCTCTCAGGTCAACGAATATTTAATTGTCTTCTAAACATTCCACTTCTTGATTACTTTTATGTTTTTTTTTTTTGGGCAATAACACCACAATAGAAATAAAACGACGTATATTGCAGGAATACCAAGCGTTTCAAAGTCTATTCTGACTTCGTTGTCATGTTGACATGTTGACTTTGAAACGTTTGGTATTCCTGCAATATACGTCGTTTTATTTCTATTGTGGTGTTTTGCCCAAAAAAACATAAAAGTAACGAATATTTAATTTCGGCTAAAATTAACATAAGGTTTGGGAATGGCCATGTAAGATTATAAAAAGGAAAATATTGTGGAAACTTGAACGATTGCTGTCCTTAACCTTATTTGGCCGTTTGCAAACCTTACGTCAATTGTTTTGTGGACCTCTGTCGATATTAACTTTCATTCTTCCGCTTGGCAGAAGCGAGAAACCCGTGGCATATTCTAACGTTTTCTTATAGGGTCATGTCCTTACCTCAACACATTCACCACATGTGACATGAATAAAAATACTTTAATAACAACAGGAAGACAAAATTTCAACGTCTAGAATAGCACGGAAGAACCATGCAAATTACTGGAGGCAGAAACAAACACTAAATAACAAAATGGAAAATTGTAGAGAAAAATAACTAGGAAGACAAGTACCAGGCAATTCGGTTACAAAAAAAGAGATTAAATAAAAACAATATAAAACCGTTAAAAACCAAGAAATAAGACATTTATAATAGGAAACAAAGAAATGTCAAAGATGCAAAAGTTTATTTTCCTCTAAAAAATAAGATGAACTGACACATATGGAAACTTGAAAAAATGGATTGAATATTTTTAGAGGAGCAAACACAGTGGCAAAATCCAGAAGTGAAGATAGGGTAGAAAATGGATACAAGATAGAACTAAAACTAATAATTCCAGAAATAAGAGAATGAGATTAAAAATTACAAAACCAGATGAAACTGGTGGAGGGTTGGAGGCAACTTGAGTGAATAAAAACGCATTTGAGAGGACAACAACTGCTCCACCAACGGAGTGCCTATACTGTTATTAAATGTCACATGGGAAGAATATAGAGGACAACAATGAACATAATTTCAATATAGTAAAAGCAACAAAATACAAAACTAGATATTCTAACAAAATCCAGGACACGAAATCTGAATCAAGGTAACATACTCTAAATCGTTTTATTCAATTTTGTCTTCGAAAATAAGAAACACTTGCATACGCAGACACTATAGCTTTAATATCAAAATAATGGAAATTAGAAAATTTTCTACTAAAAATACCCCTTCCATATGTTTGCTATAGTCGGAAATAGATAGTGAGCACTGAAAAAGCACTTTTTCGCCATTTTTCAATTTTCTAATGACTCAATTTATTCCGTCGGCACAGCACTTCAAGTAATAGATCTCGCAGTAGCAACAATTTTATGTTTTAATTTCTCCGATTGTGTTATTACATTTTTCTGTACAAGTATCAGTTGGTAGTTCGGATATAAACTTCTACTATGTAAAAAATCGATCCAAGCAGAAAAAGAAGAATATTTATGCTTCATAAATTTTTTTCATTTACTCGTTGGGACCTATGTGTGCCATTCGTATCAGAAAATTAAGAATGCAAAAAGTAACGCAGATAAATATGATCATCTGCATATCAGTATTAAGTATTGAGCAAAATACAAAAATATATATTTCAAGGCAAGGCACACGAGAAATATACAGGGTGTTTTGTAGAAGGTTCGCCAAACATGGAGGGCGGATAGTTGGGGGTTATAAGATTAGAACTACAATAAATAAAACATACTTCAAGATAATTTGTTGAAATTCCATTGAAAGACAGACCAGTAATATTAAAGAAAGGTGGCTGTCCAGCACATCATAGGCGAACTGTCAGAGAGCTCCTGGACAATTCATTCCCAAGCGCGTGGATTGAGAGAGATGGCATGATCTCGAAGGTCCTCAGATATGACTCGTTTTGATTTTTTTGCATGGGGACGGGCCAAGCAACTCGTTTATGAGAGAAAAATAGAAACCAAGGAACAGTTCAGAGAAAGAATAAATGTTGCTTTTGAAACAATGTGAGATGAGATACTAAGAGAGACTACAACTGTAGCAGTCAGAATAAGGTGCGATTGCATCCGTAGCGGTGGAAGTCAGTTTGGATAACATGTATAACAAATTATTGCAACCTTGTTACAATCTCAAATTTTATTATGATACTAACTACTTTCCAATACGTGTGATATATCGCTGGAAAGGGGTTGAAGTATAGAAGTTTTTGTAAGCATTCCAAGTTCTTGAAGTGCTTCGTTTTTTGAAATGTGATAAAATGTTTAACCTTTTTATGGAACCTCGCCATTTGTTTACTCATATAATTTTTTAACTAATTATTTCTGTCAAATATCGAACGCAGAAGAGCAGCAAACGCACATCATATATTAGATTTAAGTTTATTTGGTTAAGATAGGGTGAAAAATAAAAAAGTTACAAAAGATTGTTATGATTAAAAAAATTAAGAAAAAACATAAACCGTAAGCTGTAGATGTTATATGGGCTACACAATATAGCAAATGAGCCCACCTATCCGCCCTCCAAGTTTGGTGAGCCTTCTACAAAACACCCTATATAGCTAAAGCAGACTAAAAACATTAATTGACTAAAATTACAATAGCGGTAATTTATCCAATTTCACAACTAATTGCTTTAACAAACGTTTTAAAAACGTAACTGATTAAGTAAATACATTAACTAGCACCGTTTATTAAAAAAATCATCGAACAACTGTACTTTAGAGTGATCAATAATTGTGTCGTAACGAATGGACATAATTATTTATGTATAAATATAATTCCGCTTCCTCAATTTATCGTGAAGCGTAGAAATCATTGGTAGTTTTATATATGGCGTTAAGTGTTTTACTATTAAAACTGGGGCAATTCATCTGTTATGTTGGTATATAATTGAATTTACAATATATACCAATAAAAGATAATTATATGTTACGGCTCATAGTTTCGGTGTTTTTTTTTTGTTGAAAATAAATTATTGCACTGGAACAAAAAAAAGTAATAGAATAAATTAATGTGGTTGTTTATAGTTATTCAAACTTAGCATTTGAAGTTACACTTGCTTATCATTAATATTTTAAGAATTTCTTTTTATTGAGACGGTTATCTCGTTTTTGTTGACTAGCTGATATAGGTTAAGTGGAATATTTTTAATCAAAATTTGTTGCTTCTTCCCTGTCTAGCCTCTAAAATCAATAACGTTTACAACGGGCTTGAGTCTATTTTGTACAGAAGTAAACAGAAAAATTTAAAGTGAACTAGTTATCAAAAAAAAGCATTTTTTAAATTCACAGTATGTAAGCATAACTAACTTAATGAGGAACTTGTAACTTAATAAGAAACATGGATTTTTTCATGTTTTTACTAATGTATTTTCAAATAAGAAATGCAGTAGCAATAATTCTTGACTTGCTTGTCATTATATTATTTTTAACCGACTTCAAAAATAAGGAGATTCTCAATTCGTCTGTATCGATAATTTTTATGGGTGTTGAACGAAACCCGACGTGGTCCGACATTTTTTCGAAGAAATAGATTATACCGTTTTTTAGAATATTGGGAAAAACTTTTTAACAGACTTTCTTATACAGTAATGGGCAAATGTGTTGAACCAAGCAAATATCTCTGGAATTATTATAGATATCAAAATGAAATTTGGAAGGTGGATACTGCAGTAGATTGCCTATTTGTTTCCATTTTTTTTACAATTTTGAACTTCCTGTTTTACCGGAAGTAATGTGGATTTTAAAATTTGCAATAAAACACTCTCTATAGTATTTTAGTTTCTGATGAAACATTTTATTGCGAATACAAAAATATCCGGTTTGATATTGTTTACTTTAATACCTACCGAGATATTAACAGAAAAGTAATTAAGGAAAGGAAAAATCTAATATCCATTAAAGAAATACATAATCATAATTATTAACTAAATCTAAGTGATTTTCAAAACATTAAAACTTAACTTAACTAAACTTAATGTATTAGATGTTCAAACTGAGCACCGTTTACTTCTTGACAATAAGCAAGTCGGTTTTTAAATTTCTAGTAACATTAGCTATTACTTCTGGTGTAATTCTCTGGATGTCTTGAGTTATTCTTGCAGCTATTTCTTGCAAAATAATTTGGTCTATCAACATAAACCTTAGACTTTAAGTAACCCCACAGAACATAGTCTAGTGGATTAAGGTCGGGACTTCGTGCAGGCCATTCATAAGTACCCCTTCTTCCAATCCATCTGTGTTGAAATGTCCTATCTCAATGAACTCGAACAATGCGAGCGTAATGGGGTGGTGCTCCATCCTGCTGAAACCAGATAATATTTGGTAATTGTCCATTTACCTCCAATGCCAGAATAACTTGTGTCTCCAAGAGCTGTAAATACCTATCTCCGTTTAAAGTTTCTTGTAGGAAGAAGGGTCCCACGATTCTGTTGTTATAAATGCCGGCCCAAACGTTCAATTTTTGGGGAAGTTGTGTACGAGCCTCTTGTACCCAATTAGAATTACTTTGCGACCAGTAGCGGCAGTTATGTCGATTAACCGTACCATTTAAACAAGTTGTAGCCTCATCTGAAAACACCACATTTCTTATAAAATTATTATCACGGTTACAAATATCCATCATCGTTTCACAAAATTGCAAACGTCTGTCGAAATCGTCTTCGGAGAGTTCTTGAACGAGGCGAATTTTGTATGGATGATATTTTTCTCGCCTTAATCTCCTTCCTACTGAACGACGGCTAACCATGCATATTGGCGAGGTCAGTAGTGGATAAGTGAGTATTTTCTTCCAAAGATATAGCAACAGTTTGAGCTACACCTTCATTAATTGCACTTTTTAACCGTCCACTTTTTGGTAAATTGCTAACTGTTCCAATTGTGTCGTACCTTCGCAAAGTTTTCGTCACTACTGAATGGGATATTTGTGTATTCGGATGAACAATGTTAAAAAGGTCACAAACTTCTTGATGCGTCCTTTTCCTCTCCCCATACCCAATCATCATTAATATTTCTGTTCTTTCTCTTTCACTTAATTCGGCGATTTTACGATCAAATTAACACAATACAATCTTTTTACGTTCAAATAAAAAAAACTAATAACTTATTTTGACAACTCCTGTCACTTCTGCAATGAATTTCATAGACTACTAAACTTGATTCAGATTTAATTTGCGCCTGATTTAAACAAACGCACGTATATTCGACTATGGAACAAGCAGTGCTGTTGGCTGTGACAGTAAAATGCCACCGATTGGCCAATAGAAATACAAATCCTTACCTTTGTTTATATCGGGCGTAAATGAAATCTGAATCGAGTTTAGCTACCATCGAATTTTTCCTTTCCTTAGTTACTTTTCTGTTAATATCTCGGTATTTATTGAAGTAAACAATATCAAATCGGATATTTTTGTATTCGAAATAAAATGTTTCATCAGAAACTAAAATACTATACAGGGTGTTTCATTGCAAATGTTTAAATCGACATTACTTCCGGTAAAACACGAAGTTCAAAATTGTAAAAAAAATTGAAACAAATATGCAATGTACTGCCGTATCTACTTTCCAAATTTCATTTTGATATCTCTAATAATTCCAGAGATATTTACTTGGTTCCACACATTTGCCCATCACTGTATAGTATACTGGTATGGAGGAGCCAGTATTAAAAAACGGAAATGTCTTTGTCCGGAACGTGAGATGTAATAAATTGAAAACAGATTAGAATTAAAATAAAATAAATTTCAGTTAATCTACTTCAAGATGGAAGTTCTCAGTTGGTCTCTATATACAGTGCGTCTTCATAAGTTAGATTCAAACGGAATACTTTCTTATGAATAATATTTAGAGACATAGTTATTCTGCATAAAAGATATACATCGTCAAAAAAAAAACTGAAAACGAGGTTTGTCCCCAAATATAAATTTTGCTTAAAAGTGCAATACCTTTATTTTTGTTCATATCTAAAAGTGTTATCAAACAAAAGTAATTAGAATTAAAAACTGCAGCTAATTATGCCATTGCACTAAAAAATGTATAATAAATATTCATTTAACTTTTCTAACTATATACTAGAAAAAATGTCATTTTCGACCGAACAGAGACATTATTTCTTATAAAAGTTTTTCTGGGCTAGCTAACTTCAGAACATCTTTACCTATTTTAAACATACCGGATTCACAAATTATCTGTGATAATCTTCGAATATTTGGCCCAAACGATGTCATTCCTTAAGTTGACCTATTAAGCTGTTGACCTTTTAAAACCTTCAATATATATTTCCAAAAAATCACGTGTTCCTATAAATAACAAACAAATATACACTATTAATCCAACACGAATGAACAGACAAAATAAGCAAAGACCTCCTCGACAATCTTTTCAAAATGATTTTGTATCAAAGTTGGTATTTGTGGATTCTAATTTAGATCTTAATGTCGCTTTGTGTAGAATACCCTATACCTAACAAATATATAGTTTTCGAGATATAAATTCTTTTAACGAAAAATTTACTGGTGCAGGCGTTTATATTAAAATTTCCATGTAAATAATCCAATTACCAAATACAAAAATTAGAGGTTAGTAAAGTTAGCACCGCCATTTTCCAGAAACTTAAATTAAAACATATGGGAATTTCCTAAACTGATTTTTGAGCTCAATATTTACTATGGAAAAAGTGCAAAAAACTATAGCACCATCTCAGAAAAACAAACAAAAAATTATGTGAAGCCTCTCAAATTAGAAGTTATTTACGAGCTTTTAATTGACGTATTGACCGGCAACTCCTAAATTTATCTAAGGGGTAAAAACCACCCCGAAAAAATATTGAATTTTAATTTTAAATTTAAAACCTGCTAAAATTACCTACGAATTGCGAGCTTACTGGTGTAATGCAGATGAACACCTAATTATATTCAAGGGCTGAAAAACACCCCAAAAGTGTGCTGTGTTTTCAAATTTAATGATTTATAAAGTTTGAAAAATACCAGCATAATCTACGATTTACTAGTTTTTAAACGGTGTATTAAACATTAAAATTTCTGAAAGTGGTAGTTTTGAAAATTAAAAAATCACCAAATGTAAGAAAACTGTAAAATTATGGTGTTGTTTGCACCCCTTCCAAAACATTTGAATGTAGTCGTGTAACATACCGTTGAAAAGCTCATAAATAGCGGATTACGCTGATGAGTTTTAAAATGTGTAAATCATAAAAATTTAAATAACTGCATAATTTGGGGATTGTTTGCACCCCTTTCGAAGAATTGAAAGTAGTCGTGCAATATACCGTTACAAAGCTCGTAATTCGTAGATTATGCTGGTATTTTTCAAAATTTATAAATCATTAAATTTCAAATAACTGAACCATTTGGGGGTGGTTTTCACCCCTTGAATATAATTAATTGTTCATCTGCATTACACAAATAAAGAGCTCGTAATGCGTAGGTAATTTTAGCAGTTTTTAAATTTAAAATTAAAATTCAATATTTTTCTACTCATACTCCTACAAATTTAGGGGTTGACGTGCAATACTTTAATTAAAAGCTCGTAAATAGCTCCTAATTTGAGACGCTTCACAATTTTTTTTTGATTTTCTGAGAATAGTTTTTTGCACTTTTTCCATAGTAAATATTGAGCTCAAAAGCCGTTTAAGTAAAAATCAAGAGCTCCTAAATAACTCGTAATTCCCATATGCTTTAATTTGGGTTTCTGCAAAATGGCGGTGCCAACTATACTTACCTAAAAATTATGAGGAAGGTTAAGGTATTTGGGGATCTGTTTCAAAAATCAGGGCCCTGGATAACTTGTTCTACTAATAAATCTGTCATATTCACCATGTATTAAAAGTAAATTTGTGTAATATTCATTATTTATTTTTAAGCGTGCCATCTTCAGCAAATTGTAAATGTGCCCTATAACCAACACACGTTTAGTGTTCACCACAAATAATGATTAACTATGACAACTGCTTTCACATCCTTCTAGAATAAAACAATAAATAACACGGCATACCTACAATAAGCACAATAAGGTCGAAATATTTAAATTATTAAATGCATGTTAATGTATCTAAAACGGTTACGTCTGGGTATAACTAAGGCAACTTGAACATACACAATGACGCAGTTTTTTGCAGCTCACCAAATACCTTGACCTTCCTACTAAATAGCCAGACAAGACATTTTTATATTTGGTATTGGGGTTGTTGGAATTTTTAAAATATCTTTTTTTAAAAAGAATTAATATCTGGAAATTATACATTTTAGGTACAGGGTATTCTAAACGAAGTTACATTAAAATTTGAAGCAAAATACAAAATGTTAATAGTATACAGGGTGTTCTATTTAAAATAATTGCCTTTCACTTCCGCTATGACCAGAAAAGGCACATGTGTCAAAATATTACGGGTATATTCGCAATAAAATGCAATTCATATGTACCAACTTGTACAAATATTATCCGTGTTGTTTTCAATATACAGGGTTTTCCACCTCAAACGAGCGGCCTTGAATACCTTGGTTATTTTCAAAACTATTGCAATAAGAGAAAACAGGTCGATTTTTGTTTCGAGGGGGAAATTTTTTGAGGTGAATTAGCACTTGCACGCATTCAACATAAACAGACCGATTCAATGACCTTGAGATTTGAGATAGGGAAAATAGGTGTTGTCGTATATCATTTGAAAGTCCTTTTTACGGACTATACCGTCGTAATAAAATTTTCTATTGCAAATTCTGTACAAGTAATAATAAAAAAACGAATTTACATTACAATACAATGCCGCTAAAGCAAATGTTCAAAGTGTCTTCCATTGACTTCCATACAATAGTTCAACCTTGACTCAAAGCTGCCTCTGACATGGTTCAGGATAGTCGGTGTTATCTGACGACACTCCGCTATAATTCGTTGGCGCAGTTCCTTCAAATTTTCATGCTGAGTCATAAAATTTTTAGATTTAACATGTCCCCACAAAAAAATTCCAAAGGGTTCAGGTGATCGGGCTGGCCATTCTATAGGACCTCTTCTTCCAATCCAGCGACCAGGGTATTCCAAACCGAGGTATTGACGAACTGGTGCGGCGTAGTGAGGAGGAGCTCCATCTTGTTGGAAATGCAATTGCTCTTCATTAATTTCGTTTTCCAATATACTGTGATAAATTTCACCATTTAAATTACCAGGAATAAACAGGGGTCCAATTAGATGGTTTGCCAGAATCCCTGCCCAAACATTTAGTTTTACCGGATGTTGACTATGCCCTTCTCGAATTAAATGAGGATTTGTATCGCTCCAAAATCTACAGTTATGTCGGTTAACCTCCCCATGAAGTGAAATAGTGCACTCATCCGAAAAGCAAACATTGTACAAGAAATTCGGGTTTTCCGTCATACGCTGGGCTATTTCGCAAAACTCTTGCCTTCGATCCCAATCATCCTTATTCAATTCATGAAGCAATTTAATTTTGTACGGATGGAAATTGTACTTATGCAAAATTCTAAAAACCTTAGTTTTGCTAATACCGGAAGCTGCAGAGATTTGCTGAACAGACTGCGTGTTTGGTATAAGTTGGACATGGCTCAATGTAGCCACAGCTACCCCGTCATCATTTACAATTCCAATGGGACCTCTTTTTTTATTCATTACTGAGTCCATCTCAACAAGTTTTAAAATCAATTCCAATACGTATTTATGACGAACGTTACGTTCGGGATGGTTTTGGTTAAAAACCCTTGCAGCAGATCGAGAACAATTTTAATTTTGGTAATAAAGACTTACCAGCTCAACACGTTCTTGCAATGTGTATACCATAACTATCTTTTAAATTTTCAACAAATCAGTAAAGCAAGAACTTGACAATGCTACAAATGATCGAATAAAGGTTAGAACAGATAAACAAACTTGCTGTAAATATCAGCAAAAAATAATGTAAAATGTTATTACAGGGTGCGGCGGTGAAACAAGGTGGTTTAAGAGCGTATCATAAAAGAACTCCTTTCTAATACTTTTCCATGCAGTAAAAATTTTTAATTTAATAATCCGGTTTTACTACTAGGTCTGTTAGGTTTTCTGTTACATGAAAATGAATTGCAATAAAAAATTGTATTATGATGGTATAGTCCGTAAAAAGGGCTTTCAAATGATATACGACAACACCTATTTTCCTTATCTCAAATCTCAAGGTCATTGAAGTGGCCTGTTTATGTTGAATGCGCGCAAGCGCCAATTCACCTCATAAAATTTCTCTTTCGAAACAAAAATCGACCTTTTTTTTTCTTAATGCAATAGTTTTGAAAATACCAACATATTCAAGGTGATAATTTCGAAAAGATTGTTGAGGAGGTCTTGAATTATTTTGTCTATTCATGGGTTTTCTCTCCTCCAAATTTTTTCCTGTAACAGATAAGTATTTAAAAAATTGTATATGTAGAACAAAGTGTAGTAAGGCAATTTCGTAAAATTGCCCGGATTACTGGTTGTCTGTACAGAGATTCTTCCTCACAGTTTTTCTGAGAGAAAGAGATGTCTATAAAATGATCAACCAGTATTCCTGTATATAAGTAATGTATTGTATATTGTGTAATACTTATCTGTGTATGGAGACGTTTCAACTCCGAGTCTAGAGTCGTTGTCAATCGTTTAGTGTTGTTTTCGAGGTTTTTTTCTAAAAAAATTTTCGCTTTGATTTTGAATTTATTGTTTGTCAAAAAATTTGACACTGACAATTTGTCGTTTGGCGATCACTTGACGCTGAGGTTACCGTTTTTTTGTTCTGTTAGCAGTAAATTCTTCCAGTCCAAATGAAGGTAGGCTGAAGGTGCTCCGATTTCAGTGTTGTTTATCATCATACAGCTAGCTTCTTTAAGTTTTCTCTTTTTTAAGTTTTCTTCTTTCAACAAGATCTTTGTTTTATCCCAGTCTATCCTATGGCTGCCGGTGCTCGTTAATACATGATTGGCCAAATTTGATTTGTCCACATGTCTTCTGGAAATGTTATATTGATGTTCTTTTTTCCTTACTTCTAAAGGTCTTGAAGTTTCACCGGTATAAGAATGGCCACAGTCACACAAAACACTGTACACACAATTTTTAGAACTCTGGGTTGCGTTAAACGGTTTGGTATGTGTGAGGATAGAGCGCAAGTTATTATTTGTTTTAAAAACAGTTTTAACGCTGTATTTATTTCCTAACCGCTTAATTTTTTCCGATACACCTGGGATATATGGAATTATGTTCATAATTTGGTTGTTGAATATCCCCAAGACTTTATAAATAAAACTATAAATCAGTTAGAAAGAAAATCGCAACAACAAACCAGCACAAATAACCATCACACTAATACCAACCAAACACAAACAGACAACCAAATTATGAACATAATTTCATATATCCCAGGTGTATCGGAAAAAATTAAGCGGTTAGGAAATAAATACAGCGTTAAAACTGTTTTTAAAACAAATAATACCTTGCGCTCTATCCTCACACATACCAAACCGTTTAACGCAACCCAGAGTTCTAAAAATTGTGTGTACAGTGTTTTGTGTGACTGTGGCCATTCTTATACCGGTGAAACTTCAAGACCTTTAGAAGTAAGGAAAAAAGAACATCAATATAACATTTCCAGAAGACATGTGGACAAATCAAATTTGGCCAATCATGTATTAACGAGCACCGGCAGCCATAGGATAGACTGGGATAAAACAAAGATCTTGTTGAAAGAAGAAAACTTAAAAAAGAGAAAACTTAAAGAAGCCAGCTGTATGATGATAAACAACACTGAAATCGGAGCACCTTCAGCCGACCTTCATTTGGACTGGAAGAATTTACTGCTAACAGAACAAAAAAACGGTAACCTCAGCGTCAAGTGATCGCCAAACGACAAATTGTCAGTGTCAAATTTTTTGACAAACAATAAATTCAAAATCAAAGCGAAAATTTTTTAGAAAAAAACCTCGAAAACAACACTAAACGATTGACAACGACTCCAGACTCGGAGTTGAAACGTCTCCATACACAGATAAGTATTACACAATATACAATACATTACTTATATACAGGAATACTGGTTGATCATTTTATAGACATCTCTTTCTCTCAGAAAAACTGTGAGGAAGAATCTCTGTACAGACAACCAGTAATCCGGGCAATTTTACGAAATTGCCTTACTACACTTTGTTCTACATATACAATTTTTTAAATACTTATCTGTTACAGGAAAAAATCTGGAGGAGAGAAAACCCATGAATAGACAAAATATATTCAAGGTGGCTCGTTTGAGATGGAATACCCTAATAGTCAGTGTAAACTGCACATGAAACACTCAGTATATTAAACAAGCAACAAATAATTTAGAGTAATTAATTATTTATCTATTGTTTGTAGATCAAATAACTATTTACATTTGGGGAAAAGTGTATATCCATCCTGTGTAAATTTTCAGATTCATAACAATTAATTACTAGGATACCAACTGACTTAATATACGATTACAGTAACCTCGAAATAATGTTTTAACTGTACGGAGATTGTATTCAGTGAACTTGAACTAAAGTAAATACAAAAAAAATAAAATGTAGTTTGGCAGCCAGCTTTTTTTAATTGTTAATGGTCGAACAATTTCTTTACATATAATCTTCACCAGAGTATTCCAACCGTTTTTCCATTAAGTACATTATGGTCGATCGCTTAATCTCAATACCATCTCGATAAATAGCTATAGCATTCTTGTAGGACGTCTACAATCTAAAATGTTTAATTGCCAAGGTCGCAATCCTTGTACCTTCATTCAATAAGATTAAATGCAAGAATATGTTTTATTAGTAACAGTTATTATACAGCGCTCATTCATGTTCTCCACGACTATTCTTTTCAGTCACGTAACTGAATTATAATTTTTTTAATGTCGCAAAATATTGCAAAAAAAAGAAAATATCTTAGTTGATCTCAGACATGACACAGAATAAATTTACTGTGTAACTTATTAATAACAGAAGGTATGATTTATATTTAGGATCATTAAAATATTATAGTTTCAATTACCAACAAGGATTTATGAGTAACGAAATTGAAAATCCTCTCAGAAAACGTTTAGTCAACTCGGGGAAAAACATTTGTAACATTATTATGAGTCTATTCCACTATATTCGCTACAGTTTCATTCAGTTGACTATAGACAGAATTCTACGTAGTAGGTTTAAACGAACTTTTTTTTTATATGACTTTTTGCCAATACCTGTATGCAATAACAATTCAATGATTTGGTTTCATCTTTTGTACTTGAGGAGTAATGACAAGGGTTTTTTAGTTTTTGTCATTGCTAAATCAAATAGAATATAGTCTAGTGCAAATTTGACAGGTTCAACAATTCAAGGTAAACATTTTAATTAACTAGTTTTCAATTATAATTAGATTAATCAGAAGAATGATGATCAAATAAATTTATTAGGTAATTAACGAATTAATGAGAGTGTTGACAACAATTAACAACCACTCTCCAAAATTTACAAATAAAAAATAAAAAAAAGAGTTAAATGAATTAATAAACGTTACTATAAATCTTTTTTGTTACTGCGACATATTCTTGCTTACAGTAACAGAACAATTTTTAAATCTACATATAGCACCTCCGGGTTGATGGGGATGGTTGTGTTTGGATTTTGGACTACTCCAAACTAACATCAATCAATATTTACGCAGACCTCAACAGCTCTTGGAAAAATAAAGGAGAGCACCAATCTACTCCTCCAATTTGCTTAAAGAAAAAAGTATTTAACTAACAGGTCCTTTCCTTAGTACCACGACTAAAACCATCAACAATGTCCAATCCAGGCAAGATATAAAACGGTAAGACCAATGTTGGGAATCAGTATTCAAAACAAAATTCATAATAAATATATCAGGGGCAACATAGAAATGCAGAACGCAATCTGAACTATTACATGTTTACACTTGAAGTGGGCTGATCAAATGACTAAGATGACACGTAACTGACGGACAAATGGAATTTCAGAAGGGAAGCCAAGTGCAAGACACGATGTAATTGACCAAATCTGGAGAAACTGGTAGAATATAAGAGAAGGCCTATTGACACAAATGACCGAGATAAGCTAGGGATATGTACAATTTTATCTAACTTAAACTGTTTGATTTTTCTCTCGTTTGGCACCATGACGACTATGTATATATTCCTGTATTTATGTATATGTTCCTCCTCCTACAAATATAATTCAAACAACACAATTTCAAATCACTGGCTAATAATTCCCACGGAAGTCAGATTGTAAATCGTGACTGAAAACTTAAGTAGCGTTAGAAATAATTTTCGTGAGCACATACTTTTCGTGTATGATAGTATTTTTTTTATAATATTGCTGTGGCTAAAATAATTATTTTACTATAACAATGTAGAATAATTTGCCTTAAAATTCAATAATTTTGCAGTTTATTCGATTTCAAAGTCGCTTCTAATTGATATAGCATAGGGCACTGTGAAGAGCCAGCAAGTGCTGATAAAAAGACTGCGTTGCTCTATCCAGAGAAACTCGACATTGTGAGGGAAGGCGATGGCTACAGCATTCAAACCGGATTCAGCATGGATGGGACCAGATAGTTCTGGATGACGATGCCAAATAGAACTTTCACGCGTGAAGAAATAACCCTTCCAGGTTTAAAGTCCTAAAGATCGGGTGGCAATGATAACCAGCAAAAATGCAGAGCTAAGTTAACGCCAAAGCTTTAAAAAAATATTCTAAAGCCGACTTCTGCTTGACCTAGAAATTGAATCGTAAAAATTGACAATCGTTCGTTTAGATGATTAGTTTTGTCAGCTTTTCTGAATTAATCTCATTTACGTGATAGTTTTAATAGAAAATTCAACAGATCGTCCTCCAGGTATTCTCACTAACTTCAATCCAACTTGCTTCCATTATTAAAACATTCAAAGCTCATTAGCGTTGAGCTCTCTGTCATAGTATGAATTTATTTAACTAACGAAACACCCCTACCGACAAAGCCAGAAACCGATCAAGTTTACCATATTATTGTAAACTTTGATATTATAAGGATGTATAAGTAATAAGATTAAAAATTTCCTAAGATTTCTATACACAACTGGCTTCTAAATTATTGTTTATATAAACGTATGTTGCTCAGCTTTTTCAATTATATGCCAATTCTCTAAGAACCTAAAGAAAGTATTGAAGTATCTATGATGACAATTTAACAACAATCAAAGTAGCTCCATTCTAGTCACCAAATTATGGTTTTTGATAATAAACTTCTAAGTTGATACATAGAAAGCGACACCTTTGTTTCGTTTTTAAATCGAAACGCTGTGATTTTAATTAACGGTTAATTAATTTTCTCTCAGTGATAAAATTATGGTGCTACCGATTTATACAACAATAAATTTTATATTATTACTATTTCGACATTTCTAATGACCAAAACTTCACTAAATAACTGCACTCATAACGGATATTCTTGACGTCATTTAGCATTAATCTCCGATATATACCAACGTACATATGCCCACTTCACATGATTCCAAAATGCTAGTGTACCGTAATATTCGGATTCTTCATAACTGATCTCATATTAACAGTCTGTCAAATGATCAAACTCGTAATTACTGGAAATACTGCACCAACATCAAAAACTACTTTCCTAAATCATTTTCACCAATATGTAAGATAATAGTAATACTTTGTCTTTCATTTTTTTTCTATTACTTACATACATATCCCAAATGAAACCTTTAAACTCCTAATGAATTCACAAATATTGCGATCTTTGTTTGTTCAAGACAAATTATTGACGAATTTCGATATAATCTAAAAGGTTAGTTATATAATTTTTTTAATATACGGTAACAAAAAGTATTCTGTTAAATAACCTTCACTTTTAGAGTAGTAGTTGGCTTTGAAAGTATGTATATCCGCCTACAGCAAGATCTTTTGTTAATTTTGTATCATGAGAGTTTTTCACTCGGTCACGGTTAATATAATCTAACTAACCTTAGTCTGAAAAAGTAAACAATGATTTATCTGCGAAAGTGAAACACCTCAAGTTCGGTTTCGTTCGTTGCAATAATAATGAAGATGCAGATAAGCTAATGATTGCAATTATCCGTGAAGAAAACTGAAGAATACTGACAATGATCAAGGCTAATATAAAAACATTATCGGTGTTCCAAACATAAACTCGTATGTACATGGATAACCATTTCAAAGTTCCTTGTATTTATTAATATTCATTCATTAATCGCAGTAATGTCATTATCAAGTACACAACACTATTTATAAATACGAAATAGCAATTACCAAAAAGTAATAATGGGTTATTTGATTATTTAGGGGAAATGGACGATTTAATTTATGATAATACAAAAAAATTAAATACGTTATTTAGTTTACAAGAGTGAACAAGGAATATTCAAAAATATCGAATAAATAGGCAATGTCGAGGCATTAAATAGAGCCATAAATATTTCTAATTTTGAATCGATTCTTCACTCCAATAACTGCGAGTACTCAACCTTCTATACTGAAGGCCATATGAAAAGAAAAACACTTAAAAGCAAATTAATAAAAACTGATACAAGTAGTCAAGAAGGAAAGTATTCCATTTTGCAATTGAAAATGTTGCCAAAATGGCAGTTATTGACAAATATTGTTAAAATACTTAACAGAATTTTTTTAGTGTAACTCTCATGTAATTTAACTACCTACCTCTCATAGAAATAATTAAATTGTTAAAATATAATAATGATATTACTTACCTTCAACTAACAATAACACTTGGAAAATGCAATTTTTTTGTAAGATCACGCTGGGAAACAAATCACATGTACTCTAAGCTGCATAACTGAGTACCTTTCGTGAATGCAAGGTTGCCACGTGTAGGTGAGTGTATAATGACTCGACATGTCACGTGATTTCAGTTTGTAGAGATTTTCCATTTTGACTCACTCCTTCCGTTATCCCCTCTCTTCCCCTATTTGGAATCAACTTGTGAGTTTCATACACATAAGTTTAAACCAGAAGTTATGTGTTATACAAAAAGTTCGATCACTAAAAAATAAACCAACTTGAGCGAAGGCGTCTTCTTGTTTAATGATTACGAACTAATAAATACGAAATTTGGTATGTTTTACTTTTTAAAACAAATTTACAGTACTTTAACGTAAAATATATGGCCTTAGTTTTTAAATTTAATTATCATATTTACGTCATACATCACATCACATTGCCAACATTTTAATTTAAAATTTTGCAATTGTACATTTTTTCATATACTTTTTTATTATCCATGATTGGAAATATATAGCATTGTCAAGTGTTGTGGTGTTATTCCCAATAAATACATAAACATTAAGTAAAGATCCCACAACTATAATTTAGGAAACATTGACTTTTTTTGTTTTTCTACCAATGTCGTCGAATATCGGTTTGACTCGGATCCAGTGCAGGTATACCCTAAGAGCGCACATGCATTGAATCTGATCGTTTGCAAATTGTGCCAATTTGAGGTAGTTACTCCATATACTTTTTCGGATTTGTACTCTATCAATCCTTTGGCTACGTGTATGTTTATGTCATACCATTACAATTCCACTAACTCAAGAACTTGCTTTAAGTTATATAATAAATATAAAAGCATTTCTAACGTCATTGAAAATATGAACACTTTGTAACATTTTGTTTTTAACGTGTGGTTAAGCAATATAAAAATCATGACGCTAAAATGAATGTTATTATGTTAAATACTATTGATTTACTTTCCTTACTTGAATCTTACAAACTCGTTAATGGGAATTTTCGAAGCACGTTTTCTACCTTTCGATAATTACACTTTAATTTATTTCAATTGAATTGCAGTATTTACTAATGATCATGCTATTATTTAAGAGGTACAATAGGGTATTTTAAATCTCAAAGATTGAACATAATATTCAATGTCCTTGTCTAAGTTGTATCCTGCAATGGCGCCATCCATTTTATCTCATGATTCAAAGACATAGAAATAACAAATGTGTTACCAACATTTAAGCAACAATATAAATTAAAATAATTTGGTCATGTGCGAGTTGGACTCGCATACTTAGGGTTCCGTACCATCTTCAAGAATCTAATATTATATAATAGTTTCAGATAAGCAGAGAATTTGTGCATTCTCTTATACTTACCCTTATATCTTTTAAAGGAAGCGTTTTAAATTTATAAAAAATATACACTTTGATTTTCCACACATAGACTTTTTATTTTATCTGCTTTAGGATTCGCTTGATTTTTATCACAATACGTATGTATTTAATTTTCTAATTTGGCCCCCAAAAAGTAACATTAGAGTTTTATTTTACTAATAAACTTTCAGAAATGCCTTTTATAATCTACTGTCTGAGTTTTGAGGCTCTATAGATTGGAAGAAAAACGGCAAAATAGGTCAAAGTTTAAATTATAAATTATTAAATCTGTTATTCAAATTATTTAAAAATGTAAATAAAATATATTTTTCAAATTTTAAATAGTGAAGTTTCTAAAGTGGGAATTAAGTCGATGTTTAATATTTTTAATATCTTTTATACAAATGATTTAAAAATATGATATATTTGTAATTCACATAATGAGCCTTTTATCTGATATATTACATGATGCGTTTGAAAATTTAATCTTTATTTTCCATTTAATTTTATAATTTGTGCCTAAAATTACTATGGGGGTTTTCTAGTAATTTATTTTCCGTTTTTTTCTATTATTCTGAGGCCAAATAATAGAATGAGGTATTTTTTTCATATTTTTCCTATAAACAAAAAAAATGAGGTCTTAGAGTTTGGGGAATAACGGGGAGAATGGGTAATTTTTTCAAAATATTTTTTTAATATATTTTAAAATATATTAAAAATTAAAAAAATATATTTGTACCTATTCGTCATAATGAGCCCTGGGATTTGATACATTAGATAAACCGTTAGAAACAATTATTATTTTTTATTTTCCATTTAATTCTATAATTTGCCCTCCAAAATGAATATTAGGGGTTTCTTCTTATTTTTCCAGTAAAGTTCAGGTGAGGGGCTATACTTCCAGTTTTTCAAAATTTTTCAGCTTATGGTTTCGGATATAAGGGGGAATGGGTAAAATTTTTTATATTTTTGTTAATATCTTTTAACTAATTTATTTTATAAATATGGAAAAAATATATTTGTTTTCTTCATCATGAGCCCTTTTATTTGATATATAACATGCTGGGTTAGAAACAATTTTAATTTTATATTTTCCATTTAATTCTATAATTTGCCCCCCAAAAAAATATTAGGGGTTTTTCCTTATTTTTCCAGTAAAGTTCAGGTGGGGGGCTATACCTCCATTGTTTTTTCAAAATTTTCCAGCTTATGGTTTCGGAGATGGAGGGGGTGGGTATTTTTTTATATTTTTGTTAATATCTTTTAATTAATTTATTTTAAAAATATGAAAAAAAAATTTTTTTACGTCGTAATGAGCCCTTTCATTTGATGTATAACATGATGGGTTAGAAACAATTTTAATTTTATATTTTCCATTTAATTCTGTAATTGGCCCCCCAAAATTAAAAGTAGAGGTTTCTCCTTATTCTTCCAGTAAACTTCAGATCAGAACCTATACTTCTAATTTTTTTCAAAACTTTACGTTTTATAGTTTCGGAGATAAGGGGGGGAGGGTAGATCTTGGTATATTTTCCTTATATTTGTGTTCCTCAGAATGAGACCTTTCATTTGATATATTACATGATGCGTTTGAAATTTTTTTTATTTATAAGTTTTTATTTAATTCTATAATTTGCCCCCCAAAATTAACATTAATGGTTTCTCCTTAATTTTCCTGTAAAGTTCGGGCAACGCTCTATATTTCCTATTTTTTTTCAAAATTTTAGGCTCAGTAGTTTTGGACATAAGGGGGGGGGGAATGGGTAAATTTTGGTATATTTTCGCTAATATATTTTTAAATAATTTTTTTTAAATATAAAAAAATATATTTGTGTTCCTCAGAATGAGACCTTTCATTTGATATATTACATGATGCGTTTGAAAATTTTTTTATTTTATATTATATATATTTAAATAAATTTTTATTTAATTCTATAATTTGCCCCCCAAAATTAACATTAATGATTTCTCCTGTAAAGTTCGGGCAACGCTCTATATTTACTATTTTTTTCAAAATTTTAGGCTCAGTAGTTTCGGAGATCAGGGGGGGAACGGTCGATTTTTTTAGTTTTCCCCCCCAAAAGTACCCCTAAACTCAATTTTTTTTCTTTTACGATATGTACTCCTGATCGGGTCACCAAACTATACATTGATACCAAATTTCAACATCTTCCGTTTAGCAGTTTAGGAGAAAATGGCTGTGATGTGACAGGGGCAGAAATCCTGAGTATATTGTATATACGGAACCCTAAAAATAGTTTATTTACTGTTTAATTTCCAACTTTTTCACCACTATTCTTAATATTAGACATTCCTTTCTAAATGTCATTTTAATGTATGACTTCTGTGATACTATTAAATTTGATTTCCTTGTTCTTGATATTTGGTTATACTTGTGAGTTTATCTTTACTTTTAGAGAACATAAATCTCAAGAAGAACCGAAGGAGAAGAGTTAGAGAAGTGATAACAACCAAAAAAAGAATGTGAAAGTTATGTAAGAATTAAAAGACTGTATTTGAGAGAATTGAAGATGTACAGACAAATGACTTTTGACTAACCTAAAAGAACAACAACAAAAACTGTAGGATTGAAGGTTTAAAAATTCTAAGACACTTACCACACGATATCAGAGCGAGTTGGATGGGGGCAATTCTTTATTTTAACGTTTTTCTACAATTTCCATCAGAAAAGCCTTGTACTCGCCAAAATTGTATCGCGTTCAATGATATTTTCCTACTCCTAACCGGATTTGCTTTTTATATAGTTTTTTTCCGATTCCTTAACTCCAATACAGTCTCTTGGCCTTCCAAGTCTATGCCCCCCTCCAGTATCCATGTGATAACTTGTTTAGGTACGCTATTCTCTTATTTTTCTTGGAAAATGAATTTCGGCATCTATTCTCTGTCATCTTCTGATTTTGATCAGTACCAGATTAGTTGTTTAATCTTGTTGTAAATAACAGCGTGTTCGATTCCCATTCCTCTGTTCTATTATACTGAATTTTATTCCTTCTATATTTTCTAATTTTAGTAGTAAATTGGCAAGGAAATTACTGCATTTCAAAAATAGAATTGTAATGTGTTAGGTAGAGGCAAATATAAACGTAAATTTTTAGTTTTTAGGAAAAAAAATTGAGAATTATTGGTAAGGGTAGCCATATCTTACTTACTTTTGCTTATTTTTTTTACTTCCTGTCCTTGTCCAGCAACCTAATAGGCATAAATAATGTCAATAAACTCACAATATGTTCCTACGACTGTGTTTGACAACCCGAACCCCCTTAAACCAAATTTCGTTTCCTTGCTGCTACTAAAGGTATTCAGTACATAGACAACATTTTAAACTACTGCTGCAAAAACATTATGTAGATATCTCAACAAGTAGGATGGCTAAAATACTAACAGCAAAGTTTCTAAGAAAACATACAACAGAGAATTTATAATAGATATAGCGGTGGAAGATAAATACCAAGTCAATGCATTTCAATTATTGATCACGAGATACAGACCATTTCTAGACTTGGCTGCTTTGGCTCTAATCGCTAAGATTTATGGTGAATATAGACAATAGAGAGATTGGGAATGTAGGTAACTATAAAATAGTTATTTGAGAGCGAAAAAAACAATTCATGTTGTTATCGTGTAATGTCAGCTTTGAATCTTTGGTCGAACATGTAGGGCGCTTGACGCAATACAACTAGTAATTATCGACAATCACGTGCAAATTTTAGGAAGTGAAAAAATATATTTCGCATAGCAGAGTACGAGTTAAGGGCTGGAATGGAATTTCGATTAACTACCATCCAATATTAATAGGTTCTTGGAGGATGCAATTTCCACATTATATTGGTATATATACACAATTTCCCAAAGCTTTTGGCTACCCCAGTTGAGTATTTTGCCAAAATCCCTGGTATTTTAACATTTGTTTAACATTTGAAATGAATTGGCACAACTAAGATTCTTATCCAACCCAAACTGTGTTTCAATAATTATTTCCATATCTGCCAGTGTTCTTCATGGTAAATGATTTTTACTCATTACCATTTTCATTACATGTTCATCAATCATTAATTTCCTTATGTTCATCAGTATCAGATTTTGTCACTTTGAATGCATCTTTGCTTGTTTCTACATTACTTGGCTTGTAACACTCAAGTTTTCCTTATTCTTGTTAAGCAGCAATTAAGATTTTTCGGGATAAATTTGAATTAACAAACTGTTCCTTATCACCTTGTCTTAACTGAAAGTTGTTGATTATTACATTCCTTAAATTTAAGGTTTGGGATGTCTTACCCTGTTGGAACTTTATTTACCATCTGAGATAGCTTTAGTTTCTTTATTTTACCTATACATCAGCTCCGAAATATGTTTGTATTTTATATACTCTTTATTTTAGCACGATTTTACATCTGACAACTATAAACACGTAGACTAGTGTAGAATATTGTCAAGAATGTGGAAAACGGAAAGGAATTCCAAACTCTATACGTGTAATCGCAAACTAGGAGATGTCAAACTACCCGAAACAATTATAATTAGTTTCGGCTTTTTGTTAGTTGTATGCCAAATTGTTTACTCTAAACCTACCATCATTTTTGAAGAACTAGGCAATACATAATAATATAAAATTCATATTGTAGGCAAAACCTTAATAACAAAATTCAAGAATTTTGGTGTTTCTGTGTTAATGAACCCAAAATGAACAATACGAGAAATATTCACCTAAGTAACAAATGTGATATAACGATTTATAAAAGCAGACGCTGAAATAGAAATGTTTCACGAGAGCAGCTACATTATTGAAAGACGCGTTGCGCGACCTGAATGACCACGATAGGTCAAGACGCGATAAAATGTACGGTTATTCGTTCCTCCATAACTTAATGCAGACAAAGAAAGGTCTTCGGGTATAGCAAGTCACTTACAGTATGCAGAAGAGAATTAACGAAACCAGTTTGTTAAGAAATTATCTTCTTTGGAAATATGTAATACAGTAACTAATTTAAAAAGAAATTAGATGGTGAAGTTCTTTGCATTGATGCTCAACAAATCATAAAACAGCAATAATTTTCTGTAGCATTACGCATAAAATATGAAACAATAGACAAGCAGCAATTTAAAATGTAAAGCCAATATGTAAGATTAAGTCTTTGAAGATAAAATTTTTGCACAATTTGAAACCAAAAAAGGGTTCTAAATGAAGAAAATGAGAAATTTAACATATGGTGGTGCATTTTTCACTTTCTAACGGGTTTTCGACCAGACTCTTTCCCAGCAAATACGTCCAAAATTTATTTAAATATTTGTGCAAGTACATTGAATATCAGTTTGGAAAACAGCATATTGCTGTAAAAAATGCTGTGAATATAAAATGAGGAATGCAATGACATATGAAGTCCCTGAGTGTACAAAACTTGCATGATAAAGTTGGAGTCAGTAGAAGAATAGTTCCAATAAATTAGTAGTCCTTAATAAGTCACAATAGAACTTTTGATAAACTTCACCTGAAATATAAAGCAAAATTCAATTCAGTTATGCAGTGAAAGGAGAGGAAAGAGCAACTGACAATATGTATTTTACCCTATCACACTCTCAAATAATGGTCAAAAGCTGTGTAATTTATATTAGATAATTTTATTTTGACAATAGGTATTTATTTGGAAATTGTTTAAATGATAACGAAATAGTTTAATTTAAAATAATATATATATATATATATATATATATATATATATATATATATATATATATGCTTACGACTATTGACCCAGATTATTACTATGAGATACGTATGTAGTCTTGGGATGTAGAGGTCAGGTGCAAATTAAAACAATTTAATCATTAGATTACAACGTTTCGGGGTTTAATATTACTTAATAATTTACCCCTTCATCAGGTAATGTGATTGTATGCCTTTTCAAACCGTGGAGTTTACAGATTATATTACTAATTGTCCTTTAAACATCAAACTGCTCTAGAAATTCTTATCCTGATTAAAATATAAAATACTATATACTATATATATATATATATATATATATATATATATATATATATATATATATATATTGTGTCACACCAGAATTCAGTGTACAAGGCAGTTGAAATACTACATAATAGTCCTAATGGATTTTTGTCCGTTAAAAATGAGCAGCTGTGGTGACGTAAACATCTGAGTAAGCTGAAGCACAGTTTAAAATATCAATCAATCATATTAATTTATTTAATGGACAAGTAATGTTATACACAGGTACCTGTATGTAACACCTGTGTCGTGTGTTGTAATACAGTAATAGAAATGACAATATACAAAAGACTGACGAACGTTATAAATTAGTTTAGTTAGATAATGAAGTTCGAGAAGTACTTCCGATTAGGTACTGAGGAAGTGCCAAAAACGTATAGACAAATTACTGGTTCCAAATAGTTTGTTTGATAGATGTGAGAGTTCGAAGCACAGAGTGCGGACAAGAAGTTGTGAAATTTCAACAGCCGTGAAGTGCGATAATGTATCCAGTTTAAAAGTTCGATAAAATAAATTTTAATAAATAATTTCATAAAAATTAAGTACTGTAAGAGCAACAATACTGGAATAGGAATGTTCTTTATGCAGATTACTCTGAATATAATCAGTAATTTCTCAGATTTTGGTAAAGTTGCCAAAAACTATTCCCCAATCTCAATCGTTCAAAATGAACTTAACCTTGAACACATGAGTCAAGATATAATACAAAATAACAATTGTTGTGAAAGAAATGAGTAAATATAAAAATTAAAATTGTATATAAATAGACACTTTCTTTCAATTTTTCAGCATTTCTGTTGAAGGATATGTGTTTTACTAACAAGTAAGTTCACATAACTCTCAGTCCCAGCAACAGAAACAAAAATATAATATTCTGTTCTATTTTTAATTTTAATGTTTCTAAAAGGTCATTAGGTGCGATACTTCTAAAAGTGTAATTTAGATTTCGAAAATTTCATTTTGTAGATTTCCACTCATGAAAATATTTTTTCATCATGCAGCGGCTCACAGTTTGGTTATGGATGTTCGTCAAGCTACACACCGCAATGTGGCCAATTTTCATCACTTTCTGCAAGAGGACCTGCACTTATTTTTCTTCATACGCTTACAGGGTGTGGACGATTTAGACTGCCTCTTTAGGCACCAATTGTTGATATATCGAAGTCAAGAATGTTGGCTAGAACCAGGTCCTCTCCTTCCTACAATTTTACCTATTATTATTATTATTATTATATGTCTCAAATATGAGATTTTACTTTGCTTTCTAATTTGAAGCAGTTAACTTTCAGTTCCAGCTCTCGTCACTAGGAATTTTCTTATTTTTTATTCGGCCAGCATTTCAAACTCCTCAATGCGGTTCAGTGATTGTACTTTCAGTGACCATGTTTCAGCTCCGTAATTTATTATGTACCATATTATTCATTTTGCTCTTAGTCTCAGGTGTAACGGTGCTCTTCTTCTCGACATCAATATTTCTGAAATTTGCCAAATATTTTTGGCATTTTTAACTTGATTTCCTCATCACTATCTACCTTATGAGTTCTTGTGCAGCCAGATCAATTTAGGCAATTCACTTAGTAATATACCAGTATTATAGACAGATCAGTTTTAGAACTTCAGCTTGGTTGTTGTCTTCTCCAGGAGCTATTCCAATTTTTAGATATTTACTTGTACTTTATTCAAACAAATATATGACAATTAGTTCGCCGACACTACATCTTCTGACAATGAGAGAAAATTAACTTTGATATGTTGAGTTGTTTTTATTTCCTTTAAATTTCAGTAGGTATCACTATTAAAGAAAATCTCCATATAAACACACATTTTGCTATCTATTATTAGCTTGGTATTTTACTATTTTTGGAAAACTAGGTACGACTTAACACATTTTGTATCAACATTACATCTCTTAAATAAATTTATTCCAGTAAAATGAAATATCCTCTAATTATTTTACGCCATCAATAACCAACCCCGTTGCCTTTGCCTTGCTATTAGATATTTGTTAGTCGTAAATAATTCCATGCAGATACTTTGCTGAAGACCTTTCTATTTGTAATATTCTCTCAGACATACTTTATGGCGTACCACGTTGAGAGAATGTAATAAATTGAGTTAAAGCATTTCGCCAAGGATATTTATGATTGCCGTACATTAACTCGAAAACGATCTTGCAGTCTCATTCAATTTGTTGAAATAAGTACTTTTGTGAATAATTCTTCGTTTTCTAAAAACCTGTGACATATTTCAACTAGCAAAAAGGTAGAGGAGGTCTGTGGGTAGGCAATATCATACAAAATAGAATATTCTGCGTGAGAAACTAAAAGTGACAAGATGCAATTACAAATAATGGTAAACAAAAATAAAACCCGCCTTTTATAAACAATCTAATTTGGTCCTTCAGCAAATCACAGCTTTTGTAAAGTTCAATATGAAATTTTATCCCCTGATTCATTCCTGAAATTATAATTAAATAAGTCTCTAGGCAAAACGTAACAACTATATGGGATCATTTAAATGAGTTCACAATTAGGCCTTTTTTGAAATCGATTAACAAATAGAGAATAAGAATTGGTTAACCGAAAAGTCAAGAAGTTTTTTCTACATTAAATTCAAGCAGATATATATTTTTATTAATAATAGCCAATAAATGAAATATCTACGGATAGCACTTTTCAAATCACCCAAATTGTGAAATTTTTAGCCTCACAAAAAGTCTTGTAGCTATCGGAATAAATGGAATTCCGATGGCGTAACATAGAGTGAATATAGAGTTGGAGAAATATCTCCTACTCCAATTCATTAAATTTTTCGCGGATTGTAGAATAACGCATTTCCTGTTGAAAATCGCTGGGCACATTCTAATTAAAAATGAAGTTACTCGCTCCAGTGGTTCACAGTAAAGGTCTGTATTTAAACTTGGTCCAGGTTTCAATAATAAACGGCCCGGGGAACACACCAACAAATACCAATGTTATGTGTTAAGCCTGGGCTAGAAGCACTTTGGCAAATCGGTTTTGCAATGTAATTTATCACAGAGGACCCATTCTTCCGTTTCTATACTGTATCGTTGAAGCAATAAATTGCTCGTGGTGAACCAGTTAACTTTTTTTTAATCTGCTGCAAATGTTCTTGGATTGTCGACCAAGGTTAACAATAACGTATTTACCACTAGGCAAGGCCCAGGAACAACATCCCTTTTCCAGATTCTCTTCGTACACACAACTTATCCTTTACAGGGTGTTCCTTAATGGCATGCTAGTATTTCACGCCCTCATCATCGTTTTATAATTTGGTAATAACCTTTTGCTGATAGCATGGTCTAGCACTGGCGACACATCTTTCAAATTTCCACCTTTTCAACTGTATATGGTAGGTTATGCGCCTGTCATGGTCATAACGGGTACCAGGTAATCATAGGTTCGATTGCAGAAAAGGAGCCTGAGAAACAGATACCACATCCAAGCAAGGCAGCAAACGGAAAATAAGTGGGTGATCATTGGACCCATTTTAATATATAAACTTCATATAAATATACGTTCTAAACTTTTCACATATAGGATAATAAGTTCTCGAAATCTGGAGTATATAAAATTTCAATATTCGATATCTTGAACAGATTAAATAAAACTGACTCAACATTTGCTAATCATTTTGTTACTACATGGCATACCTTTCCTGAATTACAAGAAACAGAGATCATTCACTCTTACAATTTTAAGCCATTTATTAAAACACTTGAGAATATAGAACTTTACAAAAGCCATAATAATTCCGTTTCTTGTAATTTAGTACTTAACGAGAAGGTGGAAATTCAAAAGAGCATCCTATTTGAGATTTTTAAGTAACTAATAGTCAAAAATCATATTTAAATATTTTTAATGGGTTTCTCACTTTGTTTCTATTTCAATATTCTTCTACACAAAAACCCGATATTTATGTAATCCTTAGGAGAATTCAACATGTACCTACTGTTATAGACAAGGTCTATTTCAAAATATTTTGTCGTCATTCATGAATTTGTTTCCGTTTGAAAATGACATGGTATTGTCGAATCTAGTTACGGTTTTTTATGTTTATTTAATTAAATTAGTGATATAAAACGAAGCAATTCATTTTTCTACCATCATAATGATATTACAAAGTAATGTCTTCCACCATCATCATCCAACATCTTCAGTGTCCTAGGAATTATATTATTGCAAGTTTTACCAGCTTGAATATTTTTTGGTGTTAATTATTCTATTTACTTATTCTATCCTCAGTTTGTTTCTGTGTCAGATAGTTCTTTAAACCTATCTATGTATAGTGTATCATCATCACTAATCATTAATAAATTTGTTTGTACTGTTATAACTATAACATCAACTGTAAAGATTGCTATATCAATTGTCATTGGGTAAATACGCCTAAAGGTATATGTCACGAAATTGGAAGATAATGTAATAAATAATACAACTATGAAGGAAGCAGTTGAAGCATATACATTCCTGAGCTAATTAATAACATAATTACTAAAAATTGTACTTGCATGACTCGCATTCTAATGATTCTCAATAATCTGCATCAATCAGAAATATCAGCACAAAAATATCAGACCATGTCACGAAAAAAACCATAGTAACATTACTTAGAGACTGGCTTCTAACAATCTAAATTACAAGAAACCTTCACATTACCCAAAAAAGTGGATAAGAAATAAGGGGTTTGTACTGCATATCACCCACCGAGTAAAACTCCAGAATTAGCAATGAGCAGAACATTTCACACTCACTTAAAAAAACAAGATATAATATAAGATTGGATTATGACATCAGGAAAAGAACACGAATAACTAATTCAAAAATGCCAACTACGCAAAAGAAAAAAATGAGAAACAAATGTATATACGTAAGAATACACCATGAAATATGATGATGATGATGATAATGACACCCCTATTTCAACAAATTAAATAAAGATTTTGTTTCATTCTGTATTCTTTCTTTTTCATTTATGTAAAAGTATGTTTCTTTATTATATATGCAAAACTTTATTATCATCCATTTGTTAACATAATGTACAGTGGTACACCAAACATCAATAGATTCAATTATTTGGAAGCCCTTGCCTAGTATACAGGCTCGTGGTTGTACTTCCCAATTTTCCAAGTTATTCCTCAAATCACTTCAAATTATTTACACATATGAAAATAGATAAGCAAGGGAATGAATGGGATAACTTGAAATTTGTTTCAACACCGACACCACACACTACCTTGACCTTGAAATACACATACATAATGTGTAAGAAACAGAGACCAGGTAAAATACATTATGAGTTTTTTCTTTTATAGAAGATCAACAATATATAGGAGATAAACTAATATAACATCCAATTAATATAGAAAACCTGCACAAAATTTGCTTTTCTAAGAAAAACTCCAATTCTCTCTTTACAATATATTGCATTACGGAATTGGCATATCTCAGAAGTCAGAAAGAAGGCTATTAATTCCATACACCTTTTGTAAAATTTTTGCCGCATTTATAATTCATCAGATATGTGCTTTAACTTGCAAGTTAATAATTCAGCAAATTTTATTTGGCAATTATAGAAACTTAAATTAAGAATTAAATTACACTAGGGATTAATACTCCAGTCATAACAAAATAGTGACAATTATTTTAATTCTCCTGAAATTTATAACCATTATTAATGATAACACAAGGAAATAGAAACAGAGACAGGAAATAACAAGAGACGGGAAGTATAATTCGTAAGAAGCTTTCGCTTCCATCGTTCAGTCTCAGATAACTGCCGCTCTTTATTATGACATTTTTCTATGCAAATTAAGATTAAGAATTTCATGGCGTTTTGATCACGTGACTTTCTATAGTACGAATACAGTCAAACATTAAAAAAATTCACATGACCTCAAAATGTACTATCCCCGTGTACTCAATACTGGGTTAGAGTAGCATTTTTTAGCACAATAATTTTTTTTTATGATTCTTGAAAGGTAGCTTTTTAAATGAGAATCTTTTCAGACGTCACATAATCTTATTAAATTATGTGAGGAAAACAGGAACTTGAGTACAATTCTTTATTGCAGGTTTTCTCGTCAAAATCATTTTGTACATTACTCATAAAACAATTAGTCATCCAGTATGCATTTTAAACGCCCTAGTAAAAAGAAAAAAAAATTCTCAAACACAATTCCTTTTCCATCTCCAGCGGGTAGAATTAAATTAGCATTTTGCTCAGGATTGCAATGTTTTTCCAAACATTTGCATAATATGCGGGTAAAGCTGTAGTGACTGATTATAATATGAACTTATAAATCGAATAATACTAACGCTTTACTCTATTAACAAACTTGTGTTTTTATTCATAAATGTATGTGATGCTTAAGTTATACAATTACGATTTCCGATTATTGGTTTGCTCTAATGAAACCTCTTTACTGCTAAGCTTGTAATTTAATAATAGCAATGAATTACAATTACGCTCATTCATTGGTAATTGCATCCTCAGACCTAAGATCCTTCGATTTTTTAAATATTTAATTTCTTTGAAGTATATACTTTAAATAGCCGACAATCCTATTAGATCCGTGCTTTTTTGCTTCGAGATCATAAAGAAATTCACTAATGTTGGAAGTTAATTTATGTAGGCCGGAGCGTATATTCTTGCTGAACTTATGGATTCAACTATAATTAGGAATAACCTTGTGAGCAAGAGGAATTTGTCGGAAATTATCTCTTTTTGTGTAAAGAACTGTTGTTTCATTTTTTAGATTCAACCTACAATGAAAATTTTTCTGGAACATATATTAGTTATAAAACATTTAAAAAACGCTTCGTTTTTGATATATAGTGAGAACTTGCGACTTGGAACAAATTTATTTTTAATTAGGGATATACTTTTTGGAAAATCATTCGCAAGCGTCGACTTTTAGTTTTGTCAGCAGCTTATGCTGATGGTAACTTCAGGTATTCAGGATGGTTCAAAAATACATTCCAAACATTAATATCAGTTTTTTAATTGGCTACCCAGGTTGTATTTAACTTATGGATTTGTTATCGAGATCTTCTTATGTTTGAACCATGCCTTACTTCTAAACTGAAAAATTATTTACAAATTATCAATTGAGCATATGATTATCTAATAAAAATTCTGGTTTCAAAATTTCAGGGGTTCTGAAAATGAAAGTTTTATTACTACAAGAATTAAAAATTTGAAATAATCCCCGACACAAAAACTTCTAAAAAGTAAAAATACAAATATTCCGCACTTGTTACGTTTGGAATTTTTACCTGTGACTGGTACTTATATATGCGTACCAGTTCTACTGGAGCAGGTCCAGTATTTAGGACCCACCTTTACCACGAATCGGCTAAAACACACACAAAAAATTTCATCACAATCGGTCCAGCTGTTTGATTACAGAATATATATATATATATACTTGAATCCGATCGCAGCGCCATCTACCGGACCCAATTATGAATCTGAATCAGAGACCCACTTGAGTGGGTCCAACCATTTAGGAGTTCAAAAAAGTTTTCCTACAATCCGATTGCGGCTCCACCTACCTGATCAATTTGTGAATCCTCAGGGACCCACTCAGATGCACACGAAAAATTTGGTCAAAATCGATCCAGATGTTTAGTAACAGTTCAACAAATTCTGGGTAAGACCCTTTTGTCAAGTAGAAAATAAGCTGATGATAATCAAACGACTGGTTATAGTTTCTTAAATGTAACCAAACACTACCTTGATCATGTCAGCGTTCAAACACAAAAAACCGCATCAAAATCGATCCATTTGTTTAGGAGCTACGATGCCACAGACAAACTAAATAAATAAATTCTTGACCATTGACTTCTTGTAACATTTCAGTTCAACTTAACTCAAGGCCGTAAACAGGAAGAAATTTGGGATTGAAAATGCATTTTAACAGATTGATAATATTTTTGGTTCTATACATTTTACGGAAATTGAAATAGTTGAATAGTAAAAAATAAATGTGGGTGTTAATAAATCCATATTTTTTCAAAAAAAATGTTTAAATTAACTAACCAAAAAAATTACTGCGTATATTCATTATAATTTTTTTAATGAACAAAATATACAATTATGTGTTTCTGTTATTATTTCTGTTAATTCTGGGATTTGTTATTAGTGATTTGTCTCCCGTTAGTCACAAGCCGACTCTATAACAATTTTACATAAATAACTAATTGTCAAGTGAAGCTTATTACATGAAAGAATAACATGTTTAACTGAGAGACAATGAATAGAACTTTTGGTCATAGAACAGTATGAAGAAAGGACTCGAATACATTCTTAACTTTTCGAATTGTTTAATGGCAAGCACCTGAAGAGGTTCATTACACGATCGGTAGTTGGTAAAATCGCAAAAAGTTTAGAGACATTGACCACATCAAAAGACAATTCACCACCAACCACCCTAAAGCTGTAGTCAACAAGCAATTCATTGTTTTGCTCAATTTTTTATTTCAAGTCGATAAGTAGATGCAGAACAGTCAATAAGTAATTCACGAATACTAAAATATTTTCAGAAGAATTAATAACACTTATACAAACTATATTTAGTTTAGAAACGTACTGAAGGTGATGTCGACCGCAGATTGGTATTTTGCGAAAAATTATAGATACAATAACAATGTAATATTTTGTTTAAATGGTTCGGAAAAAAGCCAAAATTTTCGATATTGGGCTCTACCGAACCCAGAAATTGAGTATGGAAAGTCGTATACAATTCCCGAAGGATTTAAACGTATGGAATGGAATTGCATATACTTCAATTATGGGTCCTTTTTTATTGAGAGTAACCTTAATTTATTTACACTTACTAAACTACTAAATATACCCGGCTTAACTGCACCTTACATGAATGCCGAGAACCCAAACATAGCGGTAGATTCAATATGGTTCCAACAGGATGGGGCTAATAATTCGAGGATAGTAATACTAATAGTACAAATTAATGAATTGGAAGGCGAAGTTTTATTTAATGGCCAGCTAGGTCTCCACATGTTACTTCATTAGGTTTTTGTCTATGGACTCAACTGAATTGCAATACTTCCACAAACCTTAAATGAATTCACTATACAATTTGAAGTTCTATCTGCCCATTGTCAGGAAGTTAATTCCAAATTATTTTCTGCAAGCACTATTACAAAATTCTTTATTGGAGAACTGAATTCGAAAGATTGTACTTTGCAGGCCGAACTTAAAAAAATTCAGTTTTAGTAAGAAAAATTTTATTGTATGCTTTGCAAATTAAAATACTAGTTATTTTCTGCTTGTGTAGTTTATCCGAAACTCAAATCATTCGCGATTAGAATGATGTCAAATTTTAGAGGCCGAGAAAAATTCTGCAATAAATTGTTAGTGACAAATGTTGCTTGAATCATCAATGACGTGATCAAGCCTTTCCATTTTCCGCACTTAACAACAAATTACTAATTCAGATTTAACATGGAGCGAAATTAAGCATAGTACAAAAGTAACAGATTGACCCAAAACGGCCGCCTACAAAACCTATGTATTCAATTCGAGCATTGTTGGTTTTCTTTCAATAACGGTAGATATCGGATGCACCCTAACATTAACACTCCAATTTGTGTAATTTATCATCAACTTTTGGCCCTCACTGAACAGTCCAAGGCTACCTTAATTTCATTGAATTTTTTTGATAGACATAATTAAAACACTTACATTTGAGAAGTCTTCAAAAATGGTCATACCTGCAAACAAATAAAAAACAATAATTTAAAATTATTCTCGTCTTTTTGACCATCAATTAGAAAAGTACTCCAGAACCCTTATCACAAATAATATAACCCAATTTTTTTTGCCTTTGAACAAAATACTTATGCACTTCCCTCCTCTTCTCTTAGAAAGGTAACATCTTTTAGGAAATTGCAATTCAACACCTACTTACAGTTTATGAAAGATGTAAATTATAGGGTATTTGGTTCTTGTCTCAAATTGTTTATTTCTTGTGAAAGTAAAACAATTATAAGTGTTACATCTTAAAGGATGGGAACTCACTCTTATTTGAGAGATCTCCGTGAATCCCATGGCGTGCTAATGAAATATTATCTTATACAACTTTTACTAGACAGAGTAATTATAATCAAAACCACTTTCAAGTTTATCACATTCTCAACTAAATTTTACTTTCTGTTACCAATTTTTTAATCCCGTAATAATTATAACTTAGTCATGTTTTGTTTGTCTTAAATACTAATCATCAAATCCGTTAATTAATAATAGAAGAGGATGCTAATATTTACAGTTTATATGGTGGTAGACAATAATATGTGTTTAAAAACCCAACAACAACAACTTCGTGAAATAATTAATTTACCAGTAAAAAAGCGTACTGACAGTCTTGGAATTTCTGTCAGCTGTCATTATTAAAATTACTTCTCCCATACTGAATAGAAAAAAAAAAAGATTTACCTACACCGTTTTGGACTATATTCAAAGTATAGACTTTTTGAGGTAAAGCTTCTTAATGAAGACCACATATACACATAGGAAACTAGATAAGTATGGTATTGAAATGCAAACTTGAAATTGAATTTGTTTCGACACTTCGTTCCGACCGAAACCACACTTGCTTGATACTGAAATACTCATACAACTTAATTTTCTTTGTAAGAACCAAGCACCGGTTTATATATTAACAGTCTCATCGTTTATAGAAAATCAATAAATTATAGTAAATAATTAATTTTAAATTAGAACCATAGTTCAGAACGGCACAAAAAAGGCAAATTTATAAATGGTATCGAGAAGGATGACAAACTTGTATGGCCATTAAACTGAAAATGTGTCCAGTTGAAAGTTCAAAAAGTGACCAGAAAGGAGATGATGTAGAAAGAGGGTATGATGTAAATTGTAAACTGTTAAACATACTGGGAAAGTAATATTATTGTTAACCAAGTTTTGTAAAATACATATTTTATTCTCAAATATCTAGTAGATATTCTAAAAACTATTGGCGTGCTATATTCCACCCTCTTGGTAAATCAGCGCCACCCTAATTTAATGCATTTGGAACGACATTTTTTTAAAATATGTATTGGATTAAACCATATTACAACAGCTATTTTGAAACTAAATCTGGAGATGCGGTGAAACTTAAAAAATATCTAATAATAATGTAATCTCTTATAATGAAATTGGTCCCATTATGTATTGACAGAATATTAATAGGTGAAGTATGTTTTGAATTATTATAATCCCACTAATTTTACAGTTAAATTAAAAATTAACTTACACGTCATATGTTCCTTTGCAATTATATTTGAATTAAGAATTAAATTACACAGTTTAACAGACGAATATTTGAGCCTTAACAAAATAGTAACAATTATTATAATTTTGAAATTTATATCTTTTGCAAAGAATGACACAAAGGAAGAAAAAAGAGAAAGGAAGAATGCGAGAGGCGGGAAGTATATATCCTAAGAACCTTTCGCTTATATTGTTCAGTCTCAAATCGCTGCCGCTATTTTTTTGAAGAAGTCAGTAAATATGTTTATACCAACTGAACTACGCTACCGCCTGTAATGAATTATTTTGGGGGGTGGGGGTATTAAACATGCAGAGTGAAAGAAACAACCTGAAAGATTGGAAAAACCCCAAAACAATGAAAACTTATGGATAGTTGACAAACTGATATCAAATTTGTTTACGATAATCCTGTGCATTCTGAAAATACCTACACCAATTTTAAATTCTGAACTTGAGAGAAGCCCTCAGATTTCCATCTAGTCGGAGAAACGTTGTTTTAGTGATTTACAATTGTAAGTAATAGTCAAATGATTTATTTCTTCAAGTGACTAAATATCGACAATCCAAAACAGAATGCTTAATTTTAATATTTTAATCTAACCATAGCTATAAACATCGAGAACCTCATTGTCACCCTTAAAACTCTTGTACTGTATTTGTCAGCTGGAACACAGTATGGGTAACTTTGTAGCTACCAAACCAACAGATATTTTCCAAATTAAATGTTTTGAAATAGTGAGTGAACTTTTTTTCCTTTAATTGTTGAATAATTTTCACATGAAACTCACTTCATCAAAGTAAATTTAAGTTGAATCGAAACAATATACGACCTAAAAAGTTTACTTTACGGATTTTTGCCTTTATTTTCAGAAATATGGTAGGTTTTAGGGTGCAGAAAAAACGTATGAAATCACCTCTAAATCTACCTTAATGGATTGGAATTAAAAGTATTCAATTCGATTGAATCATTACAGAGAAATCAATGGGGATTCATTGTACAGTATTCCCTTTATAATTTTTTTTTTTCGATTTTCTTGAAAACTATAAATCTTAAGTTAATTACATAAAATTACAGTGATATCTCTTAACACAATTCTGTTGTTAAATTATCGAAATTGGTTAAGTAATTTGGGAGTAACATAGAAATTTCGTAGTAACCGTTTTGTCTTCAAACGTGAAGGTAAAAGTTATAAAACTTTCTTGAAATTTTGACAAAACTATTATTTGGGATATTATCTAAAAATAGATCAATTTATTTTTGTTAATATAATTTATCAATCGAAATAATTGGTATTCTCCATAAGATGGGAATAGTATGTTTACAAAAAAAAACACATTTTAGTCTTAATAAAGAATTTAAAATATATCCTTGAAATTCCAGCGCGTAAGAAAATGTGTACAATCTGACCTACATATCAGGCACTGGAGTTTTCAACAAGATTTCAATCGTTTCTGTGAACTTATACTTGTACTGGGTTATGGACAACAATAAATTACAGCGAGTACCACTGAATGATGTCTACTTTTTTATGGCATCTAAAAGACGATATAAGTAACTGGAATCCTCATTCCGTTGATTTTCATTTGGAAGTAATTTAAATTATTATGTTTTTCTTTATTGTACGTATATACGTATACCTTATATACAAAAATGCATTATAATTTCGAAAATTAAAAATACAAAACCCAGGCTGTTTAAAATTCCTTCTTGAAATACAATAAAATGTTATATCCATGAAAATGAATAAACAATTCTAATATGTAGTTTTTCATTTACAAACTAAAACTTCTACAATTTGACCTAAGTTGTTGTCACTAACTTTGGATAACTGAGAATTCCTCTTATTAAATTCAATAACTAACAACAAATTTCCATTATTTACTTAATGCATGGATAAAAAAAGAGAAAAAATAAATGAGTTTGTTCTCTAACCCTGCTGATCAATACAAAACAAAATATAACAATAATGTACACTAGATTACACAAAGACACACAAAAAAAGAGCTTGACCTTGGGTCCCCACTAGGTATGTGTACTCTAAGTGCCAAACTCGTATAGCAAAGCTTCGCATTTATGAATAAGTATAAAAAATGAGTGAAGAAATCCATGAATGAAGGAGTAAACAACTAAACTCCCGTATAAATTTATTAAAATATAAAAAAAATCAAACTAATATGAAAAATAAACTCGAGACGTTCGACCCTAATGGGTGCACTGATTTTTCACTTTACTAAAGGTACACAACGCCCTTCCGGCGTTTCAGTCGTTTTTACATCAAGAATTTCTTCTAAGGTTAGAACCAGAAATCCCCAAATTGACGAAATTCATATTAAAGGCATACGCATAACCTAGATCGATCTTGGTTTAAAAACATCCGGTCATAATTCTTTTATGAATGGGTCCTTGGTTCCAATTAAGACTGTAGTAGGTAGTAGATTTAGTTCGAGTGCGACTGCATTGTGCGAGTGACTACAAACAGATTACAGGGGAATATACTTGTATTCAAATTTTGCTACGGGAGCTTGGGACTTTCTTAGTACTGTTGTTAATTTTGAGAATTTAGACGTTTGTGTTTTCAAGGATATATAGTAAATTTCACAGTGGTTTTAGGGTTCCGTATATGCAATATACGGATACCCTTATAATATCACTCCGGATTTCTGCCTCTGTCACATCACAGCAATTTTCTCCTAAACTACTGGACGGAAGAGGTTGAAATTTGGTACATATGTATAGCTTGGTGACCCGATCAGGAGAACATATCGTAAAAGTAGAAATTTTGATTTTAGGGGTACTTCTGGGGGGAAACTAAAAAATTCGATCGTCCCCCCCCCTGATCTCCGAAACTGCTGAGCCTAAAATTTTGAAAAAAATAGGAAAAAAAGGGGAAATAATTAATATTAATTTTGGGGGCAAATTATAGAATTAAATAAAAATTTAAAAGTAATTTTTTGTCAAACGCATCATGTAATACATCAATGAAAGGTCCCATTCTGAGGAACACAAATATTTTTTTTTCACATTTAAAAAAATAATTAAAAAGTTATCAACGAAAATATACCAAAATTAACCCAACCCCCCCCTTATCTCCGAAACTATAAAACGTAAAGTTTTGAAAAAAATTAGAAGTATAGGGTCTGACCTGAAGTTTACTGGAAAAATAAGGAGGAACCTCTACTTTTAATTTTGGGGGGCAAATTACAGAATTAAATGGAAAATATAGAATTAAAATTGTTTCTAACGCATCATGTTATATATCAAATGAAAGGGCTCATTATGACGAAAACAAATATATTTTTTTCATATTTTTAAAATAAACTGTTTAAAAGATATTAACAAAAATATAATAAAATTTACCCATCCCCCCTTATCTCCGAAACCATAAGCTGCAAAATTAAAAAAAAATGAGGTGTAACGCCTCACCTGAACTTTACTGTAAAAATAAGGACAAACCTCTAATATTGATTTTGGGGGGCAAATTATAGAATTAAATGGAAACTATAAAATTAAAATTGTGTCTAACGCATCATGTTATATATATATATATATATATATATATATATATATATGACGAAAACAAATAAAGATTTTTTTTTTTTTAAATAAATTATTTAAAAGATATTAACAAAAATATTAAAAAAATTACCCATCCTCTCCTTTATCTCCGAAACCATTAGCTGCAAAATTTTGGTGAGGTATAGCGCCTCACCTTAACGTTTCTGGAAAAATAAGTAGAAACCCCTAATATTGATTTTGAGAGCAAATTATAGAATTAAATGGAAAATAAAAAATTAAAGTTGTTTTTAACGGATCAAGTAATATATCAAATCAACGGGCTTATTATGACGAATACAAATATATTTTTTTCATATTTTTAAAATAAATATATTTTAAAATATATTAACAAAAATATTTAAAAATACCTATTCCCCCTTTATTGCCCAAACTATAAGACCTAAAATTTTTTGTTTACAGGAAAAATACGAAGAAATCTCTAACATTAATTTTGGGTGCTAAATTATGGAATTAAAAGGAAAATAAAAAAATATTTTTAACGCATCATGCAATACATTAAATGAAAGGGTTCATTATGAGGAATACAAATATATATTTTTCATATTTATAAAATTAATTGTTTACAAGATATTAACAAAAAATATAAAAAAATTCCATTGCCCGCTTTATTTCCAAAACCATAATACCTAAAATTTTGAAAATAATTAGGGGTACTGGGGCTCACTTGAAATTTATAAGAAAAATTATTAGAAAACCTCCATAATAATTTTAGGGACAAATTATACAATTAAATGGGAAATCAATTTTCAAATGGATTATGTAATATACTAGATAAAAGGCTCATTATGTAAATTACAAATATATCATATTTTTAAATCATTTGTTTAATATAGATATTAACAAAAATAATTAAAACTTAATTCCCACTTTAGAACCTACACTATCTAGAAGTTTGAAAAATATATAATATTTGTATTTTTAAATAATTTGTCTAAAAGATTTAATAATTTATTATTTAAAACTTGACCTACTTTCCCCTTTATCTTTCAATCTACAGAGCCTAAAATTCAGACAGTAGATTATACAAGGCTTACCTGAAAGTTTATCAGTAAAATAAAACTCTAATGTTAATTAGAAAATTAAATACATATTTTTATGAAAATCAAGCGAATCATGAATCAGATAAAATAAAAAGTCTATGTGTGGAAAATAAAAGAGTATATTTTTTATAAATTTAAAACGCTTCCTTTAAAAGATAGGGTAAATATAAGAAAATGCCATCATTACCTGCTGGTCTGAAACTGGAATATTAGAATCTTAAAGGTGGTACGGAACCCTTAGTATGCTAGTCCAACTCGCACTTCACCAAATTATTTTAAATTAGGGGTAAACCGAGACGTGCTGGGATGAAAATGATTCGGAGTCAACGACCCCAAAAACAGAGTAAATATTTTGAGGCTCCCAGGTTAAGCCTTATTTTTGTGTGACTGTGTTATCCATCTAACATAAATAACGTGAAATGAATTAATAGGGCCTTATTCAGAGTGTCCTTGGACATCCATCGTCTTGATTTATTTGATATCACAACCTTTAGATACCTTCAAATATGCTTTCGTCATGATGTGAATGATAAGAATTGAAGATGGTTCAAAACACATCTCAAAGATGTTTGAGATGCCTTTATTCTAGGTTGTATCCTTTTAATTTACAGCGTATGTTAATCAGATCCTTTGATAGCAGACGTTAGACTCTAGTCTCCAATATTTGATGGATATATTAGTCTATGTTTTATTATGTTTATTTTATCATGTGATTTTGTGTTCATCGTCATTAATATTTCTTTACTCTGGGTTGGTATTCTATTTTGTGTGTTTAAACTTCAGGTGTTGGTGTGTTTTCAATTTCTGTCTTCAGAATCTGTCAGAATAAATCAATTTCCTCTTCTTTTGTTATTTTTTTATCTAGCACATTCGCCTATATTAAAGAAAATTCCATTTTTCATGATAAGAATGTTTCTTATAAAGCGTGTAACATAATGCCGTATAGATTCTTTGGTAAGTAATAAATTATAACAAGTCTTAATCACATGTCAGAAAGTGTATGGTTTATGAAAAAATATTGTTCAAGTTGTCAATCAAATGTTTATTTAAGCATTCATTTGCAAAATAGCAACAACTTTATCAATTCAAGAGAGCAGTAAAAAAATCCTTCACTGCTAATATTGACATTTAAGCCAAATTTATTAATAACTTTCAAATGAGATAAACAAAACATAGCAACCTGGGTTAATCTGATTTCGTTTCGACGAGCGTACTGAAAGTAAATGTTCCGGTAGGTTCTGTATTGTAAAAAAGTAATGTGATAATTGATTTGAATTAGTTTCAATTTAATATCACAAATTGGACAATTTGCGTGAAATGTTATTATTTTTCACGTGAACATGCATATTTCGCATTTTTTCTTGCAATTTACTTTTTATAGAATACTTTTTCGTTCTCCACTTTTCCATGTAGTCTTTCTGTATTCCGTACCTTACACGTACCGTCTACTGCATCATCTGCAAGGTTGCCAGATGTTTTGAAACTTAACAATAGAATAGTACCTGTATAAATAAATCATTGTCAGAAATTTTTATTCAAAATATCGGCACTGCATTATGTTACACCCTGTATGATGTATGTCATATATGGCTTCCTCATACTTCATCGATATCAAATTCCTCCAGATTGCTTATGACTTTAGTTTCGGATAGAGCTGACAAGTCAATATTATATGTTTCATTATTCTTTTGAGCTCCAAAACATTATATCCCTCCACATTATTACAATTTGTGTAGTTCCTGCATTAGTTTTTACTGTTTTCTATACTCTTATTTGGTCTTGAAGCTGAAGCCCTCAAAGATTGATCTGTCCTATTCCAAGGCTTAGCACTTTACCTGTTAGCACCTATAAGCTCCATTCCTTTATTGGAAACTACATTTTTGTTTTTAATCTCTTACTATATTAGCATTATAAAACGTAAATATTAGTGTACTGTACCTTTAGAAATCAACTACTTACATCCAACCTATTAATAATTTCAGGAAGGGCATCAAATGTAAAACTATAAATACTAGTTCTTATAATACGTACCAAATCCAAGATATTAATCTTCTTTTGAAGACTACAGACAGTGTAATTAATTTTCTAAAAATTTCGCTACCCAAGAAACTAGTTGAGATATCTTAGTCTTAGACAAGGCCTTACGATAACCATAACGACGTATATAAATAAAACGTACTCGATAATCCTCGGCAAGATTCCACGTTCCATTCTTGCTTATAATGCAAAAAAATAAAAAACGGCTGAAGTCTTCTTTATTAATTAAGCCAAGGTGGTCTGCAAGATAATAAAGATTTCTTCAAAGTTCGCGAGAAAAATTCTTTGCTTCTTGTAATTGCAAGCTGTGCTTTATCTCCAACTATTATTTATTTCCATTCGTATATATTAATTTACCTTAGATTCTTTTATATGCAATTACCTTAAGCTTAAGAATCCCGCAATATTTTACAGATAATACTCTATGTTATAAAGTAAATACATTCATGAAAACTTAGAAATTGCCGCTTTATTACAAAAACAATATTCTCTTCGGTTCAGCACTGATACAGGATCATTAGATAAAAAAACAATAAAATGTTTTAACAACGATAATTAGCAATAATAATTGGCTTATATCACTACTTCAGTGACAGTTTATAGGGAATAAGACCAAATTCGTAGAAAGAAAATATTGAAATAATATTAAAGTCCTGCTAAAATAATGGATAAAAGGTAAAGGGATGGTACTGCCCATGGAAAAGTTCTAAAGATTTAACAATCCTTCTTAGTGGGCCTTCCTGATTACAACATTTTTCACCAAGAAAAGTAAATACAAGTATCCTAAATTGGATTTTTTTCATAAATCGTAACCTTCTGAAAAATAAAACTCGAAAATTAATCTTCGACAAAATGATTGTTTATCAGTGCTTCATCGTTTTTCACAATACAAGGAAACGATAGAAATATATATTTTGTGGTTTCTTATGTTCAAATAATTTCCTTATACGAGTTTTGTTTTGAAAATATGGTTGTAACCACTACTTAAGTAAGAGTATGCTGTTAAATTTTATGCCAGAAATCCTTATTGACAGCGTTAAAGTAGAAAGTAACAAAGTAAAGAAATATTCAGTTTGTATTTATATATATTTTTATTTAGGGAGCAGTGATCTTAAATCAGAGAAAGGTCTGAAATGGTTTTAGTACAACGGTGAGTCAACTGCAGTTAAAGTGCAGGTGTTACTTAATGAAAGTCACATGAACTAGACAATTTTGTGTCTTAGTTCAACCAGTTTACTCAATGGTTGAAACCGGTCCGCCTTAAACGGTTGTGCATGATTTGCCTCAAACACGGGCGGCCAAACTAAGCGATCAATCTATATAATATAAAACGTGCAGTTGTACATGTGAAAAGCATCCCAGATGACATCAGGGAGCTAATCCTAGAGAAAAACAGAGCGAGAAGACTTGCATAAAAACAAGGTAACCGGGCAACAAGCGTAGATCCAACGCATTGAATCGGGCAGTGACTAAATCTCTAAGAACGCATTACAAAGACCGATGGAATGGTTACCTGGGGAAACTGGAACCGCAGAAACCAGAATTCTAGGCAAAAAATTCTGAGAACGGAGGACAGGCGTCCAGAACCTCCATTTCATGGCGAGCAGGATATAGTCTATTCCGACCTTGAAAAGGCAGAAGCATTCGCTGTCAACCTTGAGAAAGTATGTAGACTGAACAAACACGACGATAACGACGACGACCACGAACTCCTAGGCGAAAGACCAGCCAGAAGAATCGGGAACCAAGATAACATCCACCGATCAAGGCCACGACCCCAGAAGAGGTCCGGGAACAGATCAGACGACTCAAGCAACGAAAAGCACCTAGCCATGACCGTATATCGAATAGGATAGTCAAACGGCTCACCAGGAAGGCTGTCGTTTCGCTGACAAACATCATCAATGCAATGCTAGCTAAGACTTAAATACTATCCGAAGAGATGGCAGTCTGCCTACATTGTCATGCTGCCAAAGGCCAATTAGGATGGTACTTTTCCACAAAACTATCGCCCTACCAGCCATGAGTAAAGTAGCAGAAAGGATCTTCGCGAATCGACTCCAAGAGACCACAGAGTAACTGTTCGTGATTCCAGACCAGCAATTTGGATTCAGACATCGACACGCCACCGAACACTAAGTTCTACGCCTCAGACGGACTCAACCAGAATCGAAGAACAGCCTTCATCCTGGATGTAGCAAAAGCCTTCGACCGAGTATGGCATGATGGATTATTGGTCAAGATGGCCAAAAAAGGATTTCTCACTAACATCATCCAGCTAGTGGGCTCCTTTTTGAGACACGAGGAGTAAGAGTACGAGTAGACCAGGAGCACTCAGGATACCGGACCACCGAGGCAGGGGTTCGCCAACGAGCAGTCCTGCTCCAGATAATATTTTCAATTTAAATTGTAGACATCCCAAGACGCTATAATTGCCGAGTTCGCAGACGGGTCCGCCATAGGATGCCAATCTATTAGATTCAAGCCAGCCTTGAGGCGGCTGCAGCAAGCCACTGACAATTTAGCGGAATGGTGCCTTGAATGGAAGATAGCCATCAACGAGGACTAAAATCAAGCTCTGTTCGTCAACGGGAGACGCCGTAAGACCGTTCCGACAGGAAACCTGACTGTCCACGGCAGACAAATTCCATGGAAGAACGAAGTCAAATACCTTGGAGTCATCACGAGACATGTCCAAGGGACTCGCAATAAAGCCCGAGGTGCCCCTAATAGGAAGAGGAAGCAAGCTGGGACTTCTTAAGCTACTCTCATCAAGACAGTCATCTTGCCAATGCTTCAATAGTATGGGGACCCACCAGCAAGAGCAACAGGCGGGCCATCCAAAAGCAGGAGAACCTATGCTTACGCACCCCGATTCGTTCGTAACACGGTGATTTTCAACGATTTATGACACCAAGCAGTGTTTGCAGAAATCAAGAGCGGCTTACGCCAGACTTGAACAGCACTCAAATCTTCACCTGCGACAGCTAATCGACTATGACCCCAGATTTATTGACATATTCAACAGCCTAAGAAGCAACATTGCCTAAGCGAAGGAGAAGTCGACGAAGAAGCCCAGAGGTAGAAGACAAGTGAATATAAAATGAAGTACTTAATATTCTATTTTTCAGGAGACAAGAAGAGGACCCGGGAGGAAAACCAACCGTACCAAGCAAAAGAAGACGGGAAGAACACACACTCACCAAAAATCGAAGACAACGTGCCCGCCTACAGAAGGGTCTATACGCTATATACTATAGCAAACAATGAGCCACGAACCACAAATAAGACAGTTGGTGTACTACCAATAATGTAAAGCAACGGAAACAAACCAAAACCAAGCCATCCCAACAAGAAGACAGCGATTATGGAGAAGAAAAACTGCGTTAGCGTGAGGACATGCGTTAATTCTCAGAGGGTGGATGGCAAGGGAGCAAATGTCCTCTGTAATTTTCTGGAGGGCAAATCCAGATCTTTGGCTCGCGCAAAAGGTGTGTGGGAAGGCATTATTCGCACTGTACGTGGGCCTGGTTCAAACTTTTAACAACTCGGATGGCTCCAAAAAAACATTCCTTGTACTCCTGCTAAACACCATTGGCTTAAGGATGTGGCTGATCACAGAATTACTACAAGCAAGATTTGGATATTCGTAAACTTTTGATGACAAACGACGTTTAAAAGTAAATAAAAAAATGGTTTGATCGGGGGTGAAGCCAATAAACAATTTCTATGGTTGTGTTTTTAGATGATAACCACCCTAATTCCAACACCAAAAACCTGTACTAGCCTGAAGGTAATCTAATATCATACTAGCAATGTTTGTGTATTCAATCTTCCTCCCCAAAGAGGCTGTATATGTTTAACGACATTTGCCGATTTGGAGATTTAGATGTCTAGAGACCAATTAGTGAGGGTCTCATCTGAGCCAACATTCCTACTGACAAACCTGTTACACATTACATCTCACAAATAATGTTGAAATATTGATGGTATAATTAGTAGGTTATTTCTTTGATGTACAATCATTTTACAATTCTCATATTTATGTTGATTGTGAATTTATAACTTTAGGAATATTATTTCAATAACTAGTTAATTCATTGCATCTTCTAATATAATGTTTAATATGAAGTGTTATCTTAAGCCTGACATACAAAAATAATACTTTAAGCATAATTAATTTCTGTACTACAATACCACGCGTCTACGGTTTGTATTAATTAATCATGTTTTATTAACAGCTCAAACGACTGTGATTAAATATACATCTAGAAATCGGTCAGGCAAGCTCGCATCCAGTCAAGAAACTTTCTATTAGATAAAGTTTATTATAAATGTACTATAGAGCGTTCTGAAACCTAGCTTGGCTGGCGGCACCTATCTTGAGAACAGTCGGGATTTGGACGTAAGGGAAGACGAATGAAAAACTCAGCATCAGTTAACTTCAGATGTCGTGGTACATAAGATTACAGGCTACCCCTTTCTATTTTTTGACATTTAGAAACAGATCTGATATTTGTCGAAATCGGAGAACTAAGTTCTATTCACAGCTAGGTTATTGTCAAATCTTATAATCAGACCTTAATAACTTGAGCATATAGTTATGGAGATAGCTTGCAATGCACAAATATCGTACCAATAGAGAGCAAGAGGCTATTTCATCGATTGGGAGGTGCAGCTAATGAACTACATACTGCTCCCAATCGAGTGAAATAACCTCTTGCCCTCTCAATTGCCCTCTGTTCACTTGGCTCAATTGCAGGCTACCTGCAGAAGTAGAAGCTCCATGTTTAGTAAAGCCAACCAGAATTATAAAACCTCAAACAAAAAACCTGTGTCTCTTTTACAAATTCAATCCCAATGAGTACACTGTCAAAATATAAGAGTAAGCAATTTTATTTTTGTACAATTTTTTTCGGTATGTATCAGTCAATATTTTGTGACATATTTATGTGGTAAATACTTTACGTTATTTGATATTTATTAATTTCTTGGGAATAACACCACACCTCCGGTTTTCCCTTATAATTTTAGTGAAATCACTTAAATATTATATTTTTTTCTCCATTTTGTTAGGAGATTTATTTTTATATAATCTACAGAATTTTCTTGTGTGATCCTGCATATATAACAGCAGTAAACTCTTTTAGTTACGTCAGTTAATAATGTCGAATATTTTAATTTAACAATTTTTTTACTACTAAGTACAGGTCAAAGCATAAAGTACATTGTAATAAAACAATCATACTCGAATCATTTGAATACTTAAGTATTCAAGTTCTATCGAACAAATCCGGTAGAACTTTGTTATTATTATTCCACGGTGCTAACTTCCTTGAATTATTTGATTATACAAAGACAAATTAATGTATATTATACAGTCATATACTTTTCACATTATTTTACTTTCAATTTCTTTTAATTAACTACCAGGTACTCTTCGTTTTCATTGGCAATTTATAGATTAAAATTAAATTTCCGAATTCGCTCCCATATTTGTAGTATGTCTTCTCCTTAGAAAATAAGGTAACATTTAAATTAGAAACATGAACCAGAACATATAATTGTGTTAATATAACCTTCACCAATAACCGCTTCTTTCTCGTAAGTAATTGTAGTGTATAAACTGTTTTGTTGTCTATTAATTTTCGTACTTTTAAAATTTCATAACCGATATAATGTGTAAAACCACATTTCACTAATATGTCCTATGAAACCCATATATTACTGAATAATCCCAAGAAAACCCACTTACCAAGCTGATCTACCAAATCGTCTAGTATAAGGCAGGCAACCCACATAGTTTACGACTAGCAAATGGAATTGCGGAAGTAACTGAGAAATATGGTTTTGTTACTGATAAACTAAATGGACGGTTATTAGTAAAAGCTTTAATCCAGTCAACTGCTGACAATAAATTTATGAAACGGGTGATGAAAGCAAGTAATCAATGAGGTCATTTATTAGACATAATGCATAAAATACTGTTTTTCGACAAATGTGACAAAAACGATTAATCAGAAAGAATTTTATTACATAATAAGGATGTTTGAATATGTTTTAGATTAATGTTTCGTTTACTATAAAAAATACTACTAGAAGACCGAAAAGAAAAAGTTGAACCCTCAATATCAAGTGATCGCCAGCCAGTCAGATTATCACTATTATTTTTTTAACAAACAGCAACATTTATGTTAGGTCATAGCCGAACATTAACAGTTTTTAAAAATATTTATTTTATTTAACTGAAAGTTTAAACATTGAAATAAATTGAAGATTAAAATATACTTGGTGACTACTGTTCTAGAACGAGAAGTGACCAAGCTTACATGTTTGGAAGTATTTATAACATCTGAAAAAAATTACAATTTAGTACAAAGATAAGCTCCTGCAGGTGGCTGCTGAAAAGTCATTTTAATGAACAAGTCTTTGTTTTCTATTTCCTGTTGCTCACGAGGTTACCTTGGAAATCATATCAATTTTCATGTAAGCTTTGACATTGTTTACTACGAACTTGACTTTGAATACACAACAATGAAGCCTCTATTCTAATGAATCGTAACATTTATATCGAATAATAATTTAAGAAAAAACTTTCAACGAAAACACACCTTTATTAAAAATGTCGCCAGATTTGGAGTTGATACGTCAACAAATACAGGTAATTATCAAACAATGCATAAAACACTATTGTAGACACAACATGTAACTCAATTTTACGAAATTGCCCTACCTACTATAGGTACTTTGTTCCACCTATAAATTTCAATTACTTGTCTGTCACAGGAAATATCCATGTATAGGCAATAAATAAAGAACCTCACCAAAAGCCTTAAAAAATTATTTAACTTTGGTGACATTTTCGACAATTTTAACGCTTGGTACTTTTTTAAATTTTGACATGTTTCAAAATAAAGATGACCACTTAAAAATGAACTAAACCTAGCTACGTAACAATGCTTACACCTACATTACGACTGTTCCTAATTTTTTTCCGTACAAAGTTTAACATTATATGTGTTTACAAATCGAATTTACAAAAATCCTTACACTATATTAACTCCAGGGACTAAAGAGATGTCAAGATAAATACAGTAAACTGAAATGTATCAAATACAAAACCAAATACACTACTAAAACTTCAATAAATTGTAGTCATAAATTGTATATTGGAGAAATCTGTGGGTTTCTAAACGGATACAAATAAATGAAGACAAAAAAAATACATAAAGAAACCACAATTCGAAAAGTCAACCTGGCCATGAAATACAATTTCAGATTACAACCATATTATTCAAAGGACTCAAAATACAAAAGAAATGTAAAAGCGCATGTTTCAATTTATAATATAAAAGCGACTGTAACTCTGCTACGTTCCTAGGCTGCAGTCATTCTTGGTTAGTGATGATCAAGGATGAAATTGGTGCCGGTACCCTATAGCCGGATAATTCAGATTTTTCTTATTTTCCATATGGTATTAATGGGGTCTTTGACAACTCAAAATTCCTTGATCGCATTTTTGGGTTCTTATAACAAAGTCACATTTAGGAGAGCCACATAAAATTCTGAATATTTTAAATTGTTCCAACTTGAAACCAGTTTATTATTTTTACTACTCTGTGTATATCAAATGGCAGTAAATTCTCTTATTTATTTTTAATTTCATTTCTGTGGTAATTGTCATTTAGAACGGTGTCTGATTTAGACCTTGAAACTTTTGGAAGATTGAAAATATACAGAATTTTCCGTAAATATGGTCTTATTATTTAAATATTCCCAATTAGAAACAAAGTTGTGTTTGATCATTGTGATTGACTATCACAAAATCCACCAAGGAATTTCTACATTTATTTTAATAAATCCACATCCACTAACACGTGGGAGCGAAAATTTATAGCTGTGTCTTTTTCACTGTTCAAGCGATATTTATTTCAATTCGATACAATTTCCTGTAACAATAGATTTTCGATACAGGTCACTATATCCGAGATTAAATACTTCCTCTGATGCAATTAAAGTAGTATGTATATGTAACAATAATATTAATTTATTTTTGCACTTTCTTCATAACTATTATAGTGATACAGCTTGTGAAAACTGTCTGATGTTACATGTTGTCACTATGTAATATCTAATTCTAAGATACAATGAATTGCTGATGTGATAATACATATAATCTTTGAAAAATACTAAAAATAAATCATATGAAATTCCTTCAAAACACCTGAATGAAAACGGAAACAATAAAAAAAGCTCACACCTTAGCTACAATGGCTTCTTGTTTATTCTAACCATCATATTTAGCCCGTTTCCTTCAGAATAGCTGATTAAATATAGTGTTTAAATATTGTTGAATGAATTATTGTTCATAGAAAGTCACGCTGATAATACTCCGACACCTACTCTTAAAAACAATCTCTCGTATAGATCAAAAAGCGATTTCTGTCTGCAATAATTCATCGAGAATATGGGTCGCAAAAGTTCAACGAACTTCCAAGACACCTTCGCCAAGTTCTAAAATCGACTTATAGTACTTGTATTGTAGTCATGGCTTTCATTGTGGCTTGTCCACACATAACAATGACCAGCCGGTTGATGTAACACTTAAACTTAATTCCCCTTTGTACAAATACTTCAAGTCACATATCTCGTAAAATTATCTTTAGATTTTTCCTGCACCTCAGGCCAGTTAACCTTATGCACCGGTACTGGTTTAATGTTGCTAAACAAAATTAAAACTTATCGATAATTACACGTCTAATAAAATACAAGTTTGGCAGAACTAATCGCCAGTAACATGCAACGTTGTTATGTTTTTAACTGTACCCATAGATAATAAATAATATGAAAGTGTTTCTGGTTTAGAGAAGAAATAATGGTTTTTCCTTAACGTTGCTAAAAGTTGGTGTTTTTAAGTCAACAGCAGTAATTCTGAGCCGCATAAGAAACAAATGCGAGGTACTGTATCTGGGAAACTATCCATCTTAGATACTTGCGGCAAAAAAACTTATTACTTAAACGGCCAAGAGAAAAGTCCGGCAAATATTACTGAAATACCCGCTAGGGGGCGTAACTGCAATTTTGAACCTAAAAAAAGTGATTTTTTTTTAATTCCGGTATATTAACCTCACAAAAAATACCGGATCTTGTGAATGTGAACCTATTTTTTGCTGTATATAATAATAAAACGCTGGGATACTGTAATGTTTTCGTAAAAAATACCCTGTATCTTTGAAACAGCTGAGTTGATTTTAACAAACTTGGACTAGTTAAAAAGAGCTATATTTGAGCTAAAAATGTTATAATATTTGAAGTTTAGTTAAATTTACATGTCGATGCTAGAGAACTTTTAATTGTTTTCTGAATGATATTTGTGGCATATTTTTCAATCTTCAAGTACTTTTTGGGAAATAACACCACAAGTCACGAAAATTGCTGTATATGCCAAACGTTTCGTCACAAGTCAAATAATATTGTCAAACATTTTAATTTTACATTTTACAATTTTGCCTTTTTATTCATAGTTTCTTAACCATTGTCAACGGGGTCTGACCTAGACCCCGAAACGTTTGGAATATACAGCAATTTTCGTGACTTGTGGTGTTATTTCCCAAAAAGAACTTAAACAGAAATTGTTGATTTTCTCAAAAAAATTAAATGCATTGGTATGATTTTTTTGATTAAATAGTAGCTACATGATGGCTAAATTAATAAGGTCGCAAAAACCGCATCTCGATATCTTGTTCCCAACCTAAAATTTTATAGGGAAATCCCTTAATTTTATTTTTAACTGATTTTTCTGAAATTCTCTTTATAAGTTGTGGTCCTATAAAGGATCGATTTAAAAATGAATGATTTTTAATGCCCCCGTAAATGCTCGATATGCTGACCATAACGCTCTATGCATTGCTGCAGCCTCTCATAGGTAGAAAAAACTGCAGCTTCAATTTCGGTTCTCGGTCTATTAGGTGTCATATCTTCTCTGGTTGTAGGTTGAGTCTGATACATGATGTTCTTTAACCGCCGCCATAAATAAAAACCAGACAAGTTACGTCTGGTGATCGCGGAGCCTTGTTTCCAGTGCCGCCAACAACAACGATAATTGATTGGTCAAAAGTCAAGAAAGAAAAAATATGGCCCAATAATTTTGCCTCTCAATATGCCACCCCACACATTTAAACTCCAACGTCCTTGGCACTGAAGTTCACGCCACTAATGGTGATTTTCTGTAGGCCAATAGTGCACATTGTGCAGATTCACTCTCCCGCCACTCTTTTAGGTAGCTTCATCGGTCCAAAGAATTTGAAATAAAAATTCTCCATTTTCGCGTATGATATGGACATATTCTAATACTAATTAAAAAAACAAATTTAAATAAAACCCTATATTTTGATGGCCATTAGAACTTACCTTTGGTCCAATTCAAGGGCTAATATGATAAATTCTTTGCCGTTTAACCATAGGCCGAAAACTATCATTGACGCGTAAGCTTTCTACTAATTTGGGAAAAACTCTCACAACGCAAAGATACCTATTTGGATATCCGCGTAAATTTTTGTGCTCCTGCGGCATTCTGAAAATATTCAAAATAAACTGCAAGAATATCAACAGCTTCAGTGTTCGTAAAACGCATTTTGTAAGCACAAAAATTACGAAACTATTGACAACTATTGACAATTAGAGGATTATTAATGTTTTGTTGACTAGTTATTGGTTTTCATGGCCTGCTTCTGTTAATTTTGTATGAATTTGCATTTAAACAAAAAATATGCCTTTGCTGTTATCAGTAGTTACTTATATTTTGTAATACTTTCAAAAAGGGTGATTGCATTCTGATGAATGAAATAGAATTCCAGTAAAATCCGAAAAAATGAAAGCTTAAGGATTTCCGTATAAAATTGTCTCTGGCCTAAATTTTAGGTTAGAACCCAGATATTGAGATGCAGTTTTCGCGAGCTTGTTTAGCTCCTTTTTAGTGAAAAAAAAAATCATACCAATGCATTTAATTTTTTTTGTGAAAATCCATCACGTCTGTATGAATGGACGGATCATTTCGGTTTATAAAATTAGTAAATTAACAATATTATTTAACAAATCCTATAAAAGCTTAAACCATAGATCCACATGATCAATAACTCGACCACTAAATCAAATTATATTGCGAAAATAAATCAATATTGGTTTATAAATATAGAATTTGATAAAAACTTCAACGCCACCCAGCAGATCCTGGCACGGCTATGAACCACTCCCTCGATATAACAAACAATTAACATTAATCGTTATATTCAATCAGATAATGACAATAATCACTTATACTTGTTGACTGATCCGTGTTCATTAGATATTAAAAAACGCTATAAAATTGCAATATATCTTCAAGAATCTTACTAGACCGTTCCGGTGACTACCTATTAAGAACTAATTTATATAATATTTTCAAGTTACAGAGAATTTTAACAAATAGTAAGATATTCAGTTCAACAATTTAGCGTAATAATATTTTCTTACAACGGTATCATTTGCACAATAACGATATCACAAATCAATTAGATTAATGACTGCTGACACAATATTCATATCACATTTTAGCATTTAGATATGCTAGAAAGGATATTAGAAAAACCGTTGTTAGTCGGTGAAACCAACATGTACTAATAATGATTTTAAGGAACTCTTAATTGTTTTAAATATTAAAAAGTTTTACTATTTCTGGAATCATTTGTTTATACAGGGTGAGTTTTTTTGATGATCACTATGGGGATCTCGGAAACTAACGGAGATAGAGCAATGGTTAAATTGGGAAAGATTTGCAGTTTTAATGGCCCAATTTAATGACACTTTCGGATTTTTGTAAAAAGTCGTGGCTTACTAGATATTTTGAAAAAACTAAATTCTGTCGATTTAGTCAAATCCCTCTAGCTCCTTTGTTTTTGATTTTATAAAAAAGTGTAAATATCAAAAGTGAAGGGAGTTGTATCCCGAATATGATTGTCATGTCGTCGTTTGCGTGACAGCTCTCGTTTTCGAGATATGACACAAACTTATCTTTTTTTGACTGGAAACCATAGTTGGCTATGACCTCAAAAAATCGGAAATTTTTATAGATTTTCAACGATATAATACTCCATATAGTTATTCATAAAAATAACGGAGTTATGGATGCTTTTCTCGCTTATTTTCACTTTTAATGTAGGTAGCCATGAAAAAGATTGTTTCCACTTTGACGTTTCCTCATTTGAAAGTAATTCCATTAGTAGTGCTGAACTGACAGTCGATATTTAAAAGTTTTCGTGATAAAATGGAATATTCTAAGGAAGAAAAACTGAATATGGTGGAATGTTTATCATATGCCATAAAAATTCAGTTCGTGCAGCTGAGGAATACTTTCATAGATATTTTAATCGTCGTCAACCTGCTCTGAGATCCCCATACTGATCATAAAAAAACTCACCCTGTATATTGGTGAACAGACATACATCTTTAACAAACCAAATGCTCCAAAGCATTTTGAATATTTTTATTGCTTACGGCATCTTACTTAAACATCACAGCAAATTTTTAAGTTATAAAGCTATTAAAACAAAAATTATGATAAAGAATCTTACAAACAAGGTAGTTACAGAAAAAACGTATTTAAGCTTTTCCTACCATCTAATCAATATCACTTTAACATTTAACACTTACAGATTAATGAACAATTAATGCATATTATGGTATTGATTTCATCAAATTTGGTTTGTTTTTCACGTTTATTATAATGTATATTGTTCCAACATATAAGTGGATAATAACAATAATACATTTAGGAAGATAAAAAATCAATTATATATTTTTTTAATGTTCGGGTATTAAGGAATAAACTAAAAACTTGTCAGAAAAATATTGATTTGTCTCTGTCACAACTGAACCTAATTATTGTCACTGAAATTGTACTTCATAATCCTCGCAATGAAAGTTAGTTGGAATTAGGTAATCATAAGATATATGGAAGGGATAGATATGCTTATACTAATTATCATTGTAGGCAAGTTAAAGTATTCATCAAGGAAGTGTCTTATTTTCCAATAAAGAACGATGAACAAGGTTTGCGTGGACTGCAGTTGTGTGCTGATTTAGTTCTTAAAGAAAATACTAGAGTGTCACAACCGGCAATATTATCCTAGACACTTTTACACACTTCCAAAACTCATATTACGTGAAATTTTCCACAGTTGATTCTGTGGTGCCGATGTGTAACGTGACAACTACATTGATGGCGACAGTGAAAGTCAAAAACAAATTTCAAATTCCTCCTAACCTACATGGCTAGCACAAAATTTGGTCCTATCTTACGGCACATAATGGCGCATGGATTTGCATCTAATATACACAATTCAATGATCAATAATTTTTTTCAGTGCTTAAGCTTATTTTCACTAGGTGGACATGTTCTCAAACAAAATTGTCTCATCTGTGACTGTTCAAAGAAAAGTCAATGTATGGTGTTGTATGTGGTCTAGAGCTGTGAAAGGTCCGTATTCTTCTGAAAATGGCGAAGTTGTAAGACAAACTCTAAATTCTGTTTGCTACCGCCAAATTAATACAGATTTTTTGGCGTTAAATTAAATATATAGATGTGGAAGATATGTGGTTACAACAGGACAGTGTCAGAAGCCACAAAAGTCCCATGTTGGGTTTGTTGCGCGAGAGTTGTCATCGACGAGTAATTTCACGTTTTGATGATGTGAATTCGCCAATGCTATTTGTGAGTGCACTTTTTTTGGAGGTGGGCAAAATATCGTCTTTATGAGAACTATCATCAAACTCTTAACGCACACATCATGGCAAGGTCCAAACGGTATACTGAATTAAATATTTGATAGAAATGAAAGTCAGTTTTACTTACATTAACTATCGAAACCACAAAATGATATACCTTGTATTTGTGACCGCTTTCAACTCCATACATTTAGGTAAAAGCTTTTCAAATCATTTTTATCCTTAGTAATAATAATGAGCATTCAAAATCTAAAAGTTATCTAAGATTTTGGAGCAGGAGGCAATAAGTTTGTGGGGTAAAGTAAATGTACACGTATTTTCAGATGTAAGGATCTTAAATTAAAACCAGAAGGGATAACCAGATGTTTCTTGTAACTTCCCAAAATTTATCCTCGTCTATATGTGAAAGAACAAAAACATTAAATATAATAGCACTCTTATCTGTATAAGCTATAAGCAAGTGCAACAGCAACAGTGCTAAGTTTAGTATTAATCTAAACAAAAATACCTAAATTAAACTTAACAACCTAATTTGCCAAATCATTTTATAGTTTTACCTTTGCAATGCATTATAGTTCTCATTAGCAGTAGGCCAGTTATAAACCATGAAAGCTTTGGTGGTTTAAAGTATACACAGAATTTATTCAGTTGTTCACAAAAACTGTATAAATATAAATACCATACTGTGCCTTAATTTCTGGAATAATTATATACTGGAACTGAAACTTAATTTCAATATATACTATTTTAACTGTAACTAGTTATTAACAATTGTAATAAATCAGTCCACACTTAGTGATAGTAGCATTAAATTGTGCTGAATTAAAGTGCAGCTAAGAACATTATCATTCTTTTGACAAGGAAACACGTCTTTAAGTACCGCGTATACTGTTGCATTTTAAGCACTGAAAAGAGGATTACCGCATGTTGCCTTGCACTAGAGCAAAAAGAAAACATACAAAACCATCGAAGAGTCTGTTAAGAGATAAGAAAATACGTAAACAAATGACACACCAAGACAAAGAACTGTGAGCGCGAATCAGGTTTAAAGAGTTTATTCACCTTTCAGAGCCGTGCGGAGGAAGTATAAAACGATATTTTACCTTTTTAAATAATATTGTGATGTCGATGGATGTTCGGAAATGGTGAAACAGTCATATTTGCACCGCATGGTTGTCAGTGGGTGGTTACGTTTTTTATTTTCCTTATTGAGTTCATATCAGTGACTAAGTAAAAGTGGGATTGCAATTCTTTAGAGTTTACTTCCTTGATCATATTCAATCATAAAAATGAACAAAGATGCAGAAATAAATTCTTTCGGTCGGTGAGCTTTCAGTACAGTTAAATTTGTTCCAGGAGGATTGATAAGGAGAAGAAAGACCAACCACTTTTAATAGTAATTGCACTCCAATTAGACAAAATTTAATTAATTGTTTGCTGTAAAGATGATCTCACATCCTACCGGAAGATTTTCAGAGGCAAGCAGCTTCTCCACACTTGAAACCAATCGTACGACGTTTCTCTACTACGTGAACGGACAATGCTTATACATTTGAGCCAGTCAGAATAGCTCAGGCATATTTTGTAGCTCTTAGATATTTATTAATTATGATTCCATTGGTTCTTTCACTAATATTTGAAATTAATTCATAAAAATTGTCTTATTTCACAAATCAACCAAAACAAAATCTTCAGCTTCTAAGTGAACACGAATTATGTTAACATTATTTACTAAAAAGATGATCCTAATTTTCAGAGGCAAGCAGCTTCTCCAATACTGATTATTTTTGTAGCTTAATAAACACTATAAAAAAAAAAAAACATTAATGTCAGTGTAGGAAATGTTCAAAATGCTCGCCGTGAACGTCTTGGCAACATGCTAATCTGGTATAGAAATGTGTTCTAACGTTACTCAACATCTCAGGCGTGACTGATATAAGATCTAATCAATCGTCTTTTAAGATTATCTAAATTAAGATTATCTAAATTGAGGTTGTGTATACAGTACTTTTGACATATCCCACAAAAAGTAGTCCAAGGGCGTCAAATCAGGAGATCGTGCAGATGGTTCAGGTACTACAGGAAATTGCTGAAACCATATTGTATTGTCAGGATCTTGTGGGTTCACTGGATCAGGATATAAGTTGGTCAAAGGTAGAACGACATTATTTTGGAGCAGTTCTAAATATTTATTTCCATTCAAATTGCCATCAATGGAACCTACGATATGATTTCCAACAATTTCTGCCTAAAATTAACTTTTTCAGGATATTACGTATATTTGTCTATCATCCAATGACGATTCTCATTAGACCAATAGCGGCAATTTTGACGATTAACATGACCGTGAAGAGTAAATGTGCTCTCATCAGAAAACTAAATATCTTCTAATTGGCTCACATGGTTATCCATCTAACCTTACTATCATTTGTTCACAGAAATACGTTCTCCTATCAAAATCGTATTCCATGAGCCCGGAACCATTTTATAAAGATGCATTTTACTTTCCTTTAATACTCCAAAAATTTATGTTTGGCTAACGTTGAACTGTGAGGCTGCTTTTCGACCATAATTATGTGGGTTTTCTTGAAACTCAAGCATAATATCCAATTTCGTATTATCACTTAGAGCTTTGGCAGCTACTTTTTTTATCTGTCTTACATGACCAAGCTCGCGAAACTGCTTTTCTATTTTACTAATTATTCCTTGGAATACAGGCGGCTAATTTGGAAAATGTTCGTGAAATATGCGAGAAACTTCCATTTGTGTCCGTCTGATATTATTACGTACAGTTAACGAAATCAAACAACAGTAGCACTGACACTGATCACCACTGTCATGCAGGCAGACAAGGAGAAGGCTATGAGTTTGGACGAAATTAAACAATTTTTTTTCAGATCTGTAAAAAACAACGCAGGAATGGTTTTGCTTACTATCTCAATATCAAGAGCTAAATGGGAAATAAGTATTGAGTGTAATGTAGCGAATTTGTGAAATAAAATAATTTTCTTTTTTTAATCTTAATTTTTGCAATAAATCTGAAAACACATAATATTTCCGAAATAATTGAAGATAGGTGTAGGACATTGTACATGAATTATGTCTAGATTTTCCAAAAAATAAATAATATACAGGGGCTTGCCTTTAAAATTAGAAAGTTGGTATTGGCATGAGACAACCAATATATTTTTTTGTTGAAAAAATGCGCACTTAAAAATACAAATCCACATGTCCAAGCTTGTCTCCCAACAAGCCCTTTTTTATTTATTATCGAATTTATTCCATTTGGCTGTTCCACACTGTATATAAATATGACTGAATACTGTAAATATCCAGTAGTAGTATCGAAATCAGGACTTATAATTGAAAAACATTGAATAACAAATGTATAATTGCTTCTGTGTATCTGTAAAACACTCTAATTAACAGATATTATAACATATTTATAGATATAGTTTGTCCTCAAAAGACGTTTTACTGAATTGTAACAAAATCACCTCGCTGCGATTTATGTTACCAATGTGTACAAAGGATACCTTGATGCAGTTCTGAAAAGCGATTTAAAATTAGAAATACATATCCACATCCATGTCTCAGTGTGAAACACAGTCAGAATGTGGAAACAGTACACACAGATTATTCTAAAAGAATTCCTTTACACAAAAAGTAAATCAAGTAAGATTTCTTTAAAGCGTTCTGCTACTTGCTACCACATATCTGTCGAAGATGGAAAAACTCAATTTCTTTGTAAATACAGATTTTACAAGAATATACCTAGAACATCTTGATAAGACTGAAATATTGGATAATATTCATGTGCTATTCCTTTAGATTTCATTCTATGCACTTGTCTGTTTACCTAATTATAGCTTGCCAAATAGTTTTACTACATATTTTTTCCCATACATAAAAATAAGTTTCGAACGAATCAACTTAATTTGGAAAAAGTCAATATCTTACCCGGAAACGATGAAAGTAGTCAGTAATAATGGTCATTTGTCCATCAAGCGTAAAATATACCATCTGAAACCGATTTACCACAATTGCATGATAGTAACTTTACTAAAATAATTATTGTGTTTAAAACTGTATTATAGCATCGTATATAAATAAAACCACACTATCATTTTCTATTATATTTTGTTTATTCATTTGTTTTATTATTCAATGGCAAGCAAAAAAATCACTTCATTAATTTAATTACGTCTGTTGCGCATTTACAGTTCAAATGAAGCCATATACTATGTTAAAACATTTTTTCACGTTGCATCATCTCACAGAAATTAGAATAATTGTCATATAAGGAATCCGCAAGTTCTTCTTACAAAACTTATTATGAGAGAGTTGACAACAGAATAGTTTTCGAGATTCTAAAGTACAATTCTAAATAGTTTGAATTCATATAACACAGTAATCCAAGTATCTCGTGATCCAGCTATAGTATCATTTAATATTATTAGTAAATTTGGGACAATTCGCCGATACACAAAAAAAATCATTTTCAAATACACCATATGCTTTACTCAAAGTGCATCTTCCAAAAAAGAATCATCAAAAATGTTTCCTTATTTTTGAGAAAACCGCCGTAAAAAAATCCTTACGCCTAATACGCAAGAGCGCTTTTTCAACGGGAGTTAAAAAAACTTTTAAATCAGACAAATGTATACCCATGTCCACACGAAAGCGAATTGAGCATACGGAACTCCATGTTTCTGTTCTGACGGAAAGTTATTGTAATTATTAAATATTAATGCCAGGTACCCTGTAGTTATTACATAATTAACTACTTTAAATTAAACTAATTATTGAGAACATTGTTTGTTTTTGTATAAGGTCTTAAATTTACCTCAGTGTCACTGCCAATCTCTGCAGAGTAGGTATCGCAAATCTCATCTTGATTTCTTGAAGAAGTTATTCGAGGGCTCACAATTGCCCATAATTCATCGAATGTGCTAACAGGAATTCAAAAATAGTTCAAAAAGATTATCAGGATAAAGCCTCCAATTTTTATAAAGCGAATCAAACTGTCCTTTTATATATCCTTGATCAATAATGAGATGTACCAAATACGATTTTATTTTCTTTTTCCGGCTTCTCGCAACACTAATGGCAATTGCCGATAATTTTGTATTTGAATTCATTATTTACTATACGTCCACATCACACCGAGTATGATTCACATTGATTTTTAAGCGTTCGTATGAACACAAATATTGCCAACGGTAAAATAGCGCTAACGTCGGGTTTTAACGCGACGCTATTTAAACTCTAGTGCTAATGAGACCTTAAGGTCTGAAAATTTACTGTTCGAAACTTACGAAGAATTATGAAAAGCCAAAATCTTCCTTCAAAGCCCTTTTCCATATTTTTATACAGTAATATACTGTAATGTTTTTATTTTCCTTGAGAATTCTTGATTTTGTTTAAAAACACAACCGAACTCACTTTAATTTAATTTATTTCCACTAATTTTATGTACACACAACTATATACAATTTATTCCGTACACATTGTGTTTACTAAACTTCTCGGTCAACTAGCCGCCTGGAAACTTCCTTTATGTGTTCTCGAAGATTCGATGAATTTCCATTAGCGCCAGCCGCCGCCCTCGGGTCGACAGACCAACATTTCGAGTTCACGAAATATCGGATGAGTGCCGATTCCACGAAATATCGTATGACTTTCCGTCACAATACAGATATGTTAATCTAATCAAGGTGTCTTGAGCATTTGTTTAATCTCATAGCAATTCTACTTTTTTCAGAAAAATCATTGTTTTCCTGGATTGTGGGTTCTGATGATGAACTCTTATTTAGTGGGTCAAAATACTGCGGATAATAAATATCCTAATATTATTAAGGATTTTTTTGTGCCTATGTAATATTAGTAAAAAAGTATTTTGTGTTTTCCATTTATCACTATTTTCGCAGCTGTTCATTACTCAGCTGACATCGTTTGTTGGAAGTTGGTTTGCGTTGAGTGGTCGAGAAGTACTCACCACATGTTTGTAATTTGCACACTGGTTTCGTTGATAATGTTCTCGCTGGAACCTATGAATGCCCCCTCTATAAACTTTTACCTGTCCCTAATTGTGGATAACACTTAGTGTGGTCTCAATTATTATTGTGTTGTCTCCTGAGGGATTGGGTCTCGTGCTCTGCTATAAATTTCTAGAAGAATGTCAATTTCCCTGTTCGTTATCATACCCCTCAAAGTGTTGCCGCTCTTAGAAATTAGCTTTTATTAGGGTAGTCCACAGGTATTCTATTTTCAAAGATAACCAAACGGTCCTTCTTCAGAAATGAACGGTCCTTAAGGCAACATTGCTGTGATTGTTCTTAACAGCGGGTTCACTACTGTTGTCTTTGTTATGCCTTTCAATTTCCTGGTTTATTCAGTTCCTCTTTATCAATTGTGAATGATTTGTAACTTCACTAAGCCAATCTGGTTTATTCCAATGTTCAGTGCTTACCTCCTTGGATATGGTGACTTCAATTAGTAGATATACCTGGATCATATGAACCACCGACTAAATACACCTTGGAAATAGAAGAAATTATTTGATTATCGCTTTCTTAGTTGAAGTCGCAGAGAATTAGGACCGGAATCCAGACAACAATTTACAGGAAAGTTCTGCATGGTTGTATCTCAACAACAACTTTAACACATACCAACAAAAATGAGCATGATAAAATCACTACTCACCACAGCAAAAACATCTCTAGTACACCAGGAAACTAGAAAAAGGCAAATGGCACTCAGTAAGGGCCCAAACATCATCAACAAGGCATTTGAGGAAGTCGAGAGACCAACAAGGTAGGAGGAAGAAACCATGACAGCTAATCTAATATTACTTTATATCAGATGCTTTTCTGAAAACTGTAGCGCATGCTAGACAAGACTTTGACGAGTATGAAACGAAGCTGAACATTTCAGTACTATCACAAAATTATATCTAAAATATTCTTTGCCACTTTTGATCACCAGGGTTAGTAAGAACAGTATGACTATTCAACGGGGCAGATAACGAAGACTGGGTTGACACAAGGAGGAAAGCCACTGATACGGAGGAAACATTTTAAAGTCATCTTGTCTACACATCATTTAAACTTCTCATCTTTCACCTAGTGATCGTGGCAAAACAAAACTATCGAAACGTTTTAAGGTCAACCAAAACAATGAAGAAGAAAGCTTGAGAAAAGCTTGAACTACAGGTTACATTTTCTGCCATCTAAATGGGCAATTCTACATAAGTAATGGGTATTTTTTAGAGGCGGACGTCAAATCTGGAAATTCGTGGGGAATTACGTGCATTCCATTGCGCTGATAATCTGCTATCGCAGCGATTAATTCGAGATACTATGTATCGTTTTCGTAAAACGTTTCATCTAAACAATAATACTTTTACAACTTTTAGCGATTGCTGATATGCAGCGTAATGTTGATGACGATCTAAACTCATCAATTGCTTAAAGTGCTTAACCGTGGAATTGTGTCCATTCACTTTCTGAAAAATTTTGCTAAAGATCTATGTTTACGTGCTTACTCAATACAACGTGTACAAAACTTGGAGTTACACAATGATTATTTGAGTCCACATATTATAAATGGGGGCAGAAGAAAACATTTGAATTGTTCCATAGGTTCAATTTTGTTCAGTGATGCACTCTTTAGGATAATTGCTATGTCAGTAATAAGAACTGGCGCATTTAGAGCAATGACAATCATTCGTCAACCTGTCTTCAAAAATGATGGTAGGCAGAATGTTGTAACATTCTGCCTATCATCATTGTACACTGTAAGTGTACGGTAAAGATACAGAGACATGATTACTACCTCTTCATGCCTCATGTTGAAAGCATTAATGTTGACTTATGGTTTCCGAACGACGCAGCACATGCAACACAGACGTGATATAATTAGTTTATGAAAGAAACTTTTAGAGAAGGATTAATTTCACGAAATAAACGTTTTAACTAGCCACCTCGTTCTTGCGATTCTACGCCATTAGGGTATTTTCTCTGGGATATGTAAAGTTACAAAAGTATGATTCAGACTCAGCACTTTGAACCCCACATTCGACGTATGAAATTATTGCTCAAATAATACCAATTTCTACAACATTATGTTTTTTATCTGTTTTATTCCAATTTCAAGTTTACTGGCTCTAAAAATACCATTTACTTTGACAAACAAATTCACTTAAAAATAGAAGAGGAAGCCAAATACAAATATGTCTTCAAACTGCAGTTTACAATTCCTGGCAAAACATGTTAAAAATCTCTATAACGACTCGCCTCTTAAGCAGTTTTTATAAAACTTGAAATGCAATTGATGCAGAAACATCTGATTTATGTTGGTCATATCATTTTCATTGTGACCGCAATAAATATTGCAAACCTTTCTTTCAATTCGAAGTGTGAAAAGTGCGACACAGATCTAGAACGTTGCCGTACTTCTAATTAATGTATAAAATTAATTAAATCAAACAAACACATAACGAATCTCGTAGACCGTAACGCAGAGTATGATATAATGGAACATTTGCAATAAAAATTTAAGATAGATATAATTTAGTGAGTGTGTGTTGTCCGGCTGTTGCGCTGTTATTCTAATCTCAAAGCGCCGTTGGTAACGAGAAGTTAGATAACGGTATGTTAATTTTTATAATTGGAATAATTATAATGTTGACCTGAACGGTGTTTAAACCACTCTAGCCACTTGGTGAGAAAACTAATATATTTTCAATTTTAATATAAAGAAATAGTTTGTGTTTTATTTAATACAAAATTGTGTGCGTGTTAATGCATACATTATTCCCTTTGATATTCAACATGGAACTATGTTGACAAAAATTAGGAGAATAAAGGAATTTGTCAAAAGCAGTTTGTGTATTGGGGCTCTATTGAAATTTTACCCAATGTCTGCTAAGCTTCTATAAAAATAGAGATCTAATAGTAGTTCTGGCGTTTAATAGGCTTCTTCTTCACTTCAAAGTAGAGGCTTCTTGCCTGTTCCATCTCGTGTTCATTGTCTACAGCGTGAAATAGAATAAACAGAGCACCACGCCATAGAGGATCAAAAACAATAAGTAACGTTCCTATTCACTAATGCCCGACCCTTTTTTTTTGTTAGAGGCTGTTGATGTTTTTTTTTCACCTTGAAAAGGCATTTACTAAATATTAAATTAAACATTTAATAATATATACAGATATAAAAAAGCTCCACATAAGGTGTTGATATTTTTAAGAATAGTGGATTGGTGAAGACCGCAAAGTTTATATTTTTACACATATATTTCAAATGTATAAAAAATTTATATTATATAAAACTTGTTTTTATAATGGAAAGGTAATTCCTCGAAATTGAATCTTTAAGTTCTTATTTTATGAGAATTGGGACATGATCTTGGGGATATGACCACACTAAGGGAAAAGTCTGTATGTTTGAAATATACAGACAAAAATTCAAAAATACATAGGAATCTTTAAACCTCGAAATATTTGGAAGATGTTTCCCCCAACAGCTCCCTCTTCTCTGGTTATAGATTTATAATTAATTGTAATTAATAACATGATATAGTGATGTGAATGAATCTAAAAGAGGTTAGGAATTGCTGATTAGTGACTCACGTTTTCACAACTCACAATACAATCTGCAAAAAAAAGAATAAAGAACAGTTTAAGTCTAAATCCTAGTGACGTGTCAGTTTTGGAAAATGTGTTTTCATACAATGTAAGTTTCTACTACAAAAATAAGCCCTTCTAGGTAACATTGCATACATTTTTTTACTTCGGGTCCGATTTTGAGAAAGGTTGTTTTTTACTTACCAAAATACTTCGTTTCGTTTTGCCATTTGTTAACCTCACCTGAAAAAATAATATATTATTAGTGATGTATTAAGTTATAGCTCTAGTTCATTTACAAACGTATAATATAATAGTAGTACATATAAGTAAAATTCCATGTGAGGTTAGCATAAAACTAAAAGAAATGTGGTTTAATTCGAATAATGAAAGCTTTCATCGTTGACAAACAAGTATACAAACCATGTTTAAGAGTTTTTCAGACTTCAAAATATATAATACTTTATAAATTGTTAAATATTTTTGGATAGGGAATGTCTCCTTCTCTTATACCTCCGTTATTATTAATCTTTTGGTTTTTTCATGTAACTTTATGGTAGATACGGCGTTCTTATAATATTAAGCTTAGATTAAAGTTGTACTTCATTGAATAGCACTCTCACTGTTAATAAGTGTTCGTATGTATTATAATCTCAATTCTAGCCAGCTTATTTGATATATTGGAATTTTTCCAATTTTTTAGTCATGCAATTGTAATAACTTTAGTGAAGATTTTACATAATCAGTATTCAAATTTGCATTATTCTAGATCTTTGGATGCTCTGCTTTTGAAAGAGATAAGTTGGCATATCCTTTAACCCTAAATTTGTTAGATTTCTTTCCTTCATCGACCTTGCTCATTGTTTAGGTTCTGTGTCTCATAGACCGTGGAGATTTTTTTATTTCTCTTATAATTTCTTCGAAGTCTGTTGTCTCTCTGCTGTTTTGCTTTTTCTGTGTCGCTTTTTATTCTTTTTAAGACATTATATTTCCTTGTTTTTCTCTATTAATCACTGCAATTGAGTTATTTCGTAGTAGCTGTGTTATTGTTTTCTTGTCATCTTCCCAGGTCCCTTTGCCCTTTATCTAAATTTAACATATTTACCTACCTCGAATGGTTGCATCTATTGTTTTTGGTATATTGACTCATTTTTTACCTTAAAGGTTTTCATTTCACCAATTATTTCTCCACCTTCCTTTATCACATTTGTACTTTATCTGTTCAATTTATATGTATCAATTGAATTCCAAATCTCGTTATTCGGTTGTTTATTTAGCTCTTCTCCATATGTTCATGCATCTCGCGATTTTAGTATTTTCAACCCCAATAACACCGAGCCATTAGGCCTAATATCAAAACTCGCTAAAACTGTTTCTCCTAGGAATGAATTCATGATTTCCTTCCGGGTAAGATAAACAGTCCAGTGACGATTAAGGGGGAAGGGCACACAAAAAAAAAATAAAAAACTGTTAGAAAGTAATTAATTTATAATTAAATAGCGCTTCATGTGCAACAACAGATAACAAACGCTAACGTTTAATTATTTGTCGTTGTCATTATGTCATCAGTGTAGTTATTGCACAAGTTGTACAAATCACATTTACCAAAAATCGTAAGCTTGACTTCCATTCAAGATGCAACCACACATTTGAATAGTTCGTTATTTTTAATACACCAGTTACGTTTTCTGCAAAAGAAAGAATTTGTTTATTTTGAAAGTTTTTTTGAGATAGGCGAGGTAAGAGCATTGTTATTTCATGTGAATCTCTCAATGTTCGTTAGTTATATATATTATTGAAAATACTCAAGACGTATTCCGGCTTTATATAGTGTAGTGTTGTAAATTTATCACAAACTCTAGATCAGTCCGAACGTCCGAAATAATTATATTATTTGAAATCTAACTAAACTTAATTTAAACTATTTAAAAAGTCAAGATGACCGATATTTGAGATTCTTTTATAGAAGGTATATGAATTTACACCAAGCTCGTTAACGGCTTGGAAGAAGAGAAATAATAAATTTCAGATTTACATTTTTTCAAGATCACAACAAACATATCCACTGTCTAAAACTGTTTTGATTTGTTTTCCCAAAATCATCAGATAAGTCGCTAAATTATTTTTTTTAATAGCCTAATAAGTGAAGGTTAATTTCATTTAGATTATTTTTATTATTACTATTTTCTAATTTATATTTTTTTCTATTTATAATATTCAAAAAGTATACATGATACATGGTGTACTATTTCTTTCTTTCTACAAATAAAGGTACCTACCTCGATTTCCCCCAACTTGAAAACTGTTAAACTATTATAAACAAACTTTGGATTATTTATAGAACAGCAGATATCTAAACTTAATGACAATTTAAGTTTAATTTCTGAATTCCAATGAAATATGGGTGTGATATATGTGCTGAAAACTCATGTATCGTGTTTGAAATTTATTTTAAATACATATTCTTTCTATTACTTTTGAAATAAAATATCCGTTAACATATAAAATATTCATATCCGTTAATTGTTTTGAGCATTATACTATCTTAACGGAGGTAAATCCTACACTATAATAAAGAAACAAAGGAAAAATATAAGACACACGTAAACATTTTATCGACTAACAATAGAAAACGGAACCGTTGAAGTCCTATATTCTTGTCAATGATCTGTACGTACTCTTCAATAATTATTACCTTTCTCGCAATTGTCGTCAAGCTCCAAAATTTACATCATTCACCCAAAGCAAACAGACAAATTAAATACAATAACAGTTTTTTCGCAAAGTCGGTGATACGGTCAAAAATTTCGACATTAAGAAATACGGTATATATTTTCACGAATCATTACTTAATACGTTTTCTGTTGGTTGATTTTTAATAATTGTTGTGGTCAGCTTTCCTTTTACAATCGAACAATATCAGAAAATCACACTGGCGAAACGGAATGACATGACATGCTATTTGAATCATGAAAAGCAGCCGGCGTTAAATTGTTTTTTGGGGAACATCTGCTGATATTACCATGGTTGAGACATCTGAGAATTTGTATTTTTATGAGAAATAACGGACTTTTGTTTGCACTAAATTCGAACTAGTGTCTACAACTTGGACCTGCTAGTTTATATATCAACTGTAATTTCTGAAGATGCCTTACGTAAAAAGTTCTTACAATTTTTATTTTATGTGGATATTATACTATAATTTAGACAGACTGCTATTGGAGATTTATTAGCTCTAAAGAAATCTTTTCTTGAATTATCAGTTGCAAAGGAGGATTTTTCTCAAAAAGCAAGTGTTTCGTAGTTCGATTTCTAGGACTTTCGGGGAATTTCAGATGTTCAAAGTTTGGTCATCATAAACTATGTCACACATTTACTATCTATTTCTTAGATTCATAGAGCCTCCTCTATGATAGTTTATATCATATTCCAGGAATCCTTCGCTGCTAACTACTTCTTTGAGTGCTGTCTTCTTAATAGAGCCTGCAGTTCTCACTAGCTCTTCAAAATTTAGACCGTAACCAGGATAGCTCCTAAATTGATAATTAAGGGTAAAATCCATAAAATCAAAATCATATTGGTTTCCTCTTAGGACATAACCAAAGTATGAAGTTTTCCTTTTTTATTTGAAGCAGTATCTGGTCTTTGTTCCTCTTAATAGCTCTTTGTTTGTCACATGGGAGGTATATGGGGTTCTTACAATTTAGAATACATTCACATTTGGTAAGCAACAATTCTGTTCAAGGACCAGGTCTTCTTTGCCCAGGTCTCAGCTGTATAGAGCAAAATTAACCAAGCATAGCATTTATTAGAGAGTCTTAATTCGATGTTTAGATTTGGATTGCTAAGTATGTTTTTGAATTCAATGAAACTATTTCTTGCTTGTTCTATTCTGGCTATGCCTCAACGGCCGGGTCAAGTTTCGCATTTATCAAGCATCCTAGATATTTCAAGCAGTCTAATTAGCTTAGCATTTCTCTTTTCACGCAAAAATATATTTATTGTACATGCCTTATGACTCATAGACGTCATTGGCTCTGGCTACGTTACGTTATAACCCTATGTGCCAATGGCGAGTAGAGTTGTGTCACCTTTATATTTACTTTAATCTCTCCTTTACAGTAGTTGCGTACCTCTTTAAATATGTGCTCAGAATAGACATTAATTAGTTTTGTCAAATACGCATTCAGAGGTAAATTTTTTGACAATTTACTCTCTATTTTGACGATCGCTGCCTAATGATAATAAAGAATATCATCCTTGTCATCTATATCCAATTTCCCAAGTATCAAAAATAATTATAATGCTTTACACGCTGAAACACCTTTTAGAAATCATTTAAGTATATATGCAGATGTTTTGTCGGTCTCAATAATTTTGGCTTTAGGTGAATACTAAATAGCGCATCTCGCGTTCCTTAACCACTTCTCATTGTAAATCCTTCTTGCTTATTTCAGTTTTACATTTTTTTCATAAGACTAATAACTCGGTATTCATCACAAGTCTCAACATTTTTTTCTTTGGAAAAGGAATAAAAATAAACTACCGATTTTGTAGTAACTTTACAGAAGTGTATGTTTCATTATACAGTCGCATTTATCTTCATTGACGTGTTTCAGTTCTTCTGGATGTATATTGATTGTAGGTCCAGTGAGACACTTTTCACCCACGGTATCAGTAAGATTCAGTTGATCCACACAAATGTCGCCAACATAATCTTCTTAGCTCAATATTCATTCTTGAACATCATATATTAATTCTCCATTTTTACTTATCTTGCATTACTCATTATTCTCTGGTAACCATTTTAATTTATAGGTTGGAACTTTTCGAACTCCTCACATTGTTGATACCATTCCTCTTTAGCTTCTTGGATTTTCATTTTTGTTTAATTTCTGTATTTTCTTTTGTTGTTTACTTTTGCTCTCTTCTACTATCCACCAACTGCAGTATCTCTTTTGTTATTCACTTTTTTTTCTCTCTGTTGTTAAGCATTTTGTCGAACATAAATGGATGATGCCCTAATGGCACGAATGATACGATGTTTCCAATTTATTGTAGGGGTTGAAACAGACAAGGAAAATTTAAAAAAGTACATTTAATGCCATATTGGCTTAACTGTATGCTTTAGGGAAATAAATGATCGACGTAAAATGTTAATAGATTTTTAATGCTCCACGAATTTCGTCTAAAGTGTTACCGCAAAATTTGAACAGACAAACAGAAGTTTTAAACTGACTATTGCCATAGAGAAATGCAAAATTTTTAGTTAGATTCAGTTAGGTTTTTCAATTAACTAGGATCATTTTTAAAATCAAATTGCTTGTGTTTAACCCTCCGTTAGTCGTTCCTCCAATACTCACGTGTTTAGTGGCATGAATTACAGTGGTACACCATTTTATTTACCCCTACACATTCATAGCTTTTAGTTTAACATTTCCATATTGGCTTATATAAGTAGCTAATATAACAATTTTTGGTTTTACTTTCTAAAACTTTTGTCTTTATTTGTATGGAGTATGTTATGTATATGTGATTTTTTTACTACAAAAGAATTAGAACCGACAAAAGTCAAACACGTAAGTCAAAGACCAAAGTCAATCCAGATTGTGCGAAACTTCGAGAAACCTTTGACAGTGATAACAACCTTCGTGTTACGTTCTCTCGCATTAAAGAATCTCTTCTTGAACTACTGATAACATCAAATTAATGATGCAACCATTAGCTTTTAGGTTTGTTCGCGTAACTGATGAAACCCGGAAAGGTAGAAAGCATCCATATTGCACCCTAAACCTCGTTGGGTTAAGGTGAAACTCGAATCCCAGTTTACAAACTTTGGATGCTTTCCGCATCTCATCAGTCAAGCAACGAAGCCTAAGGTCATAAGAAATAAAAGTTGTTACCAGTGTCAAAGGTTTCTAGAAGTTTCGAACAATCCGGATTGACTTACGTCTTTGAGTTTTCCAAAGCTTTTGTACTAAAAATTCGCAGAAAACATAATTGCCTCTTGTTTGTCCATATATATAAAGACAACAGTTTTATGAAATAAATCTAGAAAAAATATTAAATTATCTAGTTACATAAGCATAAAATTTAAATGTTAAGGGAAAAACTATGAAAAGCATCAATAAAATGGTTACCACTGTCGTTCATTTCATTAAACACGTGAGTGGTAAAGGCACCACTGACGGACGATTAAAAACCAGCAACCTGATTTAAAAAATGCTCCTAGTTAATTGAAAAACCTAACCTAATCTAACCTAAAATTTCGCGTTTCTCTGTGGCAATAGCCAGTTTAAAATTCATAGTCGTTCAAATTTCGTGATAACACTCCAAACTGAACAGGTTTTTAAACCAAAGACTACTTTTATTTCTTTTAATTCCATGACATTTGTTTTGAACAAATAGCAAACGCGCCACAAAATTCGTGGAGATTTGCGAAATCCTAAATTCCTTTGCTTTAGTCAAGGAATCCGAAGTCTGTAAACTGGGATTCGGGTTTCAGCTTAACTCAACGATGTTTAGGATGCAATATGGCTGCTTTCGACCTTTCCGCGACTCATCAGTTAGGGGAAGAGCTAGGGGTTGTATCATTAATTTCATTTTTTTATTGTTCTTTATACACAGATCCAACGTAATTTACTTGGTACTTTATTATGTTAGAAAGTAACAACTAACGTATTTTTTTGCAGAAAATATCAATAAACATAATGAATTTTAAAATTAATGTAAATTATTCATCAATCAATTATATGACCATTTTAATAATTGAAGGAAAGAACATTTTAGTCATGGTAAAATAAATATTCCTTACTAATTTTAAGATATTAAAATTTTTAAATCTTGGTTGATTTTTTGTATTCATTTTAGCTATAATTTTAAAAGATCTAACGTGTTAGTAACAATGTCAATGATGAGGGATATTATAGTTATACCAACTAATGGAAAAATTTATTACTAATATCGTTCTATGGTTACAACACATAAATGGACCGAAACACAATTCTAGTTAAATCCAGTTAATTTATAAGTTTTTTGAAGTTTTGCAACTCACGAGCCGCCTCTGAAATATAATGTTGATTTTCTAATTCTAAACGGCATACTAAAACCAAAAAATCTGATATCTAGATTATAATTCTACAAATATAATCACTTACTGGACATTTTCTTGCGTACTAAATACAAAATCAATTCACCTCATTTAAGTTTCTTTTATTCTGTAATATTAGTTCAAAATTAACTAACGATAAAGATATGCAAAATCAATTGACCACATTACGAATATAATAGTTGAGAAATAGAATACTAAACAGTAAATATTTTATATGTATTGTGTTGGTTTACTTTCCTTTTTTCTATTTTAATCATAGACACAGTTTTAGTTAAAATTTAATTTCTTATTTATTCCGCATATGATGAAAGAAAATCATATGTCAAGAATATCTAAAGGTGTGTTAAATGATACAAATAAATATTCAATTCCTTGAAAGAACCCACTTATCGCCTTCATAAGAATGTTAAATATATTGCAAAAAATGTTTCCTTGAATGTAATAATAACCTAGTTGTAGTATTCATCACAACATATACATAACTGGAGCAATGGCAAGTCATTATCATTATGACGTATTACCAAGAGAGATAATCAATCACAATTTTTTATCATCCATTTATACTCACATCAAACCAGGGATTAAATATATTAAATTAGTGGTAAGTTTATTTTAGCACACACATTAAGTAACAATATTTTGAAGAATTTTTACAGGGTGTTGTTTTGGTGTTTCCCAGGAATTTGTCTGAGCAAGTAGTGGTCATAAAAGAAAGCAGTCATGGGAAGCACTGCACTTCCCGCTTGTCAAGGTAATGCCATATAATTCAAAAATGTACTTTCACATATGTTTTCATTTTCTTAATATCACTAGATAGAAATTCCATATCTATAAACAATTTATAAATTTCAGTTGCTCTCCCCTCAACTGGGGAAGGCTTTAGACAAGAAACTATATATTGACTTGTGTTCAATGGATTGAAAAATCTCGAAAAGACAGTGCCCTGATTTCTTTGATAAGTTTTAGTTAACCGACGAACTCTTTCGTTTGATTATAACTGCATTTTAAGGATAACCGAACTAATGAATATTTATAAATTTAAATACTATATCATTAAAATTTAAAGAAATATTCTGTTTGTAACAAGCTTTTGAAAAAAATTGAAAATTATTGTAATGATATAGTAAAAGAGAAAATACTTTACCTAATTAACATGACACCTTTTTAATAAAATTTTCCAAAAAACTGACCATACCAAATATGTTACCAAACACAAGTTTATATATAAAAGTTATTTACTTCTGAATATAATGAATTTATTCCTCTGGTTTCACCAAATTTTATTTATATATAGTTGTGATTATTTTATTTATCTTGTTTCACTTACTAAGCTATGAAGCCCCTTTAGTGAAAGTAACTGCAATATTATGGAACTTTACATACTTATATATTTCCAAAAATTTATTCACTTCTTCACAGTGCAGGAAAAGTCGATCTAACCAACATTTAACTGCCTTCATAAATGCAGTTATATTAATGGTATCACATTATATAAATCCAGCAGAAGCTAACAAAATCTCCAAACAAATTACCGGTTCAATTTATTTGATCATGATCAACAAGATATTTGTATTTCGGTTACCGTTAGATATGATACAAAAATAAAGCAGATATTTAAATAATATTTTATGTGTTGTTTTCTGCAAGTAATTTTTGTTTATTTAGTCTGTAAATCAATAAAACCAAATATCGTTTTCCGGCCAACAGGCAGTTGTGAGACAGTAGCCACCAAATAATTTGTAAAAATAAAGCATCCAGATATCAAGAACTTCGTCAAATTAAAAATTATTTATGTAATGTTTTATAATAGCGTGGCAATAAAGAAAAGCTTATAATATTTGATTGTTATAATGTTTATTCGAATAGGGTTTTGAGTGTATTAGGAGTAGAATATTGTGTGCAATTATTATGCAACTGAATAGGTGACATTATACTTGCTGAAAGATTACATATATCACTAAAAACTTTATGTTACTAGTCATTTAAGACTTGAACGCAAACAATATGGCGGTTCTGGGTAGGTCCCGTCATCAGTTCAATTATTTACGTACTTCAAACAAGCTGCTAAATTAATCGTTCCGATAAGAACAAAACGTAAACATAAAAAAAGGCTGGAATAAAAAAAGCAACACAGGGACTATCCTAACAATTCCATGAATGTGTATAAAAACCACCAACAAAAGGTCGCCCCGAGATTTCGACAAAATTCTTGATTATACTCTACCAAATCTAAAGTAACCATCGAAATTCGAGTATATTCCACACTACCTTATAAAAGACGACGGTTGTACAAGTTGGGCAGTTTGAAATTTGCGGTGTGGATTGAAAATCAACAACGAAAGAAATGATCAGTAAACAGTCAATTTATTATGATCAAAATAAAGGCTTGAAAGTGAAGTGAATATTTGTAAATTTTTTAACCCACAGAATATTTACACATGAAATGAACAATTACATCTAAAAATTTAAAGAAAACTACAAGAGAGTCCGTATAAGGGTGTCGTGCAAAGCAACAGTCTACAGAAATACTACACATAACAGGGTTATACCTACGATTCTAACTACCCACCATCAATACACTAGTCCATAGAGCCAAAAATAGATGGAGTACATCAAAGGCCCTCAAAGAAGAACGAGCTTAGAGAAGATCTTTTGAAGAATGGATATCCATAAACCATAATTAACAAAGCGTTTGAAGAACAGGATAATCCACCTAGGCAGGAAGAGGAAACAGCGATAGCAACCCTACTATTACCATACACTAAAGGATTGTCCGAAAAACAAAGCCGGATACTCCTGCAACACCAAATAATTTTATAAACAACATATGCATGTGGCAACTTCTACATTACGGAGACTAAACGACCACAGGACACAGGGTTAAGGAGCACCGCATAGCTTCTCAAATGGCGGAGCTAAAGAGTTTGGGTTAGCTAATCACACCTGGACCGAACACGATAACACAACTGGGACTAGGCCAGGGGAATTCACAACAAAGAGCACTGGTATAAAATAAAATTGATAGAGAGGACATACATAATTCCAAAGGAAAATATAATTAGCGTGCCCAACGTCCAAATTAAAGACGTTTGGAGACCCCTTCTTCAGTCATTGCCGCTACGCCTCACCGACAGGTACGGCACGGCGGCATTAATTCGACCAGATACGAGATTAAGAGAACCAATGAGCTTGACTAGAGAAGTATAACTGTTTAATGGTATATTCGTTCTGAGATCAATAATTTGAAGACGATAGAAGTCCAAAGAAACTTCGAGCATATTACAAGCAATTTCCTTTATTCGGAATCCAACAAGTAGGTGCATTCTATATCAATTTTGGAAAATACATTTTTCTTGATACTTTGAAAACAGTCATCTTCTTATCAGCTTGTACTTTAAATACAATCACATTTAAATGAACCAGCAAATAAACAACTCTTAATACACCACACTTACTTTTGACAGAGCCAAGGACAAAATTTTCACCTTCTGAATACGCAAATAGACAAAGTAGAGAAAATTGAAGAAGATTTTTTTTATTAAAGAATAATTTAAATTTTGTGATATTGTCATTGTCTAGGAGCGCTAGCAGAGAATTCACAGAGTAAAGTCTTTGAAAATATCGGCTCTGACAAAGGGTATTTACGAAAATTGTTTTGAACTAAAGCAGTAAGTACGTTGTATATGTATCGAGATTTATTACATCAATAAGTCAAACTTTTCCAATCACCATTTGGATCCTCGCACCACGTTTAGTACTTTGAAGACATAACAGACTCTATTTGAAACATTACATGGGAGCACAATTAGGAATCTCTGGGTTGAGTAAATATTGATCAAACTTATATAGAGTTTTCACTTACAGATATATTTCAAGAAAACAATAAGCTGCTAATGATTATTGAATTCCACTTGGATAAAATCGCGCGTTACAACTAGGGTTAATTAATAGAGTACTAAATTATCTGTCCCTTTCTTTAACTCAGGTGTAAAGCATATGAAATTTTATGGTAAAAAAGAATCTTGGAATCAACACACAGAAAATACTTTATCGCAGAAATACAATTAATTATTGGCCTAATTTTTCTGCACCATTTTCGCAAACAAGTACCAAGAATGTTTTCGTTTATTTTTAAGTTGTAAAGCCTTTGGAAACCGAATTAAAAGGCAATAAGCACAGAATAATGTATTCCGTTACACACTAAATGATTACATTTGTGATTAAAGCCCAATATCATTTAATAGGGAATTGAAAACAAATTAAAATTAGACAGCAATGATTAAGTAAACTGAAAATAGAATGAAACAAAATTTACTAACAGTGAAACATTTAAAAACATTCATTTTTCAGTAAAATCTCAATATCTAGTGACATAAACCATTAACAGTAAATAGGACTAACCCAGCTCTGAACTGATAATCTTATCTCCAAAAAATGAAAAATTGTCTTTTGTTGAAAAAATTAAATATTTTAAAGCATTATAATATTTATTGGATGTTCTTTATAATCATGTTCTCCTGATATAATGGATATTTTGCTAAAGTAACTACTACTACTGTTTGTTAATAAATATATACAACACTTGTTATAAATCAATAAATTAGTCAAGCATTGCAAGACTGAGATAAATAAGGTCATTACCTCTACTAATCGTTTCCTTTTTTTTCTAGTTGCCTTACATAGTTACAAAAAAGCACCTGCGATAAACAACAAGAGTTTTTAATAAATTTATAATAATGTTATGAACAGTTATTACTCAATTTTCCACGGCTAATAATAATGGCATGGTAAGTGTCTTGAGTATAGATGATTAATGGTTTGCAACAATTTTTTACATGTAAAATTTGTAATGAAGAGCGAAAGTTAATTACCCGATATGAACCTTAATGCATGCAAATAACTGAATTTGTCAATGAGCGTAGTCAAAGTTAGATAGTGGCATTTTATATATATTATATACACAGTAAATCATATCAATATATCAACTTAGGAAAGTGAAATTACAAAATTGTAGTGACAGAATAGTCGCATCACAGGTCAACTCCCCTACCTACCGATTGGAACAGTCCACAATGGTTTAGTTCTATTAAATTACAATAGCTTTCTGTAACTTAAATATAAGCTACAAAAGCGGCGCCGTAACTTTTTAACCAATGAATATATTAAAATTATAAAATCGACATTTTCGAAGTTGTATTATAGCTAATTCTTTAATACTAAAAATAATTGTACATTTAATTTAAGCTAAGAAATCCTTGCTTCTCGGTAAAAGCGAAATTTCTTTTAACGTAACACAGCAACAAAGTAGCTACAAATTTTGTCTGATCAGAATGTGGAAATCTATTTTGGATAAGAAATTATAAATATGTTTGCTGCAGCTTAAACTTAATACAAAGCTTTCCTGGAATCGGTAAGACCTATAAAACTGCTTTTAGCATTACAACTTAGTTAGAAAATAACTGCAAAATCTACCACTTTAAGAATTTTGAAATCACTATGGGCTAAGAAGTTACAGCTGTGCTCCTGAAGTTTAAATTTAATATACATAGCCAGTGTTTTTAGAAATCTGTAAAGGCTACAGAACTATGTCAAGCGTAGCAAAATATCAACAAATTTTGCTGAGGAGGCGGGCCCCTGCCGTTCAAAGAGCTACAGCCGAAGAACCAGAAGAACCACAAGAACCACAACCAATACAGTCACAACAACAACGTGACGATCCTCAACGGAATCAAATGAGAACGAGAACTCCACCCGCAGAAAGTGTTGCGCAGGATCAACAGCCAGCGCTCACTCAAGCGGGACTGAAAAGACAGCGCATGAAATGGACTGGCGCCATAAATGAATTTATAATGCGCACGTTTTACAGAATTACGAACCTTGGCCAGGACAAGACTGGATATCGCCAAATACTCCATCATGAGTTCTGTCGTGAGTATCCAGTGCTTCAAGTTACTGAACAGAGAGTCGCAGATCAATATCGTGTCATCTTGAGAAATGGCGGACGAGACTCAAGAACTACAACAAGAACAGCCAACCAACGCTGACCTGCTTGAGAAGATCCAAGCAGAAATGGAAGGAGCTCTTATAGAGTATAGTGGAACAGATCCACTGACTAGACGAGCTCTTCCCAAAACTAAGATCTTCTAAGAAATTGGGTATCGTTTTGCAGGCTATGAACAAATTTATCTTGCCAAACTATGTTTTAGGTGCTAATACGTTAGAGTCCCTACACACAATTATGTACTGTGCTGGAACTTCCATCTGCAGAACAATTGGGGTCGCAGTAAGACTAAAGCAAGACCCTCCCCAATTTAGACAAACACCTCCAATACCACCTTGGCAAAGACGACTTGAAGGGAAATCAATTCTCTTCGGAAAGACATTGGAAGACTGACCGAATACCAACGAGGAGTCAGGAACAACAGAATAGGAAGGCTTGTCAATAGTATCATGGACAATAACCGAATACACTCCCAGTGGGATGGAGAAAACATCACATCTCAGCAGTGCCTGGACAGACTACGACAAAAGCTCTCCGTCTACACAAGCCGATTGAGAAGGTACAAAACCAGTAACCAACGGAAACTAGACAACACACTTTTCCGACAATCAGAAAAAGGGTTTTATAGAAAACTTAACAACACCAATAATAATGAAGCCCCTAGGTACCCCAGTAAAACAGACATCGAGGAATTCTGGAAAACACAGCTTTCCACAACAATCTCCTATAACTCCAGAGCCAGCTGGATTAATGAAGAGGAGGCTGCATTTCAGAACTGTGATGCCATGCAACACCAACCATTTACAACGGAATACACATCCAACATAATGAAGCACCTCCATAACTGGAAAGCACCAGGACTAGATGGTGTACAAAATTACTGGATAAAGAAACTGTACGCAACCCACGAAACACTAACAGCCCTTATAAATGACCTAATTACCCACCCACACAAGATGCCTAATTTCCTTACGCATGGTGCTACATACCTCTTACCAAAGGATAACCTATGTGCACAGGACCCAGCAAAGTACCGACCAATCACTTGCCTTCCAACCTTATACAAACTCATAACATCGTGCAATAATCATCGCATTTTCAAACATTGTGAGCTGAACGACATAATTACTCAACAACAAAAGGGATGCACGAAAAATTCGATGGGCTGCAAAGAACAACTGATAATTGATTCCGTTGTCTGCAATCAAGCCCACGCCAAACGTCGAAATCTCTACATGGCATATGTGGACTACAAAAAGGCCTTTGATTCAGTTCCACATGATTGGCTCATTAAGGTGCTGAAACTCTATAAAGTGAATAATTGTATTATTAACTTTTTAGAATATGCTATGTCCACCTGGCAAACCAAAATCTCACTGAATGAAGCCCACTATTCGATACAAACTGACCCCATTCCAATCAAAAAGGGTATATTCCAGGGAGACTCTCTTAGTCCGCTGTGGATCTGCCTTGCCATGAACCCTCTCTCAAACAAAATGAACTCGACTAGTTTTGGGTTCAGTCTCAAACACAACAACGTACAAGCATTAAAGATAAACCATTTGTTATACAAGGACGACTTAAAGTTGATGGCAGCTACGAAACAACAGCTGCATGATATGCTTAAAATAGTAGAAGGGTTCTCTAGTGACATCCATATGAAATTTGGCTTAGACAAATGTCGAATTACTAATATAGTTAAAGGCAAAATACAACAGGGGCACTTCGAAATGGGAGATGGCACCTCAATTGAATCTATGGGGGAAGGTCATACTTACAAATACCTTGGAATAAAAAGGACCTAAAAGCAGAATTTTATAGAAGGGTAAGACGACTGTTGAAAACTAAATTAAACAGTAAAAATATGTTTCAGGCTATTAACACCTATGCTTGTTCAGTGCTCAGTTACTCTTTCGGTACAGTTAATTGGTGCAAGACTGACATTGAACAATTACAACGAAAAGTTCGAGTTTTACTAACAAAAGCTCAAAATCACCACCCAAAGAGCTCTGTCGAACGTACAACTTTGCCACGGTATGAAGGAGGAAGAGGATTGACAGATCTAAGCAAACTATTAGATCAACATATTTCCATTTTGCGTAGTCATTTCCAGAAACTCGCAGAATTTTCTGATTTACACAGAGTCATGTGCCTGGTTGATGACTCAACACCACTGCGACTGACACAACAACATGCCCAATTACACCACCAGACCACAGATCAGAAACCCCTTCATGGAAGACAGATAAATGACGTCAACCAAGATTATGTCGACAGTGCAGCGTCGACCTACTGGTTGATCTCTGGTCATATGTTTCCTGAAACGGAAGGCTTTATTGACAATCCAAGATCAAGTAATTCCAACTAAGAACTACCTAAAGTACATAGTTAAAGATCCTTCTATTAACAACGACAGATGCAGGTCCGGTTGCCAAACATCAGAATCTATCCAGCATATCACAGGAAGTTGTCAAGCGTTCGCTGCAACTGAATACAAAGAACGACACGATGCTGTGGCAAAAATACTTCACCAGGAACTAGCACTGAAACTTGAATTATCACAGTCGGTAAGATTACCATACTATAAATATAAACCAGAATCTGTTTTAGAAAATATCAACTACAAGCTGTACTGGGACCCCAAGATACTGACCGATCGGTCTGTTGCTCACAATAGACCAGATATAGTTTTTGTAGATAAAGTCTCTCGGAAAACAACTTTAATTGACATAGCAATTCCTAACAACAATAATATAAATATCAAGCAAGCTGAGAAAATAACCAAATATAGAGATTTGGAATTGGAATTTCAAATAAAGACTCAGTGGGACATGAACAACACACGAACTGTACCCATTGTTATGTCAACGACAGGACTAGTCTATTAAACAATTTAAAATTCCTCGGTCTGGACGAACATCTTTACAAACCAATGCAAAAAGCCGTCCTGTTAGGAACAGCCCGGACGGTCCGTAAATTCATGGGAAACTGCCGCCACGACTCCAACCACAGCCCTGAAAACCTGGCAAGGGCTCCCACAGATCTAAACCCTTTTGATATCTAGGATATCTGGAGTTTAGTGAATTTTCCCCTAAAGGCACTCATAGCGTGCCTTAGAGGGAGTGTGATACCATACATTGTATGTTCAAGTCGGGAAGTGTCTTTATTGTTTCATCTATGTAATACATATACCTATACAGGCCTATTGTGAATTTGATTAGCATAAACCATTTTTTTCCCAAAGATAATCCGGTTTTCTCGTGTGAATAATACGATGGACAAATTTACAAAAATGATACAAAAATGATATTGCCAAGTCTTTTTCATTGTTAACCAGTTTATCTCTATTACTTTTTGACTTATATGGTCAAATTTGCGAATTGCGCAAACAAGTCTACAACAGGTATTTTGTACTTTTTGAATTCTTTTCTTTGTAAACTCAGTTAGGTACGGATAGTATAACAGTAATAGAAGATAGGCAAAACAAATGTTTCACACAATTTTTTCCTCGTTTTGAAGTTTAAAATTGACTTGTTTGTATAGAGCAGTTTTAAAACAACGAATGACTTTTTAAATAACTGGTTAACATGCGTCGTAAATCTTAAGTAACTATCAAACGTGATACCTAAAATTTTTGCTTCGTCTACAATAGAAATTAATTCATTTCCCATTTTTATCGTAATGTTTTCTTTGAGATAACTATAGTATTTATTATACGTGAACAACAAACATTTTGACTTTTGTGGGTTGATCTTAAGATTGTGACTATCACAATAGTCTTGTATCGCTAATAGATCAGAGTTAATTAATTTGCACGCATTTATATACTCACTAGAATCAAATTATGTGTTCCATCCAAAAAGTAGTACATATAAGATAGCAATGCACTAAACTCTGGACCTTAAAATCAACACCTTCACAACACTCATCAAAGATAAATAATTTCATGTTTTAACGCGCAATGAATTCCGACATCCAGGAGTTTCAGGAATATCTAGCTCACAGAGTCTCCAAATCGGGAGTCGTACTTTGTGTAACACAATTTCCCTGTAATTCCAAGGATAGAAATCACACGAAAAATTTCGTAGATTCACTAAAACCTGTCAATAATCTCGAAAAGTTAGTATAATAAATGATTTCAATATAAATTTACCCTTAATGGGGACAATTCAGTTTCCCACATATTGTGAGGCAAATTGATGTGGCTTGATTAACCTTAATTATTGCAAGTTTTATTTTTGTTTTGTAGTCTTTATAATGTTTCGTAGATTTAGAGAACCTGGTATTTATTAATTTTATAGTGACAGTGGAAGGATTAAAGTAATCCGAAAGCTCTCAAAATAAAATGTAATCTAATTATTTCATATTCTGATCCAGGTTGCTTCTAGTCCCATGTTTGTGTTTCTGCTATTTAAATTGCTATTAAACGATTAAAATTTTGCTGTTGTTTTGATTTATAACAAAGTATTTTTTTAGGGACTGGAAATATAGTGAAACCTATGATCATAGATTGGATTCACAGTACTGGTATTTAACAAAACTAGATTAAGTTTACAATACAGTAATGTTTTTGTTCACGAATTTCATTATTTCTAATAGAAGCGATCATGTATGTATTAAAACGGTTTACTTCACCAAAACCGCAAATGTAAAGCAGCAGAAAGTAGCAGGTGTTTATTTCACAAATATTTTCGAAAATATAATTGTCATTAATACAAATTATATATGTACCGTATTCTCGAAATTGCTCGAATTCCATTACTTAATTTAACAACAATGAAGTAGTGTAGATATTTTAATAGATGCATTAAATTAACAGAAATTATGGTGATAAATAAAACATTTGTGCTCAAAAGTGGCAAACGAATAATTAATTGCATCACCTGGCGTCTGTCAGAACTTCCTGCTTTTAAATCTAACGGGTCGTTAAATTCAATGATAAAAGAACAAAGTCTTATTTCGTAAATCTACTTAATATATACATATACTGCTTATTATTAATTTATTATTATTATTACATACATTTGGAATTTTAATGACTTACATAAGCATAGTTCTTCAAATAATTATTATAGTTAATGCTTCTATTAATCATAGAATGCACTGAAAAAGATGGCAAATGATGCAGTTAAATGAAGCTAATATGACAACAAAGTATTCCACATATTGAAATTTCATATTTGATTAATTAAACAGTAGGAATTATTAAATAAACAGATAAAGTGGAGATTAAAAAAATAAACATTATGGAAAGTTTTGCAAGGATCTGTACCAAAGCAAAATACCAGATTATTCAAATTAAAAAGAGTCAGCATGGTGGACCAAGTCTTAAATATGAAAGCTAATAAAGCACAAGAGAACGACAATATAGTCATAGTAGCCATAAAGAAAGTGAGTAAACTGGTTCTATACAAATTAATAGCTGATCCTGCTTCACAAAATAGAAAACCCGACGAAAAAGCAGACCTCAACAGTTAAGAACCAATCAGCAATTTTACCAGAATAATAATAACAAAATTAAGCTTTCAACCAGTTACAAAAGCAAGATGGTCCCAAAGATAGCTCGGAACTCATGAACATCTACAAACAATTAAGTTACTTGTTGAAAAAACTGTAAACTATAATAGATTTCTACTTGTCTTCTGAAATATAGTTGTGGCATCTCTGATTTGTATTTTTTCTGATACTTTTGGGAATAACACCACAATTGCTTCAAAATCTGTATATTTCAAATAGTCCAAACGTTTCAAGGTCTAAATCAGACCCCTTTTTCAATCGCAATAACCTATTCAAATAAAGAAAACAATTCAAAACGTTCGTAATAACAAATTTAGTAAATCACAATTTGACATTAAAAAAAGTTATTACGATTAAAAACGGGGTCTTATTTAGACCTCGAAACGTTGGAACTATTTGAAATATACAGACTTTCAAGCAATTGTGCTATTATTCCCAAAAAAAATCAGAAAAAATACAAAGTAGACCTCTAGTCTTGGTCTTTGTCAAACTGCAAAAAGTATTCGAAAGGATGGAAATAGAGAACACACCTAATAGCTTTAAACGAAGGCAGTGTAGAGATTGGTAATACCAATTTTACAACACCTAAAAAATGCATCAATCAACACTGACGAGATCAAAATCAAGTTTATAATGTAGACAATGGATATAGTTCAAAAGTGGACATTAAGTAAAATAACTAGAGATTATTGTATCATTCCAGTAATATTTACATTTGAATTATGCTTACAACAAGAACTTTCAAAACTAAAAACTCGTGAAATGCATATCAAAAGGTCTCGATTTATATTTAAAAATAAAAATAAATTTAATGTTAAGCTTTAAACTGCGATCGAAGACTCTTGTCTATACTTTCTGACAATAGATAAATAAAATAGGCAATCAGTATATCGCCCTGATGTCAGAATGGACATTTAACCATTAAAAATAGGTAAAAACTTGATCATTTTGGACGCTTGTTGATAACACCCACTGGAAAACTTCACGTTGTTCAACGCTTTGCCTTATTTTAGATGTTTTTTAATTAGTAAACACATCAGTTAAATCATAAGTATGTGGGATGGCATTTATAATTCAAATGTTGCACAATGTTCTTAAAAAGTTTAAAAGAAATTTTATTAAAAATAATCCATTAGAGATCCAGTATAAATTATTATGAATAATTAGTCATTATAACTAGGTAGATAACATTATAGATTTAAATGCTAAATAAAAAATTATAATTGTGTCTAACGGATCAAGTAATATATCAAATCAAAGGGCTCATTATGTTTTTTAATTTTTTTTAATAAATATTTTAAAATATATTAAAAAAAGTATTTAAAAAATTACCCTTTCCCCCTTTATTCCCCAAACTATAAGACCTAAATTTTTATGTTTATAGGAAAAATACGAAGAAATCCCTAATATTAATATTGTGGGCCAAATTATAGAATCAAACGGAGAAAAAAAAATTTAAATTCAGCATGCAATACATCAAATGGAAGGGTTTATTATGAGAAATACAAATAAATATTTTTCGTATTTTTAAAATTAATTGATATTAACATAAAGATATAAAAAATTCTCATTTCTCGCTTTATTTCCGAAACCGTACTACCTAAAATTTTGAAAATAATTAGGGGGACTGGAACTCACTTGTAATTTATAAGAATAGTTATTAGAAAACCCCCATAGTAATTTTAGGAACAAATTATACAATTAAATGGAAAATAAAATTTCAATTTTCAAACGCATCATGTAATATATCAGATAAAATGCTCATTATGTGAATTACAAATGCATCATATTTTAAATCATTTGTTCAAAAGATATTAACAAAAATATTTAACATCGACTTAATTCCCACTTTAGAAACTACATTATTTAAATTTTGAAAAATATATTTTATTTGTATTTTTAAATAATTTGAATAACAGATTTAATAATTTATAATTTAAAACTTGACCTATTTTGCCCTTTATCTTCCAATCTACAGAACCTCAAAATTCAGACAGTAGATTATAAAAGGCTTCCCTGAAAGTTTATTATATATTATTATTAAGTAAAATAAAACTCTAATGTTAATTTTTGGGGGACAAATTAGATAATAATTAACTGATACTACAATTGCAATTTCCACAAATTACGTTTTTTGAAAACTGTCCGACGCGTTTCGACTAATGTCTTTGTGAAGGAACTAGACTAACTGGGTATTTCTTGAGGAAGTTGTATTTATATTCGAGAAGAGATATAATTACCAGGTACTTAGTTTTAAACAGGATTATTTAATTTTATTACAGGTAAAAGGATTAACTAAAGAGGTTTATTAGGGGAGAATTATATATTTCTGTCTAGTCGTTTAACAAATTACCCGTATTTTTAAGTTTATTAATCTCCAATGATTCTAAAAGATTTAATTTATTGCCTTTATTTTCTGAATGTAATAATTTAAAATTTTCGCCGAAAAGATGATTTTCTGTTACTAAATGTTCAGCATAATTGGAATCTGTTTTTTGTTTAATGCAAGACTTACGGTGTTCATAGATACGTTTTTTACACGCTCTGCCGCTTGGCCGATATAGGCTTTAGGGCATGACCCACATGATAATTTATAGACTCCAGATTTATTTTTTGGATCGATTTTTAATTTGTTATTTTTGATAAATTTCCCAAGACTATTGTTTGTTTTGAATGCAACGTTAATATTGTGTTTTCTTAAAAAGGATGCTATTTTTAAACTTGGTTTGCCAAAATAGGTTATACTATTATATGAATCAATATTGGTTTTGCTGTCAGGGTAAATTTCTCTTAATGTCTTTTTGTGTTTTTGATTCCCAAGAATATTTTCTATTAATTCGGCCTCCATCCAAATATTAAATTTACTATAGAGTGTGAACAAGATGACAAAATCAATTTCCTAGATCTAACAGTTAACAAGGTAAATGGCAAACACGAGTATTCAATATTTCACAAACCATCTCAAACCGATTTAACGATTCACCGCACTTCTATACATCCATATCAACAAAAACTTTCCGCTTACAATAGTATGGTTCATAGATTACTTTCCATAAAACAATCACCAGATAATTTTCAGAAAGAATTAAACATAAACAAACAGATAGCAGTAAATAACGGGTTTGAGGCCGAATTAATAGAAAATATTCTTGGAAATCAAAAACACAAAAGGGCATTAAGAGAAGTTTACCCTGACAGCAAAACCAATATTGATTCATATAATACTATAACCTATTTTGGCAAACCAAGTTTAAAAATAGCATCCTTTTTAAGAAAACAGAATATTAATGTTGCATTCAAAACAAACAATCCTCTTGGGAAATTTATCAAAAATAACAAAAATCGATCCAAAAAATAAATCTGGAGTCTATAAATTATCATGTGGATCATGCCCTAAAGCCTATATCGGCCAAAGCGGCAGAGCGTGTAAAAAACGTATCTATGAAACCGTAAGTCTTTCATTAATCAAAAAACAGATTCCAATTATGCCGAACATTTAGTAACAGAAAATCATCTTTTGGACGAAAATTTTAAATTATTACATTCAGAAAATAAAGACAATAAATTAAATCTTTTAGAATCATTGGAGATTAATAAACTTAAAAATAGAAATAAATAATTCTCCCTTAATAAACCTCTTTAGTTAATCCTTTTACCTGTAATAAAATTAAATAATCCTGTTTAAAACTAAGTACCTGGTAATTATATCTCTTCTTGAATATAAATACAACTTCCTCAAGAAATACCCAGTTAGTCTAGTTCCTTGACAAAGACATTAGTCGAAACGCGTCGGACTGTTTTCAAAAAACGTAATTTGTGGAATTTGCAATTGTAGAATCAGTTAATTATTATAATGAATTTCCAACAAGTATCGGCCGAATCAATTCAGTACAAATTAGATAATTAAATACATATGTATAAAAATCAAACTCAGACAGTAGATTATAAAAGGCATTTCTGAAAGTTTATAAGTAAAACAAAACTTTAATGTTATTTTTTGGGGGCCAAATTAGAAAATTAAATACATATGTATTGTGATAAAAATCAAGCGAATCCTAAAGCAGATAAAATAAAAAGTCTATGTGTGGAAAATGAAAGTGTATATTTTTTATAAATTTAAAACGCTTCCTTTAAAAGATAGTAAATGTAAGAAAATGCACTCCTTCCCTGCTTGTCTGAAACTGGAATATTAGAATCTTGAAGGTGGTACAGAACCCTTAGTAGGCGAGTCCAACTCGCACTTGACCAAATTATTTTTGCAATCACATTACCTCACTCAACCAAAGACACATGATTATAAAAAAGTTTCAGTAAAACACTCAGGTCAGTAAAGCAATCAACATTTAATCATTTACTTTTATTTTGTATAAGATTCTTTTACCAGTGTTGTAGTCAACTTTGAATTTTTATTAGAGCTGATTCGGAGCCATATTTGATTTTTTTGATTTCTTGTTGTTAAAGTTGGTAATAATTGTTTTATAAAGATTTTGTTCACGCAAACCAAATTTCCTTCGAAACACTTACTATGGTTACTGACAGATTAGATTATAAAAGTTCTAGGTTTTAATATTACTATGAAAAATATGTTGATAAAAGTAGATTTTATCTAGAAAAGAATTGCTTTTATTAATTACTCTTATAAAATCCTCTAAATAACCACTAAACTATCATTTCCCTAATGCTGTCAAACATCTCACAAAAAGTAACACACACGTTTATGTTAAGATACATACCTAATGGAAATAATAAATTAAAAAAACTGAAATACAATGCATCAGGAGTCAAACAAAACGATATGACCATCGAATAAGGTCACAAAAACATATAAGTACACTATGAGAGGAAAATAGATAATGATTACATAAGTATACTATATATTTTTATGATCTTTTAGTAGGTATTATTCTACCGACTTGGTATTTTCGACTCGTGGTTCTGTTTATGAACCTACAAGAAGATACGAATCAACTACAATGACATTTACAAAAATACTAAAAACTAAAAATTTTATGAAAAATGTAGACTTTATCTATCTATTTAATCATAGGGAAATTTAATGGTGAGTTTCCCGTTTATAAGACAAACGATCAACTATTACCATTTCAACTTGACATGATAATTGCTTACAATATCATTCATAGGAATTTGAAATATGCGATATTTTATTGGTTTATACATTCACCTTATTACTAGTAACTGGTATATTTTAAGTAATTACTTCCTTTCATATTACAATTATTACAATTAAGCCAAAGAGAAACTATCTCGTATAAGACGAGAATATCAAAGTTGTAAAGTATATATATATATATATATATATATATATATATATATATATATATATATATATATATATATATATATATATATATATATATATATATAAGTAATACAATACTAAGTTTTATTACTTGATACTAGAAACTCAGCGGTCTGTTTCTGGTTGATATTCACTTTATAGTAAAAATATGAAATTCGATATACAGATATCTCAGTCCGAATACGCGAGTATTTTTTCATGTATAAAAATTCGGTGGATAATGTTTGAAAGTTCAGTCTAAAACAATAATCCGTTCAGCATTAATATTCAACATTGGTATACTTAAAAGCATTTATGTCAGTAACATATGTTCAGAATTTAGCGACCAATAAATGGTATTTAAAAATTCGATTTCGGTAACCATTACTTTGTCTGTCATGCAGATCCAGTAATACTAATGTTCATTTCGTCTGCCCCAATATTTTGTTTCATCAATTACATGACTAGTTTCGAAGCTTAACGCACAATTTTCAAACATTTGCAAATGCAAAATTAAGGCAGAATACCTACCTGGTAATTTATCTAAAATTATTGAGTGTAGTAAAAGTTCTGAATATTTAAATAAAGTAAATAAAGCAGTGAATATTTGCAAATTTTGAAATTAATGAAAGATCAATATGCTGAATATGTGTTATTAAGATTAACTTAACACTGACTGACTGCCCTTGTTTGGACAGATTAGATCCTATTCGTACAACCTCTAAAACCTTTTTCCTAATCCTTTCCTCAGCTCTCCTTACCCATCATTCATAGTACTCATAATATTAAACTGAGGCTTGAAAGTGTCTGGTAAAACGGGTCAAGGGGTGCGAAAAATTCTTCGATCTGTTGAAGGCTATCAAATGTATATCTACAATAGAGGACGATTAATCGAAAGTCATACGAACTTAGAAACATCTAGTCAAATGTTTTTGGAATCGTGGCAATCAGAAGGCAAAGGAAAGATACGTCGCCCTACAAGATGGGCAATAACTATTCCATTAGTAGAAGGCAAAAATAAACAGAATCTCACATCGGAATACTGAACATCAACAGAGAAGCAACTCCAAAATTCACAAACCAACCATCATCCAAGAAGATGAAGTGGTCGAAATGGTTTTCAATTACATTATAACATGTATAGTAGGAAATGGAACATCATAAACGATAAAATGAGTAGACTTTAGCTCTGAAGTTGTAACAAACGCAGTAACAAAAATTTTAGCCCAGACCACTTTTTTTAAATGGAAAATAAAAAGCGGACCCAGCGCAGAAATAAAAATCCGATAAAATTTTATATTTTCCACGCACAAGTATATAATAAATCATGTACCTAAGTATGCTGAACTTTTTCACAATCAAAAGAGAATAAAGAATACACCAGAACGATCATAAATATTAAGAAGAAACACAGAACCCGATAAGAAAAGGAACGATTTAAAAAAAATTTAAAAATGGATCCACAGATGGCAATACTCATACTAGCTCATGAAATGCTATATAAGAAGTGCAAAAAAATGCTAATTCTGGTGTCAGTTTTCGCAAATTTCAAAAAATTTAAATAGAACTCTGAGATACGTCATTTCAAAATGCCCTTAGTAAATCCAAATCGGTAACTCATGTTAACAGGAGGACACTGACAAAATATACCGTAATTATGCTAAAACGGCAGTTTAACGTATACACAATAACTTATCGTTTCCCGAAAATATACTTGAAAATTGTGAAATATATGAATTTTTAGAAAACAATTCTTACGTTTCGTCGGAGAAGAATTTTATGTTTTAATCACATTTATACTACCCTTCAATTTAATTTGCTGTCAAATTGTTTTCCTGAAAAATCTCAATTGATATATAGCAACACAAGGAAATAGCGAAAAATGACAAAATAAGAATATTATTATAAATTCCGTGGGTTTAATTAAAATTATACAACTAATATTCACTTTCACTTTTCTAGAACTTTCATTTACATCAAATTATACAGAACAGCTGATTCACAATAACATTACAATATACGCTCGTCGTCGCTGTCTAACTAACTTGAGATGGTGGGCTGTTTCCTTTCAAACCAGCATCGAAAATTCTCGTACAATCAATCATCAACTCTACAGCTGCCGAGCCATTTCGAGAAAACTTTTTTTTCTTAAAAGCGATCGGTGTCGTGCTGGAATGAAACCAGGGCCGGCTTAAGGAAATTTCGTTACACCGCCCCCCTTTAATTCTGATCGCCCAGGTCAGAAACATCCTCTCCATAGTAGGGAGCGAGTCGATCTAAATGGACAACCTTCAAGCCCTGGGGTTTCGACGGATCCGGTAGACGACGTCATTAAGCCTCTTGACCACCTCGTATGGACCATCCCAGGCGGGTGTAAGCTTTGGGGATTTACCCTTGCTCCGTTGGGGGTTGTGCAGCCAGACATTGTCCCTCTCGTGAAACCCGACTGAATTGGCCTTAAGGTCGTATCGCGTCTTCATCCGGTCATTGGTGGCCAACATCCGCGTTCGGGCTAATTCGTGTATTGCCAGCATGTTATGTCGGAGCTGGTCGGCATAATCGTCGATGTCTTGGGAAGGTTCTTCGGGGGAGCCAAAAGCCAAATCGCAGGGTAATCGCAGTTCTTTTCCGAATAGGACCCTGGCTGGAGTCAGGCCTGTACTATTATGTACGGGAGAGCGATATGCCAACAGTAATAGGGGAATATGCTCATCCCAATCACGCTGGTTATTGCTAACGACCTTGGATAAGTGTTGTTCCAAGGTCGTGTTGAATCTTTCCACCATTCTGTTTGACTGTGGGTGCAATGGTGTTGTTCTCGTTTTCCTGATCCCCAACATCGTGCAGACCTTCTGGAATACATTCGATTCCAAATTACGCCCTGGGTCTGAATGTAGTTCCATCGGGACGCCAAACTTGCTGAATAGCTGTTCTAGTAGCACCGTCGCTACCGTGGTTGCCTCTTGGTTGGGTATCGCATATGCCTCAGGCCATTTGCTGAAGTAATCCATTGCGACCTGAATGCATTTGTTCCCCCTCTCAGACTCGGGAAACGGACATTGTACTGCTGCATTCTGCCATTGGTCCGGGTCGTCGGGCCCTTACTGGCTGCACAAGTGTCACATTTCTGGCACCAAGCTCTGACGTCTTCAAAGTAATTTACCCAGTAGTATCGCTGGCGAACTTTGTCTAGGGTTTTTTTCATGCCCAGATGGCCCCCGATAATTCCATCATGTACTTCGGTCAGGATGGCTGGTACCTTTTTCTTAGGAAGTACCAGTTGGGACTTGGTTTCTCGGCCATCGGTGCTTTCCCAAACTCGCTTGAGCATTCCATTCTCTACTCTTAGAGTCCCATTGTGCCCATAAAGATTTCAGCACGCCCGAGTATCTAGCTACCTCGTTTCATCGTGGCCTGGGTACTCTTCTCGTTTTAAGTGACAAGATTGGATGATGTCTGGATCAGCCATTTGGTCCTGGATGCACTGTTCCGTTGTCTAGTCTTCATTGGCCTGCACTCGGATCTCTATGATGGAGCTCTTCTCGCTGTTCCGTCTTCAGACAATGTCCGCATTCTGCTCTACAGGGTCTTCTGGATAGGGCATCGGCATTATTGTGCAAACGGCCGGCACAGTGTTCCACCTTGAAATCGTATTGCTGTAATTTCGCCATCCACCTGGCCAGTTGTCCTTCCGGTGTCTTCATGTCCAGTAGACATTTGAGGGCGGCATGATCTGTTCGGATTAAGAAATGACGACCATAGAGGTATTTGTGGAATGGTCTACGGCCTTATTATTGCAAGGAGTTAGTTTCTGGTGACGCAATAATTTCTTTCCGGTTTCGAGAATCCACGGCTACAGTACTCGATCACTCTCTCTTCACCATCTTGCACCTGGGATAGGACGGCCCCCAAACCTGTGTTGCTGGCGTCGGTGTCTAAAATGAACTTGCCGGACTGTGAAAGAAAGGCTAGGATTGGCCTGAAACATAGTGCTGCCTTCAGTAGTCTGAATGATGTTTCGCAATCCTGATTCCAACGGAAGGTCTCTTCCTCAGTGGTCTACCGATGTAGAGGCGCGGCAATGGTGGCAAATCCCTCAACAAATCGCCTGTAGTAGGAACCGAGGCCCAAGAAGCTTCGGAGTTCATGCTTGTCTCTTGGGACTAGCTAATCACGAATGGCTCTATCTTGTTCTCGTTGGTGCGGATTCCTGACTCGGAAACGACGGGGCCCAAAAACTCTACTTCTTTTTGGAACAAGGAACACTTCTTCGGGTTTAGTCTCAGGTTGGCGTTATTAAGTCTGGAGAATACTTCGCCCAGGTTCTTCAGATGGTCGTCGAATGTCTAACCCATGACTAGAATGTCGTTGAGGTATACTAAGCACTTAATCCTGCACTTCTGATCACCAAATTGTTATAAATTACGTGGGTTCAATTAAAATTATACAACTAATATTCACTTTCACTTTTCTAAAAGTTTTATTTACATCAAATTATACAGAACAGCTGATTCACAATAACATTACAATATACGCTCGTCGCTGTCTAACTAACTTGCGATGGTGGGCTGCTTCCTTTTAAAAACAGCATCGAACATTTTCGTACAATCAATCATCAATTCTACAGCTGCCGAGCCATTTTGAGAACAATTTTTTTCTTAAAAGCGATCGGTGTCGTTCTGGAAAGGAACCAGGGCCGGCTTAAGGAAATTTCATTACAATATATATTACGCATTCTTCAAGGCCCCCAGTGTTTTTTTAAAGTAATATTTTTATTCTCTCCTTGAGCAACAAGGAAAAACAGTAATACGTGAAGTAACAAATTCTCACCAAAACCTTTAACTTCTCAAATTGTTGCAAATATTCGTGGCAAATTATCCTAGGCTTTTATCATTCCAATAGCAATTATCATTCTCGTGGAGTAAAGTGAATCAGAAATATTCAAGAACGTTTTTTTGGCAGTTTGTTCGATGAATTTTTGGGGTACTTTCAGTTCTAACAATTGTAATTTAACAGTTAAGTAATCATAGAAATGTTACTAATTATAGAGAAAGGTATTCATCAATTATCTGCTATTATAGTTATTAATTTGTTTTCACTATTTCTTTCTTAGAATTTGTTGTTATACTTCTAATACATATTCTAACTTGCCGTTATTTTAGTTAAGATTTTTTTGTTGGTGGTATGATTTTCATTTGTAATAGTGATGTTTTATCCCGAACAATAATGTACCAACGCTTTCGTATTAATGTAACATTTATGATCATTAGCTATTCAGATTATAACAATTTGTAAATTTTAGAACAATTTGTGATGTTTAGTTATGTGACCAACTCTTAAGAAGGGAAAGCATCTAACCCATTTATCATTTGCAGGTTTCTAAATCGTATTTGATTTAATCAAAATAAATCCTTGAAGTCTAAATGAAAAATACTTTTTAAAAATAACTTTTTATATGTAAAAGTACATACCCTAGATAATATCTGTGTGATTATGCTTACCTGAAATAAAACAATTTATTATAAATAAATAAATATGGTACAAATTTTGCTTAAGAAAATATATTTTTTATATTAATGATTAAATAAATAACTAACCCAATTACTAGGTAAATACCTATAACAACAAAAGCGATTCTTTCACACATTGTTCAAAAAATATATAAGCATTACACTATATGCGTAGCAATTTTAATTTCTTGTACTTCTTTAATGCCTCTTAAGTATTTGCATTAAATTTGAAATTTATTTCATGTAACCTATACAGTGTCCAATATTAAATTGATATGGCAAGCACGAAAAACAACAGTCAAAAACGATTTTGAAGCAGTGAAAATTCATCTTTTTATAAAAATGAAACAACTAAAGAAAGAAGAGAATAAACCACAATGGAACCACATAAAATACGAACACAAGATATTCATTATTAATTATTCTATTATATTAATAATAAAGATTTCTTAAAACATGCAAGAAATTTCTGGTTTTCGGAAATACAATTTGGTGATCTGGTCGAAAAGAGAAGAAAATACAGAAAGTTGCAGAGTACATATATTTGGTACTGATTAACCAATACAAATTAGAAGATGAAAATTCGACAAGTTTGTTATCTCCCTAGTCTAGATCCTATACGAATACAGAACTACACACGCACCTTAAATCCTACAACAATAGCCTAGGTTATTTTTGACGATCTGTTTATGAACAAGTTCCAGTAATTTTCAAACAGAAATACATTTCTTACTTTAATAATGATTAATGAGAACGTCATTTACGACTTTAATAGTGAAACTATAATAAAACTTAAAACATATAACAGTATTGTGATGACAATTGTCATTAAATATTGTAAAGTCAAATCGGTCTGAAGATTTCAGCTTTCGTTTTGTATTGTTTGCTTCTTTGTGTAATATGGTAGAATTTTGGATTTTTAGTTTATGACGAAGGTTTCAGGCATATTTACAATTTTTTTTCTTTTCGAATTGTCGCTTTATTAATATAAATAATTAATTAATTTTTGCATTAATTCGAACATTGGAGAAACATTTAGACCTATAAATGTTAGACACCTCTAGACCTACAAATGTTTGAATAAATGTAGACAAACATTATAAAAAGAGACCTTGGTCATAACATACAATTTCAAAATTCAACCATATTGCACAAAGAAGAACACAATAAAAAACGTAAGCTGAAAGAGTTTGCCTTAATTTTATTAAATGAAAGCGATTGTACCGCTAATACTGTGTATAATTCAGCCGTTCCTCGTTACCAATAATACGGATGAAATTAATAATGGTAATATCCTTTTGAACAACCCCGTATCGGGATAGTTCAGAAGATTTTGCTAGGTTTTCCCTTATGACTTTAATTGGATCTCTGGAACATCAAAATTTCTTATAACAAAGTCATACCCATAAACGCCATATGGAATATTGAAGATTACTCTTTCAAATTCTTCCAATTTGAAAGAAGCTCTGCTATTTCTCATGATCATTAGAATTTTCTAGTGCTGCCCTGTACTTAATGTCAAATTGTGAATGCTAAATTTGTCATTGCCAACTTTTTAATTGTTAATTTCTTCATTCAGTTGTGTTAATTTTCTTATAACAATGAAAAGGGGATCTGGTTTATATCCTGAAACGTTTGGAGTATTTGAAATATAAACACACTCCAGCATTTGTGGTGTTATTCATAAAAATAAAAATCAGTGAAGATTCTTCTGATGGAAAGAAAATCTTTCAAAAAGTACGATCGTAAACTTGTTTTGTCTTTCATAAACAATATCCTTGCTACCAGAGGTTACAAATATCGAGTTATGGATATTATCCTATTTTCTAGATGTACTGTCTTTTAAAAAGTAATAGATAAAGGCTAGCCGCACACTGGCAACTTTTTAGTTTCGGTGATTAAAAAATTCAGTCAGGTGGAAGTTGCCAGCTGTTGTTTCCAACGCACACTGGCAACTGAATAGTTATAGTTAACATCGGTTTTAAAATGAATTTTGTATAGACTGCATGTGTTTTTGCTTTTTTGCTTCTGTTCTAAGGAAGAGAAAAATATAGAAAATATTGGGTTCATCCATTTTAGCACAAAGCTGATTTTAATTTTAAAATTAAATTTAATATCATATATTAAATTTTTGTTTGTGATTTAATATTGATGCATTATTTCATTTCAAATACAGTATTTATAAACTAGCACTATATCAATATATAATGTGCTAAACAAAAATTACTAATTGTTTTCTGTTTTCTACCTTTCCCGAATTGATGCTGTTTTTCAATAAACTGTCGACACCAATCACACTTTTTTAAAGATTTTTGTCTTAATATTCTTTTATTTTTATCATATTAAGACGCTTTATAATTTAACTGCCTCTATAAACGCTTCGATGTCTACAGATATGTTGATAAAAGCACGACGAAATTGCAACACTAAAATCAAGAGCAACTTTTTAATCGCCAGTGTGCGGTAACAGATCTGAATATGTGCGTTCTACTTTGCCGGCAACAATTGAGTCGCCAGGAATATCGAACGTGTTGGAATTTTTTAGTTGACGCAACTAAATAATCGCCTGTGTGCGGGTTGTCATAAGAAATAAAGTGTTCTATTTTTGTGATTAAAAAGTTGCTGGACAAAAGTTGCTAGTGTGCGGCTAGCCAAATTAATTATTTAGGATTACTAATATTATTTACGAAATGCTTACTGCCAATATATTTAGTAATTTTAATAATAACCCGAATTGTCGTTTTGTTTCTGTTTTAATGAATACTTCCATTCAAGCCATCAAGCTGTTAAAGTGATATTGATAAGAACGTTCTTATATAATGTTTTGTAGTTCATTTGTTTCTATCACTAGTAATATTTCACATAGAGAGAGTAGCTGTTTAATAACTACTACAATCTAATTTGTCAAACATATCATTTGCTATTCTTGATTATTTCCATAAAAGCGTTTGAAGTTTGATAGAGTTTCGGATACATATGCCAGTTATTCCATAAAAACATTTGAATATAAACTCGAAAATGCATGTTATATATCACCTTTCATGACTTATAAATAATAATATGCTGATTAATGTCTAGAATAAAACAATAATTCATTGTAAAGGAATTACGCAGAAACTAAAACAAACAATACCTATATTATATTACTAGATGCACCTGCATAAATGATGATTCTGCATAGTTCCCCTTTCTCAGCAGAGATTATAAATAGGAGAATATTCCAAGTCTTAATTAATCTTCATCAAGCTTTTTGAATTCAACTTAAGACTTTTAACGTTGTTCAGAGCCACAACATTTGGTCTGTTCATTTGCTGTATTAATTATTATAAAATAGTCCTTTTTGTAACAAGTAGTGATAGTTGTGTTTCAAATAAATTCTGTTGTTTTTTTAAAAAAGGGTTTTAAGTAATAAAGCCCCAACATGCATGATTATCCTTCAGAAAAAAACACATTAATAATGCAAGGTAAATGACGATTGTTTACATATTTTTTATTATTCCGAATGTCTATAATATTTCCGTGTATTCCTAAAGTTCTCGTTGGTATCTTCAATGTATTCTCTGCCACAACTATATAAATTTAATTTCCTGAAATAATTTGAATATAATATTAACTACTTGTACCGACATAAGCTAAATTTCAATGGTTCTGCTCTATTTCTCAAATACGGGCTGCACCTGTCTGAAATGTTTAAAAGAGCTAGGAAAAAATAATGAACGCCTCTGAGATTTCGTGAATTTGAAAATGGATGTGGCAACCATCTAAATTGGCATTAAACTCTCAGTTAGGTATCATGTTTAGATCGACTTGTTATATTCCGTGTTTAGATCGTACGCCTTGACATTTAACCAACAAGAAAAGTTTAGAAACCGACCGGTACAAACGTATAAAGATTGGCTCGCAAAGAGTTCTTCTACCAGTGGATTCGTTTACGATTAAGCTCGACATTATTTGTTGTTACAAGTTAGAATTTGATAAAATAGTCCCTCATACTCATGTTATTAGTTATTACTGATTTTATGAGAATCTTAAAATATATGCAAATTTTCTTCTTAATATATAAAAAGACTTTCAATTACATATTATTATAATCTTTATTACGGTAAATAAATTACTAAGAATTTAAATATCTCGTTAAACTAAAATCACGACTTTAATCTTTATGAAAAAGATACATCTCGAGATTCTACAAATCAACTAATATAATATAAAATGTGTCTGTACAATAATCATGAACGTATTAACTTATTACAGTTTATTATTATATTAAAGACATATGAAAGTCTTGTAAACTGATTAGCACTTTAAAGCAAATTGTTAAATATTTCCTACTGAGCTTTATACAATTAATACTAATAAAAATAATATATTTATTGCTATTTTAACTTTATTGTCATAACTTGTCAACGCTACAATATTTTTAATGATAAAAGAGCGAAACATAATGTATTGTTTACAAACAGGCATCGAAACAAGATATTAACTTGTCAAAGATCATGTATTTCGATGGGATGTTTAATTTTTTGATCTAGTGTAAAAGTTTGCGTAATCAAAATTAATATATTTTTTTATTTTTGGAATAAATAGAGAGGAATGGAATAAATTATAGGAACTGAAGGAGATCATAATCGAAATGTACTGGAGGAATAAAACAAAATATGAATAAACAATTATTCTTTTAATACAAAGTTCAGAGACGATACCACTACCGTGGTCAAACAGATTTAAATAATCACGATTTAAAAATCACGATGCTACATTAAAGAGACTGAAAACAGATATAATACTCATTTTTTAGTAGAGACGTAAAACCTATTCATATTCTCATATTGTTCTCAAAATAATAAGCTGCAGTTTTTCAATTTATGAAAATTTTTCAGACAATTCGTTTGGAATATATTAGTAGTGAAGTTAATATATTGTTCCATACTCTGTGGGTTTAATCAATAGAATATAAATTCCAAAATAATAAAACCTTCTGAGTTACACTGGTACGTCAAAAAAAAAGAATTATTCATAAAACGCTACACATTTCAAATATCACTACTGTCAATTCACCACTTCCTCTACTATCTCGACTATCTCGACTTCAACTGTCCGTCTCCTTCCCACTGACTCATTTATAGATTATTATCTTCCTTATTTTTCTGACGATCATCGTAGACTCTACAAGAAAACTCCATAAATTTGCCTGCTTTTTTTAATTGGAGATATCCAAAGGCTGTTGCTTACCTGTTATTATATCATTAGTTTATCCCTTTTTGAAGTGGCGACTAGTTTTAGGTTTTTTTGAAACAGTATCAATCGTTGTATGGTGAATATGAAAAACTCTTTTTCTATATAGTAACTTTTATTTATTTCTCATTATTATTTTATCTTCTTCATCTTTATACATCACTATTGTGTATAAGAGCACGTATTATAGATCTTATTAGTCAGGCAGTATTAATTTTTCCAAAATACGTGTAGTGTGAGATTCATGTTTAAATGCAAATGCTAATTAATGAAATGAGCCACAAAACAAAGCCAGGCAGACAGAAATATCTACTCAAAACTAAATAATGAAGATCGTGAAGTTTTTGGTAGGGCAATATGATAAAATTGAACACTCTAGAAGTGCAACCAGTTGTGACAAAGACACAGAATGGATCACTCACTGTGGAAGCAGGGTGGGTTGTTATAAGTGTGTCACAGAAAAACGAACGAGCAGTCTAATATCAACAGCTATGAATTATTTTTGGAAGATAATTGAATGGATATCAGTGAAGTTTTATCACTAAATGATTTGTGTAATTTAAACAATATACGTAAACAAATAACGTTTCATTTTTAGGATTAAACGTTTATGGTTTTTTGTTTAATTAACTGAATCCACCCAACTACATGAAAAAATGACAGTTTTAAATTAAACGAGCAATAGAACAGGACCTGTGATAAGGATAAAGAGAATTGGGAATTTCACAAATTATACTGCATATAATAATACAATTTCAAGGAAATATTAGAGCTTAAATGAAGTCGCCATGAAACCATGGAACACATGTGCGTTATAGGATCAATTGTTCCTTGCTAGTGTCTTTTTTTTCGATTGTCTGTAACTCCGCAAATTTGGAACAACTCAGGTTTTTCAAGAGTATAGGCATGGGGTACTAGTAGCCATTGTTTTTCAATGAAATATCCCTGTAGTAATTCAATTGTTTCACGGGATGTATGGCATGTGGCACCGTCTTGTTAAAACCACATATTGGCAACATCAATATCATACAGGAAGAACGGTATTATCGTTTCGCGATATCCAACACCAGTAACAGTTACTGCTTGACCAGGTACATTTTCAAAAAGGTATATTTCAATGATACCTGTAGCTCAAAATTTACGCACCAATCGGTAACATGTTGTGGATTCATTAGTTTTTCGACAATTAGCAAAGCCATCAAGGTGAAAAGGTGCTTCATCTATTAGAACAATTTTCCAACATCCACTTGTTGATGTTCAATAATCAATTCAACGGACTTCGCTTAGCTGTGTATGGTGATTAAGCTTCAGTTGTTGTGTTAATTGAATTCTGTAACTAATGAAGTCTAGATCTTTAGTGAGTATACGGTGTAGCGAGTTTCCTGAAATTTGGGTTTCTTGTCCATAACGCAGAATTGGTGTTCCTGGATTTTCAGTCTCAGGCAACGCTTCAATATTGACATTTGTACGGCACATTCTGTGGGCATTCCGGTGTGTTTAGCATCTCCAACAGTTCCAGTCTCCCTATGTTTGATGATGTACCCATTGGATGAGGATTTGAAGAGTACAGGCTACCTATATTTTTCAACTAATGTCTTTACAATTAAATAAGTTAAACCACAATTCCGACAATATATTGTAAAAACTGTGGCCGCCAAACTTTAATTGTTTTTTAAATATTGGTCAATAATGAAAACCTCTTGTTCTCCATTTTTACTACCCCTAAACTGTCAGCTGCCAAATTTTTTTAAGTTCTGTGTGCTATCCGAATATTCTAGATGTCCACCTTACATCTCGTATCAACATATTTAGCTATTTTAAATTTGAAATCATAAAAGATAGATTATTTTGGACAATTTACTTTTTATATTCCCTATTTCTGAGAGATTAATCTTCTAGACCTGGATTTTTTTAAACGATATTCAGGCCTAAGATCAATTTAAAAAATCAATCTTATTAAGAAGATTCGCTATTTCTATCGAAAGCTGTAAAAGTCTGTGGATATAGTCGACGTTGGTTGGCGCGGGCAAGGTGTGTCTTCTGACAATTCTATTTATTGCAGCACGACAAACATTTAACATATCTGCAACACGCCGTGTTAATTGTCAATAAAACTTCTTCGCTAACTACCAAGCACATCAACATGCATTATCATTAATTGTAGATATTCAATAAAAATTCAAAATCAACATGTGATTCCTAAGTTCTGTAGTATCGAATATAAGAACATTACTCTCTTGCATTTAGAAAAACTGTAGTTGTCTACTGGATGGACATTCATTTTTACATTTCTATTTAGTACTGCAAAGAAATTATACTAAATCCTTCTGAAACACATATGTCATGAAATCTTGTTTTCTAACACGAATGCCTCCAGTAATACAATCGTTACAAAGAAATTTCTAAAAAATCGAAACATATACTAAGCGTAATTAGACAATTATCTTGTCCGTGTGAATCTTTCGACATATTGCAGTGCACAGAAGTTTTTTGCCAATATCTTCTACTTCGTAACTCGTAACAGCCCTTCTCAGTGGCTTTTCAAGGTAGCAATTGCAGTGATACTGTTAAAAGTCCCCACCTGACCGATTATAAATCTTTGAGAATGTAAATACGCCAACATTTGATTGGGGTAATATAGACGATAATTATCTTAATAGTTATGGGTTTGAGTAGTCATTTCGTGTAAGGTTTTATTGGGAAAACTACTGTTTAAAAACGCTGTAACACGCAACAGAACTGAAGAGATGTGAAATGGCTGGAGATAATTATTTACTCTTCGTTAATTTTGCGTTTTTTTGCCATTTAGTCTAGGCGAGTAAAAGTACATACTAATAGACCATTTGATCTGGTTTTTGAAAAAAGTCAAACTTGTTCGTTACATGAATATTCATTTTAAGTTTGAGAACATACTCTAATTAGGTATTCAGAGTATTGATGAATGGCGACTAAACACACAGTGTTTCACAACCCAACATATAGCGCTTATGTAATTGGAAGAAAATTGTACCTTGAAAATTGGAAACTTTGCAATATCAAATAAATAAAATAATAAACATCACAGTTTTTATTCGGTTAAAATATCTTTCAAAATAAAGCAACTGTAATAAATACGGTTAATTTCATAATATACCTATAGAAAACTCTCTCAACAATGCTATCTCACAGAATATTAGTTATATAAAATTTCAGGAAGAAGAATTAATTAAATAAACTACTTCTCTAAAACGCAAGTACTTGTAATATGAGCTAAAAATATTTTTAAAAAATCCTTTACAAAACTAACAATTAATAGAAACAATACAACTACTATAATAAATTGGCAGTTGAGCAATTATCAATTCAAAAACTTGAAGCTCTCGAAATTGGCATCTTAGGAAGTTTTCCAGAGATTTTGGGACACTTGGAGCAAGTGCGTAATTGTGAGATATTTGAACAATGCGGTGTTATAGTCTTCAAAAATATACAAAATAGGTAGATAATTTATTTCTATATAAGTACGCGTTATTGTTGGTATAGTTTAGTTAATATATTTTTCTTAATTATTTTCTACGTTTAAGATATTTTTTTATGTCGTTTTATTTTTTTTTAAATTTTTAGTGTCGCGCAACCTACTATTTATTGTAGGTTTTTATGTTTTGTTGTTTTCGATTGTTTAGTTTTACTTTAGTGTCAATATTATATATTTTTTAATGTTTTATTTACAAATATTTTCTTTTTGAGCGATTGTGAGTGATTATATCAAAATATATTGTTTGTGCCGTGGTTTACAGTACTAATGATTAGATCAAACAAATAGTTTCATTCTTAATTTCACAATCAGATGTAAACTCAATAGTTGGATGTCTACTATAAATTTAGTCTATAAATGTACTCAGTTGTCCGCCTGTTCCTGTAAAACATACTAAGACATCAAGTACTTATCTTTACCAATATCTGAAATTCTTCCATAAAAGTTTTTCATAAATTGTATTTTTTATATCACTCATAAATCTTTGTGCTACTAGGGGACTTAATGGATTTTCCATAGCTAAACCTCCTTACCGTTATCTAAAGTATTTGTAAATTCATTTTATGTTGCTGAAAATTCCTCTTCGAAATAAATAAAATCACTCTCGTAAAAATTACAGGATTACAATTAAAGGCATCTTGCCAAATTCAACATTTTTTTCGAATTTAAAACAAACTCAACCTTATTTGTATCACTATTATAGTTTTAGACATATTTAAATTATAAACTTGGATGTTCGGAAAATGGTGAAAATTTCAATTTCACTTTACCTTTGAATTTCTTTTATTTTTTTCCTTTAATAGTAATCATTCATCCCAATCAAAAGGGGTCTAGTTCAACCATTGGGAGATTTGAAATAGAATGAGCCGTAGTCGTGAATATACTTCTATGTTTTAATATTATCAATGTAATATGAAGTTTACTAATATCTGCCCTTCAACAAATACTTACATTATAATATAAAAAATAAATTACACGCATTATATATATATATATATATATATATATATATCACATGTGCTCCATAATATTAAATTAATAATTATATTAGAAGTAGATTACAACTGACTTCCAAAATTTTAATACAAAGTGAAGCTAATAAAATCTTGTTAATAAAAAAATGTTCTCATCTAACAACAATCACCCTGTGTATATCGTTTTAGAAATATTAGGTATCAATAATTATTCTCCGATATATACTAACATTTAATGTGGATATATATGAAGAAAATGTATGTGGGAAGTCGTTGACATTTTTATTAGTATCTAATCAGAATAACATCACAATCGAAATAAAACGATGTATATTGAAGGAAAATCAAACGTTTCAAAGTTTATTCTGACTTAGTTGTCAATGGCTTTATATTTATTGATGTAAATTGTAAAATTAAAAAATTTACATTAATAAATATAAAGCTTCTCTTCGAGGTGTCATTCCTTTGTACGCAGACAATACATATTATATATAAATATAATATATATTGTTTCTAGTCAGGGAACCTTCATCAGTTGCGCTTCCCACAATTGAATGTCCTCTCGATCACTTCTTTATGTATTTTTGATACATTTCGTTAAATTTGAAGACGCGAGATGTAAGACTGACATCTAGGATTTTCGAGAGAATTAGCACACAGAGGTTCCGAATCCGTTCTGTGTAATTGCTGTTCTCTCTTAACTCCTAGGACAGAATATCACGATAAAATTTTCAAGTTACTTCACCTGTCAGAGATATTGAATACTCTCTTCGAGGTGTCATTAAGAGAGAACAGCAATTACACGAAACGGCTCCAGATTCGGAACCTCTGTGTGCTAATTCTCTCGAAAATCCTAGATGTCGGTCTTACATCTCGCGTCTTCAAATGTAAAGCCACTGACAACGAAGTCAGAATAGACTTTGAAACGTTTGGTATTCCTTCAATATAAGTCGTTTTATTTCGATTGTGGTGTTATTGCCCAAAAAAACATAAAAGTAATCAAGAATATGCCACAAACAACGTTTAGAAGACAATCTAATCAGAAGTAAATGGAATATGGAATGCAACAGAGGAAGGATCGTAAAAATATCGTTCGTGTAGTTTCTGGAGAAATCGCCTGCAAATAAACAAACAGAAAGAACATTTCTTTTTTAGATCAATTCCTTTAATAAAATAATAATATTTAATAAAAGCAAATGGACAAAATATTTAGCAAGTGGGTCTGAGTTTCTTATTCATATTTACATTGATGATACGTGATATTTATAAAATATAAATATTTGCACACAACTGTCAGTGTAGGTTATTTTTATTATGTTGGGTGTAACCGTATTAGTTTTTCCAAATATGCTTCATTTTGTATAAATAAACACTATTAATATATTTTTAATATACCAAAACCTTTCCACATGGATATGGATAATTACCGCAGTGAAAGAATCATAAAAATGAGTCCCTATTTTCTGAGAAAAGCAAGTACATACAAACAAAATATTAGCACCACTCTTTGATCTTTCTTATATGGTTAGTTCAGTCCGTTAATTGCGTTGCTGAATTATATTTACGTTTATTTCACATGTTTGTTACATATCTTCAGTATTCATTAATTCCTACTTAAATGGCCTAAAACTTTCTCCCCCATTAGTCTAACAAGTAGCAGGTAATATCAAACTGATCTGTGTGACTATTAGACAATTGTTTCAAGATCTCTCAGTTATAAGACATAAAATATTTAATGTGTCTGTGAAATATTCCAGCACTTTCTCGATAAGCCTTATTCATTATCGAAAGTTAAGATTCTTTAGATTATGGTATAATTCTACCTATTCCCATTTAGCCCTGCTATAATATTCCGTTTCAATACACCAGTTCAGTTGTTTTCTGAAATATAGTTGTGGTATTTCTACTTTATATTTTTGTGATTTTTTGGGAAATAACACCACAATGTCTTGAATATCTGTATATTTCAAATAGTCCAAACATTTCAGGGTCTAAATCAGACACTGTTTTCAACGATAATACAACTTTACACAATTTAACAAGAAAATTAAAGATTGAAAGGTTCATAATGACAAATTTTGTAAATTCACAATTTGGCATTAAATTTGAAGACGCGAGATGTAAGACCGACATCTAGGATTTTCAAGAGAATCAGTACACAGAGGTTCCGAATCTGGAGCCGTTCCGTGTAATTGCTGTTCTCCCTTAACTCCTAGGACAGACTGTCACGATAAAATTTTCAGGTTACTTCACCTGTCAGAGATATTGAATACTCTCTTCGAGGTATCATTCCTTTGTACGCAAGGCAATATGTATTATATATAAATATAATATATATTGTTTCTGGTCGGGAACCTTCATCAGTTGCGCTTCCCACAATTGAATATCCTCTCGAACACTTCTTTATGCATTTGATGCATTTCGTTAAATTTGAAGACGCAAGATGTAAGACCGACATCTAGGATTTTCAAGAGAATCAGTACACAGAGGTCCCGAATCTGGAGCCGTTCCGTGTAATTGCTGTTCTCCCTTAACTCCTAGGACAGAATGTCACGACAAAATTTTCAGGTTACTTCACCTGTCAGAGATATTGAATACTCTCTTCGAGGTGTCATTCCTTTGTACTCTAGACAATATATATTATATATAATTATAATATATACTGTTTCTGGTCGGGAACCTTCATTAGTTGCGCTTCCCACAATTGAATGTCCTATCGAACACTTCTTTATGCATTTGATGCATTTCGTTAAATTTGAAGACGCGATATGTAAGACCGACATCTAGCATTTTCAAGAGAATCAGTAAGGGAGACCAGCAATTACACGGAACGGCTCCAAATTCGGAACCTCTGTGTACTGATTCTCTTGAAAATCCTAGATGTCAGTCTTACATCTCGCGTCTTCAAATTTAACGAAATGCATCAAATGCATAAAGAAGTGTTCGAGAGGACATTCAATTGTGGGAAGCGCAACTGATGAAGGTTCCCGACAAGAAACAATATATATTATATTTATATATAATATATATTGTCTTGCGTACAAAGGAATGACACCTCGAAGAGAGTATTGACATTAAATGTTTGATAATACACAACAGATATGACTAAGATAATTTACTGCTAATTTGATATACACAGGGTAGCACTAAAGAAATCTGGTGATCATGCGAAATAAAAAACTTCTATAAATCGCTGTGAGCATACATAAAAAAGATGCCTTCCAATTGACAACCTCCTCCTTTTTGGAAGTCAGTTATGAAATTGTGAAAATTGTAAAAATTGTCGGATAAAAATGCCGGTAAATTCAAATAAAATCAAACACAATAAAATTTCATGTGAAAAAAAAGTATTACATAGATTATTTTGCTTGCAACTGATCAATTTTACAGCATTTGTGTAAAAAATTAATACGGCATAAAATTTCGGCAGACAAAATTTACAAACGTGTAACCCCGACTTGACCATAAAATGTATGGCAGCACACTCCCTCCAAAACACGCATAGCGTACCTTTAGGGGAAAATTCACTAAACCTCAGATATACTATATATCAAAAGGGTTTGTGGGAACCTTTGCCAGGTTATCAGGCCCGTGGTTGGCGTCGTGGCTGCAGTTTCCCATGAATTTTCGGACCGTCCGGGCTGTTCCTAACATGACGGCTTTTTGCATCAGTTGGTAAAGATGTTCGTCCAGACCGAGGTATTTCAAATTGTTTAATAGATGTTTTGGGACTACTCTAGTTGTTGACATATCAATTGGTACCGTTCGAGTGAAGTTCATGTCCCATTGTCGCTGCATTTGAATTTCTAAATCAATGTATTTGGCTATTTTTTCAGCCTGCTTAATATTTATATTATTGTTGTTGTCAATTAAGGTTGTTTTTCTAGAGACTTTATCTACCAAAACTATATCTGGTCTATTGTGAGCAACAGTCCGATCGGTCAATATCGTCCGGTCCCATTACAGTTTGTAGTTGTTATTTTCTAAAATAGATTCTGGTTTGTATATATAGTAGGGTGTTCTTACCGACTGTGATAGCTCGAGTTTCAGCGCTAGTTCCTGGTGCAGTATTTTTGCCACAGCATCGTGTCGTTCTGTGTATTCAGTTTCAGCGAACGCTTGGCAACCTCCTGTGATATGCTGGATAGATTCAGATGTTTGGCAGCCATACTGCATCTGTCATTATTGATAGAAGAGTCTTTGACGATGTACTTTAGATAGTTCTTAATTGGAATTACTTGACCTTGGATTGCCAATATAAAGCCTTCCGTTTCAGGAAACATATGCCCAGAGATCAACCAGTAGTTCGTCGTTGAACTGTCGAATTGAACATAATGTTGGTTGACGTCATTTATATGTCTTCCATGAAGCGGCTTCTCTTTCAATTTGAGCAGATTCTGATCAGTTGTCTGGTGGTATATTTGAACTTGGTGTTCTGTCAGTCGCAGAGGTGTTGAGTCATCAACCTGACATATGACTCTGTGTAGATCAGAAAATTCTGCGAGTTTCCGGGAATGATTACGCAAATTAGAAATTTGTTGATCACGTAACCTTACCTATATCTGCCAATCCTCTTCCTCCTTCACATCGGGCAATGTTGTACGACACACAAACCTGTTATTATTATGATTATCATTAATTTCTCGGTGAAACAAACTCAAGTACATAAAATATATATCCAAACAACTTTATTATCCAATTCAATTTGAATGCTTAAAGTTACGATATAAACAAATATGTACTTTTATAATTTCGACAAGAAAAAATTAAATAATATATAATCTACTCCACATTCCAGTTCCATGCATTTTCGTGTTTTAAAACCTCACTCAGCAGTCAACATGTTAAAGAGAAAATTAATGATTCTGCAGTTCTGTTAATTCGAAACATATGTGTGTTCCAATAGCGACAGAAATGTGATCAGTTATAATTACATGAACATTCGAAAGTTGTCTGCATTATTTAATTCCAAATATTGTATTTAATTTACTTTCTTTAACAACTCGTATACTTTATCTGTTATCGACCTAAATTATTCCTTACATAAAAGTTCTATTGTCGAAGAAAATAACGCGAAACGATGTCAACAAGATAAGCAGAAGGAAAAATGACCGGACAAGGTGTGCGTACGTTCATACGTTCGAATTAAACTTATGACATCTATTAACGATAATATTCTGAATAAAAAAATAATAAAATTTAGAATCAACTCGTAAATTTGTTGAAGTTGTTAAAAAACTTTTCACTTGTTCTACTTTTGGAAAATAAAAGTAAATAAGAAACGACATCTTTTGTAAACAGATTCACAATGTTTGATATAGGAATTTGTCCATTTTACAAAATCATGTAGAGCTAAAAGTTACTCAAACTCTATCAACTACGTTCTAGGTAGGTGTATAGCTTTATGTGTGTGTAAAGTTTCTACTGGAACTGTCTTTTTGTGCGTTCACTGGGCCAATTTACATGCTTGTAGCTCCTGAGTACCCTATATCCTGTAGTCTTGGATAAGTTTCCACATGCCGGTGACGTCATGGAAATTACTTTTATCCTCTGAGCGATAGAACGAATCTTTGTTGTTTGAAAATTCATGACAACTACGTCAATATTCGTATCTTGTATTCGTCGTTATCTGAAATACTTAATTTAAAATCGACTTGATTACATTCAGAAGTCATCTGCTTACAAATGTCACAATTATCATGTAAGGATAAAAGGATTTAAGTTCTTCTTCTACGATAAATGTCATTTATTTGTTTACAATAAGTCGTTCTGTAACCTACTTAAACACGTCTAAAAGACAAAATTGTTTACGTTCTCTGGTATAGAAAAGAGTACAAAATTTTCAAGCTAGCAACAAGAATATCTTCTTCTTATTTGGCCTACTGCATAATGAAGACCTCGAACCGTTTGTTACGGATTTATATAAGTACATTCTGATCGCGTTTTGAGAGGCCGACTAGATTAATATCAGTCGTAAAAGAAGTTCAAAAATTAACCGATGGGCTGGAATTTGTAAGATTTAAGTTATAACTCTTTTTTAGAAGGCCAGTTTGATATCCATTTTGAAGTAAACTTCTAACGATTCTGTGTAATATTTTAGGGTTTTTCCGTTGAATAATTTTTTTCCGTTGAGCCAATTTTCTCATATTCTTAACGTTTAATTCATTCTACCGTGCCACCAATTTCTTCCGTTTAGCTTTAATTTTTCCTTCCGTAGATATTTTAGCACAAATTATATAATTACGTTATGAAATATTAAGGCATGAGTTACTACATTTTGGAAAGGGTTCTGGAGTTTTGGTTTCAGTTTTTTTATGATAGTTGTAAGATCTTGATATAATCGGCCTTACAATAGAAGATGTAATTAATTTGGATAGATTCGATGGGTTTAGGTTTGCAATGAAGACAATTTAAATTTACCTGAGGTATTAGGATTTAAGAACGTCAATTGTACAAGTTAACTATAAATGTCATAAAACAGCTTGAATCATGAGTTAAGATTTTTAGAGTTAATTACTTTAAACACCGTATGACAAATAACTTTTTTTAAACTATTTGCCTACCTTAAATAAATTTACTGTTGTTTTGGGTACTATCTAACCCATTTCCCTAAATGTTCCCGACGAAGAGCTGTGGTTCGACAATCTGAGTAAAACAAGGTAGGTCATTGTTTTGAAGAAATTTGAGTATTATTATTAATAACTTGTTGAGGCTACAAAGCAAATTCACGTTAAAAATAAAAATATTAGTGAGTTACAATTCCGAATTCCGAGTTTATATATATATATATATATATATATATATATATATATATATATATATATATATATATATATATAGATGTTTTTGGGAAATAACACCACAGTTGAAAAAAAAAAGTTTTAAGGTATCTATCTGTCATAGTTGTCAACAGTATTATAAACTGAATTATTTAAATATAAATCTGAAATTGAATATATCATTTTTGACAATTTTACTGTCACTCTCACTAACAAGAATATGTTATTTTGACATATACAGGGTACAGAAAATATCCAAAGATCATACATATGTAATAGTCAAGCAGATTTCAGGTTGGAAGAACTTGAAAAGTTGTCTTGGATTATTATGTAGCGCTCCTAAGGGCGACTTTGGTATATGCCTTTGTTATAAATAGTATACTCGTCAAATATGCCATTAAAGAATTTTGTTGTTTCAGTAATCCCTGTAACGTCATAAGGGGAAACCTAGGAAAAACCTTATGAACTATCCCGATATAGGGTTGTTGAAAGGGTGATTACGATTACAAATTGCATCTTTAGTTATCAGCATATGACTAATGGAAAGGTGTGATGTACACGTTAGCGATATTTCAAGAATCAATAATTTTTCAACGATATAAAAAAATGATTGTGCAAATGGCACAAAGCCTCACAGACCATCTCAAATTTCAAATCTTGAGCACGGCTCAGTCCTACACCTTCATCGCGGAACAGTTATGCTCTTACTTTTACAAAGTTATTCCGAAATAGCCCATTTTCGAAAAGATGGGATATTGCTTTACTTATATTATTAGGAAGACGGAATAAGTGATGTGAAACAACTCCAAGCAAAACACTGGTAATTTTTCGGATCATTGGACCACCGGAACAAGGGTCAAGGACTCCATATTTTGTTGGAAAACAAGTAATGCAATAGAAAACCAGATAATGTATATTATTGTTCGCCTTCCTAGAGTAAGAAATTATAAGAAAAACATCGCATATGCACTAGTATGACGTTTTCATCATTACTTATTAATTCACTACTTAATGACCAGTGATAGCTGGCTACAAAGATGACAATAGTAGTTAAACAAAGCGGTTTCTGGAGCGGAAGTGGGCATAAAGGTAACCAGTCATCGAGTTCTCGCCGGGAGCTGCTGCCGAGCTGTTGGTAGTTGTTGTTTGGATAAGAAGAAGACATTGGGAAGAAGAAGAAGACATTGGGGGTGGTCGTAGGGGTGCGCGAAAGACATTTGGGTGTGTCGCAGAGGTGCGTGCCATCTGTTGTTAATAAATGAAAGCAATTGTATTGTGGGTTGCGTGGGTTGCAGAGTGCACGCCATCTGTTGATGGTTGTGGTGGTTACAAAGAAAAAAAGCTAAATACTTGGCCGGGTATCGAACGCGGCTTGCCTGATTACAAAGTCAGGTACCCAGCGAGCTGCGCTAATGCGGTTAATCGAGAAATGTTTATTTGAAAAGGTATAGTACATGCCCGTTGGGTGGGCGCGGGTTTTTGGGCGTTGTTCGGTTAGATATTTGGGGGCTGGATGGGGGGATATGATATTTGTTTTCTGTAAAAAAATTTAAAATCTTGGTATTTTGTTGTCTGTAAAAAAATTTAAAATCTTTTGCTTAAGCCTGCATGCGCGAGAACGTCCACTCCTTCGAGTCTATAGTTATCGTAAGCGACCGCCTACCTGCGCAAGAACGGCAACTCCTTCGAGACTCTGATTTTGTCGGATGATTCAAGGCATTGAACGCCTGCAGGCGCAAGAACGTCCACTCCTTCGAGTCTATAGTTTTCCTAAGCGAGCGCCTACCTGCGCAAGAACGGCAACTCCTTCGAGTCTCTGATTTTGTCGGATGATTCAAGGCCGAGCGTAATAATTTTGAGACTTGGAAAAATTTGTTTCAAGCGTCTGAAATTTAATTAAGGTGAAAATAATGGATATATTAAAACTAGACAACTGTTTAAATATCTTTATTAGCATATAGTATATTATGAATTTTCAGAGCATCCTTAATAATTAAAGCTATATTTTGTTTTGTTTTTGTACAATATATAGTAAGGCCGCCATCATCCAACCACATAGTCAAATCCAAAGAAATACCATCAGAACAAAGCTGGCAATCATCCCATACAGTGTCAGGTTCATCCTTTCCATGTGAAGGATCGTTATGGAAACCATATGCAAATTCCAAGTATTTTTTAAGCACCGTGTAACTCTCCACCGTTAAATGTATAATTGTTTCACCAATTTTGAGAGTGGTCTCGGTATCGGTAATATTAATTGTTAAAATTCTGGTACTGCCGCATATATGCAAGTGCGTCCGTTGTAGGTAATCACAGTTGTTAAAACGTCTGGTACCACGTAACATCCATTTTTGGGATTTAGCTTTCCAGTTAAATCTTTCGGTTGTATAGTTCTCGTTGACACTGCACTCATATTAAATCTTACTTGGTCATCAAGTAAACTTTCCAATTCATGACTGGATTGTTACAGCTTCAACTCAAGACTGAATAAAAGAAATAAATTCTTTTTAACTTATTGTCGTGAGTGTGTGACGACAGCAAACACTACAAATATTAGATTTTTGTGGCTATAGGTGCAGTCTTATTCAATTCACTATGAATAAAAGGTGTGGAATATGTTTGGAAGAGATAACTAATAATTTTGGGCTATTGCCAAATTGTAACCATTGTTTCTGCTTCCCATGCGTAAAAAGATGGCATCAAAATAAAGACTTTGAATTGAATATTCGCAGAGGCTGTCCAGAATGCCGTATTGTGTCTCCTTATGTCTATCAATCTGAGGTTTATTACCAGAAAGCGGAAAAAGATCGTTATATAGCTGAGAAAAACGAAAAAATGAAGAAAATACGATGTAGGTATTTCCGAAAAAGCAAACCCAAATGTCCGTTTGGAAACACTTGCTTGTTTAGCCATCGATTACCAAATGGGGTAGAAATAGATATAGGGCCACCTCAAATGAAACGTGCAGGTATGGGCGGTCGTACTGATTTCATAGAGGCTCAGTTCACACGTGGAGGAGGTAGAAACTCAGCGCCAGCAATAGGAGGACTCCCAGATACTTTTAGTTTACTCCTGGTGGAACCAGGAATTTTTTACGTCTTGAGAGATGAATAAAAAACCTGTATTTATTAAAAATTCATGCCAATAAAATCATAAATGTATTTAAAAATTCCTGATAATAAATTCTCAAATCATAAATCTGTATTTATTTAAATGTAATGTTAATAAAATCGAAAAATAATATAAATCATGAATCCGTGATTATTAAAAATTCCTGATAATAAATTCACATTATATCTGGTATTTTAGATATCAAAACCACAAACCGGAAATTCCTGATAATAAATTCACATTATATCTGGTATTTTAGATATCAAAACCACAAACGGAAATGATGACCGCAGTGAAAGGAAACTGTCATATCTTGTTTACGCTAATTGAAACCGAGCTAAATAAATTTACAGGAAGCTGTGGTTTGATTAGGTTATCATGTTGTTTGCAGCAACAAACTTTTGCAGGAAGTTCCCATATGATAAGCATTAATTAGTTGTTTTTCTAGAACTAACGGAAATTTCGTTATACGCAAATGACGTAGTTCGATGCTGATAAATAAAATAATTGCGAATTTTTATTTCATTGTTAATTCAACTCTCAAAGAGATCACATATCAACTACAGTGATTGTGTTTGTGCTTTGTGAAATTAACTGTTAATTCAACTTGCAAAGTGTATCTAGTGATAGTGTGTGTTGTTCAAAAAACATTATGTGAGTATTTACTTAATTTCATTTATGTTAATTTGCTTTTAGTATTTTGTGACTGCCCTTCAAAATATTTGAAATTAATAGAGTATGTTTTTCGAATTGAATATTTTCTGCCCGCTTTTCAATTCAATGTTCTAGTTCCAACTTTTGTTAATTTGCTTCCAATATGTTGTGTCCTGTGTTTTCAAAAATTATAGAGTTTAGACGCAACCAAGTTCATAGTATTTAATTTTTGTTATAGAAAATGGAATTTTTTGAAAGAACTTAATGCAGTTTCCTCCGCAGAGATTGACAACAAGCCGGCATAAAAATTCAAGACTTGCAGCTTAACCAGAAGTATCGAATTCTGGCAGCCAAACTGGTCAACCCAAGATACGGTGAAACCATCTTACTTGAATTAGAGGACCACGTAACCTTCCTGCCGAAACGGGTCACTCAGGTATATAAACCACACCTAGACAAATTTGGCGGTGGAAAGTTCCACATCGAATTCATCGGGCTGCAGCAACTTGGAGGCAAACTACAACCCCGAGTGCTTTTTCAAAATTCTGCGGAGTGAATATAAAAGATTTAGTTGTAAGTTTTTATTTTAAATTTTGCATGCTTCAGTTATACTTTTACTGTTAATATTCCATTGATATTTCTCAAGTTTGTAATAGTTTATTATATTGTTATACGAGTAAAAATGAATTCAGAGGCTATAGCGAATATTAGTACCGATATTATTAACAAGTTTAGATTAGCATCAAATATAATTTTCTCAAAGAAACGTTGCTCTCCAGAGCAAATATCTAAGGCTGAAATTAAGTAAAAAACAATTAATTTTATGTAACAGAGCTATTCGTGAATCAGATTTACATATAGGAACTTTGAATAAGCTTCAGTCTGAAATTAGTCATATAAAAGATTTAGAAATGATTTGAAAAATTATGCTAACATCAAAAGGGGTGGGGGAATGGTGAGAAGTCAAAAAGAAGTGATCGCGTTAAATGGTATGATGTAGAGTCAGCGTTTCGCTCACGTGTTCGAACAGGAGTAATCATTAATCTCATTCATATCAATATTTTTAAATTTTTAGATGATGCATTTTTCTTTTTAAGGCGCGCATAAATAATACTTTGAAAACAATGCCTACTCTTAAAGTAAATACAACCTTTTGTGGTGAATTCATAAAGAAATCTGGAATGGAGGAAATTATGGAATATAAATATTTTAATACGAAAAACGCGATAATAGATAGGGGTACAGATTTGAATGGGTGGTTCTATGAACACATTCGGAATGAAATTTTACGTAAATTAGAGGAATTTCAGGAAAAGGCATCAGGATGGAGTTTGTATAAAGTTCTAAACTTAGAAATAAACATAAATAAATTTGAAATTGGAAATGGAGCCTCATCTTTCATAAGATTACCAGAATCAATTTCTAAAAAACATGCTGTAATCAATATTAAGAACTATGATGATGATCTTTGTTTTTTATACAGCGTTATTGCTCATTTGTACCCTACAGCCATTAATGTTGATAGAATATCAGCTTACCCGAGCCATCTACTGTATTAAATCTAACTGGTTTGACATTCCTATGACTTTACAGCAAATTACTAAGTTTGAGAAACTTAATAATATTTCTATTAATGTATATGTCTTAGAATTGATAAAAACAAAAGATAATGAGTATTATCAAACAGTTCCAGCTCGAATCACTAAATGTAAGTTAGACAAACATGTCAATCTCTTAATGATTCAAAATAAATATGTTCCTAAAATCAATGATTTCGAAAATGTAGAAATAACAGCAAACGACGTGGAAATAAAATATCATTTCTGCCTAATTAAAAATTTATCACGTCTTGTTTCAAATCAACTTAGCAAGCATAAAAGTAAAAAATTAATATGCGATCGTTGTCTAAATTATTTTAGTGACTCCAGCAGCCTTGAGAGCCACATTGAATATTGTAAAAATGTAAATAATTGCAAAATATCTTTTCCTAAGAAGGCGGTAGTTGAGTTTAATAATTTTTCATTCAAGGAAAGGCTTCCTTTATTGTTTATGCAGATTTTGAGTCGATACTTTTACCAATTTCCGATACTACTTCTACCAAAACTCATAAATATCAGCAGCATTCAGCCATATGTGCTGGTTATTATTTCAAATGTTCCTATGATGACTCTTTTTCGTACTATAGGAGCTTCACGGGCTCTAACTGTATGGAGTGGTTCACCAATGAAATGGCAAACTTGACAAAGTTCGTGCAGTCCAAACTAACCGATGTTGTACCTCTCAATGTGGAGGTTAGTCTCAAAGATGCATCTGGCACATGTCATATCTGTGAGAAGCCCTTTTTACCTCAAGATAAAATCGTTAGAGACCACTCTCACCTTTCCGGTGCATTTAGAGGCTATTCACATAATTATTGTAACCTCAGGTACCGAGAGTCTTTCATAGTTCCAGTAGTGTTCCACAACCTAAGTGGATACGACTCCCACTTTATAATTAGAGATCTCGCCAAGCATGATCAAATAACTCTTGTACCAATCAATAAAGAGAAGTATATTGCCTTTACTAAACATGATAAGGACACAAAAATAAAATTTAGATTTATCGACTCATTTAGATTTCTGGGATCTTCTTTGGATGAGCTGGCATCCACTTTAAAAACCGATCAATTTGTTAATTTAACTTCAATCTTCAATCATGTGTCGTTAGCGAAACTAAAGATGCTAAAACGAAAGGGAATCTTTCCTTATGATTATGTTGATTCATTGGAAAAATTAAGTGAAACCCAATTACCGCCTATAGAGAATTTTTATAATAAATTGAATGACCAGAACGTTTCTCAAGCTGATTACGAACATGCTAAAAGAGTATGGGATTCCTTTGAATGCCAAACCATTCGCAACTACATGGAGTTGTACATGAAAGTGGACATTCTTCTTCTAACTGACGTGTTTGAAAATTTCCGTGATAGGGCCCATCAAACATATGACTTAGATCCAGCCCATTGTTACACTCTACCTGGATATTCTTGGCAGTGTATGCTCAAGTACACAAGTTGCCAATTGGAAATTCTTCAAAATGTTGACATGCTGATGTTCATTGAACGTGGAATACGTGGAGGTATTTCCCAATGTTCTAATAGGTTTTCCGAGGCGAATAACAAGTATATGCCCAATTATAATCCTAATAAACCCTCCAAATTCATTTACCACGTAGACGCTAATAATTTATATGGATATAGTCAAAGTCAACCCTTACCCTACGGGGGATTCCAATGGTCTGCTGATACCAACATCGATGTCACTCAAATTCCCGATGATTCAGACATTGGTTATTTTTTGGAAGTTGATCTGGAGTATCCCAAGCATTTGCATGATCATCATAAAGACCTTCCCTTCTGTCCGGAGCGCCGCACCCCTCCCGGCTCTAAACTTCCCAAACTCATGACTACTTTGCATGACAAGGAAAATATATTATTCACTATAGAAATTTGAAACAAGCTCTTGAGAATGGCATCATTCTCAAACACATTCACCGGGTGTTGAAATTCAAACAGTCTCCGTGGCTCAAGTCCTATATCGATCTAAATACTTCCCTAAGAGCTCAGGCGACTAATGATTTTGAGAAGAATTTGTTCAAATTGATGAATAACGCAGTCTTCGGTAAAACTATGGAGAATATCCGAAAGCATCGTATCGTTAAACTAGTCAACCATTGGGAAGGTCGATACGGTGCTAAAAATCTTATTGCTTCCCCAGCATTTCACAGTCGCACCATATTCGATGATGAGTTGATGGCAATTGAGTTAAACAAAACTGATTTGCTCTTCAATAAACCTCTGTATATCGGGTGCGCAATTCTGGAACTTTCAAAAATCCTAATGTATGACTTCCTCTATGATTTCATTTATAAAAAGTACCCTCGTCATCTAGTCAAACTTCTATACATCGATACTGATTCATTTTTGCTTGAGATAATTTCTGATGATATATATGAAGAGCTCGTCAAACCCAATCTCCATCGTTTCGACACATCAGACTATCCCCCGATAATATCTACAACATCCCACTAGTTAATAAAAAGGTGCTTGGTTTAATGAAGGATGAGGCTAAGGGCTACATTATTTCACATTTTGTAGGCCTCCGTTCGAAAATGTACACCTACCTAATCCTAGGAGGAAAATGCATCAAAAAGTCAAAAGGCGTAAAATACAATGTAGTTAAAAATAGTATTACGTTTGATGATTACCTCTATTGTTTGCAAGAAAACCAGCAAACTATTGCTTCCCAACGCTGTATTAGATCATATGCTCATAACATATTTAGTGTAGAGCAGACAAAAATTGCCCTCAGTCCTTTTGATGACAAGCGCTATCTGTTAAAAGACTCATATGATACTTTACCCTGGGGCCACTACAGCCTCTAAATTAATTTTTACTTTCAAGATATATGTATAAGTAATATTTGATGTAGTTATGTTAGTAGTCTATGTTTATTTATTTTAAATAAAACAGCATATTGGTAACTTTGTCTTTTATTTTTAGCATACATATATTTTTAAATAACCTGCAATTTTCCGTCTACATATGCAGCAATGATCTATTTTCAGAGAACAATCAAAGCAACTAGCAAAGTGTCTGCATGGCATAAAAACAATTGTCATTTCATTAGTTAAGCAAATTTTACAAGTATTATGATTAGAGTCAGTGTGGGGATTTGGTGGGCAGTCTCTAAGCAATAAACATTTAGCTGATCCCTTTTTGTGAAGCTCTGTAATATCATCACAAGGTAAGAGATTCTTGAGCTCTAAGCCACAGCAATGACAAGTGATCCTGTCACCGTAGCCCGTGTAAAAGAAGCCGGCGTTGACAAGCTCAGTGGGTGTCTGCTTCAAGGCAATAGGCCAGTCTTTGAACGTCTCAAGTCTGCTCTCAAATGTCACTTTGCTTTTATGTCTGATAGGTCTGGTGATGTGGTAAGTGTCATCAAAATCAAAAAAGCGACAATATGGATTCCAGTCCAGATGATCGGCAACAGGGTCATCACCATCTTCCCAGTTGAAACCACGTGTATCACAAAATGGACATTCAACAGCATCATTTAAGCTGCCATCGGATTCTATTGCATCTTGTCGGTAGATAAACCCTGCTCTTGCTAACTTTTCAGCAGGAAGTCGGAAGGCCAGTTTTCAAAGGTACGTAATCGATTTTCGTATATTTGGAAGTATTCTCGACACTCCATGGTGTAGAACTGATGAAATAAACAACAATGTTTTTAATTTATAAGCATTTATTCAATTTTTCTAATGTCAATATCTCTTAAAATAATGTTTTTATAATAATAAATATGTTCTTTTAATGCAATACATAATGGAGACCTGTCATCTAAACAAAATGGTTTTAACAATTTTTCAATCGGCAAACGATTTAGTAAATTTGACCATAAACATATTTCATCTATTATTTTATAATAAAAAGTACAGTAATTTAAGCGCTCCAAATAAATTATTTTACTTGAGATAATAGGGTTAATAGCTAAGAGTTCAATCACATCACTATAATCCAAATAGAGCGCGCAAATGTTTTTCATCACCAACACTTGTTTGACGTCTTCATACTGGATCTGGGATAGATGGAGACAATCTCCGCAGGTCACTGGGGCAGCAAACTCTGGAGGTGTGGCATTTTCAAAAAAGTTTGTTTTCAGGAGCTTGAGCTCAATGATGACATCCTCCCACTCGTACATAGTCATTACAATTTTCGTTGGTGTTCCAGCGGCTACAGGTGTTTTTTGCAAGATAACCACTGGAGAATAGGATCTTGCAGGACTGAGTGCACATTGAACATCATACTCTGAATTCAGTAATGGAAATCTCGAATGCAGCAAGTAATAGTCTTCCTTTTTCGCAGCTTCATCATACATTTGTAACACTCTATCCAAGTCCGCACTGTAACTGATAGTGGAATCACTACTATAACCACTATCCATGGTTTCAAAACTGCTGATACTACTCATTTTCACAAATCACTCGAGAGGTAAACTGGGACTGGGAATATATGTAGGAATTTTCACAATTTTATAGTTGTACCCCTTCCACTACCTGATTGCGGTTGATTTCAATTATGTGTTCCTACGCCAAGATAAAAGTAGATCTCTTGTTGCTAATGGCTCCTCTGTTCCCCATCACCATCATCATATATGTAAGGCTTTAAATATTGCATCACTTGTTGTTTTTCACAATAAAATTTGATATCTTTCTGTAATCGTTTAAGTTTGGTGATATGTTGACTTAAACTTTTCGAATACTTTACAGTGATGTTTTCACCCTGAGTCTTCATTTTGCAATGCAAGCACATGTCTATATTTATGATAATTTATTATCAATTTATGATTGACCTTGGTGTATAGTCTGTTTTCAGTGCCAATCCAACTGTCGTGGCTCGAATCAAACCCAAGCCACCGAACTTTAACCTTGTTGCCTTTTCGTTGCAAAATTTTCTCAACGAGATACACATCAGGATAGGCAGCCTTTTGCAATTCTTCTTCGTAAAAGCTCCCTTGAATCGGTGTACCAGACATATCTTCCAAACTATACGTAACTGGATTAGTTATTTTAACCTGCGTAATTTAAACAATTCCGTACTCCAGCTGGGAAGGTAACCTTTATCAAAAACGTGCTTGGTTTTACTTATTCGCACAACATCTCCAACTTTCAGTTTTCTTGGCCCAGCAATTTTCAGGTTATTGTATACTTTAATATCTCGAGCGTTTTTCCTATTAATGTCCACAGGTCTCATCTTTGTCTTGGAATGTTTTTGATGGTTGTAGTCCTTAACGATTTCCTGTAGAATATCTATCCATTTGTAGGTGCCGTTCAAACTAAAGTACTTGTAGAGCCGTTCTTTCAGCGTTCTAATTACTCGTTCAGCTATTACGGCTTTCAGTCCACTAAATGTACTATAATGATTGATTCCGTATGACTTCATTAGTTTCTGAAAGCAACTATTGTAGTATTCCTTACCCTGGTCGGTTTGTAGATTTTTCGGGTGCCGTCCTTCCTTGAGAATACTCTCAAAGGCACGAGTTACCTCTTCACCGGATTTCGTTTTGAGCGGTCTCGTCCACACGTACTTTGAAAAGCAATCAATCACCACGAGGAAGAACTTGAAATTACGATTGGATTTTGCATAGAGATCCATTTGTGCGAGGTCCGACTGCCAGGAGTCATCGAAACCTTTAATTATTACACGTCGGCGAGGAAACTTTCGTCTCACAGGTCTATGCAGTTCCTTAACAACTGAACTTTTCTTTGGAATGGTTTCGCTATAGGAGCCATCTTGTATACTGCTTAAAAATAGACAAAGGACATGATGTTTTATTGATCCTAATGATGCTTTTTAATTGCAGCAATACTGTCTGCGATTGCTTCAAGTTTTGATTTTGGTCCAAGATTTGATTTGCAATATCATCATGTAGTTTTTGCATGTCTCTCGGTATAGCTCAGGCACTACTTTTGTCATCTTGTCTCTAAGTTCAGTTAGATCAGAAAGATCTTTAGCCTTATCCTTTCGAACAATATTTAATACTTCTGCTGCATCAACACCTTTAGGAGCTTGTTTCATAGAAAGTTCCAGATCGTTTATACGTTTTTCCTGTGATATACGGTTGTCATTAAACGAGGCTTCAAATTGTTGTGATGGTTTCCTTATATTCTTTCCGAGCAGATTCCAACTGAGCTTCTAATGTATTGAATTAGAAATGAGAAGCGATATATTTTGTTGTTGGGTTTCCATAGCTTGTTCGGTTTTCAATATGCGAGTATTCATTGCAGCAAAGTTTTGAGCTCCACGTTCCTCGCAACCTTTCGTTTTGCTAAAACACAGATAAGGTTTGCTGAACTTCACCAGTGTAGTTGCTGAAAGCTATTTGAAATCACTATGTATTTGCTGAAGTCCGTTTGCTATTTTCTTATCAACGTACTGCTTGTTGGCGGCATCCATAGCCTTCGTCGGTACTTCGACATTGGTAATTTTCAGCTTCTCAGCATCGATATTCCCTCCGCGGTAAAAGAAAAAGGTACTTTCATAAAAGCTAGGTTATGTGATGTTGATGACATTAGTTGCTGATGGGCACTACGCCCAAACTTGTTAAAGTCATCGTGAAATGACATGTTTGCCATAGGATAAGGAATAATATACACTTTCAAGTTCGAAATTTATTTATCTCGTATAATATTAGCTTCCTTAAGTTCATTTAAAATGGCAATTATTTCGTTGTCGTGAGAGGTGTTGCCTGCTTCCTTGGATGCAATCAGTAGTTTCAGCCGTTCAACCAATTCGTTGGGATCATCCCAGTAGACGTATTCCATGGCTTGTTATTGTAAGTTAATTCCATACCAGTTCCAGCAAAACGTTGCTTTTTTGTCAAGGGAGGAAACATTGGCTTTATAATTTCAGTATATTTATATAGACTTGAAGCTTTCAAACGACCTGCTGCATTCTTGGTGCTGATGTCATTACCAACACTCTTCGGTACGCTTCTAAATCATCGGGAGCAATAATCAGGTGACTTGTAAAATATTAGTTGATATAACCCTGAGTACCTCGAAACTGTAACCCATCAACGATAATGTGACCGTACTACGACTGAAATTGATTTCCTTTTGCCCAAGAAACCATTTGGAACTTGCAGCGTCATATATAGGTCCATATATGTTGTCAATAACATCGCTTTTAGTGATATAGTCTTCAAGATATTTGTGTGCAAACTGGAGGATACTGATCCATGTAGTCCTCTATTGCTTCTTTAGAGAGATTACCGGGATCCTCGTAAAAGGTTTCGTTCTCCACCTCATCATCATCATCATTGGTGTGCATACTAGTTTCAGCGATTGGTTCTTCATCGAGGTATTGTGTCTCTTCCAACTCATGTTTTTTGACTGATGGCAGCTCCTGCACTTCTTGTTTAATTACCTCACGCTTAATGGTCTGTGTTGGTATCTTAGTGAGAACTTTTGCCGTAGTTGAGGCAATATCTTGTAGCGGTGTCATTACCGGTCTAAAAAGTTTATTCAATGTTTCATCATGTTCCGACTTTCCCAGCTTCAGACTAAGATATTTCTTGCGAATAGAACGTGCCAATTGCTTGATCTTTTTCTTTCGAGCAGTGGCAGCAATGTTGCTACTCAATGAAGACATTTTTATCAACTAACAGCAATCATCTTTATTGAACCTTTATATATTTATCGAATCCTTTACGGTAGCGGCCATCATTCAAGTTGAAGTCCTTAGCTATTGTAATAAAGCCAAAACGATTTTGCCAGCATTCCGAACACATTGTCTTAAATTTATCATAGTCCATGTCGGGAGACACGTGCTCATCAAAGACGTGCTTCAAATTTACTCATCTTGTCTGAATATGACAATTACGTTGCAATTGTCTCGAAGCAGTTGTTTAGGTATTTTGCTATATACGTTTGGCATAAATATATTGAATCGATATTCCTGTGCCTTCCCATCGAAAATAAATCTGAATCTTGTTTTGTTTATCACCATTCACATCATCGAAAATGAATACTGAACATTCGCGTGCCTCACTCAGATCAATTACTTCTTCGTTGTCTTTAAAGGGAAAATACGATACACCTTTAACCAGCTTGAGAACGTCTGTAAGAGCTGGTACTTTGGTTGGTAGAGTGACTTGGAATAGATGTAGACGTTCTCGAATCGTAGGCCGTTTTCATTGAATAGCAGTGATAACGATGCGTTGGTCTTTCCGCAACCACTAGGTCCGCAGAATGCTGCTCGTAGGGAATTTGGTAACAATTGTCCGTGTCGACTTGCTGATGATGGTGATTCTTCGACAAAGTCCAAATTTTCGATAGGCAGTTGGACATCTTGTTGCTTCATATACATCTTACGATATACTAACATCATCCTTATTGTGTATACTAATTAAATACAGCAGTCTATCTCAGTTTCAATCAGTGTCATGCTAACTCCCAAAGGAGGTAGTCTACTGAATAGTGCAATCAATAAAATTACCATTTGAACTACATCTACCTGGTTATCAGTTTTGTGGACCCGGTACAAAACTTCTAGACCGTCTCTCCAAGGGTCAGCAGGGAATCAATAAGACAGACGCTGCTTGTCGAGGCACGATATCGCCTACAGTAAATACAAGTCTTTGGCGGATCGTCATAAGGCTGATTACGAGTTGAAAATCGAGCGTGGGAGAGATTCAAGTCAAAGGACGCTTCACTTGGAGAAAAAGCAGCTTCTTGGCTTATAACTACAGGCATGAAGGCTAAACGCAAGATGGGGCTTGGAATCAAAAAACGATGTGGAAAAAAATCTTTTCGACAGAATGTGGTTCTACCAATCAAGAGAGCTATTGCCGGATCTGGAAGCGATGTCCGTAAGACATCGTTATTGGCGTTGAGAGCAGCCCGAGCAGTCATTAAGAAGGCAGGTGGTCGCAAGAAAATCCCTGTACCTCGAGTCATTCCTTTTGAGTCGAAAATTGGGGTTTTCTCCACTAATACCCCTATTTGCGGGGTTGTCAGCACTAGGAGCTCTTGCCGGGGGAGCCAGTGGAGTAGCCAAAGCCGTGATAGATGCAAAGAACGCCCGCAAGAAGTTGGAGGAGGACCAGCGCCATAATCAAGCCATGGAAGAGCTTGCAAAGAAAGGAAGCGGTATTTTCTTAAAAGTCCCGCAACGGCTTCGGGCTTTACTTAAAGAAGCAAAAAACTCCCAATAAAGCTACCCAATCGAGCACTTTACAATCACGAGCTTGAGCAATATGCCAATCATTTGAAGATCCCCTACTTTAGGGGAGTCTTTATGCGAAACCACTTACCTAAAACATTCACAAACAAAGGAGTCTGCCATCGTTAATTTGGATACCAGCAGTCATCACGGTACGCATTGGGTAGCTTATGTGCGAAATGGAACCACCGTTCAGTACTTTGATAGCTTTGGATGTTTGAAAACCACCCGAGAATTAGCCAACTACTTTGGCAATGGAGTGAAAATCCTCTACAACAATGACTCTTATCAGACGTACAATCAATCAAATTGTGGCCATTTATGCTTGAAATTTCTCTATAATAAAAAATAAATATTTGCATTATTGTTGTTTTACTTTAACCTATATTAGCAGCTAACAAGCGGATAATTATCAGTCATGTCTGTGATCATCACATTGAAAGGTCGCAGCCCAATATTGTCGATTGATTTTCAACCACCTATTCAGTTGGATCCCAACTACAACTACGGACTAGCTTTATTGAGTTTTCACTCGTACAACAGCATCCCAAACATTGAGAGAGGTGACAAGATCTACCTGTTTGACGATCAAAACACGCAAACATTCATCGACTTGCCCGAAGGTTCATACGAAATTGGTGACATCGAAGCTTATATTAGAAAGGCACTTGGCATTCATTTGGCAAAGGGCGTTGAGAATATTTCTCATTGAAACCCAACAACAATACTCTCAAGTGTGAGCTTTTCAGCAGCAAGTACGCTGTGGATTTTCAACCGCAAGACAGCATCGGTGATATTCTGGGCTTCTCTAAACAGCTGCTACCACGCAATCAAGTTCACAGTTCCGATTACCAGTGAACATTATAAAAGTTAGAACGATTCATCTCGATAGCAACATCACGGGAGCCTTCTACAATAACACTCCTTCACACACCATTTACGAGTTTGCCGTTGCAGTTGATCCTGGTTTTGCCATCGACGAAACACCTCAGCATTTAATCTATTTGCCGATTAACAGAAGCGAAATACATACCTCACATTGCAAATTTGAATCAAGACTCTGAACTTGTGAATTTTCGTGGTGAAGAAATCATCATTCGACTTGAGCTGAAACAACTACAATAATAATGGGTCGACTTGTATTTGATGAAGAACCATATAAGAGGTTAAACCGCTCCTCGTCCACCATCAGTTCTATGAAACCTCTCAAGAGATCACTCACGCTCTCAAACAGATTGTTTCTACAAACGCTCGGCTACCATGTCAACTCATCAAATGTTCGATATCTTCCGCAAACCAAATTTGATGATAGTGTAAGACGCGAGGAGTTGCGAACCTACTATCCATACGTCAAGTCATTCGGCAACAATGATATCGTTGAAATCACCGTCAATCAAACAGATTGTTGGTTTTCCATGGCTGATTCCTGCATCTCAATCCAGGGACAAGTGGTGAAGACAGTAGGCAATGGAGATGTTTCTCTATCACCAAATGCTGGAGCTTTCTTCTTCGACAGCGTTACGTACGAGTTGTGCGGCAAGGAAATTGAAACCGTGAGAGACCCTGGTCGCGTGAGTACAATACGTGGATACTTGTGCTACGACCCCAACAGTTCAAAGGACCTATTCATAGCCGGGTGGAATTTTCCACATAAAGCGTATATGAATGCCGCAGATAAAACTTTTCACATGTACATTCCATTGGGACATTTGTTTTCCATCTTCAACGACTACAAGCAAGTGATGTGTGGTAAACAAACAATTCGTCTGGTGCGAAGTCGTAGCGACGATGATTGCCTTATAATCACGGATGCTGCTACCAAGGGTAAAGTGACAATAAACAACATCGAACTCAAAGTCCGTCACATTTTTCCAAACGATGACGTTAAATTGGATTTACTGCAAGCAGTCAAAGCGGATTCCAGTATAATTTTACCGTTTCGTAAATGGGAGCTAAATGAGTTGCCTGCTCTCAAAACAGGTGCTACTCGTGAAATTTGGGCTGTGAAGACGTGTGCCGCACTGGAAAGCCCTCGTTACGTTATCTTAGCCTTTCAAACGGATCGCCACAGCAACATCAAAGAAGATCCCACGGAATTTGACAATATTCACATTTCCAATATTCGTCTAAATCTAAACAGCGAATTTTGGCCTATGGAGAGATTTGATTTAGATTTTTCAAAGAGTGAGTACGGTGAGGCGTACAAAAGGTATACGGACTTTTATCCCAGCTTTGGCGGCGGCAAACACCCTCTACTGGATTATGTTGCATTCAAGACGCACACCCTATTCGTCATCGATTGCTCCCGACGTGAGGACACATGAAATCCTCGACTGTAGATATTCGCTTGGATATTGAAAGCCAGACGGGATTTCCCGATAAGACCCGAGCCTTCTGCATAATTATCCACGATGCCTAATGGAATTTCTCCCACTCAGCGAAATTGTCCGAAGCTTATATTAGATCACTCAGCTGTTTAGAAAATCAGTTTCGTTATAGCTTTTCAACGGTTAACAATGGAAATTGCAATTGTCGACATTCAGGTTTCGAAATCGAGGGAAGATTTGTTCCCAAGGAATTGGTTATCAAGACACGTAAACGCACAGGAGTGTTTTTGTTTAAACCACCTAAACCGTTTAACTATCTATCAGCAGCAGACAAAAGGCAAGTACGATATTTGGAACAACGGCTACATGGACTCCACTACTCTGATGGCCACTATGATTTGAATACTATGAACGACATTTTGAGAATTTTCCTAACCAAATGCACGCACATATATGTACGAGGCCATCAGAAATATGACTTTTTATTTAACAAGTTATTTGAAGAGCTGAAAATCAACAATTTGAGAAAACTGCTTAACGAAGATGGGGAATCACACTATCACCTAATCAATCTGGAAAACTTCAATGGCGCTGTTGAACTGAAACCTTCTGACTCTCCATGCATTTTTCACTGCCGCTGCAATGATCCAGTACGATGTGCAAAGAAAATGTTGATGTAGTTTATTATTGGCTTCTGAATAGTGTGTTTTACATAAATAAAACATTGTATATAACTATGTGTTTTAATTATTCATTATTTTCCTAATACATTTCACAATTAATTTAAGTAATAATATTGTAATTGTAGAGAGTGTTACACAAATAAGAATTAGCACTTTGTGGAGCTCCTCTTGTAGGTTAGCATCACGTATAGTCATTGAGCTGTTGGATAGTAAAGTTTTTTCATCTTGGTATGAAGCTGCTGAAATCCAGTCAGTGTCACCTTCAGTGTCATCAGAAAATATCAGCTTCAGTTTGAAATTTTTTGTTGTGTTTGACAGGCGAGCAAAATATACAGGCAGCCGTCCATCGTTTAATCTATCTCGAGCCATCAATGTGTAGTTGGAGCGGTTCAAACAGTTCCCTGAAGGGCATACAGCCATGTCCTTGGTTCCATAAGGTATATTAACATACAAGACATTTTTCAAAATTAATGTGAATATTATAAAACTTGATTTAAGTAAAGTCATTTTTATCAATCTGCATTCAACAGTAGTTGGTGAGACACTATGCTCATCTTGCACCTCTTTCGTTACTTTATACTAAAAATTATTAGCAGACTACTAGAAACCATAACATCAAATTCTTGATTCATCATTAAAAATTTTTCCAAGTCTCAAAATTATTACGCTCGGCCTTGAATCATCCGACAAAATCAGAGACTCGAAGGAGTTGCCGTTCTTGCGCAGGTAGGCGCTCGCTTAGGAAAACTATAGACTCGAAGGAGTGGACGTTCTTGCGCCTGCAGGCGTTCAATGCCTTGAATCATCCGACAAAATCAGAGTCTCGAAGGAGTTGCCGTTCTTGCGCAGGTAGGCGGTCGCTTACGATAACTATAGACTCGAAGGAGTGGACGTTCTCGCGCATGCAGGCTTAAGCAAAAGATTTAAATTTTTTTACAGACAACAAAATACCAAGATTTTAAATTTTTTTACAGAAAACAAAATATCATATCCCCCCATCCAGCCCCCAAATATCTAACCGAACAACGCCCAAAAACCCGCGCCCACCCAACGGGCATGTACTATACCTTTTCAAATAAACATTTCTCGATTAACCGCATTAGCGCAGCTCGCTGGGTACCTGACTTTGTAATCAGGCAAGCCGCGTTCGATACCCGGCCAAGTATTTAGCTTTTTTTCTTTGTAACCACCACAACCATCAACAGATGGCGTGCACTCTGCAACCCACGCAACCCACAATACAATTGCTTTCATTTATTAACAACAGATGGCACGCACCTCTGCGACACACCCAAATGTCTTTCGCGCACCCCTACGACCACCCCCAATGTCTTCTTCTTCTTCCCAAATGTCTTCTTCTTATCCAAACAACAACTACCAACAGCTCGGCAGCAGCTCCCGGCGAGAACTCGATGACTGGTTACCTTTATGCCCACTTCCGCTCCAGAAACCGCTTTGTTTAACTACTGACAATTAACAAATAAACCTATGAAAACTTCAAGCTTTAAGTGGCAAATTTGTTTAGTACCTAATTTTTGTGTGAAATCTAAAGAGTTTGGTTACATAAGGACTTACATAAGAAGTTTAAAACACTAGTAATCGAGGACATCAAAGTTTTTGTCGTAGAATATGAGAAAGTTCCAATATTTTGTTGTATTTTATTGGTAATATAACAAAATGACAAATTTTATGCTTTGATTTTTTACAACGAATTGTTACACAAAACAATAAAACTATTGGTTGTTTTTTTAAGCTACAATGACAATTGCTCATATTTCCTAATAGGTCATAACAACTATGAGAAATACACGTTGATGTTATTAAAAGCACAAACTAAATAATAAAAGAATATCCATAAATGTTCATTATTGTTCCATTTTTTGTGAATTGCATTGTTTTCCTAAAGATATAGCCTACCATTTATTTACCTAGTTAATACGAGTAAAATATTGCACAAGAATGTTAAGCAATTTAAATTAATGAAATAACACATCCAATATTCGGACATTTGTCCGAAATACCCCAAAAACAATGCACGGTTTTCAATTATTGAAACGAAAATATTTGAAACAGATATAAATATTAAAATAAATAGGATTTTTGGGGAAAACTAGTTTACCGAGGGACCAAATCAGGACTCATGTTATGCCGGTATCTTTTGGAGAGTTTACAGTTCATTGAACGCAAGACAGTACATAGTTTCTAGTCCAGAAAATGCATCAGTTGCGCTTCCCTCAACAGATTAAAATCATCATTTATGTCTTTCTTATACAAATGGTTTAATATTTTAACCGAAACGTATCATCATGGAGTTACAGGGAAAACTAGCTCCAAAGATAAGGAATTAAGAGTCGTGCTATATGTAACGCCTAGGGTAGAAGTCACAGGAAAGAATCTGTAGGTTGTCTAAAACAAATTAAATCAATTACTATAGTATCTTTCCCTGCTTTTACAATGAGTGAACGCAAGACAGAACCTTCAATGAGCTGAGAGAACGGCAAGTGATGAATTTTCTCGACTAGAAACAAAAAATTGTGTTACTTTCAATCCTATACAATATGAAAAATATATTATTATAACATTAGGGATTAAATTTTTTGTGAATACAACAAATTACTTCTGGAAATACAAAGCAAACAATATGATCAAACAAAATAACATAATTAGAGATTGAATATAGACTGGGAATTTTCCAAGAGGAATAAAGTGACATGGTGCGCTTTTGAAATCAATTATTTTATCGATAAGGGTGTATTTTCCTTTAATTTATCGTATTAACATCTAAATAAAACATAATAAAGGTATATAATCACTAAACATTCTTGGATATGAAATGCTTTGTATGAACGACAGAATTCTACGGCCTAAAAGTATAAAATTTCTTTCTACCCATATTCCCATATTGTTGTATCTGACAAACAAATGTGATATTCTGATCAGCAATATCTTAAAACGTACAAGCAGTAGAGTAGACAATATCTATGCAAGAACTTCTTGTCTTCTAGTTTTCCATATTGTTGATCATCTTAGTCATTTAATAAATTTAATATACAAAAATGTATCATACTCATTCTTAAAAACCTAACTTATATATTAGAATATTAAATTTTAGCAAACGAGTAAATTCTTTTTTAATAAATAATTTACTTTTGTGCAAAAATTAGGCACAAAATATGCACTTATATTACCAATGAATTATATCAAAATATTGATATTAGTACCCGTCTTGCCTTAAGTTCTCTAGATCTAGCTACGGCATTTGACTCCATGAATCACAGATTTCTGTTAAACAAATTATCCAGATACAATATAAAAGAGTATTTATCTACAAAATAAAAATCATATAGTAACAGTTAAAAGTTCTGTTAGTGAATTCTTAGAAGTCAATATTGATGTCGCACAGTTAATGCCTGATGACAAACCTAAATTCTAGTTTGGAGTCAGGAATAGAACATACAAAATATTTCCTTTAATATTAATAATAAGAACAATACCCTGAAAAACTGTAACATCAAAATTCTTCAAACTCACCACCTAATAAAGTCAATCATGAAATAATTGCTGTGTAATAAAAACGTAATTAAAAACCTGAATTATAAAAAAATTGATACAATAATGATAAATGAAACAATAATAATACTATGTACAGCTAGTTGTCATTAGTCTAACAAATACTAATTCAAATTGTATTTAATATTTTTGTTTTAGTTTTTTTAGTTTTAGTTATCAATATCACCAGTAGTACGCACAGATATGCTTTCTCCGGTAGGTTAGGATGAATATTCATAGACGTCAAAATCTGTATAATAAATAAATGCAATTAATAAAATTAAACTATTTCGAAAAGAAACTGGTCTCTTCTATAATTTGCATAGATATACCTACGTCATAATAATCACTAGAAAGCCATTTTTTATCTGTTGCTCATTGAATCGAATCCTTATCTGGTATTATTTTATAATATACAGGGTGAGTTTTTTTGATAATCAGTCAATGGTTACAATGGGAACGATTTGCAGTTTTACTGGCCCAATTTAATACCACCTTCGGATTTTTGTGAAAAGTTATGGCTTAGTAGATATTTTGAAAAAGCCAAAATCCTGTCGATTTAGTCAAATCCCTCTAGCTCCTTTGTTTTTGATTTTATAAAAAAAAGTGTAAATATCAAAATTGAAGGGAATTGTATCCCGAATAAGATTGTCATGTCCTTGCTTGCGTAACAGCTTTCGTTTTCGACATATGACATAAACTTATCTTTTTTTGAATGGAAACCATAGTTGGCTATGACCTCAAAAAATCGAACATTTTTAGAGCTTTTCAACGATATAATACTCGTTTGAAGACGCGAGATGTAAGACCGACATCTAGGATTTTGAAAATCCTAGACGTCGGTCTTACATCTCGCGTCTTCAAATTTAACGAAATGCATCAAATGCATAAAGAAGTGTTCGAGAGGACATTCAATTATGGGAAGCGCAACTGATGAAGGTTCTCGACCAGAAACAATATATATTATATTTTTATATATAATATATATTGTCTTGCGTACAAAGGAATGACACCTCGAAGAGAGGATATAATACTCGATATAGTTATTCATCAAAATAACGGAGTTATGGATGCTTTTCTCTCTTATTTTCACTTTTAACGTAGTTAGCATGGAATAGATTGATTTATTAATAACTATTCCAAAAAAAATTAAACGATTTTTTTACTAGGTATATCAGATGTAACGAAAAAACTAAATAAGTAGGTACTTACTAAAAACTTAAGAAATTAAAGTACATAATAATGGTTACAATTTATGTTCGAAAAGTCCACCATTGTTATTTAGACAAAAATTGCATCTTAAATCACCTACTGTCTCATACTTTCTTTTGTATACTTTGTTTTTTAGCGCACCCCATAAATAGAAGTCTATGTATAACTGCCAAATCGGGAGACCGGGGTGGCCATTCGCGTGGGCCATTTCTTCCTATCCAAGAGTTTGGATAGATATTATCTAAGTGTTGTCCTACTAGTAACGAGGTATGAGCAGGTGCTCCATCATGTTGGAACCACTCAATTTCTAAACGAATTCTCTAATTCAAATTATGCAACATGTCTTGAAAAGTGTATTGCAAGAAATGCACGTAGCGCTCCCCAGTAAGTGATTCGTCATAGATGAAAGGCCCCAGAATAGTAGACCCTATGATACTACACCAAACATTAGAACCAAATTTTATCTGAAGTAGTCTTTGTTCTACATGGAAAGGGTTTTCTTTAGCTCAGATATGCTCATTGTGTCTATTGAACATAACGCAGTTAGTAAATCTAGTTTCATCTGAACGTAACACCTTTAATGGAAACTGTGGATTGTCTCTAAACCATGTCCAAAACAAAATACGTCGATGTTCGTCACTAGCATGCAAAGTTTGAGAAAATGAAAGTTTGTACGGGTGGAACTTGTGCGCTTTCAGTACCTTAACTACAGTTAAGGTACTGAAAGCCTCTTAAATGTACATAGAGCAGGTTGACGACGATTAAAATATCTATGAAAGTATTCCTCAGCTGCACGAACTGAATTTTTATGGCATACTAGCCGGTACCCGCGGTTTCACCCGCGTATGGACTGTACAATTCTGTACCAAAAGAAATAGCTTATGAAACATGGAGTATCCTATATAACAACATTTTCTAATTTGTTAACAACCCTACGTAACAATAAATTAACCAATAACAAATATATTTCACCCAAAACTGTAAGTGCCACCCTATATAACAGTTTTATTTGACATTTTTTTAACCTCCTTGTATAACTGTAACTCTACTTTACGCTTTAGTGCAACCATCCTGGATATGCTAGTGTTTATTTGTCACCACATATAACATTTTTTAAACACCTAACTATACCTTCAGTCCATCCTATATATCAGCTATGCAACTGCTTATGGTCTATGCTATATAAAAAATTGTTTCTGAAAATGTTTGAGCCACCTTGTAAAGTAAAAATTTTCCCCACCCTATATTTTAACCACCCTTAATATGTAACTTTTTCTCACATTATGTTAAACACACTGTATAACTATAATTTTGCTTCGCACCATACTTCAGGTATTCCACACAGTTAAATGCAACTGTTCATGATGTATCCTATATAAAAAAAATGTAACATTTTTTGATCCACGCTGTAAAACTATAAATTCACCAATCCCCAACATAATTCTCCAAAACTGCAACTACTTATTAACCACCCTATAAAAAAAATTTATTAATTTTTTTAACCGCCTTGTATAATTAACTCTACTTCCAACTTTATTTAAATCATCATGTTTATACTGCTGTCAATTAGTCAACCATTATAACTTATTTGTCCATAAGTTTTTGAACCATAATTATAAAATATCCCAATCACCTTTTATATGCTTTGCTCAGGGACCTTCAAATATAACATTTTTTTAAACACTTAACTATCACTCTGCACCACTATATATTTCAACTATCTTATCCATCCATTTTTCTGATATTTTTTAAGCCACCCTGGAAAGTATAATTTGTCTCCACCTTATATTTTAACCCCCTCTTATATGCTACTTTTTCTAATATTCTTTTCATCACACTGTATAACTATAATTTTGCTCCTTCCTTTATTTCAACCCTGTAAAATTTGGCTTCATATATCACTTGATTTTTTTTTAATCGAAATGTTGTATTGGTATATTCCGAAATAAACCTAAGCTGATGCAAGTATCTGATATTTGGTACGTGCGCTCCAACCAATAGAGTAATTGTCTACAACCCAACATGAAGTTTTTTCGCTATATCTACCGTTTCTGTCAATGTAGGGAGATAAAATGTATACCAGATTTTAAGTCAATCTATAGGCTTTGCAACAAAAAAAGATTCAGCAAAATCAGTTGAGTGGTTCTTAAGTGATGCCCGAACAAACAAACAAACAAACAAACAGACAAACTTACAATTTTATAATAGTATAGATGATATAACATTCCACCATATTCAGTTTTTCTTCGTTAGAATATTCCATTTTGTCACAAAAACTTGTCAATATCGACTGTCAGTTCAGCACTACTAATGGAATTACTCTCAAGAGAAAAGCATCCATAACTCCGTTATTTTTATGAATAACTTTATCGAGTATTATATCGTTGAAAAGCTCTAAAAATGTCAGATTTATTGAGCCAACTATGATTTCCATTCAAAAAAAATAAAAGTTTGTGTCATATCTCGAAAACGAGAGCTGTCACGCAAACAAGGACATGACAATCATATTCGGGATACAATTCCGTTCAATTGTGATATTTACACTTTTTTATAAAATCAAAAACAAAGGATCTAGAGGGATTTGACTAAATCAACAGAATTTCGTTTTTTCAAAATATCTAGTAAGCCATGACATTTTACAAAAATCCGATAGTGTACATTAAATTGGGCCAGTAACACTGCAAATCTTTCCCAATTTAACCATTGCTCTATCTCCGCTAGTTTCCGAGATCCCCATACTTATCATCAAAAAAAACCCACCCTGTATACCTACGGAAACAATATTTGTATCCTCAGCAAATGAAGGAAAATTTATACAATACCTGAAGTAGAATTATTTTGTTATCTATATTTGTTAAAAGGTTGATTTCAGCTTTCTTTATTTCTATTTGAGACATGTAGGTTTAGTTGACTGAGAGGCTTGGCAAATTAACAATAAAATATATTAGACAAAAAATATTTAATAACCGACAAAAGAATGTACGATGCTGAGTTATGTGAAAGAGGCCAATTTACTTAATTAACGACCAGTTAAATTATAAAAACAATATCTATAAATCATTAAATTCAATAAAACATTATAGCAATATTCTAATGTCCCTCTCTGATTTTCACATTGTTTGGTTACTTTCTTATATTGGTTTAGTTATCTTATATCTACATTGGTAAAGTAAATGGTAATTACTTACAAATCTTAATTTTCTTATAACCTTTGAATACAGTGTATTTTTTGGAAGAAAATTCCTCTAACACATGAAATATATTTTTGATTGGTTGTCTTTATAAATTTACAATAAGTATTGATTGTGTACTAGACTAGTTTAACGAGTTTGAAATTAATAGCTAGTAAGACAATGGATTTCATACAAAAATCTGGTAATGAGATTCTATAATGGCGATCAAGATGTAGTAGGTCTGAACTTTTAGAGAGTCATAGTTTCGTGTATAGACCATCTGATTCTTTCAGAGGAGAGGTGGGGGAGGGGGGATAGAGAGAAAGAAGAGGGGAGGGACAGAAACTTTCGCTTCCATCGAACATTACCGAAGGACTGGTCCTCTTTTCATTTTTAATGTGAAATGTGTTAGTTATTGCATACTTACTACGTATATCACATTTTTATGGCTCAGTATATTCAATCCTGATTTGTCTATGTTTCACATCACTGGACGCAAAAGGTTAAAACTTGGTATCAGTGCATAGTTTTGGTGATCCGATCAGGAGTGCACATCGAAAATAAACAAAGGTGGATTTTATGGGTACTTTTGGAGGGTGGATTTACAAAAACTTGCCATTCCTCCCCTTGTCTCCGAAACTGTTGTGCCCAAAAATTTGGAAAAATAGGGCACATAGAACGTTGCCCAAAGTTTCCAAGAAAAATAGGGTCAAATTATAGAATTAAATGAAAAACAAAAAATTCTAATATTTTCAAACACATCATGATTGGGCTTATTCTGAGGAATTTAAATATATTTTCTTCATATTTTAAAAATGATTTGTTAAAAAGTTGTTAAAAATATACAAAATTCCACCCTATATCGCCTATATCGGCGAACTACTGAGCCTCACTCAAACATTAATCTATAAAGTTAAATGGAAAATAAACCTTTTTTTAAGTGCAGTCGTAAAGTAATGTACCAAATGGAAGGAACCGTCATAAAAATACAAATATATTTTATTCGTATTTTCCAAATAAATTATTTAAAAGATTTAATATTTTATTTAAACTTTGACTCATTGTCCTCTTTAAATTTCAAACAACTGAATGTAAGATTTAGACAAAAGAATATAGGACTTCACTGAAAGTTTATTAATAAAATAAAAGGCAAATGCTAATCTTAATTTTGGGGGACCGAATTAAAAATTTAAATAAATATTTTTATAAAAATTAAGCGCATAATGTAGCAGATAAAGTAAAAATGGTCGTTGTCAGAAATAAAAGTGTACATTTTTATAAATTTAAAACTCTTATATTAGGAATAATTAAGGACAAATATAAGAAATCCACTTACTCCCTGCTTGTCTGAAACTGGAATATTAGAAAAATATATATTTTGATTTATCTACATTATATCAAATCTGAAAAGTGGTACGGGACCCTTAGTATGCGAATCCAACTCTCACTTGACCACATTTTTAATATTTCCAAGGAATTATCACAGGTAATGAATGCTATTTAAATATAATTAAGACAGGTTGGGAGTAAGGGGGTTATCTTCAATCATAGACACGGTTTCAATCATTTTATACAGGGCATATCGCTCATTGTAAGTTATCAATGTTCAGCAGATTTTCTTACCAAAGCTTCACCGAGTTTCAGTAGCAAATGAAACAATTTCTTTATAATTAAAAATATTAAATGTCTACGGCGGATTTTTTAAAATATTTCAGTTAAGATGCATTAAAGCGTCTGTACACATCAAGGTTTACAATGGTTAATATTATTCAAGGACTTGAACATAATGGATACATTCCAATAATTTAGATAATTATGTATTTGGATAAGTCGATATCTATTTTTGTGAATTTGTCATCGCCAGTAAACCTTGTAGCACGATGGTTGAAGACTGTTTCGTTCACGATAAAGTGCTAAAAATCTTCGTAAACTTGATATTTCGCAAAAGAGAACGGAGCGGTACAACTAGTAACATTTAACAAGTACACTGGTACATTAATTAACAACCCAGTGTCGTACAGTCGATAAGTATCGTTACTTGGTAAAACCTTGTTGAAGAAAATTTCGCTTAATTGTATATTTAATTACAATAAATGTTTTCGAATGAAATTTGGGTATTTAGTTAAATGACGTTTTTCTAAAATAATAAGTAGTCCATGTAGTATTCAACTATTCAAAAATACAATACATTTGAAATATTGTTGCGAGAGTTCATCCGATAGCTGGTGCAATCGGCCATCAACCAATTCGTGGAAGCGACATTCTTCCGATGCTTCTGGGAATCCGAAATGTTTTGTCTCTCCACCCGAGGCTGGCGGCTGCCGTTAATAGGAATTCGTCGAATTTCCTTGAAGCTTCCAGAACACATGGAAGAGATTTCCCGATGGTTCGTTGACATACCAGACAATTCCGAGAGAAATATATAAATACGGACAGCTGGCAATGGGATTCATTCAGTATTCGACAGCCGTATATTTAAGTTGAGATAAATTGTAAATAGTTCGGTGAATATAAATTGTGTTACAGTAGTGGAAATAAATTAGAGTGAGTTGGACTGTGTTTTTAAATAAGTGCAAGAACTGAACCTGAGTGTGAAAATAAAAACATTACAATATGAAATTGTTTAATAAAGGCACGAATACAACGAGTAAACTTCATATATCTACTCCCTTAAGTTCAATGAAGACCGCTATGATAGTTTAAAGAATTTTTTAGCGATTTACAGTTTCTTAAGCCTCTTGTAGTATATAGTATATATTAAAAATATATATAGATTCTCTTGAAAATATAAAATGTCGGTCTTACATCTCGCGTCTTCATATATTGAAAGTATTAAACCTAAAGGTATCAACATTACGAAATTGTTCTCTGAAATCTTTATATTTCAAATACTCGAATTATTTATGAATGCTAAATATGTCATTGCGAACTTTTTTAATGCCATTGAAAATGTAGTCGGATTTGAACCCTGAAGCATCTGGAGTATTTAAAATATAAAAAAATATAAAATAAACTATCCAGCAATTCCATTAATTTATAAATATACAAAACAGGTGTATCAAAATTTATGTAAATGTTATGAATGAGCAAATTTGTCATTGTGTTAAGTTTTATTATCATAGAAAACGGGGTCTGATTTAGGTCCTGAAACCTTTCAACTATTTTAAATATACAAACTTTCCAAAAATTGTGGTTGTATTCCCAAAAAATCAAAACAGTACAAACCAGAGAAGCCAGAAATATCTTTCAGAAAACAGTAGAATAATTTACAGTAATTAACTGCCGTTCAAAGAAAAAATAGAAAAACTACTTACGAAATACTTTATATACAAATCAACTGCAATAACCGCATACTCACAGTTGTTAGACTACTATCAACGGAAAACGTTTATAAGAATGCTGTCACTACAAAAGCTTTCCCGTTATGAATTATTATATTGGATTTAGATTTGTACATTGTGTTCAGAAATGTTCCATTTAAATTGAAGAGCTTTCGCAACTTTCATAAGAATTGTGTCTTAAAATCTATAAATAAAATTCCATTTAAAGTCTATTAATCAAAACCTTCATCGTTCAGTCAGTCCGTTTTAATTAAATTAAAAGAGAATGACAACTGTGTGAAGTGTAAACCAACACCATCTGTCGTTACTCGATTTATATGTCTGTGTCTGTGAAATTTAATGTGCTAGAAATAATAATTCGACCACAATACTGCCATGAAAAATGAAATGACCACAAGTTTACTAAACTGCTAGAATATCGCAATCAAAGAATAAGTTTACCATAAATGCAACATGAGGTATCCATTTTCCATTTGACTTGCAAAAAGTGTTAAAGAAGTAGAATATAACACCACAGACCTCATTAAACCGAAAGTTTCCAATTGTTCATATTTATATATATATATATATATATATATATATATATGTTTTTAAGTTTTCGCGGGTACTAAATGTATTAGGTGGTTCCCGGGAATTCATCCGCGTAGTTGATAACTGATCCCTGCAGGAATACTGTAGTATTCGAGTAACTAGAAGCGGAAGGCTACGAGAATTATGCGAACCGACCTGAAGAGGGCAGATGTGACTCTGCCGAAACGTCGTCATTTTACCATCAATCCCGGCATGGATCAGTTATCCACTACGCGGATGAATTCCCGGAAACCACCTAACATATATATATATATATATATATATATATATATATATATTATTTATATACATATATACGTATATATATATATATATATATATATATATACATATATATATATATGTATGTATACATTTCGTTTTAAATGATAGATTTATAGACATAAAGGGTTTTTGTATCTCACAGTTACCAAATGTTTGTTTTATTTTAAATTTATGCTGTATTTAGAAATAACTATTCTTAGGTAAAACATAAACGTAAATGTAAAGTCTAAGTCGTTTAAAAACGCAAAGATTTGGTGATATCAAAAACTAATAACACTACGTACACCTATGAAGACATAATTGCTGAAGTCTTTCATTTTCAAAGGGATCCCTCATACATACGAGTTGGACAAATAACCTAACCTAGGCATTTCAAACGTAATTACTAGTCAACAAGATTAAATTCCCGTCCACAAACACTCAATAAGACGAATAAATAAAACAAGCCGGAATAACTAAGCAATGAAAGGTCAATGAAAAACAAAAGATATATGGGGTTTCCTCGTTCAAGAAAGTTAATTGTTCTGGCAATCCCCTAACAAATCGTAACTTTATCCTAAAGGTCGTAAAGGCAAATAGAACAACAAAGTCGTCAAGGACAAAAATATCAGAAAATTGAGGATGACAACAAATCGCATTTAGAGGAAATAGCGAACTGGACATAATTGAGGAAGACATCAAATATTACCACAAAATACTTCAATCTGCAACTGAATATCAGAAATATCTTTATAAATATATAATAATAAAGCATTACCAAATTCTAAGACACTTATAAATCTCCTAAAACTTTTAATAAACGTACAAGGACAAAGATATTGTTGTATATTTTGTGGGCTCATTTTAAAATAAATAATATAAATCCTAATAAAATCATCTTCTTTATTTGCTTTGACATCGTAAGTAAAAAATTATAATTGAATAATTCACAATAACACAGAACTAAATAATTTAATAAATAAATTACTCTCTTCACTTCGACGCATAAACCCCTGGATTTCCACTAACTCAAATGAAACTGGTCATGGCTATTTATACTCCATTTTGCTACTAGAATACACCCCATATTAATTCGCCTCATTTTTTTCTCTTCTCCCTTTTTATGCAGAATTTTTATGTGATATGATATTCCAGATCACACCTGTTTTTAACACTTCAATGTCGTCGTGAAATGAAACTTTGTAAGAGTATTAATCCTTACCAAAAGCAGTATAGAAGATGTATTGCACGTAGGCCCCCTTAAATATTCGATTCTCCTTCGTATCCTTGTACTTTTTTTAGCTTTATGAGACTGGATTACGATTGCTGCTTTTATAGACCCATTGTATGTTACGGCGTTACTTTGGTCTTTTCACACCTCTTAGATACCACTGAGTAATTTTTGTTATCCACTGGTCCTTGTCAAATGTCTCCCTATTGCGTTTTCAGGATTTTACTCTTTGGATGACATTTCTTATTTCTTATACACTCTATTCTCATTAACTTTCTATTTCTGATTATGACGATGCATCCCTCCATAGACTTTTGTGTAACTGTGTTTTACAGAACTCAAGTTTCACAACCATATATCTCTAGTGATAGTATACACTGATTCTTCCAAATTTCACCGATGGAAATTTGATTCCAGATATAAATATATATATATATATATATATATATATATATATATATATATATATATAATACTTCTAGAGTGGAATTGTACTATTTATTGTGATAGTTTGAGTGTATGCTATTTCCTCGAAGTTTCCTTGGACTTCCATGATGGAAGTTAAACTTTACCAACTTCAAAGTGTATGCTATTTCGTTATTGTTCAAACTTTATTGTTGATACTAATTTAACCCTACAGTTCAATAACTTACAGTTTATGTCTTTGTAGGAACTACCACTTTTTCAAAATACCAAAGGACCGATTTTAAATAAGTAATGAATATTTTCATCGATAGAAATTACTTGCATGAAATTATATTCATATAAATTTTAGTTTTACATTTATGGGAACAAAAGTGGTAGGAACCCAAATCGCAAGAAACTAAATTCCGACAATATTAAATCGTTCACTATAACCACATATAAAAACAATCAAATTACTTTTGAAACAATCCGATCAAGCGCAGCGAAATGTGTTCGAGAATTTTATAAAAACTTGTTAACAATATGGATTTCACTTTCTCGCATTTTTTGTCAGTCTACATGAAGCATTCGAAACGAACGGCAGTTTTGAGAACATGAATGTGAGTTTGATCCGTTCTGAAAAGGAAAGTTACCAAAAGTTAATCAAATATTAGCACCGACCATTTTGTAAAATGTGTGAACCATTGAGATAAAAAATAAATTATATTATGTTTGTGGTTGCTAATGAACCGAAATGAGTATTTATAATAATCTACAACAATTGGAAATTTGGGCGGTACAAAATAAAAATCATTCATAAAACAGATAGATATAAGGATGATAAAATGACAACGTTTCTGCAGGGTCACTGTGCTTTCATTAGGTCGGTTCGCATAGTTCTGCTCACGCTTCTGGTTACTCGAATATTAATTTATATTCGAGTAAGGGGAATTCCAAATCTCACGAAAAGCGGTTCAAATTAAAGAAGAACATTACACGTGACGCCCTTTATAAACTTCTTCCGAATTTTGTCAAGTATGCTACCGTGGTACTATAAACTAAGTTCTTCATGTGTCCTCAAAAGTAAAAATGGTTTTTCAGTTTATATACATATATATAATTTACATACATTAGAACATATACTCTAAGTAGAGAATTACTTCCTTTCCAGATATTGACAACAATGTGAAAGTTACATAGGTTAAGATTTGACAAGAAGATCAGATTTATTAGCCAAATGTTAGATTCCGTTCGATTTGGTTAACAGGATATATATATATATATATATATATATATATATATATATATATATATATATATATATATATATGAGCAATATTTCTACTTTTAGAGGAATTTTGTAGGGGGGGAGGGGGTTGTCCTCGGATTTTCTTCAAATTTTAGTATGTTACTGAGCCTATTGAAAAAACGTTATACTGAGAGTTACAGCCCTCTAGAGTCCTTAGGGCCCTAGATAGGGCCCGACAAAGACACAGAAAGGCCGTTTTTACCCTATATTTGACAGGCTGTATCTCGGAGCCCAGTGAACCGATTTCAACTCACCAACGTCATTTGTTTTGTAATTTTAAGTAGTTTTTTCAGTAAAAATTTCAAGTTTCTAGTTAATAACGCTGATTTTTGGGAGCATTTTAAGTAAAGTTAAAAATTTCAAAAAATTGTCATTTTCAAAAATTTGCCAAAAATCGAATTTTAATCGGATTTTAGTTTTCTCGACGGCATTTGAAAAGTTAAGAAAAACACCTTCAAAATAAGTTGTTATGAGTTAAAATCCGTTCAGTAGATTCGGAGATACAGCAGATTGAAAATTGTCATTTTTGTAAATATCGCGTTTTTATGCATTTTCAAAGTACTGGTGCTTGGTCTGGTAAACTTTAAAATACACAAAAATTTTTTTGGAGGTATCTTTTTATAAAAATAATAACGTCCTATTGGAGATTTTCTTGGCCCCAGCCTCTATCTACCTCATTTAACCCTCTAAAAAATGAGTATTTTGCTGCTGAAGTAAGCCAATTTAATAAGTTTTTATTAAATTACGGGTTATTTCTATCAACCAGAGAGCCTGAAGACATAAATATATTACAGATTATAAAAGTAGAGATTAAAACCTTTGGTTTGAGGGTTCCTACCAACCTCTAGGTAGCCTAGAACTACAGTTATGATAATTCAAAGGCTTAACTAAAATCAAAGTATCAATTCTGTGAACGCTAATTTTACCTAATTGTGAAGTTACTTCTCAAAATCTTCTATCTCCGTTCCAGACAACCTGGAACTTTGTTCAACCTTTCAAATTACAAGTATTTTGATGTAGTTTGCTAATCTTTTATAGTTTTGAATTATATTTTTGGAAACTTAGAGCTCAGGCTTTGTAATGTAGAAATTTAGTTTGAATGGCATTGATTCCAATTAATTAGAATTAAATAATCCAATAGATTTTTGGACGATTACATTGATCCTCTGAGGACAAATATATGACTTAAAAAAAGTCAAATTATTGGGGAAAAGTAAAAGTATAAAGGGATTCAAACAGTAAATTTACTTTTCCCCAATAATTTGACTTTTTTTAAATCATATATTTGTCCTCAGAGGATCAATGTAATCGTCCAAAAATCTATTGGATTATTTAATCCTAATTAATTGGAATCAATGCCATTCAAACTAAATTTCTACATTACAAAGCCTGAGCTCCGAGTTTCAAAAATATAATTCAAAACTGTAAAAGAATAGCAAACTACATCAAAATACTTGTAATTTGAAAGCTTAAACAAAGTTCCAGGTTGTCTGGAACGGAGATAGAAGATTTTGAGAAGTAACTTCACAATTAGGTAAAATTAGCGTTCACAGAATTGATACTTTGATTTTAGTTAAGCCTTTGAATTATCATAACTGTAGTTCTAGGCTACCTAGAGGTTTGTAGGTACCCTCAAATCAAAGGTTTTTTTTAATCTCTACTTTTATAATCTGTAATATATATATATATATATATATATATATATATATATATATGTCTTCAGGCTCTCTGGTTGATAGAAATAAGCCGTAAGTTTTCATTAAATTGGCTTACTTCAGCAGCAAAATACTCATTTTTAGAGGGTTAAATGAGGTAGATAGAGGCTCGGGCCAAGCAAATCTCCAATAGGACGTTATTATTTTTATAAAAAGATACCCCAAAAATTTTTTTTATGTATTTTAAAGTTTACCAGACCAAGCACCAGCACTTTGAAAATGCATAAAAACGCGATATTTAGAAAAATGACAATTTTCAATCTGCTGTATTTCCGAATCTCCTGAACGGATTTTAACTCACCACAACTTATTTTGAAGGTGTTTTGTTAAACTTTTCAAATGCCGTCGAGAAAACTAAAATCCGATTAAAATCCGATTTTTGGCACAAATTTTTGAAAATGACAATTTTTTGAAATTTTTAACTTTACTTAAAATGCTCCCAAAAATCAGAGTTATTAACTTGAAATTTTCACTGAAAAATCTACTCAAAATCACAAAACAAATGACGTTTGGTGAGTTGAAATCGGTTCACTAGGCTCCGAGATACAGCCTGTCAAATATAGGGTAAAAACGGCCTTTTTTGTGTCTTTGTCGGGCCCTATCTAAGGCCCTAAGGACTCTAGAGGGCTGTAACTCTCAGTATAACGTTTTTTTAATAGGTTCAGTAACATACTAAAATTTGAAGAAAATCCGAGGACCCCCCCTACAAAATTCCTCTAAAAGTAGAAATATTACTCATATATATATATATATATATATATATATATATATATATATATATATGAAACAGTAGAATGCTATATGTCTTAGAATACCAAGGTGTATAGCAATATAAAAATGAACAAAAGCAAATGGTTCATTAAATTAGTTATTTAATGTTTACCTTGAATACCTCCAATAAATTCGCTACATTCTTTGTACACTACTAAAATAAAAATACCAGGAAACAATATAATTTATATTTCCCATTAAAAATGGAATATTCTATCAATAAATGAAACAATGAAGAACAAAGAAAGGATACCCATTATCAATCAGTCATAACAAATTAATGCCACCATCATAAGGTATTTATTATATATGGGGGTATTCTTAAGGTCACATACTACATCCAACGAATTAACATAATCAAGGAAAAGTAAAATATAAGTAACTATCTAGCACAACAATGTTACCAACATTATTTCAATATTCTTATGCAAGACTTTCCACTAATGTCGGTTACAGAACACTCGGTGACTTGAACTTGCAGACATATAATTTCAAACAGTAACGGTTTTATTTATAACAGCTCTAAAACCACGACTTAACGAGGAATTGTTTAATTTACGTATTTCTTTTACAATCTAACGATTGCTTTGTGTACACCTGTTGGCGGATAACTGTTGTGGACCTGCCGGGTACCTCTATTTCTTTATGTTGTTCGTATTATAAAGAAATTGTTATCAGTTAGCAATGAATAGTAATTAAATACGCCCTATTTTCTACTAATAGTGTGAAAATTCTAGTTCGAGCTAACATCGATTATAAAGTATAATTCTTGATAAATTACGTATAAGTTGATGTTTAGATTTCCTATTTATCTTTAGACAGGTTTCAGAAAATGAAGTCATTAAACGCATATTAATTGTAAAACACTATAAACATTAAGTTCCTGTTTTGTGACAAGAAAACTAAACTAGTCGAAATGGGGCTTAAGGCTGATGAGGTACCCAGTGAAAGGGAGCAAAAACTTGTTTTTTAATATAAATAATTTCATAATTTTATTTCACTTTGTAATTTCAAATTGCTAAAATTCGAAGACAATAATGGCTATGACTTTTATAGTATTCTGTGTTGTTTTGTATATTTCTTGTTTCCTATAATATAAATTATCTGAAACTGTTCGTGATACACGTATAAGGTGATCATTAAACATGCCTTAAATTGTTACATTGTATACGAATTCGTTCTAAAAAAAAGTATTTTACCAATGCGTTTAATATAAGTAACAAAGTTAGAGAGAACCTTCTGTCGAGCAGAATAGATCAGCGTTTTAAAGTAACTCTATTTACAATTACAAATTGGTGGTATGTTCCGGGAGCTAGGACTTATAAACTGTTTTCAGGGTATTCCTGAAAAGCAGCACACTCCTTTTTTTATTGCAGCATTTATACTTTTATTATTTTTTGCGAAACTTGACAGTGCCACAATTTCAGTGAGCAAGTTGAATTCGATAAAATAGACTTCTGCAATATGAAATTAAATCCAAATACTGAATCATCCAATAACAATTTTAAGTATTTAAATATTTGTCTAATTCAATTACAGGGTTCCTGAAACAAGGGGGAAATAGGAGATTTAGGGAAATCAAACTTAAGATGGAACATGCTATAGGCGCGTCACAAAGAAAAATAGTTAAAACTAGGAAACAACAACAAGAATCGCTGATATAATTCAAGATTTCGATGTAAAATGTACGAGGAATACGATTGACAAAAATATTTATTCAATGGAAAAACATTTGTTACACTTTTTTCTTAAATGTTTTCGTCCTCGTTTTCATCATTAAAACATTGATCACCTTACCTAATACAAACGACAATTTAAACAGTGGCCGCACCTAACGAATAGGGTCGCCAAGAAATTTTGTCAAAAAAATCTATCTATTTGAAGTTTCTTTTGAAAATCAGCAGCTAATCTGAGTCTAGTATAAGGCTTAAGTCTTAGTTATTGCTGATTAAATTTCATAATTTTATTTCACTTTGTTTGGAAGGTATGACTTTTTATATTCTGTTTGTGTGTTTCCTATAATATAAATTATCTGAGTTCGTGATACACGTTAAGGTGATCTTAAACATGCCTTAAATTGTTACATTGTATACGAATTCGTTCTAAAAAAAATACCAATGCGTTTAATATAAGGTTAAAAACTTCTGTAATCCGTAAAGTAACATTCCATTGATTATTGGAGTGTATACGCGTAATCGTGCATTCTCAATATCCTAAAATTAAGTAAAATATTAATAATTAGAGAAATACTTAATCACTATCTGGTTACAACGATTTCGATGTACAGGAATACGATGACGCGGTTGTTTTTTTAAAATTTATTGTAGTTTTTGAGTAAAATGCAGAAAACCCTTTTTTGGGGGGTTTTGTGGAGATTTCTCCCTTATTGCACGTTTGCGGGAAAAACTAATTGCAGAATCGTAATCAGCACGGTCAAAAACATAAATGTTCTGTGTTAGTTTGCTGCCACCTCATTTTGCAGATTCAGACAAAATTTCAATCGACTATATTATTATATCGTGTATGGAAAATCTTCCCCCTCGAAGTCATTGAAAGGCCGGCATAAATCTACAACGGCCATAAAAACCAATAACCTACAGAATATGGTAATCAAGTACCCAAAAGAACTAGTGCTGCTTTAAAAAAATAGATATTATTTTCTAACAGTGAGAACCTCCCAGATACAGGTATAGATTGCATTAGTTTTTGTATTTGAAATTCTTCTTTCCTAGTCTTTGTTATATTGCAATCAGCACCCTATAATATACGAAGATAAAATCAGAAAAGAAAGTATCTAGAAAAACAACAAAACCTTAAAAGGGCTAATAAAATATAAAATTTGAAAGAATTTATAAACAATGAAAATAAATATTTGAAAACCCAGCACAGGATTCTTTTAATTACCTCTTATCAATATGATGGAGACTTTGTCAGTTAATCCCAGCAACTACTATATTAACCTTATGGACGTTGCATTTTTCACTAGAAAATGTATCTAATCTCTTACACACAGTTCCCATTATTGCAATTTCGTTGTGGCCCGCACAATACTGACCTACTTGTCATCTTTTTATTATCACTGACAATGTCATTCGTTCGTCAAAATTAACGAAATTTATCAAAAACGCTTTATACACTGGGCTTTTTATAGAACAGTAAAAATTGTAAAAAGTGAAAATAATAGTAGGATGAAACCCATTGGACAAGGATGAGAATACAACAAAAATGAAAGGACAAATATAATTTACGGACGGGGTTTTAAGGGTAAAAAAAGGATTATCTCGATTTCCGGCAAAACTAGCAGTCCTATGGAAAAAAGTTAAATGGCAAAGTTGTAGGTAATAAAAATATCTAAGTACAACTTTTGTGTTTAAATTTTTTTCACATAACCTCAAAATGTATGTGACAAATTTAAAAAAACGTTTTTGGTTTCTTATTTTTATCTTTTACAAAAAAAATCAAGAAATTTATTGAAAACTTACCCTTTTATGTCTTAAACACACTGTACATTTTTTGATTTCAAATATTTTTTTTCACTTTATTTTTAATTTATATCGAAAAACCACCATATTTTTCAATCGAATATTCTCACGTCAAAATATCTGCTTTTTTAAAAATCGGTGGGCTTTTTTTCTTTGAAATCTCTACTTTTTGATGGTGTAATATATATATATATATATATATATATATATATATATATACACACATTACTATCGTAAATGTTCTCAGAAAATTAAGTTAATAAAGTTAATATTTAGTAAGACATCTATAATATTTTGAAAAGGTTATAGAATAATCTTTAATTCTTTATTTTGATTATATTTGCATACCTGAATGACCTACGGAAAATTTTAGCCCATCAAAAGGTATTTCATAGAGAGTAAGGAAGGCGCTAGAAGGGTCTGGGCCTTACTACTTAATTTTCGGTTTCGAGTTTCTTTCGTTTCTTTGCATTTTTTCACACCATCGGAAGGTAGAGATTTCAACGAACAAAAAACTCACCGACTTTTTTAGATATTTTGACATGAGAATTTTGGATTGAAACTTATGGTGATTTTTCGATATAAAGTGAAAAAAAAATTGAAACCAAAAAAATATCAGTGAGTTTGGGACATTAAAAAGTAAGTTTTCACAAAATTTCGTAAAAAATGGAACTTTTTTGGAAAAGATAAAAATAAAAAACCAAAAACTTTTTTTGAACTTTTACATAAATTTGAAGGTTATGTAAAAAAATTTAAACACAAAAGTTGTAGATATTTTTTTTACCTACAACTTTGTCATTTAATTTTTTTCCATAAAACTTGTAGTTTTGCCGGAAATCGAGATAAACCCTTTTTTACCTTTTAAAAACTTGTTTTTAACTAAAATAATTGCAACCGTCAGCCACTTCCGTTTATACTGGAAGTTGATAGTAAAATTATTATTTTAATTGGAATGGTATATTTTTTTGTGGAGAACTCGTACATAACTCAAAATTTGAAGGTCAATGACACAACCATTTTGTATGTCTACAGCTAATAATTTCTGGACTAAATTCATTTATAACAAAAAATTTCGGGCGGAATCCAAATTATAAATATAAAATATAATTTCCAGAAAATAACTCAGAGTCTGGAAATTTTTATTAGCTATAGTTGAGCCTTGGAGTTCATACCTATTCTAAAATTTAGATTGTTAATCTTTACAGAGCTTTCCGACAAAAAATCTTTAAGCAGCATTAATGGTATATTTTTTTGTGGTGAACTCGTACATAACTCAAAATTTGAAGGTCAATGACACAACCATTTTGTATGTCTACAGCTAATAATTTCTGGACTAAATTCATTTATAACAAAAAATTTCGGGCGGAATCCAAATTATAAATATAAAATATAATTTCCAGAAAATAACTCAGAGTCTGGAAATTTTTATTAGCTATAGTTGAGCCTTGGAGTTCATACCTATTCTAAAATTTAGATTGTTAATCTTTACAGAGCTTTCCGACAAAAAATCTTTAAGCAGCATTTTTCTTCTTATTATCCTATTAAGCCGAGATTCCTAAATAAGAAAAATTATTAGTTTTTGATAAAGTCAAGGTCGTACCCAGCTTTTGGTACAGGGAAAAAATTGAGAAAAAAATTGTCCTAGCAGGAGGCAAATCGGAAAAAAAATTGTCCTAGACAGAGTGACAAATCAGAATTTTTTTGGTCCAGGGAGGGGGCATGTTAGCAATTTTATGGGAAGCTTTAATGTATGATGTCAGGTTTTTCCGGTCCAAGGGGGCAGCTGCCCCACTCTGCCCCCCGTCGGTACGTCCATGGATAGAGTATACGGTAGGATTAATTAACAAAACTTTACTAGGTTCTTATAACGCCGTGAAGTCAAACTTCATCATAAATAAACGTGTTCTTTCAGTCAATTAAATATGCCTTTAATCAGATAATTTTCTTTTACAAGTTTTAACTTTTATAACAACGCATTTAATATTATTTCTATTAATGAATAACTGATATTCAAATCTGTCACAGCCTTACTGATGTAAGCTCGGATGATTTACAAGAAAATAATGCCAACATTAATTTTATTATTTTTAAGGATCTTTAGAATTTTTCTAGTTTTATTGTCAAACATTTAATGTCAAATTCTAAAATACTTAATTTGTCATTGCGAAACTTTCGATTTTTAATTTTCTTTTTCAGTTAAGTTTTATTTCAATTGAAAATAGGGTCAGATTTAGACCCTCAAATGTTTGGACTTTCTGAAATATATATAGTCGTTCCATTAATTTAAAATGTTATTGATCAAAAAACAAAAAAACACAAATCAGAGGTGCCTCAATTAGCTTAATTGTTTATAGATGTTCATGAGTTCCGAACTATCGTTGGAACCATCGATCTTGCTTTTGTAACTGATTTAAGTTTAATTTTGTTGTTGCTGATTGGTTCTTAACTGCATTTTAATTTCTATGGAACCTATTTGCCCGCTTTCTTTATGGCTACTATGACTATATTGTCGTTGAATTGTGCTTCATTTTTAAGTCACAACTATCTTTCAGAAAACAACCAGATGCAATCATCTTCATTTAATAGAATTAAAGCAGTCTCTGTTAATTTTCGCTTCGTGTCTTTTTTGGCTGAATGTAATATTGTTGAATTGCATTTTCCCCATTCTTGTTTTTTGATGTAAACAATAAATTATATAGAAATATATAGACCAACTGGACCCTGTCAATTATCAGTTTTCTGTCTATTTATTCGAACATTACAATAAGCTACTTTTTAACATACCAAGTTATCTCAGCCGAAAATTCTCAGTTCAAAGCTAGTACCTACAATTATAAAAATGTAAAACGTAAAGATACTGTAGACAATGGAATCTTGAATTATTTAGCAAAATGTTCATATATTGGTTATCAACATAAATATTACCCGCAAAATTGCCCTTCAGACAATGCAATAAATGGCTTCAAGAAATATTGCGATAAAAAATGTATTAATTTTTAAATTGCTTTAATCCATTTTTCGTATTACGAGTAGTACTAGTTAAACTGACAGAACGAACGTCGTTCACCTTGTTCTACAAACCTTGGTCACTTTTTGAATAGTTGGTGCAACACGAACAAACGATATCGTTATCGTATATATTCTAATGTATTTTTACATAAAACTGTTAGTCAATAAATAAATAAATGTATACATAATATCAATCAGACAGAAGCATGAGGTAACTGAATGTCGTAGTTCAAGATTCATTGTTTGTTATTGTTAGAAATTTACAATAGTCAAATTTATGTAATATATTAACGTTTTTGGTATTTGCTTGGGCTTTCCGCTCTACAATATTTTATGAAAATCGAAAGTTTAAAGTGTAGTAAGAGTAATTTGCAGAAAATTCCTGCATACTAAACTATTCCTAACAGAAAGAATTGTAAGCAGGAAATCTGAGAGAAAGAAGGTCTTTCTTTTGTCAGCAAAATATTCGTACGTATTTTGCACATATGAGGGTTGATCTCTATGTTACATCCCAAATACATTCAGGTGGCTTATGCAAATACATAAATGTTTAAAAAAACCGACTTTAAAAAAACGCACAAGCAAGTTCACTGAAAAGCATACCTGGAAATTCCTATGAATTAACATAGTATGGGTATGAGTACCTCCAAAAATTTAAAAGAAAATCCATTTGAAGTGTATCAGAAAATAGTATCTCTAGCTGCGGCAACAACTAGGCAAATGTTCAAACTTTTATTAGGTATTATATTGATTGATTATATTGATATTATAAAGGTACTTATTGAAATATTTTTGAGGGTATTCTTGTTATTGTGGAACTATTCCACTTCACACCATAATCTTTTTCCAGAACATTACATACATTCGGAAACAAGTGCTTAGTGCAGAAGTCCAAATATATTTGCATAGAATAAATTTGTTACCTAACAATGTCAGTAGAAAATTACAAGTGCATTAGTATTAAAGAAAACAATCTCGAACACCGAATTTATTGTAATTTTTCTTCTTATTATAAAACCGTGATAATGATGATAATGATTAATCCTCGTAAATTTCTTTCTTACAACAAAACAATTTAACAGTTTAATGAGTTTAGAACGCAAATAAATACCTCATAATACGTTTGTATTTTCTTCAGTATTAAGCCCAATTACTAATTGGTTAATAATATACACGTATATGTTTTTCTTTCCTTACTTTTCTTTTTTTCTTTAGGTATCGACAAAATTTCTAACGCTACATACGGAACAACCATCGTGTATTATAGTGTGCCAATCCCATTATAATTGATTCTGCTTTTTTCCATTAATAAACACCTTAACAGAAATTTAAAATATTTCTTATATTGAAAATTAACTGCTTTAAAATGAAGTTTGGAAATATGCATAGAGTGGATTATGTAACAAATACCAAGTATGCGTTATTCATGCAGTTCCACATAAATTTTCCAAGGCTTCTTTGATTACAGACTTAATTCCAAGAAATTGTACATAAACTAAAATGCAAGATCATAAGGACTATAAATACGGTTGGAATTCAAACCTTATCACAGCACAGCATTATTTTATGACTCCTATAAATTTTCTACACAAATATTCATTTATGGTTTACAACTAAAATTTCCTCATAGGAAGATAGGTACATGTTTACTTTGTGTGACCCACTGATTTAATTTCAGTACTCCACTGAAGCGATAAGTAAGAAAAATTTGAGACACTGCAACACAAAACATTTTATTTAAAGCCAAAATAAAAGATATTTTACGAATTTGCGATATGTTTTAAAAACAAATAGCGTTTTCTTTAAACTAGAATCGCCTGTGGTCGAAATTCGGCCAATTGTGTTAGTGAGTAATGAAATTCAACTTGTTGTTCATATATAATTAATAAGGCTTTATTTGTGTTGAAATTCATAATTCTCAATTTAATATGAAAAGAGACAGTAAGTGGAAATTAATCTCAAAAATGTAGTTACCACGAAGTTTCTTAGAATTAAATAATTCAGCTTTTAACCGGTCGAATAATATAAAAAACGGAATAAACGTAAATGAAAATTTCATTTGAAAATATTGAATAGATATGAAGTAGAAATCGCATATGTAGAAATTACAAAATAATCTGTTTTAATTTATTACTAATACTTATTCAATTTCCATTTGTACATTTAATAAATAGTACATGAGTGACCCAACTTTACTCGTAAATGCAAGGTTTCATAAAACATTTTGGTACAATATATCCATATAATCGGACATTTGGTGTATATAAAACTATAATTCCACTTCAACCATTCTATATATACGACTGCCTATGAGCCACCATATTTACTCTTTTTGTTTGTAATTTTTTTAAACTATCTTCTATAACTATATTTCAATCATCATATATATGCAACTCATATACCATTTCCTTTTCTAACTTTTTTGTAATTACCGTGTATAACTATAATTGCTCTCACACTATATTGCTTCTATCCTATATATGTAACTGATTGTGGGATTTTTTAACCACACTGTATTACTATAATTCTTCTCCCTATATAATATTTTTTGCACCACCCTGTTTAACTATGACTCTACTGCGCCCTCTATTCCAAGTACCCTGTTAATACAACCGCTAATAGGCAACCCTATATAATTCTTTTTCCTAACCACCCGCTTTAACTATAATTGCACTCCACTCAATATTCTAAACAGTCTGAACGTGCAACTGGGCCACCCAATAAAACATTTGGTTTCTAACATATCTGGAATCACCTTGTATAATTGTAATCTAAAGCGCCTCAGTCTATTTATATAAGCACAATATGTAACGACTCTCAAGACAACTTTATTGTGTGCCACAAATTAATATGAAAACACATACCTTTTTACCCATCCAAAAATGGCCTAACCAGCACTTTTGACTTGAAGGTTCAGCTATAAAAATTTAGTGCTAGAAAAACAGTAATGAAAGTTTTATAAGATCCTACACATCAATTTGCATTGAAAGAATTTTTCATAGCAGTTTTATTCTCAAGTAGTTCACCAAATCACCCTCTATTGAACAAAGCTGTCATAATTGTAACAGTCTGATTCTTTCTCGGGAATACGATTTATCCCGAACAATCGATTTGTAGATGCCAAAACTCCAAAATGGAATTTCGACAAAATGATAAAATAAACAAACATGATATGTTTTATGTTATTAGATAAATAAGTAGAAATATATTTGCCACATATATATCACATCTCGTTAAAAGAACATTAAACAATTTTTGACTGACATATTTTAGATGAAATCTTAAAATTTATTAAAAAAATATTGCCTTTGAACGCAGTAATGAATACACCAAAATATTAATAAACTGTTATTAGTTTTGTGATAAATTCATGACTGAAAAATTGTCTATAATCTACTTGGTCAAGATTAGAATTAAAATTTATCAATTAGCTTTAGAATCTCTAAATAGTTATTTTACTTACGTAAAACTTTGCATGTGAATTCTTCTTTAAATGCGCAAACTTCTTAAACACACATTCAATTCGCTCACAACACAATAGTTTCTGAAGTCAACGTTTTTGTAACAAAGTAACGTAATAAAAACCTTCTTTTCTATTCATAAAAAGAAGGTTTTTAGAGCATACTTCATCGTAAGTAAAAGTCGATTATTTAAGCAATATTTCTACTTCAATACTCGATTGGGGTTTTGTCGACTGCTGGCAAATTTCAAACATTATATTTTAAGGCTTAAGGTAGTTGTTCATAGTGGGCGGCATCTTACTTGGATGGTATCAATAATTTATATTTAATTTACTAATTTTAAAAGAAATAAATAAAGATTCTTTACATATTCTGCACATCTACGGCACATTACCTTTCGAATGGTATATGGTTCATTACCCTAATTTCAAAATGAAGGTCGTAAAAGGGGAGTGCGTTTAGCTGTTTCACTAAACTTTTGAGATAAACAAAAGTAAATAAAATATAGAACATATCAAATGCTCTTTATAATAATCTTGTACTGTTCACAAAGACACAACAGCTATTTGTTAGCCGATAAAATCACGACCACAGACTCAAAACAAATACACAACCCTCTGGGCGCCTTCAAAGGTGCCCAAAAGGTCCACTCATCCTGAATAATACCCAGAATTCTGACAACACAGGCTGAACATTTAATTCGTCGAAAAAATATCTAACACAGAAGAAGTTGAATAGGTAAAAAATGACTACATACATCATTACGTTTAATGTGTGATTATGTCAATATGAATTACAAGAAATTCCAATTTTTATAAACAACACTAGCCGTTGTGAATTCCAATATTTACTTTATTGCATAAAATACAACAGCTTTTGAACTCGACCCGAGACTTACGATCTTTGCTAATACAACTACTAACACTATTTACAAATTAATGCATTTACAGAAGTGATTGTTATGGACGAACATACATATACCGATTCTCCACAGAAATTTGACTCAATTTTTCGAAAAATTCTTACTATAATACATATCAATAAGTAGCCACAAAAATTTTATTAAACAATGTAAAATTCGCATTATCACTATTTAGGATGAAATGTTTTCATTGGAACATTTATTTGAAGAATATTATAGTAACAAAACTTTCAACTTTGCAGTGGTAGATAGGGACCTCCAGATAGGGCCCTCCAGATTTTAACTGCTACAAAAATGGGCGGATCCAGAGGGGAGGGGTGATCGCCCCTGCGAGAGCCTCAAAGTTAGTAAATTTAATATTAAGTCGGGGTAATCTTAACTCCACTTCTATAGGTTTAAACCTCAAAATGACTATTTTTAATTTAATAATCCAAGAAATCTGCGTTTCAAATTATATTTAGGTAAATTTAGTACAGAGAGTTAAATTCTCGTAATCATTCACGATGGTGTCATTATTAGGAGACATTTAGGGGTTTCAAATAGTACACTTACATTCTCTAACAACTCCAACATTTTCCTGTTAAAAATATATCTAGTGTAAAATAATCGCTGCTTCACAGATTCCTGTAAAGATTGCATATACGCATATTTTCTGTAGGCCAGGTAATGTTTAGTCTGAAGTTAAAGAAACTTAAGTCATCAATGTTGTTGCCTCTTGATCTGCAGAACTTAATTTTTTAGTAAATTAGTTAATAGAAGCTGTTTCTTTATTGATGCTAAAATATTGGTATGAACCATTTGTCACTCATTTTTAAATAATCTATATTCTTGCAGTAGTTTTATACATTATAACATTCATATTCCAAAGTTTCCATTATTCCTACTACGATCATTTTCACTAGTCATTACTTTGACATTAGATTTGATTGTTTTGTTCTTGATTTATTTAAACTATTTTTTCTTGACTTCCATAATTTTTATATTATTTTGTTCATGGATATATAGGGATGATCCTCTTATAAAACATTTAAAAAAAATATATAACCGACTTCTACCTATAACTAAAAAGCTAAAAATAATTATAACAAAATACAACTCTAGCAAATAAATAACACATTCAATGTTGTAAGGTACCTACCCAGGAAGTAAAAAATGTAAACATTAAAAGGTGCTCATTCTGTACAAATTTATTACCTACCAATATAGTATATTTTTGAAGCCGGTGCCAAGCAAATCTAAAATCTTTCATTGCTTACTTATCTACTAATTCATCAAACTTGATTGTTGCTTGGCACCGACTTCAAAAATATACTAGATTGGTAGGTAATTAATTTGTACAGAATGAGCACCTTTTAATGTTTACATTTTTTACTTCCTGGGTAGGTACCTTACAACACTATGTGTTATTTATTTGCTAGAGTTATATTTTGTTATAATTATTTTTAGCTTTTTAGTTATAGGTAGAAGTCGGTTATATATTTTTTTAAATGTTTTATTTTCAACTTTTTAGTTTTTTTTTGAACTCAGGTAGTTTTCATTCTTTATTTTTTATGTATGTATAACCTTAATAGACAGAACCAGGTAACATTGAAAGCCTCAACATTACGCAATGATACTTTCTCATTTAAATTGACAGGTAAATCTTTACGAACAAAATGTATTTATGCCTTATGGACTACGCCATGTAACCTTTTTTCAACTTTTTTTAACAACCCTGTATAAATAGATAATTCCACTCCAACCTATGTACCAACCAGCCTGTACATACGACTGCCCACGGACAAGCATAAATTTGTTAGCTGCCTTCTGTAAACTATTGGACGGAGTAGAATCTATCCTATATTTATGGAGTAAAATCCGTCCTATATTTCAATCATAGTATATAACTCCTTGTGGGCTACACCATAAATTATTTCCTTTTTAACATTTTATATTATCGCTCTGTGTAACATTAATTCCTCTCCACACTTTAAGCAACTTCTTATGGGCTATAAAAGAAATAATTTTTCAATCACACTGTATAAATAAATTATATTTCAACGGCAGCATATATTTCAACCATCCTGTATATGATTTGCTTATGTCTACATCATGTAACAGTTTTTTAATCACCCTATATAATTTTAATTTCACTTTTTTTCCAACATTTTTATACCACCAAACGTCCAGTCCACCCTATATTCCAACCATCCTGTATATACGGCTGCCTACGGACCACTATCATTCTAGTTCGTCCTATATTTCAATCTTCATATAAATGCAACTCTTCTATCACTTTACTTTGTGATTTTGTTTGCTGTAACTAAACACCCTGTCTATAAACGTATCAAATAGCAGTTTAAAGTTTGACATGTGTTGTCACTGAATTTTCTATTAGTCCGGGAGAATGTGACAACCAAAACCACCGTCTTCCCAAAATGGAAAAATTTGCATTTAAATAGGTATTTGCCTGGTATACAAACAAAACGAGTTGGTACTCATTGATTTACGGAACCGAAAATACTGTGCTTTACTACCTATATGCTTGAGATGTACATAGAAAATTTTCAAATTCGCAATTAAAACTTCCAGTGCCTAAAATTACTGCACTATTACGTTGGAATTAAAATATGTATGAGGAAATGTCCGTTATGTCATTTCGATGAAATTTTTGATAAGAATTTTGAATTTTCGGCGATTTCCTGCAAAACTTCAAGTTGCACGTCGCAGAAAAGTATATGAGATCACCTAAGGATCTTCCTTAATAGATTAAACGTTAAAAAACTATACACATCCATAAGGAGTTATCGAAAAATCGACTAAAATATTAGGAATATTGGTCGATTTCCATGCACGCATGTGTTCATTAACAAATTTTATCACTTTATCAATAGAATTCTTTTCCAAAATTTGAAGTTTCACCAATCCGGATATATACTCTATTAAACAAGACCATATTCGTTCAAAACGGTGCACCACAGGAGAAGAAATCAGGTAACATACATAGAAAAAAAAGCGAGAAAATACGCGACGAATTAATAACCTCCTCCTTTTTGGAAGTCGGTTAAAAAAGGGGGAATATCGACGAGTAAGCGATAAAGTCCCAAATAATATGCTGAACCAGTGTAAGCCAAAGTAATAAATAAAGAAATATTCCATGGGCTAATAAATACTTGATATAACAAACTAATTGACAGAATTGATTTATCAGAAAATTGTCATTATTTACTTTAATAAAATATAATAAAGGCTTTCACTCTTTAGGAATAAACATTCTTATTCTGTTTAATATATTACCCAATAAACTTTTATGATTATTGATTTTGTGCACTACATCCGCATTACTGATATTTAAATTCCTCCATAAATAAATTAAAAAGCCAGCTCTGTGATCATTTAAATTTTTATGGCATAATATAATTATTTTATGGGAACGAACTAACGAAGATTATCCAAACAATTATTCCTAATTATGAACTAATGCCATTTAAGTAAATTATTCGTTGTTAACACTTTTGGAAAATATAAACATATAATTGGTCTGGTCAAGGTAACTTTCTTCAGAAATGAGGCTACTATCAACTTTTCTTGTTATCTCTCCATATTTGAAGATTAAGATAATAATGCAATTTACTTTCATGATGACTTATTCGCACATATTTACTTGTTGCAGGTATACTTAACTGAAAGACAAATTTTAAAAAACCATTAGATGCTCTAAAATTAATGTCTACCACAGCAAAAAATTTTAGATATGAACTATATCAGCGTATTTATTAATTATGTAAATTTTAAATTAATTTCCAATAGAAAATTGTGAACACAGATAAAAAACTACAGGATATTATCAGTTAGACTATATTGTTGTTAAAGATGATAGATAGTGTTTCTCGTTGTTCATATAAAAAATATTAAAATTTTCATAAAAAAGAAAATATAGAAAGGTTATAGGCTCATAATATTATTACGTTTCCCAAATCGGTTTTTCGTTTGTAACTTAATGTGTAAATTGATTGAGACTTTTGTCTTAGGTATAAGTAGCATTTCTATTCCTTTGATGGATAGGAGAGGACGTCCCGAAGCTTGTCCACCTTAAAATTAGCCCATATTTTATTCTTCCTTCTGACTTTATTTTGTTCTTGTTCATTTCTTTCTATTTACTATATCTTTATAAGCTCTAGACACTTTTTTAATATTAATTATTTCTTTTAGTGGTTCTTAATTTGTTTAATAGAAGTTGGCAAAAGTTCACTCGTATTCGCAAAAACAATTTAGTATCATAGATTTTTAGTTCTTCATCTGTCATCATAACATTCATGGGTTTTAAAACTTGATCTGTGTTTGCTCTATATAGTCACTTTTTCGAGTTTTTCTTTTCAGTTTTTAATTTATATCACTTGTTTTGACATATGTAACTCATACATGTTTTCTATATCGGTATTTTTTCCAACATATATTTTTTTCAGTATTCAATACTCTGTCATTCTTTGGTTTATTCCAAACCTGGATAACTATAAGCTTACTCTATAGATGGAGGTCTATTTTGAAGGTAATAAATGATGATCATTTATGGAAGACTTTTTAGCCCTCAGGGGAGGGATTCTGAAACTCGTTAAGGTCGAAACGGAATCAGTTGCCAATAATTCCAATGGTTTTAAAAATTCGTTGGTCAATCGAGTGTTGGAAAAGCCAACTGTCAAGGTCGCTGATACCCGTAGCATAAGTATTCAAACAGTTGGAACTATTCATATATTTACCAACACACTTGTCATTATAACGCAAAAAGCGATTCGGAGTCACAAAACATTTAATAACTTACTGTTGTATCGTAACGATATAATATTAGGAGTTAGAGAATACGGCTGCAGTTGCCTAAAGGTAGATTAACCAAGTTGGGTATTATTTCAACACATAAGAACGCGCATGGATTAATAAATAAGTAAATCGGAAACGCTCGTTTCAATTGTCGCAAATGCAGAGGGTGAACCACACATGTTGAAAAAATTATTTTAAATAGTATTCAAAATCACATAACAACAACCCCTGTATTATAAACTTCACATAAGTAACAAGTAAATAATTTTTTAGATATTCTACTATTTGTTTTCTGAATGATAATTGTGACATCTATGGTTTTTATTTTTTCTGAGTTCACAAATAAAGTATCATCTAATTTTATTTAGAGTAGCCAATTCACAATACTAAGTTTCCATAAACATATGGCTTGGCATTATTATAACCTAACTTAACCTAACCTAATAGGCTTACCTACGAATCCTATTTAATTTCATATTTAATGATTAGCCAAAATTGATTCGTATGCATGTAAGAAGTGTCATGTGATATTAACATGACTTAGCACCACAACATTTTACAGCGGCCCTCCTCGATTTCGAGACAAACATCCTGTTGGTTCGGCACCACGTTCACCTATCTTAAACTTTATGAATGTTTATTTCTGGGACATTGTTTATAATACGCCTGTTCGTACAAGAAGAACTAATGCAACGAATACAGAAAGGGTTTTTAAAGACTTAAAGAAAGTCTATCTAAAAACAATGGACTCGCTTAGTCATGTGGTTTGAACATGTTACAACAGTTCTCTTTGGATTGGGCTGGAACGTCCTGTTGCTTCACCAACACGTTCACCTATCATAAACTCTATCCCTATTTTTATTTCTGGGTGTATTTGAAGGATAATTTTTATAAACGCCTGTTCGTCTACGAGAAGAACGAAAGCCTCGAATACAAGAGGCTTAAAGCAAGTTTATCTACAAACAATGGATTTTCTTAATCAGTAAAATGGTCCGAAAACTAGTAAAAACATTAATTTAAAATTTCTATTTTGTTAATTGGATTTATATTACTATAGACAACGAGGCAGATTGGAACCTTGAAACGTTTAGATTTCTAAAATATGAAGCTTTTTGTTCAAAGCCTGGTGTTATTTTCCTAAAAAACATAAAAAGACATTTTGATAATTTCCTTTACTTGTTAATTCTTTGAAAAGCTTATTATTTTTAGAAGGTCAAAAAATGGATGTGTCAATTTTCTTTAAACTGGCTCGCTGTATTAAAAATTTTTAGCAGAATTTCGTACATCTACATACACTTTTTTCTTATTTTTCAATGTCAAATCTAAATCCCAGTATATTCCAAACTATATTATTTATTGCGAAGACCCGATTTATTCGAGGATTCTTAGCTTTCTTCTAAATGCTAAATCACTTACTAGCCAACCTATTCATCGAAAGTCGTAGTAAAGTGTTACACCACGAATCATAAATGTCATGGTCCTTCATCTTTGTAACAAGTACGTCAGTGGATCTATACCTATCAACTGTATAAAGACAAATAAATAAGGGAACTGTTAAAAATTTCATATTAATAACTAAAATCGAATAAATGTATTGATATTTTCTTAATAACTAATCTCATTTTAGAAATGATTACATAACATTATTTTGCTTCAACCTAGTAAAATATATAATAAACTTAACGTTTCCATGTTAGTTTCACTTTCATTTTACTAGAACTAGACGGACCCCTCGTCCAAGAAAACATAATTAATAAAGATAATGACTTGTAATAAAAATAAAACATTCTCAACTTTTATAGAATCTAGTTAGCAATAAACGAACAAATATGGTAACATAACCGTTGGCCGTTTTTCCATTATTTGTTATTGTGTATACCATATAGCTAAACCACATGTTCTGCGAATTTGAATTTCATTCTGGAGTTAATTGTGACCTGGATTTCACTTGTCGAATCTATGCGAACTAGACAATATTGCCTGTATCGATTTTTCCAATCAAAATAATGTACGTGATGACTATAGGTATGACAGATTGTATTATTTATGTGAAGACAAAATATTAAACCATGAATTATTAACCATTAGCTTTTATTTTACATTTGTTTCTCCCAGCTCTAGTGACTTTAAAAAACCCAGATCCATAAAAGGGAAACGAAAAAATATCTAATTGAAAAATAATACTGATATTAGTTTAGGAGATTTAAATATTTTTATCAAAATTTGCTTATTAAGAACAGCCGTTATCAAATTAAACTAGATATGTTATTTTTATAATATCAAAATGTACACTACAAAAGTATATAATTTACTATGGAGAAAATAATAAGAATCATATTCGTAACTCGTATTCAAAGATGGTGATATTTAAATTAACTTAAATTTCATTGGTAAAATAAAACTGAATCGGTCATTGTCATCAAATAATATGGCCAAGAAAAGTAAAATTATGAGCTTCTCTCTTTTTAAATGTCTTCCATAAAAGATGAGCTTATCACTTAGAGGGATTCTTTTTTTATTTATTTATACCTACTTACCGATTACCGAATTTCGATAATTTGAACTTTCTCTAACATAATATTTGCCATTTTCTACAAAATCGGAAAAGAGTATTTTAAAAAATTACAGTTCAATAAATTTCCACGGATTTCCCTGAAACGCCTCCATCAATTCGAATATTTGAAATTTAATTCCATTAAGCTAAAGATAGCGGTGATTACTTATTTCTATAATATAAAACATACCGTTTTTCAGAAAATTGACAAAATAAATGGAAAAAATGCAAATGTCAAAGAAATGTCGCATAAACTTTACAAATATGTCAGGATACGTCAGGGTTAAATTTGGTAACAATTATTAACTAGAACATCTACATAATGACAAGAATTATACCTTGAACGTCAATGGAAGTATCGTCTAAAGGATTACATAGCAATCAAGATTGTTCAGTAAAAATAACAAGCAACTAACTGAAAATGGTACTGAAATGAAAAATACAAAAACTTATAGAATTGGATAGATAGAATTTCATAAATAGGCAAGAGATACATAGCCAAACAGACTCTAGAACTCGAATATAAAAGAGATCTAGATTATGATCTACAAATTATTAAAATCCATCACTAAAGATATGCTTCTTATAGTTTTCATTATCGGTAAATAAATGGATAAATAAAAAACAAATTTAAATATTTTTTGTTATGAAAATTGATATTCCTGATAAACAAACTAAAACTCATCATTGATTCTTACAGAATTATTACATGTTATATTATAGATTCATTGTTTAACAGTATACCAATACTTTCTTTAATTTTTCTTTTTTTGGTGTGATCTTTTTTTAAACTAATATCTTAGCCTTATCCCAGTCCATTTTGTGGGCACCATTATCTGGTAGTACCTACATGGTTTGTTAATCTCTATCTGACTATATCTACTCAAAAGGTTGTATTGTGTTTTTTTTTTTCGAACTTAAACACACTTAAACCGATGAAAGATCAACGGACCTCCAAGTACGGAAAAAAGACCAATAGAATATTTCGAGAAGACAAACAAACAGATCGAGATTGGCAAATCACGTACTAACTGAAATTTGACTGGGACCAAGATATAACTTAAAGAAGAACACACTAAAAAAACAACGAAATTGTTTGTATGTTGTTAAACCATGATAAACAATGAGGAAATTCGGACACCTTCTATAGATTAGATGTACATAATATAGCAACAGATCCAATCTAATAAACATCAAAAAGGACACTATAAAATTAGTCTAACAACAAACATTCAAAATTAGCAAAGTCAAATGAATTGAATATAAAACAATTTCTTGACAAAAATGTTTTTCGACAAGTACATACTTCTTCTAACTCATCTGTTTCATTGTGAGGCGAGGAAATACCCAAATTAATTAAACTGTTCGGAAATCGGGAGCAATATGTATAGCATCGTTTGGCAGACCAACAATTGGATAGTCTCATAAAAAAGTTGGGCGCCTTCCTAACAATTTTCATTTCGATATTCAAGAACAGCAAAAATAGATTAACTATCAACCCTGTAAATTACATTTGAAAATGTAAACAAGATTTAAATAAAACATTTTTAAAAAAATATAACCGACTTCTACCTATAACTAAAAAGCTAAAAATAATTATAACAAAATACAACTTTAGCCAATAAATAACACATTCAATGTTGTAAGGTACCTACCCAGGAAGTAAAAAATGTAAACATTAAAAGGTGCTCATTCTGTACAAATTAATTACCTACCAATCTAGTATATTTTTGAAGTCGGTGCCAAGCAACAATCAAGTTTGATGAATTACTAGATAAGTACGCAATAAAAAAAGGTTACATGGCGTAGTCCATAAGGCATAAATACATTTTGTTCGTAAAGATTTACCTGTCAATTTAAATGAGAAAGTATCATTGCGTAATGTTGAGGCTTTCAATGTTACCTGGTTCTGTCTATTAAGGTTATACATACATAAAAAATAAAGAATGAAAACTACCTGAGTTCAAAAAAAAACTAAAAAGTTGAAAATAAAACATTTAAAAAAAATATATAACCGACTTCTACCTATAACTAAAAAGCTAAAAATAATTATAACAAAATATAACTCTAGCAAATAAATAACACATAGTGTTGTAAGGTACCTACCCAGGAAGTAAAAAATGTAAACATTAAAAGGTGCTCATTCTGTACAAATTAATTACCTACCAATCTAGTATATTTTTGAAGTCGGTGCCAAGCAACAATCAAGTTTGATGAATTACTAGATAAGTACGCAATGAAGGATTTTAGATTTACTTGGCATCGACTTCAAAAATATACTAGATTGGTAGGTAATTAATTTGTACAGAATGAGCACCTTTTAATGTTTACATTTTTTTTTAATGTTTTATTTTCAACTTTTTAGTTTTTTTTGAACTCAGGTAGTTTTCATTCTTTATTTTTTATTGTGTATGTATAACCTTAATAGACAGAACCAGGTAAAATCGAAAGCCTCAACATTACACAATGATACTTTATCATTTAAATTGACAGGTAAATCTTTACAAACAAAATCTACTAGTACGCGTTGACTTAATAAGCCCAAAATATATTTATGCCTTATGGACTACGCCATGTAACCATTTTTTTTTTTGACAATCCTGTATAACTAGATAATTCTACTCCAACCTATGTACCAACCAGCCTGTACATAAGACTGCCCACGGACAAGCATACATTTGTTAGCTGCCGTCTGTGAACTATAGGACGGAGTAGAATCCATCCTATATTTGCGGAGTCAAATCCGTCCTATATTTCAACCATAGTATATAACTCCTTGTGGGCTACCCCATAAATTATTTCCTTTTTAACATTTTATGTTATCGCCCTGTGTAACATTAATTCGTCTCCACACTTTATGCAACTTCTTATGGGCTATAAAAGAAATAATTTTTTAATCACACTGTATAAATATAATTCAACTCCAGCATATATTTCAACCATCCTGTATATGATTTGCTTATGTCCACATCATATAACAGTTTTTTAAACACCGTATATAATTTTAATTTCACATTTGTTTCAACATTTTTATACCACCAAACGTCCAGTCCACCCTATATTCCAACCATCCTGTATAAACGGCTGCCTACCGACCACTATCATTCTAGTCCGTCCTATATTTCAATTTTCATATAAATGCAACTCCTTCTACCACTTTACTTTGTGATTTTGTTTGCTATAACTAAACACCCTGTCTATAAGCCACCAAGTACCAGTTTAAAGTTTGACATGTGTTGTCACTGAATTTTCAATTAGGCCGGGAGAATGTGACAACCAAAAGTACCGTCTTCGCAAAATGGAAAAATTTGCATTTAAATAGGTATTTGCCTGGTATACAAACAAAGCGAGCTTGGTACTCATTGATTTAAGGAGCCGAAAATACTATGCTTTACTACCTATATGGTTGAAATGTACATAGAAAATTTTCAAATTCGCAATTAAAACTTCCAGTGCCTAAAATTACCGCACTATTACGTTGGAATTAAAATATTTATGAGGAAATGTCCGTTATGTCATTTCGATGAAATTTTTTATAAGAATTTTGGAATTTTCGGCGATTTTCTGCAAAACTGCAAGTTGCACGTCGCAGAAAAGTATATGAGATCACCTAAGGATCTTCCTTAATAGATTAAACGTTAAAAAATTATACACATCCATAAGGAGTTATCGAAAAATCGACTAAAATATTAGGGATATTGGTGGATTTCCATGCACGCATGTGTTCGTTCACAAATTTTATCACTTTATCAATAGAATTCTTTTTTAAAATTTGAAGTTTCACCAATCCGGATATATACTGTATTAAACAAGACCATATTCGTTCAAAACGGTGCACGACAGGAGAAGAAATCAGGTAACATACATACAAAAAAAAAGCGAAAAAATACGCGACGAATTGATAACCTCCTCCTTTTTGGAAGTCGGTTAAAAAAGAGCGGCAGTCATTTGAGACTGAATCTTAAAGCTAAAACTTTTAACGAAATGTCTATCGTTATGTCCCTGTCTCTGTTTCTCTTTTTTTGTGTAATTCTTAATAATGGATATAAAATTCATGAGAATTAAAATAATTGTCAGTATTTTGTTTCGACTCAAGTTTTAATAGTAATGTATAATTTAATTCTTAATATAAATATAACTGCAAAGGAACATAAAGTTAACTTTTAATTAAAATATAAAATTTGTTGAATTATAATAATTCAAACATACTTCACCTATTTAATATTCTGTAAAAATATATACTTTGATTATGGCAGATTAAATTATGGGAACATTATTTAAGTAGATATTTTTAAAATATCATAGCATCTCCAAAGTATTCTTCAAAATAGCTGTTTAGAGTTTATTTCGATATAAACCGTCAAAATGATTAATTTCAAGTGGCGCTGACGTATCATGAAGGTGGATTTTGATTAGCACGAGAAAAGTTTGGAAAATGTCTCATAGATAATTAGAACAAAATCTATATTTTACATATCTTCGTTGAAAAAAAAAAACAAAACCGGTGTCTTAACATTATTATTATTTTATATTTAGCAATTCACATCATACCCTCGCTCTATATACTAGCGGCATTCTGGTTAGTATTTAAACTTGTTATCTAATGTTTTTAGTTGAAACTTTTTGTCCGCCATATTTTGATTGGAACAGGTTTTCTTAAATGCACATGATGGTGACGGTCACATGCACTATTTTGTATAGAGTGTGAACAAACCAAATATATTGCAGAAGTTACATTTTTGTTGATAAAGAGATATGTTAAACTGTATATTCTGCTAAATGTTCAAAAACAGAAAATCAGCACCGTTATCATGTCAGATTACCACACCAGTTTAAATACGATACCCATCTACCATTTAGATCAAAACTCAAGTCAAGCACTGTAATTCTTACAAAGTGTTATCACTCTCATATTTAACACTCACAAATGCATAGTTCTGACATTTTTAAGATCGATTTGAATTATTGCAGTATTTTAATTTCAAAAGAAACAAATACAGTTTATTGCTGTTAATCATTAGTCCAAATTGTTAGTAGCTTATAAACACGTCTAACAAACGAAACTACCTGAAACTTTACGTACATATTATGCTCCATATTTTAGATTAACTTCAGGCTACATTTTAAAACCCTGTAACTTATATGTTGAACGTCGAAATGCCGGATGTAGAAAGAGAAGTTGTGGTAAATGAAACGGATGACGAGTTTTAATTAAGGGCAAAAACTGGTAGTTACTTGCACACCGTTGAAGAATGTTCAGTCAATGGAAACAAAAATATATCAAAACAAAATTCTTTAGTATGAAGAAATTTCTTCACTGCGAACAAATTCTCCTAAAAACTATCAAACTGAAGTCAGTCACTTACTGTACAATTTAACTTTATTTAAATTTTCTTTTAAAGCACTTTGTATGCCCGACTTCAGTTTTATAGGAAAGACTATATCTACAATACTATATCTAGGTTGACAATATACAGGGTATTATCTAAGTTCAGTCACTAATTTTAACAGTTTGTAGAACTTGCAAAAAAAAATCGATTTACGAAAAAAAACGGTTACATAAACTTTGCAGGATAAAAGAAAAATACAGGTTAGTGGATCGTAAACTGAACCTCCCAATAAAATTGACAAACAAAGCAATTACTTAACAAATACTTAAAAATTTTGAAACTTAAAAACGTTAAGTCCACTTCCTTGTCAAAAATAGATTTTTTACTACCTACTGATACCGGGCATTTTTTGTATTGTTTCGGTTTAATAAGCATTAAGTAATGCATACAGTAGTTTGAATGTTTGCGCAATAATAATTGCACAATTTTATGAAAACAATTAATTAATGGAGATAATATTAATTTACGGGAAGTGCCAAAAGAATGCACCCTAGTAAACGTTGGTACACTATATTCTTTCCTTTACAAAGTCAACCGCCATAACTCAAAATGCTGGAGACTGAAATAAATTAAAAAAAAAAACATATTTGGGCAGTATAAAATCCGCATGCTGTGAAAAGACTTCAGCATGATTTTCAGTAAATGTTTGACTGGCTGTGGTAAATCGCATGGTTATTTGGCCCTACTTCTACAAGTTAAAAATTCAACTGTCCAGAAATGTCAGATACTTATTGATCCTACAGCGTGTTTCTAACTGTTTTAATTTTGATTCATTTGAATAATAAATAAATAATAATAAATTATTTTGAGGCCTATCTGTTGGTCTAGAATAAACAGCTATCCTATATCGCCATGTCACATTTGGACAGATCTGGATTTTCGTAAAATTATTGACCAAGGCAGTGGTCTTTCCGAACGACTCAGGTTAGGAAGATAATTTCAGTATATTATTATCACAAAAAATGATATTTGACCAATATAAATATTTTTCCAGAGAATCCAAACATTAGAATATAAGATATATAAAATAAAATTTAAATCATTTTAATTCAATGAAGGGGCGTATCCATAAACGAGCTTTGGGGGGTAAATCGTTTGTCAATGGGGGTGATATCGGATGACCGGGGATGATCTGGTACAAAAGTTACCAAAGTTATAATTCTGGATATATTATATTTCCTGAGCTTTTCATTGAAAATTATCGACCTTCATATAAAAAAGATAGAAATTAATTTTTTATAAGGTATTACATATAAAATGTCCATGTTTTAGTATTAAACTCACTAACCTTAAGGATCTGATACGAAATTATTTGTGTTATCATTTTCACAGGTGAATTAGTCTTTTGGCTGAATAACTTTTCCTCCCCGGAAATTTTACCTAATGAGATTAATTTGTCTTTTTCTAGAAATTGGGGAAAGAAAATATACCGACATATTTACAGTATTTATAGTGTTATCACGAATACATAGACAACAACAATCATGGAAGCCAGCTAATAAAAATAAAATTTAAAAAAATAAAAATTTTCATATTTAATTATCAGACTGATATTGTTTGGTTCCAGGGAATATACACAACATATGACAGATATGGCCTGCATTCGACGTACTTTGCATTAGAAAGAGTTTTAATAAATAAAAAAAAACATTTACACAACAACTTTTGTAACAAGCAGTAGGAGAAGCCGAAATCATTACAATTTTAGGAATGTATTTCGATTACCTAGAATTCGTAAAAAACTATGATAACAAGTAAACAATTATACATAAGTTGGCGATACTGTTTAAACTGTATTTGAGTTTTATTCATATAAAAAATAAATGTTGACAGTTTTTTGTGAAGCGATTACTAAATAAATAGTGATTATGCAAATATGCAAGGAAGAATGCCAGAATTACGAAAGTCAAAGACCTCATATTAAAATAGTTGTTCTAAGTTGTTAAAATTTAATGAGTAACTGTGAAACTGAAGTAATTACTTTTATTTAAATGTCTTAATCATAATTTATCGAACAGCTAAATTATAGCAGTCCGTATTTTGATATATATTCAAATATAATCACAAAAACAAATATTTTCAGAAATTATAGACATATTGAATTTGGAAGCAATTAAGAAGGCACTAAAACTCCTTATTGACAATTCTCCTGTTTTTGTTTTGACCTAAATGCAGATGTCATCAACTTAATGCTTTTATTTTAACTGACCTGTAAAATCAAATATCTTGTTGAGGTTTAAAATTATAATTAATAAAAATACAACTATTGAAAGAAACAATGCCAGAAATTACGAAAGTCAAGGACCTCATATTAACATAGCTGTTCTAGTGTAACGTTAAAATTTAATAAGTAGCCGTGAAATTAAGTAATTACTATTATTTTAATTTGTTTTGTTTAAATGTATCGAGTTGCTGTCAGATTCTAGCTACTAAAAGAATTTATCATAATGCCGCACGTTTTTTTCGGGAAATAATTAAAATTTACTTATATAAACAATAGAGTGAATAACTGGATGTTCTTTTGCGTAACAGATCAATCCACAGTTATTAGTCTAATTTTACGATTTGTTCTTTGGTTCTAAATCAAATGTGAGTAAAGATTTTACCTGATTACATTTAGCTATAATATGCTACATAAATGTTGTAATGGCTCCTTCCATTTTAAATAAATTCCTGTCAACCTTACAACTTTATTATCCGTTTAAAAATATGCAATATTAATGGGAATTTGACGTTTCTTTCCTATTTCCACATTTTATAGTGTAATAAGTAGATATAAAGTGGGCCGGACAAAAAGAAATATTGACTCTCTTTCTGACTTTTGGATCAATTAAACTAAACGATTCATGCGATTTTGATTCACCTTGTTACAGTTTTTGTTAAGAAGTTTATTATTTATGTTTTTTGTGTTTTGTTTCGAAACATTTTAGTTCATGTCTTGGTTTCCAATATTAGATTTATGTATTTCTGTAAGTTTTATGCTAGGACTAAAATATAATTGTAGAATCTACCTGTAAGTAGTTTTCTTTTTATTGTTAAAAAAATTCTTTTCTCATGTCCGTACTGTTACTGTCTAACATTTAATTAAAATGACTAATTTTTTGCATCACAAAGTAGCAAAGAAATTAGCAACAGTGGTTATGATTTTGTCTTAGAGTTAATAACGAACTAAAATTATTGCAAAGTTCTGTCATAGATATTATAATATCTACAATATTCTTTGGTGTAATGCCCAAAAAGTTATTATTAAAAATCAAACATAACTTTTCACAAAAGCATTTATTTTTATTTTGCCTGTTCATTAGGGTTTTCTCTCCTCAGGTTTTTTTCCTGCAGCAAACAAGTATTTGAAGATTGTACATGGAGAACCAGGTATGGTAAGACAATTTCGTAAAATGGCCCAGATTACTGGCTGTCTGTACAGAAATTCTTCCTCACAGCTATTTTGACAGAAAAACATGTCTACTAATTGATCAACAAATATTCCTGTATATAAATAGTGTTTGGTATATTGTGTGATACTCAACTGTGTTTGGAGGTCTTTCAATTCCTCCTCTAGAGTCGTTGTCATTCGTTTTGTATGGTAGTTCGAGGTTAATTAAAAAAAAATTTCGCTTTGATATTGATTATCTTTTTTGTCAAAAACAATTGAATGAACAGGCAAAATAATTCAAGACCTCCTCTTTTCGTAATATTTAGTTTTTTGCCATTTTTTCTATATTTAATATTTTTTTGTTTTTTGTTTAAAAAATTTAGTTTACGAATTAACATTCAACTATAGTCTAAAAGTATTATGTAATGAAGAGGGTTCTGTAACAATAATCAACGTCAAAGTGGCAAATTTACTATTGCATTTTTAGAATTCCTTGGGAATAACACCAGAAATCCTGGACAGTGTGCATATTTCAAATATTCCAAACGTTTCAGGGTCTACATCAGACCCCGTTCTCGGTGGAAATAAAAATTAACACAACGGGATTAAAGAATTTTAATGTTATTAATCAGATATTGTAATATTTAGGTGATGTTAAGAAATTACCATCGATTTGTCAATAAGATAAAGATTTCCACAAACTGGAAAATTTATGTGCAAAAATCCTTTTTAAGATTCATGTAGATAGGTAATATTTCAAACACTATTGAGTACGGGCAGAATTTTTATTGTTATACTTCATTCACTTTATATGGTAGAGAACTACTATGGGAAGCTAGCCAAATACGTTTTGACATCTTTTTAATAGAGATATGTTGAAATACTTTATGGGTAGTAAAGTAATTCAAATTATTTCCATTTCTCTTTATAATCCATAGACTATATAAAAATCATCACTTAGGATTCTACATAATTATTTGTATTGTGAGTTTTTAGTAAATTTAACCATATCTCTTTTTTATAAATGTCCCCTAAATTTCATAAATGTATTGAAATTATCTTATATTTTTCTATATTTTAATTTCGAAATTTTCTTCATTTAATCAGATAAAAAGTTTACGGCACTTTAATCATTTTCCAAAGGAAGTTAAAATTTAATTAGAAATCCAAACATCAAAATTTGTAAAATTTTGCCTGAGGGCTTTTTGGAGAAATCGATTAAATTAATTGTTAACATGTAGATTGTACAATATAGATAAAGTTTGCTTAACATTCCATTTCAGATTCGCAGCTTACATCTAGATAAATATTCAATGTAATAAATAAAAAATTGTACAACAACTGCTCATCATTTTTTTAATAATTCATACTGTCCTCAGGTACACAATGAAAAAATCCATGACTTGCTAATCGAATTCGGGCTGATTCACCCAAGCAGTGAGTATTGAATACATTACTTAACTGTCTCGTGACTGAATGGTCAATTATAATAATTTTTTTATTTATCATATGTAAATTCAAATTACTAACATCAGAAATGTGGTATATTCTTAAATAAAATTTACTTTGTAGCTAAATCAGAAATTAATTGTGCGAAAATGCAATAGGTATATGGAACTCAATTACTAAAGTCCAAGAAAAGGTACCGGTACTAGAGAGATCAATGATCTGATATTTAAGATGATGTCATATAAAATTAATGAAATCACTTCTAACTTTACATTTTACATAAACGCTACTCTATGACTAAAATGTGTTGTTTGAAATAAACCTCTTAAATAAAAAACAGATCATATTTGCCTATGATAACAAACTTGAATACCTGTTACCTGGAAATACTGACTTAAAAACAACCTATTTAAATATGTGATTAGGGATCAAATAAGTCATAATTTCACATTCTCATATTATATAGTGGCAATATTATGTTAGTATAAATATTTTTACAAAAGCTAAAGGGGGCGTTTAAGTATTACTTACGTAATAGGCTTAGGGGCTGAGCGGGATATTATAAATTTTAAATAAGAAAACAAAATTAGAAAATATTGATGATTTGAAAACACTGCATATAATTTATTTTTACTGCATTTATTACTAATTTATTTTTATTAAGTACATTACTAAGTATTATTAGTTGTCCCCCTTAGGATACTGTTGTCAACTGTGTTTTTGTTCCATGAAATATTAACAATCTTGTTAAAATTCTCACATTTTATTTTTAGGGGGAGAGGGATCACGATTTTTCTTATTTTCAATTATACAGGCCAATACAGGGGTAGGAAATCTAAACTCATTATAATTATTCTTACGTAATATTTGAACGACCTCCAATCAGCTCTACATAATCTATATATTTATATAAACATCCGATATTGACTTACAAACAAAATTTGCAAAAACAATTTATTAAAAGTTTCCTTAAAAATATTAAGGTTAAAATAATGTAACATATACAAATAAAACGTGATGGTAATAGCTTTCAAAATTCTTATTGTCAACTACCCCAACAAATATGACAGCAAAACAACATTTACTTTTCGAGGCTATAGTTAATCATTTATTGTTTCCAACAAAGATCTCTCACAGTTTCACTGCCTGCGAAGATTCAGAAAAGTTGTTTATAGATAACTTCCTGTTTTATCAAAATTTAAGTTTGTTGATAAATTGGCTCGGTGATTATACAGAGAATGACATCCGGTTATATTTGGTTAAAAAGTACTTAATCATATAAGTACATTTTTATGAAACAAAATTTAATAATTTTTCGTTCAAAGAAATACCGAGATGGAAACGTCATTCAAATAATAATGTTTCAAATTTATAGAAACGTATTGAAGTAAAATATTTTTTATCAAATATTTTAACAGATGCTTTAGTAAGTACTTTTGCCTTCTTAGTCCAATGAATTTAGAGGTACAAAGATTCATATAGAGCTAAAAATTGATAAGAATGATTATATGATCTACAGTTTTTGCCTGACCAAATTTTATGGAAAAACTTAGAGTGTTGCCGAAAAACGCAAATAAAAACATTTTTCAGGCCATTGATCTTAATTTTTTTTTCAAGTAAAGGATCGCTGGGTTTTCACAGCATTCATATAAATGAATGTTTTTTTTACACAATTATAAAATTGTGTTAAAAAACCTACCAATTTTAGCTTTATGTGAATTTTTGTAGCTCCATTACTTTTTTGAGCTAATTAGAGCGGACTAGGTAAATTTTAATGGCCTATTATCAACTTAGGGCTTTCAGTATTCATTTGTTGGGAATAATGGCTCATTCCTCAAAATTTCGAATTTCTGAACTAACGTAATTAAATTTGGTGAACGGTCATCAGCCCACAAGTGATTCCTTCTAACCGATCGTTCCGCATTTTATTTCTCGCACACGGCAAATTACCAAGCTACGGTGTCACAATTATCGTTTAGCTTAAAAAAGAGTAGAATTTCTAAATGTACTTTGTATAACCAAAATAGAACCCGTTAAAACTCACAACACTATTTCGCCATCTACTCAAAACCGTTCATTATTTACAGATCCAGATCACTAAAACCAATTAGTTTTTTTCGAAACATTTTAGTTTTTGGATATGACAGCATAAATCCTTGCTTGAAGAGCTTCTGTTCTTTCTAAATAAGAACATATATTCTCATTCTCTGTAAAATCACCACGATCGATATCAGATAGCATTAAATAACTTCATGTTCCCGAAATATGTCCTTCAACACTGCTGCTAATTAATTGGAGATTATGCCAAGTCAATAAAATGTAAGCCCAAAATGACAGTTTTCATAAATATGTAAATTTTTTTAAATCTTCATAAGCTGTCTGAATTGCATCTGCTAAATAACCCTAGGAGTAATTGATTTCTTCGCATACCTTAGCTAACTAAGTAGTTTGTAACTGACTAGTACTGAATATAAACCCTTGGTATCAATTTTAGCCTGCTTCTAAGTATCGCATCCATTTGTAACAGCAATTTTATATAAACAATAAAAGGTAAACCAAAATTTTTAATAACTTACTAGAAAATTCCATCACATATATAGAGTTTATCAGTTTAGATCATAAAGTGAGCTTACAGTAGCATGTTATTATGTTTTGTTATCTATAATTCGATTATTTATTATAAATATGATTACTTATTCCTATTTAGAATTAAAACATTTTTAGCATTTCAAAAAGATAGAACTTAAAAAAATAGTGATTCCTTATAATTTTAAAAAATATATTTTACAATTCCGTGAAGTTATAATTTATACAAAATCAAATCTTTTTTATTGTGGATGATATTTGAACTACTTAATTGATCTCTTATGAGTGACGAATTTTCGGTTTGTCACACAGGATTTCAGTACCAGTTGCCAGTGTTATTTTTTTATCACTGTTTTTATATCTGTATATAATTAAAGAAATCAGTTTTAAAGCATATCTATCAATGAGGATTTTTGCATTGCGAAAATGAATAAAGAAAAAATTCGCAGGCCGGCAAAACGATTTATAACGTCTGTAAAATACAGAAATACAGATTTTGAGAAAACTCCGAAATATAGTTCGTTGTGTTTGAATATGATTCAACTAAGAACGTATAATTCAATTTGTGAGATCTGACACTTAGTATAAACTATTTCTATAGCAAATATCGCTACAAATGCTCTGTATGCCTAGGGGCGGATCCAGGCAGGGGATTTTGGGGGCGATGGCCCCTTCCAAGAGCTTCAAGATCCTTGAGCTTAACACAATAGAACGAGGAATCCGCTATTTTCAATACAACTCAGTAAGTACAATGTTTTCAAAACTCTACAAAAGCTTAGATAAATTTCGTACGAGATCGTTCCACCCCCTGACGTACCTGATTGCCCCCCTGAAGCTCGCCTCTGGATCTGAAACAGTAAAAGTAATGACTACTCTCTGAGAAAAATATAACCAAAAGTGATCTTGATGATTTGAATATCAGAGACTGAGGACTTTTATAGGTTTGCATTTGTTGAATTCAATCTTGAACTAGAGTATTAAGAAAACAAATGTTCCAATTTCACCACACACGGCTGGACTGTGAGGTAATCAAGTGTATTGCAAATCCCAACCGATTTTTTGTCATTCTTTCCACCATGAGTTTGGCCATACCAAAATTGAAGAAAAACAAACCACGCACACTATTCTTGCTCCTATTGCGGAAATTTGTAATCCCTTTTTTCCGTAAAGTTTTCAATAAGTATTTCTTCGTGTGTAAATGAGGTGTTTCATTTAAAGTATGAATTAAAAATATTCCCATCAACTCCTACCAGATATGGATATCTTCTAAACCTAAACAAACAAACAAACTGTTTCTTAAAACAAGCAAAAATGTCGCAATCAATAATTGGTTACCTTAGTTAAACTGATAAACACTAAAAAATTTAAAAGACGCTCTGTAGTATTCCCTTCCATGAAATGTTAGGACTGTATACTTATTTTTATATGGATACACCAATAATATGATAATATTATTTTATGGAACCAAAAAAAAGAGATCATACTACATTATTCTGCTCATTGCAAAGAAAAACATATAAGGTAAGACTGAGATTATTTTCTGCTACATAACACAGACTTTGGCGAAGATAGTCTTAATGAAAGGTGAGGTACATTCGGCATTTTTCCTGCAAATTCAAATATTTTGCTTCAGGCCTATAATGACAATTCGAAGTTGGACAGATATTATTTCATTCTACAATGAACAATGAATGGTCTTTACTGAATTGCATGTCACCAAATTCTTGCATTACATGATAATTCAAGATCAACATTAGACTACTGCTACAAATCAAAGTCGAATATACTGTTGGTGAAATTATATATTTAGAAAAGCTTCTAGAACATATTTTGCCAATAACAGATTATGATAAACTTGAGAGTGCTCTGTCTGAAAAAAAAGTAAAAAAATGACCCCAGCAGGTTTCCATATAATTCTTTCAAAAATGCTGCATTTTATTATCCCAAATATGTTTCAATTATAAAGTTTTAAACTATTATTTCGCCTAAAATATCGTAATTTTTTTAAATATAAACTTTTGAAATAAATTGGGTAGAAACTTTTATTTCTGAGTTCTTTGGGATTAACACCACATAAACTTGAAAGTCTGTATATTTAAAAAATCCAAGAGTTTCAAGGTGTAAATCAGACCCCGTTCTCAATACTAACACAAAATGAACAAGAAATTAAAAAAAATAAAAGGATTCGCAATGACAAATATCGTAATCGCATTTTGACATTATGTTTGACAATAAACTTGATGTAACTACGGGAATTTACTGCAAATTTGATATATACAGGGTAGCACAAAAAAAATTAAAGATCACATGAAATAACGAAGCTTCTTTCAAATTGGAAGAATTTGAAAGAGTTCCTAGGAACGCCACATGTAATTCTAAAGAAAAACTCTGTCAAATTCTTTCAATTTGAAAGAAGCTTTGTTATTTCACACGATCTTTCCAATTTTTTGTGCTACCCTGTACATATCAAATTTGCAGTAAATTCCCTTAGTTACATCAGTTTTATTGTCAAACATTAATGTCAAATTGTGATTACGATATTTGTCATTACAATTCCTTTTATTTTTTTTGATTTTTTTAATTCCTTAATACCATTGAAAACGGGGTCTGATTTAGACCTTGAAACGTTTGGACTTTTGAAATATACAGACTCAAGTTTATGTGGTGTTATTCCAAAAGAACTCAGAAACAATAAAAACCAGAGATGCCACAATTATCAATCAGAAAACAAATATCCCCTTATTTATGATTCTGGAAGGACTACCCTACTCCTAAAACTTCAAATATTTTGATTGTAAAGTCATTTTCAAAGTTTTGAGAACCGTGGTCATTATCACCACACATCGTAGATTGTTCCTGGTTTCAAATCTCTAGTCATGAGTTAAATTTTTTCCAATTTAGCCAGTAGGATAGACGTTTCCTCACTTAGGATTACTTGACTTTAATGCATCATATTCTTCCATATCAGCCGCCAATAGTTTAAGCAGCATATGACATAGTTGAAAAATGACTTAGTGTGACATTTAAATTTATAGCAGATGAAACCTTATAACTATAAATGAATCATCTAACGGATTATTCAAAACTTGCTTAGTACTGGTTTATTAAAGTAACCTTTTCAGGTGCAAAACTGAATGTTTTCTGAAAAACTATATATCGGAATTTGTTGAACAATTTATAGGTTCTGGTTGTACTAGTAACTCTGATTAATTGGAATCTCACATTTACATATATGAGAATTATTAATTATCACAAGCTCCGTATAGTTTTCATCAATTACTGTTTAATGGATAGCACGCTGACAATATTTATTACAAAAAAAATATTTGACATTTACCTTATTTAACTGAAGATCCCGCTAAAAAGTATCCAAAGATCACTAACTCTCAAAAATAACACATCAGAAATATGGTTTTTCCAACGTCACAGCTAGTCACAAAACTCACGAAATGTTAACCTTCACTCAGAACCAAATGCACCGCAACAAACTTGGAAACTTTTCACGACTTCTCTCTGCAACAGCAAACTAACAGCACACCGTACAACAACACCGCGTAAGATCGCGTCAACGATCGCGATCGAAATGAAGAAAGAAGAAAGCGCTAGCGGGTTCGCGATCACGTGACACGCCACTTCTTGCAGCTTGCTCTTAGTTTGCCGATGGTTGTTGGAGAGAGAGAAAGAAGAATAGGCAACATCTACGTCGACGACCGGACATCCTCTAGATCGTCGTCCTATCGAATTCCAATCGAAGAAGGCTCATTGTTAGATCTTCAGATGTTCTAATTTGCATTCGGCATAATGATTATTGATAAATAGCTTGAGTATGGATGTATACGAGTACGAGCTTGTCGGTACTACGATTATGCAATAACAGTTCTATTTATCACAGATGGGTATTAGATCATATTTCGATTTAAGAGGTTTTTCAGCTTTGGTTGTCTTATATCAAGAGTAGGAGTTGTCTGTTTATCTTAAGGTTTGATCCCAGAAGCATTCTCAAACCGTTAATCAACACAGGATGCTCGGATCTTCTATAAGATCGTTTTGATAGTAAGCAAACCCAAAAATGAGGGTCTGGCAGATCTCATCGTCATTATTCCACGATCCTAATATTTGCAAATGACAAATAAATAATATGATTAAGCTTGATTGTTTACTGTTCCATGGAATAGCAAACGAGCTAGCAAAATACAATGACAAAACAATTAACACAGTTCATTAACAAAATTCTGAGACACAACAAAGACCTCACGGAATGAAAGAAAATAATACTAATTCCGCTGTGGTAAACAAGGTAACAAGTGCCGGAAAACTATAGAGGTGATCAATCTCCTGAACACCACTTTAAAAATTAATTATAACCAAACTAACAAACCAACAATATCTGTCTACTCAATCAAGTAAATGTTTCGACAGAATCAGGCTAAAGGAACTGGTTCATTTTCTATGTACCAGAACAGTTCCGTTAGACATTAAGAGATTGAAGATATATACAAGAACAGTACAATACAAGCCATATTACAACTCAGAAGAAGAATCACACGTATAAGACAGGAAGACTCCTTAAGCCCCCACCTCTTTAATCTCATAATGGATATGGTAATAAAAGCCCGAAGGAAAGTAAAGGTTATAAGTTGGGAAGCAAAGAACTAAAATTTCCCTGCTACCTGCTAAGACTATTAGCCCGCAAGTTCAACACAGTAGCAAACAAGACAACAAAATTAAAAAATTTAAATAACAACCGAAACAAAAAACCTCTAAAAAGTAAATAATACTTATATTCCGGATTTGTTACCTTTGCAAGTTCATATCTGAGACTAGTACTCATATTTATGTACCTGCTTCACAAAAAAAAAAGTCAAAATCGGTCCTGCTATTTAGACGTCCAAAAAATGTATATTCCTAGAATTCGATCGTAGCGCTATCTACCGGACTCAATTGTGAATCCGAACCATCCAGAAACTCTTTCGTCCGGGATTAAAAATGAGGATTCATGACTTTATTCGTTAAAGAAAGAAATTAATCAGTTTTTATCTACGCAAATTACAACAATACAATCATATAGACATAGTTCATGTCTATATTAAATGAATTAATTAAATACGTAAATAATAAAGTACGTTTAAATACTTGTATTGGTATCACTTAAAAGTTGCATGGTACATTTGTAGTTACATACTAGTATAGTGTACTCATATTCCGAATCTCTTATGTTTAGGCACTACCTACTAGTTAAAAGTATTCATATTCCATACTCATTTCCTCACCTGTTATGTTCAAAATTCAGTACAAGTCCATACTTGTTTTTATAACAAATTTACTGTTGGATTTCCTTACTTGTTATCGTACCTGTTACGTTCAGACTATACTAGTCCATACTTATATTCAGGACTTGGTATGTTTGAAATTTCATATTTGTGACTCATATTTGCATGTATGCACCACTGAAGCAGGTCCAGCATTTAGCTGTCACCTCTACTATGAACCCACTCAAACACTTACTAAAAATAAATTTCACCAAAATCGTCCCAACCGTTTAGATGTATAGAATCAATTTAAAATAATTGTTATAAGATCCTTTTGTCAAATAGAATATGAATTCAAATTTTTCAAATGCGTAAACCAATTTCTATAAATTATATCTAAGAACCATCTCGATTATGTCAGCTTTCAAACACAAAAAACTGCATTAAAATCGTCCCATTCGTTTATGAGGTACGATGCCACAGACAGACACATAGATCCATACCTTAAACTTATAACAGGCCTTTTTAGACGTCATCTCAGCCCAGAAGAAAAATATGTAAAATAGTTATGGACGACATAAGCAAAAAACAGACTATGGAAGGCAACGATCTGAGAATCACCTTAAGCAGCTATGAAGATATAGGAAGAGGTAAAAAACGAAATTCAGAAAGTCAATAGAACAGCAGCAGAATTGCCTAAATAACACAATATGTAAAAACAAGCATATTAGGACACAAAGACAAAGATTTACAAAACTACTATAAGACTAACAATGACATAATGGCAGCAACAAAAGCGGACACTGACAAAACACAAATGATGCTAGAGACGACAGAGATGAGAATTCTAAGAGGAAAAATGGGAGAAATACAAAGAGATCGAATAAGATAGGATGAAATCAGAATGCCACGCAACGTGGAAATAATAAACGAATGCATATTGAAAAGAAAAAGAGAGTAAAATGACCTCATAAGCAATGGTAGGTGATAGTGTCATCACAAATCGCTAGCTCGTAAGAAAATGTGTGGACTTTCCACGGAAAAGATGGAGTGATAATATAGCATAAAGAGACATCCCAATAAAAGATCTAATTAAAAAATAATTAAAGAAGAACAAACTTGAAGGAGCAAAGTAACTGGTAGGCAGCACAACCTGTCCCAAGTACCCGCCAGACTAGTTCACAAGAAAAAAAAATAAATGTGAAACTATACTGGTCGTCAACCAGGAAAAACAAAAGTTCTCAGCTAAACCCCAAGAATAACACAGTACATATGATTCAACATTCTATTTCGATATTTAATAAACTATATATTAATAAAAAACACAATTCTAATACAGAAAAAAAAGAAAAAATTCTGCGGGATCTTGAGAGCGAAAGATAGTAGAAGCATGATCGATGAAGCGGTCATAAAGAAACCAGTGAAACAAAAACTGTAATGAAGAATCACAGTCTAACCGATGGTATTATATCGTATGTAGCCTTGTACAACTTGAAAATTGCAGATAGTTATGGCATCGCTGCATCATTGTTTCACAGAATTCAAAATCATCTTCATTAAGTTTTTGTACCAAATGAATTTTGTGTGGATACCATTTGTTCTACTTTAGTGATTTTAAAACCAAAGACTAACATAGTCCTACCTGCATTTCGATCTGAGGACTTTATAAAAAAGGATTTTCTTAAAACTGTTAATAAATTATCCAATTGTTTATCTTCTGATATCTCTGGACGACCTGATTTAGACTGATCTCTTATATAACACAAGTTCCTAAATTTGACATGTATCTTACTTATGGTTGATCTTGTAATAGGTCGAACAGGATACTTTTTGTTAAATAATTCGACTGTTCTTGTGTGTGGGTCCTATCTCCATAACCGGTCAAAATTAAAATTTCAATTTCAAGTCTTTACTTTTTAAGACGCGAGATGTAAGAGCGACATCTAGGATTTTCAAGAGAATCAGTACACAGATGTTCCGAATCTGGAGCCGTTCCGTGTAATTGCTGTTCTCCCTTAACTCCTAGGACAGAATGTCACGATAAAATTTTCAGGTTACTTCACCTGTCAGAGATATTGAATACTCTCTTCGAGGTGTCATTCCTTTGTACGCAAGACAATAAATATTATATACAAAATATAATATATATTGTTTCTGATCGGGAACCTTCATCAGTTGCGCTTCCCAAAATTGAATGTCCTCTCGAACACTTCTTTGTGCATTTGATGCATTTCGTTAAATTGTCTTGCGTACAAAGGAATGACACCTCGAAGAGAGTATTCAATATCTCTGACAGGTGAAGTAACCTGAAAATTTTATCGTGACATTCTGTCCTAGGAGTTAAGGGAGAACAGCAATTACACGGAACGGCTCCAGATTCGGAACCTCTGTGTACTGATTCTCTTGAAAATCCTAGATGTCGCTCTTACATCTCGTGTCTTCAAATTTAACGAAATGCATCAAATGCACAAAGAAGTGTTCGAGAGGACATTCAATTGTGGGAAGCGCAACTGATGAAGGTTCCCGACCAGAAACAATATATATTATATTTTGTATATAATATTTATTGTCTTGCGTACAAAGGAATGACACCTCGAAGAGAGTATTCAATATCTCTGACAGGTGAAGTAACCTGAAAATTTTATCGTGACATTCTGTCCTAGGAGTTAAGGGAGAACAGGAATTACACGGAACGGCTCCAGATTCGGAACCTCTGTGTACTGATTCTCTTGAAAATCCTAGATGTCGCTCTTACATCTCGCATCTTCAAATTTAACGAAATGCATCAAATGCACAAAGAAGTGTTCGAGAGGACATTCAATTGTGGGAAGCGCAACTGATGAAGGTTCCCGACCAGAAACAATATATATTATATTTTGTATATAATATTTATTGTCTTGCGTACAAAGGAATGACACCTCGAAGAGAGTATTCAATATCTCTGACAGGTGAAGTAACCTGAAAATTTTATCGTGACATTCTGTCCTAGGAGTTAAGGGAGAACAGGAATTACACGGAACGGCTCCAGATTCGGAACCTCTGTGTACTGATTCTCTTGAAAATCCTACATGTCGCTCTTACATCTCGTGTCTTCAAATTTAACGAAATGCATCAAATGCACAAAGAAGTGTTCGAGAGGACATTCAATTGTGGGAAGCGCAACTGATGAAGGTTCCCGACCAGAAACAATATATATTATATTTTGTATATAATATTTATTGTCTTGCGTACAAAGGAATGACACCTCGAAGAGAGTATTCTTTACTTTTTAATTCAATGAAAATTACAATTCAAGTCTATTAACTATCAAATTTGACATTTATTATGATAGGAACGTAAAATGAACTTGTTTATTCATTCGTCGGGGGAAAAATTGAAATAAAAACGAGCAAAAAAACTATCTTAAGTAAAACATGAAAGGTAGAGAAAATCCTTTTTTTTCTGAAAAACAACACTACTGCAGTGTTAAGAACGAATTTGAAAATCGCGTTGCTCATTGTCAGTTAATAAGTGGTAGCTAATTTGAACACTTACTTTGATTTTTTCCTATTCTTTTGTTACATTTACACCCCTCAGTTGATCTTTTGGTTTAAGTGAATAAGAGAAAAAAATCTAGAAAAACCTCTTATGTAATGTAATGATTTTAAATATAAACGTCTTGTATGTAAAATTACTAGATCATTCAAATCTTTATATCAAATATTGGACTTGTTTTTAAAAAATTGTATATGACTTCATACAGACCACATTAATGACGTCATGAAAAAACTATTTATGTCCAAATTTGTGCATTATTAAATTAAAGTTGATGTATCCGAGGGTTTTTTTCTTCATTTATCTAGATAGACTTTATTTAATAGGTTCCATACTTTACGCGCACACTGTACAGAAAATGGACCATATATACATATACAGACAAATTGTGCAGCTCTTCTCGGTTAAAAAAAGTGATGCTGAAAATGCGTTAAAAATGAATTAGATAGTGATTATTGATCTCTAGCTAAGAATCTTAATCAGAATGATTCTTTTGTATGAAGGCCAAAATTGTCTATTGGTTAGTGATTACACTTTTATTTTGTGATTTATTCGTTAAAAACTACATTACTTAATGATAGATACTGCTTCTCTTTTCAAAAAAAAATAGTTGTTGAAATCTATTATAAAATTCATAATTCTAAAACTTGGATGTTATCTGTAAGTAAACAACATTTTTCGCCCAATCATTATTTGCCCATCCAAATAGTTGTGTTGGAATCCCAAGAAAAGCGAACCACATTTCTTCATTATGCATCTTCGCACGGTTTTTTAAAGTATCTTATCCTTCATGGAACTGTTGGAAATTGTTCCTGTTACACGAGCAACAACAATTATTACTATTTTACTTACAAATTATTCGAATTCTCTGGAAATGTGCAAAAAAGACTATTAACCCAATGAATAGTGATTTTCAGGAAAAAAATCACACACAAGTAATTATAACCCAAAATTCAACATCAACTAAGCATACGAATTTTTTTTTAAATATATAGAACTTTAAAATGACGTTTTTTGCCTGTATCAATGAAAATATTGAATGGACTTTATTTTGAATCGCTTAAAAAATGTTGTTTTTTTAATCCTTTTCTTTAGTAATTTTCTACATTAAACCAAAATTGTGGAAATGTGTACAATAAACAAGGGGAAAACATACTCCAAAAATTGTATACCATTTACATGTAAGTACAATTAATAAACCAAGCTCAACTTGTTAATTATTATTTTCCCTGAAAGGCTGAAGTATTCGCATAGCTTTGAAACTGATCTATCTGTTGCAGAAAAAATCTAAGGACAGGAAACCCTAATGAGCAGGCAAAAGAATCCAACACCTCCTCAACAATCTTTTCCAAATTAATTTTTAAGCGTCTTTTATTGTTAAGTTTTCTCATGCAAATTAGCTGAAATCAACGCGATTCAGTACATGGTATATGCAAAACTCAGTAACCTAATTATCAGAAAAACAAGAATAGTGGCAACATCGCTAAAAAGTTTTCCTATCTTTTAGCCATCGGTAAAGTCATAAGGTACAACCATTCAGTTAAAGTTCCCCATTTAAAAGTTCTGTGGTGTAAATCTGGTTTTATGAGAATTTCTTATAGAATATTTAACATATTTAAGAAAGTTTGTACTAACTAGCTTTACATGTTTTTTGCTTCACTTACTAAAATGTTATCTACATAGTAGAAGAATATATCATATATCCGTAAAAAGAAATGAAATGATGAATTTGTTTATGATGTAGTTGGTCTTGTTAAGGCGAGCAATATCGATCACATTGACCGATATTTCCCACTAGTGATCAACATTACCCGTTTATTGTTTATTTTATTTAGCATTGTATTTTTTATCTCTGAGAATGATAATATCACTGAAGAATTGCTCGACGGGCCTCTTATTCACGAGGCTATCCCTCGTCTGAGTAGTATACGTCGAAAAGTGAACAAAACTGGTGGAGTTTGGAAAAAATTCCTAGATAAACACAGGAATCTTCATTCTTACGAGGTGATTCCGATTCCCATATTGAAAACATTTTTGATCTCAAGGGAACAGATGACGAAGATAAGCCCATACGATTGAAAAACAAGTCCTTTACCAAAAATGTTACGAAGTAGCAATAAAAAGAAGCACCAATCTAACATCATTACCTCAACTCCACTTGAACGGTCAAAAAAATATGGCAGCGATTACGAAAAAGGTAAATCTGACGCTCCAAACTATAGCGTTAAAAAAATGGGGATATGTGTCCATTTAGTTGTGATTTTGTACGAAATAGGGTGGAGATGTGGTGGATACGGTTCATGGTCCCATTCTGCATGCACTTGATTTCAGAGTGCAGAAGAATTTAATATATAGGTACGTTAAATGTGTTGAAAATATCATTTAGAATAATAATCGATATTACCTCCTTAATGTGGTCGATATTTCCCATCGTAAGGACGGGTAATATCGATCAAAGGAAATGTTTTTATTTTTGTCTAGAATTAGTTAATATTTTTTTTATAATTGTTGTTTTGGTGAAATAACAACTTTAAAATTATTTTATTAGGGAAAAGGTCTTAGGTGGTCGCTAACAGAACACTTTCCCCTATCTTTTAAAAATTTTATGTTTCAACAAACAAAATCCAATATTGACTTGGAGTTGAATTATATGTCTGGAATTCCTATTGACATAGAACAGGCAGTCCAGACTTTTTATGAGTACGATATTAAGTAACCTTTATTGGAAAACCTAAAATGACTATAAATAGTTACAGTAACTTGGTCGGTGACGAACTACATGAATATTTATTTTTATTTTTCAATTTTAGCCAATATCGTAACACTATGCAATAATGGTAAATGGACTAATTCTAGCTAATATTTTAATATTAAGGCCTCAAAAGCATTTTCTTTACCGGTTTGATAACCAGGTTGTCATCTTCTTCGAATTAATCAAAATAATTTAGGTTTGTTGAAAGCAAAATATATTTCTCACATTCTGTGCCTATGGTAGATTACACGCACACGATAAGAAAGTCTGAGCAAACTTCTCCATAAGTCACCTAATGTTTTCGCTATTCCGGAAATTGAAATGCAGGTTTACACATTTAATAAAGATATTCACTTTTAAATAAGTTTTTATTATAGGAAAATAAAAAATAAAAATACATCATACCAAATTAAAAAATTCACAAAGAACTCGTATAATATTTGTGTACATTATGGGTTCCTTGAAAGACTGTGACTACGGTGGGAAAAGGTGTGGCGTCTGCTCCATGAAAAAGATTAAATAGACGATTTCTTAAAAATTAGTGCTGCTATATACCAAAAACAAAATTTCAAAGGATGTCATTTAGCCTTCATCCAGTCTGATTTAATAAACAGTTTATTAAATATATATTAATAATAAATTGAATTAACTGAGAACATCCAAATTACAAAAAATATAGGAGACATGGCAACTATCAATAAAAAATTCACGCAATAACCTGAAAGACAAAACATCCTCAGCAACTCTGCCCAACCTCAAAGTAAAGGTCTAAATAGAGAAGTCACAGGACTATTGGCTGGTTATCGTTGTTTGAAAATCTTAGAACATATACAGTTCTGAGCCATTAGATCATGGCCAGTTGATATCAATAAACCTCATAATAAATTATTGTAATTCGTAATTATAGAACAAACCAAACCCTGATTTTAAAATTATTAATAGAGAGAATTCATAGCGGCGATGGAGATGGATCTCCTCTTAGGAAACGACTCCCTACTTGGGGTGGGTACCCTTGGGAAGACATTCATTTCGTATATTATTATAATAGAATATATTGCCTTGACTTCAGTTGATCGTAAAATCTGGAAAACATAGTACCATTATTTTATGGGGGGGGGGCATGGAGTTTTCAGTCTTATTAGGAAAATTGTATATCTCGAAAAAGTATACTACCCACTCTTCTTCTCAAATCCTCATTTCACCTAATGCAATGGTGGCAGATGGATAAATTTAATAAAAATTCTCTATTTTTCGGAAATGAGTTATGAGAGACTGAATTAGAGATATGAATTGTCAATTTGCCAAAATTCAATAATTGCCCTTACTTTGAAATTTTTTTGGGAAAATTCACTATCAAATTTACTGCAATTGAAAGAAAACACCTGCATACCAATACCAACAGTATCAAAATCGACAAATAAAATAACTAAAGGTTCAAAAGTGTCAAAATTTTCAAATAAATCAAAAGTTTCAGTAATGTCAAAATTTCGTACATTGTTAAAAATGCTAAAAATTAGAGAAATCTCTAAATATAAAAATCCAAAGTATCAAAATTGACAACAAATTACACAAAAACTAAAAATCGTTAAATACGACAAAATAACAAAAATAGAAAAAAATTCTACGAAATAATATTACGTAAAAATTATATAAATCAGATACATAAATGTTATCTAATTTTGCCAGGTATGTCAAAAATGGCAAAAACACAAAAAAAAAGTGTTAAAAATAACAAAAATGTTCAAAATAACAAGAAATGTCAAAGACCTCAGCAACAACCAAAAAAAGTGTAAACTCTAAAAATTACGAGATCAACGTCACCCTCGGCGTTTCAAAACCAATATCTGAATTATTTCCTAGTTGTTTGATTTGTACTTGCGATAATATTCAACTTGACACTTTATCGCCCCGGGCGAAGTGGCAGGTAAAAGCTAGTTTTTAGTAAATTTGTAAAATTAAAACAAGTTTGGAACTTATTTCAGGAAAAATGGGATTTTTCATCTCTAATGTATCCATCTGAAAGTATGTACCTTAGAAATATAATAAATGAATTTATACCACTGGTGGATCCAGGCTTGGAGATAACGTGGAGATGGGCCCGTAAAATTTTCTTAGATGGCAGAATTTTTTTTATCAATCTCTTTATTTTTAAAAATTAGCTAAAATGTCGCTATTTTAGTTTCATCCAAAAATATGCAAATAAATCCATAACTTCTAGACAAGACATTAAGGTTCTCAGGATATATATATATATATACCCCATCAATAACAGATATCCCCAGGACTTTTTCTCGGTGCGCTACTATTTTTAACCGACTTCCAAAACGGAGGAGGTTATCAATTCGTGGGCACATTTTTTTATGTATGCTCAGTGATTATTCAAAAACGCCTTGGGCAATTTTGATGATTTAAACGGCATTGTATTAAATAATATTACCATATAATTTTCTATAACGTGAGATTTACGGTTTTCCAGAAAATCAGAAAAAGCAATGAATTTCAATGAATCGACACTGTTTCCTCTAAAACGGCTCAACCAAGCCAAGTTGAATATTTTTAATTGTATTAAACAAAGAGATGTTCCATCTTGATTTTGAATAATTTTCTATAACGTATAACATACCGTTTTTCTGAATATCGTAAAAATATGTATAAAAACGGTAAATATCAATGTAAATGTCAAATTGCCATCATAAATATCTAGCTTAAATGTCAAGATATGCCATGAAAGTATATCATACAGGGTGTTTGTAATGGTTATCTTTTCATAGGGCTTTCAGTCGAGTCAAATAACACAAAATTAGTGTATCGAAAAAAAATTGTTTTGTGAGCGATCTTTTCTGAACGATATACGGTGGTAGGTATGTGTATGTGTGAAATATAGGGCGAAGTAAAATACATTTATAAAGGTGGGTTCAAAAAATCTTACAAATAAATGTGATATTGGGTGATACATGAGCAGTTCCATATATAGGATGGTTGAAATATAAGGTGGAATAGAATTAGTTATACAGGGTGACACATAAGTACTTGCGTATACAAGGTGGTTGAAATAAGAGTGAAGTAAAACTATAGTTATACAGAGTGTATCAAAAACTTAAAAAAAGGTTAAATAAGCATATGCAGTAAGGATATTCGAATTATAGGACGGAGGGGTAAAAAAATGTTAGAAGCAGTAGCATGTAGAGGATGATTGAAATAAAAGTAGTTGCTTATACTTGACATATGGGGCGAAGTAAAATTGTAGGTAAACAGGCTGATTTAAACAATAGAAAAATAGAAAAAAATCAATAGCTTGGAGAGGATTAATACTTATACAGGGCGGTTGCAACATCGTGTAGAGTTGAATTGTAGTTGTAGATTCAGAAAATTATAGACAAATAATTTATATTGGGTGACCAATACACAAAAACGTATACAGGGTGGTTGCAATATAGGGTGAATTAGAGTTACCATTATAGAAAATGGTCCAAATAATAAAACAATAAAAACTTAAAAAATATGTGGATAATATATAAAAAAATACAAATTAGAGAGAGCGGGAGAGATAAGAATACGCTAAAATTAATCATTAGAATTGTACCTTAAATCAGATAAAAAAAGAATATATGTCAGAAAATAGTTATTGATTGCGCAAGGTTTCTAAACGATTTTTATTTTAAGCCAGTTGAAGACGGTTCTTTTTTAAATGTAAATTATATACGTTACAAAAAGACAGCTCTTGTCAAATATTAGTTTTCTACATTTAGTATCCAAATCAAACATAATGAATAATTTTTTTTTCAATATTTTTTACATTAAATTCATAATTTCTAATGCATCTAGGTTACAGGATGTCAAGAAATAACAGAAGATTAAACAGCCACACCCGAAAGTCATACAAAAACCATAGCGATTATAAAATTTATTGAAATTATTTGAATGCTAGAAGGAATTCATGACACCCACAGTAATGCTAAAGTTCAAACGTAATTTCATGCGGGCCTTGAAATATTTTTTATACCCTAAAGAACCATAAAAATGTACGAATTTTTAAACCTCAAGCAAGAAACTAATAAAAATGAAATACGAAAACGAATTTTAATAGTAGCCAATTTTCTTAATACTTATGTATTCGAATTTTGATCTTGAAGTTTATTAACTGGGCAGCGGTCACCCCTGCAGCGCAGGCAGCTAAATATACAAATCATAAAACTAGTTATATATTTTTTCAAATCATTTTCGGGTTAATTTAAGAATGTGTTGCATCAGTGAAATTTCATAACATTAAACATGACAATAGTTCTTTGTCCTTCATATAATCTGAAGAGTAAACGGATTGATCTGCAGCTATGTCTGTACCAGGAATAAAATTATAATATTTAACAACTAAGGTATAAAAAATAATTTCCTTATTTACATCCAAAAATAAATCCCACTAATAAAATTGTACTCCTATGTTTTTTGGGAAAATTCACCACACTGGAGATTTACAATTGTACATTTAAAAGTTAAGGTTTGGCTTCGACCTCGTTTTCAATGGGATTATAATAATATGAAAAACTGAAATTTAAAATAGGTACTTTATATTCCCATCGAAAACGATCTTAGAACCAGAGCTTGAAACGTTTGGATTTTTGGATATCCCGTTTTTAATCTCATGTTATTTCCCTAAAATTATATACAAAAATAAAATAGAAGTTGCTACAAACAACCTTCAGCCAATAAAAAAAGAGCGCCTACATCAATATAACTGACTACTATATATTTAAATGTCGCGATTGAGGACTGGCAATTCCTAATCACACGAATTTAACAATATTTCTTTATTCCTTAAGAAGCCCGAATCGAAATTTGTTCGACCAAAAAAATTAAGGACTAGATATAAGTCAAAATAACGAGGTTATAAGTTATGTTATGAGTTCATATATAAGATATGGACGTCCAAATCAGTAACAAAATGAATCTCATAAGAAATATTCAAGATAAAGAAGTAGAGTCCAAATTAGTAAAGGAGTACCACATGGATCTGTATTATGGAGCCCATACTTTAGAACCGAATCTATGATGATCTACTCAAACAGCCTACAGGAACTATAACAATTGCGGTTGTGAACGATCTTGCGCTATACGCCGAGATGGGAATCCTAGTAGAAAATGCCAGTAGAGCAATAAAGAAGATAGGAAAGTGGATGATAAGTGTATTATTTGAATGGGCGCCTCATAAATCAGCAGCAATAATAAAAGATCAAATGTGAAATTGGAAATGCAAATATTGTGCCACAAATAAGCATAAAATACTTAGGTATCTACACAGTCTACAGTGGCGGATCCAAGATTCTCATTTAGGGGGGTAAGAACACTTTTGCGGGATGGGGTTGTCAAAAATACTTCCCGGTGGCAACCCATAAAACTTTCGGAGTCACGGCAGTCGATTCCAGGCTTTGTTTCTGGCGACAAGGCGGTGCCCGTTAGTAACTAGGGAAGGAGAGGGCCCCCACCCTCGAGTGTGACTTGTCAAAACTTTACACAAGTCGTTGGCCGGACACACTTTCCTTCGGGATTGAGCGAATGGGAACGAGGTTCACTTGTTAAGCCTTTAATACAAGTAGTCATCAGACCTGCTTTCCTTCGGGATTGTGGCGATGAGACGACCTGACGGGTAACAGTGGGACCGTCGCTTGAGATGTCGGGTCATCGCCCTGTATGGGTCGCGACCTAGTATTCGAGACGAGAACCCTTTGCCAATCTCTTGCCTGTTACTCCTAAAACTGGGCCATAGTGTCCCGCAAGTAGAGGCGCCTACACCTCGAAAACCGGATGTTCTCTCGTCCAGAAAACTAAAAGGGGGAGATTCCCGTCAAGGGAGTCGAACGTGTCACCCATCGGCGTAGGAACTCTTAAACGAACTGGGGTGTTCGTAAGATTCCAAAATGGGGAGTGCGGGTGGAGAGATGAGCCCCCACTGGGTGAGGTTACCGCTGGCTCTCCATACTGGGTTGGCCTCGCACGGGCAGTGGCTAACAGCTGGATTGTACCCCTGGGTGGATGGTCGGACCTCGTTGGTCGGTCGTACGAACGCATTCACCCTTGTAGCGTGGGATGGTAGACGACGGCCGTTTGAGGTGTCGGACTGGGGTCCCTTCCTGGAGGGAATGACCAGTCTAGTATCCGAGGCAAATCCTACCATAGTCCACACCTGCAACCTAAAACCGTGGCTTCCAATGTCGGTAAAGCAGGTCCGCTAGCAGACCGAGAACATCGTATACAAATTAAAGTATTGGTCTTCGGGTTGAGTCGGCCGAGAGGCGAGGTGTACGCTATACCAGGCGCCTGTCGCAGACTGCGTATGCTTTAATGCCTTGGGTTTAGAAAATGCTGTAACAGTGGCTAACACTGTGGTGTGTGCACTCGAACTTCGAGGATAAATCCGTCGGACGACCGAGCCAAACACAGCGGTGCCAGGTTCTGAGGCCGTTCGTTTGAGGTGTCGAACCAGATGCTTAAACTAGTTAAAACTGGCACTAGTATCCGAGTCGCTTGCGGCACGACGAGTCCTTGGGGAACTGGGCCCTCCAGACCCCCGCTGCGGTCGTAACTATGACTCTCTCAAGGTTTTAGTAATATAAACTCCAAAAAAGCATAGAACTCAGATGTTTTTGGGGGCTTCAGCCCCTTAGGCAGTCATGTATGACATATCGCCAAACCATAAGAAAAAGTTAAGAATTAACTAGAAAAAATCTTGAGACTCCTGAAAAATGTAAAAGAGCTAATGTATATTAAAAGGAAGCTGATATACTCAGTCGTAGAATCTACGATTATGTATGGGGCCCCTATTTATCTCACAACAATTGAGATAGTTAAATACAACCACATGACGAGGGGCATTGGCGTACCGACCTGAAAACCTACCGTGAGCCATTAAACCTTTCCATAAATTTGCTGACTTCTTTTTCTAATTTGCCCCTCCCTAAACCAAAAGCTGGGTACGCCCCTGGCGAGAGGTATTCTGAGGAAAGCCACACTAAGGGTAATTTCGGGCAATAGCATACAAACCTGCAATGGTAATAGGCGGCAAAGTACCTTTATACCTAGTAGAAAACGAACACAAAAAGAGTTAGGAAAACCCTGAACAGAGCAATGGCAAGTAGAGTGGTAGTATATCAAAGTGGGCCAAGACTAACATCGAAGAATGGACCAGCAAGAAGGAGGGTAGTATTGATTATTACACAACAACTTCCTCTCTAGTCACGGGACCTATAAGAAATACCTAAAGAGGACAGGGAAAACTGCAATCGATGTATGTAACACATCTGGAATGGAGAACTCAACAGAACCTGTGTTCTTTCATTATATTCAATATAATCAAGAAACATAAAGCATAGTATTCCTCTGGGTAGTATCATAGAGTAATGAAAAATGACATGACGAACAGCGAGATAATAAAAAACTGAATGGATAGACTCTGTAATGGAAGATAAGGAACGAGAAAAGAGTAATGTAAAAAGGAGAGGAAGAGAAAGAGAGCAGCACAGATGTGACAGACGAAAGTATAGAAAACAGTAGAGTAGACTAGGGGTTGAACAAACTTGAGTCTTACACTACGAGCGTAATGCATTTCGACCGTCATAAACATGGAAAAAATGGAAAAAATATATCTAATGTTACTAGTGGAATTGCGAAAATCTAATGCTAACAAATAAATGTAAAAAACGATGCAATTAAGCTATGTGTAATGAAAATGCAATTACATAAATAAAAATAAAAAATCTAGATATTTATAAACAATTAATCATTTGGGTATTTCACTCCTTCTGAAAAATACATGAGCAGCGTTTTCCGGTTTTGGTTTTGTTTTTGTCATGGAGCTTATATTTCCACAAGCACTAAATTTAATGTTTTCTATTTGTAACATCTATATTAAAATACAATTTTTTTTTCGCTTACAAACTTGTAAACAATGTGGATTGACAGTGCCAAAGACACCTTAGCTTCCCATACACTTTTTTTATTGGAATCTATGGGATTTTTTCCACACAGATGGGGCCATTCGTTCCTATCGTTAAATTATTATTTGGCAAAAAGGCTGCACTACCCCAATTTAAAACATATTTGTGCAAGACAACAAATTTGTTTACAGTTAAGAGCAAAGTTTAACAAACTTAAATAAAGTATTAACAGTACAAAAATAAAAAGTTACACATTTTGTAAGGTTTTCATATTTTTACATATTAGATTTCGTTCAAAAGGTAAATACGTAAACTTTTAACAACTTTTTGAGATGTATGCTGTTATCCCATCAAACTTTAGTTTGTTTTTTGTTCTACTGTCTAACGTCTATTATTATTCCCTACATATCATAATCCCATTTCGTTTCTAATGCCCTATTTTCAGTACCCTCTCACCAGTATTGCCTGTAAAACTGAAAGAAAACGATATTTTCATTTCTGAACAAACATTTGTTATATCAGTACCATTAATTTGAATTAATTTATTTACGAAACTATATTATCTATTTACAAAAATATTCTATAAAAATCACAAGTATATTCCAGATCTAATTAAGTGTACTCTCATCTTCTTCGTCGTCAAATTCTACTTCGACTTTCGATGGCGAATGGAAAGGGGAAAGTGTATTATCAAAAGTTACAGTATCTGCAATCTGTGAAGTGCTAGCTTCGACGTAATGGAGCTTCTTAAAAAACGCCATCTCAATTTCGTAAAGTACATTATTGATTTTATGTTGAGCTTGCGCCCGCGATAACTCGTCGAATTTCCTCAATTTCTCTGCTATATATTCCCCGTAAATTGCACACTCGTCCTTTTGTAGGAATGCATTTTGCTTTGAGAGTTTATAAGGCTTGTGGCTGTATCTGTCGGAAGACGATCTCCTTTTCTTTAAAACTTCCATCGGAGATACGAATGGATCTGGATTTACTTCGGTTTGATAGTATTCTGGTGTATCTTTTAAGTCATGGTCTTGTGTTTCAAATAAATCCAACAGGGGGTCCTGCAAAATAGAAAATTAATAAACATCTAGCGAAACAATGTTATAAATAATATCATTTAATTTAACTAAGAAAATGATTTCAATCAAAATGTAAATTGTGATTTACTCAGTGGCAGATTTACGCACGATGTCGCCCTAGGCCCAGTTTAATATGCCACCCTAGAGCCCATTGAATTACCGCACTTATCACATTATAAGAAAGTGATCATTAAAATTAAAATTAAACTTGTTATTTTAAAACATTTTATTTAATATGTATTGAATTTTATTAATTTAACTTATTGGTTTTCATTTATAAATGTAAATATAAACTATTATCTAATAGAAATGTTATGGTTCAAGGACAAATCATTAAATTTTTTTGACAATGACCATTTGGCACATTATTATTTTATTTCCAACTTTAGTTCCCGCGAAAGTGGCGATTATGTCTTTACAACATTTTTTTGCACTTATTGCGTTTCATTTGACAATAATGCAAGAGCACTAAGTCTTTCTTGGGACATTATTGCACAGAAATAGCTTTCCACACTATTTAGGTTGGAAAAAGATCTTTTTCCTGAATAATTTGGTGCTGAGTTCCTTAACAAATGCATAAAGCATTATCTACCTGCATTATGGTAAATATCTCGAAGATTCTCTTAATGTAAAATATTCCATCCATATAGACATTTTGTGCAGGGCGCTACCTTCAGTATTTGCTAATAAAGTTTTGAGTTAGTAATGTAAGTGAATAAATTATCTTCTAGTCTGATCATAGTCTCATATTTGGATATATTTTTGATATTTTGAAACCTGTATCACAAAAGTATACGTTCTCGTAATAAGTTAAGCTAAGCTATTTTTAAAATCTCATCCATACTTTTGTCTTCCCTTATTCATGATCCTTATACCAGGAATGTCCAATTTACAAGGTCCACATTTCTCAAGTATATACTTAAGTTTTATTTATTTCGCTAACCAGTTTGGTATTCACGTATTATAAAATTTTAAGATTTATCACCAATTCGCTTATACATTGACGTCAGTAACAGATTATCAAGAATAATCGTAGAAGTAAATTATGTAATAATAAAACCCTTAAAAATATGGATTTTTCTTAATGGGATTTTTTTGCGGTGGGGCACAAGATCACAATTATGGTTAATTGTATTATTATATATTTTTTCCTGCAGTTTATTAGACCTTTATTTACCTACTACCTGGGCATATTGGTCTATTTTCCATTAGTTTCATGGTTACCTATCTACTGTTTACTGTAATTAAATAACTTTTTGCCACTGGCTGGATCCGCCACAGTCAAGACATATGAGGAAAAGTAAGTGTCGTCGTTTAATCCAATATTCACAAGCAGTAGTAGTACATTTTACAGTATTCTAAGGAAAGTCCAAGATTTAAAAAGTGTATTATATGTATGTGCTTTCAACATATATTTTGTACATCGCTCTGCAAAATATTGTTCAAATTACAATTAATCAAGATCTACTTATCGGACAATATCCATCAAAATTTATGAAATTTTTGAAAAAACTTTATTTCGGTTTTTCCGGCTCCTATCAAGAATTTTAAACACTGATTTTGAAGATTTTCTGATCCTCTACAACTTTTCCATTAATGGCATTATGACCTCGTTCTGTTGTCACAGTATAATCAAAAAACAAAAAAACACATTTTTAGGGTTTTCTATTGCTCAAATAATTTACTTCTACGAGTTTGCTATTAAAATGGTGTCAATTATGGCTTATAGACTATTATTTACGTCATGGTGTAAGCAGTTTGCTGTTAAATTTTATGTCACTTATAGATATTATGTTTGTTCGTAGTGACCAGTTGCTGATAATTCCAACGGTTTGAAAACTTCTACGCCAATCAGCGATCTTGGCAGTTGGCTCTGCCAACACTCGATTCGCGTAGAATTTCTCAAACCGTTGGAATCGTTGGCAACTGGCTACTATGAACAAGCCTATTGTGATTAGATTGTTGGCGCTTTAGATTGCATTTATCATTTAAGGGTTGGCTATCATTAGCGACATTATCGCTGATTATGACACTTTCAAGTGTTTGATAGGTTAATTGTATTGTCTCCTTTATTTAATTCCCCTATTTTAATGATTTCAAATGCTACTATGTAGCCAATTTATTTACGTTAGTCGGTGTGGTGGTATTTTGGCTTGGTTAGTTGTTGAAGTGAAAGCTTCTTAACGGGGGCCCGCATTTACACATATGAAAATAGATAAGCAAGGGAATGATTTGGATAACATTTCATTTGCTTCGACGACGACACCACACACTAACTTAATCTTGAGATACCCATACAATTTAGATCCCTGTGTAAGAAATAGAAATCAGATAAATTACATTATGAGTTTATATATGTTTTATAGAATATCAACAATATATAGATAGGAAATAAACTAATATAACATCCAATTAATATAGAAAACCTGCACAAAATGTTCTAATAAAAACTCCAATTCTCTCTTTGCGATATATTGCATTACGGACTTGACATATGTCAGAAGTCAGAAAGAACACTATTAATTTCATACCATAGAGGTATTATACTGTAGAGTAAATTAGGTATGGGCGTTACTGTAAGTGGCAGTGTAATAATAATAGAAAGAGAAAGATAATATCAGGGTGCGCTTGCTATGTCTCTACCCTACCAATAGTAGGCGTCACCACTGACACTGACCAATCAGAAACGACCCGCTTATTCTCTCTCTCTTTCTATTGCTATTACATGAATTTCGCTACTTCACTTGCTCTACAGTATAATACCTCTATGTTTCATACACATTTTGTTAAATTTTTAGCTGAACTGAACTTCAACTTGCAAGTTAATACTTCAACAAATTTTATTTGGCACTTATAAAAATTTAAACTAAGAATTAAAATACACATTAGAATTAATACTTGGGTCATAACAAAATAGTGACAATTATTTTAATTCTCCTGAAATTTATAACCAGTTCTAATAATAACACATAGAAATAGAAACAGAGGCAGGAGATAACAAGAAACGTGAAGTTCGCTTCCATCGTTCAGTCCGTTTGGTGTTCTGCCAGGTTGGAATATTTTTTTCCAACACAAAACAAAATATAATTTTTAACAAAAAACCTATTAGTTCTTTGAAAATTATTGCCAGCCTGATTTGTTGGAGATTTTCTATAAAACGTTATAATAAATGACTGATGTATAATAAATAAGATCTTATATACTCCAAACGTTAATACATCAATATAAATAATCATCCGAACAAGCAGTTATTAATGTCTCAAATAAAGTGAATCATATTTTTAGGGTTCCGTATATACAATATACGGATACCCTTATAATATCACTCAGGATTTCTGCCTCTGTCACATCACAGCCATTTTCTCCTAAACTACAGGACGGAAGAGGTTGAAATTTGGTATCAATGTATAGTTTGGTGACCCGATCAGGAGTACATATCGTAAAAGAAAAAATTTTGATTTTAGGGGTACTTCTGGGGGAAAAACTAAAAAAATCGACCTTCCCCCCCCTGATCTCCGAAACTACTGAGTCTAAAATTTTGAAAAAAAATAGGAAATATAGAGCGTTGCCCGAACTTTACAGGAAAATTAAGGAGAAACCATTAATGTTAATTTTGGGGGGCAAATTATAGAATTAAATAAAAATAAAAAAATTTCAAACGCATCATGTAATATATCAAATGAAAGGTCTCATTCTGAGGAACACAAATATATTTTTTTCATATTTTAAAAAAAAATTATTTAAAAAGATATTAACGAAAATATACCAAAATTTACCCAATCCCCCCTCTTATCTCCGAAACTATAAAACGCAAAGTTTTGAAAAAAAAATAGATTTATAGGTTCTGACCTGAAGTTTACTGGAATAAATACATTTAAAAAAAAAACAAAAACCGACTTCAAAAGAAAATTAACTAAAAAGCATGAAATAATATTTTGCTACAATTAAATACTTTTTATGAAGTCGGTGCCAAGCGAAAGTGAAAATATTTTGTGAGGTACATTGATGAGTTATACTTCGCTGTTCAAATTGGCACCGACTTCATAAAAAGTATTTAATTGTAGCAAAATATTATTTCATGCTTTTTAGTTAATTTTCTTTTGAAGTCGGTTTTTGTTTTTTTTTTAAATGTATTTATTTTACAATTTTCAGTGATGCAATGGCTGTAATTGCTAATGAGTTATCCTACAGCTGTTTTAACACTTTTTTAACCATTCTTCATAACAATATTTGTACTCCGCCCTGTATGTCAGCTATCATTAATGTCAAACTGGTGTGAGCTACCTTATATAATTATTTCTTGCTTTTTTTACTAACCATCCTGTAAGCTATAATTACATCGACGCTATATTTTAACCATCTTGCATAGCAAATCTTATGAAGACGAATCTCACTCTTACGTGGTTACCAAATCACCCTGTATTGAACACCTTTAAATTACAAATCAGTTTTCTTGATTGTTGTAAACTGTCAATAACTTTTTTAATTACTTAATATCTCTGCAAAACGATTTTCTCAAATATGAGACCCTAACCAATAGATTTGTATCCATTGAAACTTCTAAATAGGAATATTTCATCGAATTGCCTTTTTTCCAGAACTCAATTACATATATATATATATATATACATATATATATATATATATATATATATATATATACATGTGGGACGCATAGTTTGAGGACAAAATTTCAGATTATTGTATACTTCGGGGACATTTGTATACTTTGGGGACGGTCCCCAAACTGTTACATGTCTAACGCATACTTTGGGGACATTTCAGAAGTTGTTATATTACGCATATTTTGAGAACAGTTTGAATAAATTTATATCATGCATATTTTGAGGACATTAATATGTAATATAAATAGGAATAACAGATGGCGATACCATGTCATATTCATTAAATAAAAATCTTAGTTTGTACAAGGCGAATTTGAGAACTTGGAATTTGTATTACTTCTCAGTTGTTGTCTTTGTAATTTAAAACTAATACAAATAAGTAAATTATTAATTTACAGATTTATTGCATAATAGATAAATAAAATATAGTTTTGAGCATATAGCATAAATTTTGCCATATCAAAGTATTGTTAGACATCGTTATGTAGTAGTAAAAGTTATTATAAATTTTTATTTAGACAAAAATTTAATGAATGAGATTTACGTTAATACTATAAATTAGTTTCAAAGATCCTTTAATGCAATGCCGTAATAGTTAGCTGGGGTAGTAGATACTTACAGGCTGAGGTATTGGCCGGTTATAATTAGGTAATTGTGAAATAAGACGCATTTAGAAGTTCGCGGAAAGGGAATCTCCAAGAAGGACTTTGTAAAAACCGATTTGAATAAATATGTCGTCAGGGCAATCATTTCGTTAAATTGTGTACTTGGAAGGTGTAAATAAAAGTCGTCCATCGAGATGTATAATTTGTTTTAAATATTTGGTATGAATATGTTTCTCATTCATTTAAAAGAACAAATTACGAAATATGAATCAGTATTTTTTTTTCAAATTAAGTACTGCCGTAAAATAGTATATAATTATAATTATCTTGCTATTCAAATGAATTCAGTGTTTAGCATTATGTAGTTTTTATGAAGAATTACTTAATTACATTTTGCTAATGAGGAAAGGCTACTTAGTAAATTTAGAATGCAGTAGGAACTTGGTTTCAGAGGTATATATTAATTGAAATAATGAATACATGAAGTAGACATATGGCGTACTTTTGGAGACGAGTTTATTAATTCGTGGAAGGACTGTTTCAAAGAAGGGCGTCGTAAGAAGAACTCTTTTTGCTAAAAATGTTGTAAAAACATATTTTTATTTGATATTAATATCTGGGAACATAAATCGTTTAATAAAAAAATGAGAATTTTTGTAAATGCGTATTATAGTGAGCGCTAATTGTTATTTAACAAATTTAGTGACTGTACCATTTATCAAAAATTAATACAAATACAATAGCGGGACAATATGAAAAGTATCTGTTGATTAGTAAAATTTTTGAAAGAAGGTTTCTGCAGATTGAGATTCATTGACTGAGTGAAATATAGGTAGGTATCTGGTGGCGACATATGGTGTTTTTTGTGAAGACTTAGAAATTTGGTTTGTTATTTTTTTAACACTCAGCAAAATAGGTTTCATTTACATTTAATTTATGTTCGATGCCTTGACAAAACACTTTTCATATATTATCATGAAGCAAAAATAAATGAATTTATTAACCACGTTTTGCATTTTTAGTTATATTTATTACACTACTATCTAATTTTGTTTTTGTGCTGCATCCGTTTATTAACATATGAAAACTGTACGAGGATCATTATTGCATTGCAGGATGTACTCCCTCAAGAGATATTTTAATTTTTTGACAGATTATTCACCGATTTCAACTGCTCTTTGAATAAAATAATAAAAATAAGAACTTCTATGTATGTAAAATTTATTTTGTTAAATTTTTAGTTTTCCTCTGAAGCAAGCAACCTATTTTGACAAAAAAATAGAAACTGCTGCACCATATATATGTTCACAGTGTTTGTGGCGGTTCTTTTCTACACTGAGAGAAATCACGACTCCAAATAAAGTCTCTATATTCAGACTTTACCCGAACCATTTAGAATTAGAATAGTTAATGATTTATCTGCTTATAAAAACTGCGCAAAGGAATTATAGTTAAATTTCACGTGGAGTTGAATAATTTTATATACATTGAATAAATCAACTTATTTGGTGACACAAGAAAATAAATATACGAGGAATGCGTATTACAAGATATAGTACTAACACTAATAGTTTATTACAAGATTCTGATACGTCCACAAAACTGAAAATATTATAAAATGGGCGAAACCAATTTGATCCAAGAGTTTTGCAGAAATTACAGTTCACAATATCTATATATAAATAGGCAAAGACAAAACGGTTGGGTACCATTTTCACCTCTGAACCTCAACTGATTTTCTTTATTTTTGTTTTGTTTAGTAGTTACCGACGACTTTCAGTGCTGAAATTTATTTTTAGTATTGGTTCATTCATTAAAAAAAATCAAATAGAATAAAAAAAATATTATTTACGTTCATATTGTCAATGCCAACCAAATAATTGTAACAGTGCCGCCAGATTGTTTGAACAGAAAATTTTAAAGGTGGATGGTCTCAAATGTTAAGACAAACTAAATTAAACGTAAAACCAACAAATTTTGACCATTCCTTAAATTTTTTCTACATAGTTATGCTATTGAAATAGAACCCACGAAAAATTATATTACATAATTATCCCGGTTTACTGGGCTCTCGCATGTTTGCAAATTTCAGTGCATTATAAATATGGTTAATCAACTAAAATCAGAATTATGTTTCACTTGAAAAAATTATGTCGCATAATATTTTATTAATTTTAACCTTCTACTTTTTTTACATTCATTTTAACCCCCGACGCAATAAGTTGTTGTAAGTTGAAGGTGTGTTTCTGTGTATCTGTATGTGGCACCGTAGCTCCTAAATGAATGGACCGATTTTGATGGGGTGTTTGGAGATGAAAGCAAAGGTGATCGAGATGGTTCTTCGCTACAATTTATTAAGATTTGTTCTGAACTTTCAAGCTCATCAGCTCATTTCCGACTTGACAAAATGGTCTGTGTTTAACTGTTCCTAAACAACTGGACGGCTTTTGATGTAATACTTTGTGTCTGTTTGTGTGGGTCCCTGGATAGCTGATATTCACAATTGGACCAGGTAGGTGGCGTAGCAATCGGTTTCTTGAACTCCTGAATTTCTGTACCGATTTTAATGAAATTTTTTATGTGTTAGAATGGTTCAGATTCACAATTAGATCAGGTAGATGGCACTAAGACCAGATTCTAGGAATATATATTTTTTGAACATCCAAACAGCTGGACAGATTTTCTGTGTATAGTTGTCGTAGGTATGAAATCCAAACCTAACAAGTCCAGAATATGAATGTTTTCACGTTTTAGAGGTGTTGGTTATAAAAAGTTATTTTTATCTTGCTATTTTTGGCGGGTAAGTTTCATGTAATTTGATAATTACTACTACAAGAATCGTGATACTATTCACAGATCGTGATTCGCGATAAATAGGGTCATATGGCAATACTGATATTCATGGCCTGGTAATTTTGATTTAAATTTTGACATTTCATTCACTCAGAAAAGTTGTCAATGTATTTTCAAGATTTCTATTAGAATTAATTGAAAAAAATGTCCAAAAGTGTGATTACCTCATATTAATTAACAATACGTTGGTCTTATGTTTTTATATGTTCTATACCAAATGGAAATCATCATGTGTTACTAGGTATGGGTGTTTAACTTACATTAATGAAAAATATACTTAATCGTAAGATATATTGTAGTTTAATGTTTATCAATATCTACTTATGTATTGTAATTATTTATAATATAATAGTACTCCACGTTCATACTAACGTTTTTGAGTTAGTTTCTTGCATTTTCTTCTTACGAGTTGAAATCGTAGCTGTAAAATTTCTGAATATAGATTCTCATGTCTATTATACTCACTTAAATACACTTTAAGACTACCTACTGTAATTTTTATTTTCAAATCAAAAATATTATTTAATATAATGTTAGCATTTTAAAATGAATTTGTTATTGAAAACATACTGAAAAATTTTAAGTGTAAATATATTTAATACGTCTTTCGTGAAAAGCTAGTTTTGGGTAGGTTCGCTCTTTTACATTATTCATTTTTGGGTACATGATCTACCAGTTACTGTTTTCTAACAATTTGGGCAACTTATAGTTAATTTTTTAAAATAACAAAGCTGGCGTTAAAGTTGCTAACCTACAAAAATGAGTAGACATTTATGTTAGATTAGTTCTCAAATGACTACACATAGCAGTGACTGGGTAACGCTCTAGCAGATCATCAGGTGATGACCTTCTTTTTCTGTTCAGTGTCTGAAGTTGCCTATAGTTCAATAGAAAAATACTGAGTGTTGTTGAACAGTATTGATTTTTCAGATAACTACACACTAATTTTCGTATAAATAATTTTTTGTAAATTTTTGTTGGGATTATAAAAACGTCGTTAACATAATATTATTTTCACAAAAGTTCGAAGGTGTTTTGTAACAAATCATCAATCAGAAGACAATAGAAAAGATCTTAAAGATTAGAGTTTTCATTGCGTTGTTTGTCATCTCTATTTAAGAAATCGTTTGATTTGTTTTTATTAGGTTACGAAGAAAAATTCGGCAATAATTATATCGAGCATGTTTCATAGACTATTGGTAATGTATAGGACATATTTATATAAAAATAAACCTAAAATAATAAACATAGATTAAAAATATTTACGTCAATTATTTATGTAAACTTAATCCAAATGAAGTAATGGGGATAGCAAACGTCTCTCCTACGTTTCTAATTGTGCTTCGACTTTATTTCTTATAGATATATACCCCTTGACAAAAAAATCTCAATAACATAACACTTTAATGAATTCTGGTCGAATTTCAACCACTGGGCTACCGTTAGTATTCTTAAATCCTCGTTCATCTAATATGTACTTATAAAGAGCATTAACTTGAAATAATAACCAAGCAAACATGCAAATTTTCCCTAAATATTCGTATATTATCGAAAAAAAAGTGTTTTGAAATATTTTATAACGTTTGTCTCTATTATAATAGGAATTAATTCTGTAATTTATCATGACTTATTTCAAGAGTTTGAAATATTTCTAAAATGTTAGAGAAAAAATCTTTTAAAGTAGTTTATGAAATAATGTGTAATATTTTTGATTTAAAAAAAAAATTATGAAATTCTTACAGATTCGTAAGAAGTTCAGTAACATTTTAGTGAATTCACTTCTCGAAATATTTCCTGCATTTGTTGGGAATGCCTTAAGATATTTTTTCAAATTTGTACCTTAGTAAACTGATAAATACATAACCATATAGTTACGTGAATACCAATGAGGTGAAGATATACTACTCTGATTTGCAGAAAGGTTTCAATAAGAGAACATAAATTTCATGCAAGACGGAATACGCCAGATTTTTGTAGAAATGGGTTGTAAATAATATGTATAATAAATATATCCATTTGCGTCATCTCCTAAAGTTGTGGAAATAGTTATAAACAAATAAGAGTTGAAAAACAGACAATTTTATCCCAACTCTGTAAAATTATATATATTTTATAGTAGTTAATCCTACCCCGACTCGGTGTGTATCAGTCCACTATTAGGAGAAATATTTAATATACCCTTGAATGCAACTATCAGAAATTGTATACTACCTTGATAATATACAAAGTTTAAAACGTAACTTTTTTATATTTTTGGACAGCTTTTTTTCTCATTTCATTAATAAACATCTTATAAATAAATTTTAGTAGTGTGGTAAACACATTTTAATGCTACAAAGATCATTCCCAATTCTTTAATTGAATTCAGAATGCAAAACGTTTTAAAGCTCCTCATTCAATGAAAAATTCATTAGAACTGTCCAGGTTAATCACTGAACATACAATCTCTTAAAAATGAATTCTAGTATCTTTTTATGTCACAAATATGTTTCCAAGCATTGCTACAACACAATGTCTTACGTTAATAAAAAAATACTAATATTAATCCAGTAATAAAAAAATTACATTACCATTTTAAAAAAATGATTTAGAAATTGATCTTAAGGTTATTAGGTCGAGAGGTTATAATAACGGATATAAACGAAAAATAACTAATCATCTTATGTTAGGAAAACAACAACAATTTGTCAATTTATTAATTTACCCCCTTATTAAATACTCTGAACAACCAGTAACATTAGGATCACTTATGCATTTCAGAACTCTAAGAGAGAATATCTAGAATTTTGATCTAGACAAAATATTAGAGTTACTTTTAAACCGCAAATTAATTTATCAAACCTATTATTTAATGCTAAAGAAAAAACTCCTTAATGATCAATTAGATGTAAGGTGTAAACAGGAACATATTTGACTTTTTCAAATAGCCGGTTTCCTGTCACACACTATATATTCTTTATCCAGAAATGCACCATGTTTTTTACTTTATTAATTTATATTTGGTTTGAAAATGACATGTCTAATGTCGAAATTAGTCACTGTTTATTAATATAGAAGCGATATTATTACAAAATATTTAATTTCATTCATTATAATGTTCGAATATCACAAAGTAGCGCCTTCCACCATTCGTTATCAACGTGATAAATTACATATATACGTAGGTATTAGCTAGACAACAAAATATAAAACAGTTCTTGTATCACCGGACGGAATTTTTAAGGAAGGTTTTTTATACTACGCTGCCGTCGCGTCGACACACATTGCTCAGAAACAGTGTTCCTGGAATTGTCGTAAAACGAAAACGACATTATTTTTATCTAAACATTAGGAATTACTTAATATTTTCACTTCTCAAGCAGTTTAAAGTTTCAGAAAGTAACAATACTCACATTTGTGCTATTAAAATATAATAAATAGTTAAATTCTTATTAATTAAATCCTCGTCTGTTTACCACACACTACTTCCGGGTTTGAACTTTAAATTTGAAATAAAAACCAAGGTAACATACACATGTCATAAAATATTTCATGCTTGGTTTGAAATTAGTCAATGAAACATCCACAAATTACCTAAGATATTTGAGGGTGGGTGGGTGTCTGCTACTATCTTACGAAATGTTATAATGGAGGTAGTTGGGTATTTGAAAAGGATTTTACATAAGATTTTTTTATATTATTTGCCTATTAGATATTATCAAGGTCTATAGAAAAATTTACAATCTACTTTATAAGCTTTTTCAAATATTATATAGTTATAACATTAACAATATTTAATTAATTATATAGGGTGTTTCTAAAATAGGATCCCAAACTTCTGCTGTGCATAGAACTCATTAAAATAAGCCAAGAGTCCCTATTAACATGTGCTCTAAAACGCACCCTTAGGAAGTGATATGCCTTTCAAAGGGCTCAAACAAAACTGTTTTTTTTTTGTTATTGATAAAACGATCTAATATAAATAGAAAAAATGCATGGGTCTCACATAACGCATGTTTGTTCTGTATTCTATAATCTCTAAAAAAAATGAAAAAGGACATATTGATGAAGTTGTATTACGCACTTTTCCACAGCATGATAAACTGTGGAATCATTGCCTGGGGGAGTTTACTCCAACGCTACAAAACGTCTGCAAAGCCACCAGAAGAAATCTCCTCTCACTTGAATCTTTAAAATATCACTACATTACGCTCAAGGAAAAATTCCTGAACTCAAACAGTATTACGAGAAAGAAGCATTCTTCTACCCCATAGATCTATACCAGTCAGTAAGAAACGCAGTTTTATAAGAGCAAGAAATGTATACAACAGTCTTCCAAATGAACTAAAAGCGTTAAGTAATATAACTGCAATAAAAAATAAGTTAAAAAAGTGGATCATTAATAAAGATAATAACTGTTACAGAAACTCCCTGAAAAATTATGTTTTATTTATTTATTTTTTCTTTTGAGTTCTTTTTATTTTATGTATTTTTAGATATTTTCTTTTATGTTAAGTATATATTTTCGATAGGATAGGTTTATATATCATTAGTTTTAGGTATTATGCTAAAACCACGAACAGGTAACTCCGATGACCTCTGTGGAGATTATGTAATAATGTCCTGATATTATATAATTCGAGAGGACATTCAATTGTGGGAAGCGCAACTGATGAAGGTTCCCTAACCAGAAACAATATATATTATATTTATATATAATATTTATTGTCTTGCGTACAAAGGAATGACACCTCGAAGAGAGTATTCAATATCTCTGACAGGTGAAGTAACCTGAAAATTTTATCGTGACATTCTGTCCTAGGAGTTAAGGGAGAACAGCAATTGCACGGAACGGCTCCAGATTCGGAACCTCTGTGTACTGATTCTCTCGAAAATCCTAGATGTCGGTCTTACATCTCGCGTCTTCAAATTTAACAAAATGCATCAAATGCATAAAGAAGTGTTCGAGAGGACATACAATTGTGGGAAGCGCAACTGATGAAGGTTCCCTAACCAGAAACAATATATATTATATTTATATATAATATATATTGTTTTGCGTACAAAGGAATGACACCTCGAAGAGAGTATTATTTGAATGAGTTCAATACACAACATAAGTTTGGAATCCTATTTTAGAAACACACTGTATAATAATCTAATAGTTTTATTTAATTCATAATATTCTAACACACAGAAAAGTATTTCAGTTTTAATCTAATCTAAGAAAACTCTGAAAGTCGAATAACTTTTGAAAGAGTAAATGTAACGAAAAATAATAATGAGATCTTTATTGTAAAAATATATTTGGTTCCCCCTTAGACACAATTGGTTTATCTGTTACAAGATTCCAAAGGTGAAAAATTAAATTATAAAAAGGGATCAATAATAATGCGGAAATTGTTTGAGGAAAATTTGCATTCAAATCTTTTTTGTAGATAGATAATTTCCTTCGAAAATATGTATTGCTTATATTTTTCAGATATATTGTTTAGAAGAGTGGAGTGAAAGATGCGTGTAAAGTAGAAGAAATCTAAATTCATGATGATTTACCACTTATTATTAAAATTAATGCCTTAAAAATTTGACATTTTTGTTGTCCTTAATAATATGAATATGAAGTTGTGTCTTACAGTTTCTTACATGGGGGTGGGTGGGGATAGAAACATTCATCTTTCGGAAATATGCGTATATTCAAAATAAAAAAGTATTTCAGATATTAATTCTGTAATAATATTTTTCCCTTTAGTACTTATAGTTACGTCATATTTTACCATTTTTTCTCTTTAAAATGCCACAAAATATTTTAAATGATTTGCGTTACGGATATCCCTATATTTCAGGACCATTTTAGTCAACTGACTTCTTAACATGTTGCATGAATAAGTGAGAAATGTCTGAAGATATTTTTTCCTATTTAGTATTTCAGTACACTAACAAACCATTTAGTGACTAAAGAGCAGGCGCAAAAGTGTGGGCGATGGGGCGTTTACACACTCCAGGACCCTCAAATTCAGTGAGCTTCCAAAAGCATGGAAATAGTAGTTTATACAGCCCAGATAATACAGTGTGTCCAAAACTCTAGTACATGTTTCTATATGCTTTTTCTCCCATACCTACGAGTCGCCATTTCTCATGTGACCCCGTGACGTAAATATCAGTGATGGAAGACTCTGATTTGCAGATTAAGAAATGAATATAACAGAACTGGTGAAGAGGACCGAAATGTTTACTTTCCTGCGGAGAAAATACATACATCATACACAGAGTGTAATGTTATATTATGAGTTACCAATGTTTAATGTAGATATTGCAGTCTATTTTTTTATCAACCCAGCTCTTAGATAGAGCTGCCTAAAAAAGTTCGCAAGAAATTAATGTATCAATTTATTGTATTCTGTCTTGGAAGGGCGGCATCATTCTACATTAGTGGAATTCGGTCGCTATGAGTTGTTGCACAATAAGAACGAAATTCATGACAGCACATTTGAAATATTCGGAAATAAGGAATAACAAATAAGTTGGTGTAAATGGGTATATGTTTAAATATACAAAGGAGAGTATGATAAATTAAATGGATCATTTATAATATTAATGCTACTGGAAAACCTGTGGAGCTCTTGGTTTATAACAGAAACAACACAACATTTTTCAACCTATCACCAAACGGTATTGCGATTAGGGTAAAAAGTTTTGTAATATGTTAGTAATACTACTGTGGAGTTCGAGGCAAATAAAAGTTGTCCTCAGAACTTTTCTAAGACCAGTTTATACAGATCATGTCAGACGAAATTAGGAAAAGTATATTGTATTGTATCATGGATTGGACCTACTACACAATCTGCATGGAAACAACGAATTGATAACAATGCAAAAAAAACTCTGAAAGGTCTGCCGAACGCACTGTTCGACCCACCCAAGACACAGCTACAGGTAAGAAACCGCGGAAGTTGAATAAAATGGAAACGGCCCACAGACCGTATAATATGGAACTCTATAAGGTAATGGCTGAAAAATTTCCACGATTAAGAATCATGTCATATTATTATGGACAGCATAGGGAAGTCAGGCCGCAAAATCGTTTTCGGTTTAAATTTATGGGCTGGAATTTGTAATGATCAAATATTCGGAGCTAATTTTTTCAAGTGACTTTCAAGGGAAACCTATCCTACCTTTTTGAGAACCTAATTTGAAGAATATCCATGAGTTTTCGCTTATCAACTATTTTAGGTGCGGGTTCTAGCATAACGAGGCCCTTCCACATAATATTAGAGCTTTTTGTGATTATTTAGATCAAAGTGGTTGACATAAATGGCTAGAGAGTTCGGGGTCGGTAACATGGCCGGCAAGGTGTTTCGAAAATACAAGTCTGAATACATTTTTCTGAGGCACTTTGAAAAGCAGAGTATAGGGTTATAACACGACAGAAGAATTTAGGAAAACTATCATTACACAATTCAGATCGATTAGAAAAATAGATATTATTAGTAATGTCACCAATTTAAACCGACGTAGGTACTCCTTTGTGTGCTCAAGAAGAAGGTGTTCAGTTTGAGCACTTAATTAATATTCGAAAACAAAAATAATTGTCTATGCGGCTGTTGCTTTTTCGGATATAACTCAGAATACTTTTGGCGTGTTTTCGTACTGTTTCCATCTAATTTGTAATAAACTTAACATATCTCGTTTTTCTTCATTTGTGAAACTAATTTTGTTTGAAACTATGTGTGCTCTAATTTCATTTGACAAGTACTGTATTCTTTTTTGTTTTGTCTTTTAGTTAACCTATAATGACATTATTATTTTATTTATAATAGAAACTAAAAGTTCCACGGTAAATATTTTGGGCTTTTTTACTGAAGCCTGTTGTGGTATATTATACATATTTAAATTCCCTCGTTGGGAATAAACAATATTATTACCAAACATACTAATTTAGCCTCCATTTTTATTGATCACAAAATTAAAATATCGCGACTATTTATTTATTTTTAAAATAAATTGTTAATGCTTCAACAGTGTAATATAAAATCTTCAAATCATTTGTTTTACTAATATTGTTGATATGTATGAAAAATAATGTATGGGTATGTTTAGAATTAATTTGTGATCTACGCAAAACTAGTTGTTGCCATAAATTGCCTACTGACATCAGTATAAGTAATACAAACCCACCATAATTCAACAAAATAGGTAGATTCGTTTTGATTGAACAATTCTTCTGTTGTTCTTTTGCGAAAAATTGTTGTTATTTGTGCAAATTTTGAAATTATTACACGCCGTTTGTTTGAAATATGAGTTCATAAGATATGCCGTTTTTAAGAATGCCACAGATCTAAATTATACATCATTCAACGATGATGGGAGCAGATCTAAAGCTATCGAAATATTGTGAAATCAATTAGTTTCAAAACGTTAGTACTTTTCGGAACCTCAGAGGTACATTAATCAATTCCCCATAAAGGTTTTGAACGCTGTGAAAAGTTTCATAAAATAAAATATAATCATAAATGAAAATTTCAGTTGAAATTAGTGTCAGTTAATTCTCATAATAAATCTCCATCAAGTATGAACTGAATAAATTCTATGACTCCAATTTTTTATGGAATCTCACATTCTGACGTCAATTATTTTGTTAAAAAAAAATATTTAAATTCTTTTACCCTATTAACAACAAATTCTAGTACTAGGTATTCTGATATATTTACAACGTTTATGATGAGAGGTTTACGACTTTGCATGAAGAACTGACAACATGTTTGGCTATTAATTCTATGGCTGTAATTTTAACCCCTTATTTCTTTAAATAGGAATGACTACGTTGTGAAACATCTTTACAAAGTATATGCTTAGTTATTACTTTATCTAGAGTAAAGTACCTACTTAAGCAGAATATTTACTTCTATGCTACTTGGTCCTTTCGATTAGGATAGATGGAGATTTTATAAATGGGTTATGATATTAAAAAATGAAATGTGATTTACATTTAAGTTGTTATTTATAAACAACCAGTGTGCAAGAGTAGTAAAAATTTCGTTTTCTTTCAGTGACATTGTAAAGTGTTTACTGTTTTGACTGCTTCGTCTTGTGATTGTTGTCTCAACTAAATACGAAATTTTATTTTAGTGATGACTACACCATTTATTAGCAATAGAAAAACAGGCAACTAAGTACTTTGCACAGTTTGCCGGGTATGCATTTCTGTGGGCCATGGGCGTCGGGGAGATATCAAACATCATAACAAGACCACAGACACAATTAAAAAATGCCATATGCATCCTCGTTACGCAAAATAGATAGTTTCTAACAAACAATCTACTGCCCGAAACAAAAAACTTATTATTTTTTGATGTCACGGAAGGCATAAAATCAAAATTTCTGAAATTACAAGCTTTACCTTCTTGAAGTTAGTGACAATATGTGCAGAAAATATAAATAAAAATTTTGCCCTCCTAATACAATACCTATACGGCAAAAATCAGGGGAAAGGTGCTATCGAGTAGTCTACGAAATCACCCTAATTTATCTTTCTCTGATTTAACTATTCATGAACATCTGAAAATGTATACAAATCAGTCAGAGTTCTTAGAAGAATTAAGAGTTCTTAGAAGAATTAAATAACCGCATCGATAATGAATGCCAACAAAGTACCCCAGAAGTTTTTACAAGAGCCAAAAAACACAGTTCAAACTATTGCATCGAGGTAAATGTCGCACATTTTCAATCAATAAAATAACAGTTAACACTGGTCAATTGATTTACTTTAATTGAAAATTTAATTTTTAGGTAAGGCGCAGCTCAAATTAAAAAGAGTGTAACGCTATTTTAAAGAAAATTTAAATCAAAAACGTGTACTCATAGTACCCATAAGATAAACATTCCCGTTTGAAAATATATGGGTTAAATCGTAAGTTTGGCATACGAAGCCTAACCTAACCTTAGTAGTCTGTTTTTATCGCCACCCAGCATTAAAGATATCATTATTCGTTCTCAAACATCACTTTAAGAAAAAATAATACATATAAATAGGGTTTATATTTTCGAGTTTTATTAAAAACTGATTAAAATATTAAATTCTGTTGTGGTTGTTTATTGAAGTACTATTCATATTTTTTTCCTAGCGTATACTCCGACGTTCGAAAAATATCATTTAGTTCGGCGGCCGAATCAAAGCATATTTTCTGGGAAGGATTTTAGAACGTTGCTTATAGATAAACGAAGGTTAGAGAACAAAAAAAAACTACTTGAGATTTTTCTCGCTAGCCGACAACTGTAAATTTCTTCATAAGAAATATCATATTGTTTTAAATAGAATTATTTCGATATTAAATTTGTTATATTCTATACATTAGTATTTCTTATAATTTAAGTGTATTAATCTCTCAAGATCTTTCTATTCATCTTAAAAATTGCTTCGATTTGTATCGAAAAATAAACGTTAAAAAATACTGGATAACAATCTCAAATACATCGCATTCCGCATACATCGCTACTAATATTACTCCAATAGTTATATTTATCTATTATTTGAAAAATCTCAGTTATAAAATTTAAATATACAGTGTGGAACAGCCAAATGGAATAAATTCGATAAATAAAGGAGGGCCTGTTGGGAAAAACGCTTGAACACGCAGATTTTTGTTTTTAAATGTGCACTTTCTGCAACAATAAAAAATATATAAGGTGTGTCATGTGACAATACCAACTTTCTTATTTTACATGTAAGCCCCTTTATATTACTTATTTTTTGGATTCTCCAGAAAATTGTAGACATAATTCAAGTACAATGTAATCATATACGTTGAGGGGTTTAGTTTTGTATACAGTATTTTTGACTTATTCCCACAAAAAGTAATTCAATGGCGTCAAATCAGGAGATCGTCCTGACCATTCGATCCGCGCCTCCCAATCGACCTATTTGGAAAAATTTGATTCAGGTACTGCCGGACATTTATTTCGTAATAGGGCGGTGCTGCATCTTGCTGAAAACATATTGTATTGGCAGGAACTTTTGGGTGTACAGGATCAGGATATAAGTTTGGCAAAGTTGGCACGACATTATTTTGGAGCAGTTCTAAATATTTATCTCCATTCGAGTTTCCATGAATGAAAATGATATATATGATTTCCAACAATTCCTGCCCAAATATTAACTAGTTCAGGATATTGCGTATGTTTCTCTGTCATCCAGTGAGGATTCTCATTAGATCAACAGCAGCAATTTTGACGATTAACATGACCGTGAAGTGTAAAGGTGCTTTCATCAGAAAACAAAACAGCTTCTAATTTGATCGCATTATTATCTAACCTTTGTCATTTGTTCACAGTATTTGTTCACAGTGATCTGGAGTCCGCATCATTTTATAGGGATGCATTGTGCTTTCCTTTAATACTCCAAAAATTGATGTGTGGCTAAGGTTGAACAGTGGGGCTCCTTTTCGACAAGAATTATGTGGGTTTCTTGAAACTCAATCATAATATCCAATTTCATATTATCACTTACCTCATTGGCAGCTACTTTTTTATCTATCTTACATGACCAAGCTTGCGAAACTACTTTTCTATTTTGCTAATTTTTCCTTATGATACTAGCGGCAAATTTGAAAATTTTTTGTGAAATAAGCGAGACACTTCCATTTGTTTCCTTGTGTTATTAGTTTCACCAGCTCTTGCTAAATTCCCATATAATATTAACAATAATCTCCTTGAGAGATGAGAAAAAGTAAACCATCTAGGTATCATTTTTGATGACAAACTGACTTTTACGAATCATATTGAGGATATTACATCTAATGCTGCTGTATGGGATCATTGAAAGAAGTTCTAAAGGTTTTTCAAATATTGTGACTTTAAAATACTATATTATACTTTAGTACGTTTTCGACTTGAATACGGAGATATAGTATGGCATCCTTTTTATGAGTGTCACAAAGTTTTTGTTGCGCGAATTCAGAGAAGGTTTCTGAAATATCTGTACTTCAAAACGTGCAATATCTGTCCGCTATAGGGTATTGAATATGGCAGATTATTAAATCAAATTTCATTGTCAGCCTTAATGTCCGCAGAGTATGTGCCTTCTTAAAATTGTTGTTCAACCTACATCATAATAATATTGATTCACCGACACTACTTAACAAAATCAAGTTTCTGGTACCTCGATCTGAAGCCAGAAATAGCTTAACATTTTTGTGCTCTAGGACTCGAACAAACGTTTTGCTCAAATCTCCTATGCACAATATGTGATACTATTACACCAATATCCGCAAGCATTCTGACATTCATTTTTGTCATGTTGGAGATCTGGTTCAAGCTGTGAATGAATCAAGGGCGAACGCCTTACATTGAAATATTTACGTTAATTGAGTTTTTTTTGTCTTTTTGTTTTTATTTTTTGTTTATTATGATAGATTTAATTAGTCAGCGTATTTTTATTTAGTTTGATAGATTTAATTAGTTAAGGTGTATTTTTATTTAGTTTTATATATACTTGCTCTGTTAGTGGTTTATACTATTGGGCAATTAGGCTTAAATAAATAAATAATTATTTGTAGAGTAGTTATTTTCTGCATTTCTGCTAATTGAACCATTTTGTGATACTATTACAGACAGTTAACGACATTAGCACCGACACTGATCACCACTGTCATGCAGGCAGACAAGATGCTATGGAGTTTTGGCGAAAATAAACATTTTCATATCGGTAAAAAGAATCGCAGGAATGGTTTTTGCTTACTATGTGACTACCAAGAACTAAATGGGAATTATTGAGTGTAATGAAGCGAATTTGAGAAATAAATATTTTTCATTCTTTAATAGTAATTTTTGTAATAAATCTGAAAACACTTAATATTTCCGAAACGGTTGGAGATAAGTGTAGGAATTGTTCGTGAATTATGTCTAGAATTTTCTGGAGAATCAAAAAAATAAATAATATACAGGGGCTTGCTATATATTTTTTTTGATGAAAAAATGCGCATTTAAAAATATAAATCGCCGTGTCCAAGCGTTTTTCCCTACAAGCCCTCCTTTATTCGTTATCGAATTTATTCGCTCTTGCAGTATAGTTTCTTTGTTTTCGACAACTATTTACTTCATCTTCATCTATCCGTTCTGCTTTCAACGCCCAATTGCATAGCAGCTCTAGAGCTCAACCACCTTATCTTTTTCTGTCCGTTTTGGGAATACATTTTTTAGTTGCTTTTTAATGAATTACTTTTTTTGTTAGTTTTAAATAATTTTTGGTTGAACTATCTTCTCACATATGCTCTTTTTTTAAATCGGTTAAATCTTAGGAATGCTAACGTAGACTGAGTAGTACACGTAATGACTAGCATAAAATTCAGAAATGTAAGAGTTTCTATTTGTTAGCTGCTAAGTGACGGATGAAATAAATATATAGCAATAAATACAATAGAACCTTTAAAATAGGTTCTCTTATGAGACACGATTGTAGTGGTAAAAACGTTTGTATATGTATATCCCTAAATGCTCACTACGCTAACAACTCATTTATTCGAAATTTTTAGCATTTCCTTAGAAATTCGAGTTAACCAGGTTTTATTGTATCAGAAAAATCATGTGTCTATAATAACAATATTTATTATAGAACTTACATGTTGCCATCGGACGTGTAGAGTCTTGAAAGTTTACGATGATCTGTTATTAAATATCTGCGCTCTCTATTCTCTATGATATTGAATATAGAGAGGAACCTATTGTGACCGACGTCGATGTCGAAAAATAAACCTAAGTAAATATACCAAGTAGTAAACTAATGTAACTAAAATATATAGCCACGGAAAAATGAAACGGTCGAGAGAAAAATCAAAGTTGAAATGTTCGATGAATTGTGAGAGTCACATTTCCTTAAACACTCCCAATCCCACTGTCACATCCCGTCACACTAACTGATACCCCACCACTCCCTGTAGGAGAACGTATAGTATGAACGACCCCTTACTGGAAAAACCTTACCTAATTATTATTAGCCGTAACTTTATGTCATACTAGAACGAACAACTTATTAATTTACAAATTAAAAAACAAACAATTTTAAAACATTTCGGATATTTAAGACTATTTAATTAGTTTCTATTTCGTAAAAAAATCGATATAGGACTGGTCGTGATTACTGAGAAACCCACTAAAATTCCCTGCTACTTTTTTATTAGCATGGTCAACTTGAATCAACCCAATGACGAAATAAATGTTTGCCTTACCAGTAGGTATACAGGTAACCTATACCAAGATGAAAGTATATTAAAAGTAATGAGGACAACGCTGAGTAAAATTGTCTCTACTTTTGCACATAAACTAGCGGACCCAACTTTTGATCTGTCCAAATGTGGCCGGGTTCAGCAAATGTTCTTTTAGTATTAGAATTCAATATACTGTATACCAACGTGCGAAAGAAAATCGTCAAAAATCAAAGGAATTCCTCTTTGTGTGACCTACCTGGTCGAATTGTGAATCTAAACCATCCAGGTACTCACCCAAATATACACAAAAAAAATCGTTAAAATCGTTCCAGCCGTTTAGGAGGAGTTAGAGCCCGATCATCCAAAGCCCCAACCAAACATACACAAAAAAATTATTAAAATCCATCCAGCCGTTTAGGAGCAGTTAAAACCCGATCTTTGTGCGACTTACCTGTTCCAATTGTGAATCTAAGCTATCCAGGAACTCACCCAAACATACACAAAATAAAAATCGTGAAAATCGTTCCAGCCGATTGGGAGGAGTTAGAACCCGATCTTATTGCCACCTACCGGATTAATTGTGACCCTAAACCATCCAAAGACCCACCCAAACATACACAAAACAAATCATTAAAATGGTTCCAGCCGTTTAGGAGGAGTTAAATCTCGATCTGGTGCCACCTACCGGGTCCAATTGAGAATCTAAATCATCCAGGGACCCATACAAACATACGGAAAAAAAATTCGTTAAAATTGTTCCAGCCATTTAGGAGGAGTTAGAACCCGATCTTAGTGCCACCTACCGGATTTAATTGTGAACCTAAACCATCCAAAGACCCTCCCAAACATACACAAAAAAATCATTAAAATCCATTCTGCCGTTTAGGAGCAGTTAAAACCCGATCTTTGTGCGACCTACCTGTTCCAATTGTGAATCTAAACTATCCAGGAACTCACCTAAACACACAAAATAAAAATCGTTAAAATCGTTCCAGCCGTTTGAGAGGAGTTAGATCCCGATCTTAGTGCCACCTACCGGATTTAATGGTGAACCTAAACCATCCAAAGACCCACCCAAACATACACAAAACAAATCATTAAAATGGTTCCAACCGTTTAGGAGGAGTTAAATCTCGATCTTGGTGCCACCTACCGGGTCCAATTGTGAATCTAAATCATCCAGGGACCCAACAAACATACGGAAAAAAATTCGATAAAATTGTTGCAGCCGTTTAGGAGGAGTTAGAACCCGATCTTAGTGCCACATACCGGATTTAATTGTGAACATAAACCATCCAAAGACCCTCCCAAACATACACAAAAAAATCATTAAAATCCATACTGCCGTTTAGGAGCAGTTAGAACCCGATCTTTGTGCCACCAACCAAGTCCAATTGTGAATCTAAACTATCCAGGGAGCCACCAAAACATACAAAAAAAATTTATTATAATTGTTCCAGCCGTTTAGGAGGAGTTATAACCCGATCTTAGAGGCAGTTACCGGGTTCAATTGTGAATTTAAATCATACAAAGACCCACCCAAACATACACAAAAAATTCATTAAAATCCATCCAGCTACTTAGGAGCAGTTAGAACCCGATATTAGTGTCACCTACTGGATCCAATTGTGAATCTAAACCATCCAGAGACCTACCCAAACAAACACAAAAATATCATTAAAATAGTTTCAGCCGTTTAGGAGGAGTTAGATCCCGATCTTAGTGCGACTTACCGGGTTCAATTGTGAATATAAACCGTCCATAGACTTATACAAACATACACAAAAAAAAACATTAAAATTCGTCCAGCTGTTTAGGAGCAGCTAGAACCCGATCTTAGTGCTACCTAGCGGGTTCAATTATGAATCTAAACCGTCCAAAGACTCATCTAAACATACACAAAAAATTCCATTAAAATCCGTCCAGCCGTTTAGGTGGAGTTTGAACCCGATCTTAGTGCCACCTATCGGGTCCAGTTGTAAATATAAAACATCGAGAGACCCAGCCAAACATACACAAAAAATTTCATGAAAATCGGCCCAGCCGTTTAGGATTCTATAAAGGATATACAGACAAACATTCTCATTTATATATTAAGATTAGTAACAACGCAGCCATCGACTATTGGCAATGCATAACAGTTCATTGGAAAATATTTGAATTAAAATTTACATTTGATTTTAAAGTTGACCTGAGGTAATTGATATTTTTGTCCTTGTGAAAAGAACAAAGGGACATTAAATAAACAAATTTTAAGAATTATGAAATTACCATACCCACATTTAATTTCTTGTAAGAGCGTGTAAAATATAAAGTAGGTGCTTCAGCAATAAATTTTTACGATATGCAACAAACAATTCATGTGTCCCCAAAGCATGCCTATGATATAAATTTTTGGTCCCCAATATATACTGAATATATATGAATGACCTAAATATTTAACGCATAGATTGAGGACTGTCCAGAAAATTTTCACTTCATATATGTAGCGCATAGTTTCAGGACCGTCCTTAAACTATACGTAAGATATAAAAAGTCTAAAATATGCATTATTCTTAAATATTGGCAATAAATTAAGTATACATAAGCAAAATTAGTTTTTCTTTAGAATATTTACCTCTTATATGACCTATATATGCAGAGAAAATCAATAAAAAAAGCTGTCCCCAAAGTATGCGTCCCACATGTATATATATATATATATATATATATATATATATATATATATATATATATATATACATATATTTATGCATATATAAACAAACCTCGTTCGTATTATAGCTTTAGATTACTCCTATTTGATAACAATTTTATATCTTAACCGAGATGAAGATACTTTAATTTTTAATCGAAAGTCCTCTTTGCAGATAAACCTTGTCTACAGTTAATACAAATTGACGTAGAATGATTACTGTTTATGTTTTATATGTATTAGACCATGTAAAAATTATGTTTGCGAAGAATTTTTTTTCTCTTAAAATTATGAATACACATTGTAGTTTCATATTAACTGACACTTATTTTGATTAACTCTTCTTATTTATAATTTACCGCAAGTTCCTAATAGTTAATACCAGTAACTCAAATCTTATAATACCGGAGACTCCACCAAGACATAGAATGTAATAAGAAAAAAATAGGTAAAAAGTTTTTTGCCTTTCTATAAGAAACGATACAAGCTATGTTATTCGAAAAAAATTTCTGACCATTTTGAGATATCACGGAAGTAATCCAACCTTTTTTTCAATTCGTCCCACGTTCCGAATAAAATTTTTCAAATTTTATAATAATACCGGCTCCTCCACCAAGGCATAGAGCATATGTGAATAGGTAAAAATAGTTTTTCCCCATTTTTCTAAGAACCGGTAAAAGCTATTTTAATGAAAAAAATATGGGACCACTTCGCTATATCCCCACACAGGATCCCGTAAAATGGTCGAAATTCCTCGAGCCGTTTCCGAGTAATCGGTGAACAAACATAAAAAAAAAAAAGCAACATAGATACAGACGAATTGAGAACCTCCTTCTTTTTGAAGTCGGTTAATAATAAGGAGAAACCTCTACCTTTAATTTTGGGGGCCAATTACAGAATTAAATGGAAAATATATCAAATGAAATGGCTCATTACGACGAAAACAAATATATTCTTTTCATATTTTTAAAATAAATTAATTAAAAGATATTAACAAAAATATAAAAAAATGTACCCACTCCCCCCCCTTATCTCCGACCCCATAAACTGGAAAATTTTGAAAAAAAATTGATGTATAGCCCCTCACCTGAACTTTACTGGAAAATTAAGGAGAATCCCTTAATAGTTATTTTGGGGGGGGCAAATTATAGAATTAAATGGAAAATTAAAATTAAAATTGTTTCTAACCCATAATGTTATATATCAAATGAAAGGGCTCATTATGACGAAAACAAATACATTTTTTCATATTTTTAAAATAAATTAATTAAAAGATATTAACAAAAATATAAAAAAATTACCCATCCCCTCCCCTATCTCCGAAACCATAAGCTAAAAAATTTTGAAAAACTGGAAGTATAGCCCCTCACCTAAACTTTACTGGAAAAATAAGAAAAAAACCCTAATATTCATTTTGGGGGGCAAATTATAGAATTAAATGAAAAATACAAAATTATAATTGTTTCTAACGGGTCATATAATATATCAAATCCCAGGGCTCATTATGACGAATAGGTACAAATATATTTTTTTATTTTTTTTTTAATTGAATATTTTAAAATATATAAAAAAATATTTAAAAAAATTACCCATTCTCCCCGTTATTTCCCAAACTCTAAGACCTAAAATACCTAATTTTATTATTTGGCCTCCAAATAATAGAATTAAACGGAAAATAAATTACTGGAAAACTGGATAAAAGGCTCATAATGTGAATTACAAATATATCATATTTTTAATAATTTGTTTAAAAGATATTAAAAATATTAAACATCGACTTAATTCCCACTTTAGAAACTACACTATTTAAAATTTGAAAAATATATTTTATTTATATTTTTAAATAATTTGAATAACAGATTTAATAATTTATAATTTAAACTTTGACCTATTTTGCCGTTTTTCTTCCAATCTACAGAGCCTCGAAACTCAGACAGTAGATTATAAAAGGCATTTCTGAAAGTTTATAAGTAAAACAAAACTTTAATGTTACTTTTTGGGGGCCAAATTAGAAAATTAAATACATATGTATTGTGATAAAAATCAAGCGAATCCTAAAGCAGATAAAATAAAAAGTCTATGTGTGGAAAATCAAAGTGTATATTTTTTATAAATTTAAAACGCTTCCTTTAAAAGATATAAGGGTAAGTATAAGAAAATGCACTCATTCCCTGCTTGTCTGAAACTGGAATATTCGAATCTGGAAGGTGGTACGGAACCCTAAGTATGCGAGTCCAACTCGCACTTGACCAAATTATTTGTTATAGTGTTTTACACAAACTCACCTTTACTTTCGTTGAAGATGAATCTTGGTTGATATCAAGGAACTTCATGGCTTCAAACGCAAACCAATTTGAAATGTAAACGGGATTGCCTAAAACAAAAATGCTACAAATGAACGGCAATTTATTTATAGTTACATTAATTTATTCATTATTGTGTTGGTTTTTATGAACTTATGCAATGAGTGAATCACATGGGACACCCAGTACTATATGAAAATCAACATCGGAAATGTGTAATCTTTAAAGTACTATTGCATGGATTGTCATCAAAAGTTCAGTTTTCATAACCATATATAAAATAAATTGTTAATTAAAGATTAGATAATATGCAGAAAAAAGCGGTTTCGCACAGGCTAGACAAATGGGCGAATTTGACGTAATTATTTTGAAAAAATTTTCATTTGGTAATTTTAACATCCTATATTTTTTATGGCTACAATGGCGTCTAAAAATACATTACATGTTTTGAGATTTAATATGAAAAGCTACACATTTTTTTTGTTATTTGTAATTTAATTGCTCATATTTGATATTTTTGAAGTTTTTGACATTTCAACTTTTTTGACATTTTGACATTTCCGATGACATTAACATCTTTAATATTGTTGACGTTATTAATATTTTTGACATTTTCAATGTTCGGCAGTTAAACAGTTTCGACATTTTTAACATTTCTGGCAATTTTGATATTTTAGAATTTTTTGACATTGTTGGCATATTAGACAGTGTTCACATTTTTGTCTTTTTTTTAACATTTCCCACATTAACATTTTTTAAATTTTCTATATATATTTTGTCATTTATTTTGGAACTTATTTTCTTCATAAGTTTGTGTCTCACTTAGTGTCCCCCATTTCCCCCATTTAATATTTCAATTTTCCCAAAATGACGAATCACCTACTACTTTAGTTAAAGAAAAGAATCAAACTGTTAATTATCATGGCTCTATTATTTTAGGTTCCCTAAAAATAATATTTCAAAATACGTGTCATGTAAAGACATAAAATATTTCGTGGGTTCCCCTACAACTCCCGTTAAATCAGGTCGCTGTAAAATCATTTTTGGTAGAAAACATCACAATCATTGTTTTTCTCGCATGCTATAAAAAAACCTATTGATAACATGTAGTAAAGTTACTCACGACAGAAATTATCGGCTTAAAACCTAAATAGGTAGTAGACGATAATCTGAAAAAATATACGTGTGTGTCGAATTTACCAAACGATTACATTATTTTCAGAATATTAATATTCACTTGGACCCTGTACAACAGCAATTAAAAACTTGATTTCGATGATACCAACAGGTAGGTACATAAAATTAACAACTACTTTATGTAGAACTCACAACCCACAAAACTGAAGACGCTAGCTAATATTGACGTACAAACTGGAGTAACACCTTCCAACACATTAATTTAAGATTAAAAAACATTTCATTTTAGCACCAAAACATCGACACTGTCAATGCTTTTCTATATGGCTTGATCCTAAATCATCAATAACAAAATGAGTAAGAAGAATATGAACAGAAATGTGCCTTTAACAAAGAAGTACTGCTGCTATTTAAAATTTTTGAAGCTGCGAAAATAGTGCAATTTTCCGCTGCACGATGTGAAAACAGTATCACAATAATTTTCCGAGTTTACCTTAACTCCTTGCTGAATAACAATCAAATTAACCTTATAAATCTCTGATAGTCCCGCAGACATCATTTTACATAGTTACTTAACTAAACTTTCTTGGTTGAAGGATATTGTGCATTTTTAAAGGGATTTATAATGATTTCTTTTCGTCAGTAAACCATATTTTTATATCTCTCTACTATTAAACTGTCTTACAAGGTTTCTGCACCTTAAAAGTCTCCCAGCTTTAATTTCGTAAGTTTAAATGATTATTCGAGTAATTTCGGTCCTCTTGTGTGCAATGCTTAGACTAGGACAAGGAGTTCTTTCAGGGCTAACTACTAAATTCTGAATACGCAGAATATTTTTAATAAACCCCATTAGTTAGGTAAATCAAAATAATTACAGCGCAATTACCGTGCTAGCATTCTTACAGTTGCCCTTTCCCTTCGGGCCTCGCAATTGATTGTGAGTGAAATTTTTCGCTAAAACTTTTTGTTTCACGCGACAGAAAATTGTAGCAAGATTTCCGAAAATTAAAGTTTCACTACAAATTTTATCGTAGTTGGCTAGCATCATTTTCGCAGCTGTCAAAATTCTAAATAGCAGCAGTACCCAGTAATTAGCCTTTAACTTGTTGTAGGTAAGTTTTTTTTCAGATTCTATTGAACCACCTCTCATTTTAATCAGAAATATTGAAGATTTCTGAATCCTACCTGCAAAGCTACAGAGAGTGACCCAAGAAAGTTGCCGCATGTTTTAAAAATTTCCAAAGTTTGGAAACGTTCGGCACTTTTCTAAAGTTGAATTTAAAAATATGAAGTCAGCACTGTGATACCATCAATTGTCTCTTAAAGAAGACTACTTTAATTAAAATCGGTCTATAAATAAAAAAGTTATAACATGAAAATAATATTCCATTTTTGTTTGGTAAACCTTATAACTACACTGAAAATCCTACATTTTTTAGTGTAGTTAAATTAAGCCAGAATTCAATTTTTTCTTTCAACCAAAATTTTTTGATATATGCAAAATGTATAAACTAAATGTAAATACGGAGATATTGCTACCTGAAATTTCAAAAATGTCCACACACGACATGGTTTTGCAATAACATAGATGAAGTAAATTAAGTAAACTGTACATTGGGATGGTGTAAGTAAATCGTTATCCATTCGCATGCATTTTGTTATAAATTAGTAAAATCTGCAGACCGGAGAGGTGTAGATTATAACCTAGTTCACCCTGTATATTAACAATTTAGAATCTAAACATGAAATTTAGAAAACAATAATATCCAAAATAGTTGCGAGTAAACCATATGCATACCTATCACACCAGAATATTTTTATGTCCCATCAAAAAATAAATTACCTCCGCCATTGGCAGCGGCCTCTTGAGTTTTCTTCATTCGACTCTTCTCTCTGCGGTATGATCCTCTCAAACTGTCCACTTTCCTTTTAACTTCACCGACATCAGCATCCAAAGATTCTGCGAGCATTCTCCAGGCTTCTTCTTTCCTCTGAGTATTGTGAAACGCCTTGTCTTTGGGGTTCCACAATATTTCAAACTTTTCCAATTCACTAATCAACATCAGCGACTGTTGCTGATCCCAGTTCATAGTCGTCCGGACTAACGGTGGAGGCGTAAAAGTCATTTCGATTCCACAAACATCCGCCAAACACACGAGCACAACGTCGAAATGTATTCAGTTGAAAACATTCGTAAACACGTACACAAACATTTCTTTATCGTTGTCGAATTTTTCCCTACGGAATTAAATTAATTCATCATTATTGCACATCACTTCAATCTTTTACATTTTCAACTCGAATATGTTTCTGTTCGGTGTAGCAGAGTACGTAGACAAACGCGCGTTCGTGCGTCACATCGTTCGAAAACCGATAACACGATCGAGGCCGAGCGCATGCGATGCGCCCCGCCTCGGGTGTTGAGTGTGTACAGAATAGACCGAAGGCGGACCGCACAAACGATTCTGCTCACCGTTCCCTTCGAATGCGAAGGTAAACATAATGAACAACACGAAAGCACGCAATCACGATATGTAAAAAGCAGTGTTGACTCGTTATGTTAGGCGGATGTATCATTATTGATTTCAATTCAATTTTTCTTCGTTTATTTTTAAAGCGAAGGCGTCGTAAGGGAGGCCCAAACTTATACATATGAAAATGGATGAATGTGGTAATAAAAAGGAAAAATTGAAATTACATTTGTTTCGCCAGTTCGTTCCAACCGACGCTGCTTGATCTTGAAATACCCCTACAACTTAATTTCCTATGTAAGAAAATGGGACTAGTTTATATATTAAGAGTCTGTTCGTTTATACAAAATCATTAAATTATAGTAAATAAACAAATATAACATCCAAATAATATATAATACCAGCACAAAATTTGCTTTTCTTTCTAATAAATTCCAATTTTCTATTTGGATATTTTAAATTACAGACTTCTCATAAGTCAGAGAACAACAAGAAAGGGCAAATTTATGAATGAAGTTCAAGATGTGACCCCTTTGGCGCTGGCGTAGAAAGAGGATATGATGTGAACTTCTCAATGTAAAATAATATCAATCTTAAGTTACCGGTTTTGTCATTTTTATACCAAGGTATGTAAAATATATTTTTTTCTCTGAATCCTCTCTCTTGCTACCTTAGCGGCATCCTAATTTAATACATTTCGAAGGACACTTTTTTAATATGTTATGGATTAAACTCTATTACAACAGCTATTTTAAAAATTACGCTGGACATGTTGTGATATTTAAAAAAATGTCTGCTTAAATAATGTTCCTATAATTTAGTCTGTTATAATTAAAGTGACCTTGTTATAGAGTGTTTTCGAAAAATAACAAATAAATTAATTATTTATGAAAGTTAGAGTTTTTCAAAAAATCCATTGACACGTTGATTTTGTTTTAAACAAAGGCACTTTTTGACATAGGACTCTTATTTGTGACGCAATCATTATTCGAGTTATGACATCAGCCACAATTTTTTTACCCAATTTCGACCATCCTAATTGAAAGAGCGTGTCATTTTACGTACACAGTAACCTTAGCGACCGAATATATTTTGTATTACTGACAGATCAAAACTTGAAATCGCATTTTTTGCTTTATTATAATTTCTTATACCCTTCATATCTTTTGTTTGGCTGAAGTGTGTTTGAGCTGTTTATTGAGTAGTTACTTTGTCATTTAACCAAAATTGTGACAAGTTTTTTTTTTGAACGGCCATGTCAACAGGCAAAACTGCCACTATTGGGCTAGCGACAATCCCCGATGGATGATGAAGTATCGCACTCAACATCCTCAGAGAGTGAATTTACGGTGCGGCATAGTCCAAGGAAGAATTCTTGGTCCCTATTTGTTTGAGGTGAACCTACCTGGTGCCAGATATTTAGATAAGGTGTTCCCGACTCCTTAAATAGGAAGAATGCGGCCGATTGAGTGGCCAACCAGATTGCCAGATTTGGCACCCCTAGATTTATTTTTCTGGGAATACTGGAATAGTATACGTTACTAGACCGGCAAATTTAGAAGAATTACTATGGAGAATGCATCATATACCTCAAATTTTTATCATAAATATCTAGCTTAAACGTTAAGAAGTATATCGTACAGGGTGTTTGTAACGGCTTTCATTCTGATTCATTTGAAGTTAGTTTCATTTCGAAACGAAGTTTTTCTAAAGTATTCCATTAGTGTATCGAAACGAGAAAATTGTTATGCCGGTGATCTTTTCTAAATGGTATACGGTTGCAGATGTGTGTGTGCGCTCGTGTGTGTATGAGTGCGCGCCTATGTGTATGTGTGCGTGCATCGAAATTTCAGCAGTAAGCAATGTAGGCGTTTGAAATATAGGGCGTTGTACATTTACAGTTATACAAGTGGGATCAAAAAAAAATGTGATATTGCATATATTGGAGTGTTGAAGTATAAGGTCGAATAGAATTATAGTTATACGAGATGATTCGAAAAATATTGTATTGAGTCGCACATAAGTAGTTACGTATACAAAGTGGTTGCAATAAGAGTGGAGTAAAGCTATATTTATAAAGAGTGGATCAAAAAACGTTAAAAAACCTGTTAAATAAGCATATGTTCAGTAGAGATATTTGAGTTATAGGGCGGAGAATAATTACAGTTATACAGGAGAGTTCAAAAAAACGTTAGAAGCTGTTGAATATACAGGATGGTTGAAATATAAAGTAATATAAGAAGTATAATTATAGTTGTACAGGGTGGTTTAAAATGTTATTTAGTCTGGAACATAAGTAGTTGTTTAAAGGAAGAGGTTTAAGTAAAGGTGGAGTAAATTTATTGTTATTCGGGTGTATCAAAAATTTATTATATGTGCATAACCAGATAAGATATTTAAATTATAGGGCGGGGTATAATATAGTTATAGAATGGGTTCAAATAATTTTAGGAGCAGTTGCATATACTAGGTGGTTGAAATAGATGTAAATTATATTTATACAATGTGGTTCCAAAATGTGAAAAATTTTGTAATATGGAGTAGACCATGAGCAGCTGCATAAAATCAATAAACAATAGAAAAATGGAAACAGTCAAAAGGGTGGAAAGGTTTTATACTTATACAGGGTGGTTTGCAACATCGTGTGGAATTGAATTATAATTGTACCCTGTTCAGAGAATGATAGACAAATAAGTTATATTGGGTAACGAATCCACAGAAGCATGTACAAGAAGGTTGCAATATAGGGTGAATTAGAATTACACTTAGGTATACAAACTGGTCCAAATAAAAAAACACATAAAAAAGTTGTAAAATATGAGGAAAACACAGATAAACAATACAAATTAGAGAGAGAATGAGAAAGGGAGAGAAGAAAAAGATAAAAAGAAGATATGTCAGAAAATAGTAATTGATTGCACATGGTTTCTAAACGGTTTTTATTTTAAGTCAGTTGAAGTCTGTTATTTTTTATTAAATATAAATTATTATTGAATGACATCAATTTTTTTTTTAAAGATAATATTGCTATTAAATATTGGAGTTATTTCTTCATTCTGCAAAAGATACGTATTTAAAATTCTGAAACGGGAAAGAATGGGTTGTAAGGCAATGTCGAAAAATTACCCAGGTAACCGATTTTCTATACAGCAATTTTTTACAAATATTCTGAAAGAGATGTCTAGAATATAATAATCCAGTATTCTATGTTGTGTTTACGTATTTGTGTTTGGAAACGTTTCAACTCCAAATCTGGAATCGTCATCAATCATTGTATGATTTAGATGGAGTTATATTAGCAAATTTAAGCAACGATACAAATTTTATTGTGTCCAACAATTTTATCAATGGCCCACAAGAAAAATTATATCCGATTTTACTTTCATATAATGTTATTATTTAATAAAAGAAAAATGGTACCCTGATGTGGGTATACAAATAAATAATTACAGACTCTTCACTGACTTTTCAGTTCATTCTTTCAACTTTAATAAACAATAAACTTTTCAAAAATTAATGACTAAAGAGAGTGATTAAAAGAACTATCATTACCTACCTACATCGCAGTCATTAAGCATAAGACGTAAGAATTTTCGTACTAAGTTACAAACAAGGCGATTTTTTTTAACTCATCGCAATACTTCATGTATTCGTGGCTTTAGTTCTATATAACCATGCATTTTATGTACAATTTGTTTGAAACGCCCCTAGAAATAAAAATCAACAGGATTTATGTAAGCTAAACAAGGGGCTAACCAATGGGCCCACGTCTATCGAATGAACACTATATGTTGTATGTTTACATAGTACGGTGTCCCTTCATGCTGAACCATATGCGTTCTCTTATATGCAATGGCATCAATTCTGGCGATACATTAACGTCCAAAAGAATTGTGGTTAGGTCTATTAGATAAATCAATTGGCCCAATTATTTCGTTATCAATAATGCAGGCACATGTATCTATGGATGCACTATTGGCATTGTAAATTGGCTACGCTCAATAAATTTGGATTCACTGTCAAAATTCTTTCCTTTCTACCCTAAGCAACTATTTTTACCTCTCGTTAAGTGGCAAAGACCCAATTTTTGCCCTTTAACACACAGGTCGCTAATAGTCCAATTCGCAACTACTCAAAATTGTTTCTTAAACTCGAATGGTACTTAAATTCGGTATGTTCTGCGTCCACAATCAAACTTGGCTGGTTCTAAAGAAGCGGTTGTGTTTAAAAATGCAAATTTCACGAATATAGATTTGTTTTCATGCAAAAATAAAAATTTATATTTATACATTTTTTATTTACTCGAAATACATTAATACAAATATAAATTTTGCTTCATAATCATTCCACCACTACTTATAAAATTATCATCTGAGAAAACAGCCCAAATCGATAGAAATAGTAATGAGAATATATAATTGTAAAACAGCAAGAGGAAAAGGGTAGGAGTAGTAATAAAAATATTTAAAAATTGAACAAGAAATAATAATTATTAGTGTATGTTAACTCTGATGTTGCGCATCTCATTTCTCGCCAACACTGTAGTGGAAAATTGCACTAACCCCTATACAACCCCATCTCCCTCTCTATCAAATCAACATACGAGCACCAATCAGCAAAAGAGGGACGAAACGGTACTTTGACAGCACCTCTGTTCCCGCAAGAGTGAGTTACCATAGAACAATGCTAGTTCATTTTTCTATGAGTTACCATATAACCAGCATCAGGCGAATATGAGAAGAATTCAAAGAGACCTAAAGAGGACACATATGACTCTGTTAAATTGTCGTCATTTTATCAAGAATTTCAGGACAAATTAGGTATCATTTACACAGATGAATATATGGAAAGTAAATAAACACATTTGTCACCGCCGACCAGATATTGTGAATGATGTTTACGCAGATTTTCATTGAAGGAAACTGCGTTAACAACTTGTAATTATGTTAAAACGTGAGTAAATGCAAATGTTAAAGCCCAAATGGTAAATTAGTGGCATACGTCGTTGAAAATGTTAACAAACAAATTGGCCATGGTGAATGTGACTTTGAATAAACTACCAAATGAACATTGTTCAGATCAACTTTCGTTGAATTAAGTAAATGACTCTGCTCAGATCTCAGTTTTCCCTACTTTATGAAGAGGCAAAACTGGAAAAATCTCCAATTTCATGGAGCATCATAGTCTTCTTCGAAATAGTCCCATAACTTAACCAGATAGATACGCTTAAATAAAGAAACGTGAAATTTGTAGCGAAACAATGTGGGACAATTTGCACAACGAAATGCGACCGCAAACATTGAATTTATTTTAAGAAATTTTGCTTGAAAGTTTATTATATTCCTGAAATTGAGATAAGAATATAACGTTTTGTCAACACTGATGAAGGAATTAAACGCCAAGAAAGTGATTCGAAGATTGAAAAAATCGCTGAAACAAAAATTCTATTTGAGTTCCTTTTTGAACTAGAAACACCAAAACAGAGAATACATTTTCTATATGAGTTTTCTGCGTTCCAAAACCAAAAGACCTTAATAATATTTTTTTAAATGTCTTACCTAGTCCCTTGCCAGCGGCCTCTTGTGATTTCCTCATCCGACTCTTTTTGCTCCGATAAGATCCCCGCAAACTGTCTATTTTTCTCCTAATTTCTCCAACATCAGCATTAAATTTTTCTGCCAGTTGCCTCCATGCTTGTTCTTTTTTAGGCATGTTGTGATAGGCCTTATGTTTCGGATTCCATAATAATTCCAATTTTTTCAGTTCGCTGAGCAACGAGAGAATCAAATCTGTGTCCCACGAGTCCCATTTGGCTGATATACCGTTCAAAGTTGTGGTTGTTTCACTTGTTTCCATTTCTGCGGAAGTAATACAATTCTGTATGTCAAAATACTAATAAGCAGTGAAATTGCAATCTTTTGCAAATTCAGTTTTCACAATGGATTTCAATACCAGACTTTATATTTGGAATCTATACAGTTTTGATATGTTTTACTCGTATTACGCTGTATAATTTACTGAAACAATCATTTGCTGGCTTCATGCAACCATCAGTCGAAAACCGATAATACGATCGAGACCGAGCGCAAACGAGACAGTGCGAGATGCCCGCACAAACGAATCTACACCAGGACCAGGCGAGAAGAACTGACAGCGAATAGAGACTGCATAACGATGCGAATTCCACTGTGCACTCGGGGTGAGCAGTGCTGGCTCGTTTGTATTATTTTAGTAGTTAATATCGAAGATAGCGTAAATACATGTTATTATTAAGGTTGTGGAATTGACGGGACAACAGGCGGATCCAGAGTGTGCCTCGGAGATTCGAAAGTATTATAATAAAAAAAAATGAATACAGATACAATAAATTGATAATATTGCAGAAACTAAGTACTCCAGTATTTGTTTCAAGCGCAAACTGCAAAAATCTGTCTTAATAATTAATTAATTTATTATTATTATTTTGCCTTTTATCATGGTGATTCAGCACCCAGATTAATTTTTACAATCTAGCAGTAGTGGACACAATTATCAAACTACTAGTAGTGAATCATGGATTCATTGCAACACAATATATTTGTGAACGGCGTGAAAAACAAAATATATAGTGTCTAAGTGTTTATTGGGAAATAACACCACACTTTAAAGGAAATTGCTGTATATTACAAACGTTTCGGGGTCTAGATCAGACCCCGTTGTCAATGGCTAAGAAACTACGGATTAAAAAGGTACAATTCCAAGATGTAAATTTAAATATTTGACAATGTTTATTATTTGATTTTTGACGTCAAAAAAATTTCCACTTCCAGTTAGTACCGGAATATATATAAAGGCCAACCGTTTAAGGTTCCGATCTAACCTCGTCAAGCCCGTAGCCAGGGGGGGGCTGGGGGTTCAGCTACTTCTTCTCTGTTAAACTCTAGTTTATACTTTAATCTGTGTGTAACGACAGTGTCAAGTTTTCAGATTCAACCGTACTGCACAGTTTTTTAAATATATTTTTTTAACATGCTTCTAGGCTGTGAGCGAAACTGTCCCCTTTAAATCGGGTTCGGTGAGGCTTGTGTAATTTTCATTATTTATTAATCATTTAATGAAGGTTTTAATTATTTAAAGAACATATGATTTTTCAGTAGTTTTTGTGGATTTAGCGTACCTAAGTCTCACCTTTTGTTGAAATTTCCAAGGAGTTTCTACCTTTTTACTTCAAATGAATGTTGGGTGAGTGATTTACGACTTTGACAAACAATGGAGGAATCAGCAGAGCTGTTCCAACCAGCGAAAAAAAGATACACAAGCCGTTTAACCGACGCAACATTCCCAAAAACGAGTTACCATTTAAAATTACGGGTTTTGACCAGTTAGTTATCGGTTATTTGTCAAGTTGGAACAAACCTAGTAAGTAAAACATATTGTGTTACTTCACGTATGATCACGTGTGGATCCAATTTTGGGAGAGGGATTGCCCACTCCAAGAGTCTCAAGGTTAGTGAATTCAACATTAGAAAGTGAAAATCTTACATCCACAAGCTTAATATAAAGTCATTTTTGTGAGTTTTAAACGAAAATCCATTATTTTAAATACAGTAGCCCAGAAAATATAATGTATCTGAAAGTCTAGCAAAGCTCTCCTCACTTAGACTTGAAATCCAGCAAAAAAGATGGTAAAAATATAAATTCTCAAATGATCGGATCGTTTTTCGCTCAAATTGTAACTGATGATGAAAAAACCCCAAAAATCCAGTATGCTGGCTGAATTTTTTTAAACTCATGTTATTTTCCCAAATTTGATATACTGAGGTTTTTCCTCTAGCTGAGTACAAACCCGCGGTGTGACTGAATATTTGATCCTCTATATTGGATTTTGTCAACCTACCACATCAGCTTTTAAGAATTTTAGCGAAAACACGAATTTTTATTTTTCTAGCTTTTTGCCGGAAAGCTGCCATATAGGATTTTTCAAAAAAAGCCCTAGGCTCCTGAAAGTAGTTAATCGAAGCTTAATTAATTGGATCATATGGTGATAATACAAAAAGTAATAACATGACAATTTTCTTCAGTCCATACATGCGTGTTGTATAAATTGGGGACACCATTTTTACTAAACATTTCTCTATCTACAAAAAGAATAATACTATTTATTTATTTATTTATTAAACCAAAAAAGTAATACATTGCTTAAACTCAAAGGAAACAATGCCATTACATCCTATAGAGGGATGTTATACCTGTACATAGGTTTGGTGTACTTAGAAACTAACATATTTAGAAAATTTACAAAAAAAATAAAAATTATAAATAGTGAAATAGAGAAAAAAAAAATTAAAAATTTAAAACAAAAAACGTATATATAACCTGTAGAACTATTATACCATTATTATTCACAAATATATATGTGCATAAAAATACAAACAACATATACACAATATACCAATATACACACCAAAAACTTCATTGATTTGCCCAGCCAGTTATATATTATACTGTAATGTTTTTATTTTCACACACGGGTTCAGTTCAGTTCTTGGATTTATTTAAAAACACAGTCCAACTCACTCTAATTTATTTCCACTACTATTTACAATTTATCTTAACTACACAATACGACCGTCGAAGACTGAATGCCTCCTATCGACAGCTGTCCATTTTTATATATTTCTCTCCGAATTGTCTGGTAAGTCCACGAACCATCGGGTAACTCTTTCATGTTCTGGAAGCTTTAAGGGAATTCCCAGTAACGGCAGCGGTCGGCTGTTGAGAGACGAAACATTTCGGATTCCCAGAAGCACCGGAATAATGTCCCTTCCACGAATTGGTTGATGGCCGATTGCACCAGCAGTCGGATGAATTCTCGTAACAATACCTAATCCACTCTTTCTTTCTACGTTTCCAGGATTTCGTTTTCACATTGAAAATATTTTTAATACTGTTCGGTAATTGATTAAAGATCTTTACTGATACAAAGGTACTACTTTTAGTCAGTATAGACCTCTTTACAATGGGCAGTAGAATATTCTTATTTCTAGTTGAACTAGTTGAAGAATCATATTCAATCTTGGCCGATTGCACGAGCTGTCGGATCAATTCTCGTAACATTGCCCCCTCCTTAGGACCATTCCGTCCCGAATGTCCCAGAATCTTTCCCGGTGTGACGATCTTTACAGGACTCTCCATTTCGACAACGGGAAATTTGGTGGAAGTAAAAGTCAACGGTCTTCGAATCTGGGCTGCGAATATTGAGACAGCATACCAAAATGTCGATGCCACTGAATCGAAAGATTGTTTCCATCATACTTCTCACCACCCTCCAATTCAGTCCATCCAACCCGCAGGCTATCTTTGGGACCGCCAATTTCTCATCAGATTCTTTGCCATCATCACATTCCCCAATTCTACCAGAGTCTTCCAAAGATGGCTATATGTTGGCTTGTCCTGCGAAAATGTTTTCGTTACCAAATAAAAGATGTCTCTAGTACCCAGTGGTTGTTTATCTTCGAGATAAAGGACCTTCCCTACCACTGGGTCTTGCTCCCGTAGCTTCTGGAACTGGCCATACTTTTTTGCAAACACCTTGGCTATTCCTCTGGACAGGGCATATTCATTTGTCACCTCAAACAGGTCTCGGGGTTTCTCTCTCGTTACGTTGTGCTGCACTTTCTGCCCATCAGAGTACAGTGCCATAAACTGCTCGAAGGTCATCTCGTCATCGGGTGGTTGAATGCTGCGCACTTGGGCTTGGTCAACTTCGCTGTCCTCACTTCCGGCATAAGGTGCTAACCTGTTGAAATGTACCACCTTTGGTTTTCCTCGAGGTAGCTTCTTTATTCTGTAGACAACATCGTTGATCTTCTTTACTCGATATTTAACCGGACTCGTTGATGTATGTCGTCCATCTTTCGGCGTAACTGGCTGACATAGTCTTCACCTGCAGTCTCTTCCCCTGGGGGACATCCAAACTTCAAATCGCATGGTAGTCGTAACTCTCGTCCCATAATAACGCTTGCCGGGGTCTGACCCGTGGACTAGTGCACAGATGAACGATATGCCATTAGAAACAAGTGAAGATACTGGTCCCAGTCTCTTTGGTGGTCAGAGACTACCTTTGACAAATGGCGATTAATGGTTCTATTCATCCGTTCTACCATTCTATCGGATTGCGGGTGTAATGCTGTCGTCCGTTTGTTATTGATCTTCAGAAGTTTGCAGACATCTTGGAAAAGGGTAGATTCAAAATTTCTACCTTGGTATGAGTGCAACTCCAAGGGAACACCAAAGCGACTGATCCATTCCTTGACAAGGAGATCAGCAACGGTTAAGGCTTAATGATTCGGCAAGGCATATGCTTCGGCCCATTTACTAAAATTGTCCATCACCACCACAATGTATTTATTTCCATTCGGATTCAGGAAATGGACCGGCAACATCACTCTTTCGAAGGGACTGCCCACGTTATATTGCTTCATGGGAGCTTTAGGTCGCTTCTGAGGCCCATTACTTGCTACACAAACCGTACATTTCCGGCACCACTCCTTAACATCCACCTGGCAGTTTACCCAATAGAAACGTTCTCTCAACTTCCCCAAGGTTTTCGTTACTCCCAGATGTCCTCCAGTTGTACCATCATGTAGTTCTCGTAGAACCTCTGTTTTCTGTCGTTTCCTTCCTCTGGAGTTTCCAGGACGTGCTTGAGAAGTCCATTTTCTAGGATGAGGGAGTTCCACTGAGCCCAGTACGACTTTATGGTTGGTGAATATCGGAAAATCTCTTGCCACGTAGGTTTGCGGTCTTCTTCCTTCCAGCGGATAACTTCTTTTAGTTCTGGATCTAATTTTTGGTCTTTCTGGATCTCCTCAGGTTACCAATGGTCATCGACGGCGGTAGTTCTACAGAGAACAGCCCCTTTTTCTTCAGCCCGCTGACAATGTTTACAATCCTCAGGGCATGGTCCCCTCGATAAGGCATCAGCATTCTTATGGCTTGTTCCTGCGCGATGTTCAGTCTCGAAGTCGAATTCATACAACCGCTCAATCCACCTGGCCACTTGTTCTTCGGGGTTTTTAAACTGCAAGAGCCACTTCAATGCTGCATGATCAGTTCCCAGGAGGAATCTTTTACCATAGAGGTACTTATAAAAATGTTCTACCCCCTTTACCACAGCCAAAAGTTCAACGCGAGTAACGCAGTAATTCCGTTCAGGTCTTGCTAAAATAGCCAATCACTTTCTCCTAACCGTCTTGGATCTGCGAAAGCACCACACCAATTCCGACATTGCTTGGGTCGGTATCCAAAACAAAGTTTCCATCGGGCACAGGATAACTTAAGACGGGGGCACTCGTCAATGCTCTTTTCGGTGTCTCGAATAATGGCTGGCACTCCTAGTCCCACTGGTATTGTACGTTCCCCTCTGTGAGTCTAGTAAGTAACTTGGCGATGTTGGCAAATCCGGCTACGTACCGACGATAGTACGTGGATAACTCCAGGAAACTTCTTAACTGGTGGATATCTTTAGGTATCGGCCATTTCTGGACAGCTTTGACTTTCTGTTTATCAACAGCTACTCCCTTTGCGGAAACCACATGTCCAAGATATTGCACCTCTTCTTGGAAAAGCTGACACTTCTTCCGGCTTAACTTTAGTCCGGTACTTCGAAGTCGCCGAAACACATCCTCCAGGTTCTTGACGTGGTCTTCAAATGATCTTCCAACCACGATAATGTCGTCAAGATACACCAAGCATGTTTTCCATGAAAGCCCTTTTAACACTGTTTCGATCAAACTTTCAAACGTCGCTGGAGCATTACACAACCCAAACGGCACCACCGTGAATTGGTAAAGTCCTGAGCCGATGGTAAAAGCAGTCTTTTCTCGGTCTTCTTTAGCAAGTTCCACCTGCCAATAACCGCTCTTCAAGTCCAGGGTGGAACTTCTTCGATCCAGCCAACGTATCTAGGGTATCGTCTATTCTTGGAAGGGGATAGCTGTCTTTCTTTGTAGCGTGGTTTAATTGCCGATAGTCCACGCAAAATCGGGTCGAACCATCTTTCTTTTTAACCAAGACAACTGGAGAAGCCCAAGGGCTATTGGATGATTCAATAACACCTTCTTCCTCCATCACGCGGACTATCCTGTCGGCTTCTTCTCTTTTAGCTAGGGGTAGTCTTCTCGCCGACTGTCGAATAGGCTGAGCGTCCCCAGTATTAATTTTATGTCTCACCAGATCGGTTCGTCATCTTTTGCCATTACCTACATCGAAGATATCCTGGTAGTTCTGACTACAGAGGAAACTGTTGAACAATGGCCCAAAGTTGTTCCTTTCTTTAGCACAACCGACTAATGATTCAGGTTCATTTCTTACTGGCACAATCTCCTTGACCCGAAACAGAGTCTTCCCCAGTGCGACCCCTCTGCCTACATTTCCGTCGTTAAGTTCGGGATCAAATATCATTACTGTTCCAGCTTTAGCTTTCCAATCTAAGCAAGCATCTATAATGATTTCAGCTCTTTCCGGAACATTGACATCCTCTGCTAAGATGGCTCGCAGCATTATGTCATGTTTTCCATGAAGCATCACTTCTTCGCCATTCACTCGCAGAATTCCATCTTTGAAGTTTAACTGGAATCTCTTGGAACTCATGACATCTATTCCAATGATTATTTCGTCTTCGATGTCTGCCACTAATGCCCGATGTAGGAAGGTTGTGTTTCCCAAGGTCATTTCAACCACTATTTCACCATAGACTTTCGCTGCTTCTCCTGTCGCTGTTAGCAGTTGCCATTTTGTTGGTTTTATCATTGTCTCCAAAACAATGTTGGACCTTATTACTGTTTTCGTCGCACCAGTATCCAACAGCATTGCAAATTGTTTCCTATTAATAAGGTCATCTACGAAGACACTGTTAACATGGTTGCGTAGCGAAGCGACATATGCGTTTGCAGTTGGGACTTGTTGGTTACAGGTCGACGATGGTCCCTTTATATTGACCTTCTTTAGTTTCCCCGACGAGGAAGTCTGTACTCCGTTGCTCTCCTTCCAACGATTCGGGGCATGTCCTACCTGACGACACTTCCGACATCTCACTAGTCTTTTTTCGGTAAAGACTTCTATTATCTTTCTCACAGAGACTTCATCGTTTCCGCCATCTTCGGATTCTCCATCAACGATTCGGACTCTGGCTTGACCTCTGAAGGTATTTTTCGCAGCCTCGAATTCTTAAGCTCGAGTCAGTACATGTACTAATTGAGTCGGTCGAGCTAGGGTCAATGCTTGTCTGGCTTCGTGGTTCCGAAGTCCATCCAAAAATGCTTGCACTGCTAACCCTTCTATTACATTTTCCGGTGTGGCTGGATAGGCAAGGCGAACCAGACGGGCAATGTCAGCTTCAAACTCTTGTTTGATCTCTGGTGGCGATTTTTCAATTGGGAGTGGTAGACGTCCTCCAAATGTGTCTGACCATACCTCAGTTCTAAATGTTTGACCAGTTGTTCGTAGTCTTCTTGCTCCGAGGAATTCAATATTTGTAAGATATCTGTAGCATCCCCTCTTAAGGCTAGGCTTAATGCGATTACCTTCTCCTCTGCCGACCATCCGTTTAGCTTAGCTGCAGCCTCGAATTGACGACGATAATTAGTCCATGATGATTTTCCATCAATTTGGGGAGGTTTCATTTTGTGTCTTGTCCTCTCGTGGCCAATTTTTGAATCCACTACCTCTGTACTGTTTCTGCTTTCGCTTTTTGATTGTGTTTCTCCTCTTTGCATTGTGACTACCTGTTCTTTTATTTTGCTGATCTCACCCTCCATTATATGATTTAGCTCCTCTATCCGCGCTTCATTTTTGACTGACTCTTCGACCATTGTTCGTTTTAGGTCTTCCATCCGAGCCTCATTCTCGAAAATTTTCTCTTCCAGCTTTTCTAATTTTCTTCTAAGGATTTAGAATTTTCTAATAATTTGTCTTCCAGGGTTTTGGAATTTTCTTGTAATATTTGTAGCTTATCATCTAGGGTCTTAGAATTTTCTAACAATTTATCTTCTTTAACGACTCTTTCAAGTTTTTTGAATTTTAAAACAATTTATCTTCTAGAGCCTCTTTCATGATTTTACAATTATCTTGTAATGTTTGTAGTTTATCTTGTAAGACATCTTTCAAATTTTTAGAATTTTCTCCCATTTGTTTTAATAGCATGCTCATATCCCCAGTACCAGAAATCTCAAACAAATATGTATCGGGATCGTTACCTTCATTTATTAGAGCATCTCGCAGCCGTTGTACTAATTCACTTTTCTTTCCTTAATTTCCAAATCCCTTAACTCAAGTTCTTTTTTTAATTGTTTTCTGAACGATATTTGTGGCATATTTTCCAATGTCTAAGTACTTCTTGGGAAATAACACAACATTAAAGAAAATTGCTGTATATTCCAAACGTTTCGGGGTCTAGGTCAGATCCCGTTGACAATGGTTAAGAAACTATGGATAAAAAAGGCACAATTCTAAGATGTAAATTAAAATATTTACGTTTGGAATATACAGCAATTTTCTTTATTGTGGTGTTATTTCCCAAGAAGTACTTACACATTCTTTTTTCCGTCCGTCACTTTCAATTGGTCCAAACTCACATTTTTAAACATTGCCAATCTATTTATTTTTCACTTCTAAAGTTCCACAAATACACCCCACACCTGACACCACTGTATAGTTTTTATTTTCACACACGGGTTCAGTTCAGTTCTTGGATTTATTTAAAAACACAGTCCAACTCACTCTAATTTATTTGCACTACTTTAACACAACTATTTACAATTTATATATATATATATATATATATATATATATATATATATATATATATATGTTTTAGGTGGTTTCCGGGAATTCATCCGCGTAGTTGATAACTGATCCCTGCCGGGATCGATGGTAAAATGACGACGTTTCGGCAGAGTCACATCTGCCCTCTTCAGGTCGGTTCGCATAATTCTCGTAGCCTTCTGCTTTCGCTTCTAGTTACTCGAATACTCATAAGTAAGTCTATTGCAAAATTTCTTTGAATACATTCAAAAAAACAATTAACCAAGTTACATATCGAGATTTCAACTATTCCATCAAGAACTTTCTTCTGATGATTGGTCAAATATTCTTTATATTCATTGCATTGACAAAAAAGTTAGCTTCCTGACAGAAAATTTGTTAAGAATAATAAACAACCATGCCCCTATAAAAACAGTTAGAGTAAGCAAACCTCCGGCGCCATGGCTAACAGAAAACCTTAAGCTTATTTTAAAGGAACGAAACAAAACCTAGCAAGACTTAAAAAGTATCCTCAACAAAATAATAGTGTTCATTATAAAGAAATGAGAAATTTTGCTAAAGCATCTGTCCGCAGAGAGAATGCTGCATATTTGAAATTGTTGTATCAACAGCAGAATACATCTAAATTTTATAAAGCTTTAAAAGACTTTAAAATCCAAGAAAGTAAATCTTCCTATATTTCTGAACATCTTCTGGATGTAAATAAAGTAAATAACTACTTCTCAAGTGTATATAAAGATTACAATTCGAATTGCTTGCAATATTCACACTTCTATCAAAATAACAAAATAAAGAACAACTGCGAGTTTCAGTTAAAATTAATAGATATTTATGAAATTACTAAAGTAATACGTAGTTTTAAATCTAATGCTAGCGGTATTGACGGAATATCACTCCATATTGTGAACCTAAGTTTTTCCATTGTTGCTATAGTATATTTCATTTAGTAAATAGCCGTCTTGAGTGTGGCTATTTCCCAAACGGCTGGAAAACAGCTGTGATTGTGCCACTTCCTAAGGTACCTAATCCTAAAGATATAAGTGACTTAAGGCCTATTAGTCTACTTCCATTGTTTTCTAAAATTTTGGAAAAAGTAATATATTTTCAAGTGAATACTTATTTGAAAAGCAATGACCTACACTCCGTATATCAGTCTGGCTTTATGAAAGCACATAGCACAACTACAGCTCTGTACCATATCACTGATGACATCATTACAGCAAGTGATAGAGGATTGGCTAGTGTCTTAACTTTGGTGGACTTCAGCAAGGCATTTGACACCATCAACCACGATCTCTTAAACAGCAAATGTAAATATATAGGAATTGACATCCTGTCTTTGAGGTAGTTAGAGTGTTACTTGAAAGCAAGGGAACAATTGTTAAGAGTAGGAAACAACATCTCAAAGTTTATTTCTTCAGGAGTACCACAAGGCTCCATATTAGGTCCGGTTCTTTACCTAATTTACACGATAGATCTACCTAACATCATAACTGAATGTAAAATCCAATGTTGTACTGATGACACCCAAGTTTACCACAGCTTTCATCCACAAGAATATGAAGGAGCTTCAATATCAATTAATAAAGACCTAAAAATACCTTCATACGTATGCATTGAAACATGGGCTCAAACGAAATTGTTCAAAAACAAAGTCACTATTATTTTGTTCCAAGAAAAAGGGGGAATTTCTTTCTTCAAACCTAAAAATAACAGTCGCAATTGAAACAACCCAATTTACTGCAACTGCAGAAAATTTAGGACTAACCGTCGATGCAAACCTTAGATTCATCCAACACTCTACTGAATTAATCAAGTGCTGTTACTACAGACTGAACCTTCTTTATGTTAGCCGACATCTTATGACGAAACATATGAAAAAGAGATTGTGTGAAACTTTCATTTTCTCAAAGTTATCATACCGCAACATTATATATTTCCCATGCCTAGATCAAATTACGAAATACAGAATTCAATAAATTCAAAACAGTTGCCGTAGGCTTGTAGCAAACATAAGAAGATATGATCATGTTTCCCCAATCATAGTGGAATTAAAATGGCTAAAAACAGAGTCAATGTTTAAATATAATTTCATTTATTTTTTAAAACGAGTTATGGAATCCTCAGCACCTCTCTACCTGTCGAGAAAACTAGTTCAATTGAACGATATACATCAGGTGAACACAAGACATACAGATTCACTTAGAATGCCCCAACATCAAACTTCCCTATATCGACGGTAATTTTCTTTTAATGCTGTAAAACTATTTAATTCCATGAATCTTACTCTAAAACACCGTATATTCAACAAATCATTCAGAATCAGTTTAAAAATAGATTTACTAATATCTGATAGCTAGTGTTAATCTAATAAATTCTTTATTTTTTATACAACATTTATATAATTAAGTTTTTATATCAAGGTATATTAATTTTTGTTAGAGTGGAAAAGTGCACCTGAAAAATGATATATGTATGTGTATATAATTGTGTATATATGTCTCTACATTTCTATGTATATGTGTGTGTTTGTGTTCATATACTCGAGCGGACAACTGGTCCCAGAATATGCATGCAGGATACATATATATGTATATATATAGGTTTAGTTAGTAGTTAGTTTTAGGAATGGTTAAGTGTGAATGGCCTATGGCTAAACTTCGCCTTTGTACTTTTTAATGTGCAATAAAGTCGTATATTATTATATCTGCTTAAGTATACGACCGTCGAAAACTGAATGCCTCCTATCGCCAGCTATCCATATTTATATATTTCTCTCCGAATTGTCTGGTAAGTCCACGAACCATCGGGAAACTCTTTCATGTTCTGGAAGCTTTAAGGGAATTCCCAGTAACGGCAGCGGTCGGCCTGTTGAGAGACGAAACATTTCGGATTCCCAGAAGCACCGGAATAATGTCCCTCCTTCCACGAATTAGTTGATGGCCGATTGCACCAGCTGTTGGATTAATTCTCGTAACAATACCTTATCCACTCTTTCATTCTACGTTTCCAGGATTTCGTTTTCACTTTGAAAATAATTTTAATACTGTTAGGTAATTGATTAAAGATCTTTACAGATACAAAGGTACTACTTTTAGTCAGTATAAACCTCTTTTTATAAGGTGCAGTAGAATATTCTTATTTCTAGTTGAACTAGTTGAAGAATCATATTCAATCTTGAGCTCAGAAAAATGGTTTAAGATAGCATTATAAGAATACAGCTGCTTAAGGTTTAAAGGCCAATTTTTATTCAATGATTTATTCTTAAATATTACGTTTAATAATTTGTCTTGTATCCTTTGTAACAACATTAAGTTGTTGTTGTAAGCACCACCCCATGCAATATTTCCATATGATATTAAGCTATGAAAAAAAGCATAATAGATAAGCAATAGTGCTTTTGTATTCATAATTTTAGACAACTTACTAATTACAAATATTAGATACTTAGTCCTATTAATAATGTAATTGATATGAAAATCCCATTTTAGATTTTGGTCAAAATTTTTTCAATTCTCCTAAGCTGCTTATCCTTAATTTTAATATTACAAATCATAGGCACACTGTCACAGTAACAGCCAAACGTAATACATACTGATTTCTCAGCATTCAGCGTTAATTTATTATTCTCAAGCCATATTGCAATTATATCTAACATTTCATTCATGTGAGAAATTGCTTCAGAGCAAGTAAATCCAGTGGAAATGACTTCTGCATATGACACAATTGAACCATCTGTAAGTATTTTTAACAGGTCATTAACATAAATTATAAAGAGTAGCGGCCCTAGAATTGTTCCTTGTGGCACAACTAAATTTATGTTTCTAAATTCACTAACTACCCCTTTTGTTTTAACCCTTTGCTGCCTATTGGACAAATAGCTTTGCATTAAATTGTGTGCCTGCCCCCTAATTCCATAGCAAAACAATTTATCCAAAAGAATTTTGTGGTCAACTGTATCAAATGCCTTTGATTAATCCAAAAAAGCTACTATAACTGGTTTGCTTAAATTTAAGCTCTTATAGATATAATTAGTAATGAAACTTAATGCATCTTTGGTACCTAAGTTCTTAATAAACCCGTACTATCTTTTAGAAATTATTTTACTTTCACAGAGAAAATTAAAAATCCTGTGATAGATCAATCTTTAAAAAATTGTAACCAAGTTCGAAATCAAGGAAATTGGTCTATAATTCCTAGCACAATGCTCATCATCACCCTTAAAAATTGGAAAAACATCTGCCCTCTTTAACACATCTGGCTAGATTGCTTGCTCAATACATAAGTTAAAAATATAAGCTAAAGGTTCAGCAATATATTCTGAAATATTCTTTAATACTTGTAAATTAATACTATCAATTCCTCCTGTTTTTTGTTTCATTTTACTAATTATTATCAACATTATTTCAAATAAATTAGTAGGATACAAAAATATTGAAACTGAATTAACTTCAGACAGTGTTACATTCCCTCCTAATGTAGAATCAAATTTTTTTACTTAATTTATCCCCTACAGTACAAAAAAATGTTTAAGTAGTTAACAATTTCATCATCATTTTCAATTTTCAATTTATTTTCATCATCTTTTTATACTTTTTCCTAATTTATTATTAATAATTTTCCATAGTTTCTTAAAGTTTTGACTGTTTCTATCAATCAAATCGATTTCATACCTGCATTTGGCATATTTTATAACTCTGTCCAATATCTTTTTATAGTTATTATATTCTATTTTTAACTGATTATTAACAGGATCGAGTTTCCAAATTTTATATAGGTGCTCCTTGGTAATACAAGAAGTCATGATTGCTTTGGTTATCCAGTTACTTCTGGGTTTGAACTTGGAATCACCTGACATTTTCACTTCACAAGTGGCTTTATCGACACAATCTTTTATTTTATTAATCATCAGAGCAGTTGCTGCATTGGGGTCCTGCATTAACTGTATGTTCCAATTAATTTTACTAGCTAGAGTTTTCATTTTTTTATAATAAATTTTATTATAATTAATATTACCATGTTCCATCACATCTACTCCATTAATAACCAAATATAACGGATACTGATCGGGATACACTACACTCAATCTAATAGCCTGCTATTTTAATATGTTCGATTTAATGAACATGTTATCAATGCAAGGTCCCACACTATTTCCTTTATCAGAAGGTCTAGTAACATTAAGAAAACCAGGAGTGAAACCATTAGCTAAAAAATTCCTATTGTATATTATTAAGATCTAATAAATCAACATTAAAGTCACCCAAGATTATATGGTTTGTATTATGCTTGCTTTTAGTTAAGAATTCGTTTAAGCAGTTTACAAGTTCCAGTTTAGGCAGGTCATGACATCTATATATTGCAGATAGATTAATGTGTTGCCTACCATGAATAGATATCTTAGTATTTAAGATACTAAGTCTGCCTACCATAATTGTTTCAGTTGTTTCATTAAAGTTGCCTTTAATATAGATAACCACTCCATCCGCTTAGTTAATATCACTATTATTATAAAAAAAATTGTAACCCGGAAGCTGGTATAATTTATAACGTTCAAGCTTCCAAGTTTCAGTGCAAACAATGAGCATTGGTCTATATTTTAATCTATTGATTAGAATCTCCAACTGTAGAAAATTAACATTAAGCCTCCTTATATTGATACACATAATCAACTTATTAATACTTTGTAAATGATTGTTTAGAGTATCTTTTGAACTTTACATTATTTCGTTGCTGATTCAATAGCCAATTTGCAAACTGCATTCTGTCAGAAAATCTTGAACAGTCAGGGCATGTATTTATTGCAAATGATATGGATATAACAGCTGTTGAAGAACTTCATGTACTATTATTGCGATAATGTTGATAATTGTCAAGTGCTTGCTGTTAAAGTGTCATCTACAGCAATAAAAATATTTTCCTCTAATTGTAGCGTACGTAAGTTTCTCTTCACAACAGCGTCAGTATACTCTTTTTTCGAAACATTCCTAAAATACTGAAGAATTAATAATATGTTATTACCATATTAACTGGAATCGCCCACCACTCTCCCTTTGAAGCTGGTCAGCTCGGTGAAATGTCTCCTGGTTTTCGAGAGAGTGATTAAGAAATTTTTCGTTAACTAACTTTCTGGCTTCTAAAGCATTCCAAGAGGCATGATACGGTATTTCATAGTTATTACATGCAGGATATTTTATTAATAACTAAAATGCATATTATTTGCGAATAAGTCGAACTTTTAACGAAAACGATTCCTTAAATGGACAATAAATAATCAAAAGTACTATTTTTGTCTAAATATCTCACGAGAGGCAACACTTGCAGGAGATATAAACAATATGCCTTTTCCTTATTTAAGTGATATAACTGTGAATTGTACCTACTCCAAATAAGCGAAATATAGAGGAAAAAACATTTTTTATACCATTTGCATAAGCACATATTTTAGAGATTAGGTGTCGTAAATATGTTTCCAGTTTCAACAAATATTGGGGATAGGTTTGTTGTTTTTAAGTTATTAGGAAAACAATATTACCCCGGCTTTATTACTTAACGATAATCATTAGTCATAGTTAATTAATTTTATCTGAATTACCAAGTATGTTTCAACTAATTTTATTCTGAAATGAATTTTAAATTTTCAATTATTTTGAAGCTCTGTAGAGTTCAAAAATACTGCTATATAATAAGTACACCCTGCTTACTGATCTGTACATTTATTTGTTTCCTCTTGAATTTTTGAAAGTACTATAAACACGCCAACATTTTAATGTTGTGATAGTATCATTGAGATTTCTGAATTTTAAGTTTGTTCCTGGTACGGCGTTTTTGACAAAAAAAAAAATTAATTGTAGATGGGGATTAGGTCTTGTTTGTACCAACCGGATTATTAGCGCTGCTGCTGAGAAATTTCACCCAGTTAAGAGCTAGGGGCGTAAGGTGACGGTTAGTTTAAAAAAAAACACTTATCTACAAATAGTCCTTTGAATTATTGGAAATTAATTGACTTATATAACATTCAAAATTTGAGTTCTACATCTATAAACAAACACTATCTTGTTATTATTTAAATATGACACATAAATACTTATATATTTGATAATTTGATTATTAAAGTAAATATCAAACAACTTTTTGCGGGCAAGTGTACTTACTATAAACCAACCCGCACGTGGCACTACCATGGCTTAAAGATGTGCTGTTCTATGATTTCTGTCCGATCTGTGTTCTATGATTGCAATAAATTTGACATCCTTGACAGCGTCATTTGTCTCTGACATAAATGACATTTTTAAGGTTTTAAAACTGTGGTTTTAAAATTCCTTTCAAGAAGAAAAATTATTAGCATTGAATTTTGCCCTTCAAGGTAAATAATTTCTAGGGTAAGAAATTGCTTTCTTGCTTTTAAAGGTAATAGCAAGGGTCAAGGTGTGATTTAGTAGTGAGTGTTTAGTCATGTACACACCTACATACTGATAAAATAACTACAATTTGCGAAATGGCGCAAGCATGATAAATGCGATTTTTTTTAAAACGTATTAAATCCGAGAAAAATGAAAGATATACTGTTGGCTAGTTTGTCTATTATTGCATCGTTCTTCGTTTTGACACTTTTTGTCATATTTGGTAAAATGCATGCCCTATTTACGTTAAAGGTTAATGACATTGTTTTATTGTAGGTTGGTACGCCGTTTGGAAACTCATTTTATCCCGATTCAAATTCTTCACTGAACTTCTGAAGGAAGCTGGTGACTCTACTATAACTGAATTAAAAACATCTCGCAGCAAAATCAAGAAACAAAAAGACTGACCTTAGCAAAAATGAATATTAGATGTGCTAAACCAGAAGATCTTATGAACATGCAACATTGCAATTTGCTATGTTTGCCTGAAAACTATCAAATGAAATATTATTTTTATCATGGCCTGAGCTGGCCTCAACTGAGCTACGTTGCTGAAGACGAGAAAGGTAATATAGTTGGATATGTTCTCGCAAAAATGGAGGAAGACCAAGAAGATTTGAAGCATGGGCACATAACTTCTCTTGCAGTCAAAAGATCTCATCGAAGACTAGGTTTAGCACAAAAATTAATGGATCAAGCATCGGAGGCAATGGTAGAATGTTTTGATGCAAAATATGTTTCTTTACATGTTAGAAAAAGTAATAGAGCTGCCCTGAATTTGTACAAAAATTCTCTCAAATTTGAAACAGTGGAAATTGAACCAAAATATTATGCTGATGGTGAAGATGCTTATTCAATGAGAAGAGACTTGACTGAATTTGCCAAAAAAATTAAAGCTAAAAATGAGGTCAAAGTTGATGAGTGCTAATTGGTATGATTTTGTATGTATGTTTATAAAAAATCATTATATGTAAGTTTAATATTAAATTATACAAACATATAAATAAAAAAAACATAAATTTAGTATTAGTTTAGTACACATGACAAATTAACATTCATTATAGCTGCTTCCTTAGCTCATTTATGGGTATTAAATTAAATTCATAGTCATAATGTAATTTTGAAGGAACACTGGCTCTTCTAGATTAAAGATTCCTACTTTATGTTTCATATTTAATGAAAAGCTATTTCCCTGCACTTTGAAGAAGTGCTAAAAAATGAATTGCTGAAACCTAGGCTATGATGTATTACACAATTATTACTACTGAAGTTTTTTTGAATTAAAAAACGGCTAGTAACAGTGAATTATTTTGGAAAAATTGTTGCTGAAAATCAAGATACATTTTTCAAAAACAGGCAATTTTTTGGTTAATTTTAAAATCTGAACCAAATTTGTTTTTTTGCGTAGTATGAATATATTATTCTTCTACAAAAACAGTTGAATCTAACATTTTTTCTTCGTATTCTCAAAGTACTGAATGTTTCTCAATCTAATGTTATTTTATTGGTCCCCCCTCCCTTCTGAGAAAAGGTGGCAATAGAGTAATTTTCCCACATGACGAGCTGGTTTTGCACAGCCAGTCATTATGACTGTGCATTATTTTGTTTGCCCTCAGCCATTCCTACTGCCTTTCTGTCACATGGGCAATTTGGTCTATTCCAGCTTAACCGTATAAGTCATCAGTTTAAACACATTTCCTAACAAACATTACACTAATGTGATGCATAGTCACATACTAGCTTGATAAATAATATCGTAAACCAAATATATAGGGGAGACTGAGGCTATATGATAGTGGGGTAGTCTCTCATAGCCTAGGTTTCAGCAATTAATTTTGGCATAAGGAGCATCCCCATAACCCCCTTGGTTTCTGAGATGTCAGGCTAGCTATGCTAGCTTAACAGTCAATCTGGAATAGCCACCTTTTCTCGAGAGAGGAGGGAGCAATTCATTTTCTACCAGCATAATAAATTAGCAATAAATGATGGCACTGGTTAGATTTCGGCCATACGAAATGGATATTCCAGACCTGATTTTGAAAGGACATTGAAAGTAATGTCTTATGAAGGAAACCACAATAAACTGGAAGGCAGTATGTATGCATAAATTAATTTATTACTTATCATATTTTGCTGAAGAATAGTTACGGCACCTCATAGGGTATATTTATGGAATTTTAGGAAAAGTCCTTCATGTGGAAAACAGTTTATATATTTTATCCCAAATATGTTAGGGTCTAGGCCAGACCCAGTCATCTGCAAAATTTAAAATGTGTGCATGTGTCTCAATTATTTATAAAACAAGCTAAGCTCATCAGCATTAAAGTATAATTTCATGTTAATCCAGTTCAACTGTTTGAAACTATGAAATCAAAGATTTCTAATTTTTGGTAGTTTGCCTTTCATAATATTTGACTATTGTTATTTTTGAAGAACTCTATTGATAAAGCTATTCTGGTGTAACTCATTGCAAATTCCGAAACTTTACTAACTTTAATTCCTCATTCCATTCAATTAAAGTTCTTCTGTAATAGTATATTTTGGGTTCTTTAAAATGTATTAACTGCTGACTTTATACTGGAAAGATAGCTTTTGTTTAATTTTTTTCAAATTTCTTAATTATCAAACAAGTCTTGAGTAGTTTCACAAATCATTACTCCACCATTGTAGAACAGAACTGAGCTGATGCTGATGATGATGAGTCAAAGGTGTATGGGCTATTACAGGCAAATCCATAGGCTTGTGAAGTTTAACTTTCACTGGACAATGTAAAAATATGCTTATTTCATATGGAGAAGGCTTGGCATATTACACAAGAAAACAAATCCAATTAGGCAAGACTAAATGTATTGTCTTCAGCAGGTTCTATAAAATAAAAGGTCATAATTGTCTTACCCATATTTAAAAAATTAGTACCTGTATAGTTCTTTGATGTTTCACCTTTTGACCACACATCACATGGCAAATTCTGAAGTCAACGAAACACTATGTGTAAATATTTTTACAAACCTAGTGAATTACTATGAAACAAGCTTTATATATACCCTAACATTGAACTATTATGTTAATACTCATGTGATGTTCCAACAATTCTAGTTTTGCAAGGTTGGTTCTGTAATATATTGTAACGAGAATTCATCCGACAGCTGGTGCAATCGGCCATCAACCAATTCGTGGAAGGGACATTATTCCGATACTTCTGGGAATCCGAAATGTTTCGTCTCTCATCAGGCCGAAGAGTAGCCATTGATGTTGCCGGTCCATTTCCTGAATCCGACTCTGGAAATAAATACATTGTGGTGGTGATGGACTATTTTAGTAAATGGGCCGAAGCATATGCCTTGCCGAATCAAGAAGCCTTGACCGTTGCTGATGTCCTTGTCAGGGAATGGATCAGTCGTTTTGGTGTTCCCTTGGAGTTGCACTCAGACCAAGGTAGAAATTTTGAATCTATCCTTTTCCAAGATGTCTGCAAACTTCTGAAGATCAATAAAACACGGACGACAGCATTTCACCCGCAGTCCGATGGAATGGTAGAACGGATGAATAGAACTATTAATCGCCATTTGTCAAAGGTAGTCTCTGACCACCAAAGAGACTGGGACCAATATCTTCACTTGTTTCTAATGGCATATCGTTCATCTGTGCAGGAGTCCACGGGTCAGACCCCGGCAAGCGTTACGTCGAAAGATGGACGACATACACCAACGAGTCCGGTTAAATATCGAGAATGCCAGTGCCCGAATGAAGGAAGCCTATGACATCAGAGCCGAGGGCGGGGAATTCCAAGCTGATGATCTTGTTTGGTTGTACAACCCGCAACGTCGTCGTGGATATTCGCCCAGCCTACAAAGATCTTGGGAGGGGCCATACCAAATCGTGAAGAAAATCAACTATGTTGTCTACGGAATAAAGAAGCTACCTCGAGGAAAACCAAAGGTGGTACATTTCAACAGGTCAGCACCTTATGCCGGAAGTCATGACAGCGAAGTTGACCAAGCCCAAGTCCGCAGCATTCAATCACCCAATGACGAGATGACCTTCGAGCGGTTTATGGCACTGTACTCTGATGGGCAGAAAGTGCAGCACGACGTAACGTGAGAGGAACCCCGAGACCTGTTTGAGGTGACCATAGAATATGCCCTGGCTCATTGTGTGGCTCGAGATCTGCGGATGTCCAGAGGAATAGCCAAGGTGTTTGCCAAAAAGTACGGCCAGTTCCAGAAGCTACGGAAGCAAGATCCAGCGGTAGGGAAGGTTCTTCATCTCGAAGATAAACAACCAGTGGGTACCAGACACATCTTTTATTTGGTAACGAAAACATTCTCGCAGGATAAGCCAACAGATCTTTGAAAGACTCTGGTAGAATTGAGGAATGTGATGATGGAGAAGAATCTGATGAAATTGGCGGTCCCAAAGATAGCCTGCGGGTTGGATGGACTGAATTGGAGGGTGGTGAGAAGTATGATGGAAACAATCTTTCGATTCAGTGGCATCGACATTTTGGTATGCTGTCTCAATATTCACAGGCCAGATTCGAAGATCGTTGACTGTTACTTCCACCAAACTTCCCGTTGTCCAAATGGAGAGTCCTGCAAATATCGTCACACCAGGAAGGATTCTGGGACATTCCGGGACGAAATGGTCTTAAGGAGGGGGCAATGTTACGACAATTCATCCGACAGCTGGTGCAATCGGCCATCAACCAATTCGTGGAAGACATTATTCCGATACTTCTGGGAATCCGAAATGTTTCGTCTCTCAACAGACCGACCGCTGCCGTTACTGGGAATTCCCTTAAAGCTTCCAGAACATGAAAGAGTTTCCTGATGGTTCGTTGACTTACCAGACAATTCGGAGAGAAATATATAAATATGGACAGCTGGCGATAGGAGGCATTCAGTCTTCCACGGTCGTATTGTGTAGTTAAGATAAATTGTAAATAGTGGTGGAAATAAATTAGAGTGACTTGGACTGTGTTTCAATAATACTAACATACCAGTTCCATTGAATTAAGTGATATTAGAAAACAAAACAGAACACCTATCAACCAATCAGTGAATTACATATTATGAGTAGGATACTATAGGAAATCCCAATATGAATTTTGAATAAAACTGTTAATGGACAGTTTCTATTCAGATTCTAGAGCAACTTAAACTGTTCTAGTACAAAATATAATAGCTTTAAAATAAGCTGAATGAAAAGAAATAACTATCTTTACGGATATTTTAGGTCTTGGAAGGCACCACAGGGCCAATTAACACAAACAAAAATTGGAGATTATTTTTCGTCAAATTAAAGGTTATTGCTGTTGGAATGTTTGTATATGTACCTATTTTAATTTATAGGTATGTATTTTGAAGTAAATGTTTCTTTTAATGAAACATTTATTTTTAAATAATATTTGCTAATGTAAACATTTTGATAATTTGAACGACACTTGGTGTGAATTAGTTTACAGTATCGAACGTCTGCAGTATTTATTTTTGTAATTTTTTCATTTTTTGTTTATAATTAATTGAGAAATGAATTTTTTTGGTTGAAAGCTGTTATTTATCTATTATTAACCTAAATAATAGCTGAGTTCATTGAAGACAGAAAAACCTCTTACCTAGATTGAGAAAATAACATTCATCTGCACTTGAATTATATAAAAGTTACATCCAACTAATAATATAAAATAACTTTTAAAAAATATATTAACCGACTTCAACGTAAAACTATACAGCCGAAAATAATAACCAAACGTAACACTATACAATAAATAGCATATTCACTGTTCTTAGGTACCTACTACAAGGTATAGAATGTAAACAAAAAAAGTGCTAATTCTGTACCATATTAATTACCTACCTAGATTTTTTTGAAAGTGGTGCCAAGCAAACCTAAAATCCTGTATTGCTTACATATATGCTACTTCATCAAACACTAGAGAGGTAGGTAATTAATTTGTTCAAAATCAGCACCCTTTATTGTTACATTCTTTATTTTGTGTATGGGAACCTAACAACAGTGCATGTATTTATTGTTTTGTTACCTTTTTAGGTATTTTTTAAATATTGTCGTTTCAGCATAACGTTAATAGACCGAACAAAATGAACGTGGTGCGCGTTGACTTAATAAGCTAAAAATGTGTTTAATTAAATTAATTACTATTGCTTTGATCACTTTACTTTATAATTTTGTTTGCTATACTGAGCACCCGTTGTATGATAGCACGTAATAGCAGTTTAGAGTTGTCACTCAGTTTTCTATTAGGCCTGAAGTCGATGGCATATTAAATGTTCGGTCATCCAAGTATTACATCTTTTCATGTAATGCAATAATAGAAACCAACCTTGAATCTTCTTTAATAGAATGCAATTTTAAAAACTATAGAAATCGGTAAGGGGTTTTGGACAAATCGTCCAATATATTAGGTATTCCCAAATTTCAACCCTTTACGTATAGAATTCATGAATTCGTTTCTCAAATTTGAAACTTCACCAATCCGCATGTACACTCTATCAAACATAAAACATTTTTAAAAAAATATATAACCGACTTCTACCTATAACTAAAAAGCTAAAATAATTGTAACAAAATACAACTCTAGCAAATAAATAACAAATTCAATGTTCTTAGGTACCTACCCAGGAAGTAAAAAATGTAAATATTAAAAGGTGCTCATTCTGTACAAATTAATTACCTACCAATCTAGTATATTTTTGAAGCCAGTGCCAAGCAAATCTAAAATCCTTCATTGCATACTTATCTACTAATTCATCAAACTTGATTGTTGCTTGGCACCGACTTCAAAAATATACTAGATTGGTAGGTAATTAATTTGTACAGAATGCGCACCTTTTAATATTTACATTTTTTACTTCCTGGGTAGGTACCTAACAATATTGAATTTGTTATTTATTTGCTAGAGTTGTATTTTGTTATAATTATTTTTAGCTTTTTAGTTATAGGTAGAAGTCGGTCATATATTTTTTTAAATGTTTTATTTTCAACTTTTTAGTTTTTTTTTGAACTCAGGTAGTTTTCATTCTTTATTTTTTATTTTGTATGTATAACCTTAATAGACAGAACCAGGTAACATCGAAAGCCTCAACATTACACAATGATACTTTCTCATTTAAATTGGCAGGTAAATCTTTACGAACAAAATGTACTAGTACGCGTTGACTTAATAAGCCCAAAATATATTTATGCATTATGGACTACGCCATGAAATCTTTTTTTAACTTTTTTTGACAACCCTGTATAACTATAGATAATTCCACTCCAACCAACCATCCTGTACATACCACTGCCCACGGAGTATAAATTTGTTAGCTGCCTTCTGTAAACTATAGGACGGAGTAGAATCCATCCCATATTTACGGAGTCAAATCCGTCCTCTATTTCAACCATAGTATATAACTCCTTGTGTGGGCTACCCCATAAATTATTTCATTTTTAACATTTTGTATTATCGCCCTGTGTAATATTAATTTCTCCACACTTTATGCAACTTCTTATGTGCTCTAAAAGAAATATTTTTTTAATCACACTGTATAAATATAATGCAACTCCAGCATATATTTCAACCATCCTGTATATGATTTGCTTATGTCCACATCATAACAGTTTTTTAATCGCCCTATATAATTTTAATTTCACTTTTTTTTCCAACATTTTGATACCGCCAAACGTCCAGTCCACCCTATATTCCAACCATCCTGTATATACGGTTGCCTACGGACCACTATCATTCTAGTCCGTCCTATATTTCAATCTTCATATAAATGCAACTCCTTCTACCACTTTACTTTGTGATTTTGTTTGCTATAACTAAACACCCTGTCTATAAACGCATCAAATAGCAGTTTAAAGTTTGACATGTGTTGTCACTGAATTTTCTATTACGCCGGGAGAATGTGACAACCAAAAGCACCGTCTTCGCAAAATGGAAAAATTAACATTTAAATAGGTATTTGCCTGGTATACAAACAAAACGAGCTTGGTACTCATTAATTTAAGGAACCGAAAATACTATGCTTTACTACCTATATGCTTGAGATGTACATGTACAAATTTTCAAACTCACAATTAAAACTTCCAGTGCCTAAAATTACCGCACTATTACGTTGGAATTAAAATATTTATGAGGAAATGTCCGTTATGTCATTTCGATGAAATTTTTGATAAGAATTTTGGAATTTTCAGCGATTTTCTGCAAAACTGCAAGTTGCACGTCGCAGAAAAGTATATGAGATCACCTAAAGATCTTCCTTAATAGATTAAACGTTAAAAAACTATACAAATCCATAACGAGTAATCGAAAAATCGAGTAAAATATTAGGGATATTGGTCGATTTCCATGCACGCATGTGTTCATTCACAAATTTTATCACTTTATCAATAGAATTCTTTTCCAAAATTTGAAGTTTCACCAATCCGGATATATACTTTATTAAACAAGACCATATTCATTCAATACGGTGCACCACAGGAGAAGAAATCAGGCAACATACATACAAAAAAAAGCGAAAAAAATATACGCGACGAATTGATAACCTCCTCCTTTTTGGAAGTCGGTTAAAAACAATAATTCAAATACGTTCACAACCGGAGAAGAAATCCGCCGGTTTGGAAGTCGGTTTAAAGGTAAATTTAATGGTACAAATCAATGTGTCATTAAAAATAAAGAAAACACTCTAATAATATTGTACCTATTTTTACATATAAGGTTTTTCTGCGCTCTTTAAAAAATTTAAATATTAGATGGAAGGTATTGACAGAATGTAAGACGCTAAACGATTAACTTCGTACCTTAACTATGCACGGAATGTATGGGTTTCTACAATTCACGAGCTGGTTTTCAACAGGGTTACCACTTTTTTTGAGGGAGACAGTATTTTTTCATGAAAATTATTGGTACTTTTTGATAATTTTTGATATAATTATAGGAATCTGAGCAATTTAGATTTTTATTAAGGGTAATTAATAATTTATACTTAACTGATTAAACTATTTTCCTCCGCGTTTTGTATTCATTACGTAAAAGCTAAAGTTGCAGCAATGTAGAGAAGAAAGCGAAGGCTTTTAAATATGTTTATTAAATTTGGGTGCTTTTGACATGCATATCAGATTTAACAGTATTTTTAGATACACCGAGTATGATACACGGCTGGAAGAGCTAGTAAGAGATAGGGCATCTTCTTGTCCTTGGAATAAGAAATCCTTTCAAAACGCGTATGAGCCAACAAAATGTCAAGAGCGACGAAAAACCACGTCATTAAAGAGAATGTCCGGGTTGTCTATTAAAATTTGTATTTGGAACGTAGGCATGATGCTAAAAAAGAATCAGATAGGCTCTCGATAGACATTATAGGAGTCTGTGAAATACTCTGGACCAATTAGGGTCAATGTTTAATCAACGACCACTAAATATCGTACTAGTAGCGAACATGTAAATGGGGTGGACATTATATTAAATTAAAAACTAGCCAATTAGATGTGTTACAAATTTTGTCCCACTACCTGAAAGATTAATGCTTATGGAAATTAATTAATTTTCCTATTAAATGTAGTGGGGAGTACACTTCCGTACGGCCGACCAATCAGTCATCAGAATTGAACCATTATATCCAGAATTAAGTAAATGCTTAAAAAGCTTCAGAAAAGCATCATAAATTTAATGACGAGAGTACTAACATTAGTCAAGGGGGATCTGAAGAAGTAATAGAACCTTTTGAACTTGGCGAACGAAATGAAGCCGGAAAGCGCTTGTTTATATTCTCAACAGACTAGTAACTGGCAATCACCAATAGACTTTTCAAGCTGCCTCGTAGACTTTGGAAGTTGCCTGTATATTAGATTCAATTGGTTAATTATCACTTATCAGAGTACAGCGATGGTATCAATTCTCTTGATTTTCTTGTTTGCACATAACCACTCATACCCTCTCATCTATTTCCTTGATATTTCTGGTACTATATTTTCTAAGCTAAATACATTAAAATTAAAAAACAAAACCCGATTTGAAAAAAATACAAAATTAACTAAAAGCCAAGAAATAGTATTTTACTAACAAATAAATACCTATTTTGAAATCGGTGCCAACATATAAATGAATAAGTTTTTAATAACTAGGTAGGTCATCATCATACAGCCACTCGTTCGTTGTTGAACGTAGGCCTCTCTCTGTTTATTCCATTTTATGCCTATTCTGAGCTTTTTGGATCCAGTTTCCGGCTACTCTTAAGATATCTGGGCATATAGTCGGTGGCCTTCCTAGACTTCTAATTAAATCTTTAGGTCTCACTGTAAGATCAGTTTTGTATACCTCCCATCATGGATTTTATTCTAGTTGGCACACAGTTTTTAATCGTTGCAGAAACAAATAAATATTATTTTTATTTGTTTTTGGTTATTTTACTTTTGAGTGTTTTTTCAAGCTAGATTTTGTTTTCTCTTTCAATATATTTATATGTATTAAACATCCACTTTATTTTTCAACCCTACTCCTCTGTCTTAAAATACACTCGAATGATAGCCGATCGATTGAAACATTGCTACTAGTACCCACCCTGGAAGTGGAATAAAAAATATTACTGTTTGTAGTATTAATAATTTTATTTGAATTTCAAAAATACAATTTAGAATTTAAATCTTGTTATTAGTGGCTACAACTTAAAACTAGATCTAGGCAATGTACAATTCATAACAATTTTTGGTCGTAATTATCTTGAGAACATAATATTTACAGTGGAGTTTTTTTCTTATTATTCGAATAAAATTACAATACTATTTGGAGTCCAATACATTATATGTCCAAACAGTTAAGAATACATTTATATAGTCTAAACATGAATTTCTAAAGTCGTTTATGGAGTAACAATTTTCAAAATGTTTTTAGGTGAAAATTTCTATTATATTTATATAAGGGGAAAATTCTGCGTTTGGTTTACTAAAAAGCTTACATTTATAATTTCGCAATTTGATGCCCTTTAGGGGCAAGATATTAAGGGGAGTAAAGCGGGGGTTCGTTACACTGTGTTGGTAGAGTCTTGAAGAAGTCAAATTGTAAACACGTTCAAATTGGAATTTATAAAACTGATAAACGAGAAAATATCTGGTTTTGAAACAATTGCGTGGTAATATTTCTTTAAAAATTATGTACCTACTATTAACTTTGAATTTCAAGTTAATAACACAATGCTCTTAAAACTAAAGCTTTCATGTGAGTTCAAGCCTCTACCGTACAAATTGGGGACTACATCGATCCAAGAGTGTAAATATATATTTGCTACATATTCTTCTTGAATTATATTTCTTAGCTCATGGAATAAACCCAATTTTGCTTAAATCCACTTTTACGAGTATTAACACTTTAAAAACTTAATAATTAAATTTTCCCATAATATTTAAATTTGTTGTAATTTAGTTTGTTGTTATATTGTCTCTATGAAGCCATGAAGTTCTAAAAAAATTGTTCATTTAACAATTAACCACTTTCTGTTCATTTCACTTGCGAAATTCCCGCAACAAATTTGATAATAAATATGGTAACAATCTAAATTTTAAAATTATTTAAGAAACTTAAGCTTCATTTCTTTTCTCACTTCACTTACAGGCTAATTTGGTAACAAATATTACACTAATGGAGGCAATTTACGACATACTTTAAAATCAGTACGTATACATTTTTGTTATTTTTTTCAAAAAGTTAACGACTTATTCTGAACTGTTTTTAGCATCACGATTCTTATTAATTTCAGTTATAGTTATTTAAAATAATCAAGTTTACCTCATTTAAAGGTAAAAAATAAAAAAATGAATCATTTATTCAATCCCGTTTGAAAATTTTCTCGTCTTAAGCCTGTTCAAAATAAATATTACTGTAACAATTTTTTAGCATTTTCTAAATACAACTAGTTATAAATTATGTAGTAAAAATCACCAATTTAACAAAGTTAATGTAAAAATGCTGGAAACTTTATTATTAAAGCTGATTGTAAAAACTGCATGATTTTTTAAAGGTACAATTTAAAACTTATTAGTTATCCCATATTCTGCTTAAAGCAATATCCCATCTGTTCTACATAAAACTGACTAGAGCCACACAATGAATTTTAATAAGCCAAATCCTTGTAACAACTCATAAAAATTGTTTTCATCAATCAAAATAAATTTAAACCGTTGATACGATATTTTAGAAATTTTGTTTAATGTAGATATTTATCACGATTACTAAAAGTAGTTGATGAAATTGATATGAGTTAGTGGAAACAACCCACTCAATTTACATGTGCGCCACCCTGACGAAACATAATAAGTACGTATACACTATAAACTTTTTTCGTTTAAAAAACTTTAAAAAATCATCATTACTGAATAATGACAAGGTACTTTAAACTTTAAAAATCCACATTTGAATAATAAAGTTGCGTAAACAATAAAAAATTATTCTAAAATCATTGGATAACATAAAAATTGAAGAATATGTAGCAGTCTCTTATTAAATATATTTAAAAATTTTAATTGTATATATTGAAAATTTTCAAAAGACGGCAATGAAGACAATATTAAATTTTTTCGAGAAAAATTTATGAAAAATATGCTGTAATACTGAATTTGTGATACTAGTTTCACCACCGTCTGCTTTTTAAATCTGAAAAGTGTTAAAAAATAATATCTAATTTCAAAACAATATTAATTTACACAAAAATAAAAATAAAACAATTAAAACTATCACAAAATAATTATAACCTTAAAAGGAATAAATTCTTGCAAAATACTTTTTCTTACGTTGTAACATATTTACAGTTTTATTTCGAATCATTTAATAATATTATGTTATAAAGAAAGATAATTAAAGTAAAAAATATTGTTTTAAATCAAATTGAAAACTAAAATTTAATTGAACGCAATAGGATATTTTATGAAATTTAAAGGCATAAGTTGTCACTCATCTGCACAAAGTTTTATGAATTCAAATCGTTTTTAATTTCATACAGTTAGATAATTGGAGAGTAAGGTACATTATTATGATGACTTGCTTGAAATTAATCTGAAAACTGGTAAATTAAGTTTAAATAAATTAATTTTCAACATTTTAGTAATAGATTTATACATAAAAACTAAATAATCTGAATAATATTTAATCAAACAAAATTGTATAAAATCAAAAGTAGACATTTATAAAAAAAAGTAGGAAAAAATATTTTATTGCATTTATTGCTTTTATTATTGCTCTGTTTTATATAGAACAATATAAATGTTTTTCGAAAATTGATTGGGATTATCACAAAAAAATAGTATTTTTTAAAAACTGCAAAGAAATTTTGTATGTTTTTCGTCATGACTTATAGATAACTTTTTAGAAGAAATATGGAAGCCTTCCTTTAGCTTGAAGCAAGCCCGTAGCCAACACCCCCCTCCCCGAAATTTTTGAATTTTTGTTTTCAAGATTCAATTTTAACCAATTAACCACCTTTTTCATAAGAATAAATATTTATACAATTTTATATATCCTGAAAATACATGAACAACAATATAAATTTTGCACTCCTAATCAACCCATCACGAATCAAAAAATAAAAAATTATCAGACCCACCCAGAATAAAATTCCTGGCTACGGCCTTGGCTTGAAGTATCCTCTGTGCAGATAAGTAACCATAATAATAAAGATTTATACTTACTTACTAAGTCCAACACTACTTCTCCAACATATAAAATTTCTAATTATTGAATGTCTTCTGAATAAGAGTGTTTGAAAAAATACGTACATAAGCTTGAAATAATCACTTGTCGAGAAAAGTGATCAAAATTCATAATCCAAAGTCCTGAGTGTTTTCCATATATATAATGTTTTTTTTACCCCAACGTGCTTTTTGTTAACTAAAATATCAAGTTTACTTGGATAATTAGTAGTGGTAATCAAGAAATGGCTAATATACCTAATTATGTAATTTTGCATAATTTTCATGATTTCATCAACTCAGAGACGTTTTGTAAGAATTTTTAACAAAAATTATTTCGTAATTTTTTGTTGTTTTGTTTGAGAATATTTAACTGCTGCTTTAATTTTTATATGTCAACACTGAAGTTATCTGATGTAAAATTTGTTATTTGTTGTGATAAACAAAAGTGACAGAAATGAAGTAGACAGTTCAAATATAATTTAATTTTGTAGTAAGGTCAGTCCAAAAGAAAATGGTATTTTCGAGCAATAATTTTGTATCATTTTCGATCAAAAAAAGTGAAACAGAGTGTTGGGATAATCCATCACCAACAAAAACAACTATTTATCGGAGTTATCAACAATTTAAATTTGGTAGGAGAAGATTAAGCACATTTTGCACGATCACTTGGTGTAACAAAAATATATTTTGGATGGTTACCGTAAATTTTGATACAGGGTCAGAAATATAAACGATTTAAATGTTACAAAGAAATACTCAAATGATTCAACTTAGGTACGACCGATTTTGTCTAAGATATCTTAGTGGTGATGAAAAGATATGTATACCAAAAAAAAAACGGAAACAAAACAACAATCCACAAACCAATAAATGATCATCTGCACCAGGACAATGCATCCTCCCAATTAATTAACACTACTAATGGTGAAAATAATGACACATTCTACACATAGCCCTGTTTTTTCAAGCCCAGAAGATGCATTTGAAATGTTCAAAAGTAACGTGCTGAACGGGGGCTATCTATCGGTTGGAATAAATGGTAGATATATCTGGTTTATTTGCATGCGTCGTAGATAGTCAATGGAAACATTTTGAAAAGCGCTAAAGCCACTTTTAAATTCTAAGTATTTTAGTTTACATTAAAGCAGCATTCCTTCTAGAATATTGGACGAAAAACAATAAACCGGAACAGAATATATTTTGAAGCTGGTTTTAAAATATATATTGCCCCAAATTAAATATATATGATAAGTTTTACTTGTTTTCATATGGTCTTTTTTACGTCTATAGTGAAAATGTTATAAAATAATATTACAGGATCATCTAACGAGAAATTAAAAAAATCTTTGATACATTTTTTGAGAAATGTTAGCGTTGACAAAACAGTATAACAATTTACATCGGCGGTCAATGTATTGTGGCAGTTTTGTTTTGTTTTACTACAAAATCATTTTGAGTTGACAAAATCTCACGAGTATATCTACAATATTAAATCTTCCCTTCCAAGTTAAACACTTAGTGTTTAATGTTTTACTCGATTGAGAAAAATATTTTATTTTCACTTACATTTCTCCAAGGCACTCGTTGTGCGTGATTTTAGAATGTAACATGAGGTCAAAAAAATTTCCTACCTTATTTTCAGCATGCATTTATGAAGAAGACATCAAAAAGACATTTAAATTATGAATATATGTCACAAAGAAAGGTAGGCAATTTTTATGTCTCATTTTCAACTTACTCTTATAAATTGAAAACACTGAATATAAGTGTATATATTCCCCTAGAAATACAGTAAGTACAGGTAAGGATTCGGATTATTGATTTTCATTTTTGAAAACTCCATTTAATATGCAAATTGTTATAAAATTATTGTAACTGAACCAAGAATTTCAAATTATAAGACTACTGTTTTCAATTTATAAGTTGTCAACAAATTTGTGCAAGGACATTACACTTTCCCCATCCCCTTGTGCGTGTGTGTTTGACAAACGAACGTTTGACTTTCATTTTTCCACCAATTTGTGCAAGGACTAGAAACTCCATTAGCACTTAATCCTAGCATCTAACTACTTGTGCGTTTCTGTTTTGGATTCGGCTGCGTCAAATTAAACATCGTTTTTGTGGTTTATAAATGTTAAATAAGGTTGCTTAAAAATGAGATATATGGTATTGTATTATTTTGACATAAAAATGGATACACACAGTCCCTCAATCTAAATACCAAAATTATTGGGGATAAATTAATGAAAACGTTCTAAAACAAAGAATATAATATTTATTTAAATTAAATATATAGTTATCAAATCTGTTAAAATTATTGAAGTCTATTAATAAAATATTGTCTGTGTTTACAGACCGTTACCACATAAAGGCGATAAATTTCGTAAATATAGATGAAACGATTGCTTTAATCTACTAAAGTGCCAGTCCATACAAGTAAAATGCAAACAATGTGAAGAATATATCTTGTGGATTATTCTGTTGTTATTTCTGTGAATGGTTACTTATTTTTCATAAACCTGTATATAAAAACATTACTTTTTCCCTTTGGGTTTTTTTAATAATTTACTTTTATAACGCTTAGCTGTAACAAAACTAATAGCAAACAAAAATACTGCAAATGATCAATGGTATATCCAATTGACTACGCGCTTGTCAATTAGGTATTCCTAAATTTTGACAACAATTTATGTGGAAAACTTAAATAGTTCTTGTTATGCTATAAATTAGTATATATTAAATTTGAATATAATTAAATATAAACATTGAAATAACCAACAACATTTTCCGTTTGTAACTTCTTGAAGAATAGAGTGATTAAAGTTTAGGAATCGAAAAATATTAGAAATTAATTATAAACAAAAAAATTCCGTCCCCTATCTTAAACAAGCTAATTCTTTTAATTCAGTGCCAGGAATGGAAAAATAGTTGATATTTAAACATGAGGTTAGTTTTTCCAAAGCTATTACAGCATTTGTTAAAAAAAATTGTTAGATATTTTTCTTTTATAGTAACGACATTATTTAAAGTTATGCCACTGTTGTCAGTACCAAGTACGTTTCCAAGTAGAAGATAAATGATTTTCAGTTGTTTAAGCTTATATTCTGAATATCTGACAATTTGTTGTGTTGGATTGGCTCCCTACGCATCTGGTACCCTATCATATGCAATTATTGGTACAAATTATATTTCTTCTCCAGAATATAAACAATTTTTTTTACTAAATATATGAAAAGGTTTCCACGTTATGAATTACAAAAAGAGTAGTCAAAAGATAATAGTTGACTTATACTAAATTCATACTTCACGGATTCACGGATTATTTTCTAACTAGAATGGGGAGTGATCCTTAGTGAAAGTACACATTAGGAGTTAAATCGTTTTCATCCCTGTTTTAACATTTCACAGATACGGAACTGGTAAATTGATTCTCATACATACCGGTAAATAAAACCACGGTCACTTTTAGCAGACAAATATTATAATGAAGAATTTATTGTAAAAGTATTTGTTAGTTTTCAATTACGGTATGTATGTCTGTACTTTGATTAATCGAATTAAATGATTTGTGTGAAACGTTTTATGTAATTTTTTTATATAAATGTCGTTATGCAACTAACATTACTTATAAATTTCAATTAGATTTTCAGAAATTATGCAACTAAATTATCACAATTGGTGGTGGGGGAAGGAGCCCTCTGCCACCCCAACCTGATAAACCTGCCCTCCTCTAGGACAACTTTTTTGCTAATTTTCCCCCTCCCTAAACCAAAAGCTGAGTACGCCCTTGTATAGGTCGCCAAGTAAACTGAATAGTTTTATCGATAGGCTTTGTTAGCATAATCCTTTTTTTTCATACAGCAAACATATTTGGCAAGTAACTTAAATTCGTCAAAAATTCTGTAATATATAATCAATCACCAAAAATATTTGACAAGTGAAGAATCAGAATAAGGTATGCAAACACAGGATGGAATAGATATACATATTGAAACGAAATTAGTTAAAAAAGTAGTACTACTAAAAAATAATTTATGTTGACGTTACATACAACGCAATTTTGACAATCAGAATTTTCTGGAGTTTTGATTCTACATGACATTTTTATAGAAACACTTGACAGATAAACGTTTATTTTTCGACAATCAAATTTTTAGATAAAATTTTTGTTTTCCTCGCTCTGCACTTCTCTTAAAATCGTACCTCATAGTTTTTAATTGTCAGTTCTTTGAATTTAAAATAATATTTAACATTTTGAAAAATATTACAGTATGGTCTTAAAGTTTGGATGTTTTTTTATTACATCTAAAGTCACGTATCACATATGTATTTTGTAACATTATCGAATATATTTTTAAGTTTGTGTCAAAGTTTCAGAATTCTTATAATTATATCAGTTGCAAAGACAACACCTGAAACGTAAATACTTTATTTTCAAATATTTCAAATAAAATTTATTCCAACTCGTTTTAGTATTTAGTTCGAAAATTTTGCTTAAAATGTGATTTAAAACATCTTAGGTTCTTAGCTTTGTTCATACACTATTTTTTAATTTGCAATTGTATGCATTGAAAAGAAAACTTTTACAGAAATAACAACTTACGTGCATTTTCAATTAATTTCTTTTTCCAACTGTTTTTAATTGAAGTTATATGGTTCATTTTGGAAAAAGATCCCCAGATTTAAATATCCGCCTTTTTGCGTAGTGTTTGTTAATTTTTTGTCCAAGGGCATTTGTTATAGCAGATTTGGATATTATGATGGTCCTTATATTTTAGGTAATTTTCCGAATACAACATCCGAAAGCTACTTATTTATTGTTTGTCATTGTAAGCACCTAAAGGAAATTTTTGTCCTATATTTTCTTTTCCATATCAGAGATTTTTTTTAAATTAAAATGGTTGTTGTTAATAGAGATGTGCAAAAAGATTACAGTTTCCATTAATTCAACCAATAATAATTTAAGGACATTATTGCATCTATGTTTATAGTAATGTTCGACATATTTTTAGGTCATTTTTCTGAGTGCAACACCTGAAAGCTACTTATTATTCGACATTACTAAGTACATAAACGAAGTTTCTGTCATATTTTTTATATATTTTTTGTGGAAATTTTTAGCATGTCTTTTTTCCAGATGATAGAATGCTTGTCCATCACTCTTAACCCACAACCTGGAGGACCAGGTAATTTTCTCTTGGGGTTTTCTTCCCCTACGATTTCTGAAGTCAATCTGCTGTCGGGTTTTTGGCGAGTATATATCTTGGAAGTGTAAAATTATAACGGTTGTTACTAAGCTGTAGAATGATTGCAGAATATGTATGATTGTGTTTGTATTTTTGGTTTAATACAATATCTATTTAAATATTAAACCAAATTTTTGGTTAACATTCCTACTAATATCTGTTTATAATAATGGTCGTCATATTTTAAGCTATTTACCGAACATGAGTTCGATAAATAGCTGAAAGCTACTTAGTTATTATTTCAGTTTCAAATTCGTACCTAATATTTCTTTGCCTCATATTTTTATGTATCGTGTTAGACAATTTTGTTTACAATGAGATATTTGTGGAATATTCTTATAAATATGTGTTTAGAATAACGGTCGTCATATTTTAGGCTATTGTCCAAATGCTACTTAGTAATTATTGGAGTTTTTGATACGTAATACAGGTTGTGTCCTAATTTTGTTTGCAATGAGATTTATAATTTTAATGGATTTTATTAAAATTTATTGATTGATTACATTTTTTGTTTGAATCAATATCCGAGGTGTTTATTTTTTTTTAGAAATTACTCATCCGAAAATCTGTTTACAGTATCTAACAGTTGTCATATGTGAGGTCATTTTCCGAATGCAATATCTAAAAGCTATTGGTTATTATTTGACAAAAAGTATTAAAAATTATAACCGTTGTTATTAATACAAATGTGTGGAACGATAAACTACATTAGTACAACCGATAATTTATGAACTTCCACCCTGTTTAATGCAGATTTTTGTTATGGAAAATGTATATATGTCTATGATAATGGTCGTCATATTTTAGTCATAATCCGATTACATCTGAAAGCTTATTATTTAACAGTTTCAAATGCCTACGTTATAAAAGTTTTCGTCGTACCTAATTTTTGTGTCTGACTTATAATTATAACAATTGCTGTTAATAAAAATGTGTAGAACGATTACAGTTTTTAATTAATACAACCGTTAATAATTTATGAACTTGTGTTTATGACTCTAACTCTAAATTAACGAATACAATAACACGAAAAACGCCATTTTCGTTTGATTCGATATCCGGGGTATTTAATACATTTTTTTTATGAAAAACATACAATCCTGTTTTTACACTAATGATCGTTCATATTTTAGGTCATTTTCCGAATGCAACATCTAAAAGCTACTTATTATTCAACATTTTTGTCGTACTTTTGATGTGTCATATCGTTCGTTGTGTTTGCAATTAGACTTCTAATTATAATAGTTTCTGTTAATAAAAATGTGTAGAACGATTGCAGTTTCCATTAACACAACTGATAATAATTTCAGAACATTATTGCTTTTATGATAGAAAAATATTAACACCAAGAACGTCATTTTCACTTTATTACATATCCAAATATTTTTGTGGAACACTCCTACTAAAATTAATTTATATTAATGGTTCTCAAGGTCCATTTTCGAATGCAATGTCTGAAAGCTACTTAATAATTATATCAGTTTCAAATATGTACTTCTTGTAGAAGTGTTTGTCGTGTTTTTTGTGTCATTTTTTTTATAACTGTTTACAGTTATAAACAAAAATGACACAAATAACTATTAAGTTGTATTTGAAATTTCCATAAATAAAATAGTAAATAAGTTCAAAAATTACTGCTGCAACACCTGAAAGCTACTTATAACTGTTTAACAGTTTCAAATACGTTATAGTTTTTGTCATACTTATGCGTTATTTTTGTGGACATTGTTTGTGATTGTCGCAGTTGTTATTAATGAAAATGCGCATAATGATTATACAGTTTTCATTAATACAACCGATATTAATTTAATTAATTAATATTCAAGGTATGTAATAAACCAAATTTTTGTAGAACTATTCTACAAAAATTTGTTTACAATAATAGTCGTCGAGTAGGTAATTTGGAAATGCAATGCCTGAAAGCTACTTAATACGTAATAGAAGTTTATGCCATGGTTTTGTGTGTCGTGTTTGATTTTATTTGCAATGAGATTTGTAATTATTACAATTTTTATATTAAAAATTACAAATTTCATTAGGTAAGATGTTTCTTAACGGACAAAATTTGTTTATAATTCGTTATGTATCATGTCATTTTGAAAATTTCCTTTATATTGTTTCCGTTGTTTAGAAATTTTTTTGTCTTGATATGGATATATTGAAGACAGTATTAAAATCTTCTTTTGTAGTAAATTTTGCTCTTAGGTAATAACGTTTTCCATTAGGTAACCTTACAAATGCAACACCTAAAATCTCAACGCTTACAATTGATATTCAAGTAATGGACGTTTGTCCTAATCTGTACGCTTTTTAACATTTTACTAATAAACAAATTTTCAGTTCGACCAGATGAAATTCTTACCTAAATTGTGCGTTCTTTTCTAACTTTTATTCCTATATCTTATTGTGCGTTTCATATTTGTGCTTTTTCTGTCGCATATTTGAGGTGTTTGTGCTTAATTTGACACCGCCGAATTTTTCACCCATTATGAAGATCCGAATCTTGTGGAATTTTTCCTTCATGATGGTTTCAAGAGGGAAAACCAATTTTAAATTTTTACTCCTATTACATGATTTTATCTAACTTAATTACTGTAAGTATCTTACATAAAAATAGTGACGCTGATTTGTTCTAAAATAAATCAAAATACTTCCGGAGATTTAATTGTTAAGTGCACATCTGTGGACTTTTGAAGTAACTAATTCAAATTTCTGGTTTATACATATACAAAGTAAAGAAGTCAATTCAAATTTTGTATAAGAACAATTTATAGGATTAAAACTGTTAAATAATTCCGTGCAAATATATGTAGGTATTATGTTCAAACGATCAACGTCATATTCCTTTAAAAATTTAGCAGTGTTATTTTTTTCAATTGATTTTTCAAACTTGTACCATGGTTTATAAGATAAAAAAACATTTCATCTTAAATTGGGTTGCAAAGCGTATATAATCAACAAACCAATATTAGGATCAACTTAGCACATACAATATCAGCCGTTTCAATTTATAGTAAACGCAAAATAATAATTTTGATGTAATTGATTCTTTTATAGAAGTTTTATTACAAAAATCCACAGATATTCTATATATTCTAGATCAAATCATTTTCCAAAATCGTGGCTGAACGGTCTTCAATCCGGACAACCATTTTGGAACTTTATGTAATACTATACTTATCTTATAACTAAACAAAACATATATTTACATCTAAGTTATCACTCTGATCAGTCAATACAAAAGTTAATAAAAAACATCTGTCTTCTTGTGTTGTCGTAAGATGTTCACAAGTCCACATCACATTTTTCAAGAAAGTGGGTAATTTGAGATGAACGTAAGAAATATACCTAATAGCGAAATTTTTCAAATTTTTGATAAAGTTCTAATATTCATAATAAATGCTTAAACCAAATTAGAGTTGGGGGTTGTCCACCCGGGCGATAAAATTTGACAATAAATAATAGTATCTAGTAATCTGAATTAATAATTTGTGAAATAAGTGTAAGAACTTTCAACAGACCTCTTGATTTGTACCCTGAAAAATTCATTAGAATTTTATAATTCAATAAAACGTTTGTAAATGGTGGAGCCTTCCTGATTTTGAATAATTTGGCGTCTCTCCCGGGCAACTATGCTCGTTCTTTTAGAGTTGAAATTTACTTACATTTTTTGTTAAATCTGTTATAAAGTAAAATGGAAGACACATTTTTACTTGATTGTGGTAAAATATTACAACATAGTTAAAAGTCTGATTAGTAGAATTTTCACTTAATAGCTTAACTGATATAAATGTAAAATTATTTTGAAAAGTCAAGATAATTCATAGTGTCTGTGTAAAACCTAAATCTAAATAATGTAATAAATTTAGAATTTATTTCTTGTATGTTTCTGGTATGAATGTATCAAATATATTATATTTGATAAATGTGTTGGGTAAGGTACATGTTTCAAAAAAGTATTTCCATCCCTTATTAATATGAATATGAATTGTAAGTCTATAGTATAGACCTACCAGGAGATGAATTAATTTGTATAGACTCTATACAAATTAATTCATCTCCTGGTACGGCTGATTTGTATTTTCGTGAATAAGTGGTACAAATGATTGAAAATCAAAACACAAAAAACATAATATGAAAAAAAAATCAGAGTACCTAACACGTCCAACAAGGGTTCGAACTGGATGCTGTTGGTACAATGGTGCATTGGTTTGGACTTTTGAACTATGTGCCCAACCCAATTTCAAACGTGTCTATCATCTAGATACATTCTAAAATTAAGTCGCCTAACAGTTCAATTAATTTGGATACAAAATTATTTTAAAGATGGAGCATAATCATTTTCAGATCAGTAAATAATCGTTATAATATATTTCCTTCTTACGGCTCGTTATTTCATTTTTCCAAATCATAGTCCAAAGCAAATCATGTTGTTGATATAAATAAATAGATTTAGCTACTTTATTCGCTTTCCAGAGTCGGGTTACTTCTGTTCAGATTATTCAGAATAAAACCATTAAAATGTAAGTTAAATTATATGATACTAAAGCTTGTGGCCAATTTCGTATTTCAATAGCACTCCTATGCTTCGAAATCTTAACTTTTGTTAACGGTATACTTAAAATTCAACAATACCATAATCTGCCTACAAATTTTATTTTTTCAAAATATAATTGTAAATCTCTTAGTTAGATACAAGGTTCAATCTTATACAATTCTTTTGCGATATCACAAGAAATGTCTGTGGAGCTGTTAATAAATTGGTAGAATAAAATCCTTAATAAGAAAATCAAACGAATTAGGGCAGAACTGCATTAACTACGGACCTGCTAAAAATATAGTAATGCTAAAAAATATTCAAAAGGTTCACAGAAACATACCATACAAAAGGGGGGGGAAAGTGTTAATTCACCGTGAAGTCACGTTTACTGTAATTGATTGGCAATTTATTCGTTGTGTTTCAAAATATCTTCGTGTAGGTATATAGTAAATTAAAGGAAAATGTACACATTTTCAGAATTTATAATTATAAAACTCCAAAACGATTAATATATTCTGATTTAAAGAATGGATTGAAATTAAGATTATTTACGTTTTAAGCACTATTGTTTTAAAATATGAAAGCCCATTAAACAGTATATAATATAAGGAACGAATGATTTACTTTGCTTCAATAACTGCAATAACCAAATTTAATATGAGGGTTTCAAACAAACGTTTTGGTTTTCCAATAAAGTTGATTAATATATTATTATAAAGAATGTTAATGTTTCTACCACAGTGAGTATAAAAACAAATGATCTGAAAGAAATCAGGAGAGTATCTTTAAAACAATAGTTTCATACAGAGTGATAACTTTTACATTATTATATAACCTACATAATTTTATTTAATAATTCACTTCAAAAACACAGAGTTTTTCTTATGAATCTAATTTGTGCGAGATCGTTGTGCGCTTTATATGCAAATTCACATTATAATCCAATTCAGCGACACACTTAACACACATGCTCCATTTTATCAACATTTGTTATAAAGTCCTATTAGTAACGGAAAAAAAATCGAATCGCAAAATTTATCATTCGGGAGATAATTTCATTTCAAAACATTTTTGCATAATGTTGGTTCTAAGACTACAGGCTCCATTTTGTAGCCTTCTATAAATGACATAAATGTTTTGAACGAAACATGTCACAATTTGAAGCACAATAATATACGAGTATGTAGATATTTAAACCATTAAATTTTAATATTTACACACACTAATGCAAATGTCTATAGTACCTAATGCTAACCAGATTCAAAAGTAAATGTCAAATTTCATTTTGTTTTCCAAACAATATGTTTTTTTAGAAGAAGCGGTTCAAATTTACAGCATAAATTACAATCGAAATTCTAAAATGGTTGACTGACATCACAATTTAATTTTTGTGTGACTTTTATGTACACATAGTCATCGTCACAATTTTTTGTAAAATGTATTTTCGCTGCGTAGCATATTCATATTGTATTATCAATATTAACAGTAATTATTTACAACAATTCTGAAATTTTGCCATGTCAAACTTTCGTGGATATTAAAAAAATGAAGTATTATATTGTACAATTATTTAGAGCAAAACAACTAAATATGGCATAAAAGTTGAATTACTCATCATCAAGTCGTTATGGTTTTACTTATCATAAAAATTTGCCATTTTCAGATCTTATTGGAATTTATTTCTGTACTTTTCGGAAAGACGTTTTTTATTTAAAATATGTGATAAACAGTCAGCATTTCAATTAACTCCACCTACTGACCAATAGGTTTGATTTTTATTTCGGCCATTACCTACTCATTAAAAGGACCAAGAGCTAAAGATAAAGAAATGTGCTTGTCGAGGCCAATTTCGTAAAAAACTTAATTAAACTATATTGAAATAAGAATAGAATCATTCTACAACACATGCAGAGTATACAAAATATTCCAATTGTGAGTCTTGTTTGGTTTATTTTGCTATAGTAAAGGGTGAAACACTTTAGATTATCTGCAGAGGCTAGTTACCAGAAATAACCTTAAGTTTTAGATTAGAAGAACGATTCGAAATCTTTCTAGCATATAATATAGTGCATAATTTGATATTCTTTATCCCTCAAGAAATGGAACCATCAAAAAATGTTGTCTTAGCAAACCAAACTTTTCCAATGTAATGTTTATAGAAAATAATATAAGAACTAAACACGTTATAAAATCTGAACAATATAAATTATTTCAATCGTCGTACAAATTTATATTATCAAAGCCATCCAGAGTACCTACCTACATTAATTTTCTAAAAATATGTGTTGCGGTTTTGTTTTTTGAGATTTAATTGTAAAGGGTTTGTCATTTTTAAAAATTTAATTTATATATTATTATATAATACGATTTAGTTAATAACTGTATTTGTTCCTGGGTTAATTTGTCCAAAATAACTAAAAAACTACTTCCATATATATTCAATATATAATTGAAAACAAATGAGAAGTTTATTCTTAAAAACATTATTTTGCTATCATAATACCTTTCAGTATATGGACATGATAAATACACTTAATGTATAAGAAGAACTGATTTGAGATTTAAAATAAATTGTTTTTTTTTATATTTTACCAAACAATGCAATTATTAAGTTTCCAATAATTTCACTTAATAAATCTAAAATACCCTACCCCCACTACAAAAAAGGCTGTGAAAAATCACTATGAAGTACATATATAATATAGTATAACTTTGAACAATAAAAAAAGGGGGGGGGAACCTTTTTGCAATAAATAAGTGTTGCAAGGTAAAATAATTTGTTACCAGAATTAGTCAACTAGAAATTATATTTATAGACGCGAGATGTAAGAAATTAAATATTGACGATATTCATAATACAAAAAGTAAATAAATAAAACTAGTAATGGGAACTAACAAAAAAAAACATTTGAAACGGGTGAAAACTGAGATTCAGACTTTTCAGTTGTTTTTAAAATATTTTTGTTTACTATTTATCAATTTGTCGTAAAAACAACAAAATCAAAACGATTATAAGCAATTTGAAATAAATGAGAATTATTCTACAACACATCTCAGAGTATTCAAAATATTCCAACTACGAGTCTGGTTTGGTTCATTTTGGTACAATGAAGGGTGAAACACTTTCGTCTACCTGCACAGCCCCCTTTCCACAATATAGACTAAAGTATTTGATTTGTAGAACAAATCGAAATTATTTCATCGAAACCTTAACAAATCCGGAAACAAAAATATGTTATTGTCTGTAAAAATGATGATAAAAGACCCATAATTTGATTTCCTATATCCTTCGATAAGTGATCCTTCCCGATATCGTCGTTAAATGTATCGGCAGAGTCACATCTATTGTGCAGATCTCTTTTTGGTGCTTTCTTATTCGCCCGTTTACGCTTTTGGTTCCAATAAGAAAGCAGTCCTAAAAACCTGTAGATGGGATATGTGATTTTGTCGATTCGTCGTTATTTTACCAATGATTGCGAGATGAATTATTTATCAACTCTGCAATACATTTAGTACCCCTGAAATAAATATACAGTATTAAATACATCAGTCTCTCAGCTTTTACCAGATCACTTCTTAAAAAAGTTTATTACAACATAGACCTTAAAACCCTTATGAATGATATGAAAAAAAAAAGACACTATACCACAACTAAAAATGGCGATTTACAATGTTTTTTGATCACCATGTTTTATCCGGCAAAATTCAGAATGAAAAGGTACCATCAAAAGAAATAATGTATCAGAAAAATTGCAGCGTAAAACCTACATGGTCCTGTCTGAAAATGGTTATCAGTTATCAGATTTACTTCAACGTATCGATGTAAAAATGTAATTGTCCAGTTTCCATCGAAAAGTCAGATGCTTGTGCCTATGAAATGATATCGCAATTGATGAGCAATCATGTTGTTTGTCAATTTGTCATTATTAACAAGTTTTTTGGGTAAATATTCCATTTATAATTAAACGAATTTGGACTATATTTATTTGAAAATTGTATACGAAACCTTTATCTATTTTATTTAGAATTGGGTAATGACCAGGCATCTTTCACTGTGCCCGAAGGCGGCCGCAAGGACCATAATCAAAATTACGAGCATTATTTCCCTGATAACTGTATAGATAATCTGTGCCAATTGCAGTAACGATTTATATGAGGTAGATAGTTTTAAAAGTATTTACTCGCTTATACCTGAGGTAGTTTTTGTTTTCTGTGCAAATGTCAAATCTTGGAAACCCGTTGACAACCTCTAAAGAGCATAACTTATTTATACTTAAATAAAATTAACAGTTTCACTTTTATATCCTTAATTACGATTGAAATGAAAGTTTAATAATTATCTCGAATATGTGACAGTAACAAAATTTCAGCAAAAGTTTACTAATAAATTACATGTCATTCTCATGCTAATTCCTTTCTTACTCAAGTCAATTTACTAAATTTATAGTGAACAATTCAAATTTATGAACACGAGTTACAGGGTGTCTGTTCTGTATACAATCATTAAACAATTACTGAATAAGTACGTCCTAATTATACATTTTTGATCTGCTTATACAATTTCTTGAATTGATAGAGACACCCTGTATCATCACACAAGTCACAGTGCCTAGTTTAATCGGCTCTATTTGTGCTGTCTAACATAAGTACAATATGTACAAATAATATAAAAAAAAAAACAAATAGAAAACTCAAAAGTTTCCACAAATTTTGTTAATGGAAGTCTCATATTTTCGAAAAATGAACATGATATCGCATTAAGTATGGTTATTATAGACAATTATTGAACAAACAGTATGCTTACATAACGACATATACTTATTATTTATTTTAATTGATACGAATTTGAAAATCTATTAGTTTAAGTGATATTGTTTTCAAAAGACCATTTTGTTATTGCATTATATCTGAAATAACAGCTTTTAAATTACAACTCTAACTTAAATGCAATAAACACCCAAATTATAGTGATATTTTCGAAAATTGTGAACTGTATTTGCATCTATTTAAATCTTTTTCCTGACAAGTAGTTAGGTATATCTTTAAGAAAATTATTTCTTTACACCTCGGATACTGCTATTTGTGATTACTGCGGAGATGAAAAAGCTCAAAAAAAGAATGTAGCTACTTATTATTATTTTCTGATATTTGCTAATTTTTTTATGATTTTACACGAACTTAATTATATGGATTAATTGTTTTCTGACTCTGTAAATAGTTTTTTGATTGCAAAAACTGTTCGCAAAATGTAAGACTTTGCATTGTATTTGAATGTTTCACAATTTTTATATAGAAAACTCAAAACGTATGACTACTGACCCTTCCTAATTTTTTTTGTGGCAATAAACTCCCAAGTTTGCTAAAGTAGCATTTAGTTGTTTAGTGTCATCGAATTATATTTTAATTGATTTGGATTTTTATTTTCTGTCTAAAAACTCTCGAATCTGTTGTAATAGAATTTAGATCTCTCAAAACATTGAATTTTACATGTAAATTTTATGTTGGACTTAAAATATTCACTTTTTATTCTCTAAGTGATGGTATTATATTCCCAAAAAACATAAAATTAAACAAATAACCTTCAGATAATGTATTCTTAATAAGACACCTCCATCTCCTTCATGTTTAAATTGTACATCCTTCAAAATTGAGTAGATAAATCATTAAAAAACTTTTTTAATGGCCTAGCAATAAATCAGCATATATGTAATTAACAGAAGATAAAACTTAATGATTCTCTCAAATTATAGTAAATCTTTGCACAATTTTTTGGTATAATAAAGTTAATTTAAAAGGTTACTTGTCAGGTCAGATTAGAATATATACAGATCAAACGAACTGAAATTAAATTTACAAAAACATTAATTATTTACTATATGATTACAATTATTGACCGAGATTACGTAAATAGATGAATGTCCAAACATAAACACAACACATTTTAATTAGATCTTTTAAATTCAACACAGTACACTATTGATATATTGGGCACCATTATGGATATAATTTATGTGTGGTAAAATATGCGGCATGTATAAGTATAATTTCTTGTAATCTAACGTCACAACAAATTTTTACAGATACGAAAGCACATGTTTAGTAATGTTGTCTGACATCGACTTTTCTGTTTCAGATATATACATACACATTGTCAGGTGTTTGCCCTTAGAGAACTTACAAAGTTTTTAAAGCAGCTACCTGACATAAGTAGTGACAAGACATCTCCAATCACGTAATTTATGTACACAGGTGACATACAAAGACATTAACATATACATAGTGAATTTACATGTTTCTTATTTATATTAACATTTATGGCATTTCAGTTGTGCGTATCGTTTCTAGCTTTTGTGCTTTAGAATATAGTTAATAGGTACTCAAGCATTCCTGAAACACTAAAGACGCCACAGTAGCCGTCCAATATGCTCTTTAGGTTTCTTTGAAACCTTCTATTTAGTCACTAGCCGTTTTTCAATAAGGAGATAACACAATTAGAAACATTACATATTTTGAAAACGAATGCGATAAATAAATATGCCAATATCCAATTAGTAACATTAAAAAATTGTGACAGCTCGTCTAATTTAAAAACATATACTATTTAAGAATATATAATATTACAGTTTTGGTCTCGTAAATAGATTATAAAACTAAATAAATATATTTTAAATTTGATCCTTAGCAGACATTGAAAAAACAATGATTTCATATTCACATACAATCAAATATATACAAAACTCAAGGTGTGATTTTGAATTTATAATAGATGAAATTATATTTTGGTGTAATGAAAAGTACTATAGAGTTATAAACAACGGTTCCACATAATATATTTTCTTGGAAATTCTTAATGTTTGGTCAAATTAAGCTTAATAGTCAATTTGTAACGAATAATCTTTGTCAGATGATGTTTTTGTAATGAAATTAACAATTGTTTGCATAAATATGAAAACATTTGTTAATACACGGGCTGTCAGATTTAACATAGTGGAATGAAACACAAAAACTTTAAAAATGTAATTTCTAGACTTAATAGTTATTAATAATTACCAAATGATAATACATTTTGGAAATTACGTTCGTATAAAAAATGTAATAACTTAGATGAGTTAAATGCTTATGCAATTAAGATATTAAAATACATTATTGCAGTGTTTACGGTAATTATTGATTTATAAGACCTATGTATGTAACGTTTATGTTGTTATGTACACAAAGTGATGCATTTTCGGCGCAAAATAAAGAAGTATAACGTTGTCGTTCTAATTATCAACTATATTAGTTAACTCTATAACCTAAATTTAACATAGGAACGTGCATTTGATACATCGGAATTCTATCAACAAGTGTACAGACTTATTCTTCGGTTACCAAATTATATTTACAAAGTTTTTACAAAGCCGATACTGAAAAAATTTACAGGTACACTTATATGCAATTGTTATACCTTTTAAAATCTTATTTCTAATAAACGCTGATTTGGTAGACGGGTCACATTTGTTCAGATTTACACTTATCCTAATAACACCGATTTTAGAATGTACATATTGTATTTTAAATTTGATATGATATGGTATGCAGCTTCATTTCGTTCACATTTATTTCAGGTAGTACGGTCCAGTCTCATTTGCGTCATTTGAGGATTATTTTGCTTTTTTACTGGTAGCTTTCAAATATGTTTTATAATTTTAGAGAGAATATGACACAGCCAATATTTTTTATGTATCATTTGTAAAAGAAAGTATTTGTTGCTCGATGTTTAATTTTATATTTATATCCTGATTGAAAAAGTAATGCAAGTTAATAGTACCTACACATTGATAAGTCAGAAAAATCATCCCCAAATGATCATCTTATAATAATTTATAATTTACAGAGATTAAGCCATTGCGGTTATTGAATGAATCTTGACTTAGGCTAACATATTGTCCTTTCATTCCAGATAATTGGTCACATAACGTTGACCATAGCGAATACTAGCGATTGGTAAACACTGCCATATTTAAATTCACAATTATATGTTCATCGCTTTCTATATCCACTAGCACTTAAATTATTTCATATTTACTGTACATGAACTATGAATACAGAACAAATCTTATGGTAATGATGAAATTTACATCATATTATTTTAATTTTTTAAATTTTTATTTCTCACATTTCGATGTTCTTCACAATTAAAGAAATTTGAGTAACTCAATATGGACCAAGAATGCAAAATAATAAAACAATTTTTAAAATGTATTTGGAAAATATTTTGAATAGCAATTACATAAGATTTTGTTTACAAATTAATTCCATGTTTCCAATAAATTATAAATATATAATTTTTTATAAATTTATTGCTAAACAATTTGAATTTTTTCTGGAAATGTTGCACCTATTCTGAAAGATTTGAAGAATTGGTTTCCTTATCAATGTACGGATATGTATGTTGCTTTTTTGTAAGATTAGGTTGTATCCTTATGTTAAATTTTATTCCAAAATTACTATTACTTCTGTTTGAGATTTGTTATATATTCATAGTCACATATTCACAGATATTAAACTAGGCAAACATTTATACCCTGATCAAAAATAATATCCAGGCCAATATTTTCCCTTTGAGCATAAATTACAATTTGTGTACTTCTTTTTGAGAAACTTTCGAATCTGTAGAAGTAGAATTAAAAAAAAATACATATATGTTGTTTGAAAATAACAGAATTTTAATGAAATTTTCATACACCACCAGAATTATGTAGCCCGACACACATATTCTTTTACAAACCCCAATTCACATATCACAAGTCACAAACAATTGTAACTTTGCATTTACTAGAGTTAGAACAATTCTATATTATCTTGTAATGAATCTAGATTTATACTCTCAACATCATTATAGTACTTTCATATATATTAAAGAAAAATGAATTGTCATTTATATAAAAGAAAAATGATTTCCAACATGAAATTTTGCTTGCTTAGTTATTAAAAATATGCTGTAATTTTATACAAATTGAAACATGTTTTACTCTGCTACAAATAGCCGGTACGGAAGTACTGAAAATAAAACGAATTTGTGCTTCGGGCATACATCAAATTCGCTTCGACTCAAATTTATTTCCAACAAAATTCAAAATCATGATTTAATTCACATGCGAAAATATTGGCTATTAAGCGTATTCGAAACATCAGATCACTTTTGTGCGTTGAATTTCGTTTTTGAACAAGGTTATTTAGAATATTAGTTCACAAGTTGGGATTAACAATCTCTTCTTAAAAGACAAATAGTATTAACCTAACCTAATAAAAATAATTATACAACTTTAATCTATTATTATCAAATGTCATTTTCATGAAATTTTGGAGTTTCTGAAAGTCAATATCGTCAACAGGTAAAAAATAAAAATTAAAAATATGTGACCAGTTTTTTAATGAAAAAATGGTGTATTTTCTTAACAAAATGTTATTTGTTTTAAGTTGAATATTAGTAATAATTTGCAAATTAACCTTTGTTTCTGGGCAATCCCAGATTTTATACAGTAAGATGTTATGCCCTGAGATTGTTCGCGTATGTACAGGATTTTGTTGGAATTGGTCTTGGAATTAAAACTCCTATCAATGCGCAAACATACAGTTATTTTTCCATGACGATTTTTAATTATAGGGAGATATATAAATACACCAAGTGAATAATCTTTTCATTATAACGGTTGGTAATTGAAATGAATTTAAAAAATTCTAACTTATCAAAAATTTCGAATCATCAGATCTTATAACATTGTATTAGAATGTGCTGAACCTCTAAAATGGTAGAAAATGTAGTTCTAATACATTGAAAATACAGTTTAAATTTATTATTATAATTAGAATGTACATCCTACGCTTTTTTACATTCTATGTTTTGACACGAGAAATGAAGAAACGCTCTAAGAAGAAATTATTGTTTTTACTAGGCATCGGGGTTTTCTCTCCCCATTTATTTTCTGTAACAGATAAGGATTTGAATGTTGTAATGGAACAATGCATAGTAGGTGCAATTTTGGAAAAATGCTCTCATTACTGGTTGCATCTTACAGAAAGTCTTTCTCCCAAATGTACTGAAAGAAATCTTTACAATTTGATCAACCAGTCTGCCCATGTACAAATATGTGTATTGTATATTGTGAATACTTGTTTGTTCTGGAAACATTTCAAGTCCAAAATTGGCGCCTTTGTCAGCCACTGTATGTTTTTGTTGTGCGCTAGTTCTTGGATGTCCACTGTCTAATAAATAAATTTGACAGTGAAATTAAATACTTATTTTTCTGAGAAACACAAAAATTGTAATTTTCAGCGAACATTCACGAAATAACGATAAGAAAAGAAAATGAATGACGACTCCAAACTTGGACTTGAAACGCATCCACAACAGATAAGATACACATATTTGTACTCAGGAAGATCATATTGTAGAGATTTCTTTCTCTCAGAACATCTATAAGTAAGACTTTATGTATGAGACAATCATTAATCCGGGCAATTTCGTCGAAATTGCCCCTACTACATTTCGTTCCATGGCAACTTTCAAATACTATCGTGTACACAAAAGAAGTGAGAAGTGAAAACCCCAATAAGCAGTCAAAATAATCAAAGACCTCTAAAATAATTTTAAAATTGATTCAATTAGTTTAGTGGTAGGTAGCAATTTTTTTCATTTAGATATCAGAATTGGCAGGATTTTTTCATAAAATAAATGTTTATTTCTTGCCACATTAGTTTTCAATAATTATTTTATGTTATGTGGTTACCAAAACGAATTTGAATATTTGCGTCACTTCAACCCTCTCTTATTTGTATAAATAGTAAATTAAAACAAATCTATTAATACTTAAGAGGAATTAAAATGTGTAATAAAATAATATATGTTGTTTATTTGTCCTGCAGAATTAAGTTTCATTAAGCTTTAAGTATCAACCAATACAATTGAAAATAAATGATTAAATGATTTTAAAGGAATTATAACATATTGGTGATTAAAGACGGACATAAATAATTTAGTTGCATAAATCACGACTTTAAAAAGAAACACATGGATAATATTATTTGTAGAATTTGTCAGGTTTAATATCAGATCGATAAAAAATTCAGTAATGAAAAATATTTAGCAATATTAAACACTTTAATATGGATTTTGTGAAGTCAACATTTTGTTATTTTTTCATTATTTTGTTTGGGAATAAATTGTAGGATTCTAAATACAATAAATTGGTATTGATAGGTCGAATTTAATCCGACCATATAAATGTAGCCAGAAATTTGATTAACTGTAAGTTTAGCTTTGTCCATGAATTTTCTAAAAAAAAAAAGATACAAGAAATTACTCATACTTAATATAGAACTCATAATAATAAAGTTATACCTACCTAACTGTATTTTCAAAGTTCAAAGTCAAGATTTGAGGTTTGTCATGTGCACTTTCTTAAAATGTTGATTGTATAAATAATTTTAGTAATCATAATTTAAATTTACTTCCATATACATAGATTTTTTTACTTCATTCTATAAGAAGAAGAGTTTTAGTTCAAAATCGTTCTCCATATTTCTCCTGATCTAGTTGAACACAATTATACAAGTATATTGATAAGTAGAAAATATATATACAAATCTGATATCCAAATAAAAAAATTTTGTCCAATATCCAATAAATAAAAAAGGATTACTTTGAAATTTGTAACAATTGTACGAAGATTATACGAATTCCCAACCAACAATTATCCTGTACAGTAGTACACATGTAATAATACTTATTATAAAAAATGGGAATGAATGGGTGAAAAAATAATAAGTAAAATAAAAACAAAAGCGAAACGTAAAAATAAGTAAATTTATTTGTCATATAAAGTAAAATTAAACTTTTAGGTATGTATATACAAGTAAAATAATAAATAACAATTTGATTAAATGTGTGAAAAAAATATAAAATTATTACATAACAAACAAATTCAATGATTTTGTAAATCCTAAGTACTTCAGAAGACGACACTCTTTTCTACAATCTCAAATTCTATAGAGTTTAAAATTGTATGAATTATTTTCCATTAAATAAATATTTTAAATATAATTTAGATGATAATTTAATCTTTACGACTTTTTAATTTAACCTCTCGATACCCATGCCAGGAAAACATTCAGGAAAATTTTTTAACGATAATTTATCTTTTTGGTGCTAAATTTAAGTGAAACATAAAAATAGAATTACACGGTACTCAACATGTAATATATATATTTTTTAGCAGAACACAGGTATGAATTACTTCTTCGAAGATGTGTACAATTACACAAACAACCTTTTTAAACAAGAGAGTTGAAATAATAACATCATTTTGCGGCTTCAATCTCAAAATAATATGTGATAAGGTAAGTTCTAAAAACAAAATTTGCTGTTAAACAATAGAAGACCATCCATTTCCATCTTAATTAACATTGATTAACACATAAATGATTTTTTGTCACGCTGATTTAATTAAATATTGACTGCATACTGATAAAAAAAGTGTTTCCTTTCACTCTTATTCAGAAGTATAAAATTCGGTTAAAAATATCAGTCAGAAAACTAAAAGGGTACTGCGGCCTGTACCAAGCATACCTTCAAATCCCTAGCAGAATGTGAAATATCAACAATGGAATCCACCATCTCTTGTACCGCATTGACAGACTGAAACTGCAAGGCAGCCTGCTTCGTTTTGTTAACACTCGTAGCTAGAGCATCTGATAAGGCGTTGGCACAATTTAAAGCCCGTTCTTTCATATCTTTGCAAGAGATATTTCTAGAAACAGTATCACCGATTATGACCAATTTGTGAGCACTCAAGACGACGAATTTGCCGTGAGCTAAAAATAATTTAGGAGGTTGGTTAAGCTTGACCGTCTGCAGAAAGGCATCGATAGCGTGCGTGAGATTTGTGTGATGCGTAACAATTTGTGCTGCATAAAAAGCTAACAACTGTTTGTCGTCGGCATCCAAACCCGCAGACTTGTAATCCCCATCGAAAGCTACATCATCTGCGTGTTTGACGCAATGATCATAACCCTTTTTCAAATCTTTCGGAAGCTCTTTTAGGATGTCCGCGTGTATTTTGGAAACATTTTCTTTTGAATCTAAACTAACGTAATCGTACTCTTCATTGAGTTCATTGCATTGCTGTGTGTCCCTTTTGAACAAAAGAAGTCCATTACCTTGAATGAAAGAAGCTATTTGCCTAATGTCTTCTGTTAAAGCTCTCGAACATGCAACCAATTGTTCTAATTCATCCGGTTTGTGTATTTTTTCATCTTCAGCCGGTCTAGCGAGGATATCAAGTGACCAATTGATTCTATTAAGTTTGTCGGTAGCGTCTTGAACTAAACTGTAAGATTTTCGAATGGCCGAAACTAAAGGTGCTAGTTTTCCAGCAAGATTTTTATCGGATGCTCTAGCTGCGTTGCCCAGCGTACCTTCACCGAACTCCGCCAAATCGTGTAGTGACGTCCTCAGCCTAGTGACCGATAACCTGATTTCCATTATATTATTATCTAACTTATCTTTGGTTCTCCAGTTAGGTCCAACAAAACCAAGGAGCTTCGATATTGCACTCGTCGTGTCAGTCTGTAATCTCTCCAAATTTTCTAGTGCCGAATTCAATTCTAAAGGCAACTCTTTGATTTGCGAAGGAATGTCGTAATTTTGGGATGTTGCTTGTAGAAATAGCTGCGGTCCTCGATTGTGAGGCCTAGGAACATCGTAGTCTGGCATGTTGGCCAAGCTGCTTCGGTTTGATGAACTTAAAGAGTCTGCTGTTAACGAGCTGGCCGAGCTGGAAGGGGTCAACTGGTTAGTTGTATCTGAAATAAATAAATGTTTGTCATTACAAATCGTTACTTTGTTGGTACTTGGCAATTCCAATAAAATACAGTTCTATTTGGCCAATTATATGATTAGTTTCGCCACTTGTCATTTGAATTTACAAATGAATAACAAAACAAACTAAAACTTAAGGGAGAATCCTGATATTAATTTTAAAGGCAAATGAAAAATTAAATGTTTTTTAAGTGCATTATGCGATATATCAAAAGAACGAGGAATATAGACATATATTTCTTAAACTGTACAGATTAAAAGATATTAAGGAAACTATACAAAAAATGATTCATTACCTCTTGATAAGTTTACAGGAAACCAAAATCCCATTAATTTTGTGCCAATTTTGAAAATTAAACGAAAAAGAAAATATCAATATTTTTTCAAAGGCATCATGTAATATAACACGTAAACGGGCTGATTATGAGAGATATAATTATGTTTTAATAACTTTTTAAATGTACAGTTTAAAAAATATTAAGGAACACATTAAAAAAATGACCCCTCCTCCCGCCGTCCTCAAAACTACAGTAGTGTTGCAATTTCAAGCACATCATAATATATCAAATGAAAGAACTCTTCATTAGAAATATTACTATATAATTTTTTTACTGTTTAGAGAAATTAAGCAAATATCAAATTAATCAAAATCAAAACAGTTACCAATACACTGTGTAATCAATATTATTTATGACATTACATAATTTATTTATGACAAGTTTACAGCAATACCCAAGATGAAAATCACAATGCAATATAAAAAAATTATGCACCAAATAAATATCAAATGAAAGGACCCATTTTAGGAAACAGAAATATTTATTTTTTTAATTTTAAAATATATATAAAATAATTATTAGAGTTAAATTTTGTAACGTAGGAAGGGTATAGAGACTTCACCAAAGTTATAGGAAATTCTAATCCAAACTCCGAAAGTTAATTATCATTGAGTTCAAATGAGAGACTTAAAAATATATATTACCGAAGAATATTCCATCTCATCTTCGAAACCCTCCAATGGAGGGTCTATTTTCACAGTGCCCACAGCGACAGTGTAAATCCGGCTATGAAAATAATTTTAAAAGAGAGATTACAGATTAATAAATTGTCTACTTATTAATAAATAATAAAATATAAGACACACTGACAGGCACGTTATTACAGAGGTTACGAAATAAAATCCGATCACTTCGTGGAGTATCAAAGATGGAAACAAGTCAAAAAATAAAAATATTGAAAAACAGGGATATAAAGCATGCTGAACGAAGAGGGCATGAGTGAACCACATAAATTGAAAAACAATCAAGTATTTAAGATGTAAAATATTTAAGAAACATGACAAAAATCCAATGATGCAGTCCAGTCTTATGGTGGCGTCTCACACGTCTTTAGAAATGCGTTTTTTATGAATGAATATATTCGTTCTATTGCTTTAACTAACGAAACAGTTTGCGAGGATGAAAGATATTATCCACCAATTTGGTATTAATATTATTCATTCAGGTGTTTTCCGATCCGTCAGTCCTATCCGCCAAGGGCGGTAACTTCAAAAGCGCGACTCGATGCAAGGGATCGAAGATTTCGTGTCGTTTTCTAGTAGAAAATTTCAGTAACTGCCAGGCCAAAAGGATTAATGGTTCAATAAAAAGTAATAAAATAAAAATCTGCAAATATCCAAAGAATGAAAGCATACCCTATAGTTCAATTATGGGAGGATTTTAAGTGATATAACACCTAACAACTGTTAAAATTTATTTGCTGAAATGCCTGTAAATTTGCTCTTTTGACTGGTAGATTGAATCCTATTAATTTTAAACGTTGGTAACCGTCTTCTCCGACGACGGATGTGTACGGACGTCTGAGACACCAGCATTTTACACTTTTGCTATAATTCTTCCAGATAATATAAATCCTTTCAGTGGTAAGTTATCGTGCAGATCATACTGTTGTGTTTGTGGACTTACTTGTCAATGACCTAGGAACGTCGTAAGCCTCACCGGAGTCTCGACTCGCCGGCGAGGCACAAATTGGGGGAGGCTGAGGCGAACACCTGGGGCAATTACGGAAAGCGCCATCAGTCACTGGAATTGCACGAGGGGGTACATCGTAATCGAGCTCATTAGGCTGTTCTCGAGGGCTGTGAGCCCGAGAAATGGCCGCTGAAACTGGTGAACATCGAGATGGTGGCATGTCGTAAAGGTAAACGTCGTTGAATTTTTTCGGAGTCACTACCTGAAAATAAAAAAACAGATATTATAAAATTGGTGCACTAACGCTTACCTGTTTATATGTTATTTAGAGCACTATGCTAGTAAGTCTTCGCGGGCACTAAATGTTTTAGTTAGTTTCCGGGAATTCATTCGCGTAGTTGATAACTGATCCCTGCTGGGATCAATGGTAAAATGACGACGTTTCGGCAGAGTCACATCTGCCCTCTTCAGGTCGGTTCGCATAATTCCTCGTAGCCTTCTGCTTTCGCTTCTAGTATACGAGAATTATGCGAACCGACCTGAAGAGGGCAGATGTGACTCTGCCAAAACGTTATCAACTACGCGGATGAATTCCCGGAAACAACCTAAAACATTTAGTGCCCGCGAAAACTTAAAAACAAATATATATATATATATATATATATATATATATATATATATACAATATATAACAATACGATATTAGAAGAATATTAAAATACCATGAGTCAATTTTTGACGTTAACAAAAATCTGAAAGGTTTAACTTATGGTTTAATAATTGACGTCATCTGAGAAACAAAACATTCAGAAAAAATCAATTTTCCATGAAAAGATCGAAAAGAAAACTGAAAGATTCAAGAAAGATAAATAAACACAATAAACAATTACTGCTGTCCAAATTGTTTCCAATACATTTGCTGATTGTTGCAGAGTTTGGCGAGACAGTTGGAGTCTAAATAACTGGATATTTCGGCCGAAAGATGCTCAATTCATTTCATATCTGGTAACCACGGTGGCAACTCCTTTCTAACATAATTACTGGCTTTTATAACCTTGCCCCAATAGTTTATGGTAGATAATGTGTGATTAATCATTAAATTAATAAAGCCAGTATAAAATATGCGTCCCAAATACAAACTGATCAGCTTCCAAACGAGGTGCAGATTCAAGACACTAGAAGAGGCCCTTCCACTATGTCTTTTCTGGATACATCTCTATGATAAGTGTCGTAAGCAGCTCTTTATGCAGCTTTTATGAGCTTTTATAATTGCGCCTCTGAAAATGCCGAGATGATGCTTGGTCCTGATCATTTTTGCGCCCCAGACGGTCTGCGTCCTAAGCCTAGACACCCCCCCCCCAGTTACGGCATTGCTTCGGATAAGTAAGTTCTAAAATATCTGGTGTCAAAATACTATACTAAATTTCAGACTGATTCATCCGTAATGTTTTTTACTGAAGCTACCCGTCAGCAATGTTACCAAAATAATCGAGATTTCTCATGGTGGACAACAAACGGACACAGACAAATTGAATTAATTGCATTATGAATTAATGTGAATCCAACGTCCTCCCTCGATTTGACTCCCTCCGATCCAGTTCTGTTCTCTAACATGAAAACATGAACGCGGAATAACATCAGTTCTAGGAAAAAACCGTTTTTTGAGGTTATGGAAATAGCAGAAACGTTCAGTAAAATGTATTGTCCTAAAAGGAGATTATAGGTAAAAAACATTGTGTCTTGGTTTCTAAAATGAATACTGATTGGGTGACTCTTGTATTTGGTGTTGGATCATTAATGGAAAAGTATGAGTTTGTTTCTATTTAATATTAAAAAATAGTGAACAGAAAAAAGGTAGTATATTCCAAGAACCCCCACGTTTCAAAGTCTTAATCTGACTTCGTTGTCAACGGCATTAAAAACTGAATTTAAAGCCATTGTCAACGAATTCAGATTAAGATTTTGAAACGTTAGGATTTTTCGGAAGATAGAGTCTTTTTTCTCAAATGTGGTGGTATTTACAGAAAAAACATAAAAAGAAACTATAAGATGCCACAAGCTTCAGAAAACTACATAAATTATGTTAGGCTTACCCGTTCGAAAGCTCAAATTAACAGATACTAGCAACTGCTTAAAATATTTCTAAGTGTTCTTTAAATATAAAAGTGAAATAATAGCTCAAAGAATTTTTTATCAATACAATTACCACTGATAAGAAACACTTTAGCTTTAATCTTATCAGCTGCTCTTATCCTAAACAAAAAGGATGTCCCTAAACTAAAATAATTTGATATTTTAGTATATATTGTGCAACACCGATAACCTGTGACAATTATACAAGAATTTGCGTATGATGGGGAATAAGTTTTTTCATTTTTATTGCAACAGCATAAGTACCAACAAAATAAATGCAAAATGTTTTAAGAAAATTATTTAGTTAATTTGAGACAGAGTAAAGCACAACTGCATTTTTTCAAATGCTCTGAATTATATATAAAAATTAAAATTGGGTAATGACCTGCAACATTTCGAGAAATGTGATTCTAAAGCATTAACGAGGACACATCAAATGTATGTATTTGTAGCAAATCAGTAAAGCAAGTCATGTTGCCTCGAACAAAGACCAAAGGTGACCTAATTCCATGTGCAATACCACCCCATACCATAAATACTGTTCGGTGTATATGTCGCTCAACATCAAATTAAGGTTAACGTCTTTGTCCTCGACGTCACCTAACCCTTCTTCAGCCATCATGTCCACCCAAGCCGATTCATACGAGAAGACGACCTGATACCATTCCACATCCAGTGTTGTCGTTTTCTGCACCACTGTAGTAGTTTCCGTCAATGCTCAGCGGTGGCACAAGATGAGGTCGATACTGCTGCAGACCAAAAAACCTTATACGGCGGTGAACCGTTCGGACAGTTACAAGATGGCCATGTTCTCCTAATCACTCTTCAGCCAAATTTCCAGTTGTCGAAAATCGGTCATTAAAGGCCATGACTCTTGGACGCCGATCTTGATCTTCATTTGTCACCCTTCGACGTCCAGTGCCTAGTCTTCTTCGATTTTGGGTATTATCAAATCATGCGTGACAACATCTCATAACAGAAGTTGGATTTCTATTCCTGCGGTTAGCGAATTCTTGAAATGAATAATCCGCCTCGCGTATTCCAATAATTTGATCCCTTTTAAAGTGACTTAGTTGGTTATACGCACTCTAAGCATTTTACCATTACTAAACATCGATACTGCCCCATCGAACTGTTTTCAAAAATCAAAATAATGCCAAAAACGACTACAATATTAATTGATAAAAAAAGTTTACATGAAAAAACATTCACCAAATTTTCAAAACCTATATACGATTTTTGGATTGGCTGCTGATACTTTTCATGTTTTATTAATATTAACCATGTACTGTTGGGGCACTTACTAAACCTTGACCAGTTGCAGTCCGAGGGATAAAAAATATTATGAAAATTTTTGGCGAATGCCACTGTCTTAGAAAGAATGGGAGACGCAATTGGTAAAAAGCATTTTATCTATTCAACTCGAAATTTTCACGAATTTTTAGTATGTTTAATAGTTCCATGGTAAGATTTAATCTTCTTTAATATGTTATTTACAATAAATAAAAACTGTATTATTTAACAAATTTTCTTTGCCTAGCCTACGCCACTGCTTGGGAACGTAATTTTTTTGTAATTCTTGGCGCAAATTTGATTTTCTTTTGCCCACTGTAATTATTTCACCTATAAATAATATTAAGGTCTAACATGACGTATTTATTTTTAGTTTAATCGTAATATCTGCCACAACCTCAAAGGTTCATCTGATTTGCCTGCAAAGGTTACACGCAAAATTTTTTGATAATTTCTAGACGTGACTTTATAAACCGATGCTCCATTAGAATTTCGCTGAACCTTCCTATAGGATAGCAATGAATTTCAAGATATTTGATCACAGAAAATTACTCACGACTTCCTGTATATAAAAGTAATTAATTTATCATTATGCATTACTCAGTTGGAGTTGAAATATACGAAATAAAACACATCTGCTTTCGCAATGTATATATGACATTACCGAGAATGCAATGCATCGCTTTGTCCTTCGCAATGACGTAACATTATGAACATGTGGTTTCTCCTATAAATTTTAAAGTGACCTTAACGCAGCCATAACGATAGTATTAAACGATATACCTACTCTACCTCGTGTGAACCACAACCACAGAATTGTTTGTTTATATTTAAGACCATATTTGGTAATATAAAATTACCAATACTTATTTATTCAAATAGAAATTGTCATACAACCTCTACATACAACAAAAAATAATATAACAGTAATAGCAAATTTTCTCGTTATACCCAGCTAATATGTATATTATGTAACAAAACCTTACTAACATAATTAAAGGTACAACAACCAAATATTTAAATATAGCAAACATTACATACTTTTGAACAAAAAATCGGTTATACTATAAAAATAACTACATTAAACGAATAAAAAATAGATTGGACTCAAGGGCTCCCCCCTAGATTTCTCTTGTTGATCCTGAGCGCAAATTTCTATCTATATTAACACACTAGCCTTAACCCGCGTACGGAATGTTCAAGCCTTTGCAAAAAAATAACTTATGAAACATGTGGGTTATCCTAAATCAAAAATTTTTAACTTGTTTGAACCACCCTACTTAACCATAAATCCACCAATCCCGAATATATTTCACCCAAGCTGCAAGTACTTATGGGCCACCCAATATAACAATTTTATTCGACATTTTTTTGAATCACATTGAATAACTGTAACTATACTTCACCCTATATTGCAACCATCCTGTATGCTGCTGTTTATTTGTCACCCAATATAACTTTTTGAACACCTGACTATAACTCTTCTCTAGGCTATATTTCAGCTATACAACTGCTAATGGTCTACGCTGTATACAATTATTCCTGATATGTTTTGAACGACCGTTTAAAGTAAAATTTCTCTTTACTCTATAATTTAATCAGCCTTTATATGCAGCTTTTTCTCACATTGTGTTAAACACACTCTAAAACTATAATCTTGCTTCTCCTCATATTTCAAATATTCCATATAGTAGAATGCAACTGTTTATGGTCTACCCTATATAACATTTTTTTTAACCTTTTTGATCTATCCTAACGGAAATGATGTGGAACCCTTCGTGAGTCACAAATATAAAAACACAGTTTTGCATTCTAATACCAAACTTTTATTTAAATGTCTACCAGATTTTAAGTCTATAAGTATAGGCTTCGCAACAAAAAAAGATTCAGCAAAATCAGTTAAGTAGTTCTTACGTGATGCCCGAACATACAAACAAACAGACAGACAAAGTTACAATTTTATAATAGTACTAGCCGTTCACCCGTGTATGGAATGTACAATTCTTTGTAAAAAGAAATAATATATGAATTATATGGGCCATCCAATATAACAATTTTTTTTTAACATTTAACCCAAACCGCAAGTGCTTATGGGCCACATTATATAACAATTTTACTCAACATTTTTTGGAACCACTTTGTACAACTGTAACCCTGCTTCACCCTGTAGTGCAACCATCCTGTATATGCTGATGTTTATTTGTTATCAATATAACATTTTTTAATTACCTAACTATAGTTATACTCCACCCTATACGTTATATAACTATTATTTCTGATAATTTTTGGGTTACTTCGTAAACTATCATTTTAACCGGACTTTATATGCAACTTTTCTAGCATTGTGTTAAATACAATATGTAAATATAATTTTGCTTCGCTACATATTTCAGGTATTCCATATGGGAGGGTGCAACTGCTCTTGGTCTATCTTATATAACAATTTTTTTAATATTTTTTAATCCACCCTGTAAAACTATAATTCTATTAAGTCCCCAATCGCAACCACTTTATATATAGAACTACTTATGCGCCACGCAATATAACATTGTTTGTACCCACTCCGTATAACTAAATTCACCAATCCCCAACATATTTCACAAAACCGCAACTGTACATGGCCACCTTATGTAACAATTTCATTCAACATTTTAAGAACTGCCTTCTATAGCTATAACTCTACTTCCATCTATATTTAAACTATCTTGTATATACTGCTGCCAATTAGTCAACCATTATAACTTATGTGTCTATCAGTTTTTGAACCATCCTGTATAACTATAATTAAAATTCTACAAAATATTTCAACTACGCTGTATATGCGTCTACTTTGGGGCCGCCAAATATAACATTTTTTAAACACTTAAATTTGATCCATTCTATATTTCAACTATCTTATCTATGCAACTGCTTAAGGACTGGGCTAAATATAACCATTTTTGAGATATTTTTTAACCATCATGGAAAATATAATTTGTCTCCACCTTATGGATCAACCACCCCTTATATGCAACTTATTCTAAAACGTTTTAATCACACTATATAACTATTTTACCATATTTCAGATATTGCATATTTGCAACAGCTCATGTTCTATCTTAAAAAAAAATTCCAACAATTTTTTATCCACACTGGTTAATTATAATTCTACTCCACCCTCTATTTTAACCACATTGTATGTGCAACTACTTATCGGGGGCCACCTAATTTGACAGTTTTTGTAACACCCTGTATAAATGTAAATCCTTCAATTTTCCATAAATTTCACCAAAACTGCAAATGCTTATGGGGCACCCTGTGTGACAATTTTTAAATATTACACTACTTAACTCTACTCTTCCCTATATTTCAAATATCCTATCTGTGCAACTAATTATGGGCTACGCTATTACCTCACAATTTTTAAAGCATAGTATAAAATATAATTTCTCTCCACACTTCATTAAAACCATCCTTCATTTGCAACTTTATCTAACTTTTTTTACCCTTACTGTATAATTATGGTTGTACTGCACACTATATTTCAACTACCTTGTATATGAAATTACTTATGGGCCACCCTATATAATATTTTTTCACCACCCTGTATACTTAGAATTCTAGTCATCCCTATATTGCATATATTCGGTATATGAAACTGGTTGTAGATCATAACAATTTTATAATATTTTTTAAACCCACCTGTAGATATAGGTGTAATTATACTCTGCTACATATTTCAACCATCCTTTAATATGCTACTTGTGAACTTCTGAACTATTTGTGGTTATAAAACTACCCTAAAAACTATAATATCCCTCCATATTATATTTCAACCATCCTGTATAAACAAATGCTTCTAAAATTTTTTTCAACCCATTTCGTAACTATAATAATAGCTCAAGAAAATTCAAATATCCTAACTGCTTACGTAACATATTTTTTTATCCACCCTGTATAAATATAATTCTATTTTACCCTTATTTCACCCACATTGTATATGCAACCACTTATGATCCTAACAATTATACCATTTTGTTATCCGCCATGAATAAATATAATTCAACTCCAGCCCTTTTTTAACCACCTGGTATATGCAACTGTTTATGGTCCACTCAATATATCTTTTTTGAACCACCCCGTATAACTTACCCGTTATTTCAATAATATTGTTTATAACTCCTTACGGGCCACCTAATATACCCTTTTTTATGATTTTTAAACCCATTTAATTCTACATATCTTATATATGGAACACCCTGTAAAATCGAAACATGTTACATTGGGATATTCTAATTTTGAATAAAAGCTAAGCTGGTGCAAGTATCTAAAATTTGGTGCATGCGGTGGAACCAATTGACTAATTGTGTACCTACGTATTACGGAATATCGGAGTAGATTTTTTCTTATATCTCCCGTTTCTGTCAATGCAGGGAGATAAAATGTATACCAGATTTTAAGTCAATCTATAAGCTTTGTAGCAAAAAAAAAGATTCAGCAAAATCAGTTCAGTAGTTCTTACGTGATGAGGTAACAAACAAACAGATAACTACAATTTTATAATATTACTACCCGTTACTCGCGGTTTCACCCGCGTACGGAATGTTCAAGCCTTCGCAAAAAGAAATAACTTATGAAATATATGGGTTATCCTATATAAAAAACTTGTTTGAACCACCCTACTTAACCATAAATCCACCAATCCCGAATATATTTCACCCAAACTGCAAGTACTTATGGGCCATCCTACATAACTAGTTTATTCGACATTTTTTTAATCACCTTGAATAACTGTAACTCTACTTCACCCTATATTGCAACCATTCTGTATATGCTGCTGTTTTATAATTTTTTGAACACCTGACTAATAACTTTTCCCTACCCTACATTTCAGCTATGCAACTGCTTATGGTGTACCCTGTATAAAAATTATTTCTGATATTTTTTTAACCACTTTTTAAAGTAAAATTTCTCTTTACTATATATATTAATCAACCTTTATATGAGCTTTTTCTAACATTCTTCTCCCCATATTTCAGATATTCCATATAGTAGAATGCAACTGTTTATGGTCTACCCTATATAACAATTTTTTTAAACTTTTTTGATTCATCCTAATGGAAATGATGTGGATCCCTTCGTAAGCCACAAATATAAAAACACAGTTTTGCACCCTAACACCAAACTTCTCTTTAAACCCTCACCCAAACTGCAACTGCTTATTGGCCACCCTGTATACCAATTTTATTCTAAAAAATGTTTAACCGCTTTGTATAACTAACTCTACTTCCATATATATTAAAACCATCCTGTATACACCGCTGCCAATTTATCAAACATTACAACTTATTTTTTAACCATTCTGTATAACCATAATTTTACTCTACACAATATTTCAACCACCCTGTATGTGCATCTGCTTAGGGGCAACCAAATATAAATTTTTTAATTACTTCTAATCACACTGTATGAACTATAATTTTATTTCGATCCATGTTTCAGATATTGCAGATATGCAACAGCTCATGTTCTATCCCACAAAAAAAATTATCCAACCTGTTTGACTATAAATCTACTCCACCGGCTATTTCAATCACCTTGTATTTGCAACTACTTATTGGCCACCCAGTATAACATTTTTTCTACCACCCTGTATAATGAGGCACTGAAAATAACAATTTGGTTCAGCATGTTTTTGAATCACCTTGTATGTATTACAACTACCCTACTACTGCTTATTGGTCAACCAATATAACATTTTTTAAATAATTATCATAACACTTCTTCACCCTATGTTTCAACTATCCTATCTTTGCAACTTATTATGAACTACGCTATTTCACATTTTTCCCTTATATTTTTTTCAAGATAAATTAAAGTATAATTTCTCTCCACACTTCATTTAAACCACCCTTCATTTACAACTTTTTCTAACCTTGTTTGAATGACACTGTATAACTATAACTTTACTGCGCATCATACTTCAGGTACTCTATATATGCAAGTGCTATATAACAAAATTTTTCTAGCATTTTTCACCCATCCTGTATAATTCTAATTGTAAGCCACCCTATATTTCAACAACCTTTTATATGCAAGTACTTATTTGCCACCAAATATAACATTTTTGTACGAACCTGTATCCTTAGAATCCCACTCCACCCTATATTTCAACCATCCGGTAAATGGAACAACTTGCAGATCCTGTCATTACTTTAAAATATTTTTAACCCACCTGTATAGCTGTAATTATACTCCGCTACATCTTTCAACCATCCTATATATGTAACTACTTGTGGATATAAAACAAGTTTTTAACCACAACATAAACTATAATTCCACTCCATCTTAAATTTCAAACACCATGTATAAACAACGGCTTCTAACATTTCTTTAACCCATTTCATAATAATTCAAAGATCCTAACTGCTTACCTAAGACATTTTTTAAGTTTTTTTATTCACTGTATAGATATTCCACCCTTTTTCAACAACTTTTTATATGTAAATGTTTATGGTGCACTCAATATAACTTTTTTGGACCACCCCGTATAATTAATTCCACTCCCCCCCAACCACATCGTATATATCCAGCTGCTTATAGGACACCAAATATATTTTTTTTTAGATTTTTTAAATCCACGTAATTCTACTCCGCTCTAAGTTTCCTATATACAGAACACCCTGTAAAATTACGCTTGATATATGTTGATTTTTGTTAAATCGAAACATTTTACATTTGCACATTCCGAATTTTTAATAAAAGCTAAGCTGATGCCAGTATCTAATATTTTGTGCATGCGGTGGAGCCAATTGAGTAATAGAATTACCCAACATGGTAGAAGTTTTTTTGCTATATCTACCTTTTATGTCAAGTTAGAGAGATAAAATGTCTACCAGATTTTAAGTCAAACTATAGGCTTCGCAACAAAAAAAGATTCAGCAAAATCAGTTCAGTAGTTCTTACGTGATGCCCGAACAAACAAACAAACAAACATACAAACAAACAAACAGACAAACTTACAATTTTATAATAGTATAGATGCGTGATTAGCTAACCCAGACTTTATTAGCTCCCCCCTTTGAGTAGGTATGCGGTGCTCCTTAACCCTGGTGTCCAGTGGTCGCTTTGTCTGCCCAATGTAGAGATTACCACATTCAAGGGGTATGCTGTATATACTGTTTTTTAGTACTACAGGAGTATTCGGCTTTGTTATTGTGATCATGCTCCTCAAAGTGTCGTTGAAGCCTTTAGTGTATGGCAGTAACACTATCGTGGTTTTCTCTTCCAGCCTAGGTGGTTTATCCAGTTCTCCAAACAACTTGTTAATGATGGTTCGAAAAAGGTCTTCTCTAAATTTCACTTGTTCTTCTTTGAGGGCATCTGGTGTGCTGCAGATATTTTTGGCACTATGAATTAGTGTTTTGATGATGCCACTTTTCGTTATAATGGATCGTTAGAATTGTAGTCTATTTATAACCCTGTATGTGTAGCCTTCCTGCAGACTTCATGGTGAATCTAATGGATGGCGGTGATCGGTTTAGATGCTACAGAAATGACTGTAGTTCACTCTCTCCATGTTGCCAAATAATGAAGGTGTAGTCGACATTCCTTTGGTTGCTTCTCGTACCCCTTTAATATATGTTCTTCGAACCATTTCATGTAAATGTTAGCGATGGTTGGCGACTCCATAAGCAATCCATCTTCTTGCATGAATAACCTTCTCCTAAAAGTAGTAGTTCTTGAAGCAACATTGTAGTAAGTCCTTGATTAATTCTCGCTCTCAGTAATTTTCTTTGTCACTATGTCGAGTCTAATGGTAAGTTCGTAAAGAGGTTTTCAACGTCGAAACTTACTAAGCGATGTTCTGGCCCAAGTTCCACGGATTTGATGATTTTGACAAAATACTTTGAATCATTGACGTGCGATGATGTTTTGCCCTCCAAAGGTTGGATGATTGGTGGGAGAAATTTTAATAATTCTGGTGTTGGGAAGTTACGTGAGCTTGTAATCGGTCTAAGAACTATTCGAGCCTTGTGTATCTTGGGTACTCCCGAGTGGAATCTATTCAGCATGATCTCTGATTGGGTTGTCAGTTTTCTGGTCTATTTTGGAAGTGGGATCAAGTTGGCAATGGCTTCTATTTCTCCTTCGAGAGTACGTCGTCAATTTTCCTGATGTATTCCGTTCTGTCCATCAGGATGGTGGCATTTCCATTATTAGCTCGTTAAATGATGATGGATTTGTCGTCCTTAAGTTGTTTTACACTCCTTCTTTCGTATTAGTTGATGTTTTGTTTGATGTGTCGTGATCATTCCATCTACCTTTAATCCTCCTGTTAGTTTGCCCTACATAAGTTTTGTGCCAGTCTTCGCATGAAATGTTATATATTCTTTGTTGCTCTGAAGGGATCTAATTGTTTATTGATGTCTCCTTTCCTACTGTTAGTTTTGGCTTTATAGTAAAGCGGCTTGAGAGATATTCGGACTCTCTATTGTTTCACGTAATCCTCGTCATTAATCTGGTTAGGAAAGCCTTCATTTATAATGGCCTGTAGTTGCGCTGAGTGACTATAAGAATTAACGGAGGTACTTGTGTGAGGTATTTTCTGTCCAAGGTATGGCCCAGTGTTGTTTGTTAAATCGAACCAAGAAAATAACCACATATCGGAATCAACGACACGGCCACTATAAATTCGACCCGCGACAACTGAGAAACACATTTAGTGAATCTTTACAGGAAGAGAACTTTTCATCTATCTAGAATATTTGAGAATTTACGCACTACATTTTCGAAAGTAATGTTAAGAGCAGAAGGGCACATAAGTAGGGGAGAGAGGCTTTTCCTGCAGTGGACAAGATAAACTTAATGAGTGAAACTTAAAATTTTTGACGAATATTGTCGCGTTATGGATTGGTAAGATCATAGTTATTAACGCAACTCCATAATTAATTAATTTACGTATTATTTTCAGCCTTCGCGAAGTAGCGTGAAAGTTAAAACGGCAATCGTTCCAGAATAGTGTGCACTGTGCACTGAATAAAAATCCATAGTAGCTTAGCATCGGTCAAGTGTATACGCATATGCATATTCATGTATACATATAAGTATGCTTACGACAGCTTTACCAAATAAGTTACAAACCGGCTAAAGAGCATGACCGTATCTAAACGTTATTTTGTTTTATTTCTCCGTCTGGCGCCTGGCTCGTTTTCTTTGACAGGTTCATCGATACGTATTTGTACCATGATTTCACGTTTATTGGTCATAATACACGGAAATGAAATTCCTATCAATCGTTATTTTGTATTTCTTCTTATGGAATGGTATTTTTATTCTCTATTCTTTTGGCAATTTCTTTATACTTGATTCAAGGTCTTGTGAAATATTATTACGTACTAATTGCTGGCTAATATCACACGGACAAGGATGTTATTCTTTAAATGCGTTATATAACATAAGTTAAAAACAATATTTTTTATCCGAAATTAAAAAAATAATTTATAGAAATAAATATATTTATTATAACTTTGATCCTGGAGGCGTATACTGATATAAAACTGTATTACTCGTTTGAATGGGCCCATCTAAATGAAATGTCTTATAAAGTAAATTTGGATATTAAGTTTATCTATATATAAATAGGCAAAGACAAAACGGTTCGGTACCATTTTCTCCCCTGTCCCTTAACCGATTTTCTTTATTTTTGTTTTGTTTAGTAGCTACCGACGACCTTCAGTGCAGAATGCTAAAATTTGTTTATAATATTACTTCATTCATTAAATAAATTAAAATAAAACTGCTTGGCAGTGCCGCCCGATTGCTTGGAGAGAAAATCGTAAAATGGATTGACTCGAACGAAAAAAACAAACTAAATTAAACGAAAAACTAATGGCTTTTGATCGGTTCCTAAAGTTATTCTACCTTATGATGCTCACAATAATTTACATTATATGAAAATGAACATTTATTATGTACTCGCAAGTTTAATAAAACTTTCATTTCTTTCTAAATATGGTTTAACAACTAAATTTAGAATTGTGTATTGTATGGCAAATTATCAATTTGTTTCCGATTTATTATATTGTTTTAACGTTATACTTTTGATTTATATTATTTCTATTATAACGGCTAATTGTTTCGTACAATTTAACTAAGATTACAAAGCCCATAATATGAATAATAAAGAGTTAAATCTGCCATCATAGCAGTAATTCTAATGTTCACGGCCATCGTCGTTTTACTGAATTTGATTGCAATTTGACATTTCATATTGTTATCCGTTAGGTTAAGGCACATTTTTAATTCAATGTGAAAATTATCAATATATTATTTTAAATTTGAATATTCAGTAGACCTACAAAATTTGTTAATAAATAAAGTTGCATTGTATTTATTTATATTTTTGATATAATACAGAAATAGTTATCGCTAACTTTGTGTGTTTAATTTAAATTAATAAAATTATAAGGATTCTTAACTTAGTTTAAGGTGTACCTACTAATATGTAAGTTCTTATGTATTGTAATTATTTATAGTGCATCTTCATAGTTACTTATGAGTTGGTTTCTTGCATTTTCTTCTTAGTAAATGAAATCGTAATTGTGAATACCTGAATAACCGCAAAGCATTTAGAAAAAACTAAAGTTTTAAAATATTATATTTATTATTAGTTTATTATTTGATATACTGATAACATTTTTAAATGTATTGGGCATTTTTTATACTGATGATTATTAATACATGTTTAAATATATGTATGAAAAAGCGGAAAATGTATTTCAATTATTTTTAGGTGAGTAAACTACCAGTCGGATACTGTTTTATGTTCTTAAGTTTTATCTTATAGACATTTTATTTTACTTTACATGGCCCTATGCCTATAAAATTCTGCCTCTTAATACATGGTGAATTACTTTTAATTGTATGTGTATTTTATTAAAAATTTATATATAAATACGCAAACGCAAAGGAGTTCGGTACCACTTTCTTCGTTCGTTTGTCAACCGATTTTTTTGAGTTTTTTAATTGCTAATTGACATTATTAATAAAAAAATGGAAAAAAGGCTAAAATTTTCCGTTAATAACATATTATTGGCAATAATATATTATGAGCACTATCTATTCCATAATAGCTGAACTAGGGCCACAAAATTAGTTCATATATTTTCAAGTAATTCAAATCAAGGCTTTTTATAAATTATTGTTTTTATTGATGTTTTGAACTCGCGACGTGTATTTGAATTTCTAATGTATTCAATAATAATATGATGGTATGAACATTTTTATATTATTTTTTTGCCTTAGTGTTGTACATGAACATTCACTGTAACCGTAAGACAACAAAACTGAAATCATTATCCTTTCCGAAATATTTTTTACGTAATTATAATGGTAGTAAACTATTTTATATAAGTACACAGAAAAGTTTATAATAGTAGAAAAAAATCAAAATCATATACGTATAATATCATCAAATTTTTATAAACGATTTTGGTCGAATTTCGATCACTGGACTACCGCTAGTTAAACTAAAGCTGCCATATAGTAAGCGGAAGTTAGCAACCACCATGGCTGTCCTCACATTATTCGCAGCATCAGTGCGAAACAGTTCAGTTGTTGTCATTCCATACCAAATACGTAAATTCCCAACCAAGAGACTCTGCTTTTTCCCGGGGCTCTTCTACCCTATACTTTACCCTATAAAGAGTTGTTGTAGTTCGTATCTTTCTCCAGTTGTCGTAACATAGCCGAGATATTCTATTCTATTCCTTTGATAGTATTATGTATTTCTATCTATTCCATTCTATCCTTCGCATCGGCGTTAGTAGCATGTTGGGTTCAGGCTATCTGTAGGATACGTCCGTACCACCACAACTCCAAGTAGAAATAAGTAGCAGCGTAACACTATTTTTTCAGATTAAGATCATGGTTTGAGATCATTACAATTTAAAACGCGAAAAAAACTAACAGGAAACATTTTCTTAAAAATAGTGTGCCATAAATTATGCACTAGTCTTTCACTATAACTGCCTGGATCGGAAGTTAAAAACAATATAGTATGAATAGCAGCTGTAGGTTCGTTTTTGGGCTGCAAAGGTTCAGTCATGTTACCAGCAAAATCAAGAAAATATAACGACTGAAGAAGAAAAACAGTGTGATATTCTTATGGACGAAATTTCTACACCCTAATATCTACAAGAGAAAATCACACAGATAGGATTGGAAAAAATGAGAAAAAAATCAGTCTATTGTGTTGTCGAAGGGTATTAATACTATATTAATACCCTTAGACATTACAATATACTGATTTTTTGTATTTTTTTTTTCACAGAAACTTCACTAACAATGCCGTCAATCTTTTAAAATAGCCAATAGAGTAAAAAAAATAGTGAACCCTAAAGAAACAGAAAGAAGAGTGGTTAGACTACTTGTCATTTGTTGCATTTGGGTTGTGTAAAAATAGCATCATACCTACTGACTAAACTTCTCCATTAATGTAGTTATTGTCAATACAGTTTTTATGTGTTTTAATTCAACAGTATACACGAGTTGCTAGTTCTAAGTAATCAGTTAATTGTTGGTTCGGTATTTTAAAATTCTTGCAAAGTAGTATACATTTTGGGGAATGCGGAATGCTTATTTCACAATAAATCTTTTCTTAGACACTGATAACAATAAAAAATAATAGTAAATTTATAACCATATCTAGTCATCAGTGGAATTATCCGTTCCTATAGATTAAATTCAACCAATCAGCGAACAGGAATCGACATCTTGTAAGTACTTACTGTTATATATAATGGAGTAATTATTATTACTAGCTGTCGCCCAGTGGTCGAAATTCGACCAATTGTGGCAATATCTCTGGCAGGTTAAGTAACCTGAAAATTTTATCGTGACATTCTATCCTAGGACTTTAGGGAGAACAGCAATTACACGGAACGGATCCAAATTCGGAACCTCTGTGTGATAGTTTCCTCGAAAATTCTAGATGTCGGTCTTACATCTCCCTTCTACAAATAAGTAACGAAATGTATAGCTATAATTGCACTCAATTCTCTAACATTTATTAAAATCCTCGTTATAATAATTCCATCTCATTATATATTTCCACCACCCTGTATATGCAACTGTTCATGGACAACATATATTATTTTTTAACATTTTTGAACCACCCAGTAAACCATTCTGTATATGACATTGCCTATGAGCCACCATATTTACTCTTTTTGTTTATGAAATTTTTAACTATCTTCTGTAACTATAATTCTACTCCGACCTACATTTCAATCATTATATATATGGAACTCGTCGTGGGCTACTCTATAAATCATTTCCTTTTCTAACATTTTTTATCATCATCCTGTATATCTATAATTCCTCTCATCCTATATTTCATCTTCCCTATTTATACAACTGCTTATGGGTTACGAAATGTTGCATTCCATTTCCGCCACCCTGAATATGCATCTCTGTTTAATATTTTTTGCACCAACCTGTATAACTGTAATTCTACTACACCTTCTATTCCAAGAACCCTGTAAATTCAACCGCTAATGGGCTTCCCTATATAATTTTTTATTAGTTATAATTGCACTCTATATTTTAAACACCCTATATATGTAACTGCTTATGTGCCACCCACGAAAAAAATGATTTCTAACATATCTGGAATCGCCCTGTATAATTATAATATAGAACGATTACTTTACCACTAAACAATAACATCGCTTGCATGCCACTTCTAGAAGTATATGCTCTAAGTATATAACAGCATTGGTGCATCTATATATAATTACTCAATGTTTTGAGTCTGGCGGCGACGGCAGTTGTTTGGCGTTGACATTATGGACGTAAATAATGAATTTTTAATATACTTTATTTAATGAATAAACCAATATTATAAATTAATATTAGCATTCTGCACTGAAGGTCGTCAGTAGCTACTAAACAAAAAAAAATGAAGAAAATCGGTTGAGAGACAGAGGAGAAAATGGTATCTAATTGTTTTGTCTTTGCCTATTTATATATAGATGATACATGTTTATTATAATTATCTTGATTTTCACCATGTATTCCGCTTGATTACAAAATTGTGACGTTTGGACCAAATTTGGACTCAGGATTCGTGATTTTGAGGCAATAATACATCGGAAATCATGTGTCACATGTAAACTACAGACAACTCCTTTCTTTGTGTAGGAGTATATTCTCGCAATACACAAAAATGTTGTCTTCCTGTACTCCAGACGCGATACCTAAATTCCGATTTACGTTTACCTCCTGATCACAAAGAATAGAAGTCACAATTCTTTAATCCCAAAAAACATACACAGTTTTACAGTACATATAATCCTTTTGTAGGTCATTATTGTTATTAAGCCTTGAAGCCGGTTACTTTACTTTTAGGTTATTTATTTGAAATTAATTTTGTTTTTTTTTTATTTTTAGTTTGGATTTTTGATTAATTATAATTAAGTTTGTTTGTATAATAAATTTCCATATGGCAAAAAATGTAAATACTTTACCTATAAGCAAAATTCTTTTTTCTTCTTTTAATTGTTTAATTGGGACCAGACTTTGATACGTTTTGGATTTTTTGAATAGACAGCCTTTTTTCTCCATTGTGGTGTAATTTTTTAATAAAACCATTAAAAATCAAGAATATTCTCAAATAAGCTTCAGAAATCAAATCAAATTTTTAAACAAAAACTGTATTGAACTGAAAAAATTTACTTGTTATAATTTTATTTTAGGGTTCAAATCAAATCAGAAAATTTATGAAAAATATTTTTTGTTAATATGCACAATAATAAAATTTTTCATAAAATTCCACCTGAACTGAATACACTATATGTACAGACGAATTGGAACCTCCATAAATGTTTAAGTCGGTTAATTAATACTCATTTTGATATAATTCCAATCTATTTTCAGTTAATTCAAACCTAAAATTCAAATAATCATAATCAGAAAAATAATACTTGCTCCTCCGCCAAATTTAATCGCAACTTTTAAGCAAATTAATACTTATTTAGAAATTTTCTGTGAAATTGAAAAAAAGAACATATTTCTTTTGGTAAATAATATTTTACTTTAATAATAATAATAGTAATAAAGTTACAGTCGCTACACACAATCATCTACTGTCTTCTAATTTGTCTTCTATGCTTTTAGAATTTTCTTGTAATGTTTGTAGCTTATCCAGACTTTTTGTAAGGTTTCTTTTAAATTTTCCATTTGTTTTAATAGCATACTCATGTCTCCATTACCAGAAACTTCAAACAAATGAGTATCGGGATCGTTACCGTCATTTATTAGAGAGTCTCCTAACCGTTTTCTTTTATTTCCTTCACTGTCGGTTGGTCCAGGGTCGCCTCTTTGGACATTGTTAGTTATTTTTCACTTTTAGGGTTCCACAAGTGCACCTGCATCTGACGGCACTGTGGTTTTTGTTTTCACACTCGGGTTCAGTTCGGTTCTTGGATTTGTTTGGGAACGCGGTCCGACTCACTCTGATTTGTTTCCACTGCTTTGGCACAGTTTATATTCACAGAAAATATTTACATTTTATCTTAACTATACAATACGACCGTCGAAATCTGAATGACTCCCATCGCCGGCTGTCCGGGTTTGTATTTTTCTCTTGGAATTATTCTGGCAGGTCAACGAACTATCGGGAAACTTCTTCTTTGTTCGGGAAGCTTTAAGGGAATTACCAGTAACGGCAGCGGTCGGCCTGTTGAAAGACGAGACATTTCGGATTCCCAGAAGTATCGGAATAATGTCCCTTCAACGAATTGGTTGATGGCCGATTGCACCAGCTGTCGGATGAATTCTCGTAAAATATGGATGAATTCAAGAGAAATATAATGGAAAACCCAGAAGCAGCTTCCCAAAATTATTCAGAGGAAAGTGAAGAAACTCAAGAAAAACTCTCACTTGTCTCGGAAGTAGATCCAGAAGAAGAACAAGACGGAAATCAAACTGTACACACAAGACACAAAAATCCAATCTTAACATTAGCATCACTGAAAAACGTTCAAAATCAAATTATAATAATAATGCCGAATTATCAATATAGTGAAAGGCAAAATACAGCAGGGGCCCTACGAAATGAGAGATGGCACCTCAATTGAATCCATGGAGGAAGGCCATACTTACAAATACCTTGGAATAAAGCAGGCTCAACGAATTGATCACTCCACCATGAAAAAGGACCTATCAACAGAGTTCTATAGAAGGGTAAGACGACTGTTGAAAACCAAGCTTAACAGTAAAAATCTGTTTCAGGCTATTAACACTTACGCGTGCTCAGTACTCAGTTACTCATTCGGAATAGTTAAATGGTGCAAGACGGACATTGAACAACTACAACGGAAAATACGAGTTCTACTAACAAAAGCTCAAAATCACCACCCAAAGAGCTCAACACCTCTGCAACTGACAGAACAACAAGTTCAAGTATACCACCAGACAACTGATCAGAAACTGCTCAAACGGAAAGAGAAGCCGCTTCATGGGAGGCATATAAACGACGTCAACCAAGATTATGTCGACAGTTCAGCGTCAAACTACTGGTTGATCTCTGGTCATATGTTTCCTGAAACGGAAGGCTTTATAACGGCAATCCAAGATCAAGTAATTCCAACTAAGAACTATCTAAAGTACATCGTCAAAGACCCTTCTATCAACAACGACAGATGCAGATATGATTGCCAAACATCTGAATCTATCCAGCATATCACAGGAGGTTGCCAAGCGTTCGCTGCAACTGAATACAAAGAACGACACGATGCTGTGGCAAAAATACTGCACCAGGAACTAGCGCTGAAACTCGAGCTATCACAGTCGGTAAGAACACCCTACTATATATATAAACCAGAATCTATTTTAGAAAATAATAACTACAAACTGTACTGGGACCGGACGATATTGACCGATCGGACTGTTGCTCACAATAGACCAGATATAGTTTTGGTAGATAAAGTCTCTAAAAAAACAACCTTAATTGACATAGCAATCTCTAACAACAACAATATAAATATTAAGCCGGCTGAAAAAATAGGCAAATACAGGGATTTAGAATTTCAAATACAGAGACAATGGGACATGAACAACACTCGAACAGTACCAATTGTTATGTCAACAACAGGAGTAGTCCCAAAACATCTATTAAACAATTTGAAATACCTCGGTCTGGACGAACATCTTTACCAACTGATGCAAAAAGCCGTCCTATTAGGAACAGCCCGGACGGTTAGAAAATTCATGGGGAACTGCGGCCACGACGCCAACCACGGGCCTGATAACCTGGCAAGGGCTCCCACAGAGCTAAACCCTTTTGATATGTAGTATATCTGGGGTTTAGTGAATTTTCCCCTAAGGGCACACTATGTGTGCCTTAGAGGGAGTGTGATGCCATACATTGTATGGTCAAGTCGGATAATAAGTTACAGTCGCTACACACAATCATCTACTGTGCTGCAACTTCCATCTGCAGAACAATTGGGGTCGCAGTGAGACCAAAACAAGACCCTCCCCAATATCGACAAACACCTCGAATACCACCTTGGCAAAGAAGACTTGAAGGGAAAATCAATTCTCTTCGGAAAGACGTCGGAAGACTAACCGAGTACCAACGAGGAGTCAGGAACAACAGAATAGGAAGGCTTGTCAAGACTATCATGGACAATAACCGAATACACTCCCAGTGGGATGGAGAAAACATCACATCTCAGCAGTGTCTGGATAGTCTACGACAAAAGCTCTCCGTCTACACAAGTCGATTGAGAAGGTACAAAACCAGTAACCAACGGAAACTAGACAACACACTCTTCCGACAATCAGAAAAAGGGTTTTATAGAAAACTTAACAACAACAATAATAATGAATCCCCTAGTTACCCCAGTAAAACAGACATCGAGGAATTCTGGAAAACACAGCTTTCCACAACAATCTCCTATAACTCCAGAGCAAGCTGGATTAATGAGGAGGAGGCTGCATCTCAGAACTGTGAGGCCATGCAACACCAACCATTTACAACGGAAGACACATCCATAATGAAGCATCTCCATAACTGGAAAGCACCAGGACCAGATGGTGTACAAAATTATTGGATAAAGAAACTGTACGCAACCCACGACACACTAACAGCCCTTATAAATGACGTAATTACCCACCCACACAAGATGCCTAGTTTCCTTACACATGGTACTACATACCTCTTACCAAAAGACAACCTATGTGCACAGGACCCAGCAAAGTACCGACCTTATACAAACTCATAACATCGTGCATTAATCATCGCATTTTCAAACATTGTGAGCTGAACAACATAATTACTCAACAACAAAAGGGATGCGCGAAAAATTCAATGGGTTGCAAAGAACAACTGATAATTGATTCCGTTGTCTGCAATCAACCCCACGCCAAACGGCGAAATCTGTACATGGCATATGTGGACTACAAAAAGGCTTTTGATTCAGTTCCACATGATTGGCTCATTAAGGTGCTGAAACTCTATAAAGTGAATAATTGTATTATTAACTTTTTAGAACATGCCATGGCCACCTGACAAACCAAAATCTCACTGAATGAAGCCAACTGTTCGATACAAATTGACCCCTTTCCAATCAGAAGGGGTATATTCCAGGGAGACTCTCTTAGCCCGCTGTGGTTCTGGCTTGCCATGAACCCTCTCTCAAACAAACTTAACTCGACTAATTTTCGCTTCAGTCTCAAACACAACAACGTACAAGCAATAAGGATAAACCATTTGTTATACATGGACGACTTAAAGTTGATGGCAGCTACAAAGCAACAGCTGCATGATATGCTTAAAATAGTAGAAGGGTTCTCTAGTGACATCCATATGCGATTTGGCCTAGACAAATGCCGAATTATTAATATAGTTAAAGGCAAAATACAGCAGGGGCACTTCGAAATGGGAGATGGCACCTCAATTGAATCTATGGGGGAAGGTCATACTTACAAATACCTTGGAATAAAGCAGGCTCAACGTATTGATCACATGACTATGAAAAAGGACCTAACAGCAGAGTTTTATAGAAGGGTAAGACGACTGTTGAAAACCAAACTAAACGGTAAAAATCTGTTTCAGGCTATTAACACATATGCGTGTTCAGTGCTCAGTTACGCTTTCGGTATAGTTAATTGGTGCAAGACTGACATTGAACAATTACAACGAAAAGTTCGAGTTTTACTAACAAAAGCTCAAAATCACCATCCAAAGAGCTCTGTCGAACGTACAACTTTGCCACGGTATGAAGGAGGAAGAGGATTGACAGATCTAAGTAAACTATTAGATCAACAAATTTCTATTTTGCGTAGTCATTTCCAGAAACTCGCAGAATTTTCTGATCTACACAGAGTCATGTACCAGGTTGATGACTCAACACCACTGCGACTGACACAACAACATGTCCAATTACACCACCAGACCACAGATCAGAAACTGCTGAAATGGAAAGAGAAGCCCCTTCATGGAAGACATATAAATGACGTCAACTATTTTATGTCGACAGTGCAGCGTCGAACTACTGGTTGATCTCTGGTCATATGTTCCCTGAAACGGAAGGCTTTATATTGGCAATTCAAGATCAAGTAATTCCAACTAAGAACTACCTAAAGTACATCGTTAAAGACCCTTCTATTAACAACGATAGATACAGGTACGGTTGCCAAACATCTGAATCTATCCAGCATATCACAGGAGGTTGTCAAGCGTTCGCTGCAACTGAATACAAAGAACGACACGATGCTGTGGCAAAAATACTTCACCAGGAACTAGCACTGAAACCTGAATTATCACAGTCGGTAAGATTACCATACTATAACACAATAGACCAGATATAGTATTGGTAGATAAAGTCTCTCGGAAAACAACTTTAATTGACATAGCAATTCCTAACAACAATAATATAAATATCAAGCAGGCTGAGAAAATAACCAAATGTAGAGATTTGGAATTTCAAATAAAGACTCAGTGGAACATGAACAACACACGAACTGTACCAATTGTTATGTCAACGACAGGACTAGTCCCAAAACATCTATTAAACAATCTAAAATACCTCGGTCTGGACGAAACATCTTTACAAACAAATGCAAAAAGCCGTCTTGTTAGGGACAGCCCGGATGGTCAGGAAATTCATGGGAAACTGCCGCCACGACTCCAACCACGGGCCTGAAAACCGGGCAAGGGCTCCCACAGAGCTAAACCCTTTTGATATCTAGGATATCTGGGGTTTAGTGAATTTTCCCCTAAAGGCACTCATAGCGTGCTTTAGAGGGAGTGTGATGCCATACATTGTATGGTCAAGTCGGGAGTTTTCAATAAAATTTAAATTTAATTAGACAAACTGAATAGGCAGACGAACTGAGAACATCTATCATTTTGAAGTCGGTTAGCACATTTGAAATAGTAAAAAGTAAGAATTTTTTTAATAACGAAATGTTTATCATTGTAACTTCGTTATAAGGAAGTCTAAATCACCAGAAAGTTCTGACTAAAAGTCGAATAAACATTGTACATCCTTATATTACATCTTTATTCTAATGAACATATAAGTTCAGGGGCACTCGTGCGCTGAACCACCAAATTTAATAAGCTTTTAAAAAGTTTAATAATCAATACAAAATGTTTAATAAATATCATTTCAATACCAACGTATTTATCAAAAAAAAACAATTTAAGCTCTAATCCAAACTATTAAGACTTATATTCGTTGTAAAGAATTATTTCGCCCCGCATTTCGGTAGGCGCACGGTGAAACTTACTTAGCTTCTATGAGATACCATATAACACGCTTAAGCTTGAGACAGAAGATAGTTATTGTCGTTTTTACCAGAAGCTATAGATGAAGCAAACGAAAAGTTAAATAATGATATAAACACTCTTTTTAGAGCTTCTATGAATCACTGCCTCGAGCTGAATCCAAGAAAATGTCAGGCTCTATTATTTGGACGTAGCCAATGTAGAGGTCAGCTGGAAGGCTCTCTAAATCTAATTTTAAACAATGAGAGACTTCAATGCGTCAATAGTGCGAGAAATTTGGGACTGCTTCTAGATGTTAATCTGCGGTTTTCGGCTCATATAAATATGTGCATAAGCAGAGCTTTTGCTAATCTAAAACTAATCTATAGCCATAGACGAATTTTAAGTGAAAGTATTAGAAAGTCTTTGTGTGACTCTTTAGTGCTTTCACACTTTAATTTTTGTGATACTTTATATCATCCGCGTCTTCTAAATACTGACATAAGGCGTATTCAATTAATTCAAAATTGTTGTGTGCGTCTAATTGGACGAATACGAAAGTATGAAAGAGGTGTGAGTGAAAAGCTAAAAGAAATTGGGTGGCAGAGTATGAAAGAAAGGAGAATATTTCATTCTCTCGTATTATTTAATAAAATAATATGTAGTAAAAACCCTAGCTATCTCTATCAAAAAATTCGATTCAGACATGATGCTCATGAATTAGACTTACGGCATAAGTATACAATAACGCCACCTGTCCACCAAACTACCCTCTATGAGCGATCTTTTACTTACCAAGTTTCTCTACTCTACAACAAAGTTCCGGAACGCTTAAAGCATCTCCATCCAAAACAGTTCAGGTGCTCTATTCGTCCACTAATATCATCTATTTTTTGAGCATGTAATATATGTACCGCTTGTATTTTTGCAATTTGCTAATTTTTTGATTTTTTCTTTAATGTATATAACCATTAATATTTTACTTCCAAGGAATCTAAACTTAATAAGATAATTGAAATGATCCTTAAACGTGATCGTAGTATATGTACAATAATTTGTTACTATTTACTCCATGTTATGTGTTGTTATTATTTAGTCTAGTGATTACTCAAACTTTTATATGGGTTAAGATAGAAAGCTTATGCTTTAACTTCGCCTTTTGTAACCCTTATATGTTACAATAAATTATTATGCGACTTGACCATACAATGTATGGCATCACACTCCCTCTAAGACACACATAGTGTGCCCTTAGGGGAAAATTCACTAAACCCCAGATATACTACATATCAAAAGGGTTTAGCTCTGTGGGAGCCCTTGCCAGGTTATCAGGCCCGTGGTTGGCGTCGTGGCTGCAGTTCCCCATGAATTTTCTAACGTCCGGGCCGTTCCCAACAGGACGGCCTTTTGCATCAGTTGGTAAAGATGTTCGTCCAGACCGAGGTATTTCAAATTGTTTAATAGATGTTTTGGGACTACTCCTGTTGTTGACAAAACAATTGGTACTGTTCGAGTGTTGTTCATGTCCCATTGTCTCTGTATTTGAAATTCTAAATCCCTGTATTTGGCTATTTTTTCAGCCTGCTTAATATTTATATTATTGTTGTTAGGGATTGCTATGTCAATTAAAGTTGTTTTTCTAGAGACTTTATCTACCAAAACTATATCTGGTCTATTGTGAGCAACAGTCCGATCAGTCAATATCGTCCGGTCCCAGTATAGCTTGTAGTTGTTATTTTCTAAAATAGATTCTGGTTTGTATATATAGTAGGGTGTTCTTACCGACTGTGATAGCTCGAGATTCAGCGCTAGTTCCTGGTGCAGTATTTTTGCCACAGCATCGTGTCGTTCTTTGTATTCAGTTGCAGCGAACGCTTGGCAACCTCCTGTGATATGCTGGATAGATTCAGATGTTTGGCAACCATATCTGCATCTGTAGTTGTTGAAAGAAGGGTCTTTGACGATGTACTTTAGATAGTTCTTAGTTGGAATTACTTGATCTTGGATTGCCAATATAAAGCCTTCCGTTTCAGGAAACATATGCCCAGAGATCAACCAGTAGTTCGACGCTGAACTGTCGACATAATCTTGGTTGACGTCGTTTATATGCCTTCCATGAAGCGGCTTCTCTTTCAATTTGAGCAGTTTCTGATCAGTTGTCTGGTGGTATACTTAAACTTGTTGTTCTGTCAGTCGCAGAGGTGTTGAGTCATCAACTTGACATATGACTCTGTGTAGATCAGAAAATTCTGCTAGTTTCTGGAAATAATTACGCAAATTGGAAATTTGTTGATCACGTAACTTGCCTATATCTGCCAATTCTCTTCCTCCTTCATACCGTGGCAACGTTGTACGTTCGACGGAGCTCTTTGGATGGTGATTTTGAGCTTTTGTTAGTAGAACTCGAACTTTTCGTTGTAGTTGTTCAATGTCAGTCTTGCACCATTTAACTATTCCGAATGAGTAACTGAGTACTGAGCACGCGTAGGTGTTAATAGCCTGAAACAGATTTTTACTGTTAAGCTTAGTTTTCAACAGTCGTCTTACTCTTCTATAGAACTCTGTTGATAGGTCCTTTTTCATGGTGGAGTGATCAATTCGTTGAGCCTGCTTTATTCCAAGGTATTTGTAAGTATGGCCCTCCTCCATGGATTCAATTGTGGTGCCATCTCTCATTTCGTAGGGCCCCTGCTGTATTTTGCCTTTCACTATATTGATAATTCGGCATTTGTCTAAGCCAAATTGCATATGGATGTCATTAGAGAACCCTTCTACTATTTTAAGCATATCATGCAGCTGTTGTTTCGTAGCTGCCATCAACTTTAAGTCGTCCATGTATAACAAATGGTTTATCTTTAGTGCTTGTACGTTGTTGTGTTTGAGACTGAATCCAAAGTTAGTCGCGTTCAGTTTGTGTGAGAGTGGGTTCATGGCAAGGCAGAACCACAGCGGGCTAAGAGAGTCTCCCTGGAATATACCCCTTCTGATTGGGATAGAGTCGGTTTGTATCGAACAGTCGGCTTCATTCAGAAAGATTTTGGTTTGCCAGGTAGTCATGACATATTCTAAAAAGTTAACAATACAATTATTTACTTTATAGAGTTTCAGCACCTGAATGAGCCAATCATGTGGAACTGAATCAAAGGCCTTTTTGTAGTCCACATATGCCATGTAGAGATTTCGTCGTTTGGCGTGGGCTTGATTGCAGACAACGGAATCAATTATTAGTTGTTCTTTGCACCCCATCGAGTTTTTCGCGCATCCCTTTTGTTGTTCGGTAATTATGTTGTTTAGCTCACAATGTCTGAAAAGGCGATGATTAATGCACGACGTTATAAGTTTGTATAAGGTTGGGAGGCAAGTGATTGGTCTGTACTTTGCTGGGTCCTGTGTACATAGGTTATCCTTTGGTAAGAGGTATGTAGCACCATGGGTAAGGAAACTAGGCATCTTGTGTGGATGGATAATTATGTTATTAATGAGTACTGTTAATTTATCGTGGGTAGCGTAAAGTTTCTTTATCCAGTAATTCTGCACACCATCTGGTCCTGGTGCTTTCCAGTTATGGAGGTGTTTCATTATGTTGGACGTGTCATCCGTTGTAAATGGTTGGTGTTGCATCTTATCACAATTCTGAAATGCAGCCTCCTCCTCATTAATCCAGCTCGCTCTGGAGTTATGGGAAACTGTTGTGGAAAGTTGGGTTTTCCAGAACTGCTCGATCGCCGTTTTACTGGGATAACTAGGAGTTTCATTATTATTGATGTTGTTGAGTTTTCTATAAAACCCTTTTTCTGATTTTCGGAATAGTGCGTTGTCTAGTTTTCGTTGGTTACTCGTTTTGTACCTTCTCAATCGACTCGTGTATACGGTAAGCTTTTGTCGTAGACTATCCAGACACTGCTGAGATGTGATGTTTTCTCCATCCCACTGGGAGTGTATTCGGTTATTGTCCATGATCTTCTTGACAAGTCTTTCTATTCTGTTGTTCCTGACCCCTCGTTGGTACTCGGTCAGTCTTCCAATATCTTTCCGAAGAGAATTAATTTTCCCTTCTAGCCTTCTTTGCCAAGGTGGTATTCGAGGTGTTTGTCTAAATTGGGGAGAATCTTGGTTTGGTCTTATTGCGACCCCAATTGTTCTGCAGATGGAAATTGCAGCACAGTAGATGATTGTGTGTAGCGACTCTAACGTATTAACACTTAAAACATAGTGTGGCAAGATAAATTTGTTCATAGCCTACAAGACGATACCCAGTTTCTTAGAAGATCTTAGTTTGGGAAGAGTTGGTCTAATCAATGGATCTGTTCCACTATACTCTATAAGAGCTCTTTCCATTTCTGCTAGGATTTTCTCAAGCAGGTCAGCGTTGGCTGGCTGTTCTTGTTGAAGTTCTTGAATCGCAACCGCTCTTTGCGCCAAAGGTGTTTCAGGCTCTGGATCTGTTGTATTTCGACCAAATAATTCGCGCTTAACTTCGCTCTTTGTTTCGTCCAGTTGATCAGGCGAAATAAGGCCATTTCTCAAATTATCCGACTTGACCATACAATGTATGGCATCACACTCCCTCTAGGAGAAAATTCACTAAACCCCACATATCCTAGATATCAAAAGGGTTTAGCTCTGTGGGAGCCCTTGCCAGGTTTTCAGGCCCGTGGTCGGAGTCGTGACGGCAGTTTCCCATGAATTTCCTGACCGTCCGGGCTGTCCCTAACAAGACGGCTTTTTGCATTTGTTTGTAAAGATGTTCGTCCAGACCGAGGTATTTTAAATTGTTTAATAGATGTTTTGGGAGTAGCCCTGTTGTTGACATAACAATTGGTACAGTTCGTGTGTTGTTCATGTTCCACTGAGTCTTTATTTGAAATTCCAAATCTCTATATTTGGTTATTTTCTCAGCCTGCTTGATATTTATATTATTGTTGTTGGGAATTGCTATGTCAATTAAAGTTGTTTTCCGAGAGGCTTTATCTACCAAAACTATATCTGGTCTATTGTGAGCAACAGACCGATCGGTCAGTATCGTGCGGTCCCAGTACAGCTTGTAGTTGTTATTTTCTAAAACAGATTCTGGTTTATAATTTATAGTATGGTAATCTTACCGACTGTGATAATTCATGTTTCAGTGCTAGTTCCTGGTGAAGTATGTTTGCCACAGCATCGTGTCCTTCTTTGTATTCAGTTGCAGCGAACGCTTGACAACCTCCTGTGATATGCTGGATAGATTCAGATGTTTGGCAACCGTACCAGCATCTATCGTTGTTAATGGAAGGGTCTTTAACGATGTATTTTAGGTAGTTCTTAGTTGGAATTACTTGATCTTGGATTGCCAATATAAAGCCTTCCGTTTCAGGGAACATATGACCAGAGATCAACCAGTAGTTCGACGCTGCACTGTCGACATAATCTTGGTTGGTGTCATTTATATGTCTTCCATGAAGGGGCTTCTCTTTCCATTTAAGCAGTTTCTGATCTGTGGTCTGGTGGTGTAATTGGACATGTTGTTGTGTCAGTCGCAGTGGTGTTGAGTCATCAACCTGGCACATGACTCTATGTAGATCAGAAAATTCTGCGAGTTTCTGGAAATGACTACGCAAAATAGAAATTTGTTGATCTAATAGTTTACTTAGATCTGTCAATCCTCTTCCTCCTTCATACCTTGGCAAAGTTGTACGTTCGACAGAGCTCTTTGGATGGTGATTTAGAGCTTTTGTTAGTAAAACTCGAACTTTTCGTTGTAATTGTTCAATGTCACTCTTGCACCAATTAACTATACCGAAAGAGTAACTGAGCACTGAACACGCATAGGTGTTAATAGCCTGAAACAGATTTTTACTGTTTAGTTTGGTTTTCAACAGTCGTCTTACCCTTCTATAAAACTCTGCTGTTAGGTCCTTTTTCATAGTCATGTGATCAATACGTTGAGCCTGCTTTATTCCAAGGTATTTATAAGTATGACCTTCCCCCATAGATTCAATTGAGGTGCCATCTCCCATTTCGAAGTGCCCCTGCTGTATTTTGCCTTTAACTATATTAATAATTCGGCATTTGTCTAGGCCAAATTTCATATGGATGTCACTAGAGAACCCTTCTACTATTTTAAGCATATCATGCAGCTGTTGTTTTGTAGCTGCCATCAACTTTAAGTCGTACATGTATAAAAAATGGTTTATCTTTAATGCTTGTACGTTGTTGTGCTTGAGACTGAACCCAAAATTAGTTGAGTTCAGTTTGTTTGAGAGAGGGTTCATGGCAAGGCAGAACCACAGCGGGCTAAGAGAGTCTCCCTGGAATATACCTTCTGATTGGAATAGGGTCTGTTTGTATCGAACAGTTGGCTTCATTCAGTGAGATTTTGGTTTGCCAGGTGGCCATGGCATGTTCTAAAAAGTTAATAATACAATTATTCACTTTATAGAGTTTCAGCACCTTAATGAGCCAATCATGTGGAACTGAATCAAAGGCCTTTTTGTAGTCCACATATGCCATGTAGAGATTACGTCGTTTGGCGTGGGCTTGATTGCAGACAACGGAATCAAATATCACTTGTTCTTTGCAACCCATCGAATTTTTCGCGCATCCCTTTTGTTGTTGAGTAATTATGTTGTTCAGTTCACAATGTTTGAAAATGCGATGATTAATGCATGATGTTATGAGTTTGTATAAGGTTGGAAGGCAAGTGATTGGTCGGTACTTTGCTGGGTCCTGTGCACATAGGTCGTCCTTTGGTAAGAGGTATGTAGCACCATGCGTAAGGAAACTAGGCATCTTGTGTGGGTGGGCAATTACGTCATTTATAAGGGCTGTTTCGTGGGTTGCGTACAGTTTCTTTATCCAGTAATTTTGTACACCATCTGGTCCTGGTGCTTTCCAGTTATGGAGGTTCTTCATTATGTTGGATGTATCTTCCCTTGTAAATGGTTGGTGTTGCATGGCCTCACAGTTCTGAGATGCAGCCTCCTCCTCATTAATCCAGCTGGCTCCGGAGTTATAGGAGATTGTTGTGGAAAGCTGTGTTTTCCAGAATTCCTCGATGTCTGTTTTACTGGGATAACTATGGGCTTCATTATTATTGTTGTTGTTAAGTTTTCTATAAAACCTTTTTTCTGATTGTCGGAAGAGTGTGTTGTCTAGTTTCCGTTGGTTACTGGTTTTGTACCTTCTCAATCGACTTGTGTAGACGGAGAGCTTTTGTCGTAGACTGTCCAGACACTGCTGAGATGTGATGTTTTCTCCATCCCACTGGGATTGTATTCGGTTATTGTCCATGATAGTTTTGACAAGCCTTTCTATTCTGTTGTTCCTGACTCCTCGTTGGTACTCGGTCAGTCTTCCAACGTCTTTCCGAAGAGAATTGATTTTCCCTTCAAGTCTTCTTTGCCAAGGTGGTATTCGAGGGGGTTTGTCTAAATTGGGGAGGGTCTTGCTTTGGTCTTACTGCGACCCCAATTATTCTGCAGATGGCAGTTGCAGCACAGTAGATGATTGTGTGTAGCGACTCTAACGTATTAGCACCTAAAACATAGGTTGGCAAGATAAATTTGTTCATAGCCTGCAAGACGATACCCAGTTTCTTAGATGATCTTAGTTTGGGAAGAGCTGGTCTAGTCAGTGGATCTGTTCCATTATACTCTCTAAGAGCTCCTTCCATTCCTGCTTGGATCTTCTCAAGCAGGTCAGCGTTGGTTGGCTGTTCTTGCTGTAGTTCTTGGGTCCTGTCCGCTCTTTGTGCCAAAGGTGTTTCCGGCTCTGGATCGATTGTATTTCGACCAAATAGTTCGCGCTCCACTTCGCTCTTTATTGTGTCCAGTTGTTCAGGCGAAATAAGGCCATTTCTCAAGATGACACGATATTGATCTGCGACTCTCTGTTCAGTAACTTGAAGCTCTGGGTACTCACGACAGAACTCTTGATAGAGTATTTGGCGATATCCAGTCTTGTCCTGGCCAAGGTTCGTGATTCTGTAAAACGTGCGCATTATAAATTCATTCATGGCGCCAGTCCATTTCATGCGCTGTCTTTTCAGTCCCGCTTGAGTGAGCGCTGGCTGTTGATCCTGCGCAACACTTTCTGCGGGTGGAGTTCTCGTTCTCGTTTGACTCCGTTGGTGATGGTCACGTTGTTGTTGTGACTGTGTTGGTGAGTGTTCTTGTGGTTCTTCTGGTTCTTGGGCTGTAGCTCTTTGGACGGCAGGGGCCGGCCTCCTCAGCACCCTGCCACCGACGTCCCGCATGCTGTCATGTCCAGCGCCGGCTCCAGACATGCCCTGGCGATCCCCAGGCCGCGGCTCTTTTCCGAGGCATCTATTTCTTAGCTCCATTTTCATGGGTGTTGTCACCAATTGACCCTGGTGACCCAGGTAACTCGGACCCGTGGGGTTGTCACTTCCCAGATGAAATGATTTAAACCAGACCATCCCGTGCGGGTTTTGGAGAAGGAAGAAAAGCTAGGTAGTAGGTCAGCGGACAGCTGCCCCTTTAGTCGCCTCATACGACAGGCGGTGGATACCGTGGTGCTATTCTAACCCGGCCACCACAAATTATTATTATCCCGACTTGAGCATACAATGTATGGCATCACTCTCCCTCTAAGACACACATAGTGTGCCCTTAGGGGAAAATTCACTAAACCCCAGATATACTACATATCAAAAGGGTTTAGCTCTGTGGAAGCCCTTGCCAGGTTATCAGGCCCGTGGTTGGCGTCGTGGCTGCAGTTCCCCATGAATTTTCTAACCGTCCGGGCCGTTCCCAACAGGACGGCCTTTTGCATCAGTTGGTAAAGATGTTCGTCCAGACCGAGGTATTTCAAATTGTTTAATAGATGTTTTGGGACTACTCCTGTTGTTGACAAAACAAATGGTACTGTTCGAGTGTTGTTCATGTCCCATTGTCTCTGTATTTGAAATTCTAAATCCCTGTATTTGGCTATTTTTTCAACCTGCTTAATATTTATATTATTGTTGTTAGGGATTGCTATGTCAATTAAGGTTGTTTTTCTAGAGACTTTATCTACCAAAACTATATCTGGTCTATTGTGAGCAACAGTCCGATCAGTCAATATCGTCCGGTCCCAGTATAGCTTGTAGTTGTTATTTTCTAAAATAGATTCTGGTTTGTATATATAGTAGGGTGTTCTTACCGACTGTGATAGCTTGAGATTCAGCGCTAGTTCTTGGTGCAGTATTTTTGCCACAGCATCGTGTCGTTCTTTGTATTCAGTTGCAGCGAACGCTTGGCAACCTCCTGTGATATGCTGGATAGACTCAGATGTTTGGCAACCATATCTGCATCTGTTGTTGTTGATAGAAGGGTCTTTGACGATGTACTTTAGATAGTTCTTAGTTGGAATTACTTGATCTTGGATTGCCAATATAAAGCCTTCCGTTTCAGGAAACATATGCCCAGAGATCAACCAGTAGTTCGACGCTGAACTGTCGACATAATCTTGGTTGACGTCGTTTATATGCCTTCCATGAAGCGGCTTCTCTTTCTATTTGAGCAGTTTCTGATCAGTTGTCTGGTGGTATACTTGAACTTGTTGTTCTGTCAGACGCAGAGGTGTTGAGTCATCAACTTGACATATGACTCTGTGTAGATCAGAAAATTCTGCTAGTTTCTGGAAATAATTACGCAAATTGGAAATTTGTTTATCACGTATTGCCTATATCTGCCAATCCTCTTCCTCCTTCATACCGTGGCAACGTTGTACGTTCGACGGAGCTCTTTGGAAGGTGATTTTGAGCTTTTGTTAGTAGAACTCGAACTTTTCGTTGTAGTTGTTCAATGTCAGTCTTGCACCATTTAACTATTCCGAATGAGTAACTGAGTACTGAGCACGCGTAGGTGTTAATAGCCTGAAACAGATTTTTACTGTTAAGCTTAGTTTTCAACAGTCGTCTTACTCTTCTATAGAACTCTGTTGATAGGTCCTTTTTCATGGTGGAATGATCAACTCGTTGAGCCTGCTTTATTCCAAGGTATTTGTAAGTATGGCCCTCCTCCATGGATTCAATTGAGGTGCCATCTCTCATTTCGTAGGGCCCCTGCGGTATTTTGCCTTTCACTATATTGATAATTCGGCATTTGTCATTAGAGAACCCTTCTACTATTTTAAGCATATCATGCAGCTGTTGTTTCGTAGCTGCCATCAACTTTAAGTCGTCCATGTATAACAAATGGTTTATCTTTAGTGCTTGTACGTTGTTGTGTTTGAGACTGAATCCAAAGTTAGTCGCGTTCAGTTTGTGTGAGAGTGGGTTCATGGCAAGGCAGAACCACAGCGGGCTAACAGAGTCTCCCTGGAATATACCCCTTCTGATTGGGATAGAGTCGGTTTGTATCGAACAGTCGGCTTCATTCAGAAAGATTTTGGTTTGCCAGGTAGTCATGACATATTCTAAAAAGTTAACAATACAATTATTTACTTTATAGAGTTTCAGCACCTGAATGAGCCAATCATGTGGAACTGAATCAAAGGCCTTTTTGTAGTCCACATATGCCATGTAGAGATTTCGTCGTTTGGCGTGGGCTTGATTGCAGACAACAGAATCAATTATTAGTTGTTCTTTGCACCCCATCGAGTTTTTCGCGCATCCCTTTTGTTGTTCGGTAATTATGTTGTTTAGCTCACAATGTCTGAAAAGGCGATGATTAATGCACGACGTTATAAGTTTGTATAAGGTTGGGAGACAAGTGATTGGTCTGTACTTTGCTGGGTCATGTGTACATAGGTTATCCTTTGGTAAGAGGTATGTAGCACCATGGGTAAGGAAACTAGGCATCTTGTGTGGATGGATAATTATGTCATTAATGAGTACTGTTAATTTATCGTGGGTAGCGTAAAGTTTCTTTATCCAGTAATTCTGCACACCATCTGGTCCTGGTGCTTTCCAGTTATGGAGGTGTTTCATTATGTTGGACGTGTCTTCCGTTGTAAATGGTTGGTGTTGCATCTTATCACAATTCTGAAATGCAGCCTCCTCCTCATTAATCCAGCTCGCTCTGGAGTTATGGGAAACTGTTGTGGAAAGTTGTGTTTTCCAGAACTGCTCGATCGCCGTTTTACTGGGATAACTAGGGGTTTCATTATTATTGATGTTGTTGAGCTTTCTATAAAACCCTTTTTCTGATTTTCGGAATAGTGCGTTGTCTAGTTTCCGTTGGTTACTGGTTTTGTACCTTCTCAATCGACTTGTGTATACGGTAAGCTTTTGTCGTAGACTATCCAGACACTGCTGAGATGTGATGTTTTCTCCATCCCACTGGGAGTGTATTCGGTTATTGTCCATGATCTTCTTGACAAGTCTTTCTATTCTGTTGTTCCTGACCCCTCGTTGGTACTCGGTCAGTCTTCCAATATCTTTCCGAAGAGAATTAATTTTCCCTTCTAGCCTTCTTTGCCAAGGTGGTATTCGACGTGTTTGTCTAAATTGGGGAGGGTCTTGCTTTGGTCTTATTGCGACCCCAATTGTTCTGCAGATGGAAATTGCAGCACAGTAGATGATTGTGTGTAGCGACTCTAACGTATTAACACTTAAAACATAGTGTGGCAAGATAAATTTGTTCATAGCCTGCAAGACGATACCCAGTTTCTTAGAAGATCTTAGTTTGGGAAGAGTTGGTCTAATCAATGGATCTGTTCAACTATACTCTATAAGAGCTCTTTCCATTTCTGCTTGGATTTTCTCAAGCAGGTCAGCGTTGGCTGGCTGTTCTTGTTGAAGTTCTTGAATCTCAACCGCTCTTTGCGTCAAAGGTGTTTCAGGCTCTGGATCTGTTGTATTTCGATCAAATAATTCGCGCTCAACTTCGCTCTTTATTTCGTCCAGTTGATCAGGCGAAATAAGGCCATTTCTCAAGATGACACGATATTGATCTGCGACTCTCTGTTCGGTAACTTGAAGCTCTGGGTACTCACGACAGAACTCTTGATGCAGTATTTGGCGATATCCAGTCTTGTCCTGGCCAAGGTTAGTCACTCTGTAAAACGTGCGCATTATAAATTTATTCATGGCACTAGTCCATTTCATGCGCTGTCTTTTCATCCCGCTTGAGTGAGCGCTGGCTGTTGAATCCTGCGCAACACTTTCTGCGGGTGGAGTTCTCGTTCTCGTTTGACTCCGTTGGTGATGGTCACGTTGTTGTTGTGACTGTGTTGGTGAGTGTTGTTCTTGTGGTTCTTCTGGTTCTTGGGCTGTAGCTCTTTGGACAGCAGGGGCCGGCCTGCACCCTGCCACCGACGTCCCGCATGCTGTCATGTCACAGCGCCGGCTCCAGACATGCCTGGCGATCCCCAGGCCGCGGCTTTTTTCCGAGGCATCTATTTCTTAGCTCCATTTTCATGGGTGTTGTCACCAATTGACCCTGGTGAACTCGGACCAGATGAAATATTTAAACTCCCGTGCGCGTTTTGGAGAAGGAAGGAAAGCTAGGTAGTAGGTCAGCGGACAGCTGCCCCTTTAGTCGCCTCATACGACAGGCGGTTACCGTGGTGCTATTCTAACCCGCTTATTATTATCTGTGGGCATCACTCTCCCTCTAAGACACACATAGTGTGCCCTTGGGAAAATTCCAAACCCCAGATATACTACATATCAAAAGGGTTAGCTCTGTGGAGCCCTTGCCAGGTTATCGGCCCGTGGTTGGCGTCGTGGCTGCAGTTCCCCATGAATTTTCTAACCGTCCGGGCTGTTCCTAACAGGACGGCTTTTTGCATCAGTTGGTAAAGATGTTCGTCCAGACCGAGGTATTTCAAATTGTTTAATAGATGTTTTGGGACTACTCCTGTTGTTGACATAACAATTGGTACTGTTCGAGTGTTGTTCATGTCCCATTGTCTCTGTATTTGAAATTCTAAATCCCTGTATTTGCCTATTTTTTCAGCCGGCTTAATATTTATATTGTTGTTGTTAGAGATTGCTATGTCAATTAAGGTTGTTTTTTAGAGACTTTATCTACCAAAACTATATCTGGTCTATTGTGAGCAACAGTCCGATCGGTCAATATCGTCCGGTCTTTGACGATGTACTTTAGGTAGTTCTTAGTTGGAATTACTTGATCTTGATATGCTGGATAGACTCAGATGTTTGGCCAATATCTGTCGTTGTTGATAGAAGGGTCTTTGACGATGTACTTTAGATAGCCTTGATCTTGGATTGCCGTTTCAGGAAACATATGACCAGAGATCAACCAGTAGTTCGACGCTGAACTGTCGACATAATCTTGGTTGACGTCATTTATATGCCTTCCATGAAGCGGCTTCTCTTTCCATTTCAGCAGTTTCTGATCAGTTGTCTGGTGGTATACTTGAACTTGTTGTTCTGTCAGTCGCAGAGGTGTTGAGTCATCAACCTGACATATGACTCTGTGTAGATAAGAAAATTCTGCGAGTTTCTGGAAATGGTTACGCAAATTGGAAATTTGTTGATCACGTAACTTGCCTATATCTGCCAATCCTCTTCCTCCTTCATACCGTGGCAACGTTGTACGTTCGACGGAGCTCTTTGGATGGTGATTTTGAGCTTTTGTTAGTAGAACTCGTACTTTCCGTTGTAGTTGTTCAATGTCCGTCTTGCACCATTTAACTATTCCGAATGAGTAACTGAGTACTGAGCACGCGTAAGTGTTAATAGCCTGAAACAGATTTTTACTGTTAAGCTTAGTTTTCAACAGTCGTCTTACCCTTCTATAGAACTCTGTTGATAGGTCCTTTTTCATGGTGGAGTGATCAATTCGTTGAGCCTGCTTTATTCCAAGGTATTTGTAAGTATGGCCTTCCTCCATGGATTCAATTGAGGTGCCATCTCTCATTTCGTAGGGCCCCTGCTGTATTTTGCCTTTCACTATATTGACAATCCGGCATTTGTCTAGGCCAAATTGCATATGGATGTCATTAGAGAACCCTTCTACTATTTTAAGCATATCATGCAGCTGTTGTTTCGTAGCTGCCATTAACTTTAAGTCGTCCATGTATAACAAATGGTTTATCTTTAGTGCTTGTACGTTGTTGTGTTTGAGACTGAATCCAAAGTTAGTCGCGTTCAGTTTGCGTGAGAGTGGGTTCATGGCAAGGCAGAACCACAGCGGGCTAAGAGAGTCTCCCTGGAATATACCCCTTCTGATTGGGATAGAGTCGGTTTGTATCGAACAGTCGGCTTCATTCAGAAAGATTTTGGTTTGCCAGGTAGTCATGACATATTCTAAAAAGTTAACAATACAATTATTTACTTTATAGAGTTTCAGCACCTGAATGAGCCAATCATGTGGAACTGAATCAAAGGCCTTTTTGTAGTCCACATATGCAATGTAGAGATTTCGTCGTTTGGCATGTGCTTGATTGCAGACAACGGAATCAATTATTAGTTGTTCTTTGCATCCCATCGAGTTTTTCGAGCATCCCTTTTGTTGTTCGGTAATTATGTTGTTTAGCTCACAATGTCTAAAAAGGCGATGATTAATGCACGACGTTATAAGTTTGTATAAGGTTGGGAGGCAAGTGATTGGTCTGTACTTTGCTGGGTCCTGTGTACATAGGTTATCCTTTGGTAAGAGGTATGTAGCACCATGTGTAAGGAAACTAGGCATCTTGTGTGGATGGATAATTATGTCATTAATGAGTACTGTTAATTTATCGTGGGTGGCGTAAAGTTTCTTTATCCAGTAATTCTGCACACCATCTGGTCCTGGTGCTTTCCAGTTATGGAGGTGTTTCATTATGTTGGACGTGTCTTCCGTTGTAAATGGTTGGTGTTGCATCTTATCATAATTCTGAAATGCAGCCTCCTCCTCCTTAATCCAGCTCGCTCTGGAGTTATGGGAAACTGTTGTGGAAAGTTGTGTTTTCCAGAACTGCTCGATCGCCGTTTTACTAGGGTAACTAGGGGTTTCATTATTATTGGTGTTGTTGAGTTTTCTATAAAACCCTTTTTCTGATTTTCGTAATAGTGCGTTGTCTAGTTTCCGTTGGTTACTGGTTTTGTACCTTCTCAATCGACTTGTGTATACGGAAAGCTTTTGTCGTAGACTATCCAGACACTGCTGAGATGTGATGTTTTCTCCATCCCACTGGGAGTGTATTCGGTTATTGTCCATGATCGTCTTGACAAGTCTTTCTATTCTGTTGTTTCTGACCCCTCGTTGGTACTCGGTCAGTCTTCCAATATCTTTCCGAAGAGAATTAATTTTACCTTCTAGCCTTCTTTGCCAAGGTGGTATTCGAGGTGTTTTTCTAAATTGGGGAGGGTCTTGCTTTGGTCTTATTGCGATCCCAATTGTTCTGCAGATGGAAATTGCAGCACAGTAGATGATTGTGTGTAGCGACTCTTATGTATTAACACCTATCACATAGTGTGGCAAGATAAATTTGTTCATAGCCTGCAGGACGATTCCCAGTTTCTTAGAAGATCTTAGTTTGGGAAGAGTTGGTCTAATCAATGGATCTGTTCCACTATACTCTATAAGAGCTCTTTCCATTTCTGCTTGGCTTTTCTCAAGCAGGTCAGCGTTGGCTGGCTGTTCTTGTTGAAGTTCTTGAATCTCGTCTGCTCTTTGCGCCAAAGGTGTTTCAGGCTCTGGATCTGTTGTATTTCCACCAAATAATTCGAGCTCAACTTCGCTCTTTATTTCGTCCAGTTGATCAGGCGAAATAAGGCCATTTCTCAAGATGACACGATATTGATCTGCGACTCTCTGTTCGGTAACTTGAAGCTCTGGGTACTCACGACAGAACTCTTGATGCAGTATTTGGCGATATCCAGTCTTGTCCTGGCCAATGTTAGTCACTCTGTAAAACGTGCGCATTATAAATTTATTCATGGCGCTAGTCCATTTCATGCGCTGTCTTATCAGTCCCGCTTGAGTGAGCGCTGGCTGTTGATCCTGCGCAACACTTTCTGCGGGTGGAGTTCTCGTTTGACTCCGTTGGTGATGGTCACGTTGTTGCTGTGACTGTATTGGTGAATGTTGTTGTGGTTCTTGGGCTGTAGCTCTTTGGACGACAGGGCCCCATCTCCTCAGCACCCTGCCACCGACGTCCCGCATGCTGTCATGTCCAGCGCCGGCTCCAGACATGCCCTGGCGATCCCCAGGCAGCGGCTCTTTTCCGAGGCCTCTACTCCGTAGCTCCATTTTCATGGGTGGTGCCACCAATTGACCCTGGTGACCCGGGCAACTCGGAACCGTGGGGTTGTCAGTTCCCAGATGAAATGATTTAAACCAGATCATCCCGTGCGGGTTTTGGGGAAGGGAGGAAGACTAGGTAGTTGGTCAGCGGACAGCTGCCCCTTTAGTCGCCTCATACGACAGGCGGTAGATACCATGGTGCTATTCTAACCCGGACACCACACGGGGGTATTATTATTATTATTATTGCAGAACTATATGGAGTAATTGGCTGATTTCCGTACGCCGCAAGGAGACACCGAGCTCTGCTGATATTGACCGAACCTGCCCGAACTTTCAATACTTAATACTTCAAATTTTTGTTTACGTGATTTAATTAATGGTTGCTTTGTTTTTGTACTCATTCTATATGAAAAGATATTTAATATAAAGAGTTGGACATAGTTTGTGTGTGTTTAAATAACTGTGAAAATGAGTATCAACTTTCACATTGACTAGGTATATTAAAAACAATAATAAATCGGTTCAAAACAAATTAGATATAAAATTGGCTGGTCCACCTATGCCATATCTTAATTTAAAACAAGATTACAAAACGAAAAATTAAGTAATTACGCGGTTTTAAAAGTGAAGTTGATAATAAAAAGAAATGGTTGTGTGCATATGATCGCCTCAATACATTATTTTGTTTTCCTTGCATTATGTATGGCGGGGAATCAATTTGGATAGAAATAAGAGTGAAGGATTAACACATTTCTTAGAAATACCATGTCTCAGGACCGGCTAAATGATCTTTCTGTGCTAAGTATTGACAAAAAAAATATTCAATCAATGCCAGACTTTAAGAAAACGGTTATTGAACATTGCGCTTCCGAAAAAAGTCGAGGAATATTTTAATTTATAAGAAATAAATGCAGTATTAGCAAAGCTATGGTTTGTTTTATTGCATCTTTGAATCCTAATATTTGACCAGTTTCACAAATCACCAGCAGCCACTGCATAAGTACACGAACTGCACTAAACAACCTCGCCTTTGCATGTTTCCAACGTACAACTTTTTTCTAAATTTTGACCCATTTCACAAAAATATTTTAATGACATTAAGAGCAATTAATATCTGTAGGATGTAGGAGTGTAAATGTGTTCCGAATGCTACCAGTTGCTGAATAAGTAACATATGCGTGGTTTCATTATTTATTATTTAAGGACAGGACGTGAAACTTTCTTTCGTCTTCTATTGCATACAGGATTGCACTGTCAACTTAAAAATAGACTTGACTCATAAGTAATTCTAGTTACTGTGGTAATGGTTCATACCGACAAGGCGGAACAGGTTTATTCAACTGTTTACCTTTTGTGTTACGAGTCGCGTTTTCTGTGAAATATTTATGCTGTACTTAATGCGTGTTTGCTAGACATTGCAACATCTGATTTGGTGCAACTCTCGTCCGGCGAAATAAAAAAATTGGCTGTTGGAGGTGTTATTATTACTACTGTAACAAAGACATCTTACTTTATTATTAATAATTAGTACTTATTTGCTACTTGTATTTTTGTTCCAATAAATTTTAAAAGGCGGACTATCAAAAATCTATTGCTACATAAACCTAACTTCATACCTCATCATACAAGGGATTAAGAAATAAGATGTGGAACACAATAACGGTAATTTTTTGGAAAATAAACTATCAACTTTGAAAAAATTCGATCATATATTTTGAATCAGCTGATCCAGTCCCGCTTCTGACAATTTTTACTTTTGGGCAATTTTGATATTGTTCACTTTTTGTGACTTCTTTTTGACAATTTTACAAACACACAAATAAATAAATTTAACCTCTTTACGCTAGTAAATATGCGCAGTTACCATTATGACGAAAATAACGATAATTACATAATACGTACACCTTCGTTAAAACTGTCCCTAACAACTATACAGCCCATTTTCATCTTTTTAGGAGTCTAATTTACATAAACTGGTTGAACTATATTTATTCCAATACTAAAGGTATCTGCCAGCCAAATTGTATCAAGGTTTGAGTAATTCAGAACAAAATTGAGCATCGCTTTTCATCCCATTTCATCTCTTTAGGAGTCGAATTTACAAAAATACTTCAATTATATTTATTGCAAATACGCAAGCTACCCCCCAACCACATTTCGAGAAACTCCGTTTAGCTGTTTAGACTTGAATACTTGAACAGACAAGTAGCCAGAGATATCTATTAAATTAATCTCATTTTCTCAACTCTGAGAATTTGAGAAAAGACATGTCTACATTTCATTTATAAACTGATATACATTCATTTTCTATAAAATTACTTCATTAAATCTTGTTTGAATAGAGTTTATTTGATTTTTATCTATATTTATTTTTCAAATTATAATATATTTAGGATTTATCCATTGTTTTGCAAAATTTCGTATTTAGTATTTTGATTTGTTCGCAAAAACCATATACCCACAGGAAAAGAAATCTTTGATTTAAAGCGTCTGCGTTAGAGTGTCGAAACTACATTTATAAAACGTGTTCGTGCGCCAAAACTCCAGGAGCTTCATCCATAACCTCATTAATCTTAATCGCAAAGTCATTAAATCAGAACTAAACAACACGCATTAAATCTTCAGCAGGAACCATCAAGCATAAGGCTGCCTTGAAATTACACAACAAGGCATTCGAAAAGTCATGTTAACATTTCTCCTGCTATACTTTATGTTCATAGCGAGCCTTACACGATAACATTAACAGTAAGTCATTACTGAGACCGGCTTAAAAAAATCTGACAAAATATTATCCATAATAAAATGTTATAATATACAAGCATTTGTGCTAAAGACATGAGAGTCTCTTAAGAAAACGTATGCTTTATTGGTATATTCAGGAGTTACTTGATGGAAAGAATGTTGAATATTTAATAAATATATTTATAATCTCCTAAGATTATTTAATATGCTTTCGTTACGTATAAACAGCGTGTGTGGTAATGTTAAGTTTTCAATTAAACTACTGACAACAGGTTTCCATGCTTTCCTATCAGCATTTCATATCACAAGAAGAGAAACATAAGTAGGATTGTAATTTTAAATAATAGTAAAGAAATTCTGTACCGTCTGTAAAGTTTATGCCGTCTTGTGAAAATCCCCTTAGACTGCACGAAATGCCAAGTCAAATCAAGGTTAAGGTTGGCAAAATGGGAGAGTCCGATGACTCTAAAATCGATAGTGTTACTCAGAAGGAACCTGCGCCGCAAAAATTAATCAATAATGTATTTTCGAATGTAGGCATCACGCCTCTTTTTGGGTATACCATGTGGAATAGCCAAACGGTATAATTCATTATATCAGATATTGTAAATGTTTATAAAAAATTTCGAGTCTTCAATTTTTGATTATGAATTGACATCTTGCAACGAAAAAAAAGACTTTACATTGAATCCCCCTTAAGTAACAGTTACAATCCCTAACTTTCAAAGGCTTAGTCTTGTGAGGTATCGTGTAAAAAAGGTTGCTTCATTATTTGGTCTAAATGTTACTGTATTCAAATTGATTGCAATATCAACATAATAAAAAATAAATAATTTAATTACCGAAATTCGATAAAACACACTGAAAATTTATTTTACGTGTGGGTCGTGGTAATAAGAAAGGAAGGAAAACAATATCGTTTTTCATTTCAAATGTTTCAATTAACAAAAGTCATAAATAGTTAAAATGTCAATGTTAGTTTTATTTAAAACTACTTAGCAAATTGCTGTTACTTGCTTGACAGTAGTTGCCAGTGTCATAACTACGTCGTTTGAATTTCATTCACTGCAATTCAGATACCTACATGGTTTAATTAACGCCCAAAATAACAGTTCCACAGACGATTGGTTACAGATGTAACACAAACAAAGTTATCGTCTATTTTATGAAAAATTTCCAGATTTGCTGCCTATAACCCCAGGGATAATTACTAAAACAGAAAAATTTGCGAGCTTGGGCATGTCTGGCATATAAAAAAGTACCTTCCAATGCAATAAGTAATGATACTAAAATTGCATATAATGCTTAAGTTTCAGAAAAACCCACATACATCCAGTCAGCAAGCAGTTGCATTATTTGCCATTAGCCATCCTTCAATTCTTCGAACACTAAAAGAAAACAAAATACGCCTCTTTTGAACGCGTATAAAAAATAATGACACCTCGAAGAAAGTATTCAATATCTCTGACAGGTGAAGTAACCTGAATTTTTTTTCTAACCTAGGAGTTATGGGAGGACAGCAACTACACGGAACGGCTCCAGATTCGGAACCTCTGTGTGCTAGTTTCCCCGAAAATCTTCGATGTCCGTCTTTACATCTCGTTTCTACAAAAGATGGAAATATCCGATAACACATTCAAGGTCATCAAGTCAACAAAATTACTGATTCTTAAAACCATATTATTGGTCATTTTTCATGGAGAACAATTTAAATGTCGATAATTATTTATAACTACTCCAATATCCTGTCATGTTTGGCTAATTTATATACTGATCCACTAAACCCTCAAGTTGTAATAAATATGATATTATGGTTCCACCAAGATGTAGCAACTTGACTTAATATTTACTTATTGGTGGGCAGGGACCGACCATCGATAGAGTAGCCACTCCGAACACAAGATCTTATGTTATTAGACTTATTTTAATGGGGATATGCAAGGTATATTTGACAAAATCAAACTCGTTGATTTGCCTGACTTACGAAGAACCATAACGTTTGCGATAGATCGGACAAATGGAATATCGTTCGAAGACATTTTAATTTAAGATAAGACGTTTCGTAGTCGTTCGCGGTGTGAGCACTGAATGTTAATTTATGCAATACATTTGAAAATAAAGAAGAGTATAAAAATGACGACTTCACGATTTTTTTATAATCCGAAAAAAGGATTTGTTTTCTACTCTAAATATATCGTAGCAGACAGTAAATTATTTTCAAATAACTACAAAGAAATTTGTCAAGATTTATATAAGTCTCTTGAATGTTAATCAGTTGTGTTGCTCTTTACGATCAAAATGTGAAATGTTTTGCATTTACGTACCTTTGAATTACGTATAATGGACATATTACAAGCTCATTGCAATCCGGTCAATATGCTTGAATTAATTTCCACAAAGATATGAGAAAACGAAAATAATACCATTCACCATTAATCACTATTCTTTGTCTTAATTGTCATTAAAAACGGGAAAGCGGGGTCACAATGTTTGGAAATTTTGAAATATAGTTTTTTACCATGTGTGGTGTTATCCCCAAAATACTCCATCAATACAAAGTAGAAATGCTACAGTTATCACTTAGAAGACAGCTAATAGCAAAAGTCTTAAACGAGTGTTTTTTAGAGGAACTCAATCTCTGATTATTTTGTTATGGTGCTTCCTATAAAACCAGATTAGATAACACAAAAAATAGTCTTAATTTTTGTTAAATTTAGTCAAAAAATCAAAATAAAGTTATTGACCTCAAGCACAAAGTCATTTATGAAAATATTAAATTCTGTCTATGCTAATAAATCAATATATCAGAAAGGAAATAAGGATTCAGAAAGAATAGATCAACACTGGATGCTATATACACCAGTATATAGACCTTGCATCCAAGATAATCAAAGAACTGATCACAAAAAAAAACGGACGACTAATAAAATTAAAGGGAAAAAGTACTATTCTCCCTCATCTGCGTATAACTAAACACAAACCAGAACAGATTCAAAAAATTAAGAGATCAAGCAAATAAGACAATATCCCAAACAATGGAGAATTTTGCAATAAAAAATATAAAGGCAAACTGCTTGCACCAAAAGTTAAAGGGTAGTCCATAGTTGATGAATATGTATATAAATTCAACTCCAATTGAGCATTGAATATTTTGTAAACAATGCAATTGTTAAAAAAAATGAGTTTTTGTTGACCAATTGTAAAGAATTGACCATTTATAAAGAATTAAGAAACCAACTAAACAGCCTTTGGAAACTCTGAGTCCAGACTAATGGTTCCGACCTCCGGACATTTTTTATAAATTAAGAATTAAATTACACATTGGTATTAATACTTCTCAATTTATAAGAATGACACAAAAAGAGAAAACTACAGGACGGGAAATAACGAGTGACGGGAACTATATATATATTTCGTAAACTTTCGCTGTCATCGTTTAGTCTAAATGACTTATCTTATTTGGGATATTTTCAATATTATGCGAAAATTTTCTAGGCATTAACACAGTACAAAACATCTAGAGTATAATTTTTCTTTTTCAATTTTCCAAACAGGTTTTCAAAAAGAGTTCGTCTGTCTCAAGTTCCCGCATAAATTTCTTAAAATGTGCTAAATATGTTGCCGAACATGGCCTGAAATACCTGACTTCGCTTCAAAACCGCGACTTCAAGTCCCGATTAGTACTTCGTTGTGCTTCGGATACGAGTTCAATCCTATTGCACTATGTTAGGAAGCATTTTTAGCACATCTCAATAATTGTATTATGACACTGTTGATAATCTGAACTCACAAGTACTGTAATATAAATATTATATCGTGCAACTGATTTTCAGTTTTTTTGTGTAAAAAATAAAGCATTTTTATTTATTATTATTGTTTTAACGTTTGACTGATGAATTTTATATGACCAAAGCTTGTTTATATAAACACTTAGATTATCACGACTTAACTTGTAAATGCATATGTTATAATCTTAAACATAAAGAAACTCTTTTTGAGCCTTTAATAATCTTAAAACGTTTATTTCTTTACTATTCGCGTGCAACCATTGCATTTGTGAAATTAATCTACTTCTATCCAATTGCCGCACCTATTATAAACCCAACAACCCTGCCCTAGGTGCACACCATAAATTTTTGCACGCTAGCTTTCATCGGCTAGGCAAGTTTCTGACACTCGCGTATCTTGTAAGTTATCGCTTCCGTATGCAGAAAACATAATTTGTCAATATTATGGCAAAGGAGCGTCAAGAATATCCCAGTAGAAGTTAATTCGTATTTTCACGGTCGTATGATCGTGCATCCAACACAGATATTGATATTTATTGGACGTCTAGGATACTTATATTGCTTTTGATATCGTTGAATTCAGTTCGAATCGCGGTGACAGGAGAATTAATTACTCAATGGACGAGAGAATCTCCAGCTCCAGCCGACTTTTTATTTATCCATACACGGCAAACACGGTGCATAGAGAGGGTCAACATTTAAACAATGAGACGGCAAGTTTTAGCCAGTAGTGGATTAAAAGTATATATCAACATTAAACCAAGTACAAGTGGAGAAAATATGGATTTTTAGAATATATATTGTAATAAATTTTTTCTGGGTTCAATATAAATCTCTCTCTCTCTCTCTCTCTCTCTCTCTCTCTCTCTCTCTAAGTGACAAGGTTCTCTAATTCAATTTTTCGTTTGTCCTAACCTTTGTTGGACTTCTTCTGACTTTTTTTTACTTTTTATCACGTTCTTCCAAGATATAACTTATTTTCTCGTTTAGCAAATCGGTAACTTGTTTGTATATTTTTTTGCTAGTCTCGTCCATTTCTGCTAAATTGAGATTTTAAACTTCACTGATACACTTCCGAACACTAAATATAATGAATTTTCCTTTGGCTCATTTACAAATTTTTTCACTCAATATAAAATGTCATTATTCGCACCACAATAAATCACAATATTTCCAAATTTCCAACATTTTGAGCACATTAATTCAAATAGCAAATTATCTCGAATCGTGAGTCATAAGTAACAATTAACACATTAAATGAATCGCTCACAACTCTAGAACTATCCATCGGCATTTAGAAGACAAAAGAGCGTTGAATAGAGAATAAAAATATCTTTCAAAAAATACATCACCAGACCATCTTTTCCACTTTCCAAGAAAAAAGTTGATAGTGCTGATTTGGCACTGTGTATTTTGGCACATGTCAATTTTAAGTCAAAACTTTTACGTGCATTTGTTCAAATCGATATCTTGTTGCATTGAAAAGTTAATAAAACAGGGGGGAGACAATAATAGTTCCCACTGTCTACCTATAGGTAAGTACGTTACTTTAACTTAATGTTTTTTCATGATTCTCAGTTCAATACTTAGCACTTAAAACGTTTTATTTCAAATTCTTAAGACATGTTACATGCAGTTTTTTTAATTTTTAATTGCTTATTTTGAATACTAAATGTAACAAATTTTGTTCGACCATATAGATAATTAAATCAATCAATTTGCTATATAATTATAAATATATTACATATAAAGTATGTTAGGTACTGTTGTGACTAATACACTATTCATATTTAAAACTCATATGATAAAAAATTTAAATCGTTCTTAAAATTAGCAATTCGACTGGCATTCCCTAAATTGTAAATCTAGCTAAAATTTCATTCCGTTAATAGCTTCTCAGTATATATAATGAAAAACAAAGATATCACCAGGTTGAATAACATTATCATTATCTCCTTTACTTCTTAGTTAGTTGAACATACATCTTGTATGGTATGTTGTCTTGATTTGTAGCTTAAAAACACACATCTTATTTATAGATTAGCCTGTTAAATGCCTATCAAGCTTTGAATATTCTAACTGGTGTATCAATAAATCCATCTTTACGTTTAACTGGAAATAAACCGAAGGTGTGAAGATATTTTAAAGAGTCTATTTCGATACCTGTGTATGATTCTAATTAATCCCTTTAAAAAGAATCTCGTATTAGTTAAAATAATGGATATTACGGTAACAAGTGACTCGTGGAGTTGAGATAAGTCTATAAATAGCACAAAAACTCTATTGTAACATTTAATCATTGTAACTATAAATCTGTTAACGCAAAGCGCCTATAAAGATTACTATGTTGTTTTATAAAATTTAATTTAATTATACTTGTATCCATTTTTAGTCGAATGTAAACTGTCACATATTTCTCATACTTTATTAAAAATATATTCGCTAACACAGAAAATGTAACACCTAGAAATAGACTGTGATAAGTGATAAGTGGTAAATCTTGAAATTCTTGAAAAAAAGCTCAACAAAAAATAAGTATACTTTTACTTATCTATATATTTAACTAATTTCCAAACAGGAGGAGGTTATCAATTCAGAATCGATTTTAATAATTAATTTTAATTAACAGGCTATATTTCAAAAATAATTTTCAAAATCACAAATAAGGTTGTTTCTTGCTACACATATTTTATTTTATTACATGTTCAATGGTATAATGATACCTAACACGTCAGTCTACAGGGTGACCCATTTCAACTGGTACTACCCCTCTATAATATTTTTTAGTTGACCGATTTTGTTGTGACTTTTTTAATTATAGGGCATATACATATATGTGTTTGGCATGCAACGATTTTAATTTTAAAAAGTAGACAAGGGATTATTTTATTTAAAATTTTAATAAACCGTTCTATTCTCAGTGATTTAAAAAACGTACCAAATTCTGTAACAAAATGTTTAATAACGGACTAACAAAGCAATTTGCTGTTTAAAAATCTTTTCATAGATAAAAAAAAATGAAGTAACTGTTGAAATTGAATGCCAAACAGGTAGACAAAAATATATGAGCAATGTTAGCTTTTTTTTATAAATTATCCACCACTAAAAATATATTTTAGAGTTTACATATAACGGAAAATATTTAAACAGCTGAACTAGCACAGCCGTAACCGTGTATATTCTGAAGATGAAGATAGTGGGTTCGATACATCGCACTAACAGAAACTTAATATCTTGAGCAAAAATAGAGATATCAAAAAAAAATTAATTGAATTTTTAGGTTATGTAGAGTAAGGGAAAATTATTTAGAATGTCGTCATCCATTCTTATAGGGGTGGAAATGAGGGTTGAAATGGTGCACATTTTTTGTTTATGTAAATAGAGATATTTACACGCATTTTTTTTAAATTGTAGAGTTATTAATATAGATTAGGAAATCATTTATTGCAAAGCTATCCCCCCAAAACTATATGTGAAAATAGGGGGAGAGGGTGAAAACGTGGAAAATCCCTAAAAATACTGTTTAATGATTCATTTGACGCCTGACCACGGTTCTAAAAACCATTTCATCATTTTCCCCGGTGGAGATCGGTTATCGTTATCATTTTTCACCATAGGAATGAAAACGGGGATACAGAAGTGAAAAAACAACACAAAAATCATTGATCTATCCCGTTAGTGAGTTTTCAGTCCATTATTTTGAATATTTCGACAATGTTTAGTGAGATCAATAATTTTATATTTTAGACATTTTACGGGGTTGTTGTTTTTGAAGTATGTGCTAAAAGATTATAGGCAATGTGTCACATTCATACTTTTAATCTTTCATCTTTTCTTATGATCCGACATTCTTTGGGTACCTATTAACAAAACAAAAAAAATATTGCATTTGTGAAAGAAAATTTTTGTATTGCATTTTGAGTGATTAGAATGAATCAGACAACCATTTTTGATGCCTTTAGAGAAAAATGATAACCATAATCAATCTCCACACTGGCATGTTCAGCGCCCAATGAATCACTAGTACTATTTTTTGGCTATTTTTCACATTTTCACCCGCTCACCCCCTATTTTCACCTATACTTTTGGGAGAATAGCTTTGCAATAAATATTTTTCTAATCTATATTACTAACCCTCCAATTAAAAAAAACATTCCCATAAATATCTCTATTTGTCTTTGAGATATACCATAAACAAAAGAAAAAAGATCGAATTTTGAAATTTGCAGCATTTCAACCCTCAATTCTACCCCTATAATAGTGGCTGATGATATTCTAAATAATTTTCCCTCAATCTACACAAGGTTCAATTTGAAAAAAAAAATGTTTCGATATCTCTATTTTTGCTCAATACATTAGATTTACGTTAAAAAATGTCATTTGACTCATAGTCTGGCGGGGTGACAATTGTATCTCTTTTTTTGTATGTAAATTAATGCTAAAATTCTTATTCATTTTAACATCATATTTCCCACGGATCATTAGAAAATTTACATTAAGCATTCTACAAATTATAACTATTGTGTTATTAATTAACACATTTTACGAAATATAGCAACAAGTTATTTTAAATGGCTCTGCATACAATGGTTTGATCAGATTTTGAATAAAATAAGCACTAGTATATTTTGTAAAACTTTTGCCAAACATTTTTTGTATAGTTATTCATGAAAAAGAATCAAAATATCAGCCTGTTGGTTCTAATGTAATGTGCTGACAAGTAATAACCATGTCAGCTTTGCCACGATTTTCTTCTGAATACATTTCACATATCATTTCAACACAACGGTGAGGCAGGAGATCTATAAACTATATAAAATTATGATTTATTCCACATTTCAAGAGGTAAAACATCAAGCTTTCACAAAAATTGCTAAACATGATTAGGAAACTAGTTCTCATGTATTAGAAACAGTATGGTATTTCTCTAACAAAATTCTGTTTTATTGTTTCAATTGCAACAGTACATTTTCTTCAATACATTATGCACATAAAGTTCATGTTTTAAAATGTCTACACTTCTTCGTGAGACAGTGCGAAATCAATTGCCGCTATAAAAGGATACATATGCGGTCATACATTGCAAAAATAAATATGAGTAATTTAAATAGTGAGAACTCAGTTGATTAATTAAAACTATTAATATTAATAAAACATCAATTAATAAGTAAGGCTTTTGGTTTGGGTTTTTTAATAATATTAATAATACTTTAAAAGTTGTTTAAGAAAACAAACGCCAACACTGGGCTAGAAATTAGTCATCCAAAATAAAAAAAAGTTGATATACAAGTAGGTTCAGAAATGTTGGTGTTCAAAATACTGAATATTACCCAATAATGTATTTAATTTCCTTTTTAACAGAGTTAAAAAAAAATGACAACTAAATTGGATAGTTTAAATTGTATTCTTTTTTTTAATGACATGGTATATACCGTTTTTCAGAAAATCGTAAAACTTGGTATTTAATTATAAAATTTGGCGAAGGAGAAAGTATGCTAGAAATAATTATCGTTTTATGAAATTCAGGATGAAGTTAATTGAAAATAAATAATAAATAAACAAAATAAATGTTAATTAACTACCTTGCATATGGAGGTTTATTAACAATATTATTATTTTTATTATTAACAATATTCAGGAACAAAATTATTGTTCATAAAAATTTAAAAAACAAAAACCGACTTACAAAGTAACTTAAGCAAAAAGAAATAATATTTTTCGTAACAATTAAATATATATTTATGAAGTCGGTGCCAAATTAAACATTAAATATATAATAAATAAACAAATGCTTTGCACGGACTTCAAAAATGTTTTTTTTGTATTTATAGGACAACAAAATTCTAGTTTCAAGATTTTCGAGGCCAGGACAATGGTTTACAATAAGCCAAATTTCCGACAAAAGTGTCTCATCCTTGGTCTAACGATTTCAATCAACTAGTACGGAAAGATCCACAAAATTTTCCCAACACGAATCGATTGAAAATGCTTGGAAGAGTCTCTAGAGCATCGGGATATCGTCGAATTCTCTTAACTCCAAGAACCTAGAAAAACTTCACTTCTTTTGGTTTAAACTCGGAAGGACTATTTTTAATGCAAGAGTCCAAGAAATCCGGGTTAAAAATTATAATTAGGTAAATTTGGCATAGGATCGCCCCCCTGGGGCATGAAATCGTCCACCCCGAAACAGGTGTCTGAATCGGCTCCTGCTCTTTCCAACGCGATAACGCACGTCCTGATACAGCAAGAATTACAACAAGAGTCTTATTAGAAAGTTACCTGCTTTTGCTTCCACGGCCTTCTTACATCGCAGACTTATAATCAATGAAACACTTGTAGGATACGATTCAGATCATTCTGTGTAGGCAGCTACTTATTTCCTATTATGTCAGTGAAGTCGATTGTTTTGTAATACTCTACCTGTGTTATTTGTGGAATCGAAACACAAAATTACTCTAATACGCTTCGAAATTTCCAGAGCAAAATTTGTTAAGGTTGGTTAAAGAATTTCAAAATAAGTTGAACAGATTGGGAGTGGCTGAGACAGGTAGGTAATTACTTTAGAAAAGGTGCTAAACACAACACGTTATAACGTTATAAGAGACAAATGAACAGGCTAATATAGGCCAGCATTCAGCGCTTGCCAAAGTCTACAGCCTTGCGAGGTCAATAGTGCATACAGCTATCAAAAGTACTGTAACATTTTCATTTTCATTTTCACTTTAAAACAAAAGCATTGTTGTATGTTGATGTGCTATTTATGTCCAAGTCTTTTTGTGTCATAAAACAATGTTTACACAAAGTTTTTTTTTCTACTTGATCTTTAGTCTTCGATTTGCTTCGGGCTGGAACCGAGCAGGAAAAAAGAAAATACAACTAAGGCATGATCACCAAGTAAGGAAAGACCAGTGGTCTAAAAAAGGTAAGTAAACATGGAAATACAAATCAGACAAGAAAACGGCTAAGAAGACGGGGAAGTTATATGTAAAAGGATTGTGTTTCAAACTATCGCCGCAGTTAATGATTTGCCAGAGAGAAATAAAGAGAGCTGTATGCAGTTCTAGAGACCATAGGAACCAAATTCACAAGCACAAGAGAGCGCATTGCATGTCCGCTTTGTTTCCAATCAATAGAGGGACACATTGAGCTACTTGTCGTCATGACTACTTTTCGCTAGGTAACCCAGAATTTCTATTTGAGCGACGTGCGGTTTGATTTTAAACTGTAGTTTTATATATATAATGTAGTAATACTATCATTTCCACCACATCATTTTCATAAGGGATCCAAAAATTGTTCAGCTAGTCAACAAGACGCATGCTTTGGACACAACCCGGGTATGACAATAACTGTTCACAATAATCTACCTATAGTGAGTAAAGCTTTACTGTTGACAGTACATTTTATATGTTTTTCAGGGCGATGAGTTTTTGTGTACTTGTATTAGAGAAAATAGTCCACCTTTTATGAAACTTCCAGAGTTTACTGGAGATACTTCTGAAATAACAGATGTCACAGCAGAATGATCTATCTATAATATAGTGAACTTACTTTTTCTCCCGAGATCAGTTGTTTGTAAGAAATAGTTATCAGTAAGAACTGTTAAGCCAAATGTTGCTTACTACATCTTTTTGAATTACGAATATGAATTTCTAAGTTAGAAGTTTATATATTTCTTTATAGACAGAAGTAAGGAAAAAGTAACAAAACTATCTACTAACATTTGTTGTTGGTTATAACATTTTACACGGCTTCCTTCTCAGAATTATTGTTAATGTAACTTCTAATATTCTTGCACCAAAACTATCTTTAAGTTAAAAATCTGAATAGTTACTTTAAATAATCAATCCTAGACATAAACCAAACTTACAAAGTAGCAAGAAATTGTCAAATAATATTCCCTACTAATACTTATACACTTTACACTTTAAAACTTTGGTAATTATTTGTCCAATATGTAAGACTACTTGTTTGCAGGCCTGCCAATGATGTTCAGAAGCACAGCGTTACTATTTTTTTTAATAGAAACAACTGAAGAGTAGGAAGTTGAAAGCGGTTATATTAGTTGCATCTTATGGTATTTTGGTTTCCTCTTGGTATCTCAGAAACGCATTTAAAATGTGTTTCATAGTATGTTTAGTTCTAAGTAAATTGCCTGATATACGTTTGTAAATTGTTGCTACTGCATAGTTTTCAGCGATTTTTGAAAAATATATTATCAGCCATAACAATAAAAATCTGTATAAGTATTTTAAAACTACGGAGATTGGAAAAATTATAGATAACTAAAAACAGTGTACTGTAAATATAAGAAAACTGTTACTCAAAAATAGTCAGTTGTCATGTTAACTTATTGAAAAAAATCTACAATATTGTCCTTAAGTTTGAACAGAAAGGTCCAATAAATCCAATCAATAGTTGCAGTAGCAACAGGGAATTGCGTAATATTGCATTGAGCAAATATTTCCGTTGACCTTGTCTCCTAAAATGGCTCCCCAGCCAAATCAATAATACAGCGTAGATTTCATGCACATCTAGACCGTCAATGAATTTTTCATTTTCTTCGATTTTACCAGTTAATGAATTTTTCACGAAATATATATACAATACATGTTTACTACTCCACAGTTATTAACACAAAAAGCTGTTGCACAACATTTTGTCGAATCCTGACCTTGCAATGTGGAAATGGTATTGGTCCAAAAAATCAATAATGCATTTCCTAGATTTTAACATATTTCAGATAAATAAATGCAAGAAATAGCATAATGTAAATAGGACTTTAAAATGACAAATAACGTATGATGATGAAGAAAAATTCAATCATTTAAATAAGTAAAAAGAAATATTACTTACTTCTAATCATTGCAATGCTGTTTGTTTTTAACTTTACAACGAATAACCAAAAATTTCGGATGACGGATGGCGTGTACTTTTTTAGTTGACGCACAACAAAATAAAAATTTATTTAAGCGGTAGTTTTTGAAACTTGTTACATCTAAACCAGGATCCCGCGCGCGTACGGCCGCAGTGGTTGAGGCATCAGATAGAAATGAACAGAGACGCAGTTCTGGAGGAGACAGGAGCAGAAGGTCACAGGCGGCAGGAGAGCGCGTTGCATCTCCGTCTGGTTTCCAATCAATAGAGAGATACATTGGGCGGCTTGTAGCCATGGCTACTCATTGTCATGTTACCCGGGACACTTCAATCCAACGCAATTTCTTTTGGTTTTGGTGGGTGTTTTACCACCCTAGGATTTTCCTAAATATAGGTAACTGGTAGCTCATACATTTCCCAGGGGTGTTATCGAACAGAAATGACCATTCATGTTTTAAACGGCTTTTAAGGGTGTGAAATGAAGATACGAAGTAGTGCAAATTATTATTATTTTTTAAACAGTAATATATGTGGTATGATCATAGTTTAGAAAAAATGACTTCAAATAACTCTAAATCAGTTTCCAAGATTTTTCACTCTACGTAATTATTGGAAATACTCATTTCCATAATCAATTTCTCAAGAATTTTAACAAAGATCTTCAAAGAATTTATATTTTGAATTTATTCAAGAAAAATAATAGTATACCCCTGCAGTATTTTCTAGTTTATGTCGTTTTTAACCGACTTCCAAAAAGCAGGAGGTTATCAATTCATCGGCAATTTTTTTATGCATCACCAGAAATTATTCAAAAACGGCTTCGGCAATTTTGATGATTTAAATTGCATTATATTAAGGTACATTACAGAAAGGTACCATATAATTGTCTATAACATGAGCTTTACGGTTTTCCAGAAAATCTGAAAAAAGTCAATAAGGGACTAGATTTCAGTGAATTTCAATGAATTATCCCTCACTTAAGCAATTTGAATATTATAAATTGTATTCTACAAAGATATGTTACAGCTTGATTCCGTATATTTTTCTATAAACATAGAACATACTATTTTTCTGAAAATCGGAAGAATGTGTGCAAAAGAAATGTAAATGTCAAATTTTCATTATAAATATCTAGTTTAAATGTCACGATATGCCATGAAAGTATATCGTACAGGATGTTTGTAATGGTTTTCATTTTGATTCAGTTGAAGTCAGTTTCTTTTAGAGGCGAAGTTAAGTTACGGGGCTTATAGTCAAGTGAAATGGCAGAAAATATTCCCATAGTTTATCGAAACGAAAATTTGTTATGTCGGCGAACTCTTCTATATGGTATACGGTTGTAGGTGTGTGCGTGCGTGCATGTGATATTAGAAGATACATAAGCAGTTGTATACATAGGGTGGTTGAAATATACGGTGGAATTTAATTAGTCATACGGGGTGGTTTAAAAAATATTGCATGCGTGTCACATAAGTAGTTGCGTATACAAGGTGGTTAAAATAAGAGTGGAGCAAAACTATAATTATACAGAGGGGATGTTTGCGTTATAGGGCGGAGTGTAATTACAGTTGTTCAGAAGGCTTCAAAAAATGTTAGAAGCAGTTGAATATACAGGATGGTTGAAATATAAGGTGGAGTAGAATTACAGTTAAACAAGGCGGTTAAAAAAGGTATATAGGGTGGAACATAAATAGTTGCTTATACAAGATGTTTCAAGTAAGGGTGGAGTTTAATTATTGTTATTCAGGGTGTATCAAAAGTTTGTTATATAATCATAAGCAGTTAGGATATATGAATTATAGGACAGAGTTTAATATAAAAACTTTTAGAAGTAGTTGCATATACCGGGTGAAATAAATGGTAGAGTAAAATTATGGTCATAAAATGTGATTCAAAAATGTGAATTTTGTTATATGTATAGGATAGACCATGAGCCGTTGCATAGATGGAATACTAGACATATGGGGCGAAGTAAAATCATAGGTATACAGGAATAATTTAAAGAATAGAAAAATAGAAAGAGTCAATAGCGTGGACAGGATTTATACTTATACAGTGTGGTTTTCAAGATATCAGGCCCGTTGCAAAATTATGTTGAGTTGAATTATAGTTGTACAAAGTAGTTCAGACAATGATAGACAAATAAGTTATATAGGGGTGACCAATACAAAGCAGCATATACAGTGCGGATGCAATATAGAGTAAATTAGAGTTGCACTTATAGAAAGTGGACCAAATAATAAAACAAATAAAAAAATGTTAAAAAATATTTGGAAAATATAAAAAAAGAATACCAATTTTGCGAGGGAGAAAGAGTAAGAGAGTAATTACTAAAAACAATATATATTTAAAAAGTTGTAGTAGTGTAGACTCTAGATGATTTTAAGGTGAGTCTACTGTCCTTGGCAAGTGATGAAAGGTACCAATGTTTACACTATTCGAATCTAAAATTCGACAATTTACCTTAATATATTTATAAGGTAAATTATAATATAAGAATATGTTCATTTTTTTTATCAAGGTCTGAACCTCATAATCATCCACAACACAACTAATTATCCTGGCAATTCAATGTTATGTTTCTATATTTATACTGCGGGCAAAATGGATAAAACAGGAGCTTTCGGCATCAAATCCGTTTATCACTACCTCTATAAATCTTTTCTGCAATATAAGAAGCGTGAAATACGCATAGTCTGTATTTACCTTATTACGCTATTATGTAAGATTGACGTGTTGATATCGAAATTGCAACTTGTTGCAAGCTATTTTACAAAGATTATATTAACTTATACTTGCGATTACATTCTTGTTTAACCAACAGGTCAAAACAATAATCGCCACTTATGTTTTTTTATATAATTCATAGGCAAAATGCAACTTGCAAAGATGAAAATAATACCTTTGGGGTTTATTTATTGGGTAAGCACTTAGATTTTTTTTAGTTCACTAGTGTGTTTCTGAACAACTAAGCGGTTAAAATTCCTAAATATCTTTTAATAATTTTCTATTGTCTGCTTTCACATACTTTTAGAAATATTTCTTGCAAAAATTAATAGGTAATACGAAATCTATTTCAGATATACCTATGTCACGAATGTTTTATTTACCGAAACAAATCACATTCTTAACAAATCAATTCTAATTAGTGAAGAAAAATTACAAATGTTTATCACAAATCATGTGTGTAATTTTTCTTAGTGGACGTTATTTCATTAGGTATTTATGTAGTGTCAGGACACGATGTTGCAGCATTGACAATAATTTAAATAAAATATATTTTAGATTTTCTTGGTTATTAAAGCCTACATACCATAATGGTATAAGGGCTTTTTGTTGGATTTGGTGTACACTATCTCTACCTAAAATATATGCACTCAAACTATTTACACCCCGTATATGTATACAAAATGTTCCAGCGGTTTTTTGTAGAAACATTCCTTGGAATAGAAGAAAGTAATATTTAATATACACAACTTTAAAAATTGTTTGCTTAGTGGAATAGAGTATATAAATATCAGTAAAATAGGTCCATAAAGATTGGAGCGAACTCGAACAATTTTAATTTTTTTTAAGAAAGACGTTCAACCACAACATGCAAGGCAATAAGAATTTTAATACAAACCTGCAACCAAAAACTGATAAGAATGTTCCAAGAAAATTTAACACAACCAACCTTTCAAACAAGTATTCTAGGATGCCAAGTAACTTAGCAATATGAAGCCGGTGTTAAGTATAAAACTGTATAGATTTTAAAGGATGTGTTAATATACACAGAAGACTTTACAAAGTACAGACAACAACTTAGGAAAGTGGAACTTGGTCAATCAGGAAAAACGGAAACTACAAACACCAGAAATGAAACTGAATTAAACGTATATTCCACTAATAACAAAATAACAGAATTGCAAACCAAATAAAGACAACAAACAGATCCAGAAAATAGGCGGCAACAGACTATTTAAACAAGCAATTGATATGATAACATCGTAGTTGTAAAATAGCGCTATTCTATCACTATACCATCTTAGAGAATCAAAATACTAATCTATAAACAAAAACGATCAGAGACCACTATTGAAAATCTATTGTCTACCCATATTTTCAACAGCGTTATGCAAAAATCAATATAATATTAATAATATATTTGTCTGGCACATACCTGATTTGGATGAACATGCCAACTTCGACGTTTGCCTTGCCTTTGTAAATAACTTAATTCTGCCGGATCATTGAAGTGAGGAGACGTTCTGGATTGTCCAGTGTCTTCAAAAACTCCAGGAATTAAACGCAGTCTATTGGCCGGACATATTCCCTGAAAAAGATAAAATAACATGAGCAAACGGAACTAAAACGTGAATATCTAAGAGAATTAGGTGAATATTTTAAAGTAAACACTGGAGCTAGAAACAAAGAAATTTACAACAAATTCACATTTGTTGGAATAACTGCTAGAAGGTATATGGTCGACTGTTATTAATTTCAAAAAAATCAAATACTTGTCGACTTCCGTACAAGACTGGAACAAGACTTTTTTGTAGAAACATATTCAATGCATATCAGCATTAATTGTGATTTCATTTTGTTGCAGCCGATCCACAAACATCAGCAAAATGATTTTCTGCATTCAGACGAATTACCAAGATTTCCATTTTAAGATACTGTCATTTAACAAAGTTTCAAATAGCGCCTCAATCACTGTCGCTGAAGGTATCAATGACCTCATTATTCTGTCATCAGGATTATCAAATCTTACAAGAGCCAATAATGCTGAAAATGTTCTTAGGTCTATAACCAATCTGAAAATACATCCTCCTGCACAACCAGTAGCAAACACTGCTTTAATATTCGTATGACTAGATTTGAAATTAATATTATTTTTGATTCAGTTACTTTGTGTAACATTCCGTAATTTGACTTTTGCCCAGAACAACAAAAAATCTCCATGTTATCGTAGGGAAGACCATCATAAAATCGTTCAGTGTAGTCCCAGTCTAAAGTTTTGCTTGAAGGCGCAAACTAACTAAATTAGTAGGCTTGATGATTTTTCTAGTGTGCTGTCAATGTGCCCATTTAAATGTTTTCGTAATATTTTTTATTTTTTCCCGTTTTCATCTAATTTTATAGCTCCGTTTTATGATCTACGATTTATCACTTTATGATGATAAATGTTTATTAGATAGAAAGGTAGTACTTTGATTTAGATACATCCTAACATTGGACAGCGTGATTACTACCCCAAGGATTTTTAGTAAATCGAAGAACATAAGTAGTGGGACAATGGTTGTCTATCTAAAGGTGGCTGAAATATAAAATTTTGTTCTTTTTTTCTGTTCCGTAGCAATATCTCAGCCACTAGGTGTAAACACGTATGAGACAGTGTTTCAGCAGTAAGCCACTCTACTCAGGCAACTCCGATGTGTAGCGTAGAGTATGTACCCCAGATATAGGGATCTATGATTTCATCGAATGATAAAGATATAAACATAATGAGAGATAGAGCAATTGAAGAAGAGTGAAGAAACAAATATAAACAGACTAACATAGATAGACAAATCTAAATGTTTATGAAAGTTACCTTATTTCATTTTATCAAAGAAATCTACAAAATAATATTGATACTTCTTTTGTTTCCTTGGTCATGCCTAATACTTCCTATACATTGATATAATTTTTAACATGTATTTTTGAATTTCTTATTAAACGTAAACCTTCGGCTTTGGCCATAGGTAAGGCTAGGGCTAAACAATTTTCTCTAGTTCTAACTTTCTCGTGCTGACTATCCATATTTGCAGGCACTTATAAAGAGGCAATATTCCCTCCTAGCGAAGAAAGAGCCTAGAATTTGTTACATGATTTTTTTTAAATACATTGGATGTATATAGTGTGTTTCATAAAACATGCGACTAGATATTTTATAGACATAAGTCCGGAAATGTTTAAATTTCAAGATATAGGGTATTAAACGGCTTTAAAAAACCTAGCCGTTTGGCAGAAAATTAACAAATCGATTTTACTTTAACCTTTATTAACAATAAAAAATTATCTATCATTGAAGGCATGTAGCTTGCGTAAGAATGACGAATCTCCAGTCGAGTGTTGGTTACGGATTTGACCAAGTGAAAACCAGAAACATAGAATTTTAAAGTTCTCTAAACATCTCTCTCTCAAATATTTTAAAATTCTTCTAAGAGACAAAAACGAATTGTTTCAAACAAAAATTGTAATATAAATACTTGCGGCTATATTTTAATAAGCAACCCTGCAGAAACGTATTTATATAATAATAGTTATGCATTAAAATTCATTTTAATTTAAAAAAAGATAGAGGAAGTCATTAACGGGTCGGATCTTAAATGAAAGGGAAAATTGAATATTTTTTAAGAAACCTGTGGCCCTCCGGTCAGCAGTTACGGTTTAAGTATATTTACTTCTGAGAAATGTCTTTGCGAAGCCGGCTCTTGAATGCTATAATGATCTTAGTGGCAACGCCGATCTCACGTATATTTACCCACGGTAATGCCATCCCGTAATCGCAAATCCATTTTTTTTCATGTTCAGATATTTCCAATATTATATCGATACCAGCTTGCCGGATGTAATATTCAATATTATTAGTACAATTAACATTCTTGACCTTACACCGTGAAATATACAGAAGTTAGATGGCGGTAATTGCTTTTCAAGAAGTATAAACGTTAATCATACACGTATATTGGCTGACATTTAATATTTCATGCTTCAAGGAAGATCATACTGGATGTTATGGCTACCGAGGTGAATTATTACATACGTACAGATATTCATCTCGAATGTTTCAAAAAATTGAAACATTCCAAACAGATGAAGCGGAATAGCAAAGGACTGCATGGCGCATAAAGTAAGGTGAATTTATATCATTTATTCCGGTTTTGAAATGGTACTTGTCTCAAAATAGTCGCAATAAAAATACCTTGATGCGTTTTGCCGTAGATGTGCAGAAAGAGATTGCACCCGACTCGTAGCTGATTATTGTACAACAAATGCCCTTTATATACGACACATAATAGTCTAGTTGAAAAAATTTTTGCACTGGAAAATTGTTTAATATGGTAGTTAACTTTTTGTTTCAGTTACTTGACGAAAGGTTCTTTTTAGAAGAATGTAGGTATGTATAAACTTCAAACATTCTTCTTTTTTTGCGTTCAGGTGTTCTCGATCTACCTATACTTCTATCACCCTTATACTTATAATTGTATATTTTAACTGACAGTCTACAGTCTGTTTAAATGCCCTTTCTATTTATTCATTTGTACATTTATTCTTTGTCCAATTTTCTTATTATCTCTGCTCTGGAACAATCATTTTCTCTGTTTAACAAATACACTTCTTGTAATAGTACTAGATATTTTTCACTTTTTGTGGTCACACTTGTTTCGCTTTCATAGCCGATTGTTGGTGCCAACAATGCCGTGCAAAATTTGAATTGCGTCAAAGATTTAAAATTAAAACAAGATAATCTTAAGACCAAAAGCCTGGAAGAAAATAAATTAGATGAGTTTAAACCTCTGATCGAATATTTTTAATGTAATAAACAAGAAATCTATATGTCCAAAACCTTAGAAAATCCTCCCCCAATATTTGGGTAAATATAGTACTAGATCTCCCCCATGAGATCGCATCCCGAAGCGCGTGTCTGGTTCCATATTTGGTTTTACTTTTAATAGTTTTGTTTTCTTGAGAATCTACTTTTTGTTCCAACACGTTGCTATAACGGCTGAATACATTTCTAGGATATTATTCTTTTAATATTGTTTGGAACTATTATTGTTCAGATATGGTGTTTACCTGAGAATGCCACAACTTTAAGGATATTGTCAAATCGCTTGCATATCTGCGGTAGCACCTTGTCAAATAGTCTTCCTCATTTGCAACACCAGATCATTTACTTATAACGTGAGTTATGTAACGTGTTTTTATCAGTTATTATTATAAAATTGTATTGTTAAAGATCAACCATATAGTACTCAGTGAGTGGAAAGTCGGATATTTTTGTACCTAAACCATAGTTACTTAAATAAAGTAGCTAATGAAAGGAGAGTCTGAAATTACCTCTTATAACAAAAAAACAGCTTTGATGCTACGAAAAAAAATGTTGTCCCAAAAAATATCTTGAAATTTTTCGTATTTTATGAAATAGGCTTTAAAAATTAATTAGTAATGCATTTGTGAATAATATAAGACAAACTAGACTTTTCGCCTTTTCGTAATCTTGTTTATGAAGGTAGCGAATTTTACAAATAGTAATATCTTACAAACTGCCTTGATGAGGTGTTATCATTGACAAGTGTGACATCTTTACCATGATCTTTAAAGTTACTCTCTTCGAGGTGTCATTCTTTTGTACGCAAGACAATATATATTGCAACATAGTCCGTGGGTTCAATTTAAAATTATAAAACTAATATTCACTTTCACTTTTCTAGAACTTTATTTACATCGAATATACAACAGCTGATTCAAATATCACAATAACAATTTTACATATAAGCTCTTCCCTCCACCAACTGCACTCGTGGCCTGCTTCCTTTATAAAACCAGCATAGAAAATTCGCAAAAATCATCATCACTTCTACAGGTGCCGAGTCTTTTCGAGAACCATTTTTTATCTCAAAGCGATTGTTGTCGTACTGAAATGAAACAGGGTCGCCTTTGTATAAATTTCGTAACAATATATAATATATATTGTTTCTGGTTAGGGAACCTTCATCAGTTGTGCTTCCCATAATTGAATGTCCTCTCGAACACTTCTTTATGAATTTGATACATTTCATTAAATTTGAAGACGCGAGATGTAAAGACCGAAAATCCTAGATGTCGGTCTTTACATCTCGCATCTTTAAAGATTTTGTGGGAATAATATTATACTTGTGAAAAAGTCTGCACATTTCTGGTTCTAAATCAGACCGTTTTCATTGGCAATTATGATAAAGAAATCTAAAAAATTAAATTTTCAGTCTGGTAATTATCTGAAAATTTGCAAATCCATGTGATTATGATTTAAGTTAAGACTATACATTTTAATATAATAAGCATTACCAAAATTTTAATTTTTTGTTATTTGCCTTAACTGTCATTAAGAAAGGGGTTGTTTTCGACCCTGAAACGTTTGGAGATTTTGATATCTACAGGTTTTTCTTCGTGAGGTATTTAAATTTGATTTTTAACCAAAAAACTTATTTTAACTGCGATATCTTCTAAACGACCGTTGTATTTTGATGCGTTTGTTGGATTTGACGTAGGTTCCAAGTACAAAAAGTTAATAATTTAGTTACCAAATTTTTGAAGAAAAATTTTTTAAAAAAATTATCTAAAAAATTATTGCACTAATAAAAATTTATTATTATAAATTCGACTAGACTTGACGTTCTGAATATGGGTACAAAATTGTGTTTTTATAGATCTGTTAATTGATCAAGGTGTTATTAATAACTTCAAACTTTACTACATAAAAGAAGTCGTATAGTTTGTTCTATAATCTATAGACGATAACAATTCATCTTGATATTCTTTCAGTCGAGAAAACATTCGCTTCCTGGAAACTGCTTTAAAAATTTGTAATTGAACATCAGTGCAACAAAAATGACCAGCAGTAAACTTATGATGATGTTGTGTGCATGGATAACAAATTAACTAGTTTTAGAGAAGTCAATTCTCAATGCTCATTCCACTTTCAAATTGGGTAGAACAATACCGATACAATTTTTTTATTTGTAGACATGCATCTTTTGTGTGTTATGTAGGTGTGCTGACATAATAATAAGTTCAAGCAATTGTACTTGTATAATGAAAAAACAGTTAAAAGTTTCAAAAAATAGATATATTTCATATTTTACATACAGCTATTAAGAGACATAAATGGTTTTCAATGTCCAGGTCCAGGCACTCAAGTGGTACTTTTAGTACTGTGAAAAACATTGACAAATAATTTCTTACCGGTACAGCTTTACGAATTTATTTCTCTCATTTATGTACTGTGTCCGATTTTAATATTTCGACAACTTAATACAAATATATTAACGTTACGTCGACTTTAATCATTCTAGGAGCAGTTGTTTCTCTTCTTTTAAGTAGATAGCTGAAAAGCTTATTTTACTGTTATTATATGACAAGCAGCACATACAACATACAAGTGAGAGTAAAATCGACAATACATTCATGATCGTAAAAGCAACTAATAGGTAACACGAATTCAAATAGCTAATCACAGAATTTATCAAAATAAGGCCATTTCAAACAACAAATACGAGTCTTCATTTTAACCTTAAAGATTTGAAATCGCCTTGAACGACTTGTGTTTCTTACAGCGAGTATTTATTAACTAAGGCAACCAAATTAATGACTGGAATCACATAAGCTACTGTTTATTATGTTGTTTTGTAGTTACCAGTGTGAATGTCTGATTAATTTTATCATTATCATTTTACTTTTACTATTACATACCTTAACGTCTAGACATTATTTTCGGTTTTTACTATTACTGTAACTAAAACGTAACAAGAAAGCGATATGAAGTCAGTATTTTTTTTTTAAATGCCAAACCCCATTTTTAACCTAAGACAAGGTAAATAAATGTACAATTATTTATTTCCATAAGAAAATTGTGAAGATTAAATCATTAATTTTCATTAGTAGTTAATTTTGACTGGTAACTGTAATAAATAACTATACTAGGTCATTTTCATTGAATCTAGCTTAAAATAATTTCTTTCAATGTCCGATAGATAAGTACACTAGCAAAAAGTCGAATAAGAATTCTTCCCAATCTGATACGGTTATACTAAAACCGATGTTGTGATCCATAGATATATACAGTTATCGCTGAGAATATAATTATAAACTTATTAACAAAAAATGATTTAAATTAGATATCAGTTTTTTATAATTGTATAAACATTAGATTTACCTACATTAATTACTTAAGAAGTTATGCAGACCATAACAAAAGTAATAACAAAGATTATTTAACTATATCTCTCATATTGAGTAACATATGATGGGTTTACGGTTTTATAAATTCCCCAAAAGACATTGTTGATAATGTCATAAACAATGGATTTGTTTATAACAATTATTAAACGATTAAATTTCAAAATAAAAAAAAAATGGGGACGTTCAGGTATTACGTAAGCATAATGTTAATGATTTTAGTCCCCTTACCCCCTGTAAAAGCGAATCGTAACCCCCTCCCCCTTAAATGTTGAGATGTGAGAATCTTTTCGAAACTTTTAAGACCTCCTAAAAGAACTTGTTTAGATTAAAAGGACTACTAATAGTACTGAGTAATGTAAGTTAGATCAATTCCCCGAACACTCGTTTATTCCTAATAGAAATATTATAACTGTGGTATATAAAATAAATAACTGTGGTATATAAAATATATAACTCTGGTAGATTAATCTAACGTTTTGGGAGCATCATTATTTTGTAATATTGTTTTCTTATATAAGATTTACACTATCCACCTGACCTAATTTATCAGCATACGTAAATACTGAACCCCCCGGCCCTGAGCCTGCTTACGTAATCCTTAAACACCCCCTTATACAGTTTTCAGTGATTATAAAATGAAACCGTAGAAACCTTAAGAATTGATAGTGCTATTTAATTTTCTATTTTTTTCATCCCTTGTATTGTTAAAAAGTGAGAAATTGTAAAATGTAAGTGTGATTGATTTGAAGATGAAGCCACTCAACAAAGGGGATGGAATTGAGGAAGAGAGTCAAGATTACTTTGAGGAAATGGAGGAAGATAGTGAACATAAAGTAGAAAAGTAAGAGATAAAAAGGTTCAGAAGAAAATATGGGTGGTGAAAAACCTCAAAACAAGACTACACAAGAAACTTAACTTTAACTTATTGGAAACTCCAAAAGAAGATACTATACTATAACGAGAATATGAGAGAAGAAATGAAAAAAAAACAATGAAAATTAAAAGAATATTTTTCTTTTAATTTTCATTGTTTTTTTTCATTTCACATTAGAAGAAAATTGGATAGGAACAATAAAGAAATAAAAAAAACAGTGAAAAATGAGAACGAGGAAAACGAAGAAGAAAAATTAGAAGAGAACTGAAAAACGAAATGCCGGATGTTCAAGAAAAACTACGGCAAGAAGAAGAAAGATTTAGAAATGATACACAAATTAATGAAATTAAATTAATAAAAGAGACTGAAATAAAAAAGACTGAAATATTCCAAATATAAAATTTAGACAACATTATTGACTAAAAAAATTCTGAAGTAAATTGCATATTTACAAATTTCAAAAATACTATATCACAAAAGGTTAAGTAATATAAAAATAGTATTCTTTTTAGGGGCTTAAAATTTCTATTGATTTTGTAAATATTAACGTAATCGTGTCAAGTTCAAGATCAAATCATCCATTTTGAGCGCTGTTTTCACCTCTAAATTTAAAAAAATGTTGGTGGTACAGTTCCGCGAGTTGGAACTTTCTTAATTTTTTGCCTATTCTTTGCTTAAATTTGTGATAACTGCAATAGTTTGAGATATTTGCTAAAAACAAAAACCATTCCGACTTAAGTGATATCCCAATCATAATTATCTGAGAATGAGATATGGAATTTATAAAATTCGCGTTTGTTACTACAACTACCTGTTAAACGGTACATGAATTTTCATTTCTCAATTTTTTGTGTTATTCATGATACGAGCATATTGTGACAGTAAATTCTTCATAACACTGTAAAGTACTACGAGTAACATTAACATGCAGACCAAGTATATGTTACAAAATCGATTGATACTAAATTGCTGTATTTTCTCGACTTCAATGCCACATAACCAGTTTACTCACTCGCGAAATGCGTTGTAAGAGATAAAAAATATCGGTGGTTCATGGAAAATTAATTACAATTAAACAATAACAGATATCTAATTAGGGTATAAAAGGCCGACTAGCTAACAAGCTTTGGCGCCACGATTGATAACATTTTTTTCATTCTTTAAGATCAAGAGACTTCCGTTCGAATGATTACATTTAGACAAATATTGAATGGCGACTATTCGTTATAAAAAATTAACACAAAAGCGATAAAACATTTATTATTATGGTTGCTCTATAAATAGCAGTAACCCTATTAAGATGCATACTTTTAAATGTATACCAAACGTTTATTTACAATTCCGTTAAATTCACGTACCGTTGTCGCCAAGTTAATTTTGTTGATAAGGCCATGTTTGTCGGAGTGACGACCTTCGTTTTGAATTCAGTAACTAATTCTGGTGATCAACAAATAAAATTAGTAATGGAAAAGCGATGGGGTAAATTACATCTGTTATTGTTTCTAACAATATATGTTATAGATAGCCTAGACCTTATTTTCTGTAATCGCACAATTGTGGAGGTTTACTGTATCAGCAAGGGAATGAATTTCCCCATAAAAAATATTCTATTTTAACCATTATTTTAAATTCATCCCCTTGAATGATCTCTCAAAATAGTCTTAATTAATTCATCAATCAAGTTTGATGAAGTAGTAGATAAGTACGCAATGAAGGATTTTAGATTTGCTTCGCACCGACTTCAAAAATATACTAGATTGGTAGGTAATTAATTTGTACAGAATGAGCAGCTTTTAATGTTTACATTTTTTACTTCCTGGGTGGGTACCTAACAACATTGAATGTGTTATTTATTTGCTAGAGTTGTATTTTGTTAAAAATATTTTTAGCTTTTTAGTTATAGGTGGATGTCGGTTATATATTTTTTAAAAATGTTTTATATAAGGTACAATCACAATCCCAAATTAAAACACAAAGTATGTTGTTTTAGCACAAAAAAATATATTGTTAAATTTATTTACAGAAATTTGGTGATTTTTTTCCTTAAATATGACACCTTACTGTAGAAATAAGTTACTTAAACTAATTTAGCAAGCTATTGCAAAAGTTAGCACCACTAATGAGGTTTGGAAAATGGTATACTTCTTCCAGAATTCCTAAATAAAAATTCATGCATGTACTTTTCTGAACCAACTATTAAACTCGTTCCAAAATTCTCAACCGATATGAAATAAAACGAATGTGAAGTTCAAATAAACGGTTATCAAAACTTTATTATTAACATTAAAGCAAATGCTCAAACTGTTTGCCAACAGCATTAATACAGGCACGGCATCGTCTTAAAAACGACCCTTTCATCAATCGAGCATAACGAATTGATGTGTTCAGCAGCATCCAAAAATTCTTTAAAATATTTAAAAAATTGTTGATATGGGTCTCGAATAAGTCTTATCATGCAACCTCCGTAAAAAAGTACACTAAGTTTAAATCAGGAGAGCGTGGTGGCCACAAAATTGGACCAAGGAGCCCGATCCAACGGTTTGCATTCTCTTGATTCAGATATTCTCGCATAATGAGCAGGGTAACCGTTATTTTTGTACCACTTTGTACGTATAATGTTCAAAGGCACATCTTCTAGCAGATTTGGTAAATGCTTTTGTAGAAAATCTAGATAAATTTCACTATTCAAATTCCCTGGCAATTCAAAAGGTCCGATTATACGACTTTCACATTCGTCTTATTTCAAAATTCGTTTTTGAATTTTTATTTGGGAATTCTGGAAGAAGTTTTATACCATTTTGCAAATCTCATAGTGGTGTCAACTTTTGCAATAACTTGTCATAGTTGTTTAAGTAAATTTTTTATACAATGAGGTATCAAAACTTATCTGAAAACACTTTCTCTACAACTTTCTGTTAATAAATGTAAAAATATATTTTTGGTGATACAACAACATACATAGCGGTTTAATTTGGGATTGTATATTATAAATTACTTCAAAATGTAGTATTGGGTTCTCTTTGGACGTTTTTCAATAAAGCGCGAATATCTGGCTCCGATTTTTTAAATAATTTTCCTTGGGTAGTCATAAACTATTTCACTCCTGAGTTTCGACTTGACGTTGAATTTTGGGAGACGTTGTATATAATCGTTGGTGCGTTTGTTAGTTACCGTGTAACTTCTGAACGAGTTGACCCACTAAGATCATATTCGTGTTATACGAGGGCTGCCTTTTATATTTCGGGATTGGACAACCCTAGTGTTGCAATCTGACAACTGACAGCTCTATCGTAAAGTTTGACATTTTTGAGGTTATACGTACTCAGAACGTTTTGACATACGAGCGCTATGTGTTGATCGTCATGTGACCTATCGTGATATTGAGTCAACCTTACATATTAGTGGGACCAGCATACATTCAATATTACATAAACATTTGAATGTCAAAAAAGTTTGTTCGCGTTGGATCCCACACAATTTGTCAATCGTTCAAAAAAAGGATCGTGTCGATTGGTCGAAAGAAAAGCTCAAAAAATACGATCGCGGTGCTTCAAAACACGTTTATGACATAGTGACAAGTGATTAATCGTGGATTTACGCGTATGAGCCCGAAAGTAAACAGCAGTCGACTGTATGGGTGCTTCAAGATGAGCCGAATCCAACAAAAGTTGTTAGCGCACGAAGCACTTCCAAGCAAATGATCGCCTGTTTTTTTCGGAAAAACTGGACATGTAGCAACCGTACTACTACAACAACGCAGAAAAGTCAATTCTGTGTGGTACACAACCATTTGTTTGCCAGTTGTCTTCCAAGAAATGAGGAAAACCAACCGCCGAAGACGGATCACTCTTCACCACGAAAATGCGAGCTCTCACACATCGGCTCAAACATCTGCATTTTTGACGACTGAAAACATCGATTTGATGAGTCATCCGCCGTATAGTCCTCACTTGTCGCCAAATGACTTCTTTTTATTCCCGTACGTAAAAAACAAACTGAGAGGTCAACGTTTTTCGACACCTGAAGAAGCGGTTGCTGCGTTCAGAATGCATATTTTGGAGATACCTCAATCAGAGTGGAAAAAGTGCTTCGACAATTGGTTCAAAAGCATGCAAAAGTGTATAGATCTTCATGGTGAATATTTTGAAAAACAATAAAGCGATTTTCGATGATTAATATTTGTTTTTGTTCTCTAATCTCGAAATATAAAAGGCAGCCCTCGTATGTTGTTTGTTGGGACGATGATTCATAGAGTGGCTAAGATAGGGAGCAATGTATTCAAGTTATGAACCTTTTCTACCTCTTCTTATTTTTTATATATAATAGTATGTTACAAAACAGGTAATTAATATTGGGAATACTAACAATTTTTACGTGGAAAAATATGGAATGAAAATATTGTTTCATATGGAACACAGTATACAATAAGTAAGCAATTACCCTTGATATCGATAAGACACGGTGTTAATTTCAAAGAAACTGAAAATTGAAACAATTGCAACATTTTCGTACATATATAATAAAATAATTATCGAGTCAAGGATGTGAAAATCTACTGCACACAAAGACAAAAACATACTACGATTTCATCGACCTAGAAAAAGCATTTCATAAACTGAGTCGAATTAAAATATGGAATATAATAGAAGAAAGAAAAGTGAAAAAGCACTAATGTACGGTGTACATTATATCTATAGGTATAATGTAAATTATACGTATGCTACCGTTTTCTAAGTTTCGTATATAAAATAGCTAGCACAACATTTATTCGTTTTGAAAACTGCACCGAAAGTTTTAAGGGAAGAGAAGTAGAATACAACCACTGTAGTTGTTTTAGTTGTACACACTTTAGGGTCACATTATGATATAGACAACGAGGAATTTTTCTAAAGCGGCCTAATAGACCGTCACCTATTTTTGGTCCATTTTTTCGCTTCTACCTCAAAAAGGGTTCAAAAGTGTGTCGTAGTTGAATGTAATAAGGTAAAATTTGCGAGAGAACAGAGTAGCTAACATAGGAAAAATAGTCCTACATTTTCCGAAAAAAAGATGTTTACTTCCATTTTCTTGCCTCTGCCATGTTGAATAAATGAATTTTATGATACAACCAGCTTCAAAATAGGATAGACATAAGTGTCGCACGTAAGGACACGTAACAATTCACGATTTTCTCGCTTCTGCCAAGAGGAATAATGAGAGGTGATATCGAGAGTCCCCTACAAAAAAGGCATAAAGGTTGTGAATGGTCAAGTAAGAATAAGGACCGGAAAATATTCTGGAAACTTGAAGGATTCTTGTCCTTATCTTACTTGGCCATTTGCAAACCATATTTTTTTAACTCTCGATATTAACTTCCATTCTTACGTTTGGCACGTTTGGCGTTTACAGTATCAAGTCGGTACCTAAACCCTTTGACCACATGCGACACTTATACATATCGTTTTTTGATGTTTACTTCATCATAGAATTCATTTAGTCTTTTTAGAAAAAAATTCTTATGTATTGTATGTATTTAACAATAATACACTGCTTTCGAGGCAGAAGCGAGAAAATGGTGGACCAATTTCTGTCACCAGCGGACGGTCTATAATGCAGAGAGGCAGCCAAAGGAGAAGAAGTTCTTCAGGTTCTTTTGCGGACAATATCGATTGTCTTTAAAATCTACCAACAGATACTGGAGGGGCCGATGATATTCGCCCGGTGTGCATAATGTACTAATGTACTAAAACTAGCAAGAGAGACTAGGACGGCCGATCATATTCCCGTGGCGCGCAAAATTTAGAATATGTCCCTGATTATACAACATAATCACTAATTGGCACAAAGCTCTTATATAATATATACAGTGTGTTTCTAAAATAGGGTTTCAAACTTCTGCTGTGTATAGAAACTGTTTTTTTCTGTTATTGACAAAACGGTCAAAATAAATAGAAAAAAATGTATGGGTCTTACATAACTGTTTCCGTCAAATAACATGTGTTACTTCGTTTTTCGACATGCAAATCCTGAGCGTCCTATTTAGGTTGGTGAATTTGCAGGTAATATTGAAATGCAGGGGGTTCTCAAACCGGCTCAATTTTATTTGTGTATATTACCCTATATCTTCGCGGATTGAAAAGCGATTCTAATAATTTCTTTTAGAATCTATAACTGGTGTAACTTACCCTAGAAAGACAATCTACTAACTGTTATATGCGGTACTATGAAACCATCTTTTGTAATAATTCGCTTTGTTCCGCCGTGGTGCACACTATGGTAGCCACTGCTCATGTAGTTGCTTATCCAATATACTCCATAGTAAACAGATCTTATTTACAAGTAACAAAGTCTGTATATTATAAAGATCCATATAAAAAAATAAAATTATATAATTTTTCAAATATTTACAACTCTACCGAGCTTATGAATACGATTTAGCAAAAGATCACCATGTTTCACTAAATTCTGAAAAACATTACTTTTGCTTTTCTGTGTCACATTTACAATAATTTCATTTACTTTGTCGATTTTGTAACTTAATTTTTTAGTGGCTATCAACCTGCTGACTTCGTTCTCGATATAATCTTCTGAAACTCCAAACTGTTCAGCCATGTAAGAAATCTTAACCGAATTATATGCAGACATCAACTGATCATAGGCTTTAGCCTTCATTTCTCTAACATACAATTTGTAATGGTTTTTGAGCAGCATATCTTTTTTCATAAAGACTTCAATGTCACAAAGACGCAAGAAGAAAAGTTTATAGTCGCAGTCGTAAAGTGAATGTAAGTGCTCTCTGAATACACTGTCGGAATGCAATGCTTGTTGTACATAAGCATTATTGTTAACATCGATGATATAATCGTGTACTTTATGAAGTCCATATAAGACATAAGTTCGGTGCAAACAAAAGTCGAAATTGCATTTATAAATAAATTCGTAGCCGTAATGAAATCTTTGATGGCCAACGAATACAATGCCTTCAACATCTGGTAACAATTTCGACTGTGCCAGTCGGCACCTTGAGCAATCAAATCATCGGCCTGCTGAAGATTTCTTTTAATAAGTTCGATGTCCATGAAGAACAAGCCAATTCTGATGCTGTGAAAAACGTTATCCAATTTGGAACCCAGAGCGATCGTAAAATCATAAGCTTGACGCAGCACTTTGATGGTGTTTTCTTTGTCGCCGATTTTACTCAAGTAATTAGTTTTATTCAGATAAGCTTGTTTGGTGTCCGCTGCAGTCAAATTGTTTAACGCATATTCGATTTCTTCGTCATACTCGTTCAGAGCTTTTGTGTTACGTTCTTGCATCGCTTTTAAAACATCATTATTTACTTCCCATTCCAAGTCGTTACAAACGATTTCGTAATAAGGGGCCATGTCTTGAGTGACGATATAATTGAATAGTTCCTTTTTCATCGATTCATTTTGATAATATTCTAATAAACTCAACGAAAATTTTAATTGAGCTATATATAAATTTGGATTTCGTAGAGAATCTGGAACGGATGATTTTTCACAACAGTCCATTATTGTGAACAGTACATTCTTTAAACTGGGAAGGTTTATCAATTGACTGACACCGCAAAAATATAACCCATTATCTCAATTACGAATCAATTTGTCAGTTTTTGATAGTTCAGGGGGTTCACAGGGTGTTCCCGAATTTTCTTAAAACGAGTTATATAATATAGACGGTAAATGATATAGAGTAACAGATTTAGAGGTAACTACAATAAACCACTAAAATAGGGGAAACATTCGGAACCAAGAAGTGTTCTAACTAGGGTAGGTTTATGAAGTGTGCACTAAATCAAACTCTCTCTCTCTACATAAATACAGTTGTCTTACCATATCCTGGGTGGTCGTACCAGATTTCATTTTCCAATTCATGTTGTTTTTCGAGCCCATCTTTCTTCCTCCATCTTGGCTACGTGACCTGGCTGTGTAACTGTTTTCAGTATCATTACATTCGTTGTTTTTCCTTTCTTTTAGACTTACGCCTACTATCACTCACTCCATACGACAATTTTGTATAAATCCTCAGATTTTCAACCCATATAACATCCGAATATAATGAAGGAATGACGTAATGTTCAAATATCTGTTAATCGTATTTTTTCCGAGTATATGACTATATTACTATATGTCGACATCCATCCCAATAGTATTCTTCACGATGTTTGCGTATTGCAACTCTTTGTTAATCGTTATCGTTTGCCCGACTACACAAATTGGTCAACTATCTTTTACTTCCCATTTAGTGTTATGTATGGTTATTAACAATCTGTTACATGTTATGATAATTTTTGTTTCGTTGTCTTTTACTGTTAAACCGATGTCATTTGACATGGTATGTAATTCTTCATTTTTTGCAATTATTTAGTAGCAGATACATACCCACCTATGTTCTCAGGAAATGAAAGGCCAGATCTACTTCAGGGATGAGCCCCTGTTAAGGGCCACGCGTACTGAATCGACTCGGACCGGTCGACTCGGGTCGGCACAATCGGCATGTTTTGCTATACATGAAATTAAATGGTACCCCGCGTACTGATTCGGTTCGGTCGACTCGGATAGGTCGGATCGGGTCGGCATCGGCAGCGAATGATAGAGGAGGCAAAAACTGCCGAACGGTCCGACGGTTTTCAGCTATTTAGTAATAGTATTTCGTAAAACTTCAACGATGAGTGATGAAAATATTAATTGAAAATATACGGGAATATGTTGTTTTGTGTGATCTTCAAGATAGGTACTATCATGACAATATTCGTAAGGAGAATGCTTGGATTGAGGTTGGCAGAAAAACAGGAACTTCTTCTAAGGAAGATATATTAATAACTGACCAATCAAACATAGTGAAATTAGAAACTTATTTTTAAGCAAAAAATAATTAATTAAAATAAGCAATATGTCTGTCAAAGTTATGTTTATACCATATGTAATAGACTACAGGAAAAATTAAAAATATTGATTTTACATAAGTAGTGCTTCCAAAGTGAAAATTAGAATAAGTTGCCATATCAGAAGGTTGATTGTAACTAAAAATTATGTCCAAGTTTAGAGTTATGTTCTTCTAATAATTAATCAGTAAATGTAGGGTCAAATATTTGATGGGTATGTCAAGTTACTACCAACTTTTTTAAACGTATGGTATAAATTTAAATATCTTCCTGCATTGATTTTTCTCGCAGCCAGTCCACACTTCCTTGGTTTGACACAAAATATTGGTTAAATTATTCCCTGATATAAAAAGCCTCATCTTGAAAATTAACACCAATATAAACCAGGTTGGGTTATTAAGACCTTCTGGTACCCCCGCCGATTTCTTAGGAAAGTGTGCAATGCAGTACAAGCTAAGGTTCTATTTGCCTCACTATTGCTTGCTTGACTTCCTGGGTGTAGTCTCATTACATTAGGCAGCAAAACGAATGCTTCATCCCCAACAATTACATGCGGTAAAACAATATCTGTTTGGAGTAGATCACAAATAAACAAGAAATGGTTTCACCGTTAAATGTACTAAAAGAAAACACCGAATGTGCTGATTGCCGATTCAGTGCGTGGTGTATGCCGCCGTGCCGACCGTGTCGATCCGAGTGGACCGGTCCGAGTCGATTCAGTGCGAGTGGTCCTTTAGCCTCTTCTAGAATTCGCTGCCGATGCGGAGTCGATCCGACCGGTCGGAGTCGACCGATCCGAATGAGTGCGCGGGGAACCATTTAATTTCACGTATAGCAAAACATTGCCGATTGTACCCTGCCGATCCGACCTGTCCGAGTCGATTCAGTGCGCCTGATGCTTTAACGTGAGCCTGGGTTTATCTCCCAATATCCTACGGAGGAAATCATTATTCCCTTCTCAGAACCTCTTCAAGCCGAGTATCTCCGTCTTCTTACTATTTACAACAGCACTTGTCAACCCCAAACTCCCAGAAGATGGATAATTCTTTGAGCTAAATCAAACTAAACAATACACAAGACGACGCTGTCTAATTGATAAAATTCCACTAAAATTTTAACAACAAATAAGCGACTGAAAGCACAAGCAACGAAAATTGCAAGAGATGCACCACCAAAATTTTAGTTTTAATGATTGTGTTTTTATACCCCATCAAACGACACAAAATTTTCTTATTAGTGATCTTCGTGAATTTACTATTGTTATTTTTCTGTTGAATATATTTTCATGGTATCCCCATTCCATTTCATGCTATTTTACATTATTTTTATTTATGACACTCGTTTTCTGATATTTCTCGTTTTGTTTTTTATATGTCTCCAAGAGGATTTTTTAACTTCATAACAGTTTTCAGTCTGGACGGAAAAAAATATACGTTAACAGATCAAATTACAGTCTTTAATAAACTGTTCATACTTCTCACTGATATAATTGTATTCAAAATGTATAAAAAACAAAAAATTTTAAAGACGCCAGTCACAGATTTATTGATAGAATACACTGGTTGAACCAAACAGCGTACGGTAACAGAATTTCCATTGTAAAAATAATGCTTAACTTAAATCAGCAATAAATGGCTTTGCCATTCATCATAAATATTGTATTTAGTTTATTCGAAGCAGAACAAGAAAAGAAATGTTGAGTGTTACAACACTAATGACGATGACTTTTACTTTTCTTACCTGTCTCCCCCGTAACGAACATAGCCACCATCCTTCGATATTAGCTGTATTCTGTTCCAAAACAACTAAAGTGTCTCCTTTATGAAACTGAAGTTCGTCTGGAGTATCTGGTATGTTGTCATATAGAGCTCGTGCTAAACAGTGCTGCAAAAGAAAAAAGTACGTTAGCCTGGACATCATAATTTCTCACACGCTAGGAGCATATACAGTTCTATGATGTTGGGCTACAAATAATATATCGTTTCAAATATTTACTGAATAACTCATAAAATGTATTTATTTGAGAGGTCCCCTCCTTTCATTTTTTAATAATAATTTCAATTAGAAATAAAAAAGAAAATCCAATAAAAAATTACCTGTAGAAAACAACTATTAGAACAGGACTATTCTTTACATCAACATATTCAAGTATCAATTGAAACAATAATGGAACTACTAAGATTTCATACCAAAACAGCATACTTTCAATTTAACTTTTACCTACAAGATTTTTGACATAGCCATGTATTGTTGGTTCTTACCAGCTCTAAGTAACATATTTATGGACAAAAATTAGCAACAAATAATTTTTTCAAAAGAGAATAAACTTTTAGTCTGGTGGCGTTATATTGACAATATATTTATTTTTATTTGAGAACAACAGTCGTCAAGAGTTGCATGAATTATTAAATGACATAAATAACAAATAACAAACGATAAAATTTTCAATAGAAACAGGTTTATAAAAAATTGGCTGATTCCAATTCAATTCCCCCAAATCCAGTACGGAAATGTATTATTAAATCACTACAGGATAGATAAAGCAAAGACAAACTGTTCTAATGACAACAAATTCAATAAAGAAAAAGAATATCACAATTAGTCTTCTTACTACTAACTTAAAAAATTACCGTATAAAATTCATGAGCTAAGAGTTAAACAGAATTGATTACGAAACAAACGTTAAGATTCAATGCCAACATTTTTAAAGTAATCCGGAACTCAAGATAAGTACATTACAGTAACAACTATACATAACATATACAGGGTGTTTTTAAATTTCTTACATAACTTTTTTCTTTAAATAATATGTGCTACTCCGTTTTTTTGACATGCAAATACTAGGCGTCCTATTTAGGTTGGTGAAGGTGGTTTTCGGCCTGTATTTTTTTATTTCAATTTTTTTACAATTTTACAGAATTTTAAAAATTTTACGTATTTTTAACAGACGCCTCGCTTCTGATGCATTTCTAGCCGCACGGCCGTACATAAAGTGCATATCTGTCATATCTGTGTTTGAATATGACTCCATTTTATAAGTTTTAATAATGTTGTATACCTACTTAAATTTACCAATCATCACTTTTACTAATTTAACACTGCAAAGCTCAATTGGCAGTTTATCAATAACTTAATTTGTTAAGCGTTGTGGCAATGTCCGTCTTTTATTTGACATGGTAAACTCAATTTACTCGAAAACCATTGGAAATATCAATTTGGACAAAGGTAATTTTTTACGTAGAATTGTTAGGATTTTACAAATATTTAGAGAAAATTGTAAAAAAAATTAAAAAAATACGGGCCGAAACCCCCTTCTCCTACCTAAATAAAACGCGTATGATTTGGATGTCTAAAAACGGAGTAGAACGTTATTTAACGTAAAAATTTAAGTAAGACCCATACATTTTTTTCTATTTATTTTCGACCGTTTTATCAATAACAGAAAAAAAAGTTTTGTTGGAGCCCTTATAAGGGCATATAACTTCCTAAGGGGCTTCTTTTTAATGAGTCCTATACACAGCAGAAGTTTGGAACCCTAGTTTAAAACTCCCTATAAAAAGGGTCTGTCATAGAAGCTAGAACACTAAAATATTTCTTCCTAATAACAGACCAATACAGACAAAATATACGTGAGATTCTTCAGTTGTTATGTTAAAACGGCAATAAAGTGATCAAATGAACTAAGCTTAAATTTATTGGAAGAATATAGACCTCAGTCCTTTCATTGCACGCCAAAATCAAAATTTTAAAATAAAAAATATGAAGGAAGACTAATGACCCGAATATGAAATTTGAATTTCAAGTGTTAGATATAAAGAAATTCGTTGAAGAAAAAGAAAATTATCGTTTAAAATATGAAATAAACACTCCATTTTGTCGCCCAGTTGCTCTAGATGCGCCTTAAACTGCTCCCAACTATTTTTGTCATATACCATTTTTGGGAATATTGTTGGGGAATGATATTAGTGAACTATGTTCACCAAGAATGTTTGTTGTAATGTAGATTAGAAGTAAGAAATTTACTATATTTGATATTATTTATTTTTATAAAATAATACGGTTTAGTAATGTTGCAATTGTTTTGTGTAAACTGGTCGCAAAATTGAAACGGTATCACTTATAGTCAAGCAAAGGAAAAGTGTATTAATTACCTACTTAACTTTTCTAACTGAACTGATTAGAATAAAAACTTTTTTCTCTTTTAAACGTCTCCTTTTCAGAAGATACCACTTTAATTACTCAATAACGGTTGTAAGATCCGTCGCTAAAACGATTTAACGAAGTAAAACTGTTTATTGCAACCAGGTACGACCAATGTGTGAAAACTTTCAATTTCTATTTATGTCGTAAGTTTCCAAACCCATTTCATGTGCAGGTAATCGCTTCCAAAATATAATAAAAGTGTCGCACGCCCTATAGATATATTCAATATGTTAAATTAATGGGGTCAATAAGTCTCTCTTCGATCTTGTTTGTCGGAAACGTAAATATTTACCAAAATTTCCATCTGCTGTGTCAACAACCAAGTTCAAGGGTTCGAAGCGTATCAATGACGAGTAGACCCGTATGAAGTATCACAGCCGCACGTACTATGTACCACCATTTTTTTAATTTATAGGGTTCATATATTACCACAACAATTTCTCTTCCCGAAAAATTATGTATTTCGCACGCGTGCTTTATTTGTTGTACCCACGAGTTGATAACCAAGGGGAATATTCTATAAAAATGTTATATCCGGACAATTGTAAGTTTTTCACGTCTACCATTGTTAAATGTTTCAACGGAACAGCATTGAATGGGGTATTGAATGTCATAAATATAAAGATTTCGCTATTCACTGACGGGAGCGCCCTTTTTAAGATAAATACCAGGGATTGTTGTCTACCTAGGATTTATAATGCTACTTGAATTATGGTATGACTTAATTGAGAAACCCTGCTAGTAAACAAATAAATAAACATCAGACATGGTCATAAGTTCTTATTACTACATACTATAAAGAAAGAAAATTTAAAAATTTGTATTTTTTCTATGATAGCAAAAATTATTTTACTTGAAATCATTCCCTGACTTTGACCAACACAAGGGTAAGCCCAGAGTTTTTTTAATGTCGCCATTTAGTCTGTGATAAATGTTATGTTTCATAGCTATTTACAAAATGACTATCTGGTTTTTCAATTAACGTTTACTAATGACTATTTCCACTTTCCTGTCAGTTGTTTGAAGTAGGTGCTACGTCACCAACAACAACTACACAAAGTTGCATCCAATGAAATATATGATGTGAAAAAACATTTAAAACAAACACAAATTTTTATCGCGATTTGGTCTAAAAAATAGCAATATCTTCTTTTAAAAACGATAAACCAATTTTGCATCGCCGTCTACATAAGAATTAGCTGTTCACCAACAACTCTTTTGCATGCAAAACTTCTCCCGATAGACAATATCAAATTGATACAAGAAGCGGTGGCAATCACAGGCGAAGACAGCTTTTTAGATCAAAGTTGGAAATGAAAAGAGCATAAAATAAAATTCGCTGGTCTCTATTTGGGGAGCAAACTCCTCAATTTGGATAGAAGAATAACCACATGCTATTCACCGATTGGGTAATATCAGTTTTAAAAGGAAACTGATGGGACAGATTAATGGTGTTGTTTATGGTAAAGCGATAACCATTTTTTAGAACAATTGGAAAATGTCGACGATGTTTACTTCCAACTTGTCAATGAGACTCCGAGATCAAATAATTATTGGTTTAATATTATATTAAAATTAACGCACTTATGTAATTTTCACTTAAATTTATTTACTATTGACAATTGTTTCACCAGGTTATTGGCTTCTTCAGAATACAAGGTAGGACTAAAGAAGCCAGTAATTAATAACGTGTTAATTTTAATATACCTAATATTAAAATAAATTTTCATCAAGACAGAAACTATCATCAATTCTCCGTTTGTTCTTGGACTATCAGCAAAACTTTCACAAAATGTTTCGAACCATCTATTGAAGGAAGGCCAAAGTGTCAACGCTCACCAATTGAACCATTCTCCATAAACTCTTCACCATTAGTTTAATGAAGCCAATTATGTTCCCAGAATTGTATTTTGTGATATAACGCCCCAAAATATACATCATCGAAAATAATTCCGTGGATAATGAATCATCGTTTTATTTTAAATGGCTTTTTTAATCAGTACAACTGTCTCTATTAATACGCTCAGTTAAATAGCCCGGTTTTTTGTGGAGTATCTGATAAGATTTCCTGATCTAACGTAACTTGACTTTTTCTGTAGACCAATTCCGAAACATTATATACCTCTTCCTCTATAAATAAATGCTTTGATCGATAATTTTTCTCCAGTTATTCTTCTCATATGACTGTAGCACGCTAATTATTTTTTTTTATTATCAGTGAGACTTGTCTGTATAATAGCAATAATCTGTTTAACTTCGTCCGAAGGAACGTGATCTTATATGTCGGACAAACGAACAGGAGAATTTCAGCCCGTTTAGAGGAACACAAATTAGCTGTCAAAAATAAACAAACGACATCGGCCCTATTCCAACCGACACGACAGCGAAGGGGGCGGAGTCAACACCGACCAATCAGGCGCGATACGACCTCCGACGGAGACATATAAAATAAACAGCTCAGGCAGATCACCTTTCAGTTCACCGTAACAACGCATTGAGAATGCCAAGTGAGACCTTGGCGAAACGTCTGCAGGATTCAAAGATGAATTAATATGACGATCGGATGTATTCCCGGATAAATATTTCTTCACATTGTTCCATCCGTGAAAGCCTACGACTAGACATATATATATATATATATATATATATATATATATATATATATATATATATATATATCTATTTGATTTAAAATTTTGACACGTTTGGTATTTGAAATATACAAATTTCCAATTCAATAAAAACTAGAGGTGGTTTAATTTGATATAAGCTGAAGGATTTAACTTTAAATTTAAGGTCTGTCTAATTTTGAAATTAAGCCCAAAACAAATAAAAACAATCTGAACTTGTTCTAGTGAACTAAAATAAAGGTAATTCCTATGCCTAAAATCAGGTGTGAAGGTTATTCTCCGATTAAATAACAATGATATTTGTAATACCATAACCATGTCTAATACGTGACCACTTCATGCATCAAAGTTTCCGGTTAAAACTAATTCGGTTAAATATACAAATATTTAAAAAATCACTATTACTGCTAACTGGACGTTTTACAGATTTTTTACGACTCCTGTTTATTGGTATCGATAAGAAGAATGAATAACAATTATAAATAGACTATGCGAATATGAATGAAAAATTGTTGTTTGAATCCCACACATGTTTCGTATACTCGGTGAATGCCACAAACTTTATGAATTACTTGGTTTTAGAAAACAGTTATTTATAACAGATACCTCAACTTAATTGCAATAATTAATATTCGGAAAAGCAAGAGCTGATAGCTCGACGTCATTCTGCAATTTGCATATGTCCGTTGACGAAACGAAAACACCTGCAGAATTTATCAATACCTGAACGCAGAAAAATCGATTCACTTCATTTTGTTAATTAGTTACAAAATAAGAAACTGCCAATGTATTAGCGTACACAAGTTATTAGAAAAAAAAAACAAAAAAAAAGAATTATCCAGCAAAATTTCTAAAAACGTACTTTATTTGATTTTTTTTTCGAGAATTAGATTGAATTACCCTATATATTCCACACATAAGTCAGATAACGATGCGAACTGTTACCCCGTCGAGTTTGAAATTGTATGTGACAGTATCTAGACTCATATGGGTGATTCTTAAAAGAAACTAGAACGAAAATTAGAAATTTTACGGCCACAGTACTGACACCAAAATGAACTGATAAATTATAGAACTTTGATAATCATATAGAGATATTTACGGTATTTTCTTTCGTGATTTTAACAATGTTTAATTAAAACTTATTAAAAGAAGAATTTCAAATAATTTTTATAATAGTTAAATCTATTATTCCATTCTACCAATCAATATTGGGGTATAATAGGCCTTTTCATATTCGAAAATTTTTAGTGGGCATGAGTCAACTTCTGTCATTTGTTTCGGACTAAAAAACATCGTATTTACATGCCAATGGTGTGAAAACTGCTCGAAACAAATGACGCACGGGAACAAAAACATTTTTAATATGAAAAGGCCTATTGCAGCATAATTTGATGAATTATACAATTGATTTTAGTTATAAAAGCTAAACTTTAGATTATAAGACGACTCTATAGAAATTTTTATATTTAGTTTGAAAAACGAAACTCAGACATGCCAAGGTAATGACATTTTGGGGTATATTTCTGTAAGTTAATCATGATCCATAATACTTATGCTTTAATATACAATGTCGATGGTAAAAATACTATCAGATTTATCATATTTATATTTGTCTAATTTAAAAAAATCATATTGAATAATAAATAAAGTACTCATAAAAAATTACAGTTATCTAAGAATCATCCATATAAACTATGAGATGCAGACAACTACATAAGTTGGAGTTTTTTTAAGAGACTAATCTATATATAAATAGGCAAAGACAAAACGGTTAGGTACCATTTTCTCCTCTGTCCCTCAACCGGTTTATTTGATTTTTGTTTTGTTTAGTGGCTATTGATTGAGTGCAGAATTCTAAAATATATTTATAATATCGATTCATTCATTAAATAAAGTAAAATAAAAAAATAATAATTTACATCGACAGTGCCGCCAGATTGCGTGGAGAGAAAATCGTAATACTCGACTCGAATGAGAAAAACAAACTAACAAATTTTGTTTGGTTCTGAAAGTTATTCTACATTATCTTGCTATTGAGAACTCACCCACAAAAATTTATATTATATGATAATGACAATTTATTGGGTACTCGCAAGTTTTTCTAAATATACTTTGTCAACTAAAATCAGAAATTTGTATTGCGTGGCAACTGAACAATGTTTTTCCGACAATATTTTATTATTTTAACATTATACTATTAATTTATATTGTTTCTATTTTAAAGGATAATAGTTTCATATAATTTAACTAAGATTACAAAGCCTATGATATAAATACAAATATGTAGTGAAATTGAAGATAAATAGTTAGATCTAACATTATGGCAATGTTTCTAATTTCTCGACCAGTTCACGGCCAACCTCATTCTAGCAGATTGAATTTCAAATTGACATTTCTTAACAATGGTAGCTGCTAGGTTAAGGTACCTTCTCAATGCAATGAGAAAATTATCAATGTATAATTTTCAAAATTTCAATTTCAATGAAAAATTGTCAACAAATAAAAGTATTATTTAACATAAATTATCAGGTGGTGCATTGCATTGTAATTCTTAAATGTTTTGATATAATCCCCCGATGAAAACTTTTACGTAAGTAAACTAACTATTGAGAGATTATAAAGCTAATTGATACATTTGATTTCAGATCCTCTCAAGTTGAATATGTTTTTTATTTTATGCCATGTGCAAATGAAAATTGAATAAGTATTAGTAATATATTGCTGTTTTATTCCATATAATGTAACCTTTTAAATTAATTTTAACATGCCGTCTAAAATATTAGTAGTCAGTCAAAAATTGTTAAATGTTCTTTTAACGAGATGTGATATGCTGAAAATATATGTTTACTTATTTATCTAACAATATAATACATATAATGTTTTGTTTATTTATATATATCTTATTATATGTAATTCTCGCAAACTGCACTATGACGGTCGAAATTTCATTTCAGGGGTTTCGCATCTACAAATTGATTGCTCGGGAAAAATCGTATTACCGAGCAAGAACGAGATTGTGATGATAATTATGACAGCTGAGTTTTGAAATTACAAGATTTTCAATAGAGGATGATTTGGTAACATACTTGAGGTTGAAACTGCTCTTGAAAAAAAAATTTCTACAAATTGATGTATAGAATCTTATAAGAATTTTATCACTATTTAATATTTTTTAAAGTAAAAACTGCTGCTTAGGCGATTTTTGGATGGGTAAAAAGTTATGTGTTCTCATGTTCTAAATTGACTGAGATATAAGGCGTTGTATATTATAACAAAAAACTATTGGAGTAGGAAACCGACCTAGTAAATAGCAGTTAACGAATAATTATGAGTCATTGTTACTTTCTTTAATCTATGTTAATAAAATCAAAAGTTGATAAAACAATTAGTAGATTAGAATGTCTATAAAGAACTCCTTTCAAAAGGCATTTTCGTTTTTACTCCAAAGGCCAGCGTTTCTTTTGAAGTCCAAGAATTTTTCCTTATAAGAAAGGATATTAATTAACAACAGCTGGAAAACACAATGGAGAAAAAGTGGATTCTTTATAGCTTACTTTCCGTTATTATATAAAAATTAGAAACGAACTAATTATGCCTAAACAAAAATTACTGATGAAGTTTTCTAATAAAAAACTGGTAACCACTTTTGTCGGATAGAAAAAAACTGAAGTGATTGATTTTTTGATAAAAATCATTTGTCAATGCTCGAAAAATAAATATAGGCATAACCGTTGATTCATTCAACTTATGCACATACGTATGTTACCGCATGTACGTCCATCCGTACGCACTGAATTCTCATCAGGGATATGATACATGTCGAGCGTTCGATATATGTAAATAGAAACTAGAGTAAACATTTTGCCGCTGAATAAATATTATTTCAGTTTGAAGTAATGAAGAGAACTCGTTGAAAACATAATTTCATATTCCTTTACGTTTACACATCCTTTACATCTTAATTCTTCAAATAAATACGATTATTTGGTCTGCTATTGGAATTTTTTCTATCCACATTCCTATAAGTATCAACCAATCTTCCTGTTTTCATTTCTGGTGCAGAAAAGTTTCAATTTTCAAGTCTGAAGGAGAGAATTTGACTGAATTATGGTTATCTCAAAATGGAGTTTCCAAATGGGTAATTTAATTTCACGATTATTAATCATCACGTGATCACGATTTCTTGAGTTTTTTTTAAGTTTCGATTTTAAAATTGTCACATTCTACCTCACATCTGTTTGCACTACAGTGTTACCCAATTTTTATTTCCTTACTTCAATTGGTCTTCAAGTCTCAACTACATCTCTATGCACTTAAACACCTTGTACGTTAAACACACAGGTTTAGGAGCCGTGGGTGGAGTTAAATAAATTGAGAATAGATTTAAGTGTATTGTTTATTGTAAAACCCGTCTAAACGTCGAATATATTTCATTCATGCCTAGAATATTGCATGTCACATTGGCAAATGACGAGTGGAGATGTTTCGGTTCTTTTCACTACTACTCGTAGAGTACTTACAGTATCTAAAAGTGTGTCCTCCAAGAAATTATATCTATCGTTGGTTTGGAAAAGATTAAATATTTACTCGTTTTTCAAAATAAAACATGAACAAATCCGTAAACATATTTTTTTGTGCAATCAAATAACTATTTATAAGCAGAAACGGAACATTTAGTCTCGTTGGGACACCCTTTGCAATAAATAAGTACTATTTATTAAATTTTCTGAACAGATTTAGATTCCTAAGGTTTCCTACAAATGGTTCATTGTTGTTCTCAGTTTTCTTCTTTCTATATGTAGCCACTGCTCTACTACTCTCAATAAATACTATAATTACTATTTTATTAAAACGACTCGAGAGTCAGCCACACGTGGTAAAAGCTCAATACCGATTGACGGTACTATTTTATACTCTTGAGCAGAGCTGGGACGTACGTCATTTGGACTATTCCCGTTTTGCCTTTATTGTATGTAAGCGCGGACTTCCAAATAGTAGTAGTAAGGCAGACTCTATGGGAGTTTGGATGCTTAGGAGTCGAGGCAGAGTACTTGTGATTGTTGTCGAAGCTTTGGGGTTCGATGATTTTGGGTCATCATCCTTACATGATTATTGTTTTGTGAAAGTTATTTATGACAATTTCTAGTTTCTTTTTATGTATTTGACTAAATAAAAGCATACTTGGGAACAAAACGCTGTATAGTTAAAACACACAAGAAAATCACTTACTATTACCACATATTCTATTTAATAAATAGTACAGCTGTTTCCGATCTCAAGTGTTTCCACTTTTTGCATTTGGTTTGTATCATTTTAGTCAATTTCTTTCGACGAGCATTTTTATCGTTGGTTTTGAACTGACATATTTTCTGTTATTGTAGGGTTAAGAATGTTTTTACTGATCAAGAAAGTAAACACATCTAAGTCTGTTATATCTTCAGGTACGTCATTTTTGCAAGCCTGGTCGACAAATAAAAGGAAAAATTTGTAACGTTCAATCCAAAATAGGTATTAACGCACTACGGAATAGCACTTCTCATTGATCATCTGTTACTTTATCAATGGCACACATTTCCGGTATATTCGCCTCTGAAGAAGTTCCTTCATCCAGAATTTGTTAAATATCACCCAGTTATGGTTCTTTCAAAGCTCTTCACTTACTTCTGTCTAATTACTTAAATAGACAACAACAAAAAAAGCCTAGGCATAATATCTGGCAAAAAAATATAGGGGCTTGTCACTATATGACATCCTATTCATTCTATTCTCTAAAATATTGGAAGCTGGAAACATAGATGAATTATAAAAAGAACCGAAATAATAATTAACACCGCATTTCAACGGAACATGGAGCGAAAACACTGGTGCCCCCTTGGCATATTTCATACAAGTAGCACGCAATGTATTACGCTGAATTTTTTATGATAAACTTGTAATATATAGCAGAATGGTGACAACTTTTGTTTGTGTTTGGGTGATATTGATGATATATTAGGTATTTCTTCTGTTTTAGTTATAAAACCACTTGGATATTGAATTATAAAATATGCACAGTAAGTAGACTACATGAAGATCATTTTCGGATAGAAAATTTCAGACCACTCTTTTTAAACTTTAAAAAGATTAGCCGGTGAAATCAAAACTGTAAATGTTCATTTTAATGCCAGCTTCTATGTATAAGAACTTTCTGGTTATTGGCAACCTGTTGACGTCCTTTGAAATAATTTTGGATGAATACTATTTGTACTACTTTTAATAATGCTAACTTGGTTGTTAAGTATTTCAGGGGGTAAAAATATAGTTGATATGAACAGATTACAACACGACTTTTATGTTTAACCGGTATTAGAAATCGAATGCCATGAATTAGTAGTGTAATCTTCTGTAAATTCTTGTATTTATATCAATATTGGATCCATCTATAAGACCAATAAGGCAAGCAAGTTATGACAAATTTGGTTGTTGGTTCCTGACTATTAATCCAATACAGAAATGGTACCAGATCTTCACCACTATATTTCCAAATCACAAAAAAAGTCATAACCGTATAGTCCTATGTGGACAAATAAAATTTGACCAACCACAGAGTAACTCTAGCCGTCAAGCATAACGTAATTTGGAGAGATATTAAAAACTTAAGAAAAATACAAATCTTAAAAAATCAAAATGAAATCCGAGCTCCTTCTCATGACACGGTTGTTCGTTTCAAAATCATAAATAACTATTCCTAATCGGTTACTTACAACGGAAAATTACCTGCTTAGTAGTGTTATCAGTTTAAAATATTCCATAAAAATCTTTATTAGTGCGGAGGTCCTCACTTCAACAACTTGGAACTTTGACAATTGCTTCCGTTGCCTTTTAAAAATGTTTTATGAATGGTTGTCAGCGTCATAAAAGAAAAAGAGGCCACATGTGTTGAAACTGAAACCACCAATTACGCTTTAAGTACCAGTATTGGTTTACTTCGGGAATGCTGCATTCACGTCAACACTTACAAAACAAACTTCGTAACGTATTTTTTTTATTGGCAATTCAATTAAATTGTAGATTGTTAATTTGGGTTGACAAGAAATCATATAACTTGTCAGTGTGTAGCAACTGGCACGCACACTCAATTGGAATCATAAATCAGAACTTTATTTTAATATTTCCATATATTTCAATTTGTCTGGAGAAGCGTTTGGGCAGCTTTCAAAACAGAATTAAAAAAGATTAATTGTTAAGTGTGGGAAAAGTTCGTTTTGCTTCACTACGTTCGTAATCTGGTATAGTTTTTCTACCGTAACTTTTTAATAGTTAAATGTTCTGTACTAGTTTCAGAGCTTCCTGAATTTTGGGTAAGCTTAATAGCACAATGTTGCCGTAGTATTTAATGTATCTATCTTCAACAGATAAAGAATAAATTTTATAAATGTGGAAAACAAAATAATAATTTTATATATAATTATGTCTAATTCTACTAGACGTTTTTCAAATAGATATACTTAACAATACACAAATAGAAAATACCATTTGTACTACTACAATTAATGGAAAATGTTCATAACGAAGTATCGTAAGGTGTATAAGGGGCCAACTTAATTATATAGGTACCGCCTTCCCCAGCAGAATATGGGTTTTTATCTACTTTCTTAGTATATTTGCTCATCAAGAAGTAATGTGATGTGTTTTGATGTATTTTAAGGTATTTAATGAAAATTTACAGTATTTAAGCATACCTAAACGACACACATCCATGTCATCGTTGGTTTCGTTTTACAAAGTTGCCTTTGAACCTTAACGAAATTTCCAACCAAAGAATCACAGAAAAACCGCTGACACTTCACGACACCCCATTTGAAGAATCTCCTTGCACTTTAAAATATCTAATCATATCACTTTAAAGGACAAATAATTTTTCCAGATTTGCGTGTCTGTTTCAGAGATGTATCGGTCTCAAAAAATACTAATTAAACGTCATAGTTATTATTGTAATGTTTTTATTTTCACACACGGGTTCTGTTCAGTTCTTGGATTAATTTAAAAACACTGTCCAACTCACTCTAATTTATTTCTACTACTTTAACACAATTTATGTTCACAGAAATTATTTACATTTTATCGTAACTATACAATAGGACCGTCGAAAACTGAATGCCTCCTATCGCCAGCTGTTCACATTTATATATTTCTCTCCGAATTGTCTGGTAAGTCCACGAACCATCGGTAAACTCTTTCATGTTCTGGAAGCTTTAAGGGAATTCCCAGTAACGGCAGCGGTCGGCCTGTTGAGAGACAAACATTTCAGATTCCCAGAAGTATCGGAATAATGGCCCTTCCACGAATTGGTTGATGGCCAATTGCACCAGCTGTCGGATGAATTCTCGTAACATTGTCAAGACTGTTGATTCCCAGTTTATACCCTTATAGAAGTATAAACACAAAGTAATACTAGACATTATTTGTTATCTTCTGCAATGTTTCGGATGTATGGAAAATCGGGTAGAAAATGATTACATGGAGAAAACAGAAAAATGTCTCAAACGACATACATAAATTATTTACTTCATACATTTACTTTTTGTTTAAATCAACTGTTAATTTTGTGCGAATTTTAATGCAACACCCTATATATGCTGAACAGCTCGAAGGCAGAAACCAATTGTTGCTAACCCCTAAATGAAATGTTGTATTAGAGTCAGATCTCACGATGAAAGGCACTTTTAGGGCAAAACGTGGTATATCCCGTTTCACAATCATATGTTATGATCAATTCTCACATGTTTCTCGTCAGTATGGACCGCAACTAACGTTTTATATAATAAAATCTTGAAAATCAATTTTAACATAATCGAATTTTTTTATCGAAAGAACACTTTGTATGTATATGTAGTTTAGATGGCAATATAATAATCTGGTTTCATGGGCTCACTTGATAATTAAAGCCTGTCGTTTCATTTTTTATACTACAATTCATACTTATTTACTTTTCTAGTAAACTATAAGACCGTTGATCGAAAAACAAAATTAATAACTAATGAAAACAAAAAAAGTACAAATTAGTCAATAATATCATTCATACTCCCAGAATTTTGCGGTTACTGAGAGAATGCAAAGGATATATTATTTTATAAACTTATCCGATTATCTGATAAACGGTATGTTGTAAATACATAATGGAGAAATGTATTACAATTTAAAACATTCATTTTGCATAAGCTCTGATAGAGAAATCGAGGTTTATTGATCTGCAGTTTCTTAATAACTGTTTACCAATTTTCTGGGATCTTCAAATCTGACCTGAAAATTATATGGTGATATTTTTCATTACAATATTTTTTTAAATTTCTGTTTGTTCGTTTTCTATACCTTAACACATCATCCATCCGATGAAATTGAACCTTTATAGACTTGATAATTTTGGGAACGGACAAAAGGTGGTCATACGGGATAACATACAAAATCATTTTGTTATTATTGACAGTTGCTTTCCTCTATTTCCTCTATTGTTCGATTTCTCGTAATTTTTCAATCTCCACTTATCTAATCCGTTTTATGTATATAGTCACGAGTAACAGTTGAAATTTAATTATATATATAATTTTAATTCTAATAATATTTAAAGTAAAAGTCGGAACAATTTAGTAAACAAAATTTGCACCAATTTCTTCAAGTGTAAAAATAATAATTTAAAAATGTAAAAAACATTCTGGGATCATAAGTAAATTAACTGAAATATAAAATATACTAGACTAGTTTTATCGTAGACCGACATTTTTTTAAGGTAAAGTCAAAAGATATCCAGGATGGTAAGATTATAATATAAGGTCAAAAAGTCTCAGAGATATCAACATTGCTACTGGTAAATTAATTCCATAAAAGTTGACTCCAACATGGAAATCAGGTATGCAAAGAATAAACGATTCTAATATCAATTTGCTTAGTGCATACAAGTTATACTTTGTTTTGGTTTGAAACTAGGACGAACCATCAGATACGAGAAAAAAATGTAAATAAGGGATCCATGTTGTTTTCTATCTCTAAGAAAGACCAGACTGGATATGCTGGTGCTCTTTTAGAATTCAAAACAGTGTAATTAATACATTACATAAACAAGGATAAAACTATAAATACCAAATTGGACTAGTTCATCGTCTATATGTTGTCATCCATATAAAAGTGATGGTTTATCACTGTAACATACTAACAATACTTCAATTTAGTTAACCCAAAAATATATACAGGACAACAACTATAGTTTTCTACACAAGATGTATTACGATACGAAGACTGAAACAGACATGAGAGATAATTATAAGTCACACGAGAAACTTTTAGAACTGTCTGCACATCAATTAAATATATTTAAAAAATATATAAAATTGTAACATAGGTTAGCCTAACCTCATTATAACTTCACTAATTCAAAGCAATTCATCAAAAGCTGACGTTTGAAAAATACATATTGAAGTCGTAAAACATAATTAATCTCTCAAAATATAATTAGTCTTCCTCCAGACGAAATTATTTTAGTGGATATCAACCAGCATAAGGGTATGTCTGAAGGGTTATAGAGAGGGTAGTTTTATTCATCCAAACGATCGAATTTCATTGTGAATTTAAACTCATAGAAAAGTTTTAAATGAAAGTTTTCAAACGCTTTAACGAATCGAAAATTGAAACGAAGCAGCTGCGATAGGTACTTTTTAGTAAAAGACTACAAAAAAGCACTTATGTTTCAGGGTGCTTGATGTGTGCTCAAGCATTTAAAAACTAAATGAATAATTCTCAACTATATGCGGTTCTAATATCTTGTAAGGTGCTAAAAGTTCTTTAAAAAAATACACTATATCTATATAATTACCGTGCAAATACTAAAGAATGAGATTAACAATCACAGCCTTTATAAGAGACATATATGAGTGTTTTGAGAATGAATTCACCTCCAAGATTCTTAGAAGTATTTAAAGATGCACCTGAAAATGAATGACATCAAATTTTAATTTGTGTCTGAAGATGTTTTCATTTCAAAATTGGGTTAAACAATAAATAACATAGTTTTGTAAACTAAACTAGCATACTCTTTTTCAGTTTCGGTAAATTTATGAAATATAAAAAATCTTAAAGAGGTTATGATTATAAATAAACTAAACGACAAAAATATATACAATAAATTTGTTCGTAAGTGTTCATTTGGTTGTAAAATAAAGCATAACGGATAAGGAACGAAAATTAAAACAAAACTGGTACACTTAAGATTTAATTTGTCAATAAATATGTTTGTATGCTCTGGAGAACTGTAGAGGAATATAACAGCATTTCTAAAGAAATATTTCAAAATGTTGGAAAATAAACACAAAATCCGTTACACTTTTGCCAACAGCTTCAAATTCGAATACCCCTTGAACTAAAATTATAAATAAATTTTATTGTAACTTATTAACTCTAAATACTTTTTCAGTATTATTAGCTAATATTATTATATTTTTGTGAAATCAGATTTTTATAACGAGTCAAATCGGAATCCAGAAACTGTTATACAGTTAGATACTCGGATATGTTTAAAACCCAGGTTTCTAAACGTTTATTTAATAGTTCTAAAATAAATAAATTGCCGGGGGAGAGGGAAAGGAATAAGAATTATTCCTCTCATAGTAGAAGGCTGCAATAGAAGTATTATAATTTTGGGGAAAGATTAAAGACAGATCCGTATTTAGCCAATAATTTAGTTACTTGGGAGTAAAAAATTCTTTCATCCTGTCTTAGTTCAAAATAAAACGACTGAAAACATACGTTTTTATTTACACTACTTCAAGGTGAGTTTTTTGTGAACAACAATGCTCACAAATCGCATACATAATTTTTAGTGCCTTGGTGACAAGACAGATTTCTGTATCACATGATTGTCTGGACGAGTAGAGTGATTAACGAAACAATCATTTTCTCAGCTGACAGCAAAACAACCAATAAAACAAAAATGACGCATGCAACATGAGTCATTTCGTTGATTATAATACACCCCAAACTGAACATTTCTATTGTTTGCAAAGTCATTGCAATGTAACTCAATATTCCACCGGTCGGAACATTGCACCGCTGATGTTAAGTTCCACTTAGGCCGGCTCCAACAATTCCCCTTTCAATGTAAATCAGATATCTTCATCGCGAGCTGCAGAATACTTGACAGACCATTTGTTAAAGTAATCCAATAATCGAACTTGTCCGAGACGCATTGTCTGAAAAGTAACACCCAATTTATCGAATCTTGCAAATCTGGCGTAAAGATATGGGTCGGTTAAATTGGATTTATGCTGAAGTCGCTCGTTAAGTCATTTACAGAAGGGATAGGCTAAAATTATGTTGAGATTCATTCATGAAGCTATTCGCATTCAGTGGAACGTTAACTGTATGGGGGATGATTAAAGCTAATCTCGTGTATTGTGACTTATTTGACCTTTTCGCACCTAACTGGATTTGCTGTAGACAAATAATGCAAACAAAACATGTTTCGTAAAAAGAGGTGGGTAGATTGTTCTGAACTGAATAATTCTTGATAACATCAAAATATAAAACACCAAAATCAGTAACAACAGTTTATATTCAACAACTATACTAAATTCACACCTTAATAAATACATATAAGATTTTTTATTTCTTCACAGAGTATTTTCGAGTATTTCCTCTTTGTTAATCAGTTCATTTAAATCGTTTTCACTACTACACAGATGATCATCTTCGTGTGCTGCTTTTATTTACTGAAGGTTAGCGATCACAATAGCATATTCTCCTCTATTCTCTGCTGGTCTCTGTCGATTGCCTAATGTTTCTTAACTAGGGCAGTTTCTCTCTGCCTATACTGACTATATTCGGTTTGCCTTAAGTTTTTCGTTTAATAATAACTTGTGGGATATAATATTTTTGATTCCAAAGTATATGACCTAAGTAAGTTATTTTCCTGATTTTTATTGGATTTAATAGTTCTCTATTTTTTTGTAGTTGATGAGATAAACTCACATGCCAAATTCTTCTATTTTGTTCTCAACATTACTATACAATTTTTTAAATATTATCTGATTTTTACAATAGTTCAAATGTACATGCTTTTATATAGTTTAACCTACCCTGTTGTAAATTATCAAACCTTTAAATGTAGATTTAACCTACTTGAATGATAGCAATGCATTAATATAACCTCATAGCGCTGGTGTGATGAAAGAGCCGTAAGGAGCCCCTAGGAACTCACTAATAAACAGAGAAACCCTATCAAGCTTGGACTTAATTTAATCTGTCTTGATAAGTACTCTGATAAATTTTATCTAAGGCTTGATAATGGACCGATTAGGTGGCCACATTTCAGAACAAGTGAACACCAGGAAATATGTCAAGTTTAACGTCTGAGATTTGATAACATGCCAAGAAAAGTGAAGCTCAATAAAATCTCATAAATTGAGTTACATTCCGTAATTTTTAGAGCAGAAGCAGGGCCATGTTTAAAATATACACTATTGTGCTTGTTTTGCTCTATCGATATTTTAACAAATAAAATACAAGTTAGTATTTAAAAAGGCATAAGTTGATGGGGGCGCTGAAGAAACAACCCAATAATTTTTAGTTTTATTTCAAATTAGCTAACCCGCTACATGTATGATATTATAATTAAAGTAGTTTGTTTGGATGTTTTAGATATTCTCAACAAATTATTTTCACATTTTTGCAATTTTAAATTTTTTTAACGTTTTTTTATATTGCTGTTTTTGACATTATTGAAATCTTTGGCATTTTTCCCGTTGTGACATTTTTGCACGTTTTTGAAGTTTTCTACATTTTCAAATTTTCAACATTTTTTACATTATCGACATTTTTGGCATTTTCGACATTAATATATAAAAAAACAGTTTTGCGTCCACACCAGACATTTATTTTGTTTTTCTACATTTGTTTTATGATACCTTCAATCCTTTTTTTCACTCTTTTATGCTTCCTTCGAAAATAATTTTAAATTCCAGTAATGAGCTTCAGAAATATATTCAGAATAATTGTACGGGATATTGTAAGTAGAAAACTTTATTCAAAACAAGAACCGAATCAGCCTATCAGACGTGAACAACAAGCAAGAAAATGCCCTTGTTACCAGAATGATTCTATTATTGAAAACGAAACCTTACAAGAAACCAGACCTTTATTTTAAACACTCAACGCCGTTTCAACAACTCTAAGTTGTCATCATCAAGGAATAAACCAAACTGAGAACAACTTAGAGCTGTTGAAACGGCGTTGAGTATTTAAAATAAAGGTTTGGTATTAGGGCGCAAAACTGTGTTTTTACATTTGTGAAACACCAAAGGTGTCACAGTATTTCCATTTTCGTCATTTTCGACAATTATGACATTTCAAATGTTTCACATTTTTGTTATTTTTTGGCAGTTTCCAGATATTAGATGGGTATTTCCAACTCTCAGGTATGTGTTAAATCGGTATAATTGCGTATTCTCCATTTTTCTCTATTTTAATTTCGAAATAATACATTTCTCTCACAGTCACTTTACCGTTATCAATACTATAAAAAAATGACGTACAGACACCGTATTGTCACAGTTTTATTATGTATGTGTAGAAAACATACCAAAAATGACATTTTTTAGTTTCCCTGACTTGAAACCAACAAAAAAAGAAGTAGCACAAATTTGCCATATGGGCTCTAGATTCATTACTTTTGCCTCATTTTAATATTCTTTGTATCTCTGACCGTCTTTTCTGCATTGTTGTCAGTCGACCCACATATATATTTAAACATACCATTTCATCTCTGTAGGTACTCACTATAGGTACACACAATAAATTTCCTTCTTCTTTGTCAAACACATTGCATAGCAATTGTATACATGAATATACTTAAAATATCATACAATTTATTTAATTTATATGTTTAACAGTCTCAAGTTTTCGAATAAATCCATGGTGCGATTTACACAAAAACAAAAAAGAGATCAATGTGTTCTTAATATAAAAAATATACTGTTTAGATTAAATAAATAATATGAAGTTTTGAAATTTAACAATTTAACAATGTGATATTAATATTAATTATCATTTTGAATAAATTTTAATTCATCAGTTAATTTTACGTTCCAAGAGATGAATTATTTAATTAAGTTAGATTGCTAAAAGTCCAAACCAACAAAATAAAAAATAACAAAATGTAAGTAAGTACACATTTAGTACAAGTTTTTATAGTTAATTAAAATTTGTTGGGATCGAAATGATAATTATAAAATGCACACATTATCTTTCTTTTATAATCTATTTCTAAACATTTGAAGGTTGGGAAAATTATACAAGGCTAAATTAAATCTTAAAATAATCAACAATATAGCAATTGAGCAACCAACTTGAAAACAGTTATTTATTTGGATGACTGATTATGTGTTATTCGAGTAGCATTTCCAATTATTTATGTATTTATAATCAAATATATTTCTAACATTAATATATATATATATATATATATATATATATATATATATATATATATTTGTTTTTAAGTTTTCGCGGGCACTAAATGTATTAGATGGTTTCCGGGAATTCATCCGCGTAGTTGATAACTGATGGTCATCTTACCATCGATCCCGGCAGGGATCAGTTATTAACTACGCGGATGAATTCCCGGAAACCATCTAATACATATACATATATATATATATATATATATATATATATATATATATCGTAAATTAATGCATAAACTATATTAGCTTCACAAACAATCTTAAAAAAATTCCAAAGCAAGTCGGTTTTTGTTTTTAATTTACTGATCTTTCAAATAATAAATTAATAAACAAGGTTAACTACGTGCAAATATGGAAAATGGAACCCATAAACTTTTTTACACAAGTTTCTTCAAGTTGGTACCAGGTGGGCAAAAATACAAATGTTTGTAAAAATGCATTTACAGTTTACAACATTTTATAAAATAAAGATAGGATAAACTACAAAAATTATTGAAATTACTTACCTATAAAACTATCAAAAAAGGAACACCCCGTATATTTTTAACATTTTTTTACAACTTTTGAAGGGAATAAAAAGGGAAAGTGGTCGAGCATCCAGAATCCAACTAATTCGGACACAGAAATCGAGTTCTATGCCAATCGCAGCCAGAATAATAATCATTGGAAACACCTCTGTAAAACGGTACATTTCTGGTAAATGGCAATATCAATTTATCCTGACCAACCCACATTCACACCACATGGAAAGGTCAGTGAGGCCTAGACCCCGAAACCTTTGGAATATACAGCAATTTTTCTTTAATGTGGTGTTATTTCCCAAGAAGTACTTAGACATTGAAAAACATGCCACAAATATCGTTCAGAAAACAAGAGAACAAGTCTTCAGAGAACTTAAAGTGGCACTAGACAAATAAAATATATAATTGACGGCTTTAAAGCTAAAGAGGAATCAATAAGACAGTTTGGGTTTGGTGATTTGGTGAGGTGTAAAGAGGTCAGAGATTAGTGAAGTTCGCACACAATCAGAAAACGCACATAACAAAGTCTTTCTTGGAAGCGCCACAATATCTGTCAAACAACAACACCACCGTCAAATATAAATTCAGGACTGAAAGAGACCACAGGCTTCTCAAAGCAAGAGAGCGGTTAGTGAAGGATATGTACGCATGACAATCTTTCACCAGGAGACACTCCAACAGAATCAAGAATAAACTTGACTCTGTCATGATAAAAAAGTATATCAGCAAAGTTAACTTCCTGACAAGAAGCGACCATAGGATTCTCAAAGTAAGATTTGACTTAGTTCAAAACTGGAAACATTCAAACACACGAGAAATACCACTCCTTCAGGTTATTGTCTGAAATTACTTGGGAGGAGCTGAATTCCACAACTGCCTCGCATGTACTTCTAGTTACAACCTTAATAAAGCCGAAATATAAAAATTATTTTTTTAGTCCGATATTACTGCAATTAGTAATTTTTACCAAGACAGAAAAACTATATATCTTGTATTAATCCTTGCTTGATGAATAAAAAAAATTAACTATATTTAAATTTTCTCTATTCCTTATTTAGATGCATTTGCAAGACACCAATGAGGGGAAGAACTTTGCACATTCCATTATCAACTAAAATCCTTGAAATATCTTCTCGAAAGGAACGATATCCTTATAAGGTGGTTACACGTATAAAACATTAAATGAAAAAAGGCAAATTAATGTGGACATTTTGGCGGCGTTAATTTTTCCGTTGCATTTAAATGGCTCGTATTAAATAGTCTCAAAAGAAATCTTTTTGTGGTGAAAGAGTCAATTGTGCACATGTTGATCTCCGCCCTTTGGGTATTATTTCACTTGAAACACGAGCTTTGTTAGACATTCACTAATAGGTTTTCAGATGCTTATCTTGTCTTTTAGATAATCGTTTTCGGATATGCATGGGTAAGTGCTATATCGTCGTAACACTTCATTCATAAAAAGGTTGGAGTAGGTTTTCTTTTGGTATGCCGACTTTTTTGATAAATATAAGTTGAATATTAATTGTGTGTTTTGCACAGAATCTAACTTTACTAATATATTTAGCAAACTGGTGGTACCTGCTGGTAGTAAGGAAGGTATTTATATTAAAACTTAGACCCTATTTTGTATAAAGTAAAAAATTCTATATGGAGAATTATCCGAATGTATAAATTTTGCACCCAGCTAGTCTTAATATTTTTTATTATTGCTTAAAATGACCAAATACTAATTTAAACTTTGTATGCTATATTATAGCATACATACAAAGCATCAGGTAAACTTTTACTATTTCAACAGAAAATCTATTTTTCTATTATGTTAAGCGATGGACGGCGCCACGTGACGGTTGCTTCCGGAAATACACTTTCCCGGCAAATAGTTCTTTGAACTGCTGTGTAAAAGTAACTTTATAGTACTACAGCTATGAACGAACACTCGATTGTTATTAATTCAATATTGTAACGCAACAATTCTTATTAATTTGGTCATCAATATAAATATACTTTTTGCAAACGAGTGATTTCTGAGACTAGCCCCGAGTGGGGCCATGTATCGCTTAACAGGTCGAATTGTTGCATGTATTTTTCATGCAGTAAACCCTAACTTGGTTTACTTCATGAATATGACAGTTGGCTGTTGAAACGATGGGGTGTAAATATAGAAGTTTGGTGTTAGGATACAAAACTGTGTGTTTATACAATTTTTGATTCACTGAAAATTTCCGTTTTTCCGATTGTTCGACAAGTGAGTATGTATAACATGACTTAAGGCATCGTTGAGGGCAAGTAAGACGCAAGGCAGGGCCGAATGCCCCTCCTTTAGACCTCACTTGCCTATTATTGGCGTTTTGTTATATGAGATATAGAACCTAAAATCTGCCGACCTGCCCCCTCCCCCGCTCTCTAAAAGTCAAAACCTATCATTTCTGGGGACAGCCTTGCTTTAGGTATATTTTAAATAACGTTGGGGAGAGACAATAACCTTCTGTAAGACCCTTCGATTATCCTCTATCGATTTTAACATGTCAGGTGCTCTCTTTATAAAATTTCTTTATGTCTTTCTTAAACGATTATAGATGTTTGCCTTTATTTTCTGTATTTTCTGGCACAGTTGTTTCAGCAAAATCAATAGAAATTTATTTAACAGTGGTCTCTTAATCTTTTTTTTTTGAGAATTTCTGAAAAACGATAGATTTCAAGTTATATTAAATTATATGGTGCTTTTCCGTGATATTACTTAACACAATGCAGTTTAAATTATCGAGCTTGCTTAAGCAATTTTGGAGTAATAGTGTACATTCATTGCACGATAGTCACTTAATAACTGTTTTGTCCGATTTTCTGGAAAATTATAAATCTCACGTTATAGAAATATATGTTACCTATTAGAGATATTCCTTAACAAAATGTAGTTAAAATTATCGGAATAGATTAGGCTCCTTTAGACAAATTGATGAAGATACTTAAAAAATGAACTGACGAATTGATAACCTCGTCTGTAAAAAATAAATGATTTTCTAACATGGACAAAGGATACATAAGAAAAGTTTTGACGTTTAATATCCATTCAATTATTATTGTGCAAGTGGATTTAATACTCACTATATAAATATTGATCTATTATTGTATTATTATTTAAAATACAATTTTAATATATAATTATTGAAAAATATATGTATCACTGATTGTCTCAAAAATATTCTTAATATTTATATCTCATATTGTTAAAAATATTGTTCAATTTAGTGAAACACATAATAATATAAAGGTTTTTCTCCATAAGATGGAATAAAGTTAACGCCTATTTAAATGTGGCCCAAATAGACAATCAGACAATTTTTCCTTCAGAGCGCTAGTGAAAGACACATTACGGCTCGAACTTGTGAAGTTGTGGAGTAAAGCTTATATACCAAGAGCTGAGCGATGGGGTGGCCTTTTAAATAACCGCAATCTACTCTACAAAGAAGAAAATTTTAGTTTGTTGTATCATTATTCAAATACGTTATGAACGAAATGGTAAAAAAAATAATGAAAACCCAATTGAATTAAAAATACTTGCTACCATATTTTCATAGGCAATACGGCAAAAACGTTATTCCTCTATTAATGACCAAAACTCCAAAATTGTATTTCAATTAATAAACAAATGAACAATGTATTCACGCGGTAACAGTATTTTGACAAACGCACTTCGACCACAATCTGTAACACGTTTATGTTCACCTTCTGGTTTCCTATTGTTCATTTTTTGTGCTGGATAAGTGTTTATGCTGTGCTGATTTGTGCTATTTTTAGAGTAGACACCTTAGATTACAATAAAAAAGTTGAATATTATTGGCAAAAAGTGGAATAAGAGTACTTAAATTATAATTTACTTAATATACGTTCATATCTACTAAGATTCTATCTGCTTATTAAAAAGAAAGTCATTTAGTGAACATAAAACTGTGACTTTTTTTGAAAGGGCAGAAATAATGATTAAATTTTATAGTTTCTTTACGACAAGTTGACATGTATCAAGCCTCATTGTATTACTTACAAACTTAATGTATCAATTGTATCTAAAACCTACGACGTCAATAAGACTGTTTATTGTCTATCTAGTTTCTCTGATAATCTGATATGATAAATTATAGACAAGTAATTAAGGTGTGCTAACAGGTTAGGAAATATCAATAAGCAAGTAGGCGGGGCAGTAGAGCAAGCCCACAAATAAGTAATTTTGCAGCTTCATCAAGTCTCTCCGGATTACCTTAATAGAATGTTCCCTCTCAGAAACTTTTAGTTAGCAATTTATGGGCTGATTACGGGGTACATGACGTGAGCTGTTTTCCATTACAAACATTTGCATAGCATCGTCACTTTCATTTCTAAATTATATACATATAAATGGAGTATTTACATTTAAAGGTTTCCAGACTCATTTACACTGAAATGAGAATTGCACATGGGCCTTGTGTTCTACATAATGTCTTTCTTGTGAAAGAATTTGTGACTATTTTATGTCACATTTGGAATGCAATAAACAAAATTTTATAACTAAAAATAAATTGCTACAGTGGGCACACTGTAAGATGAAATTTGTGATAATTTAGAGTACATTATAACTCAAAGAATTTAGAAGAGTTTCAGTTTAGTTAATGTCATAAACTGAGATATTTATGACAGACTTATAAGCTCTAGAAGCCTTTCTCTTAGATATCTAAAGTATGGAGCTTAATCCCAACTTTATCTAACACAAAACTGAAAATTACTCATTACAAATCAATTAAGTAGCGGAAACCATTTAACGTGATACATTATTGCTAATTTGTGACGTTATTTAAACAGTTGTTACTCAGTTATTAACATTACACCAAAGGCCTATTTCACTCTTAATTGGAATTGGAGCGGTTTCTCGAAAACTGCAGCATAAATTATAAGTCTAAGTGCAGACCCGGGATAAACTCGTGTCATTACTTTACCGCCATTGTATACTGCCGTTCAAAATATTTGCCTGCAGTTTACCGTTGACAAATCGCTCCGGTTTGGTATGGTTCAATTCCTTGTTGAGCAATTTTTCATACCCTCGCCTAGGTACTTTTGCTATACAACTTTCACAGTTGAACCGCCAAGCCTGTAATTCTTAACTTTTATAAACCATTATTTTCTGTAAAGTAACCATTTTGAGTGTGGAAATATTTTTGTCACATCCTGTGTAAGTTTAAAAATATTTCAATGATTGATCAAAAAAGTTTAAATTCCACTGCAATTCATTTGATAAGCGGTTTCTGAAAAAATGGAGTAATCTAACAATTTCAATTGTTCTTATAAAAAAATCAAATGACAGTCAAATAATATATTTGGTGTGTTACACCGAAAAGTATTACAAAAAATTAGGGCTTTAAAACAACGCATATCATTGATATAGTCACAAAGCGAACTCGAGGGCCCCATACGATCGTCTTCTTTCTTTACAGCCTTACTTCTCCCACTGTTTAGCGTAGACCTCCCTCAACTCTCTCCATTTAATGCCATCACAGAATGAAGTACCCGGAGTCCATCTAGATCTTCTGTTTGTCTGTCCCTTGTATGCTTTTCGTATTCCATCTATTATTATTTTTTGCCTTTGCTATATATCCTTCGAAATCCCATTTCATCTGGGCCAGTCTTTGCGTTATGTCTACGGTCTTCATTCAGTTTGTCAGTCTCTTCCATTATCACTTTTTTCATTGCCCTTTGTGTCATTCTTAATGTTTATTTATTTTGTAACAGTCGATGTTTAAGCAATTTCGATTTTTTATTTTTCGATTTGTATTATTTGTCTTGGGTACATTTATTCCTTGACATTTTATAATTGTGTGATGCTTTTTGTCACCATTAATTTCGAGATTTCAAAATTTTGATTAATTTGAATTCTAAATCTATTATCATTTGTTCGAGATCGTTTTCGCCATCTGCAAATAATACAAGCTCACCAGCAAACTGTAAATGGCTTAAAGGTTCTCTGTTTGCGTTTATTCGTCTCCCTAACCAATCAAGTGGTCAGAGTATTGCTTTGAACGTATAGTCAAGCACCTAAAGTGAATCTGAGATATTCATACCAATTCGCGCTTGCTAGATATGTCTATTCTTAAAGATTGAAACCAAACCGAGCAAAAACTTAGAAATGACATTCGTATTTTTGTTTTAAGCCTGTGATGATTCAGTAGTTGTACTGTATCTACCTACTGGACAAATTTACAAAAGTGCAGCTGTGTAAGTATTCGTAAACTGTGGTACTACCAACAATAGTTATAAACATGCTATATTAATAATTGTTATTTATGCAACCTAGATTTATAACAGCATTACACTAAGCAGGCAGTGTAATTTCAATTAAAAGCAGTAAGATTTTAATTTCAAAGCGAACATTGTTAAAAAACAATCAAAAGATTATTATTTATAGCAATAGATAATGCAGATCAAAGTCTAGCTAACGTACCGATATATGGCAAAATTTCAAACACAACTGAACAAATCTATATTTTAATATCGGTAAACTTCATCTTTATCTATTTCTAAATTATTTCTAAATTGTTTAAATGCACTAATAAATACTAATTATAAATAAGTACTAACAGATGCCGCCCAGTAATTATAATTACAAATTTCAAAGTTCATTGACAGACCATCTTGTTTTTAAGTGATGGCATTTTATGTCCAACGATCGTAAGTTTAATTTGTGTTATTTGCAGTAGAATAAAAGTGTCTTTCCAAGACTCGAATTTACACAGTCATTGTGCGATATTATTCGTTAAATTCATGTTTTTGTTGTAATAAATAACTATTATTATTTTAATTTTTAGACTGAGAAAAAATACAAGCATATTTCATTAGTTGTCCCAACAGACAATGCTTTGGACCCGTCCAGTCTTCGTCTTTACGGCGGTAGCACTAAATATTTACACTTGCTGATACTGTGAAATTGTGTCCACATCATGTGTCATTTACCTTAGGAAATAAAAAAGCCACAGAGCGCCTAGTACGGATGATTACGGTGAATGATCAATGATCCAAAAATAGTTATGCCCTTTTTCGCACGAGAATACGGAATCGAAGTCGCATTGTTTTGGTGGAGCATCCAGGTATTGCCCTCCTACAAATCGAATTTCACACCTTCATGAAGTAATATTGTTGATTGACACCCAGTTCGTTGGGGACTCAGCTAAGGTAACTCCACCAAGAAAATCACAATGGCCTTGTGGTGAAGCACAAAGAACTACTATTTACAAATAGCTGTCTAACAATTAAGGAGAATTATCAATGTAATTTAAAATATCAGCAAACGTATTCCTTCTCCATTCAATTTACTATGTGAGAAGTTTTAGCGGTAACTTGCATACACTTTCTGCATGTTAAATGGTTCACTGATTTTCAGCGTATTTGATCTTCCTTTAACATCGCATGAGCCTTTTACAGTTACTGAAGAAGCAACATGGAGTTTAATACGACAAAATTCATCTCGCAAATACACTCTTTTACCAAATGGTTGATGGTACTATGGTACCTACTTCGCGAATCAATCATACAAAAACCTGTTTTGATAAGTAGGTCAAATCAAGATTTTGACTAGAAAACTTGCAGCTATAGAAAAGTCAACAGAAATCTCTTCATTGTACGAAGCAATGAATACAATTTACAGGCCAAAACAGGAAATACGAGCCTTTTTTAACGTATTTAGTATGTCTTAGCATTTTTTCACTTTTTTAAAGCGCTGTATCTTGGTTTAATAAGGTCATATAATTTGATAGATCAAGAAGAAGAATGCCCAACAAACTGCAACAGAATGGTTCAAGTGGTACAGAGTTAGGGCAATTAACGGCTAAAAACGGAGAAAGTTCCACAATTTCGCTGTTTTCTCTGATTTCACCTAGGATATCTTGTGAAGAACTGGGTCAATTTGATTCAGCAAGGCAAAAATTTTGTAAAACTATACCCCACACGACAATTTTGCTCCAAATTTACGCCCTACACCCACCCCCCAAAAATAATTTTCCACCCCACAAAATTTTGGGAACTCTTCACATCTACAGTAATACACCCAAAACCAAAAGTTATAGCGAAGGTAACTGAGACAACAAATTTTGTCATTTTGCAAATCTTTCGTTACCTCCTCTACTTCTAAAGCAACTTTTCCTTGCTTCAGAAGAATCTTAAGATTAACTCCTTGCTCGGTGTGAACGTAGTATTTTTTCGACGAGACCTAGCGGCGCGCGCAGAGTTCTGCATGGGCCAGCAGCAAGACTCAGCCACATTCACCTGTGTTCTTCCGGCTCAGGGTGGCTCAATATGCAAAAACAAGTTCAAATCTACAGCTACATGCTAGCTAACACCTAAGACATTTCAAAAAATTGACAAGTTTACCCTTTCAAATTAGAGGTATCAATTGAATTACTGTTTGGGATTTTCTGATTTGTTTTACTAATTTTATATTATTGTAAACTTAAACGAAATGGGTGAAATGTATTAATATCAACGCAAGTATTAAGTAAGGTGTTTCACAATAAGAAATTTAGGGCGAGATATTGGAAACTAAAAGTGATAAAATTTCAGTTGGAAACAAAGATGAATTCTTTTTGCAATTTTTAATAAAGGAGGCGGAATAATTCAAATAAATAAAAATGGTATTTTAGTTCTATTAAAACCATCATCAAAATCCAATACTTCAAATTTGATTTCCTAGAAAACAAATATAAATAAGAATAACATCTCGAAGAGAGTATAGATAAAAATAAGTTAGTGAACATGTACGTGATGCCAGACACCCAGAAGTTACAACCCAATATTACATTAAATATATCACCCTAATACATAGAAGCAGATAAGGAGTGAACAAACTGATACCAGACCACTCAACCATGCACTCATATGGTAAACGTTTTAATATTCAAACCGCACACGTTGTCGGTACTGCTCTTTCAGTGTTTGTTACGTACTACCGTGAGACGTTGCTGATCTTTTTGTTACATTCCGACAGTGACACGTTCTGGAAAATGCCTCTTGACTTTATAGTTCAGTAAAAAGTGGATGAAACGTTAACGATCAAAGTTTCGGGTAAAATGAGATGATGTAAACATCAATATCAAAAAGTAAAAAATAACCAATGATGGAATTACTAATCTTGTGAACATCAATATACTTGTAAATAAGAGTAGGTATGTCCTGAACTACCGAATTGAATCGGCAAATTCTTGATGGAAATTAATTAGGACATGTAACCGAAATTCACACAATTTTAAGTTTTTTTATAAAACTATTCTAGCTGGGGCCTGTTTCATAATCAACTGTAACTTGTAGTTTTGTTACTTGTAGAATTTCGTTTAGTAATTCAACAAAATTATTCTACAAGTTACAACTTGTAAAATCCAAAATATTAGTATTCAAAATGTGTACGACGTGCAAATTTGGAATACTAATATTTTGGATTTTACCAGTTGTAACTTGTAGAATAATTTTGTTGAATTACTAAAAGGAAATTCTACAAGTGACAAAACTACAAGTTACATAAACAAATATATATATATATATATTTGTTTTTAAATTTTCGCGGGCACTAAATGTTTTAGGTGGTTTCCGGGAATTCATCCGCGTAGTTGATAACTGATCCCTGCCGGGATCGATGGTAAAATGACGACGTTTCGGCAGAGTCACATCTGCCCTCTTCAGGTCGGTTCGCATAATTCTCGTAGCCTTCTGCTTTCGCTTCTAGTTATTCGAGTAACTAGACATTCCCTAAATTGGTTGTTTGGTATAAGTAGATACTAATTTATATCTAGTGTTTCTAGTTGTTCTCACACACAGAGCTCTGTATTCATCATAACGATATGCAAGAGACTCAACAAGCAACACTTTTCTAAGCTTTACCTGCATTTGAATATTTTCTCTTTTTTGTAAGAAGCAATCTCTTTTGCAGGTTGGTTAGTGATTGAATTATGTTTCTATACGCTCCTCCCCACCAAATTATATCAGATAATACTATCAAACAGAGCAAAGTAGGCCACTAAAAATGCTCTTAGATTCATAATTTTATTTAACTTGGAAAAAACAAGTAGTAGGTACGTATGTTGAGGACATTCTATTGTGGGAACCACAACTGATGAAGGTTCCCGACCTGAAACAATATATATCATATATATTGTCTTGCTTACAAAAGAATGACACCTCGAAGACAGTAGGGACTTAGTTTTTTTCTAGATACTGTTTGAAGAGCGAATCCAGTTCCGCAATGGGTGTGTGGGTATGTGTGTGAGAGATACTTTTTATATGTATTTCCTATTTCATGTTACAGTCTATAGTTCGACATTGCTCTATAAATTTTCATATCCCTTGTGGGTATAATTATTTCTTCCGTAACACTAGTTTTATATTTTGCATTATACCATGTGGGTCGTCTTTTTAGTACTTGTGTCATCAACTGTAATCTAATCAAACACTATCGAGACCCAGTAACCGATTTATCTTATTTACTTCTCCTTTACTATGTTCTCCTCAACTTATTAACAATTTTCGTCGGCACCTGAGAACACATCAACATATGTTCACAATATCTAATAAGTCTTTAATTTATGGTCCCAATATAGACCCTTGTGGGTCACCAGTCGTAGTCGCCAGCAACCAATTAATAGCATCACTCAGTCCAGTGTAATGTAGTCTACTACTATAGACTAAAGTAACGTCAAACAAAACACCTTAGCTGGGTCCAGGAACGTAGTAACACAACATGATTATCACTTAAACTTTTATAAGTAATATTTACCACACCGGTTGCAGCATCTTTACTTATCTTTATCATTCGTAATATTTCCTGTTCATACTTATGGTAAATAGACAATGTAATTTTATGTTATTTTTATATTACGATTCATATTTATTATTAGTTACATCATTAAACCATTAGATTACCACTTTAACTGTATCGCAATAGTGTTGCTTTAATTTTGAATACGAATTATAATACTGCTTGTCATTCATTGGGCTAAAGCTTTCACGAATAAGTGTAGGCTTATTTTCCGGAAATTCCTAAATGACGGACTTGATTTGCATACATTGCCGAATATTTTTCTCCAAACCTAATTTCTCAAAGTAGACGAATAATAATTTTATTATGGTATATTTAATAAATAGGTGAAAAGTGCCTTCCATTAAGTACAGAATAAATGTGCATTTTTATGTCCTTTCTGTTTTGGATATTAGGGTACTTATCTACCTGTTTGTAGAAGACGTGATCAGTTTTTTTTCAGTTTCTCCAGTATGCATGTGTGTTGAAATTAAAGACAGATTATACTACATACCATTCTATTTAACAGTGTAAAAAATATGGGGGCTCAGAGATGTTTAGTTTACCGTACCTAGCCATTTAATCTCTTGTATCTTTATGATGTCCATTTGTCATAACTAAAGTTCTGTGACTGCTTCTTCAGCAGCTCTAGATATGATATCTAACGACTAATAAATTGTTTTAATTCGAGTTCGAATCTAGTGATATTTAAAAATATCAAGTTGACGTTGAAATAAAAGATCACCGTGATTTCTCTTCTATCTACAATTCAACATTTGTAGAGATAATTTTTCAATATGATTCGTTTTTACGGAGTTGTACGCAAAGAGGGATTAAACTGAGACACCCAGTTTATTCCAATTCTAGTACGTTTCTTAGATTATTTTTCAAAAATTTCAAAAACTATTGTCAGTTAGATGGTTCAATTGTTGTAAATATTATTCCAAGTTCAAACTGAAAATTACATGGACATGAAACTCTTGATGTTAGGACATGGGGCAATTACATGTTCCCGATAACTATAACACCATTTCATTTTATATAAAGGCGCGCCAAAATAATCAGAAATAATGGTTGTCGCTTTTGATATAAAATACTTGCATTAAAAGCAAACTCTTAATGTAGTCCATTAATTTCTTTCTCGCACCAAATAAATAAGTTTGCAAGGCATTTTACCGAATAAAATCTTGTAGAACTTGACGTAATGAAAAAAATATAGAAGTTTTAACGGTGAGGTTATCCTAATTTTTCTTTAAGCCTACGTTGGAGAACTATAAAATAAATAAAATATGCAAAATCATGATTTTTGGTACTTTAAAATTATAAACTACATTTAATCGTGTATATATGTGGGATGGAAACAGTTAAAATCTAAAACAAACCTTACACGATTACTCATATGGAGCAAATAATTGGCTCGATTAATCCTAATCCAATACGATTTTTTTTTTCTACAATTTTCTGTATTCACAAGAGATCTGCATGCCCAAGTACGTTAACATCCTGAAACAAAACCAAGAATGTTCATTGCCCACCACATACCAAATCTCATTGAAACTGAAATAATATAATCGCGTAACACATCTCTCACATGCTTGGAACTTCTGTAACGAACTTAACAAGGCCTATTTTATTACCAACAGTCTGACGATAATAAATTGATAATGTAACACTACAAACATCAAAAGTAAACACGGTTTTGATATTTTGTTGGGGATAAAAGTGTTTTGAAAACATTCTTTTTTTTCCACTGAATACAGGTAGGTACAATATTTACGCCCTACAAAATCGGTCTGAAAATTACTGACGAATTTACTGAACAATTCCATCAACCATTAAATTTTCAATATTCCTTCGATATAAAAATGACCTCATTGTCATAGTGAACAATCAATTAGATATGCAATCTAATTGATTTATTACAGTGTTGGGTAAGATGCCAGTTTCGGTTTCTCTTAATCGACTTCCCATTACGGACCTTATCAACTTGACCGTACTTATATATCAATAAATCATAGCCGGAGATGTATACAAAATTTAATGATATAATATATTCAGCTGTTTATTCTCAAAGACGGTTTAACAATTGACGATTTGCGTAACAGAAAACGTTCAATGAATAATAAAAAACAATCCAAATTTTTATTTAAATATCCATTATTTATCATCAGTGAGTTATTAATTAATTTAATTATCTGTTCAAAGAATTTGGGCGGTAATAAGTATTTGCTTATTCCGTAATTTTTTAACATTATATGAATATGCTACACAACGCATTAAAATAAACTAGTCCCATAAAATAGAAGCAAAAATTTGTTATCGTTGGCACTAATAAGGTACATATCAAATGATTTATGGATTATTATGTTACAAGATATTTTCGATAAAATCATTGAAAATGTAAGTAATTTGAAATTTATGTAAAAAACATGAGTTCCCAAGGAAGGATATTGGGACCCTTGCTGTTTATGTATATAACCTTTTAAAAGAAATGCTCCATATATCCTGGCTTCCGCTAATGTTGCCCCTTGATATTGAATACACTGTTATTATCATTTTTGACAACTCTATAAATAGTATACTTGAAGAATATAATAAAATATCTAAATCAAAATACATTAGAATAGAACCGGATAAATACATAAGAAACAATAGTTTCTGCACACTTAGAATTACATCGAAATAATATATTAATTATATAAATAGCTGGACTAAATAATGTCATTTACGTTGCTTACAAATTAGCTAGGAAAATCAAGGCTGTAACCAGAACATTTTTTCGGGGTGGGTTGGAAAATTTTGGGGGGGAGGGGGTTGGATAATTATTTTGATTGGCTGATTAGGACTGCTTCATTTATATTTTTGGTCATGTATTTCCAGGATACATAAAATTTTATAAAGTATAAAATTTATTCTTATGAAAAACATGATTAATTAGTTAAAATTGAATCTTGAAACCCAAAATTCCAAAATTTTAACCCCAGATCCCTCCGCTGGCTACGGCCTTGAGAAAAATGCAAACTGAGCCATGAGAACAGTATGTTTATTATGGAATTATTTCTAGGGGTAGGGCTTAGGGCTTCTAATACTTTGAATCACTACTATACGTTAAAAACACATTGCTTTTTTTATTAATATTTAATAATAACTACAACTACAACCATGAGCAAGTGCTTTTACAGAACTTATCTATTTAATCTGGGGTTTAGTGAATTTACCCTAAATTTAGGCAACCACCTAGCTTGAAAACTTTAAATGGTAATTCATATAGTATTAAGGAAAAAATGCAACAATGAATAATAATCAAGAACTTGATTATAAACATGTATGAGATGATATATTATTACTTTATTATTAGACGCAAAAGCTAACCTTTGTACTCAAACATGCAGCAAAGTATGAACTGGTTAGTAAACTTACACTTTACATTTAAGTCAGTATAAAATATTAGCACCAGACCAGTGCACAATTATTTCCAAATACTCTATAGACGTACTCATGTAAATTACCTTGGTAAAAAAGAAAATAAATATAAAAGTTTAAATATGGCGTCTCTATTATGGCCAGGATTACCACATCCAATGAAAACTATGAGAATATATCTCAAAAAATGAAATGGTTCTAGGCTTATATAAAACACCGATTTAGAAATAAATCAAAAGGAAAGTAGAGATAAATATAAGATTTTGAAATAAACTCCTTATCTAATAGAAGAACGAACTAAAACTGTCTTTGATATGGTTCTCCTGAATAAGAGTACTTGTAAGACACTAAGGATGTGCAGAATAAAACTAATAGAGTCTAAGCTCCTAACTATTTTAAATTGTAATACAAAATATGTAAAAAATATCACGGAGAGACGGAGCCACAACAATAACATGGAGTATTAATATCACAAATAATAATTATGTAAAGTTTGTCCAAAATATACAAATAGAAAAAATACATGTAAATGTGTAGGCATGAAAGCACAAAAACACACCAACAAAGAAAATAAATTTAAGGCAGAAATCATACACAAAGTGTTAACAATTTAATAGATGGAGAGCACAGATGTCGGGAATAAAGCTACAAAGTTAAAAATATATCTAATAAAATAACAAAGATATATTACGTCCTTAATAAAACAATATTAAGCTATAAATTGAAAACAATATAAATAAGCATCGTTTTAAAATAAATGGTATAAAAATGAAAGGATTGCAAGAAAAACAAAATGAAAATAAAGTTCAAGATCAATAATGACTACTGCTGAAAATAAACTACTAAAGTGTACATCTATATATAAATAGGCCAAGACAAAACGATTAGGTACCATTTTCTCTTGTGTCTCTCAACCGATTTTTTCATTTTTGTTTTCTCTAGTAGCTACTGACGACCTTCAGTGCAGAATGCTAATATTAATTTATAATATTGGTTCATTCATTAAATAAAATATAATAAAAATTCATTATTTATGTCCATACTGTCAACTCCAAATAAACTGACAGTGCCGCCGCCGCCAGACCGTCAAAACTCAAAACATTGAGTAATTATATATAGAGGGACCGATCGTTAGATGCTGATATATAGTTAGAGCATGTACTTCTGGAAGTGGCATGCAAGCGTTGTTATTGTTTAGTGGTAAAATAGTCAATGTAGTAGAACAGTATTGATTTTTCGGATGCGTTGCAGTAACTTTCATATTAAATATTCTGTTTTTAATGTGAATTTAATTATTTGATTAATATATTATTATCACATCCTTCCCGAAGGTATTATGTAAAAAATGGTCAAACAGCGGACAATAGAGAATGTATTAAAATTTAAGTTCTCCTAGGGTTGTTGGTCTTTTCTTTTCTTTAATATTCTTGATCCAAACCGCAAATGACGAAAACTTTTAGGTTGCAAAGAACAATCTTCCACTTATTATATCAAATATTTTGCCAGGAGCGGTTCCAGCCAAAAATTTGGGGGCGTCATTCATTTATCAAAAATATTTCGAATACCGATTTATTTCAATATATTTGTCAATATGAGTGAAAAATTTTGGTCATTACATCCACTTCTCCGATTTCTCCACAACTCTGTTTCTTATAAAAACATACATTTACAATTTCATGAAATAGGGTCGAATTTCGACCTCTGGGCAACCACTAGTCTTAATAGAATGAATTCAAAGCAAATACTATGAACCCTAATGGAGATAGGAAAACAAGTAAAGAGGCATGTGGGTAGAACACGCAAAAATGATTAGTTCAAATAAAAAATAATGGCTAAGCACGAAGAACGATAAAGAAGGTAAAGACTATATCAAGAATTTGAAAGAGTTTAAGTTTAAGGAAACTGTGAGTACGAAAAGGAGCCTATGAATAGATAAAATTATTGAGGGCCTGCAGAATTTAACAATTCTGTTTCCCACTAACCATCATGTGTAAGTAAGCATCTTACGAAAACACAATTTTACCATATATGGTTATATCGCTGTCCGTGACCGAAAATTCTACTTATTCACGCAACGAGCGAGAATTAATGACACGTAATTAAAGTTATAAGCAACCCTTGGAGGTATTTCTAAGTCGAGATCCGTGGAAATGACGCCATTAATCAAGAAGAAAGTTATACGTTGTCGGAGTCACGTCTAATTATAAAGGGTTGTGACATTGTCTCAACGTAACATTTTATTTAGTATTAAGTATGGAGACTTAGTCACTCAAGTCAACGAAAGAAACGAGCTTACGACAGTATCTCAACTTGATGGGACGTAAAAAACATTTAATCTATTTAGTTCCAAACAAAAATCCTTATGAGCAGACCGTTGTAACTAATTGCAATACGGAATAGAACACTACATATGAACATAATATTGTTACAGGTTTTTGAGAGGTCAAACTTGTCTAATTATTGAAATATTTTGATTTGCTATATAAACCAATTTGTTGTCATTACATATTGGTTTACTATTATATTTGTGTATTTTCTCCACTGTAGGCACACTTTTCAGATCCCCAATTCTTACCCCTACTTTTCATGATAGATATCGCGGTCCAGGTATCGGTATCGAGTACAATTTGAGTAAAATTCTAAATTAACAAGCCGCTCTCGAAATCTTGTTTGTACGTTCTTCCTGGTTCATATAGTGTGTACATACATTACATGTACTAAATGGGGTTTCATCGTAAATTCCGAGAATGCAACCAACAACAAAATTTATTTTGCTCATACAGTTGTCAAATTCTGATGATACCTCGAATACGAGGGCTGCCTTTTATATTTCGGGATTAGAGAACAAAAACAAATATTAATCATCGAAAATCGCTTTATTGTTTTTCAAAATATTCCCCATGAAGATCTGTACACTTTTGCATGTGTTGGAACCAATTGTCGAAGCACTTTTTCCACTCTGATTGAGGTATCTCCAAAACATGCATTCTAAACGCAGCAACCGCTTCTTCAAGTGTCGAAAAACGTTGACCTCTCAGTTTGTTTTTTACGTACGGGAATAAAAAGAAGTCATTTGAGTGGTCAAAAATGCAGTTGTTTGAGCCGATGTGTGAGAGCTCGCATTGTCGTGATGAAGAGTGATCCGTCTTCGGCGGTTGGTTTTCCTCATTTCTTGGAAGACAACTGGCAAACAAATGGTTGTGTACCACTCAGAATTGACTGTTCTGCATTGTTCTAGTGGTACGGTTGCGACATGTCCAGTTTTTCCAAAAAAACGGGTGATCATTTGCTTGGAAGTGCTTCGTGCGCGAACAAATTTTGTTGGATTCGGCTCATCTTGAAACACCCATACAGTCGACTGCTGTTTACTTTCGGGCTCATACGAGTAAATCCACGATTCATCACCTGTCACTATGTCATAAACGTATTTTGAAGCACCGCGATCGTATTTTTTGAGCTTTTCTTTCGACCAATCGACACGATCCTTTTTTTGAACGATTGACCAATTGTGTGGGATCCAACGCGAAAATTTTTTTTGACATTCAAATGTTTATGCAATATTGAATGTATGCTGGTCCCACTAATGTGTAAGGTTGATTCAATCTGACGATAGGTCCCATGACGATCTTGCAATATCAGTTCGCGCACAGCATCAATGGTTTCCGGAACAACAACTGTTTTTGGACGACCTTCACGAAATTCGTCTTGGAGTGAACTACGACCTCGATTGAATTCACCATACCATCGATAAACAGTGGTCCTTGATGGAGTTTCATCGCCAAAAATTAAATTAAATTCATCCACGCAGTCTTGCTGACTTAATCCCCGTCAAAAGTTGTAAAAAATAATCGCACGAAAATGTTCACGATTTAATTCCATTTTTTGGCCGAGATGATTCCTTTAAGTTACTGTAAACAACACATAGCGCTCGTATGTCAAAACGTTCTGAGGACGTATAACCTCAAAAATGTCAAACTTTACGATAGAGCTGTCAGTTGTCAACACTAGGGTTGTCCAATTTCGAAATATAAAAGGCAGCCCTCGTATTGTAATTTTCGAAATAAAGGAAAAAGTATGAAGAAGTGTGTTGTAAAAGGTTTTTTTTAATCTTTTGAAGTTAAGTTGATATTAATTTTTATAATTCAAGTGAATAAATTGTAGTCAATTTTGACCAATAAACGATTGAATAGCTACTGAACCTTTATATTTATATTGAAATAATAATTTGAAATTAAATAAGATTATAAATATGTATATATATTTCATAGAAACAAAATAAGAACAAATGATAACATCAAATCTTTACAGCTATTATAATATAACTCTTGTAAACAAAAACCAATTTTATAAAAGATTTAAAAATATTTTTCCATAGTTTAAAATCAATTTTATTTTTTACACTCAATTATTGATTTATCAACAATACATATATAAAATCCTCCAATTCAAAAAATTCCGACAAAATGTGCAAATAGAGAGAAAAAGTCGATTAACCTTGACAACAAAATCGTAAATATAAATGTCATTAACATTCGCATGACTATGTACGTGTGAATTTAAAACTACTAGTCAATATATTTACCAAGTAATATGAAAATCCTTAGTAGGCTCGCAACCAGTATTTAACATTTGATTATTACATCATATGAAGTAAAAAAAATCAGAAAACAAGAACATCATTTTATACACTGCCCATGGCATGTTGTTAAGAAGTTACAAAATTGAATTATATGAAAATCATTAGAAAAATTAAGATTTTTTGAGAAGTAAAGTTTGTGTTATATATAGTTAATTGTTATGAAATAGAAATTCGGTAGCATTTATTATTAAGTTACCTTTACAAAATTCAGTTGGTAAAAGTAACAAGACTAAAAAATATATTTAATTGTCAACGCCATTCCTGTCAACGAGATCTTGAACACGACAAAAAGTGACATGGTGTCGGATCTGGGCTATATCGAAGTATGTCCTACCGTAAGAATACATTTCAATTCCAAATATTCTCAAACAGTGTAATGATTTGAAAGTTCTCTCTCATGCTTCCAACATATTCACATACAACTTTGTATTGATCGTCTAATTCGGCAGCACAAATTCTCGAGAGAGCCAATATAAAAAAAAATCGGCAGAATTTTAAACATGAAGGCTATTTGTACCGCGGCTCACACTTTGCAACGACTCGTTTAGTCTCTGGGTCATATTAAAAGACTCATGATCGTCACCAATCACAACAATTCTTAGCCAATTTAGCCCCTAGATTTCAATTTGCTGGAGCATTTCCTCATAAATCATCATTTGATGTGCTTTTTGTACATCAACCGATACCACGAGCTCGATACCTATCATGAAAAGTAGAGGTAACGATGAAGGATATATACAGTGTGCTTAAATTGGAGTAAATAAACAAGTATAATAACAACCTAATATGCAATAACAACAAACTATTTATATAGCAATTTGAGATATTTAATAATTTGGTAAGTTTGTTTTCTGAAAGTTTCCAAGTTTGTCTTGTAATTTAATGAAGTATCATTTCAATAATAAACCTACCTTTTTTATATATAAAACTCCTGCAACCAGTCATTTTTTAAATAAACATGGATCAAACAATAATACATTTAAATTCCATTCCTATTTTAAAATCGGCTCACTCACAAATCCTATTTATAATAAGGGTTTTTTAATACGCAAAGGTGAAGGCATTACATGTGAGACAATTGTAAGATCTTCAAGTGAAATTAAGCATATTACTTATAAATAGTAGTCGCCCAGTGGTCGAAATTCGACCCTATTTCATGAAATTGTAAAAAGTATATTTTTATAAGAAATGTGGAGAAATCGGAGAAGTAGATGTAATGACCAAACTTGTTCACTCATATTGACAAATCTATTCAAATAAAAAATAAAAATGTAATCAAATATCGGTATTCGAAATATTTTTGACAAATGAATGACCCCCCAAATTTTTGGCTGGAACCGCTCCTGGCAAAATATTCGATATAATAATTGGAAGATTGTTCTTTGCAACCTTAAAGTGTTCGTTATTTGAGGTTTCAATCAAGTTCAGGAATATTAAAGAAAAAAGGACCAACAACCCTAGGAGAACTTAAATATTTAATACATTCTCTATTGTCCGCTGTCTGATAATTTTTTACACAACACCTTCGGGAAAGTTGTAATAATAATATATTAATCAAATAATTAAATTCACACTAAAAACAGATTATTTAATATGAAAGTTACTGCTACGCGTCCGAAAAATCAATACTGATCTACTACATTGACCATTTTACCACTAAAGAATAACAACGCTTGCATACCATTTCCAGAAGTACATACTCTAAGAATATAACTAACGATCGCTCCATATATAATTACTCAATGTTTTCTGTTTTGACCGTCTAGTCTGACGACGGCGGCACTGTCAGTTGTTTGGCGTTGACAGTATGGAGATAAATACTGAATTTTTATTATATTTTATTTAATGACTGAACCAATATTATAAATGAAAGTCGTCTGTAGCTACTAAAAAAACAAAAATGAAGAAAATCGGTTGAGCGACAGAAGAGAGAATGGTACCTAATCGTTTTGTCTTTGCCGATTTATATATAGATGAACATAAGTTTTTACATTATTTATAAATTTAAATGATGATGTTTTAAGGCCACACTTTTTTACGAGATATGTTATGAATCTCCAAATTGCAACTCAAAATCATGCGAATATTTCAAATGTTTAATTGAAAATATTTATTTATTAGAAACTATTTATGTACACCTTAATTTAAACACATCACTCATTTTATTTTAATTTAATTCCTTTGGAGAACAGAATGCAACAGCAGCAACAACTGGCGTAAACAAATGTCTTTATCTGAAACTAGCAATAGATTATATTGTAATTTAAATTAGGTTTTTAGGAAGTTATTAATAAAAATTAAAATTTCGATTTTAACGAGTTTTTCAAATAACTATTGAAAGTAATGAACCGTTGGACCGATATAGCGACTTGGGTCTTTTATTCTGTACGTTCTTTTAACTATCTATAATTTACTTGTGTAACACTAAGTACGAAATCCATTTTTTTCTCACTATTACAAAATACTTCTGTTAGCATAAATTATATTTTTCAGTTTTTTATGCAAAACTAAAGTTATATAAGAGGATTCTTTAAAATACTAAGTAAGTCATAATTAAAAAAGGTATTAGATTAATTAGTCGTTTTAATGAGAATAAATTCAATTAACGGAAACCGGGAATCAATACATCCCTGTTTTAAAAGATACCATCTGTTAGTTTTGACCTTGTTTTGTATTTAATTTTCACCGCCTCCATTAAAATTTAATCGTGGATTCTATATAATTCCGCTATGATATGTACATAGCTAAAAATATAAATCCAAGAACGCCGACTAATCTCTTAACTATTTCTGATGCTGTAAATGTTGTGTTTTTAATCTTCAAGATCTTTTGATACCGAGTAAGCGACTGGTTATAAATACTTAACGAGAATATGTCCATCAGTAAGTGTGATGCTGAGTAAATTTATTCTACATATAACGACTTGATAATAATGGATAGTGAAAAGCAGTCGCGACATGTTGTATAATTAGGCCAGTGGATAAAGAAAAAAAGAACAATTATGCATATTGTATTTCGATGTAGTCCTTTGGCATTTTTCTCGAAGAATACTAATTTTACAAATGCATACATTATTTGACAAAAGTATATTTTAACAATGCCTAAAGAAGCAAAATTAGTTACAAACTGTAAATTGAAAACGGGTAATGATAATATTTCGAAGTGATAAGTTATTTATTATAATATATACCTGTAAAATACTACTATTCACAAAATGCCCGTTAATCTAGTCAGTATTCAAGATGTTCCATTTAATCAAATTCCAGTTCTATAATTAAAATACATCTAAGATTTTGTTTGAAAAATCCAAAATCGTAAGAGGAGGAATCGTTTTTCGCGAATATCTGAAAAACTATTGCCGATATTGGAAATTAAAGAAAAAAAAATTAACACACCAAGAATTTTCCTAAAGAAAGTCCTTCATTCCGGAAATAGACCAACAACACTTATAATTTTAAATGATCTAGCTTAAGCAGGCGTCAAACGATTCACTAATTCAAACAAAAAATCATCATTAACTCATTGAACATGAATATTAATGAACAAAAAAAAAGAATTACTTAAAAACACTAATTAACAAAAATCCGTTAATAAAAAAAATCCCAAAATTTTCAGATTATTTACGGATTTTTTTACAAATTATTATTTTTATCAATGATTACCTAAAAAATGCAATGATTAGATTAGCAGTGCATTTTTTCAAATAATTATTTAAAAAATAGACAAAAGGTTAAAAAACATTTTCTAGCTTCTAAAGATAGGAACACGAAATAACCGGGATATTGGACAATTTTATATCTTCATTTGTGTTTTTTTTTTATTTTTTCAAGATTGTTTATAAAATTGTGCTAAATCAGATGTATTTATATTTTCCAAATGAGAAATTATTTATAGCTATAGACAATAGATTCAAGAAGTAAAAAAAGGTTTACCAATTATACGGGTTTTCATCATGGAAAAATCTCTTAATTAACAAACTTAAAGTCAAAAAAATGTTATTAATTAATAAATTACTTAATACGGACTATTCCGTATTAGATATTGCTTATTATGAAATTATTTGTTGGGGTTCCTACATTAAAATTATTTTCCTACATTAAAATAAATTCTTGCAAGAGCTAAATGTAAGTAGCTATGACTACTTATATATTAAAATGATTATTTATTATATATTTATGTCGAATAGCACTGAAATATTTTGATAAGCAAAATTAAATTTATCTCACAGCAGAAGAAATAAATATGTAGAAAATAATACCGAAAAATTTAGATCAGCTTCTCAAAGACCTAAAATCAATTAATTCCAGGAGTTATTCATTCTTAGATAAACTAAACTTTATTTATTTCAGGAATCAATTTTGATAGATTCATGTATCTACTTCTTCATGAACAAAAACAATAAGGTATATAATAAAATTTTAATATTCAGAGACAATTTAAATCCATTCCTTACATTCTCATTGGCATTTGGTACAATTCCAAACTCGTTCCTTGCTCACTCCACTCTTATTCAACCTAGCAGTTTTGGGCGCCTCCAAGACTTTTTAAAAATTACGAGTTTTAAATATCTCATAATTTTGTTCAAATGTACTTTAGGGCTTCATCAGCAGGTCTTCATAAATGACTCGGGCAGTACAAAGGAGCCACATTTTACCACACCCTTCTGATGTATATACTGTGAACAAATATACACTATACCCTTACATGATTAAAATAATAAGTTTTCTAAGTTAACTAACTATATTTCTATTTTGTGTACTGGTCACAGAAATGCAGTATTCTGACAGGATAGTATGCGAGAATCACTTTTATTTTGTACAGGTGATTCTTTTGTTCTGTGTGAAAGTCTAATCAGATATTATGCATTATCAACTGTCTTGTGGAAATTTCTTCAATCGGCAGTCGTACCTTTAGTCTCATTTTTAATGATTATTGGTATTCTTTAATATTGTAGTTCAGTTTAAGCGACAATTCATTGAACTTATTGGTGGTAAATTTGATATTCCCCTTGAATGACTTCCTAATTATTTTCGGTGAATAGTAAGAGTTTTTAAAATTTTTGCGCAATAAATCAGGCCGAAAAGCAAAGCAAGTCGTCATATGAACTTTTGGGCTTATCAATCATAATTGAGTTTTATAAAATAATAATTTTAAATAGACTAACAGTTTTGGCCGTCATGTCAAAATTTGTTAAATAGACTACAAATCAGTTCAATGATTATTAATTGTGCTTTGTAGCAATTGGATGCTGGGCATTTATTGCAATTTGGAAACTAAATCATTACTGATCTGAAGATTGAATGGATAAAATTACAATGATATGGATCTAAATGATGTACAACTATTAACTATTTTAATAATGGACAATTATTATAAGATTATTGCATTTTTTATTATTTTTATCTGTTGGAGATATAATTATAATTCGTGTTGTTTAATTAGGATACCAACATCGTTAAAAAAATTCGACAGTTCATTTAAATTAATTAGCGAAAGTCTATTGAAATTACAAAATTTTAAATGTTAATTGTCAATATTTCTTAAAAATCTAATAAATTACATTTAAGTACATTTCGCTAATTAACACATCAATTATATCAATTGCAAATGTTATACAATCGAAATTTGTTTAACCATGTTATTGAACCGCATACCTACGATCTCAGCGTCTTGTAAATGGCGCAAAGTGGAAATGATTGTATTTGACGTATGTGTGAAGAGTACCGCTTTCAATCTTGACGGCGGTCCCATTGAACAATTATTGTGAATACTAATTAAAGTGTTTGTTTGCTGGTGACTATTTATTTCATGCAAGTAAAATATTTTACAAGGTGACCAGTAATTCCGAAAACTCGTTATTTAGTATGATGGCATAAAACCATTAAATGGTCAACTTTAATGGTTGAATGTTTTATGGTAAAACAGGGATTTACAGGGAAGAGTCTCATATACTCCCTAATTTTTTTAATATTTGTTACATAATAACCAACTAATTTTGGTTAGTTGACTTCCATTTATCATCTTCACTCAGTGTACCATGAGACAAATAAAATAGCACATTTTCGCAAAGCGATACTGAAATAAAGGAAAGTTTGGGAAAGCATTGCAAAAATCTAACTTGACGAAAGCTTTTACATTACTACTTTAAGATACTTATATCGAATATTACATTAGCATTTTGTTCTAAATAATCTGTAATTTTACGATTACAGCTTTAAAAAAATGGAATTTTTATACATAATTTACCATTTAAAATAATTAATAAAAATTGAAATATTGAAATTTTATACATATATTAGATAATTTTGTGTATTTCTTATCAATTTATTCTTCCTCACTTTCCTCCATTCTTTTATTTTCTCAACATTGCATGTTCCTATTTCATCCCTCTTTATTCAATGCCTCAACGTATTTCGGGTTATTCTTCTTAGTATTCTTATCTCCGTGGTTTCCAATATTCTTTGTCTCTGAGATCTGTCATGTATTGTTTCGGTTGTGCACATCAATCTTGGTCTCATCATTGCTTAATATGACTTTGTTTCCTATTTAATGTATGTGTTTCACCATATTGTACGGTTTAAACATCCTCCTCCATAGCATATTGCAATCCCCAATTACACAATTTATTTCCATTCAAGTGTCGTTGATTTGTTTTAAAATTGCGTAGAAAGTAAAATACCTAATTGTTTTTCTTTTAGAAATATATCATTGAAATATCAATATTTTTAGTTTCTCACTTTGATTTTTTAGGAAAATAGAGTTTAGAGTTATATCTCTAGGAATGCAGGAATATTAATAAGTAGTTAGACTATTCGGAACTAAAACAAAGACACAAAAACTTTTTTAAATGAAAACAACTAGACTTGTAAAGATGTCATATATAATAAAAAATTAATGAAAAATTCCTAATAACTCCCATCTAGTTACTGGAATATTCGAGTGAGCGGAAGGATCCGAGAAATATGCGAACCGATCTGAAGAAGGCAGATGTGACTCTGCGGAAACATCGTCATTTTACCCTCGATCCCGGAAGAGATCAGTTATTGACTACCTGGATGATCGCAAAACAAAAAAATAATGGAAAATGAACTGCCTTGTTCAGGAAAGATTTACCGGTATATCCTTGAAATTCGACTTAGTTTCCAGGATATGGCGCAAAAATTTTAAGAATAAAAAGTTTTTCTTTCCTTGCTCCACCATAATGGAATTCCTTACCTTATACTGTCAAGATCAACATTAGATTGTCTACTTCCTTTATATTCGTTTCATATCAGATAGAGCCCCAGAGAAACGTTGCCGAATTTTGCTAATTAATTATAAAATCAAGAACGAAGTTACTATAAATTATTATTCTTAATTAATATTCTTATGTTTATAGATCTAATTGAAGTGCTCCATTTACGTTTCAAATGAATGATGTAACTTAACAATTATTTCGCAGTTGAGAAGACTCCATAATTGCCCGATTTTTAATTAAACCAATCTTACAGGTATATTTATGAGAATATTTTTTATCTGAAAACACATTATATCTTCAGACAAAAGATAAAAAAATAATTCTGTGGAACATTTGAAAAATGTCATATAGTTGGTTATCCGAATAACTGCGGGGAAAAATATCACGGAATGACACAAAGAAAAGTTACAAAATTGGTGGGAAAGTCACAAGGTTTGAAGTAATGATTTCCAGAATGGAGCTGCCAAGTAGCGGAAAAGTTACCACAGAACTTCTGGACAGTTTTGTGGCTCAAATAGCAAGCTACAAGTGTTAGTGGTTCTGTAGACACTATCAGAAATAGACTTCGCGCTCGAGTATTATTTAAAAGTAAACTGAATTGTGGGATTAATTAATCGTTCAAATTTGTGATGAAACATTAAAACTGTACCTGTAAGGCGTCTTACTATCCGAGTTGGATGTGGGGAACAAACTAGATAGATTCAAAGTTGGTCAAATTGTCACCAACTCTTACAGGACTCCCATAAGGCAAGCTTTTTATAAGAAACCCAGACTGCCACTACTTTTTGAAGGCATGTGTGTCCTAGAGAGGTCTAGTAGTTCAACTGATCTCAATCCAAAAGAAGATCTAAGGAAAACTACAAGAATTATAATACTATAATACTGGGGCAATGTCCTCCCAAATCGTACACTTGAAATGGACAAATCTCGTAAATATAAGAAAATTACTATAAAAATAGGTATTCAAAATATTTTTGAAAATTGCACGGTTTTTGGCTGCCACCGTTCCTGGTATTGCAAAATGAATTTATAACAATTTAATTTTAATGCAGTGTTTAATACAAATTTAGTACATACATTTCTTGTTGGAACTTTTACGAAATTCATGGTCCCTTACTTGCAATAATAATAAATCAACCGAATCTACCACAAATGCTGACCATTGTAAATGATAACCCTTTCTCGCCGTTTATAATGAGGATGATTTGTTTATTGATCCACTTCAATTGTTTTGGCAATGCCGAATATTTCGTTGGGGTAACTAGTTGTACCCACAGAATATATGAATCACACTTATGCCATAAATTTAAAATATTCATTAGGAATTTTTGCCATTGTTATTTCAATTAAGGATATTGACATTCAACCAAAATATTTTTGTACAATAATATTACAAATTCTCAGTTCAATAAAGATTCGTCCATTTATTTGAAATAAAAATATAGGAAACTTTAAATCCACCAATTACTTATAATCAAAAAAATAGATAAAAACAAAATTAGTAATCAATATTACACACTTATGTTTTTCTGTCAACAAACATATATAATTTCACAACTCTCACCTGAGTAGAGGCATCTGTAGGTTGTGGCATTATAAACAGAAACTAAGGGCACTGTTGACAGTCAAAATCATAAAAACACTTAATTAAAGAAAAACAAAACGATATCAACACTCATGTCACCACTCTCTACCAAGTCTCCGAACCAACTAAGCGTGATGATTCACTCGGCTCGAGTTCGGCGTGTGACTAGAGAGGTTACAGTCGTCCAAACGGTACAAATACAAAAGTGAAGTATCATTAACGCTAAATAACGCATTGTTCCACTGAAATATCCCCATCCGCATGTAAGCAGCAGTGGTCCAGATACGGAATCATTTTAGCAGAGAAAGCAATAATAAGCCGGTTCATCTTGAGATGAATCTGAATAATTAAAATTAAAAGTCACAATTACTTTTGAGGTTGCCGAATATCACATTAATCTTCAAAGATGTATCTGCTTGAAACCCTCAGGGCAAGAATCTGATGTCGGACCACGTGAACCGTAAGAATCTTGCAGAATGAGAAGAATGCGACCCGTATTTGTTTACAACATCCAGTTAATGAGAAAAGTAGTACCATGTTAATTAAATAATAAAAGGTATTACATGAAGTTTCAATTTGTACGAATTCTTACTAATAAATTAAATATTGTCTCCTAGATGAAACACAGTAACAGTGGAATTTTGGAATCAGTAGGACCTACAGTGTCAGTTAATTGGGAAACCAATTGACGTAGGTAATTCCTACCTCCGTTTGGAAATTAAGTTGATGCACCTAGTTTTTGAGATACCCCTATAGATAAAAATGTATAGGAGGCCGTCAATCTGCAGGCCACGAAACAGCTGAATGCGTACAATTTTTTGTCCGGCAATCTAACTGATTCATAATTTTGAACAATACTAGCTTGTTCAAATCAAAATTAGTGATTTCTGGTTGTTTTCTGAAAGTTGTTTGTACTAAATTCTAGTTTATTTCTATGTTTTTTGGGAAAATAACCCAACATTTGGACAACCAAATACTGTATTTAAAACTCAGACGTCTCAAGGTCTTGTGACCTCGTTGTCAAAGGAATTATGATCTGAATTATAATAAAACTAATTTGAAATTGAATTCTTGATAGTTTTTTTGAGAAACTGTCAAACACGGCAAATCCCAAACCAATTTACAACATGTATTGGACTCTAGCACCAAAAGCCCTTGCATACATTGTAAACAATCAGTAAAACAATTCGAGAGTGTATAAAGCACGTAGATTCGGAATGGGACGTTGATAGAAACCGGAAATCCAATTACATTAGAAGCTTTTTCTACATAGTTCTAGTCCTAGTCTTGCGGCGCTATTCACTTCTTTGATCAACATTGTCAATAGACAGGCCCAACATCTGTATTTCTAATGGTTCATTTATTCCTCTCTTTGGTTAGCCATTAAATGGCATTTCTTATTTACCTAACCATTGGGTCGTTGCATAACATTCATTAGATTGGTGCATAAAAATAATGCTTTTCCCGGTCGTTTGCTACTAACTCTCAATCGTAATACTTTCTACAAAGTACAAAGTACTCTCAACGACGGACCACCCTTTACCAAGTTTCCGAACCCACTAAGAGTGATGATAAGGGTTCACCTTGACATAAATCTCAACAATTAAAAATAAAAGTCACAATTACTGGAAATATTACGATCTATAATGTGGGATAACTTGGAAAAACTAATTGAGGTAATTCTTGCTTTTTTGAATGTTATTTGTGGCATATCCTAGTTTAACTTCTATGTTTTTTTTTGGGTAAATAAAACCACACTTTAATCTGCAAAAGATGTATCGCTTTTAACACATGAACCGTAAATATTTTGCAGAATGAGAAGAATCTGAACTTTTTTCAGTTTGTTCAGTTAATGAGAAAGGTAGTACTTAGTTTATTAATTTAATAATAAATGTTACATTATGTTTTCGGTGCTCGCTAGTGAATTACAAAAACTCATAGAAGCACGTAGAGGCACATGCACCTTGTTACACAGTTTATCCAAGAAATGTCGCAGTAGAGGGAGAGAATCAATTTCTCAAAATCACACTTCATTACATTAATTCCTCTATTGTACTAACAGGCGTTTGATAAACAAATTCGTTCAAACGCCCCTGAAAAATCTTGAAAACTACTCGTTTCAAGACATATGTTTTATGAACCGTTTTCTAGATTCTGAACATTGGCGCATACGTTTTTAAAGACCCTTACTTTGTAACCGACTTCAAAAGAAGGAGGTTCTCAATTCGTCTGTATCTGTTTTTTTTATGTTTGTTCAACGATTACTCGCAAACGGCTCAAGGAATTTCGACCGTTTATAGTGGATCCTGTTCCGGAGAATAGCGAAGTGGTTCTTAGAAAATGGGGAAAAATTTCTTTATCGATTTGCTTTATATATATAAAAATTTTATTCGGAACATGGCATAAATTGAAAAGAAATTGGATTAGGTCCGGGATATCCCGAGGTGTTCTCATATTTTTTTCAATAACATAGCTAAGAAACGGTACATTCTTAGAAAATTGGGAAAAATAATTTTAATGACTTTCTTATACAGTAAAATTTGGTGGAGTCACTGGTATCAAAATTTAACTGTTGGGAACTTGGGGTAAATTGTAAATAAATTGAACTAATCAAAATAAATGTCAGTTAACACATATATACAGTGCGTATTCATAAATCAAACGATTTATTTTTATTAAGAATTCATAAACAGATTTGCATGGTCTAAAAAGCAAACAGTAATCATTCCATGTCACTTTTTTAATTGTTGATGAGGTTTGTCATCAAAGAGGAATTTTGACTACAAATTAAAGTATTTTCATTTTTGTTAACATCTACAATTGTTATCAAATAGAAGTAATTAGAATTAAAAACTGTATCTACTTATGCCATTGCACTAAAAATTGTATAATAAGTATTTCTGTAATTATTCCAATTATATACTAGGTTCCAAAAAATATATCAATTTTATTTAAAATTGTAATCAAAAAAAGTTTATTATAATTGAAAACTGCATCCAATTGTGCTGTATTATTAAAAACTGCAAATAATTGAAATTTGATTGGAAATAAATCGAAAATATTTGCTTGATTGGAAATTTATCCTGTAATCATTACATGTCACTTTTTCAACTGCATACGAGGCTTGTCAGCAAATATGAATTTTTCTTGAAAGTAAAATACCTTTATTTTTCATAATATATAAAATTCTTATCAAACAGGGGTAATAAGAATTATAAAATGCATCTAATTATGCCACATCACTAAAAATTGTATAACAGATCTTTATGTGACTTTTCTAAATTGTGTACTAGGGTTGATAAAGAAAATAAATTTTGTTAAGTTCCTTTATTTTTAATTACAACTCAAATTGTTATCAGACAAAGATTTTATAATTGAAAATTACGTCCTATTATAGCTTTTGTGCTATATCAATTAAAACTGTATAACGCTTTATTATAAGATTCCGATATTAAATTAATGTCATTATAATTAACAGACGTAAAGAATGATGATACTCAGATCGTTTGCAATATGGTGGATCCATCTAAGTTAGAATTATATACACAATTTTCTAAATACATATACATATTTATAAAACAAGTTATTCTATTCAACAGTAAACGAGGTTGGTCAAGCTAATAAATGAAAGTAAAATACCTTATTTTAGGCAATATCGAAAAAGTTAATTAGATTTGAAAACTGTCACTGCAGGACTAAAAATTGTAAAATAAATACATTTAAAAGAAAAAACTTAAAAAAAATGAACCAAAATGCATGAAATAATTTTGTATTACAAAAATTAAATACTTTTTTGCTACAACAATTAAATACTTTTTCTAAAGTCGGCGCCAATTTGAACAATGAAGTTGGGAAGTACTATTTATAAATATCCCAATATTTTGCTTTAGTCGGTTTTGATTATTTTAAAAATGTATTTGTTAGTGTCATTATTGTTATTATGCCTTGAAGTCGGTATATTTAAAAGAAAGCTGTTTATTGTATGCTTTTTAATAAGATAATGTTGGAATTGGAATACTTATGAACTTTGTTTCGTACAAATTTTCGATATTAACAAAATAAGGGTACCTACTTTAGTATTAGACAAAATTCTTTTTTTGGCGAACCTCGTATACAAATGAAAAAGTTACATGTGACGATTTAATTTTAGATTTCAGACTGCGAAGATCTTTTTATGAAGACTTGAAGAATATAAATTTTTGAAAATTATACTAGGATATTTGCTATGTGAAGAAATTTTTCATAGGCGAAATGAATTAGTTTAATTTCAAATCTCTAACATTTATTGAGACACTCTGTAATAATCTCACTTCATAATATATTTCAATAGCGCTGTATATGCTCATGCACCACCCATTATAACTTGTTTTTCTATTTTTTTTAATCACCCTGTATAACTATAGGTTCGTTCCTTCAGCCTAGATAACCGATACACAACGGTCGCGTACCTGCGCACAAGAAAAATAGTGTTCCTTCAAAACAATAACCGTTTAGTGAACGGTTCAGTTTCGTGTTCCAAGTGACACGGTGATTGATACGCAACCAGTTAATGTACGGTAATTTCGATCACCGGCTTCAGGGTAGAATCGTTGGTGCAGCCACCGACTGGTACATGCATCGAGTTGCGCAATAAACGATTCATGTACTGATGCATTAACCAATTGCCGATCGGTCGACAATCGGTTGAAGGAACGAACCTTATATAACACTTTACGGACCACCCTAGAAACACTTTTTTTAAACACATTTTATAACTATAATTATTCTATTCCGCCCTATATTTCGAGCTTCATATACATGCAACCCCTTGTGGGCTACCCAATAAATCATTTCTATTTATCACATTTTTACCAACCCTGTATACCTACAATTCTTCTTCTCCCCATATCCCAAACATGCTATATATGCAACTGCTTACGGGCTACCAAATTTAGCATTTTTTATAACATTGTTTAAATCACACTCTGTATAATTGTTCTACTCCGCCCTATCTTCCAACTGTCTTATGTATTCAACTGGTTACTCGATATAATTATATTTGCTATCTTTTTTCTAACTACCCTGTATAAGTGTAATTTGTCTCCACTCCACTATATATTTTAACTTTTAAATTTTAATCCCTCGTATATATGCAACGGCTTATGAGCTACCCAATAAAACATTTAGTTTCTAACATATTTTGGACCATCCTGTATAATTATAATTCTATAACGCCTCATATTCCAACCTATTTATATATACCTACACCTACATATGCAACTGCTTATTCGCTACATATAAAATAATTTTAACCATCGCATCGTCTATAACGATATTTAACGATATGTATTCGCACGAAATGATAACGAAACACCGAACTCACCTTCAATGTGTACCTCAAATTAACATGCAAACTCATAAGTTTTTACCCATCTATAAATCGCCCACATCACATTTTTCCTCTAAAAACTTAAATTAACTTAATTACTAAGGAACTTCGATGTTGCCAAAACTAATGATAGGTACTCAATTATTAAAGAAAATTCATCTGTTTTGACAAACCTCTCATACAATTATTATTAAGTTACGTGATGATTTCGTTTTAGGTTTCAGACTATGCAGATTTTTTTATGAACATTACCTTTTTCTAAATATACTCACTGAAAAAGAAATTGCAACACCCAGAAGGAGATGTTTGCATTTAATATTGTTTTTGTAAAACATGGATGCTATAGTAAGCAGTAAATGACTGAAATTTGGTAAAATGCCTAGAGTACATGTCTGCCGAATGTATCGCAAGCTAAATGAATTTGATAGAGCTCGAATTATTGGTTTACGGGAGGTGGTTTTTTCATTTCGAGAAATCGCTAACCGAACGAACAGAAATGTTGTCAAGCGAGGTTTGATAATACCCATCATCGACCTCTAAGACTAATGATCTTTAGAGTGTGATTTTTGACAACTCGAAATTTGGTTTGCAAGAAAGCAAAAACGAACAACAAAGAAAAAGCACATGTTTCATATACATGGACGAACCGACGGGGAGCTTGAAAAAACTTGCCATGAGCCATGAATTGTCCTTCTTTCTAAAACATTTTTTTTCCGATTTGCCCTCCACTAGGACAATTTTTTTTCAAAATTTGCCCCTCCCTAAAGGAAAAGCTGGGCACGCCCTTGTTCATATATTAAAGATAGAAATGGGGAAACGATTAGCAAGTAGTGAACATCAACGAATATTAACCCCATAAAGAATAAAACAGATTATAAACAAATAGAAAAATCTAAGATCGGGCTGGGAAGTAGAAATAGCAACATAACTAAACAAATATGGCTCATGTTACACTGAACATACCTACTGTCGAATAAATTTAAACCAAAAACCAGAAGAGGCAATAGTAAAAAAAAGATTAACAGGGTGTAGAAATCATATGTTTAGAGTTGGACAAATGTGTTATTCTTAATTGTTACACTAGATGTTCAATTATAGGCGAACTAACAGGAACTGTTGATGATGATGGATTTTAGAGGCAGGCAAACATCTCTACAAGATGCACTTTTTATGCAAAATTGCCTAGTATAACTATTTCAAAATCAACAGCTTTAAGGATTTTGTAAAATTTTAATGAAACTTCAAGTGTTAAAAATGTGCCAAAATCAGCCAAGCTAAGACAGCTATAGAAGAAGATAATACATTGGATCATCTTATTAATCTACAATGTAGGACCAAAATGGCAGTAGCAAAACTGTAATGTAATGTTGCTACTTGTCTTATTATTAGGTTATTTACGAAAATACGTGACAAAAGTAATAGTAGAGCAAAACCAATATCAATATGTTCTAATGATAAAACATGACTAATTGACATAAAATTCAACATTCTTTATCGAAAAACAAAACAAACAAAAAAGCCTCAAAAAATCAGTAACAATATGTTTATACCTTTTACACAAAATCTACAAAAAAAACGAGTTTGCAATGTGAACATTGTTTGTAGAGAAATGAAAAACCTACCATACACTCAATTTCGTTAATTTGTTCGTTAGAAATGGAAACTTTACTCAAAACTAACACATAAAATTAATCGTTTATATATATATATATATATATATATATATATATATATATATATATATATATATATATATATATAGGGTTCCGTATATATAATATATAATTTTACCGGAAAAATAAAGAGAAACGTCTACTATTAATTTTGGGGGGCACATTACTGAATTAAATGGAAAATATAAAATTAAAATTATTTCTAACGCATCGTTTAATATATCAAATCAAAGGGCTCAGTATGTTGAAAACAAATATATTTTTTTCATATTTTTAAAATAAATATTTTTAAATATATTAACAAAGTTATACAAAATACCCATTCCACTTTATTCGCCAAACTACAAGACCTACATTTTTTTTGTTTACAGGAGAAATACGAAGAAATTCCTAATATTAATTTCGGAGGACAAATTATAGAATTAAACGGAAAATAAAAAAAATGTAACACATCATGCAATATATCAAATGAAAGCGCTATTTTGAGGAATACAAATTTATATTTTTCATATTTTTAAAATTAATGATGTTAACAAGATATTAACAAAAATTCTCATTTCCCGCTTTATTTCCGAAACTTTACTACCTAAAATTTTGAAAATAATTAGGGTACTGAGACTCACTTGAAATTTATTAGAAAAATTAGTAGAAAACCCCAATATTAATTATGGGACAAATTATAGAATTAAATGGAAAATAAAAATTATATTTTCAAACACATCATGTAATTTATCAAACAAAAAGCTCATTATGTGATTTACAAATATATCATATTTTTAAATCATTTGTTTAGAAGATATTAACAAATAATTCCCACTTTAGAAACTACATCATTTAAAATTTTGAAAAATATATTTTATTTGGATTTTTAAATAATTTGTCTAAAAGATTTAATAATTTATATTACTTAAAACTTGACCTATTTTCCCATTTATTCTCCAATCTACAGAGCCTAAAATTCAGACAGTAGATTATAAAAGGCTTTCCTGAAAGTTTATTAGTAAAATAAAACTCTAATGTTAAATTTGGGGGCCAAATTAGAAAACTAAATACACATTTTTATGAAAATCAAGAGAACCACGTAGCAGATAAAATAAAAAGTCTATGTGGAAAAAAAGTTTGTATTTCTTATAAATTTAAAACGCTTCCTTTAAAAGATATTAGGGTAAATATAAGAAAATGCACTCATTCCCTGCTTGTCAGAAACTGGAATATTAGAAAAAGATATACTTTGATTCACCTTCATTGTATCAAATCTTGAAGGTAGTACGGAACCCTTAGTATGCGAGTCCAACTCGCACTTGACCAAATTATTTATTTTATAGTTAATACTTTCTTATTAACTAAAAGGGTAGATCTTCTTATACCCAGTTTATGTTCTACCAATAAATATTGTAGCCCTGTTAGTTTTTGCAAAGTTTCGGCCACACCTATGGAAGAACTTTTTTAACAAGGGCCATATTACCTCACCGAAAGACCCTATTAATATGAATAAACCAGCGATGGAAAGTCGAAGAGTTGACATAGAGACCCCTCATCAGTTTTTCAAAATTCTAACGAGTCCATTCGAGAAATTGCTATGTGAAAGTTTATCCTTATAATAAATGCTCTTATTATATATATATTTCTAGCACAATACGAGTTAGAATTTATGTAATAAATTTAGCAAAATGGAATATAAAAACTCCATGTAGACATAGATGATAATGATGGAGCATATGCAAAAGGCGTAAGCTGTTATGAAAGATTATTTCCGTTTGTAAATGATTCAATAAAATATTAAAACATACGTGTATACATGTAAAGAACTTTGGCTTGTTATTTATTAGTATTTATTAATAGAAAATTTCTTAACAGGAATCTGAATTTCTTTTCATATATATGTTAATATTTAATTGAATCATTTACAACGGAAAAATCTTTTATAACATCCTACGCCTTTTGCATATAAAAAATCATTTTTAACTATAAAATAGAAAAAATGAAAATGATTTTTGGTTGGAATTTCGATTAAACGTGCCATTATCTAAGGAACCCATTAACGAAAGTGAGCGTATAATAGCGCATTTTGAAGGATTTTCATTTCTCCACAAATTGCCCATAGGAGTAAACCCGGTTTTTCGGGTGGATTTTATGTTCAAGTTGGAAAACCTAAATTGTTAAAAAACAAAAACACATTGATAAAAAATGTTGAATTTTATGTCTGTTAGTCATGTTTTATATTTAGAACACATTGATGTTAGCTTCATTCTACTACTAATTTTGTCAACAAAAGTCCTTTTTCTCTGTAAATGATCTGAGCTATATGAGAACCTCATCCACTAGATATCCTCAAAAATTAAATGTATGAGCGGGTATAATTAGGGGACACATAATGGGACCATCTTTTTAAATTTAAATACTAATGGTTATTTACAACTTCAACGGGATGAAATTGTTTCTGTAAATAATATATTTATTTCCGAACCAGGTAAACCATCCATTAATTACAGATTAAATTTGTTATCAGTAAGATGGAGCTCCGTCTCCTTATGAAGTTACCATCAATACCTAAATGAAATATTTCCATTGCAACGGATTGACCGCCAAAGGCAAATTGAATGGCCACCGAAAGCGCACAATTTGTATCCTTTAGACTTCTTCCCTTGCGGAAATTCAAAATCTGTTGTGTGCAGAACCTCACCTGAATCTGTAAAAGATTTGAAATATCGAATTAGGATTGACCTGCAAGAAATTTCACGGTCTTTCATTGGTCGAGTCGTATATTGGCATACTGCTGAAGGACTCCTATTTGAACACGTGTTATGAACACTTATTGTTTCAGTTAATAAAAATTAATATTATGTTTCAATATTTTATACCTTAATTTTCATAAACATCAAAATTGTGGTCAATATTAGGGATCCATACATTCAATATAAGGAAACACTTGTACAACCACTCCTGCGTTTGTACATTTATCACAGCCAATTTTCTACGAATTTACAGGGCGGAAAAGATTGAAATTATAGAATTAAATAAAAAATAAAAAATTAAAATCTCCGAAACGATAAGAACTAAAATTTTCAAAAAATTTCAGATTGAGCATTACAGAAAAAATAAGAAAAAAACCCTAATATTAATTTTAGGTTACAAATTATGGAATTAAATATTTTTTTTTTCAAACACATGTTCCATTATATCAATTGAAAGGGAAACAAACAAGTTTTATTTCGCCTTTTTTTATAAATGATTTGCTTAATAGGTATTAACAAAAATCGAACAAATCCGTCTCCATTATCTCCAATACTACCGAATAAGTTTCGTCTTGAGCATCCTACGAGGTATTTTATATAAGTGGACGCAGCAGTTGCAGATGAAATAGTATTTATTTATGGGGAAGAGTAACGCTGTGCACGCAGAACTGCTCATGTTCTTCATCAGAGACATTCCGATGAAAATATTGGGCATCAGTATGTCTTGGATTTAGTTCATAAATTTCAAATTGCACAGGTTGAAATTTTAGTCATTTTGCAATAGAGCCTCAAACATCAATACCAAAACTCTCTAGGTTAACTAATATTTCCGTCGGCTCTGTGAAACGTTAGGCCTAAATAAATTATTTTCCTACAAAATACAGCTTTTACAACCGCTTGCTGAGGATGATTATGACAGAAGGTTAGAATTCTGCGATTTAATGACTCAAAGGGCAAATGCTAACCTTAATTTTATTAAAAATATTGTTTTTTCTGACGAAGCAGGTTATTTTAGTGGATTGGTCAACAAACATCATTGTAGATACTGGGACAATACCAATCCACAATTTTTTCGGAAAAAACACACATCTACAGAAAATCAACGTATGGGCCGGAATTTTCGGAAATAAAATTATTAGTCCTTTATTCATGGAAGAAAATTTAACTAGGGAATTGTATTTGGACTTATTAGAAAATGTGATACATCCTCTTATAACCGAATCTTTAGAAAACCAAATAGATCAAGATGGAACTATATTGCTAGACGAAGAAAACCTATTTTTTCAACAAAACGGAGCACCCCCATATTATATTTTGCTGTACGAAATTGACTTAATGAGACATTTCCAGATAAACGGGTTGGAAGGGGCGCTATAGAATGGCCAGCTACATCACCCGACCTAACGTCCCTTGACTTTTTTTATGGGACATCTAAAAACTGTGGTCTATAAAACTCAACCTCGAAGTATGAGCGGATTACACCATTGTTAAAGTGGAAATAAATGAGTGAATTGGACTGTGTTTTTAAATAAATCCAAGAACTGAACTGAACCCGAGTGTGAAAATAAAAACATTACAGTGGTATCAGGTGTGGGGTATTTGTGGAACTTTAGAAGTAGAAATGTCTAAAAACGTGAATTTGGACCAGTTGAAAATGATTGATTTATAAAAAGAACTGGAGGATAGGGATTTAGAAATTAATGGGAAGAAAAGTGAATTAATACAACGACTACGAGATGCCCTAATAAATGAAGGTAATAATCCTGATACTTATTTGTTTGAAGTTTCTGGCAATGGAGACATGAGTATGCTATTTAAAAAAAAATGGAAGAAAATTTAAAAGAAACATTACAAGACAAATTGCTAGAAGATATAGAGGTTAGTCCTTACAAAACAAAAACTAATGAGATGTCGGAAGTGTCGTAAGGTAGACCATATCGTCGTTGCTCTCCTTGCAACGACTCTGGACAACGGCAAGAGGAGTACCAACTTCTTGGTCAGAACATCGCGATGGAACGAGCCATAAGAACGCTGATGGAAAAAGGGCTGTTCTCTGTAGAACTACAGCCGTAGATTACCATTGGCAATCTGAACAGATCCAGAAAGACAAGAACTTAGATCCGGAGTTAAAAGAAGTTATCAGGTGGCAGGAGATTTCCCGTTTTTCACCCACCATAAAGTCATACTGGGCTCAATGGAACTCCCTCATTCTGGAAAACGGACTTCTGAAGCGCGTGCTGGAAACTCCCGAGGAGGGCAAGAACAGAACACAGATTGTAATCCCCAGAAATTGGAGACCGGATATTTTGCGAGAACTACATGATGGTACAACCGGCGAACATCTAGGAGTGACGAAACCCCTGGAGAAGTTAAGAGAACGCTTCATTTGGGTAAACTGCCAAGCAGATGTAAAGGATTGGTGCCGATAGGGTACGGCTAATACAGCAAGTAATAGGCCTCAGAAGCGAACAAACGCTCCCATGAAGCAATATAACGTGCGCAGTCCATTCCAAAGAGAAGCCTTGTTGCCGATCTATTTCCTGAATCTGACTCCGGAAATAAGTAAGTTGTGGTGGTGATGGACTATTTCAGTAAATGGGCAGAAGCGTATGCCTTGCCGAATCAAGAAGCCTTGACCGTTGCTGATGTATTTGTCAAGGAATGGATCAGCCGTCTTGGTGTTCCCTTGGAGATGCACTCAGACCAAGGTAGAAATTTCGAGTCTACTCTTTTCTAAGACGTGTGCAAGCTCTTGAAGATCAATAAAACACGGACGACAGCATTACACCCGCAATCCGATGGACTGGTCGAACGGATGAATATGACCATTAACCGCCATTCGTCAAAGGTAGTCTCTGACCACCAAAGAGACTGGGACCAATATCTTCACTTGTTTCTAATGGCATATCGTTCGTCTGTGCACGAGTCTACAGGTCAGACCCCAGCCAGTGTTATTATTGGACGAGAGTTACGATTAGCATGCGATTTGAAGTTTGGATGTCCCCCAGGAGAAGGGACCGCTGGTGAAGGCTATGTCAGCCAGTTACGACAGAAGACGAACAACTTCTACCAACGAGTCCGGTTAAATATCGAGAAGCGCAGTGCCCGAATGAAGGAAGCCTATGACATCCGAGCCGAAGGCGGGGAATCCCAAGTTGATGATCTTTGTTTGTTTGGTTGTATAACCCGCAAAGTCGTCGTGGTTATTCGCCCAAGCTAGAAATTTTGGGAGGGGCCTTACCAAATTTAAAGAAGATCAACGATGTTGTCTACAGAATAAGGAAGCTACCAAAGGTAGTACATTTCAACAGGGTAGCCCCTTATGCCGGAAGTCATGACGGCGTAGTTGACCAAGCCCACGTCCGCAGCATCCAACCACCCGATGACGAGATGACCGTCAAACAGTTTATGGCATTGTACTCGAATGGGCAGAAAGTGCAGCACGGCGTGACCAGAGATCCTCAGACCTTTTTGAGGTGCCAATAGACTATTCCCTGGCTCATTGCGTGACTCAAGATCCTCGGGTGTCTAGGGGAATAGCCAAGGTGTTTGCAAAGAAGTACGCCAGTTCCAGACGCTAAAGGAGCAAGGTCCATTGGTGGGGAAGGTCCTTCATCTCGAAGATAAACAACCAGTGGGTACCAGAGACATCTATTTGGTAACGAAAACATTCTCTCATGACAGGCCAACATATAGCAATCTTTGGAAGACTCTGGTAGAGTTGAGGACCATAATGATGGAGAACCTGAAAAAGTTGGCGGTCCCAAAGATAGCCTGTGGGTTGGATGGACTGAATTTGAGGGTGGTGAGAAGCAAGATGAACACTATCTTTTAATTCAGTGGCATCGACATCCTTATATGCTGTCTCAATATTCGCAGCCCAGATTCGAAGACCGTCGACTGTTACTTCCACCGAACGTCCCGTTGCCAAAATGGAAGCTCCTGCAAGTATCGCCATACCATAAAGGATTCTGGGACGAAAAGGTCTTAAGGAAGAGGCAATATGACGGGTATTCTTCTGACAGTTCGTGGAATCGGCATTCGTCCGATATTTCTGGGAATCAGAAATGTTTGTCTATCGACCCGAGGCCGACGACTAGCGTTAATGAGAATTCGTCCAATTTTATTGAATCATCGCGGACACATTTCTCGATGGCTCGTTGACCTTCTGGAGAATTCCGAGAAGAAATATATGAATACGGAGAGTGGACAGAAGCAGGCCTTCAGTATTCGACTGCGGTATAGTTAAGCAGAGATAAATTGTAAATAGTTCTGTGAATATAAATTGTGTTAAAGTAGTGGAAATAAATTAGAGTGAGTTGGACTGTTTTTAAACAAATCCAAGACCTGAACTGAACCCTAGTGTGAAAATAAAAACATTACAATATTAATAATGTCAATACAATGTAAATAATAAATTTATTTTGAAAGTTTAAAATGGCATTACCCTGTAAAAGATAATGTGATTTTAACAAATGATAAATCAAAAGATTGGCAAAAAGAGGTGTCATATAACTCGGTTTTGTATTTAAACTTGTAAAAGTGATATTCTCCCCCTCTTAGGGGTTGAATAAACTATGGGGTGTCCGATATGTGTAAAATGTGTCCTCCCGTAAATATAAATTAACGTGTTTTATTTGTCTTTTTCTTTTAAATATATTTTGGGTGCTAGTTTTGAAATAAAAGCCCTTTATGTTTTTTATGTGTGCATCCAGCGATTAGTAGAAGTAGAAAAGCACTTTCCTAATAGTTTGGATAATTTAATTGTTTTTCAGAAAATCGAAAAAACATGTTTGGTGAAGGCGTCCATACCAGCGAATATTGAAGAATGGAATTATAAAACTAACTGAAATAAAAATGAAAAATGGAGGTTATCAATTCATTGTGACAATGTAAATTCAATTCAAATGGAAAATTTGTTAATATTTATTCCAAGAAAAAAATACACTATTTTCAGTTGCAACTATATGAGTGTCTTCTAAACGTTGTTTGTGGCATATTCTTGATTACTTTTATGTTTTTTTTTGTTGTTTTTTCATTTTGCAATCTATATCAATAAATATAAAGCCATTGACAACGAGGTCAGAATAGACTTTGAAACGTTTGGTATTCCTGCAATATACGTCGTTTTATTTCTATTATGGTGTTATTGCCCAAAAAAACAGAAAAGTAATCAGCTATATGAGGTTTGACAAAAAATCTGAATTTTACTCAAAAGTAAAATACCTATATTTCTGGCAACATTGTTAATTGTTTTGAAGAATTAATAATTAGAATTGAAAACCGCATCCACTTATACAATTATGAAAAATCTGGTATAGGTTTTTTTACAAATTCTAATTCTTTGCCAAATTTACTGGAATTTGTTGTATCATTGTAGTGTTGGAACACAAGTGCTAAATTGCCCCCTTCATAAGATGAGACAGGTTCTGTCCAAAATAATTCCCCAAGGCCCCATTTTTAAGAGGGGACGATAGAGTTCAAAATTTACCTGAATAGGGAGGGTCTTCTGTATGGCTTTAGATATATTGTATCCGTTTTTTTTCTTTATTTTATACTCTTGAATGTAATTTTCTTACGATTTATTGTCGAATTCACTGACCTTGAGTTTCTCGGTGGGAGCGATCGTCCCACTCCTATGGATCCCCTATGAGACAAGTGACAAACACTCACGAATTTAGAATTAATTAATTAATATAGGTTACAAAAAAGGTGACTGAAGCACTGAGTCGACAACATCGCAGTGATCATCTTTTCGGTATTAGTGTTCGTTGTTGATGTAGATATTTGGAAGTCGGACGTATAGTGATTTATTTTGGTGGGCATAGACATTTATTTTCGGTGTAAAATTGATTTAAAAAAACCGACGGACTTTGTAACAATATGTATTACACATATTTGTACACAGAAAGGCTTGTTGATCATAGTATAGAAATTCCTTGCTTTCACTACATCTGTGAGAAAGACTTTGTATAAGACACAACCAGTAATCCGGGCAATTTTTCGAAATTACAGCTACTACACTACAAGTTTTTAATGTGTACCTGTTATAGAAAAAAATTGAGGGTCAAAGTAATCAAGTAATTCCTCAACAATCATTTTCAAATTATTAAATGAGTAAACATTGATCATATTTAAGGCCTGACAACTTTAGCTATTGCATTAAACAAGAAATCTATACACACTATAAAAAGCGAGATCATCCTCAAATTCTTACTATCTAAAAATATAGCATAGACCAGAACATGTGGAGAAATCACAAAACTAGTTGTTTGCAATATTATTTTTAATCTTCACATCAAAATACAATAACAATTGGAGAAATATAATTAAGAATACTCCAAAAGTTTAGTCACAAATATCAGTCTACATAGTTATGATGTTTCATAATAATAACTTGAGAAACCTGTAATAGAAAAACTCAGCCAATTGACTTAGTAAATGATGAATTGTAACTAATTTGCGAGAACAATTTAAAAGTGTATAAAGTACAAAGCAAAATCAGTTTAGAATAGTTCTAATTACCCATGAAAAAATGTATATAATTCTTCCATTTAATTAGCATAATCATGATTTAAAATTAATAAAGAATATAAAAGTCAGATCCGGAATGTAAAATAAATACATTAAAATACTGTGAATATAACCTTCATTATATAATAAATTATAAAGCACTGTTAAATCGTTTGTTTCGTTCTACCGTTCTAAGTTCCTTCTCTATTTCGAATCTCCTGTGGTCAGCTCTTTCAAGGAATTCTTGTCTTTCCAAATATCTGAAATCAAGTAATAATCAATAAACATCAAATGAGAATGGATAATATTATCTTCTTGTTTCAACAACAAATCTTCAACTGTATTTCATAAACAAATTAAAAATATAAATGAAAAGAACTATTGTTTTGAACAGTACAAATATATCTGAATAAATAACTTAATGCATACAATGTTGTCTTTACACTCCACAAAATATATTTTTTATGAAATAAAAACAAGGTTGGAATTATTAATCCAATATGAATGTCAAAGATTACATCAATAAAAAATTATTGAGTGTACTTTATATTTAAAAAAATATATATCTTCTGAAAATTACTTCCTCAATAAATACTAAATGAGTACACATTTTTGAACTCAGCATTTCAAATCCTGTCTGTTAACAATTCTGCCTTGTAGAGGTAGTATTATTAGACTTGAATAAAGCAATTAATAATATTTTCTGAAAGTTCATAGGACAAAGAAAGTATCTTATTGACTTGACCATACGATGTATGGCATCACACTCCCTCTAAGGCACGCTATGAGTGCCTTTAGGGGAAAATTCACTAAACCCCAGATATCCTAGATATCAAAAGCGTTTAGCTCTGTGGGAGCCCTTGTCAGGTTTTCAGGCCCGTGGTTGGAGTCATGGCGGCAGTTTCCATGAATTTCCTGACCGTCCGGGCTGTTCCTAACAGGACGGCTTTTTGCATTTTTTTTGTAAAGATGTTCATCCAGACCGAGGTATCTTAAATTGTTTAATAGATGTTTTGGGACTAGTCCTGTCGTTGACATAACAATTGGTACCGTTCGTGTGTTGTTCATGTCCCACTGAGTCTTTATTTCAAATTCCAAGTCTCTATATTTGGTTATTTTCTCGGCTTGCTTAGTATTTATATTATTATTGTTAGGAATTGATATGTCAATTAAAGTTGTTTTCCGAGATACTTTATCTACCAAAACTATAACTGGTCTATTGTGAGCAACAGTCCGATCGGTTAGTATCGTGCGGTCCCAGTACAGCTTGTAGTTGTTATTTTCTAAAACAGATTCTGATTTGTAATTATAGTATGGTAATCTTACCGACTGTGATAATTTAAGTTTCAGTGCTAGGTCCTAGTAGTATTTTTGCCACAGCATCGTGTCGTTCTTTGTATTCTGTTGCAGCGAACGCTTGACAACCTCCTGTGATATGCTGGATAGATTCAGATGTTTGGCAACCGTACCTGCATCTGTCGTTGTTAATAGTTGGAATTACTTGATCTTGGATTGCTAATATAAAACCTTCTGTTTCAGGAAACATATGACCAGAAATCGACCAGTAGTTCGACGCTGCACTGACATAACCTTGGTTGACGTCGTTTATATGTCTTCCATGAAGGGGCTTCTCTTTCCATTTCAGCAGTTTCTGATCTGTGGTCTGGTAGTGTAAATGGACATGTTGAAGTGTCAGCCGCAGTGGTGTTGAGTCATGAACTTGGCACATGACTGTGTAGATCAGAAAATTCTGCTAGTATCTGGAAATGACTACGCAAAATAGAAATTTGTTGATCTAATAGTTTGCTTAGATCTGTCAATCCTCTTCCTCCTTCATACCGTGGCAAAGTTGTACGTTCGACAGAGCTCTTTGGTTGGTGATTTTGAGCTTTTGTTAGTAAAGCTCGAACTTTTCATTGTAATTGTTCAATGTCAGTCTTGCACCATTTAACTATACCGAAAGAGTAACTGAGCACTGAACACGCATAGGTGTTAATATTATTATTGTTATAATAAAGACATTCTCAGAGTTATGCAGTTGCTTCACATAAACCAACTGGCAATTTATGAACACTGAGATAGAGTAAAAGCCATTACGACCTGTTATTGTAGACCGTTTGTGAAAACCTAAGTAATTATTCGATGCAATGACCACATTTTAGTAATATCATCTCTAAGGAGAATTACTAAACCAGCCCTCATGGTATATGTAGTTACACTGATAACTACTTCAAAAGAAATGCAGGTTTACATAAACACATGCACATCATCAAAAATATAATATTAATAGGAATATGTATGTTAACAACTCAATTAAAATTAGAACTGTACATATGTTATTACGTATATATTACATGTCATTTTTGTAATAAAAAAATCAATATTAAATATATAAATATATATATATATATATATATATATATATATATATATATATTGTTATATACTTCGTGGGTTCAATTTAAAAATTATAACAACTAATATTTACTTTCACTTTTCTAGAACTTTATTTACATTCAAACAGCTGATTCAAAAATACAATAATAATCCCATATAAGCTAGTCGTCGCGGTATCACTGCCTGGCGATCGTGGCGTTCTTCTTTTATATCACCAGCGTAGAATTCTCCAGTAGAAATCAACATCGTTCCTTCCGCTGCCGAGCCTTTTCGAGAATCGTATTTTTTTATCTTGAAGCGTTTGTTGTCGTGCTGAATGACACAGGGTCGGCTTTAGGTAAATTCCGTAACACTGCTCCCCCTTTAATTCTGATCGTCCCGATCAGAAACATCCCCTCCATGGTAGGGAGCGAGTCGATCTAAGTGAACCACCTTCAATTTAGCCTTGGGGTTTCGACGGATCCGGTAGACGACGTCATTCAGCCTCTTGACCACTTCGTATGGACCATCCCAGGCGGGCGTAAGCCTTGGGGATTTACCCTTGCTCCGTTGGGGGTTGTACAGCCAGACTTTGTCCCTCTCCTGGAACCCGACTGAATTGGCCTTGAGGTCGTATCGCGTCTTCATTCGGTCACTGGTGGCCAACATCTGCGTTCGGGCTAATTCGTGTATTGCCAGCATGTTATGTCGGAGCTGGTCGGCATAATCGTCGATGTCTTGGGGAGGTTCTTCAGGGGAGCCAAATGCCAAGTCGCATGGTAGTCGCAGCTCCTTTCCGAATAAGACCCTGGCTGGGGTCAGGCCTGTACTATTATGTACAGCAGAGCGATATGACAACAGAAATAGGGGAATATGCTCATCCCAATCACGCTGGTTATTGCTGACGACCTTGGATAGGTGTTGTTCCAAGGTCCTGTTGAATCTTTCCACCATTCCGTCTGACTGTGGGTGTAATGGTGTTGTTCTCGTTTTCCTGATCCCCAACATCGTGCAGACCTTCTGGAATACATTCGATTCGAAGTTACGCCCCTGGTCTGAATGTAATTCCATCGGGACGCCAAACCGGCTGAAAAGTTGTTCTACTAGCACCGTCGCTACCGTGGTTGCCTCTTGGTTGGGTATCGCATATGCCTCAGGCCATTTGCTGAAGTAATCCATTGCGACCAGAATGTATTTGTTCCCCCTCTCAGACTCGGGAAACGGACCGGCGACATTGATGGCGATTCTCTCAAATGGGACGCCCACATTGTACTGCTGCATTCTGCCCTTGGTCCGGGTCTTCGGGCCCTTACTGGCGGCACATGTGGCACATTTGCGGCACCAAGCTCTGACGTCTTCGAAGTAATTCACCCAGTAGTACCGCTGGCGAACTTTGTCTAGGGTTTTATTCATGCCCAGGTGGCCTCCGGTAATTCCATCATGTACTTCGGTCAGGATGGCTGGTACCTTTCTCTTCGGAACTACCAGTTGGGACTTGGTTTCTCGTCCATCAGCGCTTTCCCAAACTCGCTTGAGCATTCCATTGTCAACTCGTAGAGAGTCCCACTGAGCCCATAACGATTTCAGCACGCCGGAGTATCTAGCTACCTCGTCCCATCGTGGCCTGGGTGCCCCTCTCATTTTGAGTGACAAGATTGGTTCGATGTCTGGATCAGCCATTTGGTCCTGAATGCACTGTTCCGTTGTCCAGTCTTCATTGGCCTGCACTCGAATCTGCCTGATGGAGATACCCTCTCGCTGTTCCGTCTTCAGACAATGCTTGCATTCCGCTCTACAGGGTCTTCTGGATAGGGCATCGGCATTATTGTGCAACCGGCCGGCACGGTGTTCCACCTTGAAGTCGTATTGCTGTAATTTCTCCATCCATCTGGCCAGTTGTCCTTCCGGTGTCTTCATGTCCAGCAGCCATTTGAGTGCGGCATGATCTGTTCGGATTAAGAAATGGCGACCATACAGGTATTTATGGAAATGGTCCACAGCCCTTATTATTGCAAGAAGTTCTTTTCTGGTGACGCAATAATTTCTTTCTGGCTTCGAGAATCCACGGCTGTAGTACTCGATCACCCTCTCTTCACCATCTTGCACCTGGGATAGGACGGCCCCCAAACCTGTGTTGCTGGCGTCGGTGTCTAAGATGAACTTGCCGGACTGTGTAGGAAAGGCTAGGATTGGGCTGGAACATAGTGCTGCCTTCAGTTGCCTGAATGATGTTTCGCAATCCTGGTTCCAATGGAAGGTCTCTTTATCAGTGGTCTGCCGATGTAGAGGGGCGGCGATGGTGGCAAATCCCTCAACAAAACGCCGGTAGTATGAACATAGGCCCAAGAAGCTTCGGAGTTCATGTTTGTCTCTTGGAACTGGCCAATCGCGGATGGCTTCTATCTTGTCTTCGTTGGTTCGGATTCCTGACTCGGACACTACGTGGCCCAAAAACTCTACTTCTTTTTGAAACAAGGAACACTTCTTCGGATTGAGTCTCAGGTTGGCGTTATTAATTCTGGAGAATACTTCGCCCAGGTTCTTCAGATGGTCGTCGAATGTCTGGCCCATGACTAGAATGTCGTCGAGGTATACTAAGCACGTCCTCCATGTTAACCCGCTCAGTACATACTCCATTAGCCTCTCAAATGTAGCGGGTGCATTACATAACCCAAAGGGCATGACCGTGAACTGAAACAGCCCTTTACTGGTGGAGAACGCTGTCTTCTCTCTGTCGTTTGCGTGCAGACCAACCTGCCAATATCCACTTTTTAGGTCTAGTGTGGAGAACCAACGGGAGCCTGCTAGTGTGGTCAAAGTGTCATCGATTCGGGGTAGTGGATAGCTGTCTTTCTTCGTGACGTCATTGAGCTTTCTGTAATCCACGCAAAATCGGGTGGTTCCATACTTCTTTTTAACTAGCACGACGGGAGCAGACCATGGACTGATGGATGGCTCAATAACTCCATTTTGTAACATGGACTCGATGTTTTCCTCGACTGCCTGTTGTTGCCCCAATGGTAGTCGTCTAGGTGGTATTCTGATGGGCTGAGCCTTTCCGGTATCTATTCGATGCTGGATGATGTTGGTGCGACCGGTGGTTCCATTTTTACTGTTAAAAACTTGCCAGTGCTTTGTGATAAATTGCTTGGCTTTTTTCTGGTTCTCTGGTGTCAAGTGTGTTAAGTGGTCAGCAAACTGTTGTAGGAACTCTCTATCGGGCCCTGTCTCCTTCACCGACGTCTGGTACTCTTCTTCGCAATTGATGATGGTCTCTACTGGCTCGAAACAAGCTATCTCTTGACCATTGGTAATTCTGATGTCGTTGTTGGACAAATTCAGGACTCTGATTGGTATATCTCGTCCGGTTTTAACTATAGCCCGTCCAACCAAGTAGTCATGAGCTGAGTGTACGGGCTCCACCATTCCAACGCAGCTCCCAGGATTGCTGTCTAGCTGCCCATGAATAATCTGTTCCGTTCGACCGGGAATTCTAGCTGAAGACTTTGCCACAATTTTTATGGGCGTGAATGATGTGTTGACGGGCCGTGTCAATACAAATTCCTCATTCAGGAACCGAAGAACATCATATCTCGGGTCGAACATAAATCCATGCTGGCTAATTAGGTCCATTCCCAGTATAAAATCGTCCTCAATATTCGCTACCAGGACCCTATGCCGGATCATGTTGTCCCCTATCTGTAGCACGACATCTGCCTCACCCTGTATGGACATGGACTCGCCAGTGACTGTTCTGAGCTGGATGTTATTGGTAACTGGCCGAATTTCTGATGCTCTCAAAACCCTGGACTTAGCAATGGACACAGCGGCGCCAGTATCGATGGTGATGGTAACTGCTCGCCCGTTGATGGTGCCTCTGATGACTAGGCTGCCGCTATCTCGGCAAAATCCCCGGATGGATAACGTTTTGGGGGCTGGTGGAGGGACAGTCAGCATTCGCCCCCCTATGCTGACTGACTGACGGTCCCTGGACATGTGGCTGTTCTGTTGGTTACCCCTGGTCGGTGATCGTTCAGGTGGCCTCACTCGACAATTACGTTGGAAGTGCCCTGTCCGTCCGCAGCCGTAACATGCCCCTCTGGTGCCAGTTCTTTGTGACCGGTCTAATAATTTGTTCAGACCAGCCAGCAGCGCTTGAAATTGTGACTCTGACTCTTCCTGGTTGAAGGAAACTGCTCGGACCCTCGGCTTGGACATGTTCATGACGGCCTCTACTTCCAAAGCCCGAAGTAAAGCTTATCTTATCTTATCTATCTTATGGAAAGCTAGTTGTGCCCTACTTAGGGAAGCCATACGTGATGTCAGAAGAGATTTGGATGTTCTTAATACTAAACTCCTAGATATCCACCTACAGGTAAGCAATACACTCCACCCGATAATATGGGATAAATTCGATGAGTTTAGCGAATTTAGGGCCGAAACGAATTCAGAGTTAACAACAATGCAACAACAGGCAAAATTTAACAAATTGAAGCTCCAACAGAAGCCCAAAAACGAATTTGTCTCGGAAAATAACGGTCACAGTCTAACCTCACGGCAATTGGAAACGAATAAAGCCGTTTATAACTTATCTTCGGTCCAATTGAACACTTCCTCGATTGGCGTGTTGGCTAAGGGATTCAATTACGCTATTGCTCCCTCTCACATACCAACAGAGAGCATAATATGTGGCGTGGAAAAAGCAGTTTTAAAATTAGATGCGAAAACCGCTGAAATAATTAGACAATATGTGTCACATGTTCTATGAAAGTCTAAACCACCCAAAGGGAACCTATGTATAGAAGAAAATGAGGCCTTGAAACAACTGCGCCTCAACAAGGACATTGTCATTCTACCTGCTGACAAAGGAAATGCGACTGTAATTTTAGATACAGCGGATTATTCAAACAAAATTCAAATATTGCTACAAGATCCAGCATATAAACAAATTACTACTGACCCAACAACTTATCTAGAGAAAACAACCAAGGCCAGGATCCAAGCAAGTAGGATCGACAAAAATCTCCAACTGCAACTCATTCCGCGTGAGGAGTCATCGAGATGTCCAAAATTCTATTTCTGCCGAAACATCTTCATTTTACCATCGATCCCGACAGGGATCAGTTATCAACTACGCGGATGAATTCCCGGAAACCGCCTAAAACATATATATATATATATATATATATATATATATATATATATATTTGTTATCCTGTTGATTTGTTATTTCCGGTTGAGTTGTTATTGGACGGGTACGGGCCGGTACGGTGTTTAATAGGATTTTCCAACAATTCGATAAGTTCTGAATTTCATTGCGTGCGTTTAGACTGTGAGGTCTCTTCGCTATTTCAATTGCCTCTCTTACGAGTCTTGATTTCGGGTGTTCTATATTTGCCAGTAATCTGGTGTTCTCAAAGACATCGTGGTGGCGTGTTCCGCAATGGATGTTGTTTTTTCCTGCTTTCTTACAGCGTTCTGGTGTTCATCACGTCTAGCTTGAATTCTTCTATTAGTTTGCCCCACATAGGTTTTATGACAGTCTGCACATGGAATCTCGTACACTCCCTGTTGTTCTAAAGGGATCCTCGTCTTCGGAGTCCTCAACACCGTGCTTATTTTTCTGTCTGTATTGAAAATAGTATCGATATTGTGTCTCCGTAGAATTCTTGCAATACTGTCCGTGGTCCCCTTGACATACGGTAAATAAGCCTTGGTTATTGGTGTCTCATGCTCCTCGTCTGTTTGTCTCGGTTTTGACTTTAGGGCTCTTTGTATATTTCGGTCTGCAAACCCGTTTTGTCTCAGAGCTGTTTATAAACTGTCCATTTCCTGTTTGATGTTATCCTGGTCAGCTAGCCTTTGTGATCTGGTTACTAAAGTCTTGACGACGGCTTGTAGTTGGGCTGGGTGGTGATGAGAATTAGCATGAAGGTATCTGTTGGTGTGAGTTGCTTTCCTATATACTGTATGGCCAAGGGTTCCATCTTGCTTCCTATTTATGAGAACATCAAGGAATGGCAGTTGATTGTTGGCTTCAACCTCCATGGTAAATTTTATTTTGTGATGGATGCCATTAAGGTGATCTAAAAAAGTATTGAGATGTTCCCTCCCATGAGGCCAAATCACAAATGTATCATCCACATATCGCAACCACAAACTGGGTTTAAGAGTTGTTGTTCTTAGTGCCAACTCCTCAAAGTTCTCCATAAAAAGGTTCGCTATAACTGGTGAGAGTGGCGATCCCATTGGAGCTCCTTCCACTTGTTTGTATCGTTGGTTCTCGTAAACAAAATAGGTGTTCATCAGACAGTGCCTTGTTAAGTCTACAAGGTGTTGAGGTGGTTTGTATTTTTCTATTATGATATCCAAGGCTTCGTCGATAGGGATGTTGGTGAAAAGGGACACTACGTCAAAACTTACAAGAAGACACTCTGGTTGTAAGACCGTTTTTCTAAGAATTTCGATGAAATGTGTCGAATTTTTTACATATGAGTCTGCCCCCTCTGCAAACGGTTGAAGTTGTTGGGCTAGGTATTTGGCTAGGTGTTGTGTTGGGGATCCAACTGAGCTTACTATTGGCCTCAAAGGTGCACCTTCTTTATGCACTTTTGGCAACCCATAGAATTTTGGACATCTCGATGACTCCTCACGCGGAATGAGTTGCAGTTGGAGATTTTTGTCGATCCTACTTGCTTGGATCCTGGCCTTGGTTGTTTTCTCTAGATAAGTTGTTGGGTCAGTAGTAATTTGTTTATATGCTGGATCTTGTAGCAATATTTGAATTTTGTTTGAATAATCCGCTGTATCTAAAATTACAGTCGCATTTCCTTTGTCAGCAGGTAGAATGACAATGTCCTTGTTGAGGCGCAGTTGTTTCAAGACCTCATTTTCTTCTATACATAGGTTCCCTTTGGGTGGTTTAGACTTTCTTAGAACATGTGACACATATTGTCTAATTATTTCAGCGGTGTTCGCATCTAATTTTAAAACTGCTTTTTCCACGCCACATATTATGCTCTCTGTTGGTATGTGAGAGGGAGCAATAGCGTAATTGAATCCCTTAGCCAACACGCCAATCGAGGAAGTGTTATAACTTATCTTCGGTCCAATTGAACAACTTATCTATAGAAAACAACCAAGGCCAAAATCCAAGCAAGTAGGATCGACAAAAATCTCCAACTGCAACTCATTCCGCGTGAAAAGTCATCGAGATGTCCGAAATTCTATGGGTTGCCAAAAGTACATAAAGAAGGTGCACCTTTGAGGCCAATAGTAAGCTCAATTGGATCCCCAACACAACACCTAGCCAAATACCTAGCCCAACAACTTCAACCGTTTGCAGAGGGGGCAGAATCATATGTAAAAAATTCGACACATTTCATCGAAATTCTTAGAAAAACGGTCTTACAACCAGAGTGTCTTCTTATAAGTTTTGACGTAGTGTCCCTTTTCACCAACATCCCTATCGAGGAAGCCTTGGATATCATAATAGAAAAATACAAACCACCTCAACACCTTGTAGACTTAACAAGGCACTGTCTGATGAACACCTATTTTGTTTACGAGAACCAACGATACAAACAAGTGGAAGGAGCTCCAATGGGATCGCCACTCTCACCAGTTATAGCGAACCTTTTTATGGAGAACTTTGAGGAGTTGGCACTAAGAACAACAACTCTTAAACCCAGTTTGTGGTTGCGATATGTGGATGATACATTTGTGATTTGGCCTCATGGGAGGGAACACCTCAATACTTTTTTAGATCACCTTAATGGCATCCATCACAAAATAAAATTTACCATGGAGGTTGAAGCCAACAATCAACTGCCATTCCTTGATGTTCTCATAAATAGGAAGCAAGATGGAACCCTTGGCCATACAGTATATAGGAAAGCAACTCACACCAACAGATACCTTCATGCTAATTCTCATCACCACCCAGCCCAACTACAAGCCGTCGTCAAGACTTTAGTAACCAGATCACAAAGGCTAGCTAACCAGGATAAAATCAAACAGGAAATGGACAGTTTAAAAACAGCTCTGAGACAAAACGGATTTACAGACCGAAATATACAAAGAGCCCTAAAGTCAAAACCGAGACAAACAGACGAGGAGCATGAGACACCAATAACCAAGGCTTATTTACCGTATGTCAAGGGGACCACGGACAGTATTGCAAGAATTCTACGGAGACACAATATCGATACTATTTTCAATACAGACAGAAAAATAAGCACGGTGTTGAGGACTCCGAAGACGAGGATCCCTTTAAAACAACAGGGAGTGTACGAGATTCCATGTGCAGACTGTCATAAAACCTATGTGGGGCAAACTAATAGAAGAATTCAAGCTAGACGTGATGAACACCAGAACGCTGTAAGAAAGCAGGAAAAAACAACATCCATTGCGGAACACGCCACCACGATGTCACACCGAATAGACTTTGAGAACACCAGATTACTGGCAAATATAGAACACCCGAAATCAAGACTAGTAAGAGAGGCAATTGAAATAGCGAAGAGACCTCACAGTCTAAACGCACGCAATGAAATTCAGAACTTATCGAATTGTTGGAAAATCCTATTAAACACCGTACCGGCCCGGACCCGTCCAGTAACAACTCAACCGGAAATAACAAATCAGCAGGATGGAGCCGTGCCCACGGAGCGCCAAGGGCCAATCACACGCAGCCGTTCACGGTGTCAACCGATAGGCGCCGAGCCACGACTATATAAAGGCGCGCTCGCTTCAGAAAATCTTAGTATTCGAGTAACTAGAAGCGAAAGCAGAAGGCTACGAGAATTATGCGAACCGACCTGAAGAGGGCAGATGTGACTCTGCCGAAACGTCGTCATTTTAAAAACTTAAAAACATATATATATATATATATATATAGGTAAATTGCCAAAATCAACCATGTTTGTGACTTGATTTAGACTTACTGAGGCAATTCAAGCTGCAAGATAATCTGCTGAATATTAACCAAGATAATCTGCTGAATATCAACCAATTTAACTGAGTTTGATATTCCTAGATATCTGCTTATACCTAACCAACCTAACAATTGAACTTAACTTAAAGGCATCAAACTAAAAACATCACACTGATATGATGGTTACTATAAAAATATTGTAATGTTTTTATTAATTCTTCAGGTTCTTGGATTTATTTAAAAACACAGTCGAATTTACTATAATTTATTTCCACTACTTTTATTTATATTCACACAACTATTTATAATTTATCTTGAACACCTGTTGTTTCCTATATTGCGACTAATTACTGACTGAATCCTTCCGACAGCTCTCCGTATTTATATATTTCTTCTCGGAATTCTCTAGATGGTTTCTCGACCATTCGATGAGATTCTACGAATTTTCATAGCCCCAGCCGCCGACCTCGGGTCGCCAAGCCAACATTTCGAATCTGGGCTGCGAATATTGAGACAGCATACAAGGATGTCGATGCCACAGAATCGAAAGATAGTTTCCATCATACTTCTCACCACCCTCCAATTCAGTCCATCCAACCCATAGGCTATATTTGGGGATGCCAATTTCGTCAGGTTTATTTCCATCCTCAAAGTTTTCCAAAGATCGCTGTATGTTCGCTTGTCCTGTGAGAATGTTATCGTTACCAAATAGAAGACGCCTCTGGTACCCATTGGTTGTTTATCTTGAGATAAAGGACCTTGTCAAGCACTGTGTCTTGCTCCCTTAGCTTCTGGTACTGGCCATACCTCTTTGCAAACACCTTGGGTATTCCCCTGGACATCCGAAAATCTCGAATCAAGTAATGAGTCAGGGAATATTCTATGGACACTTCAAACAGGTCTAGGGGTTCTTATCTGGTCACGTCGTGTTACACTTTCTGCCCATCAGAGTATAGTGCCATATACTGTTCGAATGTCATCTCATCATCGAGTGGTTGGATGCTGCGGACTTGGACCTGATCAACTTCGCCGTCATAGCTTCCGGCATAAGGGGCTAACCTGTTGAAATGTACCACCGTCGGTTTTTCCTCGAGGTAGTTTCCTTATTCTGTAGACAACATCGTTGAACTTCTTTACAATTTGGTAAACCCCCTCCCAAGATCTTTGTAGCTTGGATAAATATCCTCGACAACGTTGCGGGTTATACAACCAAAAGTGTTTTATTAATCTTCAAGAGGTTAGAGACGTCCTGAAAAAGAGACCCGAAATTTCTACCTTGGTCTGATTCTCCGCTACATTTGAGAGGCTAATGGAGTTTGTACTGAGCGGGTTAACATGGAGGACGTGCTTAGTATACCTCGACGACATTCTAATCATGGGTCAGACATTCGACGACCATCTGAAGAACCTGGACGAAGTATTCTCCAGAATTAATAATGCCAACCTGAGACTCAACCTGAAGAAGTGTTCTAAGTTCCAAAAAGAAGTAAGAGTTTTTGGAGACGTCGTTTCCGAGTCAGGAATCCGCACCAACGAGGACAAGATAGAAGCTTCTTGGGCCTCTGTTCCTACCACAGGCGATTTGTTGAGGGATTTGCCACCATTGCCGCGCCTCTACATCGGCAGACCACTAAGAGACCTTCCGTTGGAATCAGGATTGCGAAACATCATTCAGGCGACTGAAAGCAGCACTATGTTCCAGCCCAATCCTAGCCTTTCCTACACAGTCCGGCAAGTTCATTTTAGACACCGATGCCAGCAACACAGGTTTGGGGACCGTCCTATCTCAGGTGCAAAATGGTGAAGAGAGGGTGATAGGGTACTACAGCCGTGGATTCTCAAAACCGGAACGAAATGATTGCGTCACCAGAAAAGAACTTCTTGCATTAATAAGGGCTGTAGACCATTTCCACAAATACCTCTATGGTCGTCATTTCTTAATCCGGACAGATCATGCCGCCCTCAAATGGCTGCTGGACATGAAGACACGGGAAGGACAACTGGCCAGGTGGATGGAGAAATTACAGCAATACGATTTCAAGGTGGAATACCGTGCCGGCCGTTTGCACAATAATGCGGATGCCCTATCCAGAAGACCCTGAAGAGCAGAATGCGGACATTGTCTGAAGACGGAACAGCGAGAGGGTATCTCCTTCAGACAGATCCGAGTGCAGGCCAATGAAGACTGGACAACGGAACAGTGCATCCAGGACCAAATGGCTGATCCAGACATCAAACCAATCTTGTCACTCAAAACGAGGGGCACCCAGGCCACGATGGGACGAGGTAGGTAGATACTCGGGCGTGCTGAAATCGTTATGGGCCCAATGGGACTCTCTAAGAGTAGAGAATGGAATGCTCAAGCGAGTTTGGGAAAGCACCGATGGCCGAGAAACCAAGACCCAACTGGTAGTTCCTAAGAAAAAGGTACCAGCCATCCTAACCGAAGTACATGATGGGATTACTGGGGGTCACCTGGGCATGAACAAAACCTTAGACAAAGTTCGCCAGCGATACTACTGGGTGAATTACTTTGAAGACGTCAGAGCTTGGTGCCAGAAATCTTACACCTGTGCAGCCAGTAAGGGCCCAAAGACCCGGACCAAGGGCAGAATGTAGCAGTGCAATGTGGCGTTCCATTTGAGAGAATTGCCATCGACGTCGCCGGTCCGTTTCCCGACTTTGAGAGGGGGAACGAATACATTCTGGTTGCAATGGATTACTTCAGCAAATGGCCTGAGGCATATGCGATACCCAACCAAGAGGCAACCACGGTAGCAACGGTGCTAGTAGAACTATTCAGCAGGTTTGGCGACCCGATGGAACTACATTCAGACCAGAGGCGTAACTTCGAATCGAATGTATTCCAGAAGGTCTGCATGATATTGGGGATCAGGAAAACGAGAACAACACTATTGCACTTACAGTCAGATGGAATGGTGGAAATATTCAACAGGACCTTGGAACAACACCTATCCAAGGTCATCAACAACAACCAGCGTGATTGGGATGAGCATATTCCCCTATTCCTGTTGGCATATCGCTCTGCTCTGCTCCACAGACTTTATAACACTATTGTATCAATTTTTTTCCTACAACCATATTTTACTATGAAGAAAAAATATTTTTTACTATTGCAGGCTATCTTTTTACAATTTTATAATAATATATAAGAAACTTACCCTTTTTTGCCTTTATTATAGGTACTTAATTCCTCCTCCAAGTTTTCCTCCTTTTTAAAACTGTCCCAATCTAATTTAGTTTTTTCTAAAGTACTTATTTTGGGTTTCTTTGTAAGCTGACTTAAAACATTACCAATACCACTTAAACCAGCAGCTCTTTTAACATTTTTAGCTTTTGTAGAATCATTGGAACTACTACTTAAAAGTCTTGCTTCTGCAGAATTTGCTGCCACCTCCCTCTCTACTTGAACTTCCTCACCAGCAAACTCAAATATCTGTTTGATTTTAACCTTTTCTGGTGGTTTTTGTATTGACGAATTTACATCAGATTGTTGTCCTTTTTTAATACTGACACCATTATTAATTGGTTTGTTGGTAATCAAAGTTGCATGTACTTTAGAACTACTTTTAGAGACAAAACCAGTATCTTTCATAAAATCAGCCCACAAGTCATCCTCCTGCTTTTTCTTTTCTTCATTTGTTACTTGTATTTGGTTATTTTCTTTAGTATCAGCTAGAAAAGTAACTTATGTATTATACTGCTATTCTAGTACATATTTATTTATTATAAACCCTTATGTAAGTACTAACCATCTTCATTCAATTTACTTTTAGAAATCCCTTTTCCTTTATGTTTTCCTTTTTTTCTCTTCTTAGATAAATTGTTTAATTCTTCGCTGTCGGATAGGGGTTCCTCAGGTTCACCATCAGAGTCTACTTCTGAATTTTCGTCTTCTTTAATTCCAGGATCATAGTCCTCATCACTACTATCACTTTCATCTGGTAAATCACCATGTATGTTCATATTTGCCGATGATATAATAAAACCTACAATGAAACACTAAATTAATAATTACAGACAAACAAACCACATTTCTATAAATTTTTTACAAAGTAAAGCAACTCACCGTTTTAAACTTTATATACCTTCAAAAATACCATAAAAAACACTGTATTTTCTAGATTCTCATTCCTTTCTTCCACTTCCTCCTTCCTCCTTGATTTTTGACTTTAGTAACACATTACAGGAAATAAGTAAATTTTGTATGATCTGTGATCTGTGCAGTAACAGGCTGTTTTCCAATTCTTAGAGCATTTACTTTCTGGAGATTACGCTGTTTTCCAATTACCGCACAATTGAGCACAGTGCGGCACAGTGCTAGCACTGAGTGTTCCAATAGGCCTTTTCATTTTCAGTGCGCATGCGTTCGCATCAGCCATTTTTTTCGTCCTGTTATTTGTAAACAAACGTGTTAAAGTGCCCACGTACTAAAACTTAAAATTAATAAATACTATTATAAATGTGTTTATGATTTAAAAAAGTAATAAAAGTAAAGTAGTAAGTGTCAGGATTCAATACAGCAATTTTGCTGTAAACTATAATTATGTTGTCTGTACGAAAAGGTACAACAAAGCGGTGTTGTTATGGAGTATGCAAAAGTGATACACGGTATAAATCTTTTAAAACAAATACCTATTATTTTATAAACTTTCCAAAGCCTTGCCTGGAATATCGCAAGAAAGTAATTAAGTCATCCAAAAAAATACATATTAAAACATGTCAAAAATGTTCTAAATGTGATTCGTGGGTGAAAAAATGTGGCCGAAGTGACAGAGGATTTAAATCTATTGATGATGTTACTAAGGACACTTATATTTGTTCATTGCATTTTTCTGGAGAAAGTGGTCCAAGTGAACAAAATCCTGATCCTTTATCAACATTTGGATCGACAGGTATATTATTTCTTATACCAATTTTTACCCTGAAAATAATATTTAATATTTTATATTCAACATACTTATTTTTTATTGAATACATCTTCGATTTAATTAATTATAAGATATAACTAATGACAATTATTGAATTTAGCTTGCATATATGAACATTATTTTAGTCTTAGAATTTTAAACTCCTTTTTAAATGTCATGTTGATTTTATAAATATTTTATTATGACAGTAGTTATATTTGTTAATTTTTATATTAATTAAGGTGCTTTTACATGCAAATTCGAATGAAATCATGATTTTTATTTATTTTTTCTGATTTTTTACAAGAGTAAATACAAGTATTGATACCTAATCTCTCAACCAGCACACTTTTTTTTCCTTGCTGTGAACGTCCGTGACATTTTAACCATCTTTTTAATTGCTCACAGCTATGTGCTTCCACAGAGTTATAAATAAGTGAAGCACCATCAATTAATTCTTCAAGTAATTTATTATTTGGCAGAGATATTATTGCATTCCCAGCCATTGTTAACTAAAACAGTACGAAACTTTTAAATTACGGCTATTTCAAAATGGCTGCAGCGCTTGCGCAATCACCTGATGAAAAGGCCTATTACAGCACTGGCCACAGATCAGGCACTGGCTCGCACAAATGACCACAAGAAATAACTGTGCCTTTGGGATGTTTTATGTAGGTTTACTAAGTAAACATAAAACTTTATCATAAAACATGAAGTATGTTCCAATTAACGACCGAAAATTACGGTACAGGGCGACACAAAAACACTTTGTGCTCTAGTAATTGGAAAAAACCATTATTGAATTATTCTGTAAATAATTTACTTACACATAAACGTCAATTGATAACTTATGAGTAATATACTTTTAACCTTATGGTGATCAGTGTACTCTACCGGTTGGTTTTGAAAAAAACATGTTCCAATTAATGTACTAAAATTTCCGCACTGTGCAGCACAAAATCACTTTGTGCTCTAGTAATTGGAAAACAGCCATTGCCTGCAGTGCACAAATGTCGTGGTACGACTAAAGAGAGAGAGTTCAACAGAGAGGGCAAGAGGCTATTTCACTCGGTTGGGAGCTGCTTCCAATGAAATACGTCCAGCATGTTGTTCATTGGCTGCTTCCACCCACTAAGTGAAATAGCCTCTTACTGTCTCTATTGCTCTCTCCTTCTAGCGTTGCCACGATTCTATGCTTGACAGGCTATATCTAGATGGTAAATGATCTAAGTTCCTATTAGCGCACAATTGAGCACAGTGCGGCACAGTGCTAAGCACTGAGTGTTCCAATTACAGCACTGGCTCGCACAAATAAGCACAAGAAATAACTGTGCCTTTGGGATGTTTTATGTAGGTTTACTAAGTAAACATAAAACTTTATCATAAAACATGAAGTATGTTCCAATTAACGCCCGAAAATTACGGTACAGGGCGACACAAAAACACTTTGTGCTCTAGTAATTGGAAAAAAAACCATTATTGAATTATTCTGTAAATAATTTACTTACACATAAACGTCAATTGATAACTTATGAGTAATACACTTTTAACCTTATGGTGATCAGTGTACTCTACCAGTTGGTTTTAAAAAAAACATGTTCCAATTAACGTCCTAAAATTGCCGCACTTTGCGGCACAAAATCACTTTATGCTCTGGTACAGCCACACTCTTAGAGCATTTACTTTACTGTTAAATGATCTAAGGCCACACTAAATATATATCCATACTTCGTGCCCAGAATGATGATACACCTTCGAGAAACACATCTACCCCTTACTTAGAGCATTTAGTTTCTAGAGTTAACCTGCAGTGCACAAATGTCGAGGTAAGACTAAGGAGAGAGAGGGCAATAGAGAGGGCAAGAGGCTATTTCAGTCGGTTGGGAGCTGCTTCCAATGAAATACGTTCAGCATGTCCTTAGACTAGGTAAAAGAGGGGACTCATAATCACCCACTTTGTGAATGTAATATGTAATACAGCTGTGCCGATTTTACCACAGATTTTACTGGCAAATGGTGGCAAACATTGAATGTGCCAACTTCGATATTTTTGTGTTTATTTCTGTATTTATGAATGAAAAGTGGTTGTTTTAATTCAGAAAAAGACATGGTGAATTGTTGTGCTTTTGGTTGTAGTAATCGCAGCGAGAAAATGCAAGAGGATATAACTTTTCATAGGTAAGTTTTAATATGCATATTATGTTGACATTCCTTATTTGTACAATTTCAATATATAAGATAATTGTTAGATAGTGTTAAAGCCCATAGATACGATCTACAGATCAAACTCTACATGTAGTGTGTTTTTTAAATCAATACTTAATAATTTTCATTCATGATTTCAAGGAAATAGCGGAAAACATTTGCATACGATGTCTGAAAGTGCATAGACGGCGTTTGTTTTTGTTACGTTGCTGAAACTTAACCAACTATTACATGACTTGTAGCCTATTTTGGATTACGATTTTATATAAATATGATATTGTGTAACAAAAAATAAGGCAAATAAATAAGAACAGATTTATACTGCTAATATTTATATAAATATCTGAAGCAACAATGCTTGTAAATTTTGTTCATCTAGCTTTAAATCATATTGATCGAAGACTTAAAACACACATTTTTCCAGAATCCCAAATATTTTGGTTGGAACATGATTATGGCATATTTATTACTTAATTTTAAAAATTATTAATAAAATTACAATAATTCAAGAGAGTAAAATGTATAATCCAATTTTATTTTCTTTGTCGTTTTTGTGTAGCGTACTCAGACACGAGTGTAATGTTTAATATTGTCTCCAACAGAAAAGAATTTCGTTTTTATCTTAACGGTTATTTCAAGTAACTTAGATTTGCTGTATTTACTGCAATCTTTGTATTAAATTGCACTTCAAGAAATGTGTCAAATTAGATCTTGCCCCTTTAAATACTATCATTTACAGAGTTTGAACTGATTTTTATTTCTTTTGTTTTATTTATTATTTTAGATTTCCTGTAGCCCCAAACATGCGGATAGAAAACTGGACACCATCTAGGAAAGACCGGATATGTTCAGCACATTTTGAAAAAAAAAATTTCTATCAAACGAAATCCACCACCCGTTTGTTATCAGAAGCTGTGCCAACTATATTTGCACATTTTCCTTTGAATTTGCAGCCAAAAACTGGCCAAAAAGAGAACTTTCTGAAATCACTAATAACACAAAAATCTCGTGGTGGTTTGATATATCCCTCAGATGATGTAACTGCCAATTGCAAAAAATGCGAAGAATATTTGAGAGTGGAATTACATCCAGAACGTGCAAAACACAAAAATATTATTTTATTGTTAACCAATAAGATTGTTGGTTATTTTATGCACACGAAAATTTTTTCAACTCTAAATTCTCACGTGCTAAATAATGAATGCAATGATGTTTTTTTAATAGAATCTATTTGTGAAAATTATTTGAACATAAGGGTTCACTTCATAACTAAAAGAGAATTTGAAAAATCTAATCCAATCCGAAATTTGTGTACAAAATTGATTTTATTTAAAGGACAATAATATTTGATTATTATATTTCGTAGAACATATTTTGTATCATTATTATTATTTTATTATTGCTTATTAAATTTCAACACGTTGTATTCTATCGCTTTTTATTTTTTCTGCCTATTTCCAAGCGGAGCTTCTTAAATCTTCTGCGTTACGCCACTGGTAGTGAACGAATGGTGGCAGATTAGCACACGAGCCATACGAATATTACAAGTCCCCTCTTTTACCTAGTCTAAGAGCCTGTCAATCATAAAATAGTGGCAACGCTAGAAAGAGAGCACAATAGAGACAGTAAGAGGCTATTTCACTTAGAGGGTGGAAGCAGCCAATGAACAACATCCTGAACGTATTTCATTGGAAGCAGCTCCCAACCGAGTGAAATAGCCTCTTGCCCTCTCTCTCCTTAGTCTTACCCAGTGACGACATTTATGCACTGCAGGCTATCTCTAGAAAGTAAATGCTCTAAGAATGCTTCCACCCCTCTCTTTCTAGCGTTATCACGATTTTCTACTTGACAGGCAATCCCTGTTTTCCAATTAGCGCACAATTGAGCACAGTGCGGCACAGTGCTAGCACTGAGTGTTCCAATTACAGCACTAGCTCGCACAAATGAGCACAAGGAATAACTTCTTTGGGATGTTTTATGTAGGTTTACCAAGTAAACATAAAACTTTATCATAAAACATGAAGTATGTTCCAATTAACGCCCGAAAATTACGGTACAGGGCGACAGAAAAACACTTTGGGCTCTAGTAATTGGAAAACAACCATTATTGAATTATTCTGTAAATAATTTACGTACACATAAACGTCAATTGATAACTTATGAGTAATACACTTTTAACCTTATGGTGATCAGTGTACTCTACCGGTTGGTTTTAAAACAACCATGTTCCAATTAACGTCCTAAAAATTGCCGCACTGTGCGGCACAAAATCACTTGTGCTCTGCTAACTGGAAAACAGCCTAACCCTGTTTTCCAATTAGCGCACAATTGAGCAGAGTGCGGCACAGTGCTAGCACTGAGTGTTCCAATTACAGCACTAGCTCGCACAAATGAGCACAAGAAATAAATGTGCCTTTGGGATGTTTTATGTAGGTTACTAAGTAAACATAAAACTTTATCATAAAACATGAAGTATGTTCCAATTAACGACTGAAAATTACGGTACAGGGCGTCACAAAAAAACTTTGGGCTCTTATAATTGGAATTGAATTATTCTGTAAATAATTTACGTACACATAAACGTCAATTGATAACCTATGAGTAATACAGTTTTAACCTTATGGTGATCAGTGTACTCTACCGGTTGGTTTTGAAACAACCACGTTCCAATTAACGTCCTAAAAATTGCCGCACTGTGCGGCACAAAATCACTTGTGCTCTGCTAACTGGAAAACAGCCAGCACTAGCTCGCAGAAATGAGCACAAGAAATAACTGTGCCTTTGGGATGTTTTATGTAGGTTTACCAAGTAAACATAAAACTTTATCATAAAACATGAAGTATGTTCCAAATAACGCTCGAAAATTACCGTACAGGGCGACACAAAAACACTTTGAGTTCTAATAATTGGAAAACAGCCATTACTGAATTATTCTGTAAATAATTTACGTACACATAAACGTCAATTGATAACCTATGAGTAATACACTTTTAACCTTATGGTGATCAATGTACTCTACCGGTTGGTTTTAAAACAACCATGTTCCAATTAACGTCCTAAAACCATTTACAAAGAGAAGTTCACATAACAGATTTTCTACGTTTTATTTACGATTTTTACTAATAATTACATCATTCTCACTTTTTCAGCTGCTTCACTTCTAAATGTAGGATTTGTGTATTTCAATCCGTTGACAATTAACTTCATAACATAACCTGTGGTCACACTTGCGCCATTCTGGTCATTTCTTGAACTGCTTATTTGAAACCGTCCGCTGGACACTTTTTCAGTTTTATTCCCATATAAGTTTGTCCTCCTTTCACTCTACACTCCATATTCCACCCACTAAGTGAAATACCCTCTTACTCTCTCTATTGCCCTCTCCTTCTAGCATTGCCACGATTTTATGCTTGACAGGCTGTATCTAGATGGTGAATGATCTAAGTCTGTTTAAGGATGAGTATCATCACGTGCCAGTTAGATAAGAAAATATATTTATCTGCTAAATTGTCGTTTGAACTGTCGTATGTTAATCAAGGTAGACTTATATACGACTATAACAATGTAACCAGATAGTACTACAACCATAAACCAACATTGCATTGGTGTTTTTTGAATATTCTATCACATAAATACACTTTTATATTTGATTACTAAAGAACGTATAACGGGCAAAACTATTTTTTAACCTACCATGTCGTAGTGAACCCATCGCTTAACAGGTCGAGTACTTTAAATAAACCACATTTTATTTTTATAACAGTGGATGTTTTGTGGTATTGCTGATGTTTTATGACATATCAAATGTCAAATATAAGCTGTAGGAAAATAACATAACCACAGATCAAACACAAGAACATAACCATAGACAAAAAGAAACATAACTTGCGACACTCACGTGTAAGTTTAAATTTTAAATTTTAATTTTACGTGATTGGACTGTGGTGATTGGATTCCTGAATATGGATGAAGATAGTGTTGAGATGCCAAATACCCAAAGTACAAATGACGATAATGAGGCACAACCAGATTTGAAAGAAAATATGGAAGAGAAAGACCTTACATGGAAAGATTTAGGTCTTACAGAAGTTCTTTGTAAAGCTTGTGAACAGTTAAACTGGAAAACGCCTTCCAAAATACAAAAGGAAGCAATTCCAGTTGCTTTAAAAGGAAAAGATGTTATTGGATTAGCAGAAACAGGTTCAGGTAAAACAGCCGCTTTTGCTTTACCAATTCTTCAGTCACTTTTGGAAAATCCACAACGATATTTTGCTCTTATACTGACGCCCACAAGGGAACTAGCATTTCAAATTTCAGAACAATTTGAAGCTTTGGGTTCAAATATTGGTGTTAAATGTGCAGTAATAGTGGGAGGTATGGATATGATGTCTCAAGCTCTAGTACTTGCAAAGAAACCACATATTCTCATTGCTACACCAGGTCGATTACTAGATCATTTAACCAATACAAAGGGATTTAGTTTAAGAGCTTTAAAATATTTGGTAATGGATGAAGCAGACAGAATACTTAATATGGATTTTGAAGTTGAAGTAGATAAAATTCTAAAAGTAATTCCTCGTGAAAGAAGAACTTTTTTGTTCTCAGCCACTATGACAAAGAAAGTGAAAAAGCTGCAGAGAGCTTGTTTACAAGATCCAGTTAAAGTTGAAGTTTCTAATAAATACCAAACAGTTGAAAAATTACAACAGTATTACATTTTTATCCCAGTTAAATTTAAGGATGTATACCTGATGTACATTTTAAATGAACTAGCTGGTAATAGTTTTATGATCTTTTGTTCAACATGCAACAACACAATAAGGACAGCATTGATGTTGAGAAATTTGGGGCTTACTGCTGTTCCACTTCATGGACAGATGTCTCAAAATAAAAGATTAGCTGCACTCACAAAATTCAAGGCAAAAAATAGATCTATTTTGATCTCCACTGATGTTGCCAGTAGAGGTCTAGATATTCCTCATGTAGATATAGTCATCAACTTTGATATTCCAACTCACAGTAAAGATTATATCCACAGAGTTGGAAGAACAGCCAGAGCTGGAAGATCTGGTCAAGCAATTACATTTGTGACTCAATATGATGTAGAACTGTATCAGAGGATAGAGCAGTTAATTGGGAAACAATTGCCATTGTATAAAACTGAAGAAGATGAAGTTATGGTTCTTCAAGAAAGAGTTGCAGAAGCACAGCGAATAGCTAGAATGGAAATGAAAGACATAATAGATAAAAATGGTAAAAGAAAGAAGAAAACAGATGATGATGATGACACTGAAAGTGCTGTTGGGTTTAGAAAAAGGCTTAAGGGCAAATCAGGAGGCAAAAAAAATAAAAGATAATGTTAAGTTTTTGTAATATATACTTATATAAAATTGATGTTTTATTTATATTTAATATTGCAGAATTTTTGGAGATTACAATTACATTGTCTTCTAAATGTTATTTGTGCCATATTGATTATTTTTTATGTGTTCTTCACCACCAATTGAAACAAAAATCTGTATATTCAAGGAAAAACTTAACATTTCCAGGTCTATTCTGACCTCGTTTTCGATGGCTTTGACCATGTATTGAAAATATAAAATGCAAAATGAAAGTTTGATATATATGTCAACTTAAATGTCATATTTCAAACTTTCATTGTGCAGTTTACATTTTCAATACATGTTTAAAGCCATTGAAAACCAGGTCAGAATAGACATGGAAATGTTTGGTTTTTCCTTGAATATACAGATTTTGTTTTAATTGTGGTGTTATTTCCCAAGAACACATAAAAATAAACAATTGCATTAGAAATATGTAAGACAATTTCAAGTTCATCTACCTGTGAAAGCATTCAGAAAAATAGTGGAATTTGCCTGCAGATGCTACTTCATATTTTTGAAAAGTTTCTTGAGAATTTTTTGCTATATATGTTCATCAATCATTAGCAAGAATTGCTCCAACGAAATTTTAACAGAATGCAGTAATTTAAGTTTACTCATAGTCAAAAACTGCAGTTATTTTTTTACATATTACTTTCACTACTTAATAATTAATATTACAAAATGGGTAAATTAAATTTGTGACAAATTTGTATCATGTAATACAAAATGCAACTGATTTTGTATACACAATATACATATTTCTTCCAAATTTATGTAGATAGTTTTTGGTGTTTGCTAAAAAGTTAATGGAGGCAGTAATTGTGACATACTTGGTTTTTCCTTTGTGGCATACATCTGTAATGAATCAAGATATTTTATCCCATGATTTTATCTTCCATATCTATTAATTCTCATAGATTTTCTCTGTTATTGTCCTTGGAACTTCTGTGACACTGATTCAGTATTAAATTTTGTACTAGTATTCCTTTAGTTTTTTCATTGTAGAATATTTTGATCCACCCAATGATGCCTTTATTCAAAATATTAACATCTAATATATGTTTTATGTGGTTCTGTTTGCTTGTTGCAACTTTGACTGTTTTTTGAACGATAATTGTGCCATTGATTGCTATTTTGCATTTTTGATTTTCTTGGGAATAACACCACTTCTCAATACCAATAAATAACACAATGAACTAAGCAGTTTGCAGTGATAATTATAGAAAAGAACAATTTTGTTAAATTTATACTTTTTTTATATTGTACAGCAAAACAAGAGGAAAAAAATATATACAAAATTTGGAATTCTGGTGAGAATTTTTGGAAAATTTTGTGACAATACTCTCCTTTTATTCACCCCTTTATTCTGTGAGTTCCTAAAAAGCTTAGATTTGGAAAGTATGTTTTTACATGTACTTAGTCACTTTGGGATATTTTTTCAAGTGACAAACACAGACATCTGTATATTAAAAAATAAATAAATCAGAAAGTGTTTATTTACTACTAGTATACCTTAAAAATGGTTTAAAATAATAATTTGGTCAAGTGCGAGTTGGACTCGCATACTAAGGGTTCCGTACCACCTTCAAGATTCTAATATTCCAGTTTCAGACAAGCAAGCAGGGAATGAGTGCATTTCCTTATATTTACCCTAATATCGTTTAAAGGACGCGTTTTAAATTTATAAAAAATATACACTTTGATTTTTATAAGAATATATATGTATGTAGTTTTCTAATTTGGCCCCCAAAAATTAACATTAAAGTTTTATTTTACTAATAAACTTTCAGGGAAGCCTTCTATATTCTACTGTCTGAATTTTGAGGCTCTGTAGATTGGAAGATAAGGGCAAAATAGGTCAAGTTTTAAATTATAAATTATTAAATCTGTTATTCAAATTATTTAAAAATACAAATAAAATATATTTTTCAAAATTTAAATAGGTAGTGTAGTTTCTAAAGTGGGAATTAAGTCGATGTTTAATATTTTTGTTAATATATTTTAAACAAATGATTTAAAAATATGATATATTTGTAATTCACATAATGAGCCTTTTATCTGATATATTACATTATGCGTTTGAAAATTGAATTTTTATTTTCCATTAATTGTATAATTATAAATTTCAAGTGAGCCTAATTATTTTCAAAATTTTAGGTAGTATGATTTCGGAAATAAAGCGAGAAATGATATTTTTTTATATCTTTATGTTAATATCTTGTAAACAATTAATTTTAAAAATATGAAGTATTCCTCATAATGAGTCCTTTCATTTGATGTATTGCATGATGCGTTAAAAAAATATTTTTTTATTTTCCGTTTAATTCTATAATTTGGCCTCCAATATTAATATTATGATTTCTTCATATTTTTCCTGTAAACAAAAAAATAGGTATTATAGTTTGGGAATAAGGGGGGAATGGGTAATTTTTTTAAAATATTATTTTAATATATTTTAAAATATTCATTGTAAAAAATATATTTGTATTCGTCATAATGAGATCTGTGATTTGACATATTACATGATCCGTTAGAAACAATTATAATTTTTTATTTTCCCTTTAATTCTATAATTTGCCCCCCAAAATGAATATTAGGGGTTTCTCCTTATTTTTCCAGTTAAGTTCAGGAAAGGGGTTATATTTCTATTTTTTTATTCAAAATTTTACAGCTTATGGAGATAAGGGGGGGAGGAATGGGTAAATTTTTTTATATTTTTGTTAATATCTTAATTAATTTATTTTAAAATTATGAAAAAAATATACTTGTTTTCGTCATAATGAGACCTCTTATTTGATATATAATGGGTTTGAAACAATTTTAAATTTATAGTTTCCATTTAATTCTGTAATTTGCCCCCCAAAATTAAAAGTAGAGATTTCTCCTTATTTTTCCAGTAAACTTCAGGTCTAATTTTTTTCAAAACTTTACGTTTTATAGTTTCGGAGATAAGGAGGGGGGGGGAATGGGTAAATTTTGGTATATTTTCATTAATATCTTTTTAACAATTTTTTTTTAATATGAAAAAAATATATTAGTGTTCCGCAGAATGGGACCTTTCATTTGATGTATTACACGATGCTGAAAAAAAAATTATTTATAAATTTTCATTTAATTCTATAATTTGCCCCCCAAAATTAATATTAATGGTTTCTCCTTATTTTTCCTGTAAAGTTCGGGCAACGTTCTATATTTTCTAATTTTTTCAAAATTTCAGGCTCAGTAGTTTCGGAGATCGGGGGGCGGACGGTCGATTTTTTTTAGTTCCCCCCCCACAAGTACCCCTGAAATCAAAATTTCTTTTTTTACGATATATAGTCCCGATCGGGTCACCAAACTATACATTGATACCAAATTTCAACCTCTTCCGTCCAGTAGTTTAGGAGAAAATTACTGTTATGTGACAGGGGCAGAAATTCGGAGTGACATTATAAGGGTATCCGTATATTGTATATAGGGAACCCTAAAAATGGGGTTTTAGGTAAATCTACCATAAATTATTCTTCAAGTCTTCTTCAGTAATTATTAGTTTTGGTCAATAATCAAAGTCAGATTAGCAATAGAATTAAAATTACAAGTGGATTAAAACTAGATTTAGCATGTTCCCAACCTTATTAAAAATGTAGGTAAGTACAAGAAACCCTGAGTGATTGATATAAAAAATGTTCAGTAATGAGGATAAACATTGAGGAAACAAATTTTTACACATTGATTTTTGCCTCTGACCTAATAATAATTGCTAATTGGAAAATGACATCACTTACATAATGAGAAAATTAATACAAATATGAGTAAAACTGAATATCTTTGCATAGCAACATATGACATAGACTTAAGATCCAAGACCAAACAATAAAAATTAAGCATTGAATATATAAATATTTAGGGAATTTCATAATTGAGTAACTACATAGTTACTCAATATTCTCATTACACACGACATTGGGAAATACAGAATGACAAGAGAAGACAGTCACTTAACAATTAAGTAAATAGTTTATTTTGGTCAGTGAAACGCAGATTTGAAACAAAGAAAGTACTTTATAATAGTGTAGTAGGGCAAACAACAATATATAGTTTCTTTTTGTATAATCTGTTCATAAGGCTAGGCGCAAATTGAGACAAGTATGGCTCGTGTGACATGACACAGTATAGCGCGCTCTTTCAGACACAGTTTCTCGTGCCGCTAATTATATGAAGACAAAACGGAAACATCAAATTTTTTGCGTTCGTGAATCGAACATTTCCAAGAAGGAATTGGTTACGAACTGCGTCTCAATATACGGATCACCACGAGTCGTGTGTGACACGTGCGCGTCAGGCCACTCGTGCCACGTCACCTCACACGCCCTATAGCGTCTCAATTTGCGCCTTGCCTAAAGGACAGAAACGTGAAAATTAAAACAATGAAAAAAAAAACAAAAACAAGTGTCGAAATGGACTTTTTTAGATCGTGTCGAATCTCAAGACTGGAACTTGTAGTCGATGAAGTAATTAAACAACAAACACAATGGTAAACGAACAGAGCTACAACTGATATGGTACGAACGTAATGCGATCGGACCAAAACCACCCACCAAACAAGAGCGTCGCGAGAAATTGAAGTTTTTGGATTGGGGAGGAGGTCGGTAGGTTTTGGCACCTGCCACCAAATAGAAGGAAAAGGGGAAGACTAGCACATACATGGATGTTTGCCAAAAGTTCTTTCCAACTCCACGTATAAGCGATACTCAACCCGTAACTGGCTTGTGCGTTGACAAGTTAGCATTTACAACGACGGTTGTGTATTTGTTATTCATCGGGTTGAAACACCTTTTAAGACAATTCGTACAGTTTTTTAAATTGTAACATTTTGTTCATTAATAACAAAATAATGGTAATCTGGTCACAAATAATATGAATTTTGTTTAAACCAACATAAACTGTTTTTACCTGTGATATCCATGCAGTCTGTGACACATTTTTTTATATATTTTTTGGGGCACCCACGTATGCCGTCTTCCCTACACATTATGAAATATTTAAAGAAATATTAATTAAACATTCCTATTTCTGCGACAAAATATTTGAAGACGCGAAGTATAAAGACCGACATCTAGAATGTCACGATGAAATTTTCAGGTTAACTTCACCTGTCCGAGATAGTGAATACTCTCTTCGAGGTGTCATTCTTTTGTACATTTCGCGTCTTCAAATTTAACGATATGTATGCAACTGAAACAATATATATATATTATATATTGTCTTGCGTACTCGAAGACAGTACAAAATATTTATTATAAAATATTACAGAAATATTTCATAAGATTTTTTGTCGCAAACATACGATTATTTTATAAATACTTCATACAATACATCTCAATATTTATATGGCATTTTTTTAATATCATGACATGTTACAAAAATATCCATGAAATATTACAGCAATATTACAAATGGGATTTTGCGGTGGTCATACGAATAGTTTAGAAATATTTCAAATCAAATACGAACATTTTAGAAAGATTTCATGCTGTATGCAGTGTGGGAGTTTCCTCAGCATCTTAAAACCACCCTCTAATGTTACTTATATTACTTGAAACCTGCCTATACAATGCAATGCCCATATAAAATATACGAATTGGCAAAATAAAACGATAATATATTTTAGTTTAGATTCTTTATTGCTTGAAAAACAATATATTTTTAATTTCTGAGTTTGAAGTAAATACATAGGAATTATTGACTTAGGCTGTATCAACTTCTCTTAAAAATCTAATATTTGTACAGTGCTTTAAATATATACAAAATTCTAACTATACTAACAAGTGTTTTTATACATAAGTTACAATATACATCGATAAAATTGATTTACAAATCACAAATAAAATATTATGTACCATATACCTCTTCCTGCTAACTAGGGGTATACTATGTTCCAAGTTGGGAGTAACCTTGAGTACACTATTCACATAATTAGGAAGCTTATCACAATTACAAATATATTAATCCACATTTGTGTGTTTTAATATTATGTTCACTAGATTAATGTGTTATAATTGTACATACATGAGTGACATGCGGTATGTGATATTAAATAAAAGAAATAAATTAATAAAATGACAGCAATAAATAATTTAAAAGCTGTAATACTCATTTTAAGCAATTACAAAAATCTATAAATAGGTTATTTTTACGAATTTTGGGAAATAAAAAAAGATCCCACAAATAACATCCAGAAAAAAAGCTATAGGTGTTAATAAATAAACAAAATGTCTCTACATAGGATCCTGGAACTCATCCAAAACAATAAGTATTTCATGTTTTTGCACATAGATAATTAAGTATAGGACCCAAAGGAATGAATTTACGTTCATTAAAAACGAAAGGTCTATGATCAAAAGTTAATTATAAAAGAAAAGTACAAGATATACTCAAACACTTTCGTAACCATTGATAGTTTGTGGGTAATGATGTCGGCAACGGGATGCAGACATTATTATTTAGAGTTAAAGTTGAAACGCCAAGTTTATAAGACTCAGTCAATAAAATCTGTCTTCGGTATTGTTTGATTTAATAAGGTTTAGTAAAGTTATGTAATTGTAACTAGTATGAGTGGGAACTAGTTTATTCACTAATTCAATCCAACTGTTAAATAGCATAAACTATAGTCTTTTTTGTTTATGGCGGTAATTTTACTCACATGCAAAAATAAATGTTTCACTCAACATTTTGAAATATGTTTTGTTTTGTTCATCAATTGTCTCTTGCACAAACTAAATCTAGTGGTAAACTCTTCCTGAAAGCAAAACACAGTGAGTACAATCAAATATATTACAATTTTCTTAATCAATTTTAAGAATGAAGTTGGTGCCTAAAACCTAATACTTCCAAAGTGGAGCTAGACCAAAGCACTGTTGCAACGTTTAATTTTACATTATTAATAAAGGAATCGTCTAGAATTAATCAATTACAACAAAAACCAATTATCTAAGAGAGCAAGAAAAAAAATTCTGAAATGAAAATCTTGATATGCCAAATGTACAAAGGAGAGTACCTTGTATCATAAAAAAGTGCTAGAACAGGTCCTGAGAATATTATCCCCAATTGGCAGAAAGGCAAAATCTGTTAGCTGAGAAAAGCTTTTGATAATTGGATGCCTTGTCTCTCCATATTTTAACTAAAATCGTCACTAACACTAACCAATTTACTGATAGAAGGGTCTTAGGATTTGATTTCATCGAAGTAAAAGCGTTATTGTAACTTTATATGTTGAAGCTACCGAAAATAATCGACGGAATTCTAGACTTATTTTGGACGGATGGAATAATTTCGGTTTTTATTCTGACATTTTCGTTTCGGTAATCAAACGAGGAAAGAAACATAACCCTTGGAAAAACTGTTAGTGTGAAGTTTACTTAAATACTACCATATGCAAGCATGTTACTTTTGACGGAATATTGAAACATTTTGAGCCAAATGACCCTTTAGAGACTGCAAACTATACAAATGTCAGCAATATAGGATCAAAATATAAAGATATAATTTAGATGTATATATGCCATTTCAACATGATATTTCCAAATTAGCAGTAGTGCTTAGACTAATTTGAACTAATCTTTTAGTATCGTTTTATACAGTCCACATAAAAAAAGTTACTGCCATTAATGAGGAAACCGGTAAACTGCAGATTATTATTGATTAATAGAGACTATTATTGTTAAAATGGGAAGGCTTAAATTTGGCTCGTATGAACTCGCAGTTGGGCAACGATAATGTTTTATAGTGTCAGGAATGAATTCATACATTACTTTACACAGAAATAAAAAGTAGAATTTAGATTAAAAAAATTAGGATGAATATAGTCGTCGAGGATGTCTCCAACAAAATATTCTTAGTACCAATATTTCCACCTTGAGCATGTCTTTGGAATAGAAACTGATATTCAATCTGCTGAAAATAATATCTATATGCGCCCCTCTGAACCAATTATTAACGTGTTCTGGTCATATTTTGAAAGCGGTAAAGCCCCGCAACATCTTAAATGCATTTTGCAATTGATAATGTGATAATATTATAAGCTGCTATTGTAGTTGGGGGAGATGACATGCATGTCGTTGAAAATAAAAATTAATTTTGGAGTTCACAATTACTTCCAGTAATATGTGTTTTGCTTACAGTAATATATTTCACAGAATCTTTGGTAGAGATTTATGATTTTTAACCAATCTATCATGCACAATGTGTTCTGTGCAGCTTTTAGCAAGTTATTCATAGCAATCAATTATCAGAAGAGTACTATAAAATATAACACTTTCTTGTTCTAAAAACCTTGGTGCTTGTAATCATGTACTCTGCCCCTTTGACCTAGTAGTTGATTGATTATAGATGAATGTTTTTTTTTTCAATTAGGCTTGATTCAAGGTATAGCTAAGTAATGTTACTAATACAAAATATATGTTCAAGGAAACTCGAAGCCACCCGATATGACGCAACGGTAGTTGTAGGGAAACCTACGTTGCAAAATCGAGACATACTGGAACGTCGTGGAAACCTATTGGATTTTGAAGATTAGATTATACACACGAGCGTTATATGATCATAAAATACTGCGATTTTGCGGCGTGGGTAACGTTGAGTTTCAATAGCGGGTTTCCGCCTTTAATCCTAGCTTTATCGCATACTATCATAGCAAAAGCAAGAACCTATACAAATTTAAAAAAATAAAAACTAATTTCTTGAAAGACTATTATAGTACGACTCTAAATGAAATCTAAAAATGAACTACAAAATCATGTTATTCTTATACAAAATTAAGACTTTAAATAATCTTTGGCATTTATTAAACACAAATAATAATTACAATTAAAATAAGGGACTTGGTGCGTTATATTTGGTCAAATATTTGTTCCCCATGATAAATAATTCTGCTAAATTATTATCCATGCAATGTTTTAATTAAGCAAAAATTTAAAGTCTCAATTTTTTATGCTATGTCTACATTAATCAATATCTATTTTTTTCAAGAAAAGTTTTTTATTTAAATTAAATGTTTGAAAACGTAGGTTCAAATGGAATAAGCATGTTAAAATAAATAATATTTTATTTATTTTGTCTGAATTGGTTAATAATTCTTTTAATGCTTGAACCTAATACAATTTGAAAGTTTCTACTATTTAAAGAACAATTAATAAACATTTAAATTATTACAAATAGAAACTCAATGATCTTTTGACTTCTACATTCATACATAAGAAAAAACATATTTTTTAAAGAAAGTGCGAAATCGTTACATACACAACTGTGTGAATTGGACACAACTGTAGCAGGTACAAAAGTTATATAAAAACAGTCATATATATGGAATAAATAGAAAAAACTGTATATTTTTTGTATATAAAAGGATTTAATATTTCATCTAAAAAGTTGGTTAATAATTTTCTTACAAATTTTGTGAAACTTACATATTGCGACATAATATAAACTAGATGAACATTATAAAAGGTTAACAAAGAAAAAACAATTGTATGTTTTCGGGATAAATTTGTTTTTTGGGTTCTGAAAAATACAGTGAACCTCCATTCACACAACTCGCATTTAAAATTTTCACAGGAAAGGCTTAAATTTGTATGAGAATCTAGAAACTGCCTGTTTTTATATTAATCTGAGGTTCTAATTGATTTCTATGTAGGGTGTCATTAGTGGACTTAATTGTTAATTTGTATCATAATCTTTGTCAGTCTCGTTTATATGCTTTTATTGTTTGTTCTTGATAACTGTTATACCGTATATTTATGGAATTGGTGTGGTATGTCAGATAAATTAGCACAATCTTTTGTGCATTAACACCACACCTTTATTTTTCATACTCAACGCCGTCTCGACACCTAAGATGTTATCTTGTTGGAGAAAATCAAAACTAGTTACATTTACGCTTTGGGTTTCAGGGTCAGATACGAGGGTAATGTGAAGAGACTTGAAGAGGGCAGATGCAACTCGGCAAGAGCCCAAACGGGATCAGTTAACAACTACCGGGTGAATCAAATCAGGAATCAAACGATACCTACATTAATTAATACTAATACCCCTAAAATCTTAAGAACAAATAAATAAATAAATATATATATATATATATATATATATATATATATATATATATATATATATGTAATTGTTAATTGGTACAAGAACTATGTAAAGCCCCACAAAAATTAATCAGTTTCAATAAGTATTTTTATGTTAAATTTCATTATGGACATGGACACTGGACATAACCAGGCTTAAATACTTTTTTAACATGGAGAGTTCGTTAAAGTAATATAAATATATAACTTTTTAACATTTTAACAAACCTAAAATTGTCTAACTCGTCGCCGTCCACTTTGGGACTATTTTTTAATTGTGAACATTAAAATGAGTTCCGCAAAATATATTTTATTATAGTTGGGGAAAAGACTTAGTGTTATTGGATTTGCAGTGTATTGTAGTGAATGTGCACTGATAATGAGATCAAGATATCTGCGAAGTTAAAAAAGATAAATTTGACCCAATCTGAGATTACGCGTAACAATTTCGTGCCATTGTAGTGTGATGACTTATTTACTCAGAGCATCATTGACAGTTGTAAGTACTGTATCCAAGAACGACAGGGTTCCGCCAGAATTTCTCAAAACAAAGGGAAAACAGTAGGCTCATCTCTGTTCGCGTACCAAAAAGATATCACACTCTCCTATCCCCAATAGAAACAAGGTTGTTTTACTAATATCTACTCTTCACCAGGACGGTCTGACGATGTTTCTAGAAATGTCAAAAAGCATTAGCCTTAACTCGAAGAAATGGCATTTAACTGTTTTGTAAATTGCTGAGCATAGCTGGCATAAACAGCATACAAATACACAGAAAATATGAAAGTAAATTACAGATTCGTAGCAAATAGCTATAAGTTTTAGGATATTTTATAAGGGAACATATGTTCGAAAAAATGTTCAATATATACCACTCAAGATGCGAAGAATTTAGTAGCGAAATACTTAAGATCTCAGACTTATTTTTTGTTTAAAGAGGTTACTGAGACAACACTGTTATTTCTGTTACATTTTTGTAGTACCTTTGGAAAAAAAGCAATTAATATTTTTTATATTTATATATACATATTTTTTGTAAATACATTTTACACCTGAATAAAACAATATTCTTTTTTCATAAAACTAGATATTTTCCACCTGGACGGCGCCGCGTTAAAAACATAAACATAACTGTCTTCAAAGTATTTAAATCGAAACATAATGTTTTCATAGTTATAATCTGAGCCCAGTGTTTAAATTTGAAAAGACATGATTGATATACATAGAATACTTTCAGATTTCAAGTCTCTGAAACTTCTTGCTTTTCACATTGAAACCTTATAGAAGGTTGAATAAATAAAAAAGGGAATTGGGCGGATTACTAAGGATGCTATTTAATGGAGGGATTATTAACACAGAAGTAAAGGATAGAAGAAATTTAAGTAACTACAGAATGTTGTTGAACACCTCTGATAATACAATGTTTAGTTTGTCATTGGACAGAATTAATGATTCAAACAACTCTGAAAAAATTGATGAGACTATTCATATTCTACTTAATGGAAGCAAATTCTCATTTCATTTAGTAGAATTAAAGGCTTCGTAACAAACACTATAGCTGAAAATGCGGTTACATTGACATACCCTTTATTTATACTTGCAATAATTCTATAATTGTATATAATTGGAACCGACATCATTTATAAAAAGATATTTCTCTAAAAAGAAGCACATAAAAATGTCACAAACTACAAACATCTGGATTTTCTATATTTGACGGAATAAATCTACACACAGCTCAATATAAAAAAATAGAATTTTTAAATCCATTTTCAATTAATTAGAACAAAAATACTTGGTCAGTCTGATATGAATATTAAAAAACGACTGAACACAATTTTACTAACCAGATAACATCTGATAACCTTGAGCAAACTAGATTCACTTTTCACTTGAAAAAAAAATATTTTTCATCGACGATAATACAATACTAAAGCATAACATTAATTCATGGTCTTCAATAAATAAAAAAATTAATGGTGGTTTATATTTTGAAGACTGCTAACATGCGTTTAATTTTCTGGCTTGTCGTGTCACCTCAAAAATCAAAAGCAGTAATTTTATATACAAAATGATAGCATGTCCTCAAAAAATCGTTGTATCAGTTTTAATATTAATTTGGTAAACTTCACAAATCTTAAATGGGCTAAAACAGCTTCACCAAATGCTTCAATTACATACATACTTCCAGCTAAATATCATCTGTTGTTATTTAGCTTATTCCAAAAGAACTATCACAGAAAAAAAATCGCCGGGGATAATCAATTTACTCAAAGTCAAATCCAACAAGAATTGGTACATAGTTAATGTCAATAGCACCATCACATTTATAAATATGTATAAAATGAAATTAAAAATTCGTACGTTCTCTAAAGTGTTGCTAAGATTCTAGTGAAACCCAAAGAACCTGTTACGACTGTCTGTCCACAACCCCAAAAAAGAGCATAGAGCGGGTTCATTGGTAAACTCGATGCTCTGTAAACAAACGCTATGGCTGCACTGCTGACTATTCCAGTGAGGGCCGGCGTGAGAAGACCCATCAACATTATTACAATGGGAAAGAATTTGCCAAATTTGTGTTTTCTCAATGTTAGGAATGCAATGAGTCCAGCGACCTGAAATATGTAAAAAATATAACTCAAACAACTTGTTTGTCCATTTTAAGTGGAGCGTTAAATCAAGCAGAACATCCACATTAATTTTCAAATTAGAATATTTCAAAAATATCTATTTCTTTTATTGTTTGTTTCCAGCAAATTGTTTAAATTAATAACAAATACAAAATGAAACAATTAATAATGCCCTAAGCGTTGGTGTTCTGATTGATGTCATGTAGTAGATTTAACTAAAGCAATCTAAACTTTAGTGTTATAACCACTACAACCTTGTTAACAATACAAAAAGTCATAATAACAACCACACTTATTAGACCAACTGATTACAACATTTAATTCTCTTGATATAAATGAGTAAGAACAATCTTAAATTATCCTAAACAATCCATTCACCAATCAAATTTTAGATTATCATAGTTGAGTCCATGCTAAATTCCATTTGTAAATAACCACCTGATGTATTCTTGGACTCTTTAAGCTCTTGAATTTCTGCCATTGCATCAATTATGATGATAACATATATTGATCTGACCTTTATCTAAGTTTTACATTGGCTAAATGGCGACCGGTACATTTCCTTTTTACTTGCAAATATGTATTTTTCTAATATTTGTTTTAAATTAAAAATATTGTAATCATATTTATTGAACATATTGCGACCTCTTGAACGTGACTACACAGTTTGTGACATGATGTCCTAACACAATAATTATGCAAGATTTGAATCTAAGCTTGACTTTGAACTTTTAAGGCTTTTTTCAAATGATGAAGGATATTTTTTACACCAGATTTTGTCCATAATTATGTGACGATTTTTTTTGTAATTTGAACACCTCCACCCTCTTTGGAGACATTTAGAAAGATATGGTGAAACACCTCTCTCATGAAAAATTTTCCTAAGTATAATTAATTAAACTTATTTGATTATACAAGTATTTTGCTTCATGTCACTAAACAAAATACATACACAATACTTAATATTGTCTGTGCATGTGATAGTTTTGCAAAACAAGAAAAAATAACTGTATCGATATCATCCACACTTTTTTTAGGGTTGAAAACGCTATCTATAATAATTAATAATTTGGTGAGATTTTGTCTTTCCTATGTAGAAATGTCTACACTCATAAGGTAGGCTGTATATGGAATTATGTGGTGCACAGATCTCCAAATTCATTGTTGTTATCATAAATACTTTGCAAGATGTGTAAGTATTAACTGATGCTAGATATCATAAAATAGGTAGATTACTTGATACATTAAAATTCTTAATCACTATGCTTTCAAATTATGTGGGAAAACAGGAGCATCCCATGCTAGGGGATACATGGAATATATCCCCCCAAATTTTCTCCAGTGAAAAATTTATTTTACCAAGAAATTTTATTAAAAAAATTATCAAAATTAGTACAAAAGTGCTGTTTCTAAATCTGCACTCATGTGATCCAAAAAAATTATATTAAACATTTTTGTATAAAAGTGTAAAAAATTATTATGTAGAATAGCTACATTCTCCAGATATCTTGAAACAATAATTGATATCCTCTGGCAACAATTATTTCTCGACAATCCAAAGGTACTTTTAAACTCAGACACCATCTATATCTTAGTTAAACATATTTTGATGTGATTTTTAATATTTTATTATTTATAGTGTAATGTGATGTATACCCATCATTAAACTATTAACTGAAAGTAAATTTTGATATTGTATTGAAAATATCAAAATGCTCTGAACAGTTTTTTATAATATACTTAAGCTGGGGAAATGTCAGTGGAATTACTTTCAGTTAATAGTTCATTATGATATTCCATTTAGTATTGGCTGAACCAATTCAGTATTTAAACCCACTAACAATTATTGAAGTAATGTGTGAAATAATGGTTAAAAAAGGTTTATAACAGTTTCACTATATAAGAGCATAATCATCCTTCAATTTAGATAATAAATAAAATATATACCACAATACAAACTGCATATTTTAAAACACATATTTGGATAATAAATACATAAGCATATTACTTATAACATTCTTGTTAATTGCAAACACAAATTCTGGTTAATATATACAAATACATCAGTTAAATAATATTAATTAAACTATTGTTCTATTTACAAAAAATCTTACTGAAAAAAAGATTTTAAATTTTTATTTTTTCTGAAATAGTTCTTAATTATTGAGGTTTTTGATCCATGCTGTACTAAACAGTACCATGTAATATTGCACACATATCAATCTACATTTGAAAGTTTCATGAATATATTTTAAAAATATTGTGGATCTACAGTGTAGATAGATAAATACACAACAGTTAGTATGGTTAGTAGGTTAACCTCAAACCCTTAATGGTTTTGGGTCACTACATGTTGAGAATTTAATAGTAGAAACAAATTTGAATATGATATAGTTATATTAAAAATTAACATTGTCTATATTTATCATTTAGTTATAATTATGTGAAAACAAAGGATCTGAATTAACAAAAATATACAAAATCTGCAACTTACTGTGTGAACTAATATAGATGAAAACAATGCCCACAAAAAGATGTGGTACCACATCTTTGTGAAAGTATTCAGTGCATCAGACCGCTGGAGCCATATGACTGCACTAAAAGAATCCAATTCATAATCCTTGGACATTTTTCCAAATTTGTTTTCCCCCTACGTAATATTGTCGATCCTATAATGGGGTTCTTCCATCGCGAACAAAATGTTTCAACCTAAAGTATGAACGTGAGTCAAGTATATACAATCTCAAAAGTGTTTTAGTTATTACTTACTGTCTAAACAGATGTATGCTATCATTGCCCTTATCATTATCAATTAATCTATTGTTAGTTTATCTCATATTTCCGGTTAAACTGTTCAAATTCCAGTTTGTCATTTTGATAGGAAAAATATCAACAATATAATGACATCTGACAATTTATATGATAGAAAGTCATATCATCTTTTTAACACGTGTATTTCTCAAACCAACCGTCATAAGGGGTCTTAGATCATTTACCATCTACATATACCCTGTTTTCCAATTAGAGCATAATTGAGCACAGTGCGGCACAGTGCTAGCACTGAGTGTTCCAATTACAGCACTAGCTCGCACAAATGAGCACAAGAAATAACTGCGCCTTTGGGATGTTTTATGTAGGTTTACCAAGTAAACATAAAACTTTATCATAAAACATGAAGTATGTTCCAATTAACGCCCGAAAATTACCGTACAGGGCGACACAAAAACACTTTGAGTTCTAATAATTGGATAATGGATAACAGCCATTACTGAATTATTCTGTAAATAATTTACGTACACATAAAAGTCAATTGATAACCTATGAGTAATACACTTTTAACCTTATGGTGATCAGTGTACTCTACCGGTTGGTTTTAAAACAACCATGTTCCAATTAACGATCTCTAGAAAGTAAATGCTCTAAGTAAACAGATTAAATATGCTTTAAGTTTATTTAGACTTTATTCTATGCTCAGAGAACAACTAGAAACCTAACCAAACTATAACTGTCAAGTTCAAGGTTAAATGAGTTTTTTACTGAGTAATTTCACAACAAAATGTAAAACTGTATCAAATATAAAAATTATGTGGATGATATATCATAATGAAATAATAAATGGAAAACATTTGGACAGTATTAAATAAGTGAATATAAATTGTAACATTATGTCTCAAATAACGGAAGCGAAATTAAATTATGACGAAAAATCTCAACTAGAATATAAAAATATAACTTATAATGACATTGCAGCTAAATTAATTCGAGATAGATTTTTGCTTACAGCTTTAGAACTTCACACAGAATTGTTAGAATCTGGAAAGGAATTGCGTCAACTCAAGGACTTTTTTTCCAATCCAGGAAACTTTGAAGTTCAAACTGTAGAAAGTACCTCAGAATTACGTAAGTATATGTACTGTAAGTGTATGCTAACATTTTATTTATTATTTTTTCTATTATAAAATAAGCCTGTGACTATCTAACATTTATAATGCAGTGGGAGCATATTGTATTTTTAAGGACTGAATGCATCATTGATCTTATTATTTTTGTAAGTTGTACACTTATTACACTTAAATACAAGTTCATGCTGAAAAGATGTATTTATTGGGTTCATGTTCCATGTTTTTAGTACTAAAAAAAATTATTTCAGAGAATGAAATTTATTTATTTAATGACACACTTGACTTTTATGACTAACTTACATATTAAACCTGGAGATTCTTCATGAAAAGACAAGAAAATAATTAACATTAGTAATCAAGAATATCATACTTAGTGCCTAATAGCAATAATGATAATACTTATTTAACTGTTTATGTTTTAGCAAGATCAGGAAGCCAAGCTACTTTGGATAGTTTGGACCTTGCTAGGTATTCTGAAGATGGAGGTGGTACTGATGAAAGGGTGGCTGTGCTTGAATTTGAACTTCGTAAAGCCAAAGAAACCATTAATGCTCTTAGAAATAATTTAACAGTAGCAACAGGTAACAGATATTAATTTAATAAACAAAAAGAGTTTTTTGTATAAATTATTCCAAGCAGCTATATTTATTTGTTTAAGTAATCAACAGGGCAAGCCCCAATGACAGATTACAATTTTTACAATTTACATAAATCATCAAGTCAATTAATAAAGAGAATAACCATTAATAGCAATCCCATAAAAAATATATGAATGTAAGTATATGTATTAGGAAAGAGTTTTAGTGTTGCAAATAAAAAGAGCCAATTTCAGTAAATTTAATCATGGTCTTTTAGGTAGGAATACTTGCATTATAATAATAATAATAATGAATTGAAAAAGGAAATGGTCACACTAGAGGACTTACGTGCTCTGCTGATCTCTGTGTAGGGTGTGAACTGTATTAGAGTGACTATATGCACTGCACTTTTGTATAAAAGCTGTGTCCTTTTCATGACCTGTGGGATTTTTGACTTAAACTAAAAAACAGTGAAGAAAGTGAGCACTTGTTTTTCATGAGCAGAAGTACCATCCAGTTCATTAGCTAAGTAATATCTGGTGCAGAGTGGATGTTCAGAAATAATACAAAAAGGCCAAAAAATAAAGAGACTCAGAGTTACATTGCTTATCCAAAATATTGCCCCAAAAGAGCTGTAAAATAATTTACAAACTAAATGCTAACGAATCCTCAACACAATGATATATATATTATTTTCTGTGGGTTCAATACAACTTTTTACACTGAATATATATTCCATTATCAAAATATTTAAATCAACAATGATTCACACTCAAAGAGATATCTTTATGAAGCTATTAACTGAACTTATCTCCTCCTGTCCATTAACTGCCTTTATACCTTCATAGTTGTACTTGATCTTTTCCATCTGCCTCTGGTATGCTGAGGTGTAAAATTTCTAACTCAGGAATGAATTCAAAATTCTTAACATTTCTTTTTACCATCAATCGTACTTTTGGGAAATATCACTTTTTGCCACATTGTTTATTTGAGTTGGTTTTACAGTTTATTTACTCACAAGAGTTTTTATTGAAGATGATTAATTTCCTGAAGTGTTCTTATTTTTTCAGCATTAAATAAAACATATAGCAATGTGTTGTCATCATATGAGGTAACTCAAACTCATTTGGGTAAGAACATATCCAGTGTTGCCATCCACAGAAGTGTATTATAGACAACTTGATCAGAGTTTTTGTATATATTGTATTCTTCCCTACAGATATAGGTTCTTTCATTATTATTTCTGCACATAGCTGGCCCAGATGGCTATATAACAGCATTCAGGCAAATGCCATTATGGGTTGATCATAGAGCATTTAGCCATCAAAATCAGCAGAATAATATATGGATAATAAGTCTTTGTGTAGCTGTTGCTCATGAATGTCTGACCTTAAAATTAGTGTTTCATAGCTGAATAGCAACATTATTTTCTACTTTAATGCAACTTGCTCACTAGTTATATAAACTCATTTTATAATGGTTATTATTTTATATTGGTTGATTAAACTGGAGTCTTTGATGGTATAACTTCCCATTATGATAATACAACTCAAGAGAAAATCTCTGCTGATTCACTTTCTCATACAATCTCTAGAGCAGAAAACAGTTATGACAAATAATCAACGAATTTCATGTTAAATTTCCTTAATTGTAATGTATATGAAGAACGAAACTTATTGTGCCTCTTTTCTCACTGGTAATAGTATTCTTATTTCATTAGTAAGTGTAGTTATGTATGTATGTATGTTATGCTTCTATCTGCAAACAAAGAAATAAATGGTTTAAAACTCTCATTATGGGCGTACCGAAGGAAGGGGGACAGCCTCCCCCCTGGACCTGATAAACCTGCCATGAGCCATTAAAGATTCCCATAAAATTACATAAGGGTGTCGAGTAAAATTTCCGTTTTGATTTATACGGTCAAACGGACCTCGGTTTCGGAATCAGCGACCCTAAAAACCTCAATGAATTTTTTCAGATTTTTTTAAGGGTTTTTTCGATTTGACCTTCAAATGACCTTGATCCTCATGTGATGAGTTCAAACGGACCCCGGATTCGAAATCGGCAACCCCAAAAACTCCTACTTACATAATAAAGTTCTTAAAGCAGAAAATTTCATTATGTGGATTTTGGGGTCGCTGATTCCGAATCCGGAATCCGTTTGACCTTATAAAGACTAAAAAATGTCATTTTAAGATCAAAACAGAAATTTTACTCGACACCTTTCTGTTGCAGCAGTAGATTCTCAATAACATTGCCCCTTTTTTAACTTGGTCTCTCTTCAATATCTGCTCTTACTTAGATTAAATCGAACAAAAATTCAATGACACGCAACGTCCTGTTGTTAGCGAAGCTCTCACCGGTCTCCATTCTCCAACATTTTCTCTGGGTAATCTAGATCTATGATAAAGGGAGCACAAAATGTTCAGCTATGAGTTCCTCCAATTAGGGTCATACAATTTATAGTGCGAATCAGGCTTTTTTAACCTGCTTTCATTGATTGCAAATCAACATACCAACAATATCACAACTCAAAATCCTGCTACCACGATGACAACTGCTTCGATAGAACATGTGTAGAATGGTTCGTTTTCAAGTTCAACGTGGTAACAAAGCAAGCGAATCCGGAATCCGTTTGACCTTATAAAGACTAAAAAATGTCATTTTAAGAACAAAACAAAACACCTCCAGAACGGATATCCACCTGTGATGGGGTCAGGTACCATAAAAAACAATTAATAAAAGAGAAGTGAAGAAATCTTATATGTTATTTTAATGTGAACTCTATCGCCAAAAAAACATTAAAAAAATTGTTAACGTATTTATTTTTATCAAACTGACCTCTGATTTGGAATCAGCCACCCCAAAAAGCTCGTAATGAATTTTTCCAGATTTTTGTTAAAGGTTTTCTCGATTTCACCTTCAAATGACCTTGCCACTGACCTGATAAGGTTAAACGGATTCGGAATCAGCGACCCCAAAAACCTCCATTCACCATAGTGTTCTTAGAGCAGACAATTTATTTATTTTCTGGGGCTGTGTAATTTGTGAGTTTGTTAAGATTCTTACATTACAAAACATATTTTTTCAGAATCTGAAACAAGTTCTCCTAAAAAGGGCCAATCACAAAATGTTTCAATTAGCAACATTAAACCCCATGAACAGAGGGCTTTAAACTTCTTAATTAATGAATATTTGTTAATTCATGGATATAAGTTGACCTCTATCACTTTTGCTGATGAAAATCAACAGCAGGTTAGTTTCTTTTTTTTTAATATATAATTAGAAATTTAATATAGGTTTGAGTTTGAAATTATTTTCAAAGATCTAAAATCTATATGGATTTGCTTTATTTAAGCCATAAATATAAAAATAGAATAGTACTCTTTGAATTCATTAAATATTATTTATCTAAGGTTTTCCAAGAGTGTCTTGATGTAGGAAAATGTTATAGGTTGATAAGTTCCTTAGTATGTTTGTGTACATTAGTACAATTGAAATCATGTAGCGAAACACAATACAACAATGTTAAAATATATTGTGAAAATAATGGTGCTTCTGTGGTAGCCAAGGGTAACTTTGCTGTCACTCTAGAACTTGTTGTTTAGAGAGCATTCAGGAATTTTGCAAAGAGGTAAAACACCTAACAACAATACCACAGAGAATGTTGGCATTGGGTAAAACAATGATGGAGGCAGAGAAGATTTACTGGGAACCGCATGGTTTTAAAAAAGCCACAAATTTTTAAATGTTGAACAAAAACTTTATTTATTTTATACAATGTGTTCTACAAACTCTGACCTTTACGAAAATTACAAAAATTAAGTAGCAAAAATAACATTGCACAGGTGGCGTCCTTCCGATTGAACACCTGTTTCCAGACGTTCCCCGAAGTTACGTATTGCATCTCGTAACATTGCTCGTGGAATGGCTTGGATTTCTCTTCGGATGGCTTCCTTCAACTCTTGTAATGTGCGTGGTTTTTCAGCGTAAACACGTGATTTCAAGAAACCCCATAGAAAGAAGTCCGGGATCGCCAAATCAGGAGACCGTGGGGGAACATCTCCAAAACGAGAGATAACCTTTCCAGGGAAATCTTGTCGGACACGCAGGCAAGAAAAAAATATTAAATATTTCCAAGTAGCGGTCTGCGTTAACAGTAACTGCCTCGCCGTTATCGTTCTCAAAAAAATACGGCCCAATCACCTCCACTTCACATACCGCACACCACACTGTCACTCGGGCACTGTGTAACGGTTTCTATTGCAATATTTGCAGCTTCCTTAGCGACGCGCACACGATCCACATTCTCAGGCGTACGAACGGTTTTTGCTGGTCCTGGAAGTTTCTTTTTCATTGATGATCCCGTTGTGTTCACATTATACATCCACCTCAAAATTGTGTTACTATCCAGAATCGGCCCATGCGGCGGAACATTTTGAAGTGCCGGCGAAAGTCTCGCTGGGTCTGTCTCTGTTAGCGTAAAACCGTCTCAAGGTCCCCCATTTGGAGTGTAACTGAAACTTCCAACTAGCCTTCGCATCAGGGATGCCAGATGCCAACTTTGAAATTGCCCCAGGTGAATTCAATTTTTCCCCAAAATACTACTATTTGTAACGACTTTTCCCCAAAAATACGAAACAAATGTTTAACTTAATATAATAAAAATTAACACCCTAAAATCATACCTAAAACGATTTAAAAGCAGGATTATAAAATATTTGATGTTGAACTGGGCGAGATTTGTTTAAATACATTAAATATTAAGTAGTAAAAATGTATCTATATTTCAAAATTAAATATTTATTGAAATGCCTCCAAATTATTTTCTACAATATCTTGATTTGGTGTTTTATACACTTGTTCAGAATTAAATTTCTTTAACATCTCATTAATTGGTATACATTTAACATAGGCTCCAAGATCTTGAAGGGTATAACATTTTCTCGTAATGTGGTCTGTCGTTTTTGTGAGCATCCAGTTCCTCAATTTATCTTTTACCATATCTAGATGGAACAATTCATTCCTCGTCTTTGAACTTACCTATACATGGATGAATAAAACTTATCCCTCTAACACTTCCTAAATAAACAATATTTAAGTATATGGAGCAAAACAATAGGTGGGAATTGGTCAATTAATAGCCTTGATTCTCTCAAACTTTTGGATATCTGATATAAAAGGATAGAAATTAACGCGGGTGATGACTCGACCAGGCGGGTCGAGTCGTTAGACGGCACCCTTTTTTAATAAAAAAAGTTACAATTTATAATATGCCTGTCACTATCTATGTTGCAAAATTTTTACTTTACGATTTTTTTAAATTTTATATCTTTAATCTTTAATTAGATAAAATATGTTTTAAAGTCTTATTAGACTTCCAAAATATTGAGTTTTATTCACCTCTCTACGTTTAAATTCGTGTGAATCATAAAAATTCATTCCACTGAAGTACTATGTTTACATACGGACGCCGAGATTCCTTCAGTCCACTTCAGTAACTCTGCAACAAAATTTTTTATTTCCCCAAGATTTCTCCATAATTTTTTATTTTCCCCCAAAATTTCGTCACAATATATTTGCTCTCCAAATTTTCCCCAAAAATATTATTTTTCCCCAAAATTGGGGAAAAAATCCCCATTCTGGCAACCCTGCTCCGCACTGTATGACCTTCCCAACTGCCATCCCCCACTACTTGTCATGTACTACCCAATACAAAAACATGCGTTTCCCGGTAACCACCTTGTATTACAAAAGGATATAACGTCCAGGATTCTTAAAAGAGAAAAAAAGAGATAAACTACTGGTTGTTGTAGCTGATTTATTTTCCAAAAACAACGACAGCAACCTTCTGGTAACCATGTCATCTAAAAGATCGATTACCCTATTATATAAGTAGAATCTTAAAAACAAGACTGAAATCCAGTCATACAAAATTAACAATCACTAGAAACTTTACGGACGGCCTACTTCACATATATTAAAAACACCCGATACTCTTTTCACGCGGCACTGTATACAGAGTGTTTCTAAAATATAGACCTCAAAAAAAAAGCCAAAAAGTCCGTATTAACTTGTGCCCTAAAACGCACCCTTAGGAATTTATATGCTCTTAAAAGGGTTTCAAACATAACTGTTTTTCCAATCACCAATAACTAATAAAACACTGCAAGGCTCAATTGACTGATTATCAATAACTTAAATTCTTAATCGTTGTAGTAACGTCAGTCTTTTATTTGCTATGATGAACAGATTTTTGTAATTTTTGGCCTAATAACTTAACGAGCAGAGTAATTTTCAAATTCATATTACTCGAACACTATTGCTAATATCGTTCTGGACAAACATAATATTTTTTTACGTAAAATTGTTAACATTTTATAAATCTGTAGAGAAAAATGTAAAAAAATTTAAATAAAAAAAATACGTGCCGAAAACCCCCTTCACCAACCTAAATACGACGCTTATGATTTGCATGTTGAAAAACGGAGTAGCACATGTTACTTAACGTATTTTTACGAGAATTCATCCGACACCTGGTGCAATCGGCCATCAACCAATTCGTGGAAGGGACATTATTCCGGTACTTCTGGGAATCCGAAATGCTTCGTCTCTCAACAGGCCGACCGCTGCCGTTACTGGGAATTCCCTTAAAGCTTCCAGAACATGAAAGTGTTTTCGGATGATTCGTGGACATACCAGACAATCGCAGAGAAGTATATAAATATAAAACAGCTGGCGATGTGAGGCATTCAGTTTTCGACGGTCGTATGTACAGTTAAGATAAAATATAAATAGTAGTTTCTGTGAATATAAATTGTGTAAAAGTAGTGGAAATAAATTAGAGTGAGTTGGACTGTGTTTTTAAATAAATCCAAGAACTGAACTGAACCCGAGTGTGAAAATAAAAACATTACAGTGGTGTCAGGTGTGAAGTGAATTTGTGGAACTTTTAGAAGTGGAAAATAAATAAACTAACAATGTATAAAACAGTGAGTTTGGACCAATTGAAAGCGGCGGACTTAAAAAAAGAACTTGAGGAAAGGGATTTAGAAATTAGTGGGAAGAAAAGTGAATTAATACAACGACTACGAGATGCCCTAATAAAAGAAGGTAACGATCCCGATACTTATTTGTTTGAAGTTTCTGGTAATGGGGACATGAGTATGCTATTGAAAAAAATGGAGGAAAGTTTAAAAGAGACGTTACAAGATAATTTGCTAGACAATTCTAAAAACTTGAAAAAGTCGTTAGAAGATAAATTACTAGAAAATTCTAAAAACTTGAAAGAGTCGTTAGAAGATAAATTAGTGGAAAATTCTAAACTTTAGAAGATAAATTACTAGACAATTCTAAAAGTTTGGAAGACAAATTACTGGAAAATTCTAAATCCCTAGAAGAAAATTTGAAAAGCATGGTACAGAAAAATTCAGAAATGCCGGAAGAGAAAATATTCGAGAATGAGGCTCGGATGGAAGAGCTAAAGCAAACAATGGTCGAAGCGTCAGTCAAAAATGAAACGCGAATAGAAGAGCTAAAGCAGACAATGTTCGAAGAGTCAGACAAAAATGAAACGCTGATTGAAGAGCTAAAGCATATAATGGAGGGTGAGATCAGCAAAATAAAAGAACAGGTAGTCACTATACAAAGGGGAGAAACTCAATCAAAAACCGTAAGCAGAAATAGTCCAGAAGTAGTGGATTCAAAAATTGGCCTCGAAGGAGCAAGACACAAAATGAAACCTCCACAATTTGATGGTAAATCGTCATGGACTAATTATAGGCGTCAATTCGAGGCTGCAGCAAAGTTAAACGGATGGTCGGCAGAGGAGAAGGCAATAGCATTAACCCTAGCCTTAAGAGGGGATGCTACAGACATCTTACAAACGTTGAATACCTCGGAGCACGAAGACTACGAACAACTGGTCAAACATTTAGAACTGAGGTATGGGCAAACCCATTTGGAGCACGTTTATCACTCCCAACTGAAAAATCGCCACCAGAAATCTAATGAATTCCTACAGGAGTTTGAAGCTGATATTGCCCGTCTGGTTCGCCTTGCCTATCCAGCCACATCGGAAAATGTGATAGAAAGGTTAGCAGTACAAGCGTTTTTGGATGGACTGCGGGACAACGAAGCCAGACAAGCTCTAACGCTAGCTCGACCGACTCAATTAGTGGATGCATTTGCTCTAGCGCTAGAATTCGAGGCTGCGAAAAATACCTGCGGGGGTCAAGCCAGAGTCCGAATCATGGACGGAGAATCAGAAGATGGCGGAAACGATGAAGCCTCTGTAAGAAAGATAATAGAGAAAGTCCTTACCGAGAAAAGACAACTGAGATGTTGGAAGTGTGGTAAGGTAGGACACATAAGGAGTCGTTGCAAGGAGAGCAACGGAGGCCCGACTTCCTCGTCGGAAAACTAGAGAGGGTCGATGGGAAGGGGCCATCGTTGACCTGTAGCCAACAAGCCCCAACTATCTACGCATGTGTCGCTTCGTTACGCAACCACGTTAACAGTGTCTTTGTAGATGGCCTTATTAATAAGAAGCAATATGCAATGCTGCTGGATACAGGTGCGACAAAAACAGTTATAAGGCCCAACATCGTTTTAGAGACGATAATAAAACCAACAAAATGGCAACTGCGAACTGCGACAGGAGAAGCAGCGAAAGTCCATGGTGAAATAGAGGTTGAAATGACCTTGGGAAACACAACCTTTCTACATCGGGCGTTAGTGGCAGACATCGAAAACGAAGTAATCATTGGAATGGATGTCATGAGCTCCAAGGGATTCCAGTTAAACTTCAAAGATGGAATTCTGCTTCATAGAAAAGATGACATAATGCTTCGAGCCATCTTAGCACAGGATGTCAATGTTCCGGAAAGAGCTGAAATCATTATAGATGCTTGCTTAGATGGGAAAGCTCAAGCTGGAACAGTAATGATGTTTGATCCCGAACTTAATGACGGAAATGTAGGCAGAGGAGTCGCACTGGGGAAGACTCTGTTTCGTGCCAGGGAGATTGTTCCAGTAAGAGTAATGAACCTGAATCATTACTCGGTTGTGCTAAAGAAAGGAACAACTTTGGGCCATTGTTCAACAGTTTCCTCTGTAGTCAGAAGCACACACCATGCAAAAATACCACCAGGTAAACTATCTGAGGAACTGGAAAGACTCATCACCGATTCATCTTGAGAATTTGAAACCAAACCAGAGAGCAAAATTGAGGGACATCGTTAGAAACTACCAGGATATCTTCGATGTAGGGAATGGCAAAAGAGGACGAACTAATCTGGTGAAACATAAAATTAATACTGGGGACGCTCAACCTATTCGACAGTCGGCGAGAAGACTACCTCTAGCTAAAAGAGAAGAAGCCAACAGGATAGTCCGCGAGATGGAGGAAGAAGGTGTTATTGAACCATCCAATAGCCCTTGGGCTTCTCCAGTTGTCTTGATTAAAAAGAAAGATGGTTCGACCCGATTTTGCGTGGACTATGGGCAATTAAACCACGCTACAAAGAAATACAGCAATCCCCTTCCAAGAATAGACGATACCCTAGATACATTGGGTGGATCGAAGATGTTTTCCACCCTGGACCTGAAGAGCGGTTATTGGCAGGTGGAACTTGCTAAACAAGACCGAGAAAAGACTGCTTTTACCATCGGCTCAGGACTTTATCAATTCACGGTGATGCCGTTTGGACTGTGTAATGCACCAGCAACGTTTGAAAGATTGATGGAAACAGTGTTAAAAGGGCTTTCATGGAAAACGTGCCTGGTGTATCTTGACGACATTATCGTGGTTGGAAAATCTTTTGAAGACCACGTGAGGAACCTGGAGGAGGTATTTCGGCGACTTCGAAGTTCCGGACTAAAGTTAAGCCCGAAGAAGTGTCAGCTGTTCCAAGAAGAGGTGCAATATCTTGGACATGTAGTTTCCGCACAGGGAGTAGCTGTTGACAAACAGAAAATCAAAGCTGTACCAGGAATGGCCGATACCTAAAGATATCCACCAGTTGAGAAGTTTCCTGGGGTTATGCACGTATTATCGTCGGTACGTAGCCGGATTTGCCAACATCGCCAAGGCACTTAATAGACTCACCGAAGGGAAGGTGCAGTACCAGTGGAACGAGGAATGTCAGCGATCATTCGAGACACTGAAAAGAGCATTGACCAGTGCCCCCATGTTAAGTTATCCTTTGCCTGATGGGAACTTCGTTTTGGATACCGACGCAAGCAATGTCGGAATTGGTGCGGTGCTTTCGCAGATCCAAGACGGTCAGGAGAAATTCATCGGTTATTTCAGCAAGACCTTGAGCAAGCCTGAACGGAATTACTGCGTTACTCGCAGGGAACTCTTGGCTGTGGTAAAGGGGGTAGAACATTTCTATAAGTACCTCTATGGTAAAAGATTCCTCCTGAGGACTGATCATGCAGCACTGAAGTGGCTCTTGCAGTTTAAAAACCCCGAAGGACAAGTGGCCAGGTGGATTGAGCGGTTGCAAGAATTCGACTTCGAGACTGAACATCGCCCGGGAACAAGCCATAAGAATGCTGACGCCCTATCGAGGAGACCATGCTCTGATGACCGCAAACATTGTCAGCGAGCTGAAGAAAAAGGGGCTGTTCTCTGTAGAACTACCACCGTCGATGACCATTGGAAACCTGGGGAGATCCGGAAAGACCAAAAATTAGATCCAGAACTAAGAAGAAGTTATCCGTTGGAAGGAAGAAGACCGCAAACCTACGTGGCAGGAGATTTCCCGATACTCACCAACCATAAAGTCGTACTGGGCTCAGTGGAACTCCCTCATCCTGGAGAATGGACTTCTGAAGCGCGTCCTGGAGACTCCAGAGAGGGGAAACGACAGAAAACAGATTGTAGTTCCCAGAAATAGGAGACCAAAAGCTTACGAGAACTACATGATGGTACAACTGGAGGACACCTGGGAGTGACGAAAACCCTGGGGAAGTTAAGAGAACGGTTCTATTGGGTGAACTGCCAAGCAGATGTTAAGGATTGGTTCCGGAAATGTACAGTTTGTGCAGCAAGTAATGGACCTCAGAAGCGACCAAAAGCTCCGATGAAGCAATATAACGTGGGCAGTCCATTCGAAAGAATAGCCATTGATGTTGCAGGTCCATTTCCTGAATCCGACTGTGGAAATAAATACATTGGGGTGGTTATGGACTATTTTAGTAAATGGGCCGAAGCGCAATGCCTTGCCGAATCAAGAAGCCTTGACCGTTGCTGATGTCCTGTCAAGGAATGGATCAGTCGTTTTGGTGTTCCCTTGGACTTGCACTCAGACCAAGGTAGAAATTTCGAGTCTACTCTTTTCCAAGACGTCTGCAAGCTCTTGAAGATCAATAAAACACGGACGACAGCATTACACCCGCAATCCGATGGAATGGTAGAACGGATGAATAGAACCATTACCGCCATTTGTCAAAGGTAGTCTCTGACCACCAAAGAGACTGGGACCAGTATCTGCACTTGTTTCTAATGGCATATCGTTCGTCTGTGCACGAGTCCACGGGTCATACCCCGGCCAGTATTATTATAGACGAGAATTAAGACTACCATGCGATTTGAAGTTTGGATGTCCCCCAGGAGAAGAGACCGCAGGTGAAGACTATGTCAGCCAGCTACGTCAAAAGATGAACGACATCCATGAACTAGTCCGGTTAAACATCGAGAATGCCAGTGTCCGAATGAAGGAAGCCTACGACATCAAAGCCGAGGACGGAGAATTCCAAGTTGATGATCTTGTTTGGTTGTATAACCCGCAACGTCGTCGTGAATATTCGCCCAAGCTACAGAGATCTTGGGAGGGGCCGTACCAAATTGTGAAGAAAATCAACGATGTTGTCTACAGAATAAAGAATCTGCCTCGGGGAAAACCAAAGGTCGTACATTTCAACAGGTTAGCCCCTTATGCCGGAAGTCATGACAGCGAAGATGACCAAGCCCAAGTCCGCAGCATCCAACCACTCGATGACGAGATGACCTTCGAACAGTTTATGGCACTGTACTCTAATGGGCAGAAAGTGCAGCACGACGTGACCACAGAGGAACCCCGAGACCTGTTTGAGGTGCTCATAGAATATGCCCAGGCTCATTGTGTGGCTCGAGATCTCCGGATGTCCAGAGGAATAGCCAAGGTGTTTGCCAAAAAGTACGGCCAGTTCCAGAAGCTGCGGGAGCAAGATCCAGCGGTAGGGAAGGTCCTTCATCTCGAAGATAAACAACCAGTGGGTACCAGAGGCATCTTTTATTTGGTAACGAAAACATTCTCGCAGGACAAGCCAACATACAGCGATCTTTGGAAGACTCTGGTAAAATTGAGGATTGTAATGATGGAGAAGAATCTGATGAAATTGGCGGTCCCAAAGATAGCCTGCGGGTTGGATGGACTGAATTGGAGGGTGGTGAGAAGTATGATGGAAACAATCTTTCTATTCAGTGGCGTCGACATCCTGGTATGCTGTCTCAGTACTCGCAACCCGGATTCGAAGACCGTTGACTGTTACTTCCACCAAACTTCCCGTTGTCGAAATGAAGAGTCCTGCAAATATCGTCATACCAGGAAGGATTCTGGGACATTCCGGGACGAAATGGTCTTAAGGAGGGGGCAATGTTACGAGAATTCATCCGACAGCTGGTGCAATCGGCCATCAACCAATTCGTGGAAGGGACATTATTCCGGTACTTCTGGGAATCCGAAATGCTCTGTCTCTCAACAGGCCGACCGCTGCCGTTACTGGGAATTCCCTTAAAGCTTCCAGAACATGAAAGAGTTTCCCGATGGTTCGTGGACATACCAGACAATTCGCAGAGAAGTATATCTATATATAAATAGGCTAAGACAAAACGATTAGGTACCATTTTCTCCTCTGTTTCTCAACCGATTTTCTTCATTTTTGTTTTGTTTAGTAGCTACTGACGACCTTCAGTGCAGAATGCTAATCTTAATTTATAATATTGGTTCATTCATTAAATAAAATATAATAAAAATTCATTATTTACGTCAATAATGTCAATGCCAAACAAATGAATGTGGCGCGTGCCGCTGCCGCCAGACTCAAACCATTGAGTAATTATATATAGACAGACCAATGCTATTATATACTTAGAGCATGTACTTCTGGAGGTGGCATGCAAGCGTTGTTATTGTTTAGTGGGTAAAGTAATCGTTGAATATCATAATTATACAGGGCGATTCCAGATATGTTAGAAATAATTTTTTTAATGGGTGGCACATAAGCAGTTGCATATTTAGGGTGTTTAAAATATCGAGTAGAGTGCAATTATAACTAATAAAATAATTATATAGGGAAGCCCATTAGCGGTTGAATTTACAGGGTTCTTGGAATAGAAGGTGCAGTAAAATTACAGTTATACAGGGTGGTGCAAAAAATGTTATACATAGATGCATATACAGGGTGGCGGAAATGGAAATGCAACATTTCGTAACCCATAAGCAGTTGTATATATAGTTAAGATGAAATATAGGGTAAGAGGAATTATAGATATACAGGATGGTGATAAAAAATGTTAGAATAGGAAATGATTTATAGAGTAGACCACGAAGAGTTCCATATATATAATGATTGAAATATAGGTCGGAGTAGAATTATAGTTACAGAAGATAATTAAAAATTTCATAAACAAAAAGAGTAAATATGGTGGGTCATAGGCAGTGGCATATACAGAATGGTTTACCCGGTGGTTGAAAAATGTTAAAAAATATTATGCGTGGTCCATAAGCAGTTGCATATACAGGGTGGTGGAAATATATAATGAGATGGAATTATTATAATGAGGATTTTAATAAATGTTAGAGAATTGAGTGCATTTATAGCTATACAGGGGTGTTAGAAAAAATAAATATGTAGGGTAGCCCATTAGCAGTTGAATTGTTGTCATATTAAATTAAGAATTACGAATTTGAACACAAATAAAGTTCTATGAATTATATCTGAAAAAAACTTGAATTTCGTTACTTATTTGTAGAAGCGAGATGTAAGACCGACATCTAGGATTTTCGAGGAAACTATCACACAGAGGTTCCGAATCTGGATCCGTTCTGTGTAATTGTGTAATTGCTGTTCTCCCTAAAGTCCTAGGATAGAATGTCAGCATAAAATTTTCATGTTACTTAACCTGCCAGAGATATTGACACAATTGGTCGAATTTCGACCACTGGGCGACAGCTAGTAAATATAAAACAGCTGGCGATGTGAGGCATTCAGTTTTCGACGGTCGTATGTACAGTTAAGATAAAATGTAAATAGTAGTTTCTGTGAATATAAATTGTGTAAAAGTAGTGGAAATAAATTAGAGTGAGTTGGACTGTGTTTTTAAATAAATCCAAGAACTGAACTGAACCCGAGTGTGAAAATAAAAACATTACAGTATGTAAGACATACATTTTTTTCTATTTATTTTCGACAGTTTTGTCAATAACGTAAAAAAGAAGTTTTGTTTGAGCGCTTTAAGGGCATATATCTTCCTAAGGGTGCGTATTAGGCACATGTTAAAAGGGATTTTTTGGCTTATTTTAATGAGTTCTATACACACCAGAAGTTTGCAACCGTACTTTAGAAACAGCCTGTATATCGATACTGCCCAGCGGATTGTCAACACCCGTATTCTTGGGCACAGATGAAATGAACGATTATTACAGTGTTGCAGAACATGCATTAAATTCCAATCATGTTATACGTTACCAACTGTCAGCTACATCCAACTACCAATCCTGTATCCAGCGGTAAGCCACAGAAATATTCTGCAAAACAATTTCAATAGAAAAGATCAAGATCTAAAACCCAATAGAATATGGTGTCCCGTTCTACGATTGGGGAAACCAAACCCATCGGTGAGCATCGCAAGGACGGCCCCCTCGATTGCAATTTTCAGGCAAGACACTATTCTCCCACATACTAGATTAAATATCAGTGCTCCACCGCTGGCCGGCCCTATTCTACTGGAGCTACCTACAAGGTTTTACATATGGTCTGCAGTTGCAGATGAAACGTTCGAACGAAATTTCAATAAACCCGAGAAAACCACCGTTTATCCATTGACAACGCCGGTGAAAGCCTACAAATTGATAAAAGAACAGTTGGTCGCCAAAGAAGATAATTTGCTAACATTATTTTCCATATATAATTGTGCACATCTCAAGATTTAGCTCATAAAAAACAATTATAATTTATTAAATACGAATGTCAGTTACTTTTACTGAATATTAGAATAACTTTTAAGATATTTGTTTACCATTATTTTTGGCTTAGTTGATATTTGTATCAGCCATTACAGGATATGTGCTATAGAAAATTTAAAATATGATTAATTTTTGCTGGAATAGTTAAAAAAGAAAATAAACAATTCAAAAAATATTTTAAATTCCATTGTATTTCCAATGAATTCTTTCCTACCAAAACAATCATCATCAAACTATAATGAAAATAATTATTTCCTCATAGGTAGAATAAAAACAGTATAACAAAACTGCGTTAATTTATATTTGTTGTATACAAATATGAAAAGTCTAAGGATATACCGGTTGGCCCATTTTAATCTATGCACCCCAATCATTTCGTTCCGAAGCATGGTATGAAAAAGAGTTCTTACAAAACTTTTCAAGGCGAAGGGGGGCACCTTTTGGTGCAATTAATTTTCAAGGTCATTTGAAGGTCTGAGTATTTTTTTAAATGGCAACCCGTATTTTTGACACCGAATTCGGAAGAGCGAGAAATTTTACGTCTGAAGTGATATAGATACAATTTTTTGTGAGAATATAACCTTGATATGTTAAACTATAAATGTTTACATTCTACCAAAATTTTTGGTAGATCAAGTGTACAGAGATTGTTTTCTTCTTTTACGCCATGTTAAATACCTAATTAGCGCAAGCATTAAACGAAATCAGTAGTAATTAATACATATCGTAAAAACTTCTTAAATGATTTATCCAGAACACAAGAAAATTTATATCAAAATATATTTTTTCTATTTCTATATTGCTATTTAGTAGAAAAAATGTGAAAAATAACCATTTCAGGTTTTTAAGCTTTTGACCTTGAAATAACCTTTTGAAGGTCACAAAAAATTGTATTAATATCACTTCGAGGTAAAATTTCCCGCTCTTCCCGAATATAATACTAAGGGTTCCGTACCACCTTCAAGATTCGCTAGATTTTTATAAGAATACATATGTATTTAGTTTTATAATTTGGCCCTCAAAAAATAACATTAGAGTTTTATTTTACTAATAAACTTTCAGGGAAGCCTTTTATAATCTACTGTCTGAATTTTGAGGCTCTATAGATTGGAAGATAAAGGGCAAAATAGGTCAAGTTTTAAATTATAAATTATTAAATCTGTTATTCAAATTATTTAAAAATACAAATAAAATATATTTTTCAAAATTTAAATAGTTTAGTTTCTAAAATGGGAATTAAGTCGATGTTTATTATTTTTGCTAATATCTTTTAAACAAATGATTTATTTGTAATTCACATAATGAGCCTGTTATTTGATATATTACATGACGTGTTTGAAAACTGAATTTTTATTTTCCATTTAATTGTATAATTTGTCCCTTAAATTACTATGGAGGTTTTCTGATAATTTTTCTTATAAATTTCAAGTGAGTCTCAGTACCCCTAATTATTTTCAAATTTTTAGGTCGTATGGTTTCGGAAATAAAGCGAGAAATGAGAATTCCTCATAATGAGCCCCTTCATTTGATATATTGCATGATGCGTTAAAAAATATTTTTTTATGTTCCGTTTAATTCTATAATTTGGCCCCCAATATTAATATTAAAGATTTCTTCGTATTTTTCCTGTAAATAAAAAAAATTAGGTCTTATAGTTTGGGGAATAAAGGGGGAATGGGTAATTTTTTTAATATATTTTTTCAATATATTTTAAAATATTTATTTTAAAAAATTAAAAAATATATATATTTGTATTAGTCATAATGAGCCCTGTGAATTGATATATTACATGATCCGTTAGAAACAAGTTTAATTTTTTATTTTCCATTTAATTCTATAATTTGCCGCCCAAAATGAATATTAGGGGTTTCTAGTAAAGTTCAGATGAGGCGCTATACCTCTATTTTTTTTCAAAATTTTACAGCTTATGATTTCGGAGATAAGGGGAGGGAATGGGTAATTTTTTTTATATTTCTGTTAATATCTTTTAATTAATTTATTTTAAAAATATGAAAAAAATATATGAGCCCTTTCATCTGATATATAACATGATGCGTTAGAAACAATTTTAATTTTATATTTTCCATTTAATTCTGTACTTTCCCCCAAAATTAAAAGTAGAGGTTTCCCCTTATTCTTTCAGTAAACTTCAGGTCAGACTCTATACCTCTAATTTTTTTCAAAACTTTACGTTTGATAGTTTCGGAGATAAGGGGGGGGGGATGGTTAAATTTTGGTATATTTTCGTTAATATCTTTTAAATTATTTTTTTAATATGAAAAAAATATATTTGTGTCTTCAGAATGAGACCTTTCATTTTATGTATTACATGATGCGTTTTAAGAAATTTTAATTTTTAAATTTTCATTTAATTGTATAATTTGCCCCCCAAAATTAATATTAATGGTTTCTCCTTATTTTTCCTGTAAAGTTCGGGCAACGTTCTATATTTTCTTTTTTTTTTTCAATATTTTAGGTAGTTTCGGAGATCAGGGGGAACGGTCGATTTTTTTAGTTTCCCCCCCCCAAAAGTACCCCTAAAATCAAAATTTCTTCTTTTGCGATATGTACTCCTGATCGGGCCACCAAACTATACTTTCATACCAAATTTCAACCTATTCCGTCCAGTAGTTTAGGAGAAAATTGCTGTGATGTGACAGAGGCAGAAATCCGGAGTGATATTATAAGGTTATCCGTATATTGTATATACGGAACCCTAAAAAACACCCAGACCTTCAACCGACCTTGCAAATGATGCCCAAGGTCAAAATTAATTGTACCAAAAGGTGTCCCCCTTCGCCTTGAATAAGTTTTGTATAAACTTTTTTATATACCATGCTTAGGAGCGAAGCAATTCTAGTGCATGGATTAAAATGGCCCACCCTGTATAAGAATCACAAATTGAGATAATATAAATTTCTGTTTTGTTCAAATTGTATGTATCAGTCCAATTGCTCACAATAAATGTTTGAGCTCTTGTTAGTTTGCTGCATTTGAAAGATTGTGTTTCACTATGTAACGAGTTATTAATTTAAATGATGAGAATCATGGGGTACGCTGGTATGCGACTAGAGAATTTTTTTTTGAGAAGTTGGTAGTACGGTAAGAGCAATATCCAGGGTAGGGCGGCTCTACAACTGCATCATAAGATAGATTTTTATGCTACTATTACACCACCAGAATTAATTACTGCTGTAAACCAATTTGTTTAGTCGACGATCGCAAGACTTCTGGTGCCAATAATATACAGTTGGGCTGCACATGATTGAACCATAGTTTTAATCAAGCGAATGTGCGTTTGGATTTCAATTAGAGTCTTGGTGAACAAAATTGTGGAGATGATATGGCAATGTGAAATGTTTAAAATCTATTCAGGAAGTGGACACATACAGAAATGGTAAAATAATGGTATGAAGCGGAATAATAGTCCCCTCCTAACACGTCAGCTGTGTACAATAATCACCAGGTTGGACAACGAGAGAATTGAAGTTTTACCATGGCTAGCACAAGTCCGACCTGTATTCGATTGACCGTGAGCGGGTGTGAAATATGCATCAATGTATAATTAGTCCACGGGTGGATTCCAGTAGCTACGGACAGCAGAGTGTTCTTGTTTATCTCAAGGGGTCATTGACAGTTTCATGTTGTCTATGAATAATAGATGTAGATCAGTAATGGACCAATGTGGAATCACACTTTAACTTTAAAAGTTTTTTCTAGATACATGCTTTATGCCTTACAATTATTATTTTTTATAAAGGCAAAGTTTCTTTGGCTATAATATTTTGTTCTTACTAGTATACACTTACTAGTAGTTATCTCTTTCAAACAAATCAATGTCTGTTTACAAACATGTCTCTCGAGTATTCAAATTTGAACTGAATTATTTCTGTAAAATTGAATTGATGATAGTGATATCAAAAATAAATCATTTACCATGTATTTTTGGTGTTTTATTTTGAATTTCAGCTGTCAGTTCACTATTTTTTCGACCCTAAAAATCAAATTTTCTAAATAAATACTGAACAGGAAACGTTTCCTTAATTCCAAGAGTGCGCTTTCTTTTGATATTATATCAGTGAATCGCATATTTGACAACTTGCTTATTTTCAAGTTTAATTTTAAAATCTATAGAATTTCTGTTCTATCTGTACTTTCAATATTTTTTAATTCACATTTTAAAGGTTATTATTTTGGTAATTTATTTCAGGATTTTGATGATTGGGATGATGTAGGCTTGAATATTTCCAAACCACCTGAACTTTTAGCCTTATATCGAGATGGTTTAAAGCACAATGCCTTAAACAGTTGTACAGTTTCATCACAAACTGATGATAATGACAAAAAAGAGAATCTCAATCACTTGGTAAAATATTGAAGTACAATTCTTTTTTCTTTACGCTTATTGTTGCTAATTTTTAGACTGAAGAGCTCATTACTCTTAATGAAAGGTTGTCAGTTCTTGAAAGTGAAAACTCTGAATTGAGAATTGACAAAACTAGGTTGGAGGAAGAAGTTAAACAATTATCTAGTCAGTTAACAGTTACGAATTCAGATGACAGCTCAATAAATCCAAAGTATAATGTTAAAATTGAAAAAGACTCAATTGGAAGTGATTCACCTGAAAGGTTTGAAATGGTAGATAAGAATATGCCTTTGTTCAAACAGCAGAGGGGTAGTATTGTTACTTTAGATGATAATATATCAAATAACAGCTTTAACACTAGTGAATGGATGAATTTGAATATCCCACATGACACACAAATGGACCTCAATATTACCAAAAAGATAGATTTTGAAAACAGGTTAGTATACAGGGTGTTCCTAAATTGGAGGTACAAACGAAAACGTTTCGTTTTCAAGATACAGAGTGTTAAAGTTTGAATTTTTTTCAAGTTTTTTTCTCATAGTATCTGCACTTCCCAAGATATTCAAATGAAATTTGGCATAGATATTACAATTAAGAATTTACACCTTGTGACATGCCAATTTCGATTGCAAATCTACAGGGTGATATTTTTTCGGGAACACTGTCCCCTGTTGTCATTCAGAACTTTTTTTGGTGAGCCACTGGTACTTTCAAAAATTGTAAAGAAAAGCTTTGTTGTTATACCAAACTTTATGTTATCTTGTAATTTTGTCGTATCTACTCGAAAAATTTTGAATGATTCTCTTGAAATCCTCAGAAAATTCCGAATTGTCATAGAAATCTAGTTACCTACCTAGTAGACTGTGGTGAATGAATAAATTTATTGTTAGTTTTGACACATCAAATTTAACTCCTGTGTTTTGAAAATTAAAGATGGTTGCATCGTAATATCAAAACATGCCGAATTTTACGAATTCCGAAATGGCTGACATGCATTTCATGTATGGTCTTGCAAATGGTAATTCAAGAGAAGCTAAGCGTCTTTACATGGAACGCTATCCCAATAGAGTGATGCCTGGTCATCGGATGTTCTCTAATATTCACAGGGGTCTTGAAGCTGGATCTTTTTCTGCGAAAAATAGAAGAACATCCAGGAACCAGTACAAGAAAAATTAGTGTTACCTTAAATACAAGTCATCAAGTTGTTTGGCGGATCTTGCGGGATTCTTTGCTCTATCCTTATCACATTCAGAGGGTGCAGGCGCTCTTGCCTCGAGATTGTCATCCAAGAATTATTTTTTGTCAGTGGTACCTCAACAGACTATTGAACAATCCTCATTTTGATTGCCAATTCCTATTCACTGATGAAGCCTGTTTCTCAAGGACTTCAATCATAAATTTTCATAATGAACACATATGGGCTGAGGAGAATCCACATGAAATTGCAGAAGCTTATTTTCAAGAGGAATTTTCATTAAATGTGTGGGGTGGTAATATTCGCAATTATTTGATTGGTCCTTTCTTCTTGCCAGGGCGACTTACTGGTCAATAATACAGACATTTTTTAGAGAACGATTTGCCCTTGTTATTGGATGATATACCTCTTATGATGCGACGTGAAATGTGGTTCATGCACGACGGTGCTCCTGCTCATTTTTCACTTTTGGCTAGGGAGTATTTGAACGAAAATTATGTAAACAGGTGGATTGGACGAGGTGGACATCAGCCATGGCCCGCCAGATCCCCAGATTTAAATAGTTTAGATTTCTTTCTATGAGGCCATCTGAAATCTCTAGTGTACATAACGCCAGTGAATACCGTAGACGAACTGAGAAATCGTATAATAGGCGCGTTTGATACAATTAGGAATACTCCAGGAGTGTTTGAAAGAGTTCGATCGTCTATGAGAAGAAGAACAGAAGCTTGTATAAGGGTTGGGGGAGGACATTTTCAACAATTGCTGTAGTTTAGTTCCTTTGTTATTTAGTTTTTTTATTATGATTAATTTTTGAGTTGTACGTTTCTTGCAGTAATACATTTTTTTTGATGATTATACCAGTTTATCGAATCTTTAAGAATCATTGCTAGTTTAATAATTCAAAATTTTTTTCTCGAAATCGGTAGTAGATACGACAAAACTACAAGAGAACATAAAGTTTGCTATAACAACAAAGCTTTTCTTTACAATTTTTGAAAGTACCAGTGGCTCACCAAAAAAAAGTTCTGAAGGACAACAGTGGACAGTGTTCCCGAAAAAATATCACCCTGTAGATTTGCAATCGAAATTGGCATGTCACAAGGTGTAAACTCTTAATTGTAATATCGATGCCAAATTTCATTTGAATATCTTGTGAAGTGCAGATACTATGAGAAAAAACCTTAAAAAAAATTGAAACTTTAACACTCTGTATCTTGAAAACGAAACGTTTGCGGACCCATGTATATGGGACTTTTTCTTCCTAAAACTATTCAAGTAATCTCCCCTTTTCGTTTGTACCTCCAATTTAGGAACACCCTGTATAGTATACATCAACTGTAATTTAAAATGAATTGAACTTTTTTTGTTTTAGTAAAAATCCGTTTTCTAAGGAGGTAATCAATTTATGTTACATGAATGTACCATACAACATTGAGAAAGACGCTTTAAATGAGATTTTGAATCAAGATTGTACAAGTGATAATTATGTTCACCTAGTATCAACGTCCTTATTGAAAATTATTCCGAATGTAATCCTCAATAAAAGAGAAGAAGTCATTCCATTAATTATAAGTACAATACACTTAAATCCCAAGGCATCTGAAAGAGATAAATTGTTACAGCAATTGTTCAATTTGAAAAAGAAACCTTCAGAGTCAGAACGAACGCTAATTCTAACCGGTGAGCTCTGTTATATAGTATATAATGTAAAGTCATGAATCTGTCTTATATGGATTTATTTAAATTGCATTTTCAACAAAATAAAATGTTAAATCTCGACCTTTCTCCAGGGGTCAAATTTGCCCCCAGTTGACATATATAATTTGAGTGTGTCAAAGATGCTGCTTCTGTTTAAAAGAATTAGATAAAAAGTATACTAATGTATAGCTAAATTGCTCCCAAACTATTTCCAGATTAGTACATAAAATATTTGGTAATGATATATGATAATGATAATATTCTACAATCTTGTAAAGTTCAGTGAAATGCATAATTTTCATTTGAAAATTTGATTTTATTCCTGTTGTTAAAGAACTATCGAATTTCTTTTGAAAATATATTTTTGTTCTTCTATAAAGACATCTAGAAAACAATGTTTTTATGTAAACTTTTAGTACATTTTTTAATGGCACCAATTTTTATTCTTATGTGATGTTAAAGGAAAGGTTATTTCACCTGGAATTGCTTTCTATCATTAATGACAGTTGTTAAGGTCACATCTAATTATATTTTTCGTATACCACATATTTTAAAATTTTGGGGTGAAACAAAATATTCCTATACAGACTAATTTGTTAATTAAGTTCACTTTTTCAGTGAATTATTGTAGATAAATTCAAACATTTTATAATATTCATCTTTTAATATATAAAATAACAAATTGTCCAATATAGGAAGTAAACAACCAGTTTCAGTTATATGTATAGTAAAATTGAATTGAAATTTTATTGTTAGAAAACTGTTTAACATACATTCTGATATACTTTCTCTCAAAGTATAAATGACATTATGTAGAAATTTCAGCTACCAGTTATTTACAATATATAAAATATCTCTAGGTTTGATTGGAATTGCAAAATGCTCAGGTGAAAGTATGGTTGAAAATGAAATACTTCCACAGTGTTGGTTACAGTTAACACATAAACACATAGAGAGAAGACTTTTAGTAGCAGAAGCTTGCATAGCACTCATGCCTTATGTTTCAGTAAGTACATCTATAAGTTTAATTTTGGACATTCAATCATTATATGCTGTTTTTACAGAGTCCAATTCGGAATTCCCTCTGCTTGTCTATGCTTCAGCAAATGTTAGAAGATAAAGATGATGCTGTGAGAGAAACCGTTATTAAGGCACTTTCTCTTTTGGCATGTTTGTGTGACGATTCTGATAAATATTATCAGTGTGAGCAATTAGCTATCAGTACGTTAACTGACACCAGTAGTAGTGTCTTTAACTTGAGCTCACAAGTACTGTTTCCTGTTTTAGGAAAATGGGCTATAGCTGAAGGTATGTTTACATTTTTAAATAAGTGTGTAGTGTGTTCAAATTCAATAAAAACCGATAAAATTTGGTAGTTTGTTTAAATTAGATATGTTCAAAGAAAAGTAAAATACAAATAAACGGAGAATCAAGTAAACAAACGGTGGACCCTTTATAGGAAAAATTATAATTGAATGATTAGTTGAATAACGTCTTCATCAAAACGTATTTCTTTTTCATTCTGGTAATGTGAACTCTGCAAATAATGAAAAATAGACAATAAAAAATAATTTGATCAAGTGCGAGTTGGACTCGCATACTAAGGGTTCCGTACCACCTCAAAGATTCGCAGGATTTAGTTTTCTAATTTGGCCCCCAAAAATTAACATTAGAGAATTTATTTTACTAATAAACTTTCAGGGAAGCCTTTTATAATCTACTGTCTGAATTTTGAGGCTCTATAGATTGGAAGATAAAGGTCAAAATAGGTCAAGTTTTAAATTATAAATTATTAAATCTGGTATTGAAATTATTTAAAAATACAAATAAAATATATTTTTCAAAATTTAAATAGTGTAGTTTCTAAAATGGGAATTAAGTCGATGTTTAATATCTTTGCTAATATCTTTTAAACAAATGATTTAAAAATATGATTTATTTGTAATTCACATAATGAGCCTTTTATTTGATATATTACATGATGCGTTTGAAAATTGAATTTTTATTTTCCATTTAATCGTATAATTTGTCCCTAAAATTACTATGGAGGTTTTCTAATAATTATTCTTATAAATTCCAAGTGAGCCCCAGTACCCCTAATCATTTTCAAAATGTTGGGTAGTATGGTTTCGGAAATAAAGCGAGAAATGAGAATTTTTTATATTTTCACGTTAATATCTTGTAAACAATTAATTTAAAAAATATGAAAAATATATATTTGTATTCCTCGTAATGAGCCCCTTCATTTGATATATTGCATGACACGTTAAAAAACTATTTTTTATTTTCCGTTTATTTCTATAATTTGGCCCCCAATATTAATATTAAAGATTACTACGTATTTTTCCTGTAAATAAAAAAATTAGGTCTTATAGTTTGGGGAATAAAGGGGAGAATGGGTATTTTTTTAATATATTTTTTTTAGTTTATTTTAGATTTTCTTGGGAATAATACCACATCAGAGTTCAAACTTGTGTATATTTTAAAACCAAACGTTTCAAAATCCTGTCGGATTTCGTTTTCAATGGATATAAATTTATAAAGTAAAATTGAAATATATGACAATTATTTTGACAAATATGTTTACGTTACTATGGATAAATTTCTTTGATTTTAAATATACAGGGTGCACAAGAAATTCCAAAGATCATTATAAATAAAAAAAAAAATTTTCAAGTTGGAAGAACTTGAAAAATTGTCTTCAGAATTTATTTGTGGCGTTCCTAGGGACGACTTTCTTTTTAAGATAGTGCATTTGCCAAAAAAATGCGATCAAAGAATTCGGATAATTCAGTGATCCCATTAAAGTCATAAGGGAAAACCTAGGAAAAACCTCATGAACTATCCCGATATAGGGTTGTTCAAAAGGATATGACCATTGTTAATTTCATCTTTAATTATCGGCAACCAGACATGACTGAAATCTACGGAAGTAGAAGCGATGCAGTCGTTTTCATTTAACAGAATTAAGGCAGATTCTTTTAATTTTCGTTTTGTGCAGTGTTCTTCTTTGTGTAATATTGATGTGTTTTGAAATTGTATTTTATGGCCTTGGTCCCAAGCATGTTCACAAATTTTTGATTTTTCGAACTGACGTTTCTTTATGTAATTTTGATGTTCATTTATTCGAACATTAAGAGGTCTAGAGGTTTCTCCAATATAAAACTTATTACATTCACAAGGAATCTTATAAATGCAATTTTTTGAGTTTTGCGTAGCGTTTTTTGGTTTTGTTTTTGTTATAATAGATTTAAGCGTATTTGTTGTTTTAAATGTAGTTTTGATGTTAAATTTGTTGCCTACTCTTCTCAATCTCTCTGACAGGCCCTGTATATATGGTATTGTTGTTGTTATAATGTGGTTTTCCTGGTTGTCAGTATTATTAGGTGAAGTCTGGTGTTGGTTGTCAGTTGTTTTGTGCTCAATTTTATTTAACTCTTTCTTAATAAATTTTTGAGGGTAATTGTTTGCAGTTAGAACATTTTGTATAAATGATTTTTCTTTGTTGAATTTAGTAGTATCTGAGCAGTTAGTCTTTGCTCTGTCATATAAAGATTTAATAACACCTCTTTTTACCGTATTTGGATGGTTCGAGTTAAAATTGAGCACAAAACAACTGACAACCAACACCAGACTTCACCTAATAATACTGACAACCAGGAAAACCACATTATAACAACAACAATACCATATATACAGGGCCTGTCAGAGAGATTGAGAAGAGTAGGCAACAAATTTAACATCAAAACTACATTTAAAACAACAAATACGCTTAAATCTATTATAACAAAAACAAAACCAAAAAACGCTACGCAAAACTCAAAAAATTGCATTTATAAGATTCCTTGTGAATGTAATAAGTTTTATATTGGAGAAACCTCTAGACCTCTTAATGTTCGAATAAATGAACATCAAAATTACATAAAGAAACGTCAGTTCGAAAAATCAAAAATTTGTGAACATGCTTGGGACCAAGGCCATAAAATACAATTTCAAAACACAACAATATTACACAAAGAAGAACACTGCACAAAACGAAAATTAAAAGAATCTGCCTTAATTCTGTTAAATGAAAACGACTGCATCGCTTCTACTTCCGTAGATTTCAGTCATGTCTGGTTGCCGATAATTAAAGATGAAATTAACAATGGTCATATCCTTTTGAACAACCCTATATCGGGATAGTTCATGAGGTTTTTCCTAGGTTTTCCCTTATGACTTTAATGGGATCACTGAATTATCAAAATTCTTTGATCGCATTTTTTTGGCAAATGCACTATCTTAAAAAGAAAGTCGTCCCTAGGAACGCCACAAATAAATTCTGAAGACAATTTTTCAAGTTCTTCCAACTTGAAAATTTTTTTTTATTATTTATAATGATCTTTGGAATTTCTTGTGCACCCTGTATATTTAAAATCAAAGAAATTTATCCATAGTAACGTAAACATATTTGTCAAAATAATTGTCATATATTTCAATTTTACTTTATAAATTTATATCCATTGAAAGCGAAATCCGACAGGATTTTGAAACGTTTGGTTTTAAAATATACACAAGTTTGAACCCTGATGTGGTATTATTCCCAAGAAAATCTAAAATAAACTAGAAGATGCCACAAATAACATTCAGAAAACAATATTTTTTTTAGTATATTTTAAAATATTTATTTAAAAAATATACATTTGTATTAGTCATAATGAGCCCTGTGATTTGATATATTACATGATACGTTAGAAACAAGTTTAATTTTTTATTTTACATTTAAGTCTATAATTTGCCCCCCAAAATGAATATTAGGGGTTTCTCCTTATTTTTCCAGTAAAGTTCAGGTGAGGCGCTATACCTCTTTTTTTTTCAAAATTTTACAGCTTATGGTTTCGGAGATAAGGGGGGGGGGTAAATTTTTAAATATTTTTGTTAATATCTTTTAATTAATTTAATTTAAAAATATGAAAAAAATATATTTGTTTTCGTCATAATGAGCCCTTTATTTGATATATAACATGATGCGTTAGAAACAATTTTAATTTTATATTTTCCATTTAATTCTGTAATTTGCCCCCCAAAATTAAAAGTAGAGGTTTCCCCTTATTTTTCCTGTAAACTTCAGGTCAGGCTCTATACCTCTATTTTTTTTTTCAAAACTTTAACGTTTTATAGTTTCGGAGAATAGGGGGGGGCTGGGTAAATTTTGGTATATTTTGGTTAATATCTTTTAATTTTTTTTTATAATATGAAAAAAATATGTTTGTGTTCCTCAGAATGAGACCTTTCATTTGATTTTATTACATGATGCGTTTTAAAAAAATTTAATTTTTAAATTTTCATTTAATTCTATAATTTGTCCCCCAAAATTTATATTAACGGTTTCTCCTTATTTTTCTGTAAAGTTTGGGCAACGTTCTATATTTTCTATTTTTTCAAAATTTTAGTTTCAGTAGTTGCGGAGATCAGGGGGGGGGGAACAGTCGATTTTTTTTAGTTTTTCCCCCCAGAAGTACCCCTAAAATCAAAATTTCTTTTTTTGCGATATGTACTCCTAATAGGGTCACCAAACTATACTTTCATACCAAATTTCAACCTATTCCGTCCAGTAGTTTAGGAGAAATTTGCTGTGATGTGACAGAGGCAGAAATCCTGAGTGATATTATAAGGGTATCCGTATATTGTATATACGGAACCCTAAAAAGATTACAATAAATACACACAAATAAATAAAGAAAACACGCGAAGCTAAAGAGAAATGGTATGAAGACAAATGTATAGAAACAGAAACATTATACGGAAAACATGATGTCTTTAAATTTCATAAAGAGGTTAGATTACAAGCACAATGTAACAAAGAAATTGTGTCACATTAGGTTTAAGGGTTAGGTTATCTTTTTCAGAAAAATAAATTTTATATTTATACATTTTTGTATATTCTGGAAATACATGAACAAAAAAATATTAATTTTGGACTCCTAATAAATCCATGACCCATCAAAAAAATCATCCATTTGTGGCCATGGTATTGATGGAAACTATGCTTCCAAAATATTGGCGCAACGAGATATTGATATTAACCAATCTATATAGGTATATTTGCTTTCTAGCTTACAGCAAACCGTCATAATCGTATAAAGTTTCTTAAAAACAAAGTAGTGGACTCAACTGATATTAGAATAATAAGTCGTTTATATTTAAGTCAATCAGCTAGGGTTAAACAGGACATAAGTATTCGGAAGAAATAAAGATACAACATGGAATAAGACAATTATGTGTATTTTCGCCACTAATATTTAATTTATTTATTTATTTACTCTGAAGAAACCACAATTGGAGTAAAAGTCAATAAAAGAGTTTTTAACAATATCAGATATGCAGACGACACAATACTAATTGTAAAGTTTTAGAAGACCCCCAAAGTTTAGTCTCATTAACATAACAAAATAACAAGGTAAAGAAGAGTTTGTGGAAAGAGGAACAACTGATGGAAAAGTTAAAAATAAAAATATTTAGGTACAAGTGTTGATGAAAACAAATAATATTCAGCATATATTAGAGGTAGTAAGGATTTAAGTTCCACCACAAAATCAAGATCTTAGAGTGTTTATCTTTCAGTACTAGTATGAGATGAAAAAAGACTAAAGTTATTTAGAAAAGCATTTGAGATGTGGACATATATGAGAATTCTAAAGAACAGCTTGGTGTATAAGATTATTATTGAAACGTATTAGCACAGAAAAAAGGTACTAAATACCATAAAAATAAAAAATGAAAGATAAACATAGGAAGAAGATGCATTTTAGACAGTGGTACAACTACAGTTCCATTGAGCTATTCAGAGCTGCAGTATTAAAAATAGCTATGATGATAGCCAACCTTCCCAAAAAGATGGCTTTTAATGAAGCAGAAGAGGTTTTATCAAAAATAATTCAGTTGACAAGTTATGATTGGGTATTGAATCTTACCAAATATACTGAACCGTTCTTTCATAATTGCTTCTCAAATATATATGATTATAAAATTTTTAAAAATGGAACAAAGCCATGACTTTAAAATATTCACTTTAAGGGCAAACAAAACATTTTCCATCAAGACTAGCACTGACTAGCATGTATATCGAAGAGAACTGCTCTTCTACAGACATGCTTCTATCTATGTAATCTGTCAGAGAATATCTGGCATCATTTTAGAAGTAACTTCTTGTGTCAAATATATTTTTAACATAATTGAGCTGTTCCAAGCAATGTGACTAGACCTATTGATACATATAGGTATGAAATTGATCTTATTTGCAACTTTTCTTGTACTTAAGTTATTTAAATATCACATTTATTTATATTTTTGCTGGCATACGAGACTAACTTAAAAAGTCAATTTTTTTTTAACAAATTAACAATATTTTTTTCAATTAAATGCTTATCTTCACCTAGTTTGCAGCACTGTATAATTAGTAAAACTCATAATGCCAATTATTACTATTGACTAGATATTTCCAATAACAAGAAACTATATACATTCCCAATTAGCTTTTATAGTTCCTACAATTTAGGCTTTGTTTGGATCAATAATCATTTTACTACACAGATTGTTATAAACTCTACTGACAAATGAACTTTTTTTCTATATTTCGTTACAAGAATTCACCAAGCCATAACCACTTTATAGGTAGGTACCTAATCTGTACCTATGCACAAAATAACTACAAGTAATAATACTTTATCAAACTCAATATAGTACCTTCTTTTTCTGTTATTGTTTAAAAAAATTGGAATCTCAACTCTAACCCACATCCTTTAGACATTTAACGGGTGTCGGGCCCTGAATATTATTAATATATATATATATATATATATATATATTTGTTTTTAAGTTTTCGCGGGCACTAAATGTTTTAGATAGTTTCCGGGAATTCATCCGCGTAGTTGATAACTGATCCCTGCCGGGATCGATGGTAAAATGACGACGTTTCGCCAGAGTCACATCTGCCCTCTTCAGGTCGGTTCGCATAATTCTCGTAGTCTTCTGCTTTCGCTTTTAGTTACTCGAGTATTCGAGGCTACGAAGGCTACGAGAATTATGCGAACCGACCTGAAGAGGGCAGATGTGACTCTGCCGAAACGTCGTCATTTTACCATCGATCCCGGCAGGGATCAGTTATCAACTACGCGGATGAATTCCCGGAAACCATCTAAAACATATATATATATATATATATATATATATCTGTTATGTTAAGTTTGTACTGTGCAACATACTGTAAAATACTAAACTGTGTTTCAGATGTCCTGACATCAAGCTTGTTTAAAAAACTTTTGAACAAATTGAATCATTACATAAAAGATTTTGAATCTCCAAACAAACTAAGTCCCTCTAGTGATAAAATATTAAGAATAATCAACGTTATGGAAAATTTGTTACCGTTTCTACTCATGTATGTGGCAAACCATGAAAATGTCATTTGCAATATTGAGAAGGATATGGCCATGGATATTAGTAAGTAACCGTTTCATGATTTATTTATATTTTTGTAATGTTGACGCCGTTTATAGGAAGGGATTTTAAGAATGCCTGTACATCCTTAACAATCCCAGAAGTGTTTCATGATAGTGATGTTAATTGTGGCATGATACTGTATGAGTTTGAGAAATATATTCAGGATAATCCTAACATGTCTTGGTCACACATGGATTGGGTTTTGGATGTTATGTAAGTGTTATTTACACTTTATTATGTTCTGCATTGCTATCTCTTGTAGTTATTTACTGTACCATTTTATGCTTATATATTTATACAGTTTGTGTGGTTAATGTGTTGATTTTTTTTTCAGAAAACAAAACACATTATTTTGCGTGTACGTGGGTATTTCTCTCCTCGTTCTTTTCGTACAACAGATAAATATTTGAAAGTGGAACATAGTGTAGTAAGGCAATTTCAAAAAATTGCCCGGATTACTGGTTGTCTCTACAGAAATTCTAAGAGATAATCTAAGAGAAACCAATATTCCTGTGTACAAATAGTGTTTGGAGATATTTCATCTCCATATCTGGATTCGTTTTCAATCACTGTCTTCTCTTAATTGAACGATTTTCTTAAATTTTCTGTTTGATATATTTTTTTGTAGTTTGTCAAAAAAAATTGACAGTGACAATTTGACTTGTTGGAGATCACTTTATACTGAGCTTTCCTTTTTTGTTCTTCTAGCATTAGGTTTTTCCATCTCCAGTCCAGATCTGCACTAATTTCCGCATTGTTTACCATCATACAGCTGGCTTCCTTAAGTTTTACCTTTCTAAATTTTCTTGTTTTAACAAGATCTTTGTTTTACCCCATTCCACAACGTGGCTGTCCGTGCTGGATATATGGTGACCAAATTTGATTTGTTCACATGTCTTCTAGAAATGTTATATAGGGTTTCTTTTTTCCTTACTTCTAATGGTTTTGAAGTTTCATCGGTATATGAATGACGACAAACACAAGGAACATACACACAATTCATGGGAATTTGAATTAAGTGGCTTCGTAAGTGTGAAGATAAATCTTAATGTATTATTTGTTTCAAAAAACATTTTAATACCTGTGTTCGTTCTTTGTCCTCTTTTGTTGTTGCGACGTTGGTTTTAGATCTATTATAGTTTTATATTATATAATCTCTTGGATATTCATTGAAGTAGATGTTCTTTAATAGTGTTTGCCTTTGTTATTAAATATTTCGGTGTAGTGCAGTCTTTGTACACTTTCGATAAATGCTTTTATTTAATCTATCTATAATTAAGTTCTTTTGTTGGTTCTTGACTATTGATGTACTCCAGAACTGAATGCAGTTCTTCAATAACATTAAATTGTGACCTTGAATTTGACCTTCAAGGTCATTTCAAGGTCAAGTTGATTTTTTCAAATGGGACAACATATTTCTGACCTCGGAAATGGAAAGATGGGAAATTTTTACGTTCAAATATGTCCTTGACCATTTTTAAAACTTGACCTCTGGTGGTCAGTAAAGGTCAAGTACAACTTCGTTGCGTAGCTCGTCAAATGTGGGTTAAAAAAACCTTTCAAGAACAAAGGTTTAGGATTATTCTCCGGCTATCCGATGGTCAGTATGTATTTGACCTTGACGTTGATCTTCGAGATTAGTTCAAGGTCAAATGTATTTTTTAACCGGCAACCCCCATCTTGTACGCCGGATATTAAAAGTATGGAAATTTTTACGTTCAAATATGTCCTTGACCATTTTTAAAACATGACCCCTGGTTGTCAGTAAAGGTCAATTCAAGGTCAAGAACAACTTCGTTGCGTAGCTCGTCAACTATGGGTTTAAAAAAAATTTATACCCGTCTTGCACACTGTCAAACGGTTAATGGCGCACATTTTGAACATCTGCTATAATAAATACGGATGAATAGTTGAAAACTTCTAATCATCTTGTTTTAACTGGCTCGCAAAGGTGCTCGCCTTAACTGGCCGGGTCTTTACCTCTTGCCTTCACTGGCCGGAGGTCATCCTAGCCTTAAATGGTCAGGTCTGTACCTCTTGCCTTCACTGGCCGGAGGTCATCCTAGTCTTAACTGGCCGGATCTGTACCTCTTGCCTTCACTGGACGGAGGTCAACCTAGCCTTAACTGGTCAGGTCTGGACCTCTTGCCTTCACTGGCCAGAGGTCATCCTAGCCTTAACTGGCCTGGTGTGGACCTCTTGCCTTCACTAGCCGGAGTGGTTCCTATTTAGAAAAAACTGGTTTGACCTCGACATTGCTTATGAAAAGTCAAATCCTAAGCAAGAAAACAATAATTTTTCGGTTCCTACAACTGTCTTTTTAAGAAGTTAATCCAGTCCTGATCGTCAAGGTCAAATGAAAAAAATGGTCACGGCCATATTGGCATCTGAAAATTTCCTCTCTTTTCATGTTCGGCATAAAAAAGGACTTGCCTGTTTAAAAATGCATTTGACCTTGAACTGATCTCGGAGGTCAACGTCAAGGTCAAATCCATACTAAGCATCGCATTGCCGTGGAAAAATCCTAAACCTTAGTTCTGGAAAAAAAATTTTAAACCCATATTTGACGAGCTACGCAACGAAGTTGTTCTTGACCTTGACTTGACCTTTACTGACAACCAGAGGTCATGTTTTAAAAATGGTCAAGGACATATTTGAATGTAAACCTTTCCATACTTTTAATATCAGGCGTACAAGATGGGGGTTGCCGGTTAATAAATACATTTGACCTTGAACTAACTTCGAAGATCAACGTCAAGGTCAAATACATACTGACCATCGGATAGCCGGAGAATAATCCTAAACCTTTGTTCTTGAAAGGTTTTTTTAACTCATATTTGACGAGCTACGCAACGAAGTTGTACTTGACCTTTACTGACCACCAGAGGTCAAGTTTTAAAAATGGCCAAGGACATACTTGAACGTAAAATTTTCCGATCTTTCCATTTCCGAGGTCGGAAATATGTTGTCTCATTTGAAAAAATCGACTTGACCTTGAAATGGCCTTGAAGGTCAAGGTCACATTCGAGGTCACAATTCGATAGCCAGGGACGAATCCTATAAGTTTTGTTTGAAACATTTTTGTCAAAAATGCGTTCCCGCCGAGATAAAATGCCTTTCCGGGACTTTTGGGACACCCTGAATGGTTTTTGAGCAGAGTAATGATATTTCCATATTTGTGTTAATTGTTAATTTTGTTTTATGGTGTGAGGAAATATCTTGTAATTTATTTTTTTATAATTTGTAATGACTTCATTTTGATTATCCCGACTTGACCATACAGTGTATGGCAGCACACTCCCTCTAAGGCACGCATAACGTGACTTTAGGGGAAAATTCACTAATTCCAGATATCCTAGATATCAAAAGGGTTTAGCTCTGTGGGAGCCCTTGCCAGGTTATCAGGCCCGTGGTTGGAGTCGTGGCAGCTTCCCATGAATTTTCTGACCGTCCGGGCTGTTCCTAGCAGAACGGCTTTTTGCATTAGTTGGTAAAGATGTCCAGACCGAGCTATTTTAAATTATTTGGTAGACGTTTTGTAAAGATGTTCGTCCAGACCGAGGTATTTTAAATTGTTTAATAGATGTTTTGGTACTACTCCTGTTGTTGACATAACAATTGTTACAGTTCGTGTGTTGTTCATGTCCCACTGTCTCTTTATTTGAAATTCCAAATCCCTGTATTTGGCTATTTTTGCAGCCTGCTTAATATTTATGTTATTGTTGTTAGGGATTGCTATGTCAATTAAGGTTGTTTTCCTAGAGATTTTATCTACTAAAACTATATCTGGTCTATTGTGAGCAACAGTCCGATCGGTAAATATCGTGCGGTCCCAGTACAGCTTGTAGTTGTTATTTTCTAAAATAGAGTCTGGTTTGTATATATAGTAGGGTGTGTTTACCGACTGTGATAGCTCAAGTTTCAGCGCTAGTTCCTGTAATATTCTGGATAGATTCAGATGTTTGGCAACCATATCTGCATCTGTCGTTGTTGATAGAAGGGTCTTTGACGATGTACTTTAGATAGTTCTTAGTTGGAATTACTTGATCTTGGATTGCCAATATAAAGGCTTCCGTTTCAGGAAACATATGACCAGAGATCAACCAGTAGTTCGACGCTGAACTGTCGACATAATCTTGGTTGACGTCATTTATATGTCTTCCATGAAGGGGCTTCTCTTTCCATTTGAGCAGCTTCTGATCCGTTAATGTTGTTTTTATTTTTGTTAAAAATCAATTGTTTTTTAAACTATTTAGGTTGTTTTCATGTACTTTAATTGTATTTAGTGGAAATTTTGAGATGTTTTATAACAGTAAGTTTATTGAACCTATAATGGGTTTCATTGATATTGTGTCTTATATGTTTGGAACGCCATATACATGTGGAGGTTTATTGTGGTGGAGTGTTAAATGTTTGTTCAATTGTGTTTTGTAATGATTTTTTCAGCAGTTCTGTCAATATTTTGTGTGTTATCTTTTTTGCGTTTAAAGTATTATCCTGTGTTAATCAGTTTCATCATATAATATACAAAACACTATTTATAAACGGGAGTACATCCCTCGAAGGAGTGGGATGGTAATACAGCTATTCACGTTGGACGAACTTAAGAACACATGCAAAAGATGTACAAGGGAAACACGCGTTGGCCGAGAGGCGTGACTCTACAAACCCTGCAGGTGGTGGTGGGTCTGTATGTACTGGAAATGATGAATGTTTACAACGGGTTGTCGCAGAGGCAACGTTTCTCGTAAATGTGGAGAAAGAGTCCTCTCCAAAGTCCTTATTCCGAAGGCCCAAGAAGAGGATGGTAGGCAGGCAGAGATTTTGTGAGACGCTGTATGACTTTAGAATGGGGAGATCAACGGTCCAGGCAATGCAAAAGATAATTGGTCTAGTGAGAGTAGGGAGTATGTATAGACGACTGGCGTTGGCGTGGATGTCAGGAATGCGTGGTCTTGGTGTGCAAACCAGAATTTGTTTTGTCGCAAGGGAGTTCACAGGGGTCGATTCTCGGTCCGACAATGTAGAATCTAGTGTATGACCCCGTATTTAGACATCCTTTGACTCAGCTCGGGAAAAAGGCATTCGTTAGAACCGAATAAGGTGTGAGCTATCTTGAGAGGACCTTCGATATATAGTATTCCAAATAGTCAGGACAGAGATTAGGCTGGATAAATACATGATGGTCCTGGGGAGCTGGGATCAGAAGGAACTTGAGCTTCGTTCCTAACTACAGTGGCGATCCGTTTTGGTTGGATCGCAACCAGGCGCAGGTTCCCTCTCTTCACTCGTTTGCGACTTACCGCTTCCACTTTGGGTATTTTACAGCATTGGCAATTGTAAATATGTCATAAATAATTGAATAAAAATGCTTGAGATCTGTTTAATAAAATAGGTTTTCTTTACCTATCTCAAGCATAGGTTTTTCCAGTGTATGAATGGTCCTCCAGAAGTTAGTGTCACTATATTTTCAAAAATAATGTATATAAAAAAATATCACTCATCATTTTAAAACAGTTCACAAAATGCTTATGAGTTAATTTTATAAAAAATTAGCCGTACTCCATTCGTTTCTTCAGATACGATGACAATCACCTTTTTTACAGAAATGGAAGATTTTATAACAACTTCTAAGTTCATAAAGTATGTGCCGAAATGGACAATTCTCTCCGGAAATTGGCTCGGTATTGTGGTCGGTTCTGATGCCGGTGTGTGCTATCACTCAGGTCCGATCCAGTACTCCAGTCAAGTCCAGTCAAGTTTCGATGTACACTTCCCTTAAAGGTATCTTCAACGAACATGTCAGGAGTGTAGTTGCGAAAGCTAGTTGGGAAGGATGCTGCCTAATGCTTGGAGGCATAAGGGAGTATAAGAGGAGGATTTTAACTTCTGTTGTCAGGTCGGTTGTTTGAGAGGTGTTCAGGTGGGGAAGAAGGCTACGAGTAAGAGTATGCGCTTGTGACCTTGTATAGATAGATGCTCCTGAGGGTTGTATGTGCATATCGCACTGTTTTGACCAAAGAGTTGGGCGTCATTAGGGGACTTTTGCCTGCTGACCTCGAGGCGGAAAAGAGGAAAAGACTAATTGAATGGAGGAGAAGAGGAAGGTGGTAAGAAAGGAGGGATGAATGGCAGATAGGTTTTGAAGTATCCAGCTAGTATGAGAATTGTAGTAGACGTATTTTGGAGTGTTTTTGGAATTGGAGAGTGGCTGCTCAGTTCGTTGCCAAGGTGGTAAGGGAGAAGGAACGTGAGGAGCGGAAGTTATTGGAAAAATGAGGTGATATGATAGATTGATGATATGGAGGTGGTTGAAGATATTTTTCTTCAGACATGTGACTCAATGGGCTGCAGACAAATGAGCAAACAGGTGGGTTTAGTGAGTAGGAGACTCACATCATGAATAAAAAAATCAATATGAAACTAAAGAAAACTAAATAGATGGAAATACAGAAAAAAATCTAAACAGAATAACTAGAAAATACGTAGGACATCGCGCAAGATTTAAAACGTAGACATAGCAGTAAAAAAGACACTATTGTACAATAAAAAGACAGGAGAATTTAATAAGGTATATAGTAAAACAAGAAAATGTTGATTCCGTTTTACCACATTGCGAAAATAATAAAAATCGGTCTTAAATTTATACAATTCACAATAAAAACTCTATCCCTGATGTATTATTACTTTCAATTCTACGGTTTTTGCAACTGTAAACAAAATGGCAAAATATAATTCCTCACATGTTATAGTTTTAAAAATAGTCTCCAGTGTCCACACCGGAACCAGTTAGTTATCGAACAATCAAAATTGTCAGACCAAATTACATTTACTTACTTAACATTTATGTTGTTTGTACTCCGAGTTGTTTTAGGTTTTAGTAATGTTGATTGGTAAAGTTTTCTTACAAATATTTTTTAGGCTTCTAAAGTTTGTAAATTGTATATTTCTTTTTTTCGAAACTAATCTGAACTATTTCTGATTCCAGGTTTCCAGATTTATTGAACAACCTTCACCATATTGATGTTAGCCAACAACTTCTACTACAAACCTTTATGTCTCTATTTTCTCACATTTGTATTGTTTTTGGTCAAAGCTTCTCCAAACATAAGATTTGTCCTTTGCTTCAAACGAAAATACAAAATTTAGAGCAAGTGATAAACAGTTTCAATCAGTATTGTCCGAGTTTGAACATTATTCCAGTCTATCTTATAGTTTTGAGTTATTCTGATGATCATGAAGAGCTATCTAATGTACTGAGGAGATTCTTATGTGCTTTACCTTTATGTGGTTCCTCTGTGGATTGCTTGGAGATCAGCGTGCGACGTTTATGTGAAGGTGGGCTTCAAGAAACCATAGTAGATTGTTTATGGAGTGGCGTTGTCCATCAGAGACCTTTAGTTCGAGCAGCTTCGGCATCACTTTTTTCAGGAATAATAGGAGTTTGCAGTCCTGATTTGGTTAAAACTAAAGTTGCTGGCGCATTGGTTACTCTTGCAAGTGACAGCGACATGTAAGTTATACACGCTTGTAAAATTATACTTCTACTAATATTAAAAGGATAAAAGTTTTGTGATAATTTTGGTAGTGTGTGTGTGAGTTGATGGATGAAACTAATTTCTTCATTGAATTGCTGTAAATCTATGATATTAAACACACAAACGATTTAAACTAATTTATTTTGTTCACTGGCGTATTTTTCGGTGTACAATAAATAAATTTATTAATGTTACTCATAGACTGACTGATTTGTCTTTGACACTATTGTATAGACATTATCCTGTAGGTAATTTAAAATGGACTGGAGTTTTAAATTTTTTAATCATTCTGTTAAATTACCTTTAGTACAATGCATTTAGGGTGAGTCAAAAGTATAAAAATCCCTGAATAACTATTGAACTATTTTTTAGGAAAACGTACAAAAGTTTATTATTATATTTTGACCATCTGATGGTGACCTTGATCATGAAAAATGTGTTTGACCTTAATGTGACGTTGAAGGTCATGTTCAAGGGCATATTCTGACTCGCTCTATCCAAATCTATGATGAAAAATAGATGTTTCCATTCCAAAGAAAATTTTACCTTGATATAACTTTAAGGTCAAGGGCACAATCAAATAACCAAGCGAAAACTATTGAATTTTTGTACTTAGTAGTATATATAGTAATTTCAAAATGTACTGTGTACCAAAACACTTGTTGCTGAACATAATAAATCTGTGTAAATCTCGAAGTATTTTACCTTTGTATTTGCATGATTACATTCCACACTTACATGCAATTGTCGTTAAGTAATTTATAAAATAAATTTAGTAATATAAAACAATGAAATTAGTTTACAAAGTAAAGGATTCCATACAAAAAAGATTGATGTTACTCCTAAACAAAAATATTATTTTTTTAGACTTGTCAGAACAGCTGCGATTCCTGCATTGGGTAGCTTAATCACAGATTGCTCACTCAAAGAAATCCATGACAAAGTGTATATGCAGTTGCAAACATACCTTTCAGAAGTCAATCTTAGAGATAATCACACATTGCTGAGGCAGATTATAGTGACTTTAGGGAATATCGTAAACAGTTGTTCAAAGAATTTTCAGAACGATGGTAAGAGAAAAAAAGAAAAAAGTTTATTATGCTTTATCAATCCTTTATGTATCTGCTGCTCTGTTCAGGATTTTTAATAGTATTTTTGAGTAATATTAGTTAGTTCTTTTATACATTGTCGAAAACATTTTTAGGGAATTAGTAGGAGCTACGAGTTATTTGACCCGTGTTTGACACATAAAATTATATGGTTATACTTGAATTGGGAACTCATCTCTCTTATATCGGGTGCACTTGGTTGAGAAAAAGATGTTATTGTTGTTTTACACCACCTCCTCCCAATTTATGTCATCGTATTGAAATAAAAATACATACAAGTTTTTACGTTTAATCATAAGCTTGTAAAACCCAAATCAACTTTTTAGTTAATGAAATAATGTGTTGTTGGTTAACATTTCAATGGACTAAACCTGGGGCGTGATGTAAAATGCCGGCCTCTTTACCTAAGTTCTACTTAAAAAGGGCAAAGGATATTTATCTACAAAACATGTGAAAAAAACTGTATATAAAGGACTCATCCGCGAATCATAGCACGAGAGAACATGAATTAGAACCTGATCTGTGCAGCTTGCAATTTGAACTAAAAGAGTGATTTACTAAACGCGATTTTAATAAAAATATCGCGTTTTTTCCACTACAAAGTTTACCACCCCTGGAAATATGCCGCCTTGGACACTAGCCCTAGCCCTTAATATATGTCCAGCACTAGTGGTTAGACTTGGTTGTAAAAAAATAGAGTTATGGTTGTGCCATGAATGGAAACTCTTTAATTTAAGTATTTAGGTAATGGAGAGCTTTAAATGTCTAGATTCTTTCACAATAGGTGTCCTGATTTGGTCTAGTCCATGTACTGAAGTAATTCTGTTTCATACATTTGCAACATATTGTAGGAGAGAAAACCATAAGCTTTTGTACAGAAGAGTTAAATAAACTTCTATAAACATTCACACAACTATCATTATAAGGTTCAAGAGATCAAATATAACTATATTTTGAACAATCAATCTCTCTTAGAAACACAACTGCTTACAGAAACCGTTCCTTTCCAAATCTGGGATTTTTTCAATGTCTTGTGTTTCTTGCTTGTCAAGTTGGATAGACATGAAGAATTAATTGACACAGTCATGTGATTCTTTGAGACAATTTTGATATTGCAGTTAAAATATTTGTCAACCGGTGTTGTCCATTTTTGTACATATCTCATATTGAATCATCATGCCACTTGATTGCGAGTCCTCGTTTTCATGTATCGACTGTGTTTTCTCCTCCCACATACGTTGTTGGTGATCACTATCTCTTTAAGCTAATTTTTTAATAGTTCTTTTGTTTCAATTTAATCTCTTTGAATGAAGATTTATATTTTTGATTGTGGCAATATCTAAAGTATAACAGAACAATTGTTATTAATAACATATATATATATATTTGAGATGTTTCAGTTATACTGAAATTTATTTCATCATTGAAGTTGTATTTTGTTATATTTCACTGTTGTTGCATCTCGATTATTCTTTATGCGTTGGTTAACTTTTGCATGTCCTTTTTCTAATTTCTTTTGTTCAAGCATATGTCTGTAAGGGTTCACTAAAGTCTCTGGAGCTTATTCACTGTGCTAACTTCTTAGTTCACTTGTTTTAATTGAATCTTTTTTCAATTGACGTTAGCAGGAATAATTCTTACAATTGTTTGATTAAAATTAAAATGAGATTTAATAAGAAAGCGTTTAATATCATCGTGAGTCCAATTAGGATTTAACATAAATCGAGATTTTGTCAGATTTTTAACGTCAGTAGTTTTCGACAGTAACGCACTTTCAAATATTTATTAGAATTATAATCAGTCGATACAACAACTCACTGTTCTATTGTTACAAATATGAACTAATAATATGATCACTGAATCTGTGAAGCCCAAACACTATATTTCATTTTATATTTAAACTCCTGGTGTAACTTCTACAAATATGTAAATGATCCAATGTAAGATTAAAAGTATATCTAAAGTTTAGCATTGCATAACATATAAGGTTTGTTCCTACCCGATGCGAAACAGTACATGTGACGATCACCGTCATGCGCATTCAAGAAAACCTGTTCCAACCAAGTTAGGGAACATCCATAAATTACATAAGACATTTTAGGGTGGGTGGGTTGTAACGCAAAACCGCTCGGGAGAGATATCTTGTTAGTTAGACAATACATCTCTCTCTCACTTGTCTTGGCGATATAGTGCCGATAGGCTGCTCTGTTAGTATCCGGTGGCGTGAGTTCGTTGTTCAATTGGCAGAAGGACTATACAAGGGCGCCAGGCCAATGGACACACACAGTTAACAAGAAAACGACAAGATAGCGAAAATTTACAATTTATTTTATTTAATTACAAATTAACCAATTTTTCTATTAGTTAAGTTGGTAACAGAGAACAAAATTTAAAACAATCGAGGTATATAAAAACTGTTAGAGTGAAGTTACAAACAAAACAATCTATAAATTCTTGCCTTACAATATCCTCGGTAGGAATGCCTTTCCGTTGGTGGGTCTGCTGTCCAAGGTCCTGATCCTGGAGCTATTTGCCAACCAGGCTGGGGTTCCAATAACTCACGGCGGCCAGGAGTTGCCACTGTCCTACCAGAGGACAAGTCGAATCAGGTAGTACTGCCAGAGTTCTGCTCCCTTGATATGAGGCTAGTGGTTACGTATCTGGGCACTCTTAGCCCCAGTTGATGTCATACATGAAAAATTTATTGGCCAATTAGTTATAGCCCTTAGAGTATCGATACTGAATTTTCCCCTTGACTAGTATAGACGTATATATGCTCTATAGGATCGGTTCGGCACGTGTATGAGGTGAGGCACCCTACCTTAGTTTTCCCTAACTTCTTCACTCTAAATTAACTATTTAAATACTACCAAAATGAGTGAAAAAAAATACTTTAACTATTAAAAGTAAATTTGAAATTCTTCAAATTCTAAGTAAAAATAGATAACGATAACACTTAAGGTAAATTGCAACTGCTAGTTATAGTTTCAAACTAATTTATATTTAAATAACAAATCAATTATTAATTACAGATAAAATTTAACGGTAAATCAGATATATAAACAATTATGTTTGAGAGCTAATAATGTGTTTAAAGATAACGATATGAAAAAAATTATATTCAAGATCTAATAATGTGCCTTCTAATCCGACAAACCGTTCGACGACTGAATGAAAGCGAATTTTTGCCGAGATAATGAGAAAACTCAGTACTCTAAATTAATATCAATGTACGATACTTTAAAAATGACAAGGTAATAAACTATTTAAAAAATGGTTATTGCATCTATATTCATAAATATAAAAAAAATCAGATGTGAAATCTGGTCATAAACATTTCCCCAAGTTAAACAATTAAAATAAAGAAAACTAGGCGTAGCAAAATGCTTTATCTCAGAACCTGCTTGGCTCTCTACTGCAAACTCAGAGAAAGGAAATTAAAAATTTAAATGTGATTTATCTAACAACATTTTTAACAAAGCAGACAAGCAACCAAATCTGGGCCAATGAATACTGAAAGACCAGCGAGTGACTTAAAAAAAATTAATATATTTACTGGTATATCTATATATAAATCAAATTCAATAAAGTAGAAATATATATGAAGTACTGAACGAACTGCAAAAAAATAACAATAATAGAAATTTTAAGCCACTCACATGATCATCCTTAGTTGCAGTTCAACCCAGTTGGGAAGCTTCGTCAGCTACTAAATTTAGCCTCACAGGAGATTTCGTCTAGTGGATCAATTTGTCCTTTCCTGAATTTTGGTAGATATCCTCAATCAAACTCTGAGATTCACCAATACCGAAAAATGCAAAAGACGCCAGCAATAATTGTTCCCTTTTCCTTTTTTTTATCACGATACGTGTGAAATCTCTAGCAACTAACGATTGTTTATTCACGCCAGCTACGTTACAGATGCAAAGCAAAAAAAAATACAAAAAAGTAATGAACCATGCAGTTAAGCCACAAATGATTTATCTTTGCAATAAAACGCGGTATATCGATAATAAGATGAATATGAAACCAGATTCACCTAAAATTTCTTTCCAAAATTATTAATAGATACGATAAAATATGCACCATAGCCGATACAAAAAACTATAAAAAAATACATTCGATAAATCAAACTATAAGGATAAACTGAATCTGCTTAATTATAATCAAAGGTACGGTAATAAGGAAAAACGATAAATTAAGCAAATTCTAGCAGATATTTTCACGATAAAAAAATTAACCCGGAACGAAATCCGCCCACATACCGTCTTTCCCGGTGGCCGAAACAGAAGAGGAAGCAAAAATCTCCTTCGACAAGCGTTTATCCCACTTCCAATGATAAAAGTGGGGAAAGGAAATGACGTTAAAATTTCAAATTTTATTGAGCGCGAAAGCAGGAATATTAATCAATAGTTGGTCAATACAGGAACTAATACAAGATAATTTCGATAAAAGAATAAAGCAAAATTTTACTAATTAAATCATAGATAAAATTTTATTAATGACAGTTTCCTTCTTCCCAACAAAATTATATTTATTTAATATTTCCAGTTTGGACGGAAATTACATCAAACTAGCACGTGATGTTCGTTCTGTCAGGACATCACCGCGCCAAATCAAAGGACAGAGTTGGACTTAGAATACCTTCCAAACGAATTAATTGTTATTTAGCAATGAAAAGCGAAAAAGCGATTGCATAACCGACTAAAATAGGAGTATTTACTTACGTGTTTATTTATTAAGGTAAAGACACTGGTTTATTACGGTAGAACTCAGTTCAGAAAACGATATAATTAGAAAAGTGATTTGAAAAATATAAAAGGTAATTTCTTAATGCGACAAATATTAGTAAATATCAATGTAACGGGGAGAACGGCAATTCACCCGTTACAGGGTGTCTGTTAATATCTCACGAAATCTTACATTTGGGGTAAGTGGGTGTTGGATTTTACGTTTTTTTTAGGCCTTATGGTTCTTATTTGGCGAATTTAACTATAGAGAAATTGAAATTCTACTTAATTTAAGCGTTTTCAAATATAAATATTAATTATAACATTAACCATATTTTATTAATTAAATAATAATTAAATCCTTATTTAATATATGAATTTACTTACAATAACGTCAAAAACATTTTAAGAAATAATATCTTAAATATGTAACGCTCTAATTCTACGGAAACTCTCGAAGTCAGATTTCCTGGAAAATGAAATATATCGATATGTATATTAGACTGGGACAAAAAATCGTTGACAAAAAAATTTAGCCTCAAAATGTGAGCCCTTAATTTTAATCTTAAGAGGTATTTTATGATTTTTATTTCGATTTTTTAGAAACAGACTGGTTTATCAATTACAAATTCGAAAGTTAAAATATTAAATCTTAAAAACAGATCAATTTTTTTAGGGAATTTAATTTCTTTCAGAATATATTGTATTTTTCAGATATATTGTTTAGATGATTTGAGTGAATGATACGTGTGAAATAAAAAATTGAAATTTGCGATATTAAAATTAATATTTTTGGTTCCCAATCAAAAAATAATTCTCGATTTTTTTGGCACAGTTTAATGTGTACATACTGCTTACTGCATTAATATCATGAGATAGAGACTTTATTTTATAAATAGATTATAATAGATATATTGCATTGTATAACATATGTAAATCTTTATATCCTTAAAATGAACAATTTTCAAAGAACGAATATCTTACGTAAGAAGGTGGGTGCTGAAAAGTATCTTACAGTTTCTTACATGGGAGTGGGTGGGGAACAAAAACATGCCAAATTCATCTTACGTAATTTATGGATGCTCTCTTATGGCGGTTCAGTAAACGATGCATCACGCCCATCACGGTGTCCCAACCAAATGATTTACCGTTTCTTGCATCGTCATTTCAATTTTTCAATCCTTGGTGAAGAGCAAGAATCGTTTGGTGATTCTTATTAATCGTGCGCAGTAGGAACTGTCAATACATTAAGGTTATGGAATGCAGGTCGCAGAGTTCAGAAGAAAACTTGTCAGAAAACCGTTCCATCTAATATTTTTTATGACTATACAATGGTAGTACGTTGAACGGTGCTAAACTATTTCATGGCGGTACAGAAACTGCAGAAAGGAACAAACCTATAAATTTCTGCCTTTAATTTTAATGTGAATTTGTACTAATATTAAATCTATGAGATTGTTTGGATTTTTCCCCAGAAAAAGTAAAATCAAACTTTAAAATTGCAGTTCCCGTCAATGTACAATGTTAATGGGAAAATCAAAGATAAATATTGAATCACAGCTGTAAACAGTGGGGAACGGGTTCTGGGGTTTCAACAGTTTTGTTTTAAGGAAAACAATTTTTTTCATAAAATAATTTTAATATTTTCTTTTTTTTTATCAACCGGAAATACCTGATGAAAATATAATATTGCGGCCCTGATTAATCTATCCCTATTAGAAAAATGACTAGACTAATCAACCCCCCACGCCTCCCCCTCCAAAATAATTCTGACTACAACCTTGATACGTACTAATACATGTTCTTAATGTTTGACTGTACTCATAATTCTAAAATTTACAAAGTTTGTAAACTTACAGGCATAAAATATTTGTATACTGTAACTAAATATCTGCCATTGATAGTGATCACACTATGTTCTTACTCTGTTTGTTCGATAATCATATTATAATATACCACTCTCAATTTTATTTTTTAGTTATTTTACCACAAATATCGTCACTAACAATATTCGTATCACAGATGAAAAATCAGACTAGAAAAATTGACATGGCACAAGCTCTACTGGAGGCATTTACTAACATAGTGTACACTTCTCTTAATAAACAAAGTATCAGTTCTTCAGTATTGCCCGGTCTAAGGTATGATTAATATCATTTTAAAATTATAACTAATATTTATATTTTAGAGTCTTAGAAACTATGATATTAGAAAACCAAGCTTTAAACGGTCACTGGGAAACTGTCGCGTCCATGATAAAAGAGTGTGAAACGAAGGTAGAACTGGCGATACCTCAATCACCAGTAGATAGAAATACAAGGCTTAGTCATAACGTAAATCAAGGAGTAGAAGAAGTAAAACAAAGAGTTAGTAAGATATTTACGAAACCCGCTAGTACCAAACAAAGTCCTCTACCTAACCTTCAAGGTATTTTTAAGAAGAAATGATTTATCCTCTGTTGCATTTTACACGATATTTTTAATTATATACTGTGCCTTTATAACTTTCAAAGTATTTATATACACTGTGGTTGTGAGATATTCTTTTTTTATGATTTTTATCAAATTCGTATTTACAGCAGTTGACAGATTTATTGTACTTAATATTTTCAATATACATTAAACGTTATGAATTACAGGTCGACTTTTAATAAAACAAAATGTATGGCATCTTGTAACACCCTAGATTAGATTTCAAGAAAGTAACTCAATATATTTCTAAATTGATTGTGAATAATTATAATAAAAAATAAATAATCTGTCTTAATGTTTTATACCGTGCAGGAGCTGATTGGCCACCCTCCCCTCTTGATAGCCCCAAAGTTAGAAAGTTTAAAAGCAAAATTAGGGAACCTTAATGCCAAGAGCATGGAAAAGTAAGTTTTATGGTCTTAAAACTCAGATCAACTATTTAAATAAAATAGCGTTGCAAATACTGTGTTCATGATTAGCCTGGTATTGCAAAATGCCAGTAGCTCGTAAGTCCTGAACCACTCTGGGTGCATTCTTCTTTATTGCATATTTTTTGTGTCTCGAGGAGCGAAAAGATGCGAGTAGACACGGTAGTAACTGTCTACTTTTATGCCAACAGCTCGTATTTGTGTGGTTCAGTAGCTGTCCACTTACAGGTCAGTAACTCGTATTGTTCAACTAGTCAATAAGCTAACTTGCAAGTGCAAGTTAAATAATTTATAACCATTACTCGTATATAATTTAATGCCGCTTCACGGACAACTTGCTTAATCATTATTTTTATATTGTCGCTTTTATGTAATAGAGATTTCATTCTGCTAGTAGCTTTTGTCCCGTTCAGACTTAATTGTAATAATTAGTTTGCTTAAATTGTTTTTTAAAAACGTTTATTAAGAACAAACAAATTTCACTGGCGCAGTCAGTAGGATAGTCACAGTACAAGAACGGAAAAGCCACGGCATCGAGATCGATTTTCCAGTTTTGCTGTACTTGAGTTTCAACTCTTTAGCGTCTGTCGTACCCCGGACGAAAAAGAACTACAGAATCAAGGAAGGTAAGTGCTGAGTACCTCCTTCCAAACTTTCATCCTCTACCATAATAGGAGAAAGTTTAGAATTAGGTTTCCCCGAATAGGAGACATTAGGTTAAGAAATTTTTAATTTGAAATAAATAAAGATTAAAGAGATATTTAATATTGATCTATATTGAAATAAATGTTGTTTAAGAATTTTTCAAAAATATATTAGAGTCCAATTAGAAAATATAAAGATTTTGATTTTAAGTATTTGAAAATTAATACTTATTTCGAAGTATCTGACTATATTTTCAATCAATCTAGTTTTAAGATATATTTTATTTGCTATATTTTATATAACATATCGTATTCAATATAACAATTTATTGTTTCCCTATATATATTTCATATATTTGCACCTATTTTGTCATCTATATTAACCATATTTCATGAACATTGATTCTCTTGCTGAAGTTTTCAATAGGAATCTTACCCTTACAAACATGCCTCAAGAAGGTTCATCTCATTCTTCACCCATAGACGTTAATATTCCTATGCTAAAATTATATGTTGACATGATTACCCCTTTCGATGGTAACTCTTATAACCTTAACCAATTCATTTCAAACTGTGATTTTCTTATGAAGGCTTACGAAGGAAACCCTGATCCACTCTTCATAAGCTATCTAATTAAAGTAATCCAGTCCAAACTAGTTGGTCGTGCTAATCTTTTAGTTGGCAGCAGAGCTGAACTTAACAATTGGCCCTTAATCAAGGATGCCTTACAAACTTGTTTTGGTGACAAAAGAAGTTTGGAGTGTCTTGAGCAAGATCTCTTAATGGCTCGCCCCAACAAAGGCGAAACACCATTAGATTTCGGAAAACGTCTTCAAATCTTACGAAGTCATTTAGTACAAAGAATCAATAACTCCACGGAAATGAATACGGATACTAAAATCGTTTATCTTAGACAGTATGACGAACTTGCCCTTAGAACACTCATTAGAAATTTAACTGGATCATTACAAACAGTTATCAGATTGAAAAAACCTGACTCACTTGAACCAGCACTTATTATATTTTAGAGGAAAACAACTTTAACTACACCTTAACAACATTTAGACAACCCGCACAGATACCCCAAACACAAAAACAACCAATACTCAATCAAGGTAATAACAAACCAAATTATCAATCAAACAATTTTTACAAACCTTCATACTTTCACCGAATTTCCAACCAAATTTCAATCAGTCAATGAAACCAAACTTCAGTAATTCATTTGAGAGACCGATAAACTTTCAAAACCCACAACCTTTTCCAAGTCAACCTATTCATGTTCAACCACGACCTATTCATAGAAAGCTTCCAACAAACGAACAAGTCTTTGGACGCCCAAAAAATGTCTTTAAACCCACTGGTCGAATTCCGACAAATGTACCCGAACCAATGTCTGGAATAAGTCATAACTCCGTAAAATCTTATCTACCTCTAAAACCCCAAAATAATTATCCTAATAATTATTTTCAATCAACCGGACCACCAAATTTTTCATTTGAAGAACTGCATCAAACAAATGCTTCAGATTATGTAGGCGAAAGTTTCCCCTTACAAGAACAATCTTCTTACATAAACATCGTAGAAAATATCCCACACAACGCAGTTAACGAATATCATTCAGCTGAAAACTTTTATGAACAACAAAATATTGATTTTTATAGTTACAATGATACTAATGACATTGAAAATTTTCCTTTAGTTGGCCTAGAAGACCAAACGACATAAATGAGATATTTTCTGACTCATGTTCAACGGATTAACTTTTATCGAAATTAAAAATCCGCCTTTAAAATTGTTAATAGACACCGGAAGCATGAGGTCAATTCTAAACCCTGCGTCTGCAGAAAAATATTTTCCCGCAACAATATATCGTCATTCGACTCGAATAAAAACAGTGGTCGGTGAAAGCGAATCCTTGTTCTCAGCCGAGATAAACTCTTTCCGAGAATTTAATTCACCTCATAAAATCACGTTCGTCTTATATAATTTCCACAATCACTTTGACGGTCTCATAGGGTTAAACGACCTTAGAAAAATGAATCTAACCATTGACCTGAACAGAAATATACTTTGTAATGAAAACATTAAAATTCCTATTAACTTTAGACTTGACCGAAACACACATTATATTACTGTTAATGTAATGGAAAATGAATCAATGGTAGTAAACGTTGGAGACTTAGATAAACAACTCGATAATATTATACAAAATACTACCCTTACAGAAGAAGACAGACGAGAACTAAACGAACTAATGCTAGAAGAATCCAGTGATGGTGGATCAGCACATTCTAGCACCGAAAAGCCTATCCTAAATATCCCGATCACAGATAATAACCTAAACTCGTATAATAATCAAATTATATTCATTCAAGGCAAATCTAAAACTTTTCCCACTATAACAAAACACAAACCATATGATATATTAGGTAACACTAACACCCTTGATCCCGTTGACCTTACTGACGAAAAAATACTAAGCAACTATGTCAGTGACAGAAAAGAAGGATTGCAAGAACTTTACAAAACAATTCACGATAGCAACTTAAAAGCAAAAACTACTACTATAATCAACAGAAACAGATCACAAGAAAACTCTATAAACTTCGACCAAGATAAAACAATTTACGTAGAAAATAGACAAGCAATTCGCCAAAAATCTAATCCGAGATACTTCAGAGACTTTGGCATAAAAGTTAAAACTACAAACAATCAAATTATTCATAAATCAAAAATTAAGAAATCAAGAAAAACTAAATTCAAAAAATTTTCACAGGGACAATCCAAATATGATCCGGGTCCTTCTCATACTCCTGATAACCCTTAGGACCATAAATGGTCAAGACATTTAAATAAAAGAAATTAACTCCCCTCTCCTACCTTTTAATTTAGGACAAACGAAAATAATTGAAACAAAACATACCTTTTATCATTTTATTGAAACACCATCTCTAAATTCTCAATTAATCAACATAAAATACTTCTACAAAAATATCGAAACTATTATCAGCAAAAATTCAAACGAACTTCATTCACCCCTTAATAACCTTCTACACCATGCTGAATATTTATTAAATGTTGTTCAAAATAAAATGAGTAACATAGGCCCAAGAAATAGGCAAAAACGAGGTTTAATAAATATAATAGGAAAAACAAGTAAATTTTTGTTTGGCACTATGGATTCAGAAGACGAAGAAAAAATCCAATCTCAAATTACATCGCTACAAAATAACCAAAAATCAATCGAAAATCAATTGACACTACAAGCTTCTTTGAGTCAAAAATTAATTGACCATTATAATGAAACGATAACTAAATTATACGATAATCAAATGCTAATCAAAAATAAATTTATTGAACTGTCAAAAACGTTAGCAAAGACCTCAGAAATATTTTTACATATATCTCGCTTTTAAATACCTTGGACCAGATAATACTAAATTGCCAAAATTTAATTAATTCCTTGGATAATCTAGAAAATGCAATCATGTTTGCCCATTTAGGCGTTCTTCATAATTCAGTTATTTCTCTAACTGACATCACCAAGTTAATAACTTATCTCAAAGAAATTTATCCCGCAAATAAAATACAATCTTTTAACAACCCTTTGTACTATTATGAATTAGCTACCCTTCAGGTAAAATTTATTAATGATAAAATAATATTTGCAATTCATATACCTATTCTAAATGAAGAAAACTTTCAAACATATCACCTTATTCCCATACCTAGAGAAAATTCAATAATTATCCCAGAATATCCCTACCTAATACTCAGCACGAATCAGCACCAGTTCGAAGACAGCATCTGCCCAGTACTAGACCAAACATTCTTTTGCAAGAAAAATTAAGCTATTAAAGAAGACACCTGCATACTGCCAATGATAAAAGCAGAGCAACCGAATTGCCATACCAGTAAAGCATCCCTGAACCAGCCAATCATTGAAGAAATTACCAATCAGTTTATCTTAATCATCCCAGCTAATGGAGCCATTAAACTATACCAATCTTGCGAAACAAAAGCCATGATTCTAATCAAAAAAAAACAGCTTAGTGTCAATTCCCCGAAACTGCAGCATAAATGTTAATGGAATAACATTTAGCAACGTCAAAACTGATATCCCTGGAGAGCCACTTATTCTTCCAGAAATAACCAATAACAAGTTATTTGACAGAACCCAAGAAAAACCAATACCACTGCATACCCTCAATTTGGACAAAATTAAAGAACTAAAGCAAGAAGCCAATTCACTGAAAAATTTAGCAATAGAAAACCACCCTGTTATATGGACCTTGCCAAACTATTTAATCAGTATAGTTTGCTTAGTCATCATTATCAGCATATACATATGGTGGAGAAGGAGAAACACCCACAATGGTCCCGAGGAAGTCCCAGAGAACCGTTCCGAAAACAACCCTTCATCCGCATTGTTTTCTCCTAAGGAGGGAAGAGTTAAATAATTTATAACCATTACTCGTATATAATTTAATGCCGCTTCACGGACAACTTGCTTAATCATTATTTTTATATTTTCGCTTTTATGTAATAGAGATTTCATTCTGCTAGTAGCTTTTGTCCCGTTCGGACTTAATTTTAATAATTAGTTTGCTTATTTGAAAATAAAATGTTTTTTAAAAACGTTTATTAAGAACAAACAAATTTCACTTGCATGATCGACGGAAAATGTCAGTAGCTATCGTGACACAAGAGAGAAGATTTAAACATGTTTTGTGTTAAAAGTTGGTTAAGAAAATTTTTGGACTGTCTTGGAAAGACCGCTTTTCTCTCGTGTCATCCATGTTAACAAAAAATAATTTACATATGGCAAATATTTTTTTAAAAAAGATTACATAGCACAAAAGGTTGATAGACACTCTGTGTCTTGCGATATGGTGGGGACGAACGTGAAAACAAGAATGGTATTAGTTCGCATGCCGGTTTCTGTCCGGCTCGAAGTGACAGTAACTCGCATGATACGTTAACACAAGGGATTAACTTTCCTATAGCTACTGTCCACGCTTACTCGCACGTCAGCTCGCACTGTATGAACCACCCTGGTGTCAATAAGTCTTAATACCTTGAATTAATTCCAAAAAGTTAGAAATTTCAGACGATATTTTGACGTTTTCCAAAGATTAGACTTATGGAAAATTATGAGGACTCTTTAAGAGTTTTTCAGCAAAATATTTCAGCCCGCGCAGTCTTCAGATTAAACTTAAAACTAAATCGAAGAGTAGCGGTGTATTTGATATGTATATTCTATATACAGGGTTTTTCACATTTGAAGGGATAACATTATAATCTATGAAACGATAAGAGATGCACGATTAAACGGTCAAAATTCTGAGCATTTTCGAGCCCATTCGACCACTTACAGAACAATAACCCTATCTCTTACCGTTCTCAAGTTATACAAGATACACCAAAATTGTCATTTTTAGTTTTTGGCTCCTACCACTGTTATTATTTAAAAATATCAAAAATGGTAAAGAGACAAGTTTTTGAAAAGTACTTTTACTTAAAAAGGTGTCATCAGTTCTTCACTTCTACGTTTTATTTCTTCATCAACTATTTTTTTAATACTGACCTGTACGTTTTGTCAAAATATAGATAAAGCATTAATATATCATATGTAAATGTCATTGAAGGTTCTCGGGATTCTCGTGTGTATGGTTTAGTTGTCTTAGAAAAGACATTTTGACGTTTCGATGAGATGTCACTCATCTTCCTCGGAATAATCGATGTTGTCATTTACTAAGCGTAGTACAAAATTGATCTTTAAATACCCTTATGACTTAGTTTCTGTGTAAGAAACATGAACCAGTTATTATAATAATAGTTTCTTTGTATATAGAAAATTAATAGCTTGTGGTAAAAAAGGAAATAACATCCGTTTAGTATATGGTAGAGGCAAAAACCAAAAAACTACATTTTTGTTTTACTCGTATATCTTGAGACCGGCAAGTCGAATGGGCTCTAAAATGCGGAACTTTTTCTCCATTTAATCGTGTTTGTATCTGTTACCGTTTCTTATATAGCAATGTTCATCTGTGACACACCCTGGTACACCATATTCCAATTCAAGCCAAAAATAGCATAAAAACATTCAGATTTCCCTTGTTAAAACGTAAAATGAAACAGAATTATTTTTTGTCTTCCACCTTAAGAGCATTAACACAGTGCTATTGAGAAGTGACTGAGTGGCCTATATTAATAACCCCGGGTGATGCCTTATTTGCTGGAGCACGCTCATACGTCAATAATACGGTGCCACAGTCCAGCTCTTGGATTAACAAGTGTTTTGTGTAAACTAAGCTTTTTCCAATAAGTTAAAATTTTCCGGAATCACACCACAGGAATGATTCTAAAATATACTCACTTACAAAGAAATCGCAACACCCAGAAAGAGATGTTTAAATTTAATATTGTTTTGGTAAAACATAGATGTTAGAGTAAGGAGTAAATGATAAAAGTTGAATAAAAAATGCCAAGGAGTAAAATTTTTTTATTAAGTTTGTTGTTATAAAATTCATTTTTACGTTGCAAAAAAATGAAGATACATTATAAATTAATCCTTCCGGTTAAAATATCACGTAAACATAAAAAAACGACTGAAATAAAAAAAGAGCAACACACCGGCAATCCCGAAATTTCGACGGATGTAAAAAGCGACGTCAACAAGGTTCTTGAGTACACTCGAAATTCGAGTATTATTCCACACTATCTCATAAAAGACGACTGTCCTACAAGTTGGGCAGTGTAAAAATGTGCGGTGTGTGTAGAATTGACAGCGAAAGAAGTGAACAGCTGTAGTATAACTCAACGTATTTGTAAACACTGAATTTATTATGATAAAAATAAAGACTACTCTCTTCGAGGTGTCATTCTTTTGTACGCAAGACAATATATATGAATTCCCGGAAACCACCTAAAACATTTAGTGCCCGCGAAAACTTAAAAACAAATATATATATATATATATATATATATATATATGTTATATCACACTTTCAAAATTTCTCTTTTTAAAAAAGATTTTATTTATAGTTGCACAATACTTTTAATAAAAATAATAACTTGAAAATAACAATGAAAATAATTAAACTTTATATAACAATTAAAAAGACAAAATGAGTGTTAAACTAAACTAGACAAATCTGTAAGTAATAATGAATGCAGACATAAGGCAATTGAACAATTTATAACATAAGAATGCTGACTAAGCTGTCGCAGCGTTTGCTGTTCTCACGGATGTACGTCGTCGAAGGTAACCTGAGACGGCACGTGGATGCTGACTCAGCTTGGGAACTGTTGCTAGATGGTTTCACATAAGTCGATGGAATAACTTATATAACAACTCCCATCCATATAAAAAAGTTGATGCTACAGCATCGACTTTTAAGGGAGGTTCTGCAATTCCATATCCTCGACAGGACTAAGGAGGCTATGGAGTTTTACCCTGGGCTTGATGGTTGATGGACCTGGTGGTGGTGCTGGATCGGCAGAAGGGCTGATCGTTGGGGGCTTCTGGAATTTTCTTTCTGATGATGCTGATGGAAAGGAGGGCAACCACAATTACGGTTGTTGCTATTGCGATGATCGTAAACCAGGAGGTGTGTTTCTCCAAGAATGGTTGGTCTAGGAGCTTTTCTAATTCCCTGGAGTATTGGCTAAGCTTATGGTTAGCGATATTCAGGTCTCTGGCATCCAATTCCTGTAGTCTCATGGGATTCAACTTTGGAAATTGACTGATGGTTGGCAGGTTGTCGCAACAGTTGTAGGGGATGTTGACTGGGTGACTCTTAAGTGTGATGTTGTCAACGTTGATCGTGGTCCTTCTGGCATGGACCCTGGTGTTACCGATGAAGGCATTGCAACTGGGTTGGATGGTCAATAGAGAATTTGTCGATATGGATTGGGTAACGACATCTTCTCCCTTGCACTTGATGTTGATGGGCAACTGTCCGGAAATCGAGATTAGCCAAAGGTTCAGGTCAATATATCTTGAATATTATATTCTTCGGCATGTAATATTACAGGTACACAAGTTGGTGGAAGTGCTGCTGGTTGTCGAAGAAGCTGTCTTTCACAAAGGGCTTCTTTGTCTATGGTGTGTGGAATAACTTTGGAACAGATCTTATGTTCTTTAGATAATGACTTACCAGTCACTCAGGTCTTCGAAAGATGCGTACAATAGCGAATTGTCATCTCTCGCAATATATTTTAATTTTGTTGGAAGAATATGGTGAAATCCTATTCGATTATCCAAAACTGGGATAGGATACAGGCGGTACAATGTATAAGTTTCAGGATTGACTAAGGGAATTTTTAGTACAAAAACAATTTTACTATTGATTTGAAAAGCTTCCAATTCTATTAGATCGATGTATCGAGCAACATTTGAATTATAGGTTGGAAGTGGTAAGTTATTTTCATGAAGTGACTGTGATATTTTCTGAAGGGAATCGACCAAATCTACTGGGTTTATAATTGAGCTATGTAAAATTTTTAGACGGGTGAAAGAGACTGCAGTTAATACGTCGTTGAGAGTATCTTCAATGTATACTTAACTTTCCATTAAGCTTTCACACAAATCCAAGACATTAGCTTGACGTTCATAAAAAGCAAGATCGTCTGTAATGAACTCAATTGACTTCCTAATTGCTTCGATATTTTCCGAAAATATTTTCTTTTCGGACTGAAATTTTTGTATTGTGGTGTTAAGGTTCTTAACGACCGAAGTTGTTACTGATAATTGTCGTTTCATTAAGTTTTCAATTTGATGTTGGTCTTTAGTAATTTTATTTATAGAGTCACTAAAGTATTGTCCGTCTGTTGCATCTAAGTTACCGGAAATAGATTTCCAAATTGATCCCAGTCCGTTAATGAGTCCGCGTTTCTTTCTGTTGGTACTGTAAGTCTCAGTGTCAGTGAAAATTTCGGTATATTTGATATTAACAGATTTTGATATTTGTTTCAGGAGGCTTACGTGAGTCTGTACTTTTGATTTGAAGATTTTAACGTGTTAGTTTTGTTGTGGTTAATAGTATTTAAAAGTATGTTCAGTATATTGTCGTTGTTTAAAGTAGCGTCTCGAAATGGGCTTAGATCTTTGTAAACAAGGAGTGTCCATTTGTCATTAGAAATTTTAAGGGTGCCTTCTTCATGAAAGAAAACTCCTATAGTATTGTTAACAGGCATAATGGAGTACTGTTGAAGGTTCACGACTGAAAACAGTCCACAGAATCTGAAAAAAGGGATTTATTCAAAATAGGGTTTTAGTCTGTCAAAGTTAACTTTAGTTATTTGGTTTGTTTGTAAATTTATGACGGTGGCAGAGTTTTTTCGTATTGCGGTAATTTCGAAGGGGCCGTTGAATTTGTTTTCGGCTTTATTTTTAATTTGGGACTCTTTTACGTAGACTTTGTCGCCTACTTTGTAATCGAGTTCTTTAGTAGAAACGTGTTGGTCAAATCGCACTTTAGATTTTTCTTTCTGTCTTTCGGTTTTAGCACGGGCGAGTCTGTAGTAATAGTCCATTCTGTTATTTAGGTCTCTTACGTATTTCGAAATCAGTTTTTCCTGGTTGTAAAGGGTTTCTGGAGGCCTACTTGAAGTGTGACCAAATATAAGTTCGTAGGGCGTGAAACCGGTGGTTTTATTTTTCGTGTTATTATAACAGATGATGGCATAAGGGAGGACATTAAATGGATGTTCGTCTGGATGTTCCGCTGTATTTGCCCTTGTCATTTCTGCTAAGGTCGCGTGAAATCTTTCAATAGAACCGTTTGACTCGGGATGTTGAACGCTGGAGAATGTCAGTTTTATGTCGTATAGTTGGCATAGATCCCGCATTAAAGTGTTGTCTAATTCACGTCCATAGTCACAATGGATGCGAAGCGGAGTCCCGTAATGTTGAAAGAAAATCAGAAGGGTGTTTACGACAGTTGAAGCTGTTTTGTCTTTAATGGGGTAGGCTTGCGTAAATTTCGTGAGTTCGTCCCTAATAGTGAGTGCATGATTTCTAGATGGGTATTCAAAGATGTCAATGTTAATACGTTCGAAAGGAGTCTTGGGTGTTTCCGTAATAACAAAAGGTGTACTTAAGTTTTTCCTACAGAACTTTACCTTTTGGCAAGTTTCACAGGATTTGATAAATTGTTCTACAGTTTTAATTAAGCCGGTCCAGTTGTATTTTTCCCTAATACGTCTGATGGTTTCGTTAATGCCACGATGGAGGTTGTTTTTACCAGAGTGGTAGTGTTGTATTATTATAGAAATTTCGTCTTCGGTAGGAGTTGTAACAATATTTTGGCAGATTTTGAGTTTGATTTCTTTGTCGGAGAGAATGAAAGATATAATTTCAAGAATGGGAAGTTCTATGTTATTTTCTATGCAGTATGTTTCGGAGTCGTTGAATTGGTCTTGGTTGGTATAAATAATTTTGAAAAGTTGTGAGACGACAGTTTCAGGGTCATAGGGCAAAGGTACAACTAAGTATTTTCTATGCCTGACAGATTTACTGGCCATGATGTTAAGAGTGTCATTACTGAAATTAGGTTCTTCTTCGAAAAAGTCATCAATAATTTTGTCGTGTAAGTCGTTAGTTTTGTTTTGCCAAAAGAATGTAACTATGCGTTTGTGGGACTTGTCTAGAAGTTGAGAATTGGATATTTCAATTTTAGAATAATCGATTATTGACTCAGTTTTGTAGAGTTGAACAAATCGATTAAACTCAGCGATAATTCTTTCGTCATGTTCGTCATCATTGTCAGAGTTTTCAGGTTGTTCGGAGTCAGTTTCGTTGTTAGCGAAAATTTTGATTTTGGAAAGGAAATCAGCACATTGCTTGAAATGGTTGATTTTGATGCGAGAAAGAGCATCTGCGTTTTGGTTTACCTTGCCGGGCTTGTACTCAATCTTATAATTGTATTCCTCTAGCTTAAGGCGCCATCTGGCTAGACGACTGCCAGGATCTTTGATGGAAAAGGGCCAAGTAAGCGGCCGGTGGTCACACAGGAGTGTAAACCTTCTCCCAAAAAGATACGGTCTGTAGTGCTTAACAGCCCAAACTATGGCCAACAATTCTCGTTCGATGGTGGAATATCGTGTCTCTGCAGCACAGAGGGTGCGAGAAGCGTATGCAACAGGGAGATCTTTTCCCACAGGACCATGAGAAAGAACCGCTCCAATAGCAAAAGCACTAGCATCAGTAGTGAGCAGGAAGGGTTCTTCAAAGTTTGGATATATCAGGATTGGGTCAGATACAAGGGCTTGCTTCAGTTCATTGAAGGAAGACTTGCAATCTGCGTCAAAGATGAATTTGACGTCTTTTTGGAGTAGTTTAGTCAGAGGTTTAGAGATCTTCGCAAAATTTGGTATGAAGCGTCTGTAATACCCAGCGAGACCAAGAAAAGATTTAATGTCTTTCGGAGTTTGGGGTTGCGGAAAGTTCTCAATACATTCAACCTTTGAAGGGTTTGGTTTTACACCTTCTTGTGTGATAAGATGGCCAAGATAAGCCACTTCTTTACGAAGAAATTCGCACTTATCAGGTTGAATTTTTAGGTTAGACTTCCGAAGTCGTTTAAAAACTTCTGTCAACCGGGAAATGTGTTCATGGGTGGTCGGAGAGTAGACGATGATATCATCCATGTAGACGAGACAACGTTCATTCTGTATACCGAGAAGAATATTGTCCATGACCCTCTGAAAAGTAGAAGGTGCATTTTTTAAACCAAATGGCATACGAACGAATTCGTAATGACCATTTTCGACAGAAAAGCCAGTCTTAGGAATATCTTTCTCTTGGATTTCCAACTGGTGGAACCCGGAAGCGAGATCCAGTGTCGAAAAGTATTGACACTTTCCAAGTTGGTCGAGAAGATCGGATATATTTGGCAGAGGATATTTATCGTCTACAGTCAATTCATTTAATTTCCTGTAATCGATAACAACTCGCCACTTTTGTTTACCAGAAGCATCGAGCTTCTTGGGGACGACCCATATGGGGGAGGACCAAGGAGATGAGGAGTGCCTTGTTCAAGCATTTTTCCAATTTGGGTTTTCACTTCCTCTTTATGAACTTGAGGATATCTGTATGATTTAGTGAAAACGGGCTTTGCGTTATTCGTATCAATCGAATATTTAACCTCGTTAGTGAAAGTCAAGACGTCACCTTAAAGATAGAAAATATCTTGAAATTCCAAACAAAGATTAGTGATTTGTTCGCGTTCTTCGCCATTTAAATGATCAGTTCTAATTTGTTGTCTAATAGTTGAGTCTCTGTCTATGTGTTGGGAATCATGATAATCGTCTGTATTGAAATTCAGAAGAGGGTGAGTTTTGTCAAGTGGTTCCAGTTTTAAATCAGAAAAAGTTACTGTTTTGGGCATCGCGTTAGCGTTGATGATGGAAGTTAGAAATTCGCCATTTGCGTTAATGTGTACGAGTGCGTTTGGAAGTCGTACTCTGTCAATTCGATGTCAGAAAGATCGCATTTAAGTTTAAAGATCTTTTCTGTTCGTGCCTCAATAGTTATTTTGTTTTGTGTGGGTGTTTGTGAGTTAATATTTGGCTTAACATTGGGTGTGCCGGGTACATCAGTCAAGGGTTGATCGTTATCGGGAACTTTGTGTAAAGGGATGGTTTTAAAATTTGTTATTAGCTGTTTAGATTTTAAGTCAACTATGCATTCATAGTGTTCGAGAAAATCTAATCCTAGTATGCCGTCAAAAACTTTATGTGGGTTACGTGGAGCGAATGGAATGAGGGTAGATTGTGAAATAGGGATTTTTTCATGGGTAATACCTTGAATCGTTACCCTTTCAGGAGATCTTTGGGTGAAATTCTTTACGGTATTTTCTTTGAAGATAGAGATACCAGCTCCGGTATCAATAAGTAGTTTGAATTTAGAAGAAGCGTCAAGAATGTAGTAAAGGTTTTTAGAGTTAACTGTAAGAAGTGGGCTTAAAGAAATAGTTGCTCCGGGAAGTTCAAGTCGGGGTTCAAATCGTCCAGATTGAGGTTTTGAATCTGGGTTTCGACTTCGCACAAAGTTGTTGTCGAATCGGGAGGTTGATCTAGGCTCGGAAGCGCTAGAAAATCCTGGTATTGATGGCTATTAAAAGGCTCGACAGGGGTATCGTCAAAAGTTTCTTCGAAGCCTGAATAATTTTGACTATCATCCTCGTAGTCATAAGTATTGTAATTATCGGTATAATAATCCGAATATTGTGAGTAACCATCATTTTGATGTTGATTGAAATGATGTGTCCTTTCAGGACGGTTATTCGGGTTATTCTGTATAACCGAAGGACGAGAATAATTTGGGTTCATTTGAGACCTAAAAGGGGGTCTCTGGAAGTTTTGTGGACGAAACTGTTATCCTTGTTGAACCGGGGGATTATTTGGGGGGAAGTTTGGCCTTGTTTGTTGGTTAGGCCCAACAGGATTTGGCCTATGGTTTTGGTTGAATTGTTGAGAAACATTTTGATTTTTCAATCGGCAATTTGCGGCTATGTGGCCTAATCGACCACAATGAAGACACTTAGGTGGTTGTGTCGGCTTTCGAGGTGGGAAATTTGGTTTGAGAGGAACAGATTTGTTTGTTTTCTGATCCTCGAAATAAGATAACTGAAGCTCTCTTCTAATTCGGGAATGAGCCTCTAGAAGATCTTGATTACTTGCACGAATTACTTGTCCTAACCGGGGTTCTAATTCCGTAAGAAGGGTATTCATGACCATAGTATCCACTAGAGTGGTCTGGGCGTCGTTTTGTTCTGGACTTAGCCCAGCCGTTTTATGAATGCAGGAGTGCATTTTCGCACTCAAGACTTGAAGACGATTGTAGAACGTTAATGGGGACTCGTTCGACAGTTGCTTTAGACGTTGTAAGTCGTGAATAAGGGAAGAGAGATCACGAGAATCTCCGAAATGCAATGTCAGTAGTTGTTTGATTTCAAGGTACGATCCGGGGTTCCTTGAATTTATCAACTGCGCCGCTTTCCCTTTTAGCTTGTTTTTGATATGTATCACTAACAAATACTTTTGGTCCGCCGTGGACATATTATATGCGCAATTACACGCATCTATGACGGTTCCCAAGGAAATTTGGTCGCCTTCAAATTCGGGTATAACGGAAAATATCTCCGTTAACCGGTATCTTTCAGTTTCAGGTGTACCTGAATTTGGTGAAGCTTGTGCCATGTTTATCAATATAAATGAATTGGAGTGTAAAGTTTATAGAATAAAATGTTAAAGGGTATAGAGAATTAATAAACTGTAGAATACGTTAATGGGAATAACGATTGTTTGAATGATAGAACAGTATGGTAACCAATTAAAATAGTAAATTCAAATAAATCAGTTATTCAAAAAAAAAAAAAAAAAAATCAATGAAATAAGTAAATCAGATATACCAATATCAATAAAAAGAAATCAAATAAATATATCAATAGAATAAAATAATTCAGTTAATGAAATAAATCAATGTTTCATTTGAATCAAATATATCAAAATAAAAATCAAATTGATAAATATGTAAAATCAAATAATAAAATAAATCAATATTAATCAAATCAAATAGATTATATCAAATATTAAAAATCAATGTTCAATAAAATAAATCAAATAATATTTACTTAAAACGACTGACGATTCACCATTACTTACATCAACAAGAACATTGAAAGCGCCGTGTTCTACGTTTGATTGCAGTGAGGACTTCTTCCAGGTTCGTTGTTCCGTTGAGGGATAGGAATCCGCCGCTACCAGTTAGAGTACTCGTGTTCTAGTAACGTTAGACGGATTCTACTGACTGCGCCAATTTGTTATATCACACTTTCAAAATTTCTCTTTTTAAAAAAGATTTTATTTATAGTTGCACAATACTTTTAATAAAAATAATAACTTGAAAATAACAATGAAAATAATAAAACTTTATATAACAATTAAAAAGACAAAATGAGTGTTAAACTAAACTAGACAAATCTGTAAGTAATAATGAATGCAGACATAAGGCAATTGAACAATTTATAACATAAGAATGCTGACTAAGCTGTCGCAGCGTTTGCTGTTCTCACGGATGTACGTCGTCGAAGGTAACCTGAGACGGCACGTGGATGCTGACTCAGCTTGGGAACTGTTGCTAGATGGTTTCACATAAGTCGATGGAATAACTTATATAACATATATATATATATATATATATATATATATATATATATATATATGTTTTAGGTGGTTTCCTGGAATTCATCCGCGTAGTTGATAACTGATCCCTGCCGGGATCGATGGTAAAATGACGACGTTTCGGCAGAGTCACATCTGCCCTCTTCAGGTCGGTTCGCATGATTCTCGTAGCCTTCTGCTTTCGCTTCTAGTTACTCCATATTCCATGTAATTGCTGTCACCCGTAACTCCTAAGTTAGAATGTCACGATGATGTTTTCAGGTTAACTTCACTTGTCTCAGATATTGAATACTCTCTTCGAGGTGTCATTCTTTTGTATGACTGCAGATTCGGAACCTCTATGTGCTAGTTTCCCCGAAAATCCTAGATGTCTTCTTCAAAAATAAAGACATTGAAAGTGATATTTGTAAATTTTTGAACCCACAGAATATATTGAAATTGGTGACAGAAGTATAGGATTAAGTGAAGTTAACTTGATTTATGGCTACAACTCGAAGTATGGCAGAAATGTACGAGACTAGCAAAAAAATTTTCAAAGAGGTTACTGATAAACTAGACGAAAAAGTGACTCAGATCCTGGAAAAACGTGACAAAAAGGAGAAACAAAATCAAGAGGAAATCCAACAATAGTTACTGATATCTTTTCATGAAAAACGTAAAATGGAATAAGAGAACCTTCTAACTAATATGGATGAAAAGCAACAAAATTTAATTGAGGGGTTATTTTCGAAATTTGAAGAAAAATAACAAACTGAATTGAAGAGACAAAATAAATTTAAAATATTTGAAGAAAAACAAGAACAAACTGAATTGAAGAGACAAAAATATTTGACGAAAAACAAGAAAAAACTAAGTTAAAGAGAGAAGTATACCAGGTGCAATGCAAAAATCCGGAGAGATTCTACAAGAATTCGAAGCAGAGATTACATAAGTACTACACCTGTTCTATCCAGATCTAGCAGAGAAAACTATGGAGACATAGAGTGTTATAAACGGTAGAGACATTGAAGTGCAAATAAATCTAAGGCCTAATGACATCAAGAAGAGTAATGAAACTTAGTTCCAGACTTTAGAGGTAGAGGCTGTCATAAACATGTCGAGGGCGAGCAGTTTCTTGAACGGTCACAAAAAATGGTCTGTTTCCGTTGTGGATGGACAGGACATTTACAACTCGACTATAGAGTGAGGCTACCTGAACAATCAACAACCAGAGGTAGCCAGCAAAACAACGTCACCAACTGGGGAAACTCCTATCAGTGAGCATAAGGGGGCGAAAGCTGAATAACCCTTCACCAGCCCCCATGACAGTATCCATCGGGAATTTTGCCGAAAAACAAGAAAAAACTGACGAGACATACCTAGTCATCAGGGGCACCATCAATCAGCATCAGTTTCGACACCGGCGCCGCTGTGTCCATTGCCAGGTCCAGAGTTTTGAGGTCATCGGAAAAACGGCTAAGATGTCACCGGCGACTCCATGTCCATACAGGTGAGGCATATGTGCTACTACAGATAGAGGACAACAGGACGATTTTATACTGGGCATGCACCTAATTAGCCAACATGGGTTCATGTTCAACCCGAGATATGATGTTCTCCGTTACCTAAAGGAGGAATTTGTATTGACACGGCGGCCCATCAACAGCTCAGCGACTATAAAAATGTATGAAATCCTCAACCTGAAGTCCCGGTCGAACGGAACAAATTATTCATGAGCAACTAGAAAGAAATTCTGGGAGCTGCGTTGGAATGGTGGGGCCGTACTAAGCTGGATAGGCTATAGTTAAAACCAGACGACACATACCAATTAGAGAATATGTCCAACAACGACATCCGAATTACCAATGGTGAAGAAATAGCTTGTTGTCAGTCAGTAGACACCATGACATCGTTGAAGGAGACGGGGCCCAGTGAAGAGTTTCTAGAACAGTTTGCTGACCATCTGACAAACCTTACACCAGAGGAACAGCAGAAAACCAAGCAATTTATCGGGAATCACTGGCAAATTTTTAATAGTCAAGATGGTACGACCGGACGTACAATCATCATCCAGCACAGAATACATACCGGGAAGGCTCATCCCATAAGAATACCACCTAGGCAACTACCATTAGGGCAACCACAGGCAGTCAAGGAAAACATCGAGCCCACGTTACAAAATGGAGTTATTGAGCCATCCATCAGCCCTTCATCTGCTCCCGTTGTTTTAGTGAAAAAGAAGGATGGAGCCAACCGTTTTTGCGTTAATTACAGAAAATTGAACGATGTTACGAAGAAAGACAGCCACTCCAATTGGTTCACCACACTCACACTAAACCTAAAGTGTGGGAATTGGCAGGTTAGATCACATGAAAACGACACAAAAAACAGCGTTCTCCGCCAGTAAGTTCAGTTCACGGTCATGCCTTTTGGGTTATGTAGTGCTCCCGCTATATTTCGGAGGCTAATGGAGTATGTATTGAGCGGGTTGACATGGAGAACATGCTTAGTATACTTCGACGACATTCTGGTCATAGGTCACACATTCGACGACCATCTGAAGAACCTTGGCGAAGTATTTTTCAGATTTAAGAATGCCAACCTGAGACTTAACCCGAAGAAGTGTTCCAAGTTCAAAAAAGAAGTGGAGTTTTTGGGCCATATCAAAAGATAGAAGCCATTCGTGATTGGTCGGTCCCGAGAAACGGGAAATTATAACAATATGATTTCAAGGTTGAACACCGTGCCAACCGTTTGCATAATAATGCCGGTGCCTTGTCAAGAAGATCCTGTAGAGCAGAATACGGTCATTGTCCGAAGACAGAACCACGGAACAATGTATCCAGGACCAAATGGCTGACCCAGACTGAAGCAATCCCACAAAAAATAGGAGCAACCAGGCCACGATGGGACGCGGTAGCTAGGTGCTCGGGCGTCTTGTAGTCATTATGGGCCCAATGGGACTCTCTAAGAGTGGAGAATGGAATGTTAAAAAGAATTTGGGAAAGCACTGACGGCACAGAAACCAAGTACCGAGGTACATAATGGGATTACCGGAGGTCATTTGGGGCATGAATAAAACCTTGGATAAAATTTGCCAACAGTACTACTGGGAAATTACTTTGAAGACGTAAGAGCTTGGTGCCGGAAATTTGACACCTGTGCAGTCAGTAAGGGCCCGAAGACCCGGACCAAGGGCAGAATGCAGCAATACAATGAGAGCGTCCCATTTGGGAGAATCCATTTCCCGAGCCTAAGAAGGGGAACAAGTACGTTCGGGTCGCAATGGATTATTTCAGCAAATGGCCTAAGGCATATGCTATGCCTAATCAGGAGGCAACCACTATGGCGACGGTGGTGGTAGAACAGTTATTTAATAGGTTTGTTGTCCCATTTATACCGGGGGCGTAACTTTGAATCCAATGTGTTCCAGAAGGTCTGTACGATGTTGGGAATCAAAAAAACGAGATCCGCACCTTTGCATTCACAGTCAGGTGGAATGGTGGACAGATTCAACAGGATCTTGGAACAATATCTATCCAATTTGGTCAGCAATAACCAGTGTGATTGGGATGAGCATATTCCCCTATTCAGCAGGACATAACAGCGCAGGACAGACTCCAGGCAGGGTACTATTCGGAAAGAAGCCTGAGATTACCTTGTGATTTAGCCTTTGGCTCACCGGAAGAACCTCCCCAAGAAGTAAACGATTATGCCGGCCAACTACGACAGAACATGCTGGCAATACACGAACTATCCCGAACACATTTTGACAACCAGCAATCGGATGAAGACACGCTATGACCTCAAGGCAAATTCGGTCGGTTCTAAGAGGGATAAGGTTTGGCTATACAACCCAGAGGAGCAAAGGTAAATCTCCAAAGCTTACACCAGCCTGGGATTGTTCATAAGACGTAGTCAAGAGAATCATTGACGTTGCTTATTGTATTTGCCTGAATACAAGAGTTAAGATGAAGGTGGGATTGACTCGCTTCCTACCATGGTGAGAACGATTCCGATCAGAATTAAAGGGGAGCAGTGTTGTAAAATTCATTTTTACGCCGCAAAAAAAAAATAAAAAACTTCCCAAATTTGTCATTACGAATCCATTTAATTTCTTGTTCATTTGTATTAATACCATTGAAAACGTTTGGACTTTTTGAAATATACAGACAAGTTTATGTGGTGTTATTCCCAAAGAACTCAGAAAAAATAAGAACACATAACCGGCTGAAATAATAAATAATTTGGTCAAGTGCGAGTTGGACTCGCATACTTAGGGTTCCGTACCACCTTCAAGATTCGAATATTCCAGTTTCAGACAAGCAAGGAATGAGTGCATTTTCTTATACTTACCCTTATATCTTTTAAAGGAAGCGTTTTAAATTTATAAAAAATATACACTTTGATTTTCCAAAAATAGACTTTTTATTTTATCTGCTTTAGGATTCGCTTGATTTTTATCACAATACATATGTATTAAATTTTCTAATTTGGCCCCCAAAAAGTAACATTAGAGTTTTATGTTACTAATAAACTTTCAGAAATGCCTTTTATAATCTACTGTCTGAGTTTTGAGGCTCTGTAGATTGGAAGAAAAACGGCAAAATAGGTCAAAGTTTAAATTATAAATTATAAATCTGTTATTCAAATTATTTAAAAATATAAATAAAATATATTTTTCAAATTTTAAATAGTGTAGTTTCTAAAGTGGGAATTAAGTCGATGTTTAATATTTTTAATATCTTTTATACAAATGATTTAAAAATATCATATATTTGTAATTCACATAATGAGCCTTTTATCTGATATATTACATGATGCGTTTGAAAATTGAATTTTTATTTTCCGTTTAATTGTATAATTTGTCCCTAAAATTACTATGAGGGTTTTCTAGTAATTTATTTTCCTTTTTTGTCATATTTTTCCTATAAACAAAAAAATTAGGTCTGAGAGTTTGGGGAATAACGGGGAGAATGGGTAATTCTTTTAAAATATTTTGTTAATATATTTTAAAATATTCATTTTTAAAAAATTAAAAAAATATATTTGTACCTATTCGTCATAATGAGCCCTGGGATTTGATATATTACATGACCCGTTAGAAACAATTATAATTTTTTATTTTCCATTTAATTCTATAATTTGCCCCCCAAAATGAATATTAGGGGTTTCTTCTTATTTTTTCAGTAAAGTTCAGGTGAGGGGCTATACTTCCAGTTTTTTAAAATTTTTCAGCTTATGGTTTCGGAGATAAGGGGGGAATGGGTAATTTTTTTATATTTTTGTTAATATCTTTTAATTAATTTAGTTTAAAAATATGAAAATATTATATTTGTTTTCGTCTTAATGAGCCCTTTCATTTGATATATAACATGATGGGTTAGAAACAATTTTAATTTTACATTTAATTCTATAATTTGCCCCCCTAAAATAAATATTAGAGGTTTCTCCTTATTTTTCCAGTAAAGTTCAGGTGAGGAGTTACACTTCCATTTTTTTTTCAAAATTTTCCAGCATATGGTTTCGGAAATAAGGGGGGGGAATGGGTAATTTTTTAATATTTATGTTAATATCTTTTAATTAATTTATTTTAAAAATATGAAAAAAAAAATATTTGTTTTCGTCGTAACGAGCCCTTTCATTTGATATATAACATGATGGGTTAGAAACAATTTTAATTTTAAATTTAATTCTATAATTTGCCCCCCCAAATAGATATTAAGGGTTTCTCCTTATTTTTCGAGTAAAGTTCAGATAAGGGGCTATACCTTTATTTTTTTTCAAAATTTTCCAGCATATGGTTTCGGAGATAAGGGGGGAATGGGTAAAAATTTTTATATTTTTGTTAATATCTTTTAATTAATTTATTTTAAAAATATGAAAAAAATATATTTGTTTTCGTCATAATGAGCCCTTTCATTTGATATATAACATGATGGGTTAGTAACAATTTTAATTTTCCATTTAATTCTATAATTTGCCCCCCCCAAAATAATCATTAGGGGTTTCTCCTTAATTTTCCAGTAAAGTTCAGGTGAGGGGCTATACCCCAATTTTTTTCAAAATTTTCCAGCTTATAGTTTCGGAGATAAGGGGGGGGAATAGGTAATTTTTTTTATATTTTTGTTAATATCTTTTAATTTATTTATTTTAAAATTTTGAAAAAAATATATTTGTTTTCGTCGTAATGAGCCCTCTCATTTGATATATAACATGATGGCTTAGAAACAATTTTAATTTTATTTTTTTTTGTTTAATTCTGTAATTGGCCCCCCAAAATTAAAAGTAGAGGTTTCTCCTTATTTTTCCAGTAAACTTCAGGTCAGAACCTATAAATCTATTTTTTTTCAAAACTTTACGTTTTATAGTTTCGGAGATAAGGCGGGGGAATGGGTAAATTTTGGTATATTTTCGTTAATATCTTTTTAAATAATTTTTTTTAAATATGAAAAAAATATATTTGTGTCCCTCAGAATGAGACCTTTCATTTGATATATTACATGATGCGTTTGAAAAAATTTTTATTTTTAAATTTTTATTTAATTCTATAATTTGCCCCCCAAAATTAATATTAATTGTTTCTCCTTAATTTTCCTGTAAAGTTCGGGCAACGCTCTATATTTCCTATTTTTTTCAAAATTTTAGGCTCAGTAGTTTCGGAGATCAGGGGGGGGAACGGTCGATTTTTTTAGTTTTTCCCCCCAGAAGTACCCCTAAAATCAAAATTTTTTCTTTTAGATATGTACTCCTGATCGGGTTACCAAACTATACATTGATACCAAATTTCAACCTCTTCCGTCCAGTAGTTTAGGAGAGAATGGCTGTGATGTGACAGAGGCAGAAATCCTGAGTGATATTATAAGGGTATCCGTATATTGTATATACGGAACCCTAAAAAGAGCAACATAACGGCTATCCCGAAATTTCGATGGATGTAAAAAGCGACATCGACAAGGTTCTTGATTACACTCTGACAAATCAGAAATAACCATCGAAATTCGAGTCTATTTCACAGTACTTCAGAAAAGACGACAGTCGTATAAGTTGGGCAGTTTAAAAATTTGCAGTGTGTTGAATCGACACCGAAAGAAGTGAACAGCTGTAGTATTACTCATTGTATTTGTAAACAGTAAATTTATTTTCGTAAAAATAAAGACGTTGAAAGTGAATATTTCTAAATTTTTGAACCCACAGCATCTATTGCAATCATGTGTTTGTCCACCGCGGTTATCTATACACTCCCCAACACGTCTTGGCGTTGATTCAATAAATTGGTCCATTTCTCCTTCAGGAATACTATTCCAACCTACCTGTCCTTGAGGGCTGGTGTAAATTTCCAAGCCTTCTACCCATTATATTCCAAACATGCTCTGTGGGCGAAAAATCGGTGGATCTGGGCGGCCATGCCAACAGATTCACATGGGTCTCTTCAAAAAAGTTTAAACCAACTTGAGCAACATGAGGCCGAGCATTATCTTGTTGAAAAATGGGCTCCATGAGCCGATTAAGGGAGTACACATAGCTCCACTACTTCCTGAAGATAACATTGCACTGTCATGTTGCCTCGAACAAAGACTAAAACTGACCTATTTCCATGTGCAATAGCACCCCTTACCATAACGCCTCCTGGTCCGGGCTCAACATCAAATTGAGGTTGACGTCTTTCTCCTCGACGTCGTCTAACCCTAGTCGTTGCCGTCGACGCTTAGCGGTCAGAGGTAGCAGTCCAAAAAAACATCAGCAGTCAAGGAAAACATCGAGCCCACGTTACAAAATGGAGTTATTGAGCCATCCATCAGCCCTTCATCTGCTCCCGTTGTTTTAGTGAAAAAGAAGGATGGAGCCAACCGTTTTTGCGTTAATTACAGAAAATTGAACGATGTTACGAAGAAAGACAGCCACTCCAATTGGTTCACCACACTCACACTAAACCTAAAGTGTGGGAATTGGCAGGTTAGATCACATGAAAACGACACAAAAAACAGCGTTCTCCGCCAGTAAGTTCATTTCACGGTCATGCCTTTTGGGTTATGTAGTGCTCCCGCTATATTTCGGAGGCTAATGGAGTATGTATTGAGCGGGTTGACATGGAGAACATGCTTAGTATACTTCGACGACATTCTGGTCATAGGTCACACATTCGACGACCATCTGAAGAACCTTGGCGAAGTATTTTTCAGATTTAAGAATGCCAACCTGAGACTTAACCCGAAGAAGTGTTCCAGGTTCAAAAAAGAAGTGGAGTTTTTGGGCCATATCAAAAGATAGAAGCCATTCGTGATTGGTCGGTCCCGAGAAACGGGAAATTATAACAATATGATTTCAAGGTTGAACACCGTGCCAACCGTTTGCATAATAATGCCGGTGCCTTGTCAAGAAGATCCTGTAGAGCAGAATACGGTCATTGTCCGAAGACAGAACCACGGAACAATGTATCCAGGACCAAATGGCTGACCCAGACTGAAGCAATCCCACAAAAAATAGGAGCAACCAGGCCACGATGGGACGCGGTAGCTAGGTGCTCGGGCGTCTTGTAGTCATTATGGGCCCAATGGGACTCTCTAAGAGTGGAGAATGGAATGTTAAAAAGAATTTGGGAAAGCACTGACGGCACAGAAACCAAGTACCGAGGTACATAATGGGATTACCGGAGGTCATTTGGGGCATGAATAAAACCTTGGATAAAATTTGCCAACAGTACTACTGGGAAATTACTTTGAAGACGTAAGAGCTTGGTGCCGGAAATTTGACACCTGTGCAGTCAGTAAGGGCCCGAAGACCCGGACCAAGGGCAGAATGCAGCAATACAATGAGAGCGTCCCATTTGGGAGAATCCATTTCCCGAGCCTAAGAAGGGGAACAAGTACGTTCGGGTCGCAATGGATTATTTCAGCAAATGGCCTAAGGCATATGCTATGCCTAATCAGGAGGCAACCACTATGGCGACGGTGGTGGTAGAACAGTTATTTAATAGGTTTGTTGTCCCATTTATACCGGGGGCGTAACTTTGAATCCAATGTGTTCCAGAAGGTCTGTACGATGTTGGGAATCAAAAAAACGAGATCCGCACCTTTGCATTCACAGTCAGGTGGAATGGTGGACAGATTCAACAGGATCTTGGAACAATATCTATCCAATTTGGTCAGCAATAACCAGTGTGATTGGGATGAGCATATTCCCCTATTCAGCAGGACATAACAGCGCAGGACAGACTCCAGGCAGGGTACTATTCGGAAAGAAGCCTGAGATTACCTTGTGATTTAGCCTTTGGCTCACCGGAAGAACCTCCCCAAGAAGTAAACGATTATGCCGGCCAACTACGACAGAACATGCTGGCAATACACGAACTATCCCGAACACATTTTGACAACCAGCAATCGGATGAAGACACGCTATGACCTCAAGGCAAATTCGGTCGGTTCTAAGAGGGATAAGGTTTGGCTATACAACCCAGAGGAGCAAAGGTAAATCTCCAAAGCTTACACCAGCCTGGGATTGTTCATAAGACGTAGTCAAGAGAATCATTGACGTTGCTTATTGTATTTGCCTGAATACAAGAGTTAAGATGAAGGTGGGATTGACTCGCTTCCTACCATGGTGAGAACGATTCCGATCAGAATTAAAGGGGAGCAGTGTTGTAAAATTCATTTTTACGCCGCAAAAAAAAAATAAAAAACTTCCCAAATTTGTCATTACGAATCCATTTAATTTCTTGTTCATTTGTATTAATACCATTGAAAACGTTTGGACTTTTTGAAATATACAGACAAGTTTATGTGGTGTTATTCCCAAAGAACTCAGAAAAAATAAGAACACATAACCGGCTGAAATAATAAATAATTTGGTCAAGTGCGAGTTGGACTCGCATACTTAGGGTTCCGTACCACCTTCAAGATTCGAATATTCCAGTTTCAGACAAGCAAGGAATGAGTGCATTTTCTTATACTTACCCTTATATCTTTTAAAGGAAGCGTTTTAAATTTATAAAAAATATACACTTTGATTTTCCAAAAATAGACTTTTTATTTTATCTGCTTTAGGATTCGCTTGATTTTTATCACAATACATATGTATTAAATTTTCTAATTTGGCCCCCAAAAAGTAACATTAGAGTTTTATGTTACTAATAAACTTTCAGAAATGCCTTTTATAATCTACTGTCTGAGTTTTGAGGCTCTGTAGATTGGAAGAAAAACGGCAAAATAGGTCAAAGTTTAAATTATAAATTATAAATCTGTTATTCAAATTATTTAAAAATATAAATAAAATATATTTTTCAAATTTTAAATAGTGTAGTTTCTAAAGTGGGAATTAAGTCGATGTTTAATATTTTTAATATCTTTTATACAAATGATTTAAAAATATCATATATTTGTAATTCACATAATGAGCCTTTTATCTGATATATTACATGATGCGTTTGAAAATTGAATCTTTATTTTCCGTTTAATTGTATAATTTGTCCCTAAAATTACTATGAGGGTTTTCTAGTAATTTATTTTCCTTTTTTGTCATATTTTTCCTATAAACAAAAAAATTAGGTCTGAGAGTTTGGGGAATAACGGGGAGAATGGGTAATTCTTTTAAAATATTTTGTTAATATATTTTAAAATATTCATTTTTAAAAAATTAAAAAAATATATTTGTACCTATTCGTCATAATGAGCCCTGGGATTTGATATATTACATGACCCGTTAGAAACAATTATAATTTTTTATTTTCCATTTAATTCTATAATTTGCCCCCCAAAATGAATATTAGGGGTTTCTTCTTATTTTTCCAGTAAAGTTCAGGTGAGGGGCTATACTTCCAGTTTTTCAAAATTTTTCAGCTTATGGTTTCGAAGATAAGGGGGGAATGGGTAATTTTTTTATATTTTTGTTAATATCTTTTAATTAATTTAGTTTAAAAATATGAAAATATTATATTTGTTTTCGTCTTAATGAGCCCTTTCATTTGATATATAACATGATGGGTTAGAAACAATTTTAATTTTACATTTAATTCTATAATTTGCCCCCCTAAAATAAATATTAGAGGTTTCTCCTTATTTTTCCAGTAAAGTTCAGGTGAGGAGTTATACTTCCATTTTTTTTTTCAAAATTTTCCAGCATATGGTTTCGGAAATAAGGGGGGGGGGAATGGGTAATTTTTTAATATTTTTGTTAATATCTTTTAATTAATTTATTTTAAAAATATGAAAAAAAAATATTTGTTTTCGTCGTAACGAGCCCTTTCATTTGATATATAACATGATGGGTTAGAAACAATTTTAATTTTAAATTTAATTCTATAATTTGCCCCCCCAAATAAATATTAAGGGTTTCTCCTTATTTTTCGAGTAAAGTTCAGATAAGGGGCTATACCTTTATTTTTTTTCAAAATTTTCCAGCATATGGTTTCGGAGATAAGGGGGGAATGGGTAAAAATTTTTATATTTTTGTTAATATCTTTTAATTAATTTATTTTAAAAATATGAAAAAAATATATTTGTTTTCGTCATAATGAGCCCTTTCATTTGATATATAACATGATGGGTTAGTAACAATTTTAATTTTCCATTTAATTCTATAATTTGCCCCCCCAAAATAATCATTAGGGGTTTCTCCTTAATTTTCCAGTAAAGTTCAGGTGAGGGGCTATACCCCAATTTTTTTCAAAATTTTCCAGCTTATAGTTTCGGAGATAAGGGGGGGAATGGGTAATTTTTTTTATATTTTTGTTAATATCTTTTAATTTATTTATTTTAAAATTTTGAAAAAAATATATTTGTTTTCGTCGTAATGAGCCCTCTCATTTGATATATAACATGATGGCTTAGAAACAATTTTAATTTTATTTTTTTTGTTTAATTCTGTAATTGGCCCCCCAAAATTAAAAGTAGAGGTTTCTCCTTATTTTTCCAGTAAACTTCAGGTCAGAACCTATAAATCTATTTTTTTTCAAAACTTTACGTTTTATAGTTTCGGAGATAAGGCGGGGGAATGGGTAAATTTTGGTATATTTTCGTTAATATCTTTTTAAATAATTTTTTTTTAAATATGAAAAAAATATATTTGTGTCCCTCAGAATGAGACCTTTCATTTGATATATTACATGATGCGTTTGAAAAAAAATTTATTTTTAAATTTTTATTTAATTCTATAATTTGCCCCCCAAAATTAATATTAATTGTTTCTCCTTAATTTTCCTGTAAAGTTCGGGCAACGCTCTATATTTCCTATTTTTTTCAAAATTTTAGGCTCAGTAGTTTCGGAGATCAGGGGGGGGAACGGTCGATTTTTTTGTTTTTCCCCCCAGAAGTACCCCTAAAATCAAAATTTTTTCTTTTAGATATGTACTCCTGATCGGGTTACCAAACTATACATTGATACCAAATTTCAACCTCTTCCGTCCAGTAGTTTAGGAGAGAATGGCTGTGATGTGACAGAGGCAGAAATCCTGAGTGATATTATAAGGGTATCCGTATATTGTATATACGGAACCCTAAAAAGAGCAACATAACGGCTATCCCGAAATTTCGATGGATGTAAAAAGCGACATCGACAAGGTTCTTGATTACACTCTGACAAATCAGAAATAACCATCGAAATTCGAGTCTATTTCACAGTACTTCAGAAAAGACGACAGTCGTATAAGTTGGGCAGTTTAAAAATTTGCAGTGTGTTGAATCGACACCGAAAGAAGTGAACAGCTGTAGTATTACTCATTGTATTTGTAAACAATAAATTTATTTTCGTAAAAATAAAGACGTTGAAAGTGAATATTTCTAAATTTTTGAACCCACAGCATCTATTGCAATCATGTGTTTGTCCACCGCGGTTATCTATACACTCCCCAACACGTCTTGGCGTTGATTCAATAAATTGGTCCATTTCTCCTTCAGGAATACTATTCCAACCTACCTGTCCTTGAGGGCTGGTGTAAATTTCCAAGCCTTCTACCCATTATATTCCAAACATGCTCTGTGGGCGAAAGATCGGTGGATCTGGGCGGCCATGCCAACAGATTCACATGGGTCTCTTCAAAAAAGTTTAAACCAACTTGAGCAACATGAGGCCGAGCATTATCTTGTTGAAAAATGGGCTCCATGAGCCGATTAAGGGAGTACACATAGCTCCACTACTTCCTGAAGATAACATTGCACTGTCATGTTGCCTCGAACAAAGACTAAAACTGACCTATTTCCATGTGCAATAGCACCCCTTACCATAACGCCTCCTGGTCCGGGCTCAACATCAAATTGAGGTTGACGTCTTTCTCCTCGACGTCGTCTAACCCTAGTCGTTGCCGTCGACGCTTAGCGGTCAGAGGTAGCAGTCCAAAAAAACCTTATACGGCGGGAAACCGTTCGGACGCTTACAAGACGGCCTTGTTCTCCTAACCACTTGTCAGCCAAATTTCGAATTGTCGAAAATTGGTCTCTAAAGGCCTACTCTTCTACTATTCTGGAAATTATCAAACCACGCTTGACACCATCTCATAACAGTAAACCATTAATTCGACCTCTTTCAAATTCACTTAGCTGGTGATCCATTCGGCGTACACTTACTCTAGGCATTTTAACATTACTTAACATGGATTTTGAGTCCCATCAAACAGCTTATTTTTTGATAATCAAAAACAAAATACATAAAATGACTACAATATATAAGATTTTACTCCATGGTGACTGTTTAAAAGTTCACATTCCTATAAATACTTTGCAAGATATCATCAACTGGTAGAGTGACTTAAGAGTTGTGGAGTGCTCAGACAATTACATACTTAAGTAAAATTGAATCTCCTATTCTGGAAAACAAAAATCTGAGAATTTAATAGATCGATCAGCTCATCAGATCCCATATGCTGTTAATGTTCTAACGAGTCATTACATTATAAATGATACACAGGGAGTTGCAACATAATCTCTGTTTTGTGTGATCTAATATGAACATAAATAGAAATGTAATCTTTTACCTTCAATAGCAATTACAGTAAACAAGTCGTATTTCACTTCAACAAATTACCAAGAATGGGCAATAACACTCCAGTGAATTAAAAACAAAAAAAAACTCAGATAATGTAATCACAAATGTAATATATTCTGAAGGTTCATAATCCATAAGTTGAAGTATGCAAGATAATTGAAAGGTATATCTACAATAAAACACATTTTTTGTAGGAATTCAATATATACTTAACATTAGAGATTCAATGTACATTGTATACCTTAATGTTTGTAATACAAATGTTGGTGCTTCTCTATATGGAACGTGACGAGTTTTCGCCGCATACTAACAGTTCATGTACTGAAATGAAATTTAGATGCTCTAAGACTTCTCCCTGGCTACTAATTGTCAAGTATATGTAGCTACAAAATATGTTCTAAATAAGTTACCTAACTTGATAAAAATAGTAATAAAAAGAGCAGCCAAGGAGGATTTTTATATATTGTCTATAAAACACATACATCACAATTTCTCTATTATAATTTATGTACAATAAACAATGAAAAGGCCCTGTTGAACCGGATATAAATAAATACAATAAGTAGAACATAATGCATCAAGTATAAGAATTTTGAATTGTACTAAAATGCACTATATTTTTTGTGTAAAACAAGCAATTAATCATATCAGTCACCTACAACAGAGAGCATTACTCATTTTTTATTTAACCATGGATGTTTGAGACAATCAGCAGCTGTAGCTCTTTTGTCAGGATCAAAATCTAACATTGGCTTTAGAAAGGATGAAAATTCCTCTGCATCTTCTCTCGTCCAATCATATTTCTCAGTTAAAACATCTTCTAATCCCCATGGTTTTAATCCAGTTATATGACGCAGTTCATTCTTCTTATTGAAAAATAATTTTGAATTCTTGCCACTTTGTGCAATGCGTTTAGGTATGTTACCCAACAATTCTATAATATGGGCTAAATGATCTTCATCTCTGCAATAATCTTCTCCAGAATGGGGCTCAAATAAATAATCCCCAGTGGCTAATTCAAAAGCCATACAAGCAGTACTCCAAATATCTGCAGATGTATTATATCCTGCTCCCAACAATACTTCTAAAGAACGATACTGCCTAGTTTGTATATCTTCTGTGAAATGTTTGTCTACCCAACAAGCATTGCCCAGATCAGCAATTTTTACATCAAACTCACATTCTACAAATGCAGGATCAAGTTCCATTTTACACTCACTTTTAGATGTTAAAGATGGAGAATCATCTTCAGACATATGCATAACTTGTTCTGTGATGTTAACATTATTATCACATGGAGAAGCATCATCTCCTGCTCCAAGTTCTTCTAAACAACCATTTCCAAATTTATTTTCATTTTCAGGTGTGCTTTCCTGGCTTTGAGAGGTACCATTACATGTATCACCATTTACATTAATATCACCATTCTCTTTAAGTTTTTTCTGTTCTTCAATCTCAATAATTTGTTCCATTTGGCGTAAAAGCAATTCATTTTGTTTCTTAGCTTTCTTCTTCATTTTCTTTTTCTTATTTTTGCTCATTTTCATTTGATGATTTTCTATCACTGGTGCGGTACTGACCAGTGATGTGGGAAGCTTCAACCCTAACTGGTGCATTTCCACTGCTTCACATGCTAAACGTCTAATGGCATCTTCTGATATACAAATTAAAACATTCTCTGGTTTAATATCTGTATGAATTATTTTACATTTTGTGTGTAAATAATCCAGACCTTCCAAGACTTGTCTCATTATGGTTCTGACATTAGCTAAGGGTATCCCCCTATAATTGGATTTTATAATTAGTTTTAAAAGATGGTGACCAAGAACTTCAAAAACCATGGCAATATGTACGCCATTCATTCCACTTATCTTGAAGTCATTCAGCAACTGCACTGTTTTATTCCTCTTTGGATCTAATGGATCAGATTCACGAACTGCTTTTAAAATTTTGATTTCATCCAAAGCTGTTTCAGTGAAGTGATCTGCAGATTTAACTATCTTCAATGCAACAAATCGTTTGTCTTCAAGATCCCAACACAACCATACTGTGGAAAAGTGACCCCAACCTAATTTTCTCGTTACACGATATCGGCCATAAAAGAGGTCGCCGATTTTGACAGGATGGTAACCTCCCTTGCGATAATCTGAACTATCTTCCTGTTCTTCCTCTTCACTGGTATAGGGGTCATCTGGATCTTCAATTGTTTCATTACTGGAACTGTGGGATGGTTCAGTTTTTGAATTATGACGAGTTTCTCCATCGTGACCGTTCATTTCGTTTTTACCTTTCTTTTTGCCAGGCTTGTGTCTTTTCTTTTTAGCTTGAATAGCTAAGACACGTCTATTTACATCCAATTTAGAGCTCATTTGGAGTTCTTTTAAATAAACACCACTGCGAAACTATGCAAAACGTCAAATGTCCTTCATTTCCTTAAAAACACTTTTGTTTGATTATGGCCGCCTCATTCTTTATACACATAAAAAAGTCAATTTCGTCAAATCGTCGATTCTTGAGTTTGCATGGAGCAGTCGCGCAGATTCACAGATACATGTAACAAAGAAAATGTTGCATGTATTTACTATTCTGTGTTAACAATATAGAGTTTACTATTTGCTTTCAGTTAGTAAATGTATTAGTTACTCACTGTTTGCTTTAAATATTTAAATATTCGTCTATTTTCTTTGAAAATTGCAAGTTGATCATTTTAATGTTTTCAATAAGTAAAACATATTAGATATAAAATATGGTCTTAATTTACCGTTAACAATAATAGATTTCTTAAAGATATTTTGAAGTAATATGTAAAATTTGTTTTCAGTTTTTTACAAAAGACTAAGGTAGCTTCAGGAATTAGAATTTATTTTACACTTCACAACGTACGCTTATAGTTGGAAATTTAATTTCAATTTTGAGTAAAATAATTTTGAGTGTAATGCATTTTAGAATCTGTTATACACTGTAATACAAATGTATTTAAAGCTAATTTGTATTTATATAAATCCTCACGTTCAGTTATTTTCATAATTTTATATTTACAATTTAGAATTTTAAACAGTGTGAGAAAGTAGCACAGGACATGTAAACAACAAAACAAATAGGTCAAAAATCTACGGAAAAACGGTTTATGTTGCAGAATATACTGGTGCACATGCGTATATGTTTGTATCAGAAAATTGGAGGGAAATGTTGTTGCCATTTCTCATAGTAGACATTTAAATCCATTTAAATTTGTTTACAACAAGCTAATATAATTTATAAACATGGCGCAGCCTTCGGTTGCTTGTTATTTTAGTGCAAGAAAACGGTCAGCTGTGGAAGATTCAAAAATAAATCACGCCAAAAAAGTTTTAGTGCTTGATTCAAACCAATTTTCTGAAAAGTCGTGTGCTTAGGAAATTCAATGAAAATGATGGATGTGATGTGAAGAGTGTAATTGTGCCCGCAGAAGATGCACTCAGGGCGAAGACCAAAGATGAAAAAGTACCATTTACTAATAAAATTGTTACTATCACCAATCCAAAATCTACAACAAAACTGAATGCCACAAAAACTTCAAAGGTAAAACATGCCAAGTCCAAATCCACCTATCATACTGGCAATATTCAGGAGCTTCTGAATAAAATGAAGAATATAACAGAAACTGAGCTGCCTCAGAATGATATCAGTAATCATGTTACACCTCCTAATACTCCACCAAAAATCATTAATGCTCTTGACAAGATAAAAGACAAACCCGATGGCCCTTCCATCAAAGAAATAAGAAAAAAAATGACCAGAAGTGGCAGATTGGCTGAACTAAAAGCTTCTATTAGCAAATTTCAGGAAGGAGATAATAAGTTAAAAGAAATTGAAAAAGAGACAAAAAAAATTCCGGAGTCTCCTAAATTAAAGTGTTTTAGAACCATTGAATTGGAAGTTTTGACAAGGTAAGTAATTTTGATACAATTAGCCATAAGATGGGAGTTCTATTTAATTCTTATTCATTAGGGAAATTTTGAAACTAAGGATTACTTAATATAAAAGAAACACAAAATCTGGAGGTGCGTGGGGAAGGGTTGCTAGTATTTTTTTGTAGAAAAAGGATGGAATGTTTAGGACCTCAAGTTATTTCTCTATTTTCATGTATTTCCAGTAACAAAATGTCTTTGATAAAAAAATATTTTTATGAAAAAAATGTGAATTAACTAAAATTGAATCTTCAGTTCCAATAATAATAGACAAGCTGGTTTCAGGTTGGCAGAATTTAAAAGATTTGTTCGAAATTCATATGTGTCTTTGTTGACAGGTAGTGCATTCGGCAAAAGTATGACCAAAAAGTCTGTGATCCAATTAAAGTCATAATGGAAAACCTAGTTAAAACCTTATGAATTATCCTGATGTGTGCTTGTTCAAAAGGAGATGACCATTATTAATTTCCTCCTTAATTATAGGCAACCAGATATTGAATTCTATAGAAGTAGAAATGATACATTCTCATTTGAAAGAATTAAGGCAGACTTAATTTTTATCTTGTATTGTGTTCTTCTTTGTGTAGCATTGTTGGATTGTGAAATTCTGTTTTATTGCCTAGGTCCCAAGAATGTTCACAAAATCAAAAATTTGTGAACATGCTTGGGACCTATGCCATAAAATGCAATTTGACAATTTACCAACACTAAACAAAGAAAAATACAACACAAAATGAAAATTAAGAGTATGTATACTTAAATTCTGTGATTGAATCACTTTTACTTCCATAGAATTCAGTCATATGTGGTATGACATTTTGAATGTACTATCTTACAACAAACATGCCCTAGAAGCGCAACATATAAATTATGAAAACAACAAGCAGAGTGATATTTGATCTGTTTATCCAAATAACTATACATTTCCTTAGTTGTCATGTAAAATTGTCAAAATTATAGCTTTCAATTTCAAATTTGTATTTTATTAAAATTTAATATTATTTTTTATTCAAACTCATTATATTTTATTCAACAATTATTTTAATGTCATTGACTACAAAATCAGAATAAGACTTTGAAACATTTGAATTTTTTAATATGTGTATGTGCTAAGAAGACCTTTAAAAGAAATTTAATGTATCAGCCTGCTGGTTTTATCTCATTTAGTGACACTTTATTTTGACATTATTGAGATTTTGAGATATTTAGGTGGACTGGACATTTTTTGTTATTTTTAGTTTTTTTTGTCATTTTCACTTTCAAGGCGGAAATTTATATAGTATCTTCCTGCATTCTCTAAAAATCTCAACAAGGAGAAATATCAAGACTTTCCAGAAATTATGGTGTCAATTCACAAGGAATTCAAATACAAACTAGAGATGTTTACAAGAATCATTTTGTCTTCTGAATGATAATTGTGGCATCTTTATTTTGTATTTATGGATTTTAGGGTTTAATACTGCACTTAGAAATGTAAATAGAAATCTTTATTAAATAGGTAACCCTAATATACCAACTACATTACATTTACATTTTTTTGACAAACAATCACAAGACAATTATTTAATAGCTACAAAACTTGGGGAAAAGAGTATATTTTTAAACTTCCACAGGTTTCAGGGTCTAAATTGGAATGCTTCTCAGTGGGAATTAGGGCAAAGAAAAAGAATAATTTAAAAAAATTTCTTTATCTTAATTGCTAGTATTGACATTACCCGTCAATAACAGGTAGAATATTTTATTTTACTGTACGTTTTTTATGATTAGCTATTCCAGTTTGATGGCAAATCAACACTTTCATATCAGCACAGGCCTTTTTCATTTATTTATTATGTTAACTATCGGAACATATGTAAATTAGATACCAGATTTTGAAACAATTTGGTAAGTTCTCCAGCCATTATTATTTCATTTTCTTGGACCCTTACGAATGATTCTCCGGTAGGGCGTCATTTGTGCTGGTAAATTACGGTTCGTGGTAGGCGAAAAGATATTAATTTTAAACATAACGTATTTACAGCCGAACTTTAAATTATTTGTCTTATTAGAGTAAAAGGTGAATCCGAATGACAGAAGGTATCAACCACACAGCTGAATATCTCTTCTTCCCATACCTTCCAAATTTTCCAATACCAAAGTGCCCTGCCTCCTATTATTTAATCTTTCGAGCTCGATAAAATGACATTTAAATTTCGTTTCACTTATTAAAAGTGAAAAGATTAAGAATTTAGAGACTATTGGTGACGTTTATGATAGATATCTTCTAAATTTTGATGATTGTGTATTAAAATTAACTAGTCTATTCTAATGCCGTATGGTAACTTTTTAATTTTAGTCCCAAGAAAGTGTTCTCCCCAGAGAAAGCTTATCTCAGTCCAAAGAAAGATAGCACAGTACGACGTAATTTAATACATCAGTTTACTCCTACAAAAAACGCTGTAGCTGCACTGTTCGAAAGTCCTTCAAAAAAGATATTGGAAGAAACATCAAAACCGGCTTTAACTTTGCCGTATAAATATCGATATTTGGCCGAGATGTTCCGATGTATAGACACAGTATGTCAGATACTATTTAACCGTAAAGAAACTATAACATTCCGAAAGTTAAAACCAGCAGTAGAAGAAATGATTAAGAGAAACCTCACAGAGAAGCATTTGAGTCAAATTAAGCACATATTTCCAGATGCTTTTGAGTTTTCCCAAGAAAAATTAAAGGTTTTCGGTACTGGTATGAAGAAGGAGCAGTGGGAGCTTGTATTGAAACCGATTATGGAAAATCCAGATCAGTTTACATCCGAGATACTGTTAGCTAGAAAGCGAAAGCTTTTCCAAACGCTTCTCGATAAAACTAAAGTTTATCATCAGGAATTTCTGTCAACTTTGGATCCCCCGTTGATAATTTCTAAAGATAGGATAACAAGATGGCATCCGGAATTTGACCTTGAGAGAGTCCCGGATATTGAATTGTCCGAACTACCCCAACCTCCGCAAGAAGAAACGTTTACTGCTGGAAAGGATGTTCTAGAGAAGGCAATGCAGATGTTCAACTGTAACGCACGCATGGAGCAGGCGTTGCAAAAGTTAAAGGAAAAAAGGGAGAAAGAAGCGCCAGTTACGCAAGAGGAGCCAAAAATTGAACCACAATCTGTTTTGAAAGGTAACTAACTATATTAATAAATTTAACTGTACCTACTAAGTGGACATGCAGTAATGGTTATTTTATCTCATGAATATTTTGTATTAAAGTTTGTTTTGGTTAAGACAAAACTCGATATCGGTTACGTTGTTTTTTTGTGATATAACTGTAATTTTAAAAGACAGTGAAAGGCCTTCTTTTTTGCCTTCATGCAACATTTTATTTTAATACAGGTCATTTGTAAGTTGATCATTCATGTGTATGTCTAGAATAAAAGGAAAGCCCAACACGAAAATTAAGGGGTTTGGGATGTTTCTAGAACAACAGACTGAAGATCGGCGTCGTCCAATTTTAGCGTTACGGGATTGTTTCAGATCTACAAAGGCTATTGCAAATAATTGTTAGCAGTTTGAGTAGACTGCATATCTATTATCAGCTTCTAAGAAATTTTGGATCAATTTCACACTGCCCTCAGTTAACTTATGTCTCAGTCCTGAGAAATCACCTTTAGCGACGAATCCAGATTCTGTTTATGTAATTGAAGCTTAGAATCTTGCGCTCTTATTGAAACACCGATTTCAGTATTCCTCTTGTATTTTGACCACATTTTTTTTACTTAATCGGGGTATAAATGTAAATCATTAATTGTCATTATTGGATTTTAGGTATTCCGAAAGCATTGTTAGAACGTGTGCGACAGAAACAAGCTGCAAAAGCTTTGCTATCAATGACAAGGTCTGTAGATCACGAGAAAGAAGTGAAAATGTTTTCTAGATTACCAGAATTGGCTAGACTGACAAGAAACTTATTTGTTTCGGAAAAGAAAAGTGTCTTACCTTTGGACGTAGTGATAGAGAAGTTGGGTAAGTAGTTATTTGCCAAAATCTATTGTAAAAATAATTTAATGGACACAATTAATAGAAATATCACAACACTTGTAATAATTAATTTGATTTGCTATTTTCGTTCAAATTGCCTATTGGGCTATATATGTACAATATGTGCAGTATTTTAAGAAATGATGTAATGAATGAATAATATATTTTTAAAATTACTATGTAAAGAGCGATAGAAAAAAATGACAATAGATTTATTCGGTCATAAAAACAAACCTACAGCATTTTTATTTGAATTTTTAAAGGATTTATTTGTGAAACGGTTAATTATAATGTATTAATTATATATTCAGAGATCTGGTGTGGAATTTTGAGGAGATAAAAGAAGCAGAAAGGTTAGTGGATTGACTACGCGAGTAACTTCCCGGAAACCACCACGAATGTACGCACATTGACTCTTATATGTCTGTTCCGGTTACCTTACTTTACTTTACCCGAAATCAATGTTTTCTCCATCCTAAAAAGTGCCTAACGCGAGTTAACTTCCGATCAACTCGAAAACTGTTTTTAAAAAATATTTATTTGATTTAAAAACAAAGATATAAAATTCAATTCGTACATTCAATACCAACGGACAAAATAAGACTTGTTGACAATTACAGTTTCTGTTCTATTTATCAGCTCGGATGACATCATATATCGGTCGGCTGCTTGGCTGGGTGTTTGTGCTTACAGGGCGGTTCTTGATTATGTAACTCTTCCCCCCTAAATCTGGACTTCGGGATCAAACAGGACCGAAGCCTCAGAATTTTCTTCTTTCTCGACACTGACTGGTAATTGTGAAAATAATATTTGTTTCACAATTCTTATCTTGGAAATAAGGAAATATATTGAGATCACTAGGACTGCACAAAGTATGAACCATAATAACCAATTACTTTGATTCATGTTATCTATATCCATTATAGATAATTGATGTGTTGCTTCTATGTTTCTTTTTAATGAATGAATTTCTTCTAATGGGATATCATCAATATTTAAGGGGCGATGATGTGATAATTCAATTATTGTGGATCCATTAATTAGTTTTGGTAATATTAATGGTTTACCAAAAGAACTTTCTTCATACGTGCCAAATTTGAAGTTGCCATATTTGATTGTACAATTAGGTGGTACTTGGATAATGACATTACCTTGAACAATGAGGTAGCTTTGATCTGGGCAATTTGATTTGAGTTTAATTTCTTCTTGGGAAATCACTATGATGAACTGGTCGTTGACTTTATTGAATATTAATTTGGGAACTACAATTGGACTTTGTTTACATCGAGTCTTTTTGTCTTGAATTAAAGAGGCGATGCAATCATTTAGAATATCGGTTTTTAATTCTTCTTGTTCACATATGAATGTTTCTTCAATTTTATAACATGGTTGAGCCATATATTGAAATTCATTATCTTCTAGAGCCAGGAATGGTTTAGTAGGGATTATTATTTTAAAGTCCTTTGTGGGTATAGGAAATAGTTGAAAGTATTGGAATAGTTTTGGATTGGCAATTGGAACTTCAATTGTGAAAATAATTTTTGATTTTTGGAAATAACAATTTTGTTTGTTGTTGTTTGTTTGTATCACTGAATACCAAGAGTGTAGGCTTATTTTCAATAATTCATTACTGTTATGATGACTTTTAAGTTCCTCAAGAATTTCATGTAAATTTTGAGTTGATAATATATCTGGGTGGATTGTATGCAGTTTAGCAAACATTATAGCATTTTCGAGATTATCCAAAAACGTAATTGTCATGTGAGCATTAATGAATATTTGTTCAATCATAGTTAAATAAGAAGTATATTGATAAAATTGATCAGTTGCATTTTCCACATACGGCATATATGATTCTATATATTCAGAAATTTTCTTTTGGTTTTTGGTTATTGTTTCAATGTCTTTTGAATATTTACTGATAAGTTGTTTGGACAGCGAGATTTGTTCATTTACGTGATTGACAATTTTTTGTTGATTTTGTTTTAATATGGTTATTGCTTTATCATAACGTTCACCATCATCAGCACTAAGGGTTCCCCAAAGCCATTTTTGAACAGTGCCCCCAAAATTAATTAAACCACGTTTAATTCTTGAATTGTTGTTAATAAAAACATTGTTTAATTTAAGCATTATTTCATCCATTAGAGGTTTTAAGTGATTATAGTTCGTAAATAAAATTATCCTGTAAATGAGGTTACTATTAGTCAATGTTGTATTTAAATCTTTGTAATTTTTCAGTAAATTATTAACACTTATTTCGAGAGTGTTTAAGTCAACTTCATGTAGAAAAACGTGTTTGCTTGATATAATACGATTTGTGCCTAACTTAAAGGGAAGAATTCCTGGGAAATCATCAATTTTCATCACTTTGATGTCCTGTGCTTGTACCAGTGCTACTAGCAGGATGCTCAGGAGGGTGACTTTCATTTTGATCCTGTAATAAAGGGGGTTTTCTTAGTTCTTTAATATGAATGATTTCTATTTTGTTTTTAGGATTTTTAATTTCAACTTTATTATGTTCTAACATTTTAGTAATGACATAAGGTCCAAGAAATTTGTTATGTTTCTTGTTTCGGTTAGTTTTTGGGTTCTTTTTATATACTGTTTGATTAAGCTTAAATTGAACGTTTTTGTCACCGCTAATATTGGTTTTTGCTAAAACTTTCTTTTTACCTGTTTCTAACCTATTATGAACGTTTTCGTATACTTGTATAAGTTTTTGTTTATGATTTTGAACGTAATTTGTATAAGCTTCTTTGGGAATAAATATTTCATCAGGAGATCTTGAGTTTGTATGACAAAAACGAGTTCAAAAGGGGTGAACCCAGTCGAACTCTGAATCGAATTGTTGTAACCTAGCACCGCATAGTTAATCAAGTCTGTTTCACTAGGATTTGTTTCTTGAAGTATTCTCAGATGCTCAATAAGGGTTGAATGGAATCGCTCTACTATGCTGTTTGATTCATGATGAGCTGGGGTAGTAAAATGAATCGTTATTTTGTGAAGTTTCATAAGTTCTTTAACGGTCTCGTTATTAAACTCTCGTCCATTATCTGACACTAATTTTTGAGGAACACCAAAATTTGTAAAGTACTTTATAAGTCCGTCACATATATTTACAGCAGTTTTTCCTGTAATGGGTATAATTTGGGCGAATTTTGAAAATGAGTCAACAATTGTTAAATAGTTATTTGTGTTATAATAAAATACGTCTATATGTACCAGTTCGAAAGGTTTTGAAGGCGTTTCTGTAAGAATAAGAGGTACATAGGGATTTTTGCGAGAGTATTTTGCTCTCTGACAAATCTCACATGAATTTATAAATTTTTGAATAGTTGTTTTCATTTTAGTCCAATAATAATTTCTTTTTAAACATGAATAAGTCTCGTCAATTCCACGGTGATTAGTTTTTCCTTCATGGTGATTTTTAATTAAGGTTAGTTGTTCTCCAATGTCAGTGACTGTATTTACCAGTTTAGAACACATAATAAGTCTCAAGTTTCGTCTGTCGAATTTTTGAGAATAAACTCTACTAAAGATAGGAATAAAATCTCTATCATGAAAATATATGTAATATGTTGAATTGGGTTTAAGATAATCTCTTAAAAATTCGAAAACATTTATTTCAGTATCTTGCAAAGGAGTTTTTACGGTAATAATTTTATTTCTTCCACAACTTTGATACTTGATCGAAAATTTATCAAGATTATGTTTATATACGTGAATTTGTTTGGATTTATTATTAATAATTTCATCTAGAATAGGAATTCCATCATTTTCATGTTCGAAAGACATAGAGTGTGGGGTTTCATTATCAGAGCTGTTAGTAGAAGATGAACTTCTTGAGTGATTAGTATTTTGTTGAACTGAAGTATTTGTTCTAAGTTCATTTGGGTTTATTTCAGGGTCTCGAAAATTGTCTATGTTCGAAGCGTATTGTCTTAAGTACTCTAAAGTTGTTTGATTTACGTCACCTGGATTGTTAATTACTGATTCAGTTTCGTGCATGTTTAAATTTATTCGGGAAAGGGCATCAGCATTAGTATTAAGTTTGCCTTTTTTGTAAACAATTTTGTAATCATACTCAGCGAGTTTCAGTCGCCATCTAACAAGTTTGGAATTGGGTTCTTTGATGTTAAAAAGCCAAATTAAAGGGCGGCAATCAGAATAAATCGTAAAGGGTCTCCCAAAAATATAAGGTCTGAAATAAGAACATGCCCATACTATTGCAAGGGTTTCCTTTTCAATAGTACTATATTTTCTCTCGGTTTCATTTAATGTACGAGATGCATAGGCAATTGGTCGATCGGATCCAATAGGTCCTTGACTGAGAACGGCACCTAGGGCTACATCTGATGCATCTGTTGTAAGTATGAAATTCTTAGAAAAGTCAGGATATTGGAGTACGGGGTCATTACATAAAATCTTCTTACAAGTTTCAAAGGACTCAATAAACTTGGTGTCATGAATGATTTTGGCATTCTTTTTCAGACAAGATGTAAGGGGTTTTGTGATCTTTGCAAAGTCTTTTATGAAACGACGGTAATAACCGAGTAATCCAAGAAATGATTTTATTTCTGTCTGGGTTTTCGGAATTGGAAAGTTTTGAACTGCCAAAATTTTGTCAGGATTAGGTTTCACACCGTCTGGGGTTATTACATGACCAAGGTAATTAACTGTTTTCTTAAGGAATTCACTTTTGTCTAATTGGATTTTCAAGTTTGCATTTCGAAGTCTCTGAAAAACTTTTCTAAGTCGGACAATGTGCTTTTGTAAGGAAGTACTGAAAGTTAAAATGTCGTCTAAGTATGTTATACAAATTTCGTTATTTAGTCCTCGTAATACATTATCCATAACCCTTTGGAAAGTCGAGGGTGCATTTTTTAGTCCGAAAGGCATCCTTATAAATTCAAAATGTCCATTAAGGGTTGAAAAAGCTGTTTTTGGGATATCGTTTTTGTCAATTTCAATTTGGTGATAACCGGATGCCAGATCCAAAGTAGTGAAATAGTTTGCACTACCTAACTTGTCAAGGAGTTCTGTAATTTGGGGTAGTGGGTATTTGTCATTAATGGTTTTGTCATTTAACTTTCGGTAGTCAATTACTATACGCCATTTTTGTCTTCCTGAGTTATCTAATTTTTTCGGTACAATCCAAATTGGACTGCTCCATGGAGACGTAGAATGTTTAATAATACCTTGCTCTAACATTTTATTAATTTGAATTTTGACTTCATTTTTATGAATTTCTGGGAAACGGTAAGATTTTGTAAATACAGGTGTTTCATCAGTCAAATTTATTTTATGAGTTATTTCATTTGTAAAACTTAAAGGAATGTCTTCGCAATAAAAAATATCTCGAAATTCATAGCAAAGTTTACGCAAGGCTTCTCGTTCTTCTTTATTACAATGTTCTAGTTTTATATTTTTTAAGTTGGCTTTAAGTAAATTGTCCTGTTGTTTTGTCAGTTTTGGTGGTTCATAGATATTATCAGTGAAGTAGACTTCATTGGGATTAATTAACTCAATATTGAAAGATTCACATATGTCAATTTTAATAGGGTTAATATTAGGATTTAGAATGGTTGTTGTGGCATAATAGTCTTTGATGTTTACTACTGCTTCTGGAGTTACATCGTCTTTACCGAAATTTTGTTTACCTCACCTAACCTAATCCACTTTCATAACAAACTGGAATTTTAACAATTTGTTCAGTCCTTGGGGAACGATTATACTGTGGTTGCATTTTAAGAATTTTTGTGTAGGAGTTTTTGAAACTTCCGAATAATATATGGGAATACGAATAGTAGGGGTGATTAACTGTTTATTATGAATGTCTACTATGGCTTGAAGTTGGTGGAGAAGATCCATACCAATTAAACCATCATATTTTTTATTAAAGTCAAAAACATAAAATTTATGAAAAGCATCACACTGAAAAGTTTCAAAAATCGGAATTATTAATACTTCGTCGTGAAAACTAATATCATGAGAAGTTTGGATATGAAAATTTTCTTTCAAGATATGTTCCTGGAAAAATGTATATGCTAGCTTCGTACTAATTAAACTACGGGAACTACCTGTATCCAATAGAAATTTTGCATTTAATTCAGGAATATAAAGATAAGGTAATTCATCTAATAAATGATTTAAATTTATTATGTTAGATTTGTTTGGGTTGGAGCCTGAGTAAAATTTTCTTCGGGAATAGTTTCTTCTTCGCTTACATAATTTTGATTTACAACTTGATCGGTTTCAGTTGGTTCAGATAGTTCATTGGAATAGTCAAGATAATTGTTTGGATAATAATTTGTGTTCCCAGAGGCATTATAGTCATAGTTATCAAAATCTGACGTAGAAGGTATAGAATTCGACATTTCCATATTATGGAGTTCTTGAAAATCAAAATTTCTTGGGCCAGTTGGTCGGAAAAAGTTTCTACGTTGCCTTTGCTGTATAGTAGGAATTCTACTAGTAGTAGACATAGGTTCAGGTTTATTTTTTGGAACTTGACCAGTTGGTTTGAAAACGTCTCGTTTCAAATGTTCATTTACTGGGAAACGAGGCCTGAATATTTGACTGTTATTATTAAAATATGGCATGTTAAAATTTAGAGGAGGAGTGAACTGATAAAAATTGGGTCTCGGAAAATTATTGAAATTAGGCCTAGGAAAATGTTGAATTTGGTTACTGATGAAATTTGGTCTAAAGCCAGTGAAAGGTAATTGATTTGTTCCTTGATTTATGGAAACAGGTCTCGGTATATTTGGTTTATTTACAACAAATGAATTTTGTAAATAATTACCTTGCTTCTGAGCTAAAATAAAATTTTCTTCTTCAATCACGTAACCTATTGCAACTTCAAGACTATCAGGGTTTCTAAGCCTAACCATATCTTGAATTCTACCTGATAAACCTCTAACAAAAGTTTTTAGAGCAAGTTCATCATAATTTTTAATTTTGAAAGTACATTCTGCAAGAGGTAAATTCATAGATTTTAATTTCGAGGCAATGAGGCTTCTACAACGTTGTAAACGTTGTCCAAAATTTACAAAATTTTCATTTTTATTAGGTTTCATAATGATCATTTCTTGTACAAGACAATCTAAGTTACGTTGATCTCCAAATGTTAATCGAAGGAGATTTTTAAGTTCATTCCAATCTCTAATTTCTGGTCTACTGCCTACCAATACTAAAGCATTACCTGATAATTTACTGATTACTGCTCTAATTAAAAATCCATTTATCGGATCTTGCAAATTTCTTGGATTAGTATAGGTTGCAATAAGATATTCACAATGTTCAAGGAAAATTTCTAAAGTACAGTTATCATTTCCGTCAAAATTTGGTATAGTATCAATATACAATCTTAATAACTGATAATTTATAGGTACATTTGCTGGATCTTGTCCGTTTGGCATGATTTCTCTTTCTAATACTAAATTATCCAAGTTTCTAATTAAATCCTCAATTTTGAATTTTTACCTAATGAACTGGACTAATACTACTTTTTGTAAGCTCGAAAATACTAAGCTAAACTTAAAATTAAATGGATAAAATATGGTTCCTATTAACTAAGCAAAACTCAAAAATGTTCAAAATCAATTTAAAATCAATCAAAGTTCAATCAACTTCAAAATTCTCGGAACTATGTCTGAAATATTATATGCATTAATATCTGAGACGCGATTGTGTGAAACAATTCTCTTATTCATAAAATTACTGCAAACTATGTTTCAAGATATTATATTCATTAATATATGAAACGTAATTGATGATTCAATTCACTTAACAATACCAAGGTGATTTGCTTTGGTATTTGGTGAAGTCAAACTTTGTCTGATATGAAAATGGGAGATAGAAATTAGGAAAATTCAATGGATGGCTCACCGGGTCTTCGATATTCGTTCGTTGAAACGGCTGCAACCAAGGTAGTCCAAATTTCAGGTTTCCACTGCACGAAAAGTTTGTAAGTTCGTCGAGTTCGTTAAGAGTTAAAACTCACAAAAACAACTTCACAATGAAAGTTTTCCAAACTCAAATCCGAAATGACTGCGCCAGTAAACTTCCGATCAACTCGAAAACTGTTTTTAAAAAATATTTATTTGATTTAAAAACAAAGATATAAAATTCAATTCGTACATTCAATACCAACGGACAAAATAAGACTTGTTGACAATTACAGTTTCTGTTCTATTTATCACTTCGGATGACATCATATATCGGTCGGCTGCTTGGCTGGATGTTTGTGCTTACAGGGCGGTTCTTGATTATGTAACTCGCGCCAAAAGTAGTTTTTAACTTTTCACGTACCAAAAGAAGGTTTCACTTCAACTTTGATGGGCTGTTCTCATAAAAAAAGAAATTTTAGAGTTAGTACCCCTAGAGACTTTTGATCCATCCATTCAGAACTATCAAGTAGTAGAGTTTCAAAAATATTGGCCATAAGCCACTCTCCATAAGTATTTTGCAGGGTTAAATCAAGTTTTATTAGTTTTATGAATGCGGAAAGACAATAATACAATTTAACATATTAAAGTGTTGGTTGAAAATTTTGTTTAGAGAACCAAAATTTTTTGGCTCATGTCCTGTATATATATATATATATATATATATATATATATATATATATATATATATATATATATATATATATATATATATATATATACATTAACTTTGCCGCGAACGAAAAATCTCTCCATTATTCCATAAAAACTAAACGATTCGTAATTTAGTGTTGTTTTCTGATATTAGTTTAGAACATCATGTCACTTATACATTAATTAAAATTTTTGATTTTTCTCATAGGAAACTGTTACCGAAGCCGTTTATCAAAGACTGAAATGGAGGAGCATCTCAGGATTATAGCCAAAGAACAACCAAATTGGCTAATGATACATAGTATAAGGAATTGCACCTATTTAAAAATCGCAAAACATGACGATATAAGTGTGATTGTGAATCATTTCGAAAATTTATCCAAACAGAAAAGTGATTCTTAAAAGTTTTTTTAGACTGTTCAATCGAAAAAATCAATAAGTCTGAAATCCATTGCTGACTGTAACAGTATGTCAAATATTGACTTTCGGGTTTAAAATATTCTCATTTAATTCTGAATATTAAATATAAATAGTTTTTTATTCAGCCTAATTGACGTTTTTAAATAATGGTTTCATATACATAAAACTGTGTGTTCGTTTTTTTACAATGCTTTTATTTCACAGTATATTTAAGATGCATATGAAATTCAGATAGAATAACAGAATATATTTTTCATATAATTCTATTTCTGAAGTTTTACTAAATATGTCCTTACACCGGGCAGGCCAAGCGAGACAATGTTGCCGAAATAATGCACAGCGATATTGGAAAATATCTCCCAAAAGTTATACTGGAAAAACCTCTAATTTCCGCCTTGTAATTTGCTTACACATTTTGGAACCTTGACCCAGGTCCTGAAAATAAACTGAAGACAACATTGTTAAAGTCAAAGTGATTAATTAAATTTATTAATGAAGTATATGTCGAGGGACCTTTTGGTAAACAAGAGCTACTCAAATTCATGAAAAGAACTACCAATTACTTTTTCTTGACTTCCATGTTATATTCAGTGCAACAACAATAATCAATGTAACAAAATAGACAACCCACGTTGGAAGAGAATAATTTATATATCGTCATCAGCTGAGACCCTTTTTAATTCCGAAGGAGACAAACGATCTAGAATAGAGATTCCTCGGAAAAGGTATGGTACGATTAGAAAGCCATGCTTATGAAAATGATATGAATTGCAATTATGCTGAATTCGTCAATAGAAGATGGGAGTCAAATAATAGATTAACGTGGAAGTGCTGATGCTGTACTCAAAGGAATTGCTATTTGACTACTATATAAAATTGTCAATATAAATGAAAATCCACTTAAATGGTGGAGCGTTCATGAAAAATTGAAAATATTAACAGATCCATGCAGATATTTGTTGCCACCAAAATCCAGGGTTCATGGTCAATAGTTGAAAAATATTGAACATAAAGCACCAGTTTTTAACTAAATATCTGTTATTCAATAATATTATTGAAGATCGTTATTTATTTATATGTTATTTCTACACCCATATACGAGGTTTTTTGAAAACTCTTAAGATCTGCATCTGCAACATTCCTAAGATACCTACCAATTAAATATACAAAACATATATTGTTTATAATGCAATTTAGACATTAGATTCAGTGAATTTCATGAGGTCAATAAAAAGTGCTATTAAAATACAAAACAGATATTATTACACAGTTAAAGATAGTTGAAACAGGTCGGGCATGAGCTATCAACAGTACATGGTATACACAGTATATACAGTGTACTCACATTAAGGTTGGTAGTGACCCTTCATTGATTTTTGCAAAAACGGATTTCTAAGCTACCCATATCTGGGCCAATTTTCTTTGTGTACTTTAAGGTATTGTTAGAAACCCTTCTAGAAATAATCACCTCATTAAAAACTAATTCTGCGAGTAAACAAACAGTAAAAACCACTTCTTGAAACCCACAAATAAGAATAAAAAAGTATCTAAAATATCTATCCTGTTCTCGAGAAAAGAATTTCGATGTAAGCAGGCGAGGGTCACTACGGGAAAATTCGAGACCAACAGCGACAGTATTAAAAGGCCGACGTACAGCAAGATTGGAGTTGAGTAGATATCGACGTAGTGGAACAGCTGATTTCGCAGTATGGGTTTTTCGACCTTAAAGGTAAATATTTTGGAGTAAAATTAATTGTGAATTTGTGTGTAAATAAAGATATATATTTGGTGTAAAAATTGTTTTAAACCCGTCAGTAATATTATTTTTTTGAACATAACGATAAAACAGATTCAGATCATAAGTTTTTTCTTGTCTATAGGGACTTAGAACCTTCAAATTGATTTCCTTGTTTACAAGATATCTAAAATAGTCAATTGATATGTAAAATTAGGCCTTAGTATTATAGATGCCACAATTTTTAATCAAGTTTAAAGTGTTTGGCGAAGGTCAATGCCCATGGAAAGCAATAGTAAGTTTTTAATAATATGAAACGAAATGATAATATCAGCTTGGCTATTTGAATGTTTAAAAATAACATTTTTATGAATGTTTAGTATATGATACTAGTTGTCAATGCCTCCTGATTAAAGCCGTCAGCAAATCCAAACTTATAATAAACCTAACAAGACCATGTTATGAAATATTTTTTGAAATGTTGATGGTGTCGATGAGTCTTTGAATACGCATCGTGCAAAAACAACTGGATGGATTTTCATAAAATTTAGTGTGAAAGTATTGTATTACCTGTGTTGGGTTGATATAAGGGATACTTTTTAGCGCGAGAAAATATCTTATGGCGAAGAGTAAATATGGAAAATACAAAAGTTCGCAATTATACCGATTTAAATATTACTAAAAGATGGTATTACCTTTTATTTTTATGGATTTTTGTATGTATGGGCCATAGCCTATTAGGACATTTTGCTTCGCATTAGAGATGTCGAAAAAATATAGTAGTTCAGAATATTATTTTAAAGCCTTATACAGACTTTTTAAATTTTGATTTTTAAATTTTTGTTAAATTATAAAATTATTGACATTTTGTATTTTAATTTTATAAATAGTGTGAAATGAAAACTATATAGTAGGAGAGATCGAGCCGGTTTTTGCTTGTCATCGCGAAACTGGACAGATTGTGTTAAGTTACATTCCTAAATTACATCACGTTTCTGTTCAGGCGTCAGTTGAAGCGATAACCGAGCTCAGGTATATAGGGTGAAATTGACAATTTTTTTGCCATGCAAGTGATCGAGCCAATGTTCCAAAATTGGCTATATAGAAGATTGTCAGGTAATCAGTCAAATTCCCGATTCGCGTCTGCCTAGAGCGTTACCATCAGTGTGGCAGACAGTAATTTACAATAATTTAAATCGAAGGCAGAAGATGAAATAGTATTTAAATATTTAGACAAGGTTTTTATTTCATCAATATGATACAAATAGGGAAAATTTTAGAAAATTACTATCAATAAATTGCTGAAAATAATTAATTAAATTGAAGTTTTAAGTGTAATTAAGATTTGATATTAAAAATATTTGGCTAGAATTGAATTATTAAAAATAGAGTTTTGCTTTCATAAGAATATTTAAGGAATTAAATTTTAATAAAATCTTTACAATTTTCCAATATTATTTTATGTGAAATTGAATATTATAACAAATTGATCAAACAGTTTATTAGTGAGGCTATTTGAAATTATAACAATCAACGTTCAAAAGATGAAATTATAAATTTTACTGACCTAAGTAATTTAAATTAATTTTTAACAGTAATTTATTTTAATTTATATAAAATTAAAACAAGCACCTTTAATCTGAACCATATTCCAATAAAGATAAGTTTGCAAATCTTTTTCTAATTCTATCTAATTTTCTAAAAATCCTTACATTTTTGTATAATAACTTTGAACTGTTTCCCTATTTGTATCATATTGATGAAATAAAAACCTTGTCTAAATATTTAAATACTGTTTCATCTTCTATCTTCGATTTAAATTATTGTAAATTACTGCCCGTCACACTGATGGTAACGCCCTAGGCATACGCCAATCGGGAATTTGACTGAATACATGACAATCTTCTATGTAGCCAATTTTGGAACGTTGCTTCGATTACGAGGATGACAAAAATGAATGACCACTTGCATCTTCTGTAGCTGTGCTGGTTATTGCTTCAACTGACGCGATGACGAACAAAAACCGGCTCTATCTCTTGGACTAATACACTTGACAGCCTCTATAAAACGGAACGAACTTTTAGAAAATGTGCAAAGTATTTTACAATATCCATGCTGATATTAAATGTGGTACTGAGATACTGAATTTCATTAACGGACATAGACTACTTTTTTCAAAATACAACCGGTGAAAGGGTTGAAAATTGATTTTGTTAAAAAAAATTTAGAGATACCTTTAGTTTTTGGAATAAATACAGATTAGGCATATTTGCAAACTCATCCCTTACAGAGTTGAAAGAGGATGAAAAGGGGGCGGGGGCAGGTCAGATTTCTATGAACAATCTCAAACTGCTGAAGGGTTGTTGATTTAGTTGTGGTTCATTATTAACTAATCATATTTTATTTCTTTACTCATAATGGCAACATATGTACGACTATATATACCAATTTATAAAAAGAATTTGTAAAATGTCGAAAATTTAACAAAACTAAGAATATCAAAAATACCCACATGTTTCAAATGATTATAAAATACACTGTTAAACCGGGACGAGTTAACTAATATACACAAAAATTTTAACTGCGTAGTTCACGTATCTAGAAAAGTGCTTACCTTTATTAAAATAACGTATTTATAGGAGGTCTGGTGACTGCGATAATCCGAATTTGTGTTTGGATATCCCTATACGCCCAGGTCTAGTCGCACTTGCTCGGATTCGGCGTTTGTGTTTGAGGTACTGTATATATTTAATTTCAGTCCAATATTAAGGACTGGCATTTTACAGAAAACTTCGAATACCAATGTAATTTTTAATATTTAAAACGTGTTTTTTCAAAACTTCAAGTTGCGCCACTGCACAGTTTCGGTTGTATGTAAGGACTAACAACAAATTCTCCATTTTACCAATAATAGCATTAACGATTTTAGATGTAGCTAATTTTTCTGTAATACTAGTTAAGTATAAAAATGTACTGACACATTTTTTTCTGCATTTTTCAATGAATCTCATGTTTTATGTTCCCCAATTTAAGAACACTGTATTAGTATTACTATAAACAAAAAAAAAACGTATTTTAGCGGTTTTTAACATTACTTAACATAATAATAACTTAAGCTATTTCTTCAAAATTAAGGGAAGGCAACCGGGCTGACCAGCGGCCTCCACTAGACGTTCTTAGATTTTTAGGTGAAATTTCCTAATGAATACCAAATGATATGCAAAGATATTTAGAAAAAAATAGAATTCGGACTACGGAAGAGTAGATCTTTCACTTTTCCACTTTTTTTATTTAACTGTCCAAATCGATTTGCAAAAATTAATGGGTAATATTAACCTTCAATTCGAGATACCATATATGTGTACTCAAGAAACACAAAGCAAAATATATCCTATCGAAATTAGCTTATTACAAACAAGAAACTATGGAATTGAAACAATTTTATTAACACATTTTTAAAAATATGAAGAACTTTTGGCGCTGTGTTCTTCAAACGACACAACAAAAACGATATCAATTCACAATAACAATATTTCAATTTATGAATACGATCAGTTATTTTGAATTATTTTTGCTTATTTTTATTAATTGCACACAGCGGTAATTAGCGATCAAAACTAACAAAAAATAATAAAAATTAAATTTTAAAATTGTCAGGTAATTTTTATGTTACAACCCTTGTATTATTTAAACAAAATCATATTCATGGTGTGTACTCAAAAAAAACTTTCTTATTAGCTGAAATAACAATTTTGGAAAAATCATCTCACGTAACACCTTAAAATAAAACTTACGCATATATGAACGTTAACTTGTATCCGCTATCGGTTGTATCGAGTGGTGCACTTGTCTTCTAACGGGTTGAGGAATTTTCGAAATCTGAATTCACTCTGCCACACAGCTTATCGAGAAATGTGTTTAACATGGTGCCCCTGGTCTCCACACCCTTGAATGTGCCCCGTTTATATATTATATTAAATACTCAATAAACGTGTAATAAATACTTGCAAATTATGAGCTTCTTTTAAATCGATTAGCGTGTGGTTGACAGAGGACTAGACTCCGACTAGAAGCGAAAGTCTCGATCTTGAACTAAAATTACTTGTGTGGAAATCTATGATTATATTTTCTAATCGGTGTATGTTGCAACAGAAAATTCGATTAGATACTTTTCCTGATAAGAAGCAGATATAGATTTTATTACACTGAATATAAGGAACAGGATCACTGAACACATTTATATACTAGACGTTATTAAATTAACAGATGTCATGACACCCCAAAGCGTACAGGTCAAATTGACAAACTTTAAAATAAATAAAACAAGAAAATTAAATCAAAAATATGTATTCAAAATAATCAAAAAAAAAGAAGCGTAACTCCGCCCCCAAGTCTTTGGCTACAACCGCTCATGGGAGGACGGATCAAATTTACGTTATATAATTGTGGAAAAATAATTGCATTTTATCAAATCCTAAAGAGAATTTTGTTATTGAGCAGGAGTTTGGTACACCAAACCCGAAACACGAACACCCAGGAACAGGTACGTACATGTGAAACTTAGGTCAATCTAATTTTCTAGGAACGAATTTTATAATGTTCTATTGCGGGATAAGTGGAATAGTGCGACACTATGCTGTTGAAATTAGTGAAGTGAATAACACCATCCCCATTCCAACTCAATTTAGTGTGAATCTTCTAAAGGCTCCCAGTTTTCAGTTTTTGCCTGCAGGAGCTATCATTCATTAAATTCTATTTCACCTGACGTGTGTTCTAAATTTTATAACTTTTTTAAAGACTAAGTAAGTGAACCTACTGAATACCTATTAATTTTCAGTCTTGTATAATACTTGGTGTAGGACACAATGAGGATCCATATACATAGGCGTACTGAGGGGATGAACCCCCCGATCTGAAAAATCCTCTATGGGCGAATAAAGCTTCCCCCCCTCGACTAAAAAATTTCTGATTTGTCCCTCTCTCTAGGACAATTTTTTTCCGATTTGCCCCCTCTAGGACAATTTTTTTATGGAAAGCTTTAATGGCTCATGGCAGGTTTTTCTAATATCCAAAAAGAACTCGACTTAAAATATTCAAGTTGGCTAAGCCATTTCAGAGAAATCAGTAAAAATTCACATCTTTTTAACTGATTTTTTCCGATTTTCTGAGACCAGTAGTCTCGCGTTTGAGAAAAACAATTATGGTACCCCATTGGACTATTCCTTAATATAATGCAATTTAAAATATCGCTTGATTAATAGCAGATAATGTAATATTCTGGACTTTCAATTATAGTTTTGCTTATTTGATCTTGGTCTTGTATACTGGGTCTTATTGGTCTTGTTCATACAGTCTTGGTCTTGTAAGAATTGTATTGGTTTTACTTTTTTGCTACACCAAGACCAAGGTTCTACGATTTAGACTTATTTTGCTCATCAATAAATAGAATACACTTTAAACTATCCAGATCGCTAAGGCATTTTGGAGATATCGGTCAACATACATAAAATACTTCAGATATTACTTCAAGATGAACTTGTACCCCTTCACGGTTGATTAAATATAAATTAATCCTTAAAATTGGCTCTCTGATTATTTCTTATCTGATAAAGGAAATTTTTTTTGCCGAATTGATAACCTCTCCATTAAAACTATTTTCCCTCCGAAATCAGCGTCTGTAGAAATTCAGATTTCTTTCTAAAATTTTCACCGTTGTCTTTTTTTCTGCGTCACTATTTATAAAATTAAAAAGAAATCAATATATGTAACAAATATATATTACCTTGCAAACATTTTTTATATAATTTTAATCACTAAAGAAAGAAGTCGTTATTGACGGATTGCTCTATTTCTGAAAGCACAATGTATAATCTCTTTTTAAGCTCTTCTTCTGGAGATGTCCTCGGCTTGCCTTCTGTGCCCTCTGGATTAGCGCACTGTCGCAGTATGGAGGCTAACTCAGACGGTGTGTGTTGGGACATTAATAAACCTGGAACGATCACAGTTGTCGATAATCTCCAACCCAAAAATATTTTCTCACAAACAATCTGCAGATTATTGTTCACAACTAAATTCGAACATTTGCGAGTCATTGTGTTGCATTTAGACCGGCAGTCAAGGTAATCACAGTCGTTATCACTGTTACAAGTATCGATCTCTTTCATGATAGAACCGATAACAGATTTCGGAAGTACGCCATCAAGATCGATGAATTTCAATCTGTTTCCACCTTTCACGAAACCGAAGTGCTGGATTTTTATGTCGCACAAGTGGAAGGGTTCACGGAAACCGGTTTCTAACTCTTCCAGTAAATCCAAAATTTGCACAGCTATCTTCAGCCGCTTGCCCCAATCTTTGAGGCTATCACTTATTGTCAAGAGTGATGATATGTCAGGAACAGGTTCTAAATATTCAACGGCGAAGTAAGGACCGCAAGTTCCTAGAAGTTGTGGAAAAACGTCTTTGTCAGTAAACAATGAAGATAACAAATACTCGTTGTCTTGCAACAATAGCCATAGATTGTCCATCTCTTTGTGACGTTTCTTTCTGTTCTTTTCTTCGTATGATGGCTTTAAACGGGACAATCTTATTGCTGTGTCGTATGCTAGTGTTAAATTAAACTTGCTCTTAACAATTGTGCGTATCATCGAAAGGAACTCTTTTTCCGTGGGATACTGGACTATTCCATTGTCGTACCAATGGATGGATTGAATATTTCTTGGAACCGATTTGAATACTAATCTAATGTTGTGCCACTCTGCGCTGAAAACAGCTTCTTTTGTGGCACGGAAGGAGTGACAGGTTAGAGAATGGATATCCCTTGTTACGCATAAGGGTGCACAAAGTGATCCTATTGCTATTCCTTCTTCGTAGAGAGTACACTGAAACAAGAAAGAAGATTATTACAAAAGACCATTTTTGAGCCAGGGCACAGGGGCAGGGCGGCAGCCACTCCCCCCCCCCTTCAGAACTAGTGGTATTTATTTTATCTACTACCTAGTGTTAGGCCGGGAACAGACCTACCGTTTCTGTTCTGTTCTTATAAGAACAGAATAGAATCCGGGTCATCACCACACACTTATCTGTCGACGGGGGTTCTTGATTTGCTCTCAGTCGTTATCTAGCGCTTGTGGTAGACACATCTAATATATGATAATTTGTAATGGACGATAACTAACTGATTAAACGCACAGTTCTAGGAGAACTGGGGTAAAGTCGCCGGCGCCGAGTTGCAACCGGGCTGTGTGTGCCGATATATGGAGGCAGTACATAATCCATGCCTCTTTCTTCCCGGTGAGAACGTTCTGACCGGGACGCTGGCCGGTTGCTTGCTGAGTGATATACTTTTCATTGCGTTCTAGCCTTCCGTTACAATTCTTTTCTGTTGTGTTCTGGTAAGAACAGAAACGGTAGGCCTGTGTCCGGCTTTAGTGTTAGCAGACGCCAGAATTCGTTCCGAGCATACTACGAGGTATCAACTATGCCCGCGCCTTTGGAGATGTCTGCCACAGTTGCAGTTCGGAAGAAATTCCATTAGATCACGAAAAAACAGCCCGGAAAACTACAGTGATCCAAAATTAATGTTTTTCCTATCACTCCCAATTATTGCTAAATCTTTCGCATGATACTTTTCTATTGTAATAATCAAAAAGCAATATGAAATGTGAAAAAAAAATCTCAAGGTTTCTTCTGATCGGGTATACACACCTAGTTTGAAATGTAATAGCGTTTAATTGATTTATAAAGTGAGTTTTTTTGGGAGGTTAAGTAAGAAAAATAAACAGAGATGCGATTTAAATTGATTGTTTTTAAAAAAGTGTTATTTCTTCTTTCAAATATCCGAAATAAAGAGTTCAAATAGTTATATTAACATCGTGAAAGTGGCAACAATGTAGATATACAGGGCTTTCGTTTCAAAACTAGCTATCCAAAATAACTTTTAAAATATATTCAAAAGAAAAAGGCAAGAAAACCCGTTAATTTCTATTTACGGGGGGACATATGTTACACATATTGGTTACCCTGCAGTTTCAACCCCTAAGCGGGGGTGAATATCACTTCTATAAGTTTAAATAAAATAGGGTATCATGTGATTCCTCTTTTTAAAGGTCTCCTTTTTGCCAATCTTTTGACACACCATTTTTTAAAATCAGATTATTGTTTACAGAGTAATGATCTAGAAAAACCGTAAAAAATGAAATGTTTGAAAATAATTGCCAATTACACCAAAATTGGTTAAGGGTGGTTTTTAGGGTCTCTGATCACGAATCCGAGGTCAGATTTGCAAAATTCTAAATGGCGGATCCAAGATGATGAATGACAATTTAAAAAATCAGCCGATAGCACCAAACTTCTTATAAGGGGGTTTTTGACTTCGCCAATCACGAATCTGATAGAAAAAATTCCAGATGGAGGCTCCAATATGGCTGATGAAAATAACCCACGAGACGAAAAATTCGTCCATCTTGATTTTTGCAAATTCTGAATTCATGATCAGAGACCCCAAAAAACCCTATATACCAATATTGGCGTATATCAGTTGATTTAAAAAAAATCATCCGTCATCTTGGATCTGCCATTTTGAATTTTTCAAATCTGACCTCTGATTCGTGATCAGAAACTCTAAAAATCACCCTAAACCGATTTTGGTGTAATTGTCAATTAGTTTCAAAAATTTATTTTTTTACGGTTTCTACGTCATTAATCTGATTTATGAAATAGATGTATCAAAAGATTGGCAAAAAGAGACCCTTAAAAAGATATATCACATGATACCCCTTTGTATTTAAACTTGTAGAAGTGATATTCACCCCCGTTTAGGGGTTGAAACTGCAGGGTGTTCGATACATGTAAAATGTGCCCCCACCGGTACATATAAATTAAGTTTTTTTTTGTATTTTTTATTTAAAGGTATTTTAAAAGTTATTTAGGCTGGCTAATTTTGAAATGAAAGCTCTGTATATTATAATAGGAAGCAAGGTGGATTGGTAGTTTGGTTAGTTTTAGTTTGAAGTTTGATTTAAACAAAAATTTTAAGTGGATTTGTGATCCTAATACTCAAACATGTTAAGTGTGGGTACTCATTTTGTTCAGAAATTTAAGCTTCACTACAAATGTCTGGATATAGCGATAGTTGTTTATTTTTTAAATATTGTTATATTAAAAAATATATATATACTATAAATTTGTACGCAAAAGCTCAGGTATGAAAATTAAAGCATATGTAAACTGAAGTTTTGAATTGAAGCTCCTAAGAACTGGGCTAAAGCTATGTACAGTAATGAATAAATAATATTTAGTTCCCTGTATGGTATAAACAAATATATCGTACAACTTTTTCATTTTTTAATCGTTTAGAAAAGTGGAAAAAGTGGATAAGTGGTTTTGCAACATATCTTATCATCTTGTATCACTTATCTTTGCTGGGTGGATAATGTTTAAGATAGTTATTTTAGGTATTAGCAATACACCATATTTCTAGAGATATTGGTGATAATGCCAGGTTAATCCATAGCACCTACTTTCATAATGCTAGTATTGGTCATTTTCACCGTAAAATTTTGCTAACCGAATTTTTAATTTCGTGATTTGGTATAAAGCATTGTACTGGTCTATTTGTGAGATACGAAAAAATCCCGAGCACATTCAGGACCGGGTAATATCAATTTAGTGATTATTCTTATGTATAAATGTAATGTTACAGTGTTCATTATTCTTTTTAACAACAAGTAAATGTGCGTTCATGATTAGTTCGCACCTAATGTAAATTTATTGGAATCAAGCTAAAACTCCTTACACAGTGAATAAAATTGAAACTATTACTTTAACCCTTTCGTTCCGGAATATTAACATTTAACATAGAATTGGAGAAGTGTGATTGTTTTATCAATTAGTCTTCAGACGGCAGGTCTTTATGTGGTTGAACTGGCTACCATTAGGTCTGTAAAATATTATTACTTTGCGTGTTACTACATAAACCAATCCTCGCACAACTGAATGTACGTTCCTGGCACAATTTCTTTGTCTGATTTTAACGTTTCCTTTCCCTACATCTTGAACATCTTCGTGTCCTTCCTTTCACAGAAAGTTATTGCAATAGTATTGTTCCGTATATTTATCCTTTCTGGCTTTGAGCCCCTCTATTTGGAGGAGGTAATTAAGTATGTTGTATGTCCTTAGCTTTTCGGCAAGCATTACGAGAAAGGATAGGAACTGAGTTTATTAATTATTGGCCTCAAAAAATTATATCCATTATTATCTAGGAATTTACTATACATCTGTCTTCAGATAATATAAAATAGTTTCTTACACCATTTGTTTGATTTTCTGTCATAAGCATACAGCCCTACATGTTGGTCTGGCCTGTCAACACCTCCCAGTTGCTTCTGGATATTCAACAGGATGTCTTTCTCCAGATTTTGTTTTTCTGGAAACTGTAGTCAAATCGGACTTGTGACAGTAAGTCATAACAATCCTACATAAGACACATAGTCTAGGCTACAAGGTCAGAATGGTGTTAATACAACATATAATGACTAAAATTATGTGGATTTGCCCATTCGATCCAGAATGATGTCTAGATCATCATTGTGACAAATCAGCCCATTTAAAGTTTTCAAATTAAATTTCCAATTAAAGATCCTAAAAATAATGTTTGATTTTGCGCTTATAGTTCGTAAACTTTTAATATTTTTGAATTTTGAAAAAAAGATCATCAAAGAGGAGGAAATTTACTAAAAAAAATTCCGACTCCCGAAATTGTATCTCCATTATTTATAATTTCAATTTAACGTTGAAAATAGCCCTCTGCGTCCCATTGCTAGGTTCCGCGCATTTCACTTAATTTTTTTTTGAGGTAGTTGTAGTAAATTGAAAAATTTAAAAAATTATGGTATAATCTAAACACTTTAAAGAATTGAGTCACGTTGAAATTTTTTAGTTAATTAATTTTTTCAATAAATTATACGATTGTTAATTAACAAAATTTTCTCAAACTTCCTTTAACTAAAAAAATGTTTAAATAATTGCCGTACATTTTTTTCAATTCATGGAGCTCTTCTTATATACATACAAAACAAGATTGCCTCATAAAAGTTTTAAAAATTTTAATACTTTGTTTATAATAATTTTTTAAGTTAACAAAAAGAGACAAAAACACAATAATGTTGTAAATTTTTAAAAGTTTAGTATTACTATATTATCGTTGTTATGTCAGTTAAAGACATTTATTAACTAAAAAAATAGATATTAAAAAAATTCTTAATAATAATTTTTAATTGTATATAATCATTTTTTATATATCTATCGTTTAAATTATTAGTTAAGAAATTTTCTTTTTTTTAATCATAATTGACTGTTCCCTACAAAATTAAGATTTTTTAACAAATTTATTGTTTATTGAGTTAACAATTTGTTATCAACAAATTCTCAACTTTGTTTTATTTTTTCCCGAAAATATTAAAAATTACAAAAACCCCCTTTGGAGTAAAATACCCAAAAAAAGTTTTATTCGATTATTTATGAATTTTTGAAAATATACGTGCCACAAACGTTTCAGCAGCTGATCCATTTGTTAACTTTAAAGCTAATATAATGTTTAAATTATTAGAGATTTGACAATAAATATTCAGGTCATTTTTGTAGACAATTAAATGATCTCTCAAATGCCCTCTTTCATATATTTTTTACCTATTGTTAATTAATCTGTTGTTTTGAGCATTTGTTTATAAAAATTGAAGATTTTTTGGGGTTTTCCAAACTTTTGGGGCTTCTAGCTCAGTAAATAACGCGAATTCGGTTATTGAATTTCAAGGCAATTTTATTAAGCTATACATTATGTTACAGTTGCAGTTCTTTATTTATGTTTTATTAGATTTTTTATCAGCTATTTATGGAGCTAGAAGCTGCAAAAGTTCGGAAAACCCCAAAAAATCTTCAGTTTTTATAAACAAATTCTCAAAACAACAAATTAACAATAGGTAAAAAATATATGAACCAGGGGATTTGAAAGATCATTTAATTGTCTACAAAAATGTGGAATCTCTAATAGTTTAATAGTTATATTAGCTTTAAAGTTATCAAATGGATCAGCTGCTGCAACTTTTGTAGTACGTATATTTGAACATAAAAAATCGAATATTTTTTTCTTGGTATTTTACTCCACGAGGACGTTTTTGTAATTTTTAATACTTTCAGGAAATAAATAAAACAAAGTTGAGAATTTGTTTATAATAAATTGTTAACTTAATAAACACTGTATTTGTTAAAAATTTTTATTTGTAATATTGTAGAGAAGAGTCCATTACGATTTTTTTTAAAAGAAAATTTCTTAAATAATAATTTAAAGGATAGACATAAAAAAATTATAAACAATTAAAAATTATTATTAAGAAATTTTTTGTCATAATTCACAGTTCTCTACAAAATTGTAGTTTTTTTTATTATTGTTTATAAACAAATGGAAACAAAATTTTTTTATTTATTAAATCTTTTTAATTGATATAACGATAATATAGTAATAAATAATATTTAACAATATTGTGTTTTTTCTTTTTTTGTTAACTTAAAAAATGATTTTAAACAAAGTTTTAAATTTTTTAAAACTTCTATGAGGCAATCTTGTTTTGTATGTATATAAGAAAGGCGCCATGAAGCCAAAAACTTTACGGCAATAATTTAAAATTTTTTTTAGTTAAGAACACTCGTCTAATTTACTTAAATAAAAAAATACATTTAGATTATACAATTTTTGGATTTTTCAATTTACTATAAGTACCTCAATAAAAAATTTAAGTGACGTACTCAACCTGACAAAGACGCCCGGAGGGCTACTTTCAGCTTTAAATTAAAATTATAAATAATGGAAATACAGTTTCGGTAATCGGAACTTTTTTTAGTAAATTTCCTCTTCTTTGATAAACTTTTTTTTTAAATTCAATAATATTAAAAATTAGGAACTTTAAGCGAAAAAACCAATCATTATTTTTTAGGATCTTTAGTTGTTTATAACTTTTGGTATATTTTATGAACTAATTTAATTTTTTCTCACAATGATCTAGACATCATTCTGGATCGAATGAGCCAATCCACATAATTGTACTCATGTTGTATTAACACCATTCTGAATTTGTAGACTAGACTAACATGATTTTCGATGTACCTTCTGATCACGAATTCCTTATCAAAATACGTCACAATTTTAGTTAACCTAAGCAGCATGAACAAATTCGTAACTTTTACGGTTTTCCGCGAGGTTAAAAACATTGTGACGTGTGGACCAAATTTTGACTCTGGAATCGTGATCAGATGGCAAAAATGTTTGAGTGAAGGTCTCTTTAAAGGGTCCAATATTGTAGTTAGCCATTTTTCTTCAATTGTTATTATCAGAATAGCTTACAATTTAAGTAAAAAGTAAAGGAGGTTTAGGTTAAATGAAATCACTAACAAAATTTGGACTAATATCGTGTGATTAAGAAATAATTGTATGGGCATAAGTGTATTTTAATATTTCAGTGTTTCTTAATTTATATTTGCTTTGCATTGTTTTATAGTTTATTCATCTTCAATAAACCTTTCAGGGTGCAGTTTATTATTGGATATATATTACCATCTATTTTAATTCTATTTAAGTTCAAATAGATAATGTTCATATGCTATTAGGATCCACATCAATTTTGAAAATTGGTACTACTTTATCAGAATTGGGTAGTGGAGAAAAATAACAAAAAAATCTTTTTAAAAATTTCTTGATTTCTCTCCAGAATAGCTAATTTGACTCCTATTGCTACCTTTGGAATTGTTCCCATAATTTACCGGCAATCCATTATTTTATTTTATTATAGACATATTTCTAATTTTACATAATCTGCGCTAATTTATGGAGATAAATACAAAAATCGAATAGCATACTCGTATTTTTAATAATTAGGAAATATTATATGTACTATAAAATTGTTTTTGAAGTGGTGGGCCTTCAAGTATTAACTATATCATTAGCGTCCTGGAGTTTCAATGTTTCCTTACTTTTGCTGGTATAGGGATTGACGTGGGTAATAAGAGAAATATTTTATTTTTTTAATAATAAGTGCTGCCCGTCTGGTGGCCGGGTTAGAATAGCACCATGGTATCCACCGCCTGTCGTATGAGGCGACTTAAGGGGTAGCTGTCCGCTGACCTAATACCTAGCTTTCCTTCCTTCCCCACAACTCGCACGGGATGTTCTGGTTTAAATCATTTCATCTGGGAATTGATAACCTCACGGGTCCGAGTTACCTGGGTCACCAGGGTCAATTGGTGACACCACCCATGAAAATGGAGCTACGGAGTAGTAGAAGAATCACAACAACACTCACCAATACAGTCACAGCAACAACGTGACCATCACCAACGGAGTCAAACGAGAACGAGAACTCCACCCGCAGAAAGTGTTGGGCAGGATCAACAGCCAGCGCTCACCCAAGCGGGACTGATAAGACAGCGCATGAAATGGACTAGCGCCATGAATAAATTTATAATGCGCACGTTTTACAAAGTGACTATAACCTTGGCCAGGACAAGACTGGATATCGCCAAATACTGCATCAAGATTTCTGTCGAGAGTACCCAGAGCTTCAAGTTACCGAACAGAGAGTCGCAGATCAATATCGTGTCATCTTGAGAAATGGCCTTATTTCGCCTGATCAACTGGATGAAATAAAGAGCGAAGTTGAGCGCGAATTATTTGGTTGAAATACAACAGATCCAGAACCTGAAACACCTTTGGCACAAAGAGCGGATGAGACTCAAGTACTTCAACAAGAACAGTCAACCAACGCTGACCTGCTTGAGAAGATCCAAGCAGAAATGGAAGGAGCTCTTAGAAAGTATAGTGGAACAGATCCACTGACTAGGCCAACTCTTCCCAAACTAAGAGCTTCTAAGAAACTGGGTATCGTCTTGCAGGCTATGAACAAATTTATCTTGCCAAACTATGTTTTAGGTGCTAATACGTTAGAGTCGCTACAGACAATAATCTACTGTGCTGCAATTTCCATCTGCAGAACAATTGGGGTCGCAATAAGACCAAAGCAAGACCCTCCCCAATTTAGACAAACACCCCGAATACCACCTTGGCAAAAAAGACTTGAAGGGAAAGACGGAAAGACATTGGAAGACTGACCAAGTACCAACGAGGGGTCAGGAACAACAGAATAGAAAGACTTGTCAAGACTATCATGGACAATAACCGAATACACTCACAGTGGGATGGAGAAAACATCACATCTCAGCAGTGTCTGGACAGTCTACCACAAAAGCTCTCCGTCTACGCAAGTCGATTGAGAAGGTACAAAACCAGTAACCAACGGAAACTAGACAACGCACTATTCCGAAAATCAGAAAAAGAGTTTTATAGAAAATTCAACAACATCAATAATAATGAAACCCCTAGCTATCCCAGTTAAACGGCTATCGAACAGTTCTGGAAAACACAACTTTCCACAACAGTTTTTCATAACTCCAGAGCGAACTGGATTAATGAGGAGGAGGCTGCATTTCAGAATTGTGATGCGACACCAACCATTTACAACGGAAGACACGTCCAACATAATGAAACATCTCCATAACTGGAAAGCACCAGGACCAGATGGTGTGCAGAATTACTGGATAAAGAAACTTTACGCCACGCCACCCACTATAAATTAACAGTTCTTATTAATGATGTAATTATCCATCCACACAAGATGCCAAGTTTCCTTACACATGGTGCTACATACCTCTTACCAAAGGATAACCAATGTACACAGGACCCAGCAAAGTACCGACCAATCACTTACCCCCCAACCTTATACAAAGTTATAACGTCGTGCATTAATCATCGCCTTTTCAGACATTGTGAGCTCAACAACATAATTACCGAACAACAAAAGGGATGCGCGAAAAATTCGATGAGGTGCAAAGAACAACTAATAATTGATTCCGTTGTCTGCAATCAAGCCCACGCCAAACGACGAAATCTCTACATGGCATATGTGGACTATAAAAAGGCCTTTGATTCAGTTCCACATGATTGGCTCATGTACTGAAACTCCATAAAGTAACTAATCGTATTGTTAAGTTTTTAGAATATGTCATGACTACCTGGCAAACCAAAATCTTTCTGAATGAAGCCGACTGTTCGATACAAACCGACTCTATCCCAATCAGAAGGGGTATATTCCAGGGAGACTCTCTTAGCCCGCTGTGCTTCTGCCTTGCCATGAACCCACTCTCACACAAACTGAACGCGACTAACTTTGGATTCAGTCTCAAACACAACAACGTACAGGCACTAAAGATAAACCATTTGTTATACATGGACGACTTAAAGTTAATGGCAGCTACGAAACAACAGCTGCATGATATGCTTAAAATAGTAGAAGGGTTCTCTAATGACATCCATATGCAATTTGGCCTAGACAAATGTCGAATTATCAATATAGTAAAAGGCAAAATACAGCAGGGGTCAGACAAAATGAGAGATGGCACCTCAATTGAATCCATTAGGCAAGACCAGACTTACAAATACCTTGGAATAAAGCAGGCTCAACGAATTGATCACTCCACCATGAAAAAGGACCTATCAACAGAGCTCTATAGAAGAGTAAGAAGACTGTTGAAAACTAAGCTTAACAGTAAAAATCTGTTTCATGCTATTAACACCACGCGTGTTCAGTACTCAGTTACTCATTCGGAATAATTAAATGGTGCAAGACTGACATTGAACAACTACAACGGAAAGTTCGAGTTCTACTAACGAAAGCGCAAAATCACCATCCAAAGAGCTCTGTCGAACGTACAACGTTGCCACGGTATGAAGGAGGAAGAGGATTGGCAGATATAGGCAAGTTACGTGATCAACAAATTTCTAATTTGCGTAATCATTTCCAGAAACTCGCAGAATTTTCTGATCTACACAGAGTCATATGTCAGGTTGATGACTCAACACCTCTGCGACTGACAGAACAAGTTCAAGTATACCACCAGACAACTGATCAGAAACTGCTCAAATGGAAAGAGAAACCGCTTCATGGAAGAAATATAAATGACGTCAACCAAGATTATGTCGACAGTTCAGCGTCGAACTACTGGTTGATCTCTGGTCATATGTTTCCTGAGACGGCAGGCTTTGTATTGGCAATCCAAGATCAAGTAATTCCAACTAAGAACTATCTAAAGTACATCGTTAAAGACCCTTCTGTCAACAACGACCAGGTTGCCAAGCGTTGGCTGCAACTGAATACAAAGAACGACACGATACTGTGGCAAAAATACTGCACCAGGAACTAGCGCTTAAACTTGAGCTATTACAGTCGGTAACAACACCCTACTATATATACAAACTAGAATCTATTTTAGAAAATAACAACTACAAACTATACTGGGACCGGACGATATTGACCGATCGGTCTGTTGCTCATAATAGACCAGATATAGTTTTGGTAGATAAAGTCTCTAGAAAAACAACCTTAATTGATATAGCAATCCCTAACAACAATAATATAAATATTAAGCAGGCTGAAAAAATAGCCAAATATAGGGATTTAGAATTTCAAATACAGAGACAATGGGGCATGAACAACACTCGAACGGTACCATTTGTTATGTCAACAACAGGTGTAGTCCCAAAACATCTATTAAACAATTTGAAATACCTTGGTCTGGACGAATATCTTTACCAACTATTGCAAAAAGTCGTCCTGTTAGGAACAGCCCGGACGGTCAGAAAATTCATGGGGAACTGCAGCCACGACGCCAACCACGGGCCTGATATCCTGGCAAGGGCTCCCACAGAGCTAAACCCTTTTGATATCTAGGATATCTGGGGTTAGTAAATTTTCCCCTAAAGGCACGTTATGCGTGCCTTAGAGAGTGTGCTGCCATACACTGTATGGTCAAGTCGGAGAAAATTTTCCATATAATTCCAACTTAAATCAACACACTCTATGCACAGACGAGTTGAGAAATTCTATATTTTTTTAAGTCAGTTACTTTGATATAACTGACATCTATTTTCATTTAATTCAATCCTAGAATTCGAATAACCATAATTGATTATCATTCCAGACCATTTTTAATCACAATTAAATTCTAGTTGTTTTCTGAATGATAATTGTGGCATCTCTGGTTTTTATTTTTCTGAGTTCTTTGGAAAACGGGGTCTGATTTAGACCTTGAAACGTTTGGACTTTTGAAATATACAGATTTTCAAGTTTATGTGGTGTTATTCCCAAAGAACTCAGAAAAAAAAAAACATAATTAAATACATTTAATGCTGTCTCCACCGCCAAATTTTCAGACAACGCAGATCTTTTTATGGAGAATAAGTTATTCATATACTTCCAACTGAAATAAATACATTCTGTATACTGGGGAATTAAGAACATTGATCTTAATTAACATTAATTTTCATTTACTTTCATCACATTTGCATTTAATTTCATCATAGAATTTTAGTAAGGTTAATTATATTCAATTAATATCCACTCTTTCTCGAAATTTTATCGTTAAATAATAAATTTTTCCGATTTTCTGATAAAATGTATCATGGGTACCGTTCAAATGATATAAAAAATTGGTTCATAATTGGGGGAGTTCTGAGATAACAAACATTAAAAAAAAATTCTGTTGAATTGAGAACCTTCTCTATTTGCCTTTTTTGAAATCGATTAAAATTACAAACCAGAAGTAAAAAAAGCAGATAGTGACATTTTGATATAAACACAAGTTTGTATATTAAACATAATGAGTGCAAATTAAAAAATTCGAGTATTGGATAAAAATTTCTAAAATAATATTTTTGATAGAACATGTTCTCATAACAATTGGAAAAGTCATCGTAAGTGTTATTTTAATTTGAATTATATATAAGCTAAGGGTCATTATTGAAGGTCAAGGACAGTTTGGTAGTTCCTTTGATAAAAAAAATAATAGTGACGGCGCTAAATTTAAAGAAAATCAATTTACTAACAAAAAATTTATAAAACAAAATTGGTGTCAACATTCAACTTTGAAGTCCTAGAGTTTAGTCTTGTGAAAAATTTTACATTTATTAATTCATATTTGTTGGTGAAATATTCAGACATTATGTTTTCCTAAAAAATTGGTGTGTTAGTAGGATTTACAGTTTACATACGTTAATGCATAATAAAGAGAATATATACTATATAAATGTGACGAAGTAAGGTTTAAATGTACTATTGAAACTTACCATTTTTTTGACGTGGTGCCATGCTTGTAAATTCGTACAAAAGAAATTCCATTTGAAAAGGAGGTAAATGACAGTTGAAGAAATAATAAGGAGAGAATACACTTTATATCGATATTTGTAAAGAATCCTTGGAAGCCTACGCGGTTGGAGCATAATTAAAACAAAACGATAAAAGAGCGTCATTTGTCCACGCGTTTTGAAATAAGGAATTCTTTTGGAAAACGTTAGATAGATGACGTAACATAATCAGTGAAAGTGTGTTACTGCAGGTGCTGCTGGTAAGCTGATGGAAATCATATGTTCGCAGGATATTTACAGCTGCGCGGTATCGACCCTCAGAAAACCTTATGCCAGCGTTGCCGCAACTGCAGCGCTTATGTTGTCCTAGTCACTCAAGCATGAATTTCGGGATTGTATTCATTCCCCTTTGAACTTTCTCTGGCAGGAAAGTTTGTCAAATTTATAAGATTTACAAATAAAGTTGACAAAAGGAAGAGACCACGGGCGTATCCAGTTTTTCATCTAAGGGTGAGGGCAAAGCAGGAATGTACTTTCACTAGATTAGAGATTAAGTAACTAATTTAATACATATTTCAATAGCAGGCAAAGCGGCTTAAAACACCTTCTGTAGGAAAGAATCTCTCAAACTATTTACAAGTTTTCTATACACACGGATTATTCAAAGCTAATATAGTCTTTTGGAATCAGTGTTAATCCTACTCAGATATTTCTCGCGTTTGAAAGTACTACATGACATTTCTATGGTTGATGTAGAATAAGTTGAATTAATACAAGCCGTTTTAACATTTGTGTGAAAAGGAGGATCCAAGAGCCACAAAGTTAGTAAATTTAATGTTAAAACGAGGTTATCATAACTTCAAGAGCCTAGAAGAAGGTAATTTCTATATGTTTAATCTTCTGAACAACAATTTTCAATGCAATACACCTGGGTTTAAAATTATATTTAATAGGCAAATTTAGTACTGGACGGCCCCCCCTCCGTAAGCATGAGATCGCCACCCGGAAGCACGTGTCAAAATCCGCTCGTGTTTGACCCAATCCTCTCTAATTCACATAAAATTGAAAACTTCTCTTCCAAATATTGAAATATGAACGGGTGCCAAGGTGTATTAATTACGTGAATCAAAATGGGAAAGGGGAGATTCAGCAAAATTTCATTAAATCTATTTCATTAAAAGCTCAGGCCAAATTTTTAATTAAGAAAATGTACATTGTTATACCGGTTTTTTATATTGCAATCTCAGCGCATAGCCAATGCTTTTGTGTTTAACATGAATTCCCTATTTTTTACATATAGGTGAACCTACCAAACTTAATTCTTTTAGTGCACCTTAACAGTACCTATTATTTTCTACTTCCGAATTTGCTGAACAATGTAGTATAAGGAGATTGCACTTAGTGACATGAAGTAAAATGGATGGCTCCCAACAACAGTAGTTCCACGTCGGCCATTTTCAAAGAAATGTGAATGATATAAAATGTTAAAATATTGCGCGTATAGAGACCTGCTAAAATATTTAATGAAGCAGCCACTGGTGTTGTCTTCTTGTTTTGTTTCATTAGCTGACTTTAGAAGTTCCTCACACTCGTTGCCTTCTGTGGCCGAACGCTTATGTTCAACTGCAACGGATATTATTTGGATGCCCAGGATTGTAGAGTGTGTTTGTTGGCGATTGGTCCCAGAAGGAAGTTGTATATAATTCATAAAGCCACTTTTCTAACAAAATTCCTGGTATTTTGGACATTCCCACTGCAGTTGCGGATCCTAGTGACAGAGTGTACTTTATGACCTGCCATCTGTAGCACTGCCCACGAATTTATTGTCATCAATATTCAATGTATTATATTAATTAATTTCAGCTTCACTTTCTGTTAACTTGACAAAATACATAAATTATTCCTTTATAGTTTTTTCCTTTTTGGTCGTGAAACCTGATACCTGCTTAACATTTTATCCCGAAATGAATATCGACATCCCGAAGTTTCAGGAAAAACTAGTTGATACCTATTGATAGTTGCACCTTTCCTAATATATTAGCTTTTAATCAGCATAAATGCTGCAAGTACTTGCAAATTTAACATCGTCGACAAATTTTTCTATTTTCTGAAAGATAGATGTGGCATCTCTGGATTTATTTGGGGATAACACCACATAAACTTTTAAATATTTGACATATACAGACTTTTAATTTTTCTGTTATTAGCACTACACAGTGTTGGGCAAAATTAAATTGTTGGACAAAAATTTTAACAATTGTTTAATTGTTAATCATGCCTATTGCAATTTACAATTGAAAAATTGTAATTGTGAAAACTGTGATTAACAATTAATTAATTGTTAGTCGTGAGTTTCCACAATTAACGATTAATCAATTGTCAATCTTTTTAACGTTTTTGATTAACAACTAACGATTAAAATTTATCTTGTTATATAATGGAAGTAATGTATGTTTATTTGTATGTGTAGATGTATAGTATATATGTCATTTAGTTCTGGAAAACGGCTCTCTTTTGATGAAAAGTATGAATTAGGAGATTTCAACGTCTTTTCGAATAACCGTATTATTCCAAAAAAATTGAATATTAAAAAAAATCAATACCAGATTGTGACAATTACGGGTAGAAACAAGTATTTTAAAGTTCTACAGGATAATTCAAAACATGTAACCCAGAAACAGTGGTATATGCATATATGTATACATAAATTTGTTAAAATATAAGCGCGCTGTGATTTAAAATATGTTGGATACTAAATGTTTTATTATGTTAAAATATAATGTAGTGGAATTATAGGTAGGGTAGTTAAAAAATGGATTGGATAGCCATAAGTAGACGCATGTACAGGCTGGTTCAAATATATGGTGGAGTAGCAATATTTATACTACTATTAAATGTGAACAAAATTTTATATTTGGTAGCCCATAAACAGTTGCGTATATAGGATGGTTGGTATATAGGGGGGGGGGGGAGTGGAATTATACTAGTACAGAGTGGTTACATTCTTAGAAAAATAATGTTTTTATAGGATAGCCCATAAAGAGATGCAAATATAAGTTAGGTTGGAATATCGTACGGAGAAAGATTATAGTTACAGGGGGCTTCAAAAATTTTAGAAACAACAAGTGTTTATAGGTTGGTATATAAACACTCACATATGCAGATTTATTGAAATATAGAGTAGAGTGGAATTGTAATTATACAGGGTGGTCCAAATAAAAAATAAAAAAATGTTATAATAGGTAATGGCACCTACAGTGTGGTTGAACTATATTATAAAGTGGAATTATTTAAAGACACTTCATTAAATGTTAGAGAACCGAAATTAAAATGACTCATTTCGTCTTGGAAAAAATGTTTGAATATTTGGATATACGTACCCACATTTTTAACATTTTTATTATTTTTTAAATTTATTTTAGAAATTTTAGTGATATAATGGCATAATTATTACATAAAATTTTCGATATTGACAAAATAAGGGTGCTTTACTATTATAAAAAATTCATATGTTTTGACGAACCTCGTATACAATTATAAAAAGTGACATATGAATAATTTATTTTAAGTTTCGGAGCTCGCAGACCTCTCTATGAAGAGTTGAAGAATATATTTTTTTAAATTTAATTTGTTAATGTCACTTGTAAATTCAAGATTTCAGGAAAAATGCGGCACATATGCACAAAAATTCGAACATTTTCTAAATGAACAAATTTTTCCCAAGGCGAAATTTAAATTCTTTAATAATTACTCAGACACTCTTGATAATAGTTCAACTTAATAATATATTTCACCTTTTCTGTATATGTTTATGGATTATTAATTATAAGATTTTTTACCAAACTTTTTGAACCACCCTGTAGAACTATAACATATATATTCCAACATTCCTGTATAAGCGCTTGCCTATGGGTCATCCAAAAACACTTTTATTTTTATTTCACACTATATATCAACCAACATATATACACCATTGCGGGCTACCCATTAAATCTCTTCTTGTTCTAACATTTCTTTCACCACCCTGTATAACTTCAATTCCTCTCCACCTTATATTACAACCATCCTATATAAGCAATTTCTTATTGGCTACCAAATATAGCATTTAAGTTTTAACATTTTTTTAAATCACAGTGTAAATTAATATAATATAAATAGAATATTTGTCAAACACCCTGTATATGCATCTGCTAATGACCACCCAATTTAACATATTTTTAACCACCCCGTATAAGGTTAATTTCACTATACCCTATATTGCAAACAACCTGTAAATGTAACTGCCAAGGGGCTACCCTACATGTGCAACATTCTTAACTTTTTAAACCACCCTGTGTAAAAACTGTTCTAGTCCATCTTCCAAACTATCATATGTATTCAACTGCCCATCGATAAAATTATTTATTTATTTATTTTCTAACCACCCTGTATAAATATAGTTTTATTTCACTCTACTCTATATTTTAACCACCCTGTATATGCAACTGCTTATGGGCAACCCAATAAAACATTTCATTTCTAACATATTTTGAATTACCCTGTATAATTATCATTCTACAACGGCTTATTTTTCAACTAATTTATGTATGCATTTGTAACTGTTTATTGGCTACATCCTGTATGATTCTATTGTATTGTCATGAAATGACAATTACACACAGAACTCACTTTCAAAGTGTGCCTCAAATTAACATGCGAACTTGCCACTTTCTTCTTTCAAAACTTTAATTTTAATTTATACCCAGTTTCGATGTTACCAAAAACAATGGTACTACTTAATTATTAAGGAAAATTCATCTTTTTTGACAAACCTGGTATACAATTATTTGTAAAAGTGTAATATTTTCTTTTTACTTTTAAATTTCAGACTATGCCGATTTTATTTATGAAGAATAACTATATATGCAGATAAATTAAGAATATTATTCTTGATACATCCTCCTTTTTTAAGGTCCCTTAAAAAGAAAATTTCCGATGGTATCAAAGCGAAATAATTGTTAGTTTTAATTGTTCTTTAGAATAATTGAAAAGTTAATTGCAATTGATTTAATTCCAAAACACAATTAATATAGATTAATTCAAATAAATTAATTGCAACACGCAGTTATCAATTCAACTGCGATTAAATTAATCGCAATCAATTTTAATTGCAATTGAATTAATCGCAATTAATTTTTCAATCGATTAATTAGTTGATTGAAAATTTAATTGATTAATGCCCAACACCGGCACTACAGATATATTTAGAATATCATTGTGTACAATGTACTAAATGTATATATTGTATATATTTTCGAAATGTTTTTACAAAATTTTATTACCAGAATTACTTTTTAATTTAAGAAAATATTTAAATAGATAGTAATATGTTTCTTCTAGTTTTGCCTCGGGAGGGCGTTATATCGGCAGGTTTTTGACAAGAGGGGAAGAACAATCAATAGGTTTTTGATCTGGAGGCAAATAAGAAATTAGAAATTTCCTGTTGTGAAATATTAACATTACAACAACTATTGCAAATAACTCTATATTATCTAGTATTTATTGTTATTTGTGTGTGTGTGTGTGGATCATTCCTATTATACGAGTTATATTGGTATCTAATCGATATAATTTGCATTAGTTAGTAATCTACCATAATCTAAGTGCCCGAAATTTACTTTAGGTTTTATCTATTCATGTTTCGTTAGCTTTTTCAAAGAAATTATATTGATGAGTAAAAATTTTGTATATTAAACAACTTGTCTGGAATATTTGAATTCTGCAGCTAACGTTGTCTACAGACCTTTTATAAAGAAGACAAATAACCTGTGTAAAAATATTTCTCAATTTTAAAATATTGTGAAGCAGTCCTAGTACTTATGTATTACTCGTTTGAAGACGGGATGGGCCTTCATCGCATCAATTACCGGAAATCGCAGATAGGTAGTAAGGCTTGTTTTTTCCTACTATTTTATGTAGAGTTATTCCATCTTTATAGATAATTTCTTGTTTTCTTATATCTTATATACATAATTGAGTGATTTAGCCACGTGCTACGTTTTGGCTCTCAGAATATCCTTTGAGTCCGCAGTACTACCACAACATAAAATCAGAATTCTATTGAAAAGATTGGATTTATTCACGTTTATAATTGTATGGAAAATTTTGTCTACTGAACTAGTGGTACATTTTGATTTGAATGCTTGTATTAAAAATGAGGAAGATATAGAATGGGTGTCCATAAAACACTATTGTATGTTACGCCGCTGACGCAGTCCTAATAACGAAGATGATCTGCAACGATAACTCCATATTTGTAATGCAACAGCGGAGGAGTATGGAGCTTTCAGCAGGGAAAACTATGGGCATGGTTATTAGCAAGAAGACACGCAGATGAAAATTGAAAATAAGAGGAAATATCATTGAACAAGTAATGAAGGTTGATTACTTAGGAGTTGAAATCACCAGTAAACGAAACATAATAACAGAGGTAATGAGACAAACGAATTTAGCGATGAAATTAAGCAGTTACCTAAGTGGATCCATATAGACGAATATATTTATGAAAATACAAAGTAAAGTAGTAATATACAGGACACCGGTGAGACATACTTTAACATACGCAATAGAAACAAGGCACATACAAAGAGAAAAATAATTATTGTAGAAATGAAGGGGCTAAGGGCGATAAAGGGCTTAGCATTGAGAGATAGACAAACAAACGAGGGCAAAGAACGAGAACAAAAGACCAGCAAAAAGAACTGGAATGAACATGTGAATATGATGACACCGGACTGACTAGCCACCTTCTATAACAACAAGCAGAAGACCAATTGGAAGATCACCAAAAAGATGGAAGGGCAATCTACAGTCAACAATCACAGAAACTGAAAAAGAGGCAGACAAATAGGAAAAATATCCTAGTTATGCGGAGAAGAAAAAGAAGTAGACTGGGGTATGTGTGGATTTATTATTGACATTAGAAAAAGTAATGTACACTTTTACATGCTCTATCAGTTTGTAAGATAACCATATATTTTGGTTTAGAAAAAATGGCTGTCAAAATGGTAAAGTAAACACCTCTATTTCACACAAAATCAAATTAAAACAAGTGGAACTTACGTGCTATTTTGGAGGTTTATATTTTCATCTAAAAGGATTTTTGAACTCATTTATTAATAAAGAAAAAAAAAGAATTAGGTAATAAACAATTTTTTTCTGAAATGTGAAAACAGCTTAAATTATCGATAATTTCAAATAATTCTAAGAATTACAAACAATCCCACAATTATTTAGTTTATATAAATTTGTAATTTTCCGATTTTTGAAAAGCGCTTATAATTTACTAGGCTTCAGGATGCAACAATAAAATTCTAAATATCCGTGTTTTTTATTCAAAGTTTTACAAGCTCTCTAATAACCTAAGGGTGACCACAACCTTCTATATAGTTTTTTCAAATTCGGTGATTTTCACATTTTAAAACGAACAAAATTATTGGCTAACGAATACTGTATTTACCATATCGGTAGTACGACTATGCCTAAACTGGATTAAGAGAACACAATTTATCCTTTAGATTTTCCTCGGATTTATAACTAATGGCTAAGAGACATAACTATGTGCCATATTTCTTAAGGCTTTTCTACTTCTCAAACTTCGTAATGAATTTCGATTTATTGAAAGCTTTCCTGCTGCGAATACTAAATTTGATAACTACTCGGTAGAGCGAAATTTCGTAACTCCATTTGACTACATGATTAGTATATCACATTATGCGTTACATAATAGATAGGCATACCGGATAATCATAATAGATTAACAATACTTTAATTGTCAAGATGCCCTGATACTACATATTCTCGGGTAAATTATCTTTAAAGGAGTTCAAAGTTGACGAAACGTGTCCCGCTCGGGAGCAATTATTATGTTATGCATCCAGTGAATTGTTTCACATATAAAATATATCACATCTATCTGTTACTGTTACCTAATTTATAACTAACAATTCCTTACAAATTGTTTTCCTGCAGGATCAATTTCTGAAATTGGAGAATAAATTTCATTAGTGGAACCGAGACAAGTTCCATTTCTTTCAGTTGCTACATCATTTAACAATTTGTCGATGGCTTTGTTATCACTGTAATTCTTTTAGTATTTAAAAAATAAGTAAAATGGGTTCCAGAATTTCTCTTAAATGTAACTTCAATAGGATTGGAGTTAGAACTTATAGAGAAAAACTCTGAAGACAATAATTACCTCAGAATGGGATGACTCAATCAGTTCTATAAGGCTATTGTTGAATGATCGAGAGAAAATTTTACAGCAATGTCAGACTAGTGCTGGAAATAGTCTCACAAAGTCTTTAAGGACAGAAATAAAACTGGACTAGCTGCAGCATGAGAACCGCGTCTATATAGTCGAGGTTTCGGTTCCTGCATTGGAGCCATTATCAAGATACAAAAACAGAGCGACAACTATAAATACAGGAAGCAATTGGGATTGAACTTAGTTGAATTATTTAGTGAGTCTTGGGGATTAGGCGTATTGAGACCCTGAGCTTGATCTAGACTCTGAAACTCCTAGTAGTATTCTAGGGAGGTTTGGAGAGTAGGGAAACATAGGGAGTACGCTGATTGAGACCTTGAGTTAGAACTAGATTATATTTATTTTGGTTTTTCTTCCTTTTTTATCTCTTGATAGTGGCTGCAACGTAGAAGCCGAAAACGTCGACTATTTCACAAATTTAGACGCGGTTCTCACCCGAAACGGTTCCCAAAGCTCCGCGTGCCTGTTTCCCTGAAAGCCTTAGATGTCGAATATAACAACCTATGTCAACATATTCAACAATATTAATCAAATATTTAAATATTTTTTGAGAGACCATTATTTTGCCAAAGCGCAACTGACGAAGGGTTTCCGACCAGAAATAATATATATAATCACTGACAAAGAAACGGCAACACCCAGAAGGAGATGTTTAAATTTAATAATGTCTTTGTCCACCGCGGATATCTATTTACTCCCCAACACATATTGGCATTGATTCAATAAGGTGGTCGATTTCTTCTTGAGAAATACTATCCCAAGCTATCTGTATTTCATGTCTTAGAACCTCCAAATTCTGTGAGGGCTATCGGTCTGTGTTCTGCTCAACATCAAATTGAGGTTGACGTCTTCCTCTTGGACATCGTCTAACCGTTCATCAGCCATCATGTCCACCCAAGCAGAATAGAGATTCAACAGAGAAGACGACCTGATGTCATTCTATATTCCAATGTTGTCGTTCGCTGCACCAATGTAGTCCTTGCCGTCGAGGCTCAGCGGTCAGTGGTAGCACAAGATGTGTCGATAATGCTGCAGTCCAAAAGACCTCATACGGCGCTAAACCGTTCGGATAATTATAAGATCGACTTGTTCTCCTAACCAAATTTCAAGTTGTTGAAAATCGGTCTCTAACGACCATAAGTCTTAGAGGTCGATCTTGTGCCCCTTCGACGTCTGGTGGCTACTCTTCTCCGATTTTAGGTATTATCCAACTACGCTTGACAACATCTCATAACAGTAGTTGGATTTCTGTTCGTGCCTTTAACTATTTCTCCAAATGATAAACCGGCTTCCCGTAAACCAATATCTTTCAGATTCACTTACCTGGCGGTACATTCGGCGTGCACGTACTCGAGGCCAGCGTTTCTCAAACTTATTTGGTCCGCGGACCAATAAAATTTATATTAAAAATTATAAAGCTGTAACAAAAATCACGGTGCTGCGCGCCGCGCTTGCGCACGTGTAAGCATTCCAGAAACGTTTCTTCAGTGCCATACTAATCATAAATTACATAGAATTAAAATTAATTTAAGATATTTGTATTTAGTAATTTAATTTGTTTTCGCGGGTAGAAAAAATTGTCGGCGAACTAGTAAAATTTCTCTGCGGACCAGCGGTTGAGAATAGCTGCTCTAGGCATTTTAACATTACTTAACATCGATTTTGGATCCCATCAAACAGTATGTTTTTTTGGTAAATAAAAAAAATCAAAAAACGACTACAATATTAATTGATAAAAAAAGTTTACATGAAAAAACATTCACCAAACTTTATCAAATTTTAATCATTTAGGTACTCCTTACTACACCATCTATGTTTTAGCAAAACAATATTAAATTTTAACATCTGGGTGTTGCGATTTCTTTGTCAGTGAGGATACATTGTCTTACATACAAAATAATACAATTTGGATACCAGTATGTATTAGAGTACTATCTAATAGCCCCACTAGAGAAAAAAAGTTTCATTCCCTTACTATATGTGTAAAAAATAAGTCGAAAATTTCGGAATATAGTTAAAAAATATATTGTTTGTTAGGTTAGGGAGGGAGATCTTCACCGATCAACACAACTTAGCCCATAATTTCTAGTTTAAAAAAGTAATTAAGTTTGAGACTCCACAGAACGATGAAAGAACAGTCTTTTTGCATCATCCTATTACACATCCAGCCGTTGTCAACGATTTTCCAAAATTAAATTGATAAAATCTTGGTCAGGGTTAATTTATCTAGGAACAATTTTCCAAACGTTTTTAAATTACCGCTTGATATTATTATGATTTTTGAGATTTAAACAATAGTTAATATTGAATTAGTTTCCTTCATCAGGTAATCATTTTATACCAAGAGGATGTTATTTATATATTTGCAATGTTTTAAACATTAACTGTTTACATAATTTAATAGTTCATACTTTTACCTTTGACCTCGTGTCTTCGACGCGTGAGTTTTCCCACATTTAAATTTGCACGGAGCGCCAGTGCCAATGATAAAGCAAAGATAACACCTCTCGTATCCAGTGAGTGATTATCCGGGCATCTCGTGGTGTCCAGTCAAGATTAACCCCGATGTATCTATAAACACATACATTTTTTTTGTGTCACGGAATCAACATGTGATCGAGCTATGGTATCACAATAATAAAACGAAAACAAAATTATTGGTTGTCGGTATTAAAATAGACGCCTGATCGTCGTACATACATCGGAGCTCTGGCTTGTGCCTACGTGTGGAAAGAATATTCTTGAGTGGGGAACCGGCATACCGGGTTTCGTGATAGCGTGATGCGATGATTACAGCGATGCCGATACTATTGTGGAAAAATCGCCGGATATTATACGTGATTGGCTCTCATTTAATAGAATTTTCATAAATATTAGGATTATCACATTTTCGTAGAAACTGATTCCAAAATTAACTTCATTTTACGACTGAAACAAGAAAGTATATTTAAGTTTTTGCGTAATTTGTAATATTTTTCACAATTAACTTGTCCAGTGTTTCGTACTTTTTCTGGCTCTTTTTGTCCTGTAAGATGTCTTATTATATTAGTTGCTCAACGTTTGTGCTGAACATTCTGAATGAACAGCTAATAGTATCATATTTAAGCAAATACTCATTTTCCTGTCTCTCAACTTTTGTCATCAGCTTTCTTCCTAGCTCGATTTTCGGATTCTCTTAGCTGGCAGATCTATTTATATCGCCCTGTCATGGCATTGGGGGCTCCATGAGAGAGGCACTAGGGGCACGTGCCTTCCCCCGTGACTATCAAGTTTTTATATCCACACGTATATAACGTATACACACGATTTATGTTTCTGGTTGGTGCCCCCTCGAAATTTGGATTTTGATTCATCGATATAGTCGGATGACATTCTAGTGTCCCCCAGGATCTTTGGCTGGCGCCACCTCTGCCGTATGGAGAGGGAAGCAGAGACGGATCTAGGGAGAGGCGATGGGGGTTGATCGCCTCTTGCGAGAACTTCAAGATCCTTGAGTTTAATACAATAGAACGAGGAATTCATTCATCCACAGCTTAAAATAAAACCATTTTTGTGGGTTTACAGCGAAAAGCCACTATGTTTAATACAACATCCCAGGAAATAGAATGCTTTCGAAACCCTACAGAAACTTAGGTAAATTATGTACGAGGTCGCGCCCCACCTGAAGTTCGATTCTGAAGAAGCGCCCTCTGGACTCTCACCATATACAAGGCCTATATTTTAGGTTTATGCTGGTCGAATTTTCATCAGTGTTTCTTCCCTAATTTCGATTTGTTCGGCGACTCCTTTTATTTTTCTTCTGTTTCGTATGTAGGTGTGCTATTTAAGTGTTGAACACATTGGCCGATTACTCTAGAACATAGGGGATGTAGCGTTCTTATATGTTTTTCAGAAGCATTATATAAAGGGGGCGTTTCTAGGGACTTCATAAATATTTAATTGACAAGTGTTAGGTTTTCAGTTGTGTCATAATCTCTTGTAAAGCTAACTTGTTCAATTGGTTGTTATTCTTCCCGTTTTTTAATCATGTACTTTATAACAATTTAAGTTGGTGTTTTAATAATAAACCTGGGCGTAAATAAATTTAAATTCTGCACATTGTTGGTAATTTGCTGTGTAAATGAATATTTTCTGAGATGATAAATTTTAATTGAACTATTACACCCAAATAATAAATTAATTCTTACGAATCATTTACCTCTTAGAAGATTCGTTAATTTATTTTTGTGTAATATAGTATTATCTCTTTCGTCTGTTAATATGACATTTCAGTTTTTCAGTAGATTTGGAAATCTATTCTCATCATCTGTCTAGTTTTCTCTGCTATTTGTCTAATAGTTGTTGAAGATGAATCAGTTTGGACCTAACTCTTTTTGTTTTTATCTACTCTATCTGCAAAGACTGAAGTATTTGTAATATTATCGTTAATTTTATCCATGTGATTTTAATACCAGGGCTCCTTCTTAAGTTACTCTTTGTTCCTCGAAATTTCCTTGGACTTCCATCATCTTCAAATGATTGATTTCACAACGTTTCAATAGCTTTGGATCCGCTATCGTCACCAGGATCATTCACCTGATGACGATAGCAGATCCAAAGCTATTCAGACGTTGTGAGATCAACCACTTCAAGACGATGGAAGTCCAAGGAAACTTCGAGGAACGAGTTACATTGTCTACCAGCTTCAGACTAACAGCGACCTCTTTTCATTTTCATGTCTAATGACTTCGTTGTTTTTATTAGCTTGTGGTCACTATTTGTATTGAAATAATTTCAGTTCTTACATCTATTATAATGCTAATTTTTTTTGGCGTGACAATATTTATACGCGATATGTAGTGATCGGCATCGAGGATTTTCGGAGAAACTAGCACATAGAGGTTCTGAATCTGGAGCGGTTTGATGTCATTGCTGTTATCCCGTAACTCCTAGGTTAGAATGTCAGGATACAATTTTTGGGTTAACTAACTTTACTAAGATGATTTAAAAAGTATCTAAATTCTAATATTGTAGGACGACTAGATACTTATATGTCAGTAGTTGATTAACAGTCCAAATCATAGTATTTTTAAAAGGTTTTTTTATGAGGTGGTCGCCTTGTAATTCGATGATTGTTTCAGTCTTCACTTAAAAACAACAAACACTTGTTTAAATTGTCAATTTTTATTTCTTTAAATTTGATATATGTTTCGCCAAGTCTGGAAAGCTAGACAACTACTTCTAGATGCCTAGATGCTGTTTATGATTTACGTTTACGAGTTATAACGTTTTTAGTTTTTTGATAATTTCGTATCAGTCAGTACGGATGTAGGTGAAAGTCTAAGGATAGACCTAAGTCGAGTATGGTACAAAGATCAAAAAGACAGACAAAAAAAGTCAGTCGACCTCGAGGATTCTGGGGGTGGCAAGATATTGGCGAAACACCCTGCAGGGCTTATGATAGCCATCTACAACTGCAGATCTTTAAAGGAGAGAGCCTGAGAACACTAAATGCAGGCAACGGGTTATTCTACAAACGCCTCAACAAAAACAGCCACGGAGGAGTCGGCCTACTCGTAAAAACTTATCACATCGAAAAGTGGGTTTCCTCATCTATAGAAACTTAGTACCCCACATCCAAAACAAGAAAGGTATGTCAGACAGAGTCGCCAATATAACAATAAACATTTCAGTCAAACTGAGGATAAAACTTATAAAGATATATGTTCTATCTACTACTACTCAAAACACAAAAAAACAAGACAAAAAAATTAAAGCATCATTATGCGATACTTCAGTGCTGTACTAGGACAACAAAACAAATGAAATATGGTATACGCGAAAGAAATACAAGAAGGGATATGTTGAAAAATTTCTTAGAAAAACTATACATAAAGAATAAAATTCAATTGGGAAAATAAAAACTAAATTAAAGTTATCCTAACATACTCACAAGATGTTATACGAAAGATAACCGTTGTAAACACATATAATGAAGGAAGTAATCATAGAAAGGTCAGGGCAAAGTTTAGTATTTAGTGAAAAGTAGATACAGAACAACAAAGAAGGCTGAAATAGACTTGGACCTAACTCACCTAACCCAGAACAACAAAAAAATATAAAAAGTAAATGTTAGACGTACAGAAAGAACATGGAAGACTCCTAGGATCTAAATGAATTAATGCAAATTATAACATGCGCAATGATGAGAGCTACAAAGTAAGTGTCAAAAGGAAAAAACAAAAAAGGAAATAAAGATATTAGACGAAACAAAGAGAAAAGTAGAAAAAGGCAACTGTACCAAGACCATTACAGACAAAGCAGAAGAGAAACGTGAAAAATGACTTTCAAGAGTACTACACAAAAATGACATTAGCATATAACAAATAAACTAAAACAACATAGAGAGCAATGAAAAGGTCAATGTTGGGCATATCATTGAGTGAACAACATAGCAATAATTGGATCAGGCAAAAAAACAAAGTCACCGACATAATTGAGCGAACGACCACTTCGGGCAATGGGGCTACGCTGGTTACTTTTCAGTGATTAAGATGGTTGTTGGAGTAATCTATTAGATGGAGACCGCGGGAAGTGAAAAAAGACAGAGGAAGGCGGTACATGAGACGGTATGACGATATCGAAAGAGAAGCAGGGATGAGGTGGATAGAAGAAGCACAAACAGATAGAGCTACTCTTTACTTGGCCCAACAAGGTTTAAAAAATAAATGCTCAATTTCAGAGCTGCTCTGAAGTAGTACTAATGGTATCCGATCTTTATAAATTTGAACAATATCAGTCCAACAATAAAAATACAACAATTTTCACAAATTACTATATTCTAAGCAACTTTTTGGTTATCCATGGCAGGCTAAGACGTGAAGTATATGCAATATTTTTCCACATCTAAAACAACAAAGGTGGAAAATGTTATTCAGGAATGTATACATTTTCACTCCCATGTTTTCTGTTACAAGTCTGCAAAGAAACCGGAATCAATATCATGAATCATCCTCTGTACATTTTTGAAGATCGAGAAATTGGAGAACTCCGGCTCAAATTGTTTTTGAGAAACGAGCTTTTCCTGCTTATATGAAGTAAATGATTATCAGAATTCTTCAGATGCAATTACAAATATATTTTATGCCGATTTTATAGACTTTTTCGTTATTAGAATTTCGTTTAAAATTCTTTTTTTATTTTACACTTTTGTTATTAATTCAATCGTTCATTTCACTTTTCCGTACTTACCTATCCTACCCTACCCAGTAACATATCCTGTTTTTTGTTATCTAATAAAGGCGTGAGCAAACGTGTAAATAGATAAAAGTGAGTGATTACTATAGGTTGGAGAGATGAAGGGGTGACACAAACTGAAATGATATATTAGAGTTAATCCCACAGAACAGAACAAGTTAAGTGTATAGCTTATATTGCTTTCACATTGTTCTACTGGTTGTAACCCACTCGTTTACCTAGGAAATAACAACTTACCTAGTGAAAGTTTATTTATCAAACAACAACAAATAATAATAAGTTCTCAATTTGCATTTTGCATTTTTGGGTGTGTACAACTGTCTACTAAATAATCAAACAACACCTGGACATTGTCGAAACACGGGGTGTGCAGTATGAATTATAACTAGAGTAGGCAGAATAACCTGACGCTCTAGAAATTGGGACTTTTATATAGTTCAACTTGGAGATTTTTAATTTGCATTTGGTTGCAGCTAAGCGGGAAAGGAGGGATTTTGCAATTTTGGGTTATAAGATTCATTTTTACCAAATAAATCATGTTTCTCATGAGAATAAATTTTATATTTATGCAATTTTATATATCCTCGAAATACATGAACAAAAATATAATATTTGCAGTCCTAATCAGCCCTTCCTAATCAAAAAAAAGTTTCCAACCCCGAAAATATTTTCTGGCTACGGCTTTAAAACCAGTGAAACCTTTGGTGGTAAAAGACAGTAGCCAGCGTCGAAAATTTGCTGACTGCGCTGTTTAATAGTTAAAGTTGGGTCTCGATTGCCGTCGGAACAATAAATAAATTGAAAATTGTTGCCTTCTTTTGTTGTCCCAATTAAAAGATATTGATGTTAACGCATAACTATAGTTAGCACATGTTTCGGCAATGTGTCCTCACCACCGAGATCTTGTGGTTTAACCCCATTCGACTTTGTCTTGGGAGGCTACATTAATTAAATTATGGGCCTATGGGAATAAACCGCCGATAATTAAAGCTTTAGTAGTCACTGAATCCTATCAAAGCATTCGATTCATCGAAATTTGTACACCTCCCCATCTCTAATACCTATCATTTATCAAACTTTGTATATCTTACATCTAGAGGACTGCAATGATCTTATCGAAATTACCTTGTTAACCCACTGGAATACAGTGAAGATGTTCTAACGCTGGACCTCTTAAAGAAATTACTAAAAATCTGGATCCCAACCGTTAATTTGTACAACCATCAAATGTTAGTGGCTTATTAAAGAAACCTTTGGTAATAACGGTGTCGTGATATAGGCAACAGGGTCTGACCTAGACCCCGAAACGTTTGGAAATATACAGTAATATCGAGAATTTCCCAAAAAGTGCCCAAACATTGATAAACTATGCCACAAATATCCTTCAGGAAACAAATGGCATAAACTTGTTGATTTTCATCTATTATAGCGACAACGTTTTGCTGTTCATCCTTCAAGGTCAGAGTCTGTTGTTTATTATTCATAATGGTTGCAAAATACCTCTTTTTGTGGCAAGTTATTCGAATGGCTCTTGTTCAATGACTAATTTCTAGAGGTTTCTTTAATTAGTAAAAATTAAGCGTTGTTAAACACATAATATAAACTTGTGCTATGCCATCTCTGCCGGTAAAATATTGTTGTAAAGTCCGTGGGTTCAATTTAAAATTATAAAACTAATATTTACTTTCACTTTTCTAGAACTTTATTTACATTAAAACAGCTGATTCAAATATCACAATAACATTCCCATATACGCTAGTCGTCGCGGTATCACTGAACTCTCCATCGTGGCTTGCTTCCTTTGTAAGCCCAGCATAGAAAATTCTAGTAAAAATCATCATCACTCCTACAGGTGCCGAGTCTTTTCGAGAACCGCGTTTTTTTTATCTCAAAGCGTTTGTTGTCGTACTGAAATGAAACAGGGTCGGCTTTGGGTAAATTTCGTAACACTGCCCCCCCTTTAATTCTGATCGTCCCGATCAGAAACATCCCCTCCATGGTAGGGTGCAAGTCGATCTAAATGGACCACCTTCAACTTAGCCTTGGGGTTTCGACGGATCCGGTAGACGACGTCATTAAGCCTCTTGACCACCTCGTATGGTTCATCCCAGGCGGGTGTAGGCTTTAGAGATTTACCCTTGCTCCGTTGGGGGTTGTACAGCCAGACTTTGTCTCTCACCTGAAACCCGACTGAATTGACCTTGAGGTCGTATCGCGTCTTCATCCGGTCACTGGTGGCCAACATCTGCGTTCGGGCTAATTCGTGAATTGCCAGAATGTTATATCGGAGCTGGTCGGCATAATCCTCGATGTCTTGGGAAGGTTCTTCGGGGGAGCCAAATGCCAAATCGCAGGGTAATCGCAGCTCCTTTCCGAATAGGACCCTGGCTGGGGTCAGGCCTGTACTATTATGTACGACAGAGCGATATGCCAACAGGAATAGGGGAATATGCTCATCCCAATCACGCTGGTTATTGCTGACGACCTTGGATAGGTGTTGTTCCAAGGTCCTGTTGAATCTTTCCACCATTCCGTCTGACTGTGGGTGTAATGGTGTTGTTCTCGTTTTCCTAATCCCCAACATCGTGCAGACCTTCTGGAATACATTCAATTCGAAGTTACGCCCCTGGTCTGAATGTAGTTCGATCAGGACGCCAAACCTGCTAAATAGTTGTTCTACTAGCACCGTTGCTACCGTGGTTGCCTCTTGGTTGGGTATGGCATATGCCTCAGGCCATTTGCTGTATTTGTTCCTCCTCTCAGACTCGGGAAACGGACCGGCGACATCGATGGCAATTCTCTCAAATGGGACGCCCACATTGTACCGCTGCATTCTGCCCTTGGTCCGGGTCCTCGGGCCCTTACTGGCGGCACAGGTGGCACATTACGGCACCAAGCTCTGACGTCTTCGAAGTAATTCACCCAGTAGTACCGCTGGCGAACTTTATCTAGGGTTTTATTCATGCCCAGGTGACCTCCGGTAATTCCATCATGTACTTCGGTCAGGATGGCTGGTACCTTTTTCTTCGGAACTACCAGTTGGGACTTGGTTTCTCGTCCATCAGCGCTTTCCCAAACTCGCTTGAGAATTCCATTGTCTACTCTTAGAGAGTCCCACTGAGCCCATAACGATTTTAGCACGCCGGAGTATCTAGCTACCTCGTCCCATCGTGGCCTGGGTGCCCCTCTCGCTTTGAGTGACAAGATTGGTTCGATGTCTGGATCAGCCATTTGGTCCTGGATGCACTGTTCCGTTGTTCCACTTTACTGATGGAGAACGCTGTCTTCTCTCTGTCGTTTGCGTGTAGACCAACCTGCCAATATCCACTTTTTAGGTCTAGTGTGGAGAACCAACGGGAGCCTGCTAGTGTGGTCAAAGTGTCATCGATTCGGGGTAGTGGACAGCTGTCTTTCTTCGTGACGTCATTCAGCTTTCTGTAATCCACACAAAATCGGGTGGTTTCATCCTTCTTTTTAACTAGCACGACGGGAGCAGACCATGGGCTGATGGATGGCTCAATAACTCCATTTTGTAACATGGACTCGATGCTTTCCTCGACTGCCTGTTGTTGCCCCAATGGTAGTCGTCTAGGTGGTATTCTGATGGGTTGAGCCTTTCCGGTATCTATTCGATGCTGGATGATGTTGGTGCGGCCGGTGGTTCCATCTTGACTGTAAAAAATTTGCCAGTGCTTTGTGATAAATTGCTTGGCTTTCTTCTGGTTCTCTGGTGTCAGGTGTGTCAAATGGTCAGCAAACTGTTGTAGGAACTCTTTATCGGGCCCTGTCTCCTTCACCGACGTCTGGTACTCTTCTTCGCAATTGATGATGGTCTCTACTGGCTCGAAACAAGCTATCTCTTGACGATTGGTAATTCTGATAACGTTGTTGGACAAATTCAGAACTCTAATTGGTATATCTCGACCGGTTTTAACTATAGCCCGTCCAACTAAGTAGTCATGAGTTGAGTGAACTGGGTTCCACCATTCCAACGCAGCACCCAGGATTGCTGTCTAGCTGCCCATGAATAATCTGTTCCGTTCGACCGGGAATTCTAACTGAAGACTTTGTCACAATTTTTATGGAGGTGACTGAACTGTTGACGGGCCGTGTCAATACAAATTCCTCATTTAGGAACCGAAGAACATCATATCTCGGGTCGAACATAAATCCATGCTGGCTAATTAGGTCCATTCCCAGTATAAAATCGTCCTCAATATTCGCTACCAGGACCCTATGCCGGATCATGTTGTCCCCTATCTGTAGCACGACATCTGCCTCACCCTGTATTGACATGGACTCGCCGGTGACTGTTCTGAGCTGGATGTTATTGGTAACTGGCCGAATTTCTGATGCTCTCAAAACCCTGGACTTGGCAATGGACACAGCGGCGCCGGTATCGATGGTGATGGTAACTGCTCGCCCGTTGATGGTGCCTCTGATGACTAGGCTGCCGCTATCTCGGCAAAATCTCCGGATGGATAACGTTTTGGGGGCTGGTGGAGGGACAGTCAGCATTCGCCCCCCTATGCTGACTGGCTGACGGTCCCTGGACATGTGGCTGTTCTGTTGGTTACCCCTGGTCGGTGATCGTTTAGGTAGCCTCACTCGACATTCACGTTGGACGGTAACAGCCCCTCTGGGGCCAGTTCTTTGTGACCGTTCTAATATTTTGTTCAGACCAGCCAGCAGCGCTTGAAATGGTGACTCTGATCGTTCCTGATTAAAGGAAACTGCTCGGACCCTCGGCTTGGACATGTTTATGACGGCCTCTACTTCCAAAGCCCGAAGTAGAGGTTCATTACTTTTCTTGACGCCACTTAGTCTTAGATTTCGTTGTACTTCCACATCTCTGATACCGTTTATGAAACTCTGTGTGACCAACTGGTCTTTCGTTTCCTCTGGCAGGTCTGGGTAGGACAAGTGAACTAACCGTCTAATCTCTGCTTCGAATTCTTGGAGGCTTTCACCGGATTTTTTCGTTTTTCCACTCAGTTGGACTTGGTATCCCTGGCTCAAGGATTGATTGTCGTATAGTTTGTCTGGGATGGCGATGATCTTGTCGAAATTACCTTGTTCACCGACTGGAATACTTTGGAGGAGTTCTAGGTCCGGACCTCTTAACGAAATTACCAGAGACGTGGATTTTTCTTGGTTATCCCATCCATTAGCTGTATCCACGGCTTCAAATTGTCGTTTATACATGGGCCAAGATGAGCTGCCATCAAATGTGGGTGGTTTGCTAACGGAACCTTTGGTACTCACGGTGTTCTGGTATTTTCCTCGCTGTAAGTCCTGTTGCATTTTTTTAATTTCTGTTTCTACTTTACTTTGAATAGCACTGATTTCAAATTTCACCTGGCTCTTTATGGAATCGATGTCATCTAATTTGGTTTCAAGGGCCTCCACATTATTTTTTAGGATCTTTATGTCGTCGTTTATTTCTTTTATGTCGGATTCAACTATTTGCATTCTTTTATTCACTGTTTCATTAACTTGCGATACAATTTGCAATAATTGTTCAAATTGCAGTTGTCTTTTTTCTTCAGTTACTTTAAAATCATTTTGTCTCTGTTCATCTAATAATTTAAATTCATTTTGTCGTTTTAATTCAATGTTATCTTGTTTTTGTTCAAATATTTTAAAATCATTTTCTCGTTTTTCTTCCATCGTAGTGACAAGATTTTCTAATTCTATTTTACGTTTTTCATCAAAAGACTTTACTAACCTTTGTTGAATTTCTTCTTGATGTTGTTTCTTCTTCTTGTCACGTTTTTCTAGAATCTGGGCTGTTTTTTCGTCTAGACCCTCCGTAACCTGCTTGACTATTTTTTTGGTAGTTTCGTCCATGCTACGGGTTTCCATAAATCAAATTACGATTTTAACTGCACTTAATCCTTGACTTCTGATCATTAAATTTGTTGTAAAGTCCGTGGGTTCAATTTAAAATTATAAAACTAATATTTACTTTCACTTTTCTAGAACTTTATTTACATTAAAACAGCTGATTCAAATATCACAATAACATTCCCATATACGCTAGTCGTCGCGGTATCACTGAACTCTCCATCGTGGCTTGCTTCCTTTATAAGCCCAGCATAGAAAATTCTCGTAAAAATGATCATCACTCCTACAGGTGCCGAGTCTTTTCGAGAACAGTTTTTTTTATCTCTTTTGTTGTCGTATTGAAATGAAAAAGTGTCGGCTTTGGGTAAATTTCGTAACAATATTTAATACTATGCTCCGAGTAAATTTGATCGTGGTCATTTCAAATAAGTAGATTAGCAGTCACTGACATAGCTACAATTATCAAATTCATTGTCAACATTTTCATAATCATGAATAACCGCATCACACTATACTACTCGAATCTACCAAAAGTACAGCTGTAGCGTAGCGCTAACTCTCTCATTAACTTAACAAGAATAAATGAAAACGAGATAAAGAAAAACTTTGATCTTCCTAGTTGTTTGCCCATACGACATACTTACATAAGCTGGCAGGAGAAAAACATGAGGATATTTTACAGTCGAAAACGTCTACTTGCGACACCTTTAAATTTCATCAGCATTCTTCTATGGTTCATTTCTTAATATAATCATCCTTCATTTATTGCATCTGGGAGCGTGCTTAAGAGTTCCTACAAATATACCGCCTCGTTTTCCGGATTGTGTTCAGCTTCGATAACATCTTTCATTTTTGTTGTCTTTCATCTAGGAGATAGTTCGTTTAACAACATTGTTGTTAAAATGTCTACGTTGGAGCTAATAGGAAGCATTGATTAATGCTCTCAAATCCATATATATCGATATATTTTTATTTCTTAGTGTCCTGATAACTTCTCAGGGTAGTTCATTTCTTTCAGCCATTTCCGTTTTATGATTCTCTTTTTTATTTAATGTCCTAAATAAAAGTACATGTTTAATAAACTGTGCAAATCGGTAAGAATTTTTTAGGAAATCGCCCAATAGGTATACCTAAAACCATCCAGGTATGTGTTCTTTGTTTTTCTTCCTCTTCTGCAAGGGTGCATCGCAGCCCTTAGGCTTATGGGCTGCAATGGTCTTTGTCTTTGACTATTTACAGAACAGGGTAACCGAGTACTTCCAGCTATATCACAATTACTAACACAAATATTCACTGCAAGAGCGTCCATATATCACTTTAAGAGTGTCTATATATCATTTTAAGAGCGTCTTTGGGCATTCGGGTAAAAGTTCAAAAAGATGTAGCAACCAAAAAAGAATTAAATAAACTAACCTAACTCACACACATATACGACAACTCCGTCATCTGAGCGTAAGTCACATGTGTGTTCAATTCCGAATTTCACAGTAGAATTCTTTTCTAAAATTTAAAATGTCATCAATCCGGATGTACACGTAGAAAAAAAATCCTTAAATCGATTCACAACTCGGGAAGAAATCCTGTAAAATAATGCTGCTAATGCTTAGTTTTTCAACAATAGTTTTATAAGAGGCAATAAATACGTGTTAGAAAAATACATTTTTCTAATAATTTGGTCAAGTGTGAGTTGGACTACTACTAAGAGTTCCGTACCACCACTGAGATTTGATACAAAGTAGATGAATCAAAGTATATTATTTTTCTAATATTCCAGTTTCAGACAAGCGGTGAATGACTGTATTTTTGCTTACACCTTAAGTCTTTTAAACTGAGCGTTTTAAATTTATATAAAATGTACACTTTTATTGCTCATGCTTGATTTGTATAAAAATATTTATTAAGTTTTGTAATTTCGACCCCAACATTAAGATAGGGACTTTCGTTTTATTTTACCTATAAATTTTCAGTGAAACCCTATATTATCTTTTGTCTGAATTTTAGGCTCAGTAGTTTGGAAGAATGAGACAAATTTTAAATAATAAATTATTATATCTTTTAAACAAATTATTTTAAAAATACAAATAAAATATGTTACTATTTTTATGATGATTCCTTTCATTTGATTTAGGTTACGGGTGCACTTTAAAAAACAAAATTTTATTTTCCATTTAAGTTTAAAATTTACTGTTAGAATTTGTGTTTTACTTTTACTAATGGGTCGAATTTTGTATATCTTTTAATAATTTTTAACAAATTATTTTAAAATATGAAAAAAAATTACTTTTATCCCTCAATCTTCCATTTGATATATTACATAATGTGTTTGAAAAAAAAATCATTTAATTCTGTAATTTAGCCCCCAAACTTAATATCAGGGTTTTCACCTTATTTTTACAAATGATTTGAAAAATATGAAAAAGAAATTTGCATTTCTCATAATGAGCTCTTTTATTATATTATATTGTATTACATATAATATATAGGGGGGGGGGGGGTGTAGTTTAAATTTTTTATATTTTTGTTAATATCTTTGAAATACTTTATTTTGAAGATATGGGAAAATACATTTGTATTCGTCATAATGAGCCCTTTGATTTGATATATTACACCAAAAGACTTTAATTTTATATTTTCTATTTAATTATGTAATTTGCCCCCCAAAATTAATATTAGGGGTTTCCGCTTATTATTCCTGTAAAGTTCAGGTGAGGCCCTATATATCTAATGTTTTCAAAAATTTAACGTCTTATAGTTTTGGAGATGAAGAGGGGAATAGATTATTTTGCAAATATTTTTGTAAATATCTTTAAAAGAATTTATTTTAAAATATGAAAAAAATATATTTTTATGCGTCATAATGAGCCCCTTGATTTGATATCACATGATACCTTCGAAACAACTTAATTTTATACATACTCAGTGATAGCTAGCACCAATGGAGAAGAAGAAACCAGGTGAGAGGGATAGAGAGACTGTAGGAGCAAGAAGGGGGCGAGGAAGAAAATAGGCAAAGAAAGAGGAAATAGGCAGGTATGTAGATGGTAGAAAGGGTCAGAAATGAACGAGTGGATGAAAATACTGATCCCGGACATCAGATATACAGAAAACCAGAAAACGAATTACTACCTAACCCAATTCCTGACGGGTCATGGGTCATTCGGGGAGTACTTTCCCGACCCTCAAAAGGTACTACGGGCAATGTAGATAACCTTTGGGGCACAATATAAATAGGAAATGTATGAAGGATGATTGAAAGATGGCAAGGGAGATAGGCGTGATAGATGTGATGAGGGAGAAACAGATGGTTGAAAGACAGTTGGTTAGTATTTGGGGCCTAGCTATGATATAGAAAACGGCAGTATAAGATAGAGCACTGAGGCTCCGGAGATGACCGAAGTGATATTCTAACGCTTGTTCCGATCACTGAAGGGCTATAGAATTGACCAAACGGAAATTGAGTAAGAGTCTCACATCATGTTGCCATGGTAAATTTCGAAAATTTAAGTGCAATGTGGGAAAACAGCAGATCGTATTATAATTCGGATTTTAACATATTTGCTTAGTTCAGCTTTTTGAGGAATAATGATTTTTTTGAAAATGATTTTATCTACATATATAATATCATTGCGAAGCAAAATCAATAGAGTGATCAAAACTGACCGTGGGTCACTACGATAAACGACTTATTCCAGAACACAACTAAAAACGGATATGATCTTCATTTTACACGTCATGCAATGTTAAGGGCTAAATCATCCTATTTTTAGAGTATAGAGTTTTGTTTAGATTTCAAAACAATTTTGTAATATTTTTTTAGCATTATTCGTTATTGAGATATTTAATGCAAAACACATATACTTCTTAATAATAATGGGGTGCGTATTGTTCACTGGGTGATTCCTCAAAATTCGGCAAGTTAAATAACGAACGAATTGAACTTTTTATTAAATATAGATACGAGTCTTCATCCTAAATTTTACCTGGAAATTTACCTTAAATCGTGAGGTATCGCTCCTTCAAAAACTTTTTAAAAGATTGAATAGAACTGAATATGTCGATTGAATGAAATTTAATATGCCATATAACATATATTCAACGACCAAAATTTAGGGTCTGAATGCTTCCGGGTGATGTATTTTCCAACCTTTATTGTATTGTATAGATACCGTTAAACTTATAACAGTTGAGCTGTAAAAATGTTTTCAACTTTTCTATAGTCGTCACCTTATAGATTAAAATGAGATATCCTTAGAAATATTTCCGATTTTTTTTTAATAGAGGATATAATACAATAATTTGGTCAAGTGCGAGTTGGACTCGCATACTGAGGGTTCCGTACCACCTTCAAGATTCGAATATTTCAGTTTCAGACAAGCAGGGAATGAGTGCATTTTCTTATATTTACCCCTATATCTTTTAAAGGAAGCGTTTTAAATTTATAAAAAATATACACTTTGATTTTCCACACATAGACTTTTTATTTTATCTGCTTTAGGATTCGCTTGATTTTTATCAGAATACATATGTATTTAATTTTCTAATTTGGCCTCCAAAAAGTAACATTAGAGTTTTATTTTAATAATAAACTTTCAGAGATGCCTTTTATAATCTACTGTCTGAGTTTTGAGGATCTGTAGATTGGAAGAAAAAGGGTAAAATAGGTCAAAGTTTAAATTATTATTAAATCTGTTATTCAAATTATTTAAAAATATAAATAAAACATACTTTTCAAAATTTAACTAGTGTAGTTTCTAAAGTGGGAATTAAGTCGATGTTTAATATTTTTGTTAATATCAATTATACAAATGATTTAAAAATATGATATATTTGTAATTCACATAATGAGCCTGTTATTTGATATATTACATGATGCGTTTGAAAATTGAATCTTTATTTTCCATTTAATTGTATAATTTGTCCCTAAAATTACTATGGGGGTTTTCTAATAATTTATTTTCCATTTAATTCTATTATTTGGGGGCCAAATAATAGAATTAGGGATTTTTTCATATTTTTCATATAAACAAAAAAAAATGAGGTCTTAGAGTTTTGGGGAATAACGTGGAGAATGGGTATTTTTTTAAATATTTTTTTAATGTATTTTAAAATATTCATTTTAAAAAAATTAAAAAAATATATTTGTATTCGTCATAATGAGCTTTGTGATTTGATATATTACATGACCCGTTAGAAACAATTATAATTTTTTATTTTCCATTTAATTCTATAATTGGCCCCCCAAAATGATTATTAGGGGTTTCTCCTTATTTTTCCAGTAAAGTTCAGGTGAGGGGTTATAGTTCCAGTTTTTCAAAATTTTTCAGCTTATGGTTTCGGAGATAAGGGGGGGAATGGGTAAAATTTTTTAAATTTTTGTTAATATCTTTTAATTAATTTATTTTATAAATAAGGAAAAAAATATATTTGTTTTCTTCATCATGAGCCCTTTCATTTGATATATAACATGATGGGTTAGAAACAATTTTAATTTTCCATTAAATTCTATAATTTGCCTCCCAAAATAAATATTAGGGGTTTCTCCTTATTTTTCCAGTAAAGTTCAGGTGAGGGGCTATACCTCCATTTTTTTCAAAATTTTCTAGCTTATGGTTTCGGAGATAAGGGGGGGTGGGTGATTTTTTTAATATTTTTGATAATATCTTTGAATTAATTTATTTTAAAAATATAAAAAAAATATATTTATTTTCGTCGTAATGAGCCCTTTCATTTGATATATAACATGATGGGTTAGAAACAATTTTAATTTCATATATTCCATTTAATTCTGTAATTTGCCCCCCAAAATTAAAAGTAGAGGTTTCTCCTTATTTTTCAATTAAACTTCAGGTCAGAACCTATAAATCTATTTTTTTCAAAACTTTAAGTTTTATAGTTTCGGAGATTGGGGGGGGGATGGGTAAATTTTGGTATATTTTCGTTAATATCTTTTTAAATATATTTTTTGTAAATATGAAAAAAATATATTTGTGTTCCTCAGAATGGGACCTTTCATTTGATGTATTACATGATGCGTTTGAATTTTTTTTATTTTTAAATTTTTATTTAATTCTATAATTTGCCCCCCAAAATTAATATTAATGGTTTCTCCTTATTTTTCCTGTAAAGTTCGGGCAACTTTCTATATTTCCTATTTTTTTCAAAATTTTAGGCTCAGTAGTTTCGGAGATCAGGGGGGGGAGCGGTAAATTTTTTTTAGGTTTTCACCCCAGAAGTACCCCTAAAATCATTTTTTTTTCTTTTACGATATGTACTCCTGATCGGGTCACCAAACTATACATTGATACCAAATTTCAACCTCGTCCGTCCAGTAGTTTAGGAGAAAATTGCTGTGATGTGACACAGGCAGTACAGTATATTGTATATACGGAACCCTCAAAAAGAAAAAAGTCAATTTTTTTAATTAAATTTGCGTTTTATTTTTATGAAATTTTATAAATTCTGGAGTTTCATCTTTAATTCACCATAGATATTAACTCATCAGTTTACTATATACGACATACAGATGACGCCTGTGATGACGCCAAAGTAATTACTTAATTTAGTGAAACAGTGGCGTTAGCAGCTTTATGTGTTTGAATTTCAAATGAGATGTTAATAATAAACTATAAAAATTTGGGTTGTCCTGGTACAATAACACTTCGGAACTCTTTTTCATTTGAAGTATAATTTAGTTGTTTTCTAAATGACGTTAAGATATTTGTTTTTTTTAATTAATTTTATACGACTTTGGGCTTAAAACTCATGTTATGAAATTGTAATAACAATTTTTATTACTCATGCGGGATAAGTAGTATCTTAGAGCACGCTGTTGCGGTTGAAAAACAGCTGATTGCCCATCTTAACATTACGCACTGTTATTTGAGACAAGTTTACTTGGCGCACGCAAAATTATACTTAACACACGTAAACTATCCTTGTCTCACGCAACTTGACTAAACATCAAATGAATGAACAAAACTGTCAATAATAAAGAAGTCAGATTGACATTACAAAGTTTATATTTTTATAACGATACTAGCCGTTACCCGCGGTTTCACCCGCGTACGGAATGTTCAAGCCTTCGCAAAAAGAAATAACTTATGAAACATATCTTATCCTATATAAAAAAACTAACTTGTTTGAACTACCCTACTCAATTATAAATCCACCAATCTCGAATATATTTCACCCAAACTGCAAGTACTTATGGGTCACCCTATATAACTATTTTATTCTACCTTTTTTGAATAACTGTAACTCTACTTCACCCTATATTGCATCCATCCTGAATATGCTGCTGTTTTATACTTTTGTGAACACCTGACTAACTTTTCTCTACTCTATATTTCAGCTATTCAACTGCTTATTGTGGCCCTGTATAACAGTTATTTCTGATATTTTTTTAACCACCTTTTAAAGTAAAATTTCTCTTTACTCTATATATTAATCAACCTTTATATGAGCTTTTTCTGTCATTGTGTTACACACTCTAAAACTATAACCTTGCTTCTCCCCATATTTCAGATATTCCATATAGTAGAATGCAACTGTTTATGGTCTACCCTATATAACAATTTTTTTTTTATTGGAAATGATGTGGAACCCTTCGTGAGTCACACATATAATACCACATTTTGCACCCTAAGACCAAACTTTTATTTAAACTGCAACTGTGTATTGGCCCCCTGTATAACAATTTTATTCAAAAAAAATTTTAATCATCCTGTATACACCGTTGCCAATTTGTCAAACATTACAACTTATTTTTGAACCACCCTGTATAACCATTATTTTACTCTACACAATATTTCAACCACCCTGTATATGCATCTGCTTAGGGGCAACCAAATAATATTTTTATATACATCTAATCTTTACTTCGATCCATGTTTCAGATATTGCAAATATGCAACAGCTCATGTTCTATCCTACAAAAAAAATTATCCAACCTGTTTGACTATAAATCTACTCTACCCGCTATTTCAGTCACCTTGTATTTGCAACTACTTATCGGCCACCCAGTATAACATTTTTTCTACCACTCTGTATAACTATAAATCCATCAATGCCAAATATATTTCACCAAAACCGCAACTGCTTATGGGGCACCGAAAATAACAATTTTGTTCAACATGTTTTTGTAACACCTTGTTTGTATTACAACTACCCTGTATATGCTACTGCTTATTGGTCAACTAATATAACATTTTTTAAATAATTATCATAACACTTCTTCACCCAATGTTTCAACTACCCTATCTTTGCAATTTATTATGAACTACGCTATTTCACATTTTTCCTTATATTTTTTCAAGATATATTAAAGTTTAATTTCTCTCCACACTTCATTTAAACCACCCTTCATTTACAACTTTTTCTAACCTTGTTTGAATGACACTGTATAACTATAACTTTACTGTGCACCATAATTCAGGTACTCTATATATGCAAGTGCTATATAACAAAATTTTTCTAACATTTTTTACCCATCCTATATAATTCTAACTGTAAGCCACCCTATATTTCAACAACCTTTTATATGCAACTACTTATTTGACACCAAATATAACATTTTTGTACGAACCTGTATCCTTAGAATCCCACCCCACCCTATATTTCAACCATCCGGTAAATGGCACAGTTTGTAGATCATAAATATAATTTAAGATATTTTTAAACCCACCTGTATAGCTGTAATTATACTCCGCTACACATTTCAACCATCCTATATATATATATATATATATATATATATATATATATATATATATATATATATATATATATACTTGTGGATATAACACAAGTTTTTAACCACAACATAAACTATAATTCCACTCCATCTCATAATTTCAAACACCCTGTATAAACAACCGCTTCTAACATTTCTTTAACCCATTTCATACCTATAGAATCTTACGAACATAATTCAAAGATCCTAACTGCTTACCTAAGACATTTTTTTTAAAGTTTTTTTATTCACTGTATAAATATTCTACCCTTTTTCAACCACTTGGTATATGGAATTGTTTATGGCCACTCAATATAACTTTTTTGGATCACCCCGCGTAACTAATTCTACTCCCCCTTATTTCCACCACTTCGATTATATCCAGCTGCTTATAGGATACCAAATATAATTTTTTAGATTATTTAAATCCATTTAATTCTACTCCGCTATAAGTTTCCTATATTTAGAACACGCTGTAAAATTCCGCTTAATATATGTTGATTTTTGTTAAATCGAAACATGTTACATTTGCACATTCCGAATTTTGAATAAAAGCTAAGCTGATGCCAGTATCTAATATTTTGTGCGCACCGTGGAACCAATTGAGTAATTGAATTACCCAACATGGTAGAAGTTTTTTCGCTATATCTACCGTTTCTGTCAATTTAGAGGAATAAAATGTCTACCAGATTTTAAGTTAAACTATAGGCTTTGCAACAAAAAAAAGATTCAGCAAAATCAGTTAAGTAGTTCTTACGTGATGCCCGAACAAACAAACAAACAAACAAACAGACAGACAGACAAACTTACAATTTTATAATAGTATAGATATAGATGAAAATAAATTAAAACTAGCGTTCAACTCGCTCTCGTGAGCTATCAACAACTAGCACTAGTTGCACAATATACTATTGTCACACTGTCATTTGCCTATAATGATTTTAGCTATAGGAGTGTTTCATAACATAAAGTATATTTCTTTCCTAAAGGATAGTTGAGGCATATTTTGTCAATGTTTAAGCACTTGTTTGGGAAATAACACCACAATACAAGAATTTACTGTATACTTCCAAACGTTTCGGGCTCTAGATCAGACCCCGTTGTCAATGCAAAGAAACTATGAAAAAAGGCACAATTCTAAAATTTAAAACAACATTGTCCAAAGTAAAATAATATTGTCAAAAATTTCAATTTTAAATTGTGAAATTATCGACTTTCATAGTTTCATTGACAACGGGGTCTGACGTAGACCCCAAAAAGTTTGTAATTATACAGTAATTTCCTGTATTGTGGTGTTATTTTCCAAAAAAGTGCTGAAATATAAAGTGTATTTTCATTTTGCATTAAAAAAATTTGAGAACATTATGTGCTCGAGTTTAGGCTCCCCCAAATATACACTTGTTCCAATAATTACTTTTCTAAGCACGCGAACCTTCTACTAATGTTGATATATATGGTCAAAGTCTATTTGGAAGCAATGTAGTTCTGGGTATATTAACTGAATTCTTAAACGTTGAAAGGCGAGTTGGAACAAAGGGGTAGTGGACAGGGGTAAACCATTTTTTTTGCAAAAAGTCACCCTAGATTGTGTGCCAATAGTACAATTTACAATTCAATATTACCTCTCCTTCCGATCCATCTATTTGGGAAAATATTGTTAAGATAATTTCGCACTGTTCGTGAATTATGCAAGGGCGCTCCATCCTGTTGAAACCATACCGAATCGGTTAGTATATTGGGGTTTTCACCATTCGGGTAAAGTTCTGTTAAACATTATGTCATTTTGTAATAGGCCTAAATACTTTTCCGAGTTAAGTTCCCTCAATAAAAAAAGGACCCACAATTGAAGTACCCACAATTCCGGCCCATACGTTAACTTTCTTGGAAAACTGTGTATGACTTTCCATAATCCAATGTGGGTTTTCTGATGCCCAATATGGAAAATTTTGCCTGTCGGAAAAAACTATCTTACTTGAAAAGTGCGGGTTGGTATTGCATCTATCCATCATTATTTCGCAAAATTATACTCTCCGGTCCAAATCATCTTGAGTAAGTTCCTGAACTAAATGAACTTTGTATGGGTGCCATTTATTTCTAGGCAAGCATTTTAGAACAGAAGATTTACTTATTGACTGTTCTGCGGCTATTTGTCTAGTGGTTTTGTGAGGATTTTGTTGTAAATCGAGCAAAACATTTAATTGTGTATCTTTTGGAAGATGTTTGGTTTTGTAATTGTCTCTTACGTGGCCAAATTCTAGAAACTTTTTTTCTATTTTACTAACTACCGATCGTGTAATAGGCCGCTCTGGATACTTCATTAATTCTGTCACTATATCCTACCATTTTCAAAGTACAATTATAGCATAGTTTCTATGGAAATAAACACGTGTTAAAAACTCCAGCATTAAAAAAGGGTTTCCATTCATGAGACTAAAATACCGCCAACAATCATAAAAACCAGACGTAAATAAATAGGTTCAAACCAAGAAACACCTTATTTTTACCGTTGTTTTTTTAATAACTGTTAATTTTCGGTATAGCATTGTATATGCAAAATACTTAGAATTCAAGGCAGAATTCAAAAATAAAATAAAAAGCAAATGTTTCTATTTGAAAAAAATAAGTTAATGGTCGCAATTTATTTCTGGCCCACCCTGTATAAATGAGTTTATCATCACAAAAACCGCAGTCCAAAAAAAACCGAGGTGTCCCAGCGTCTTTCCAAAAAAACAACACCTCAATTTTAAATGAATTTGTTGAAACCCACACTTTCTTACTGTATATAAGGTAGAGAAAATAATTTCTCCTAGCCCTATAAAGATATATAACATTATACAATCTCACAGAGATAGTTCTGAAAATTTCCGATTAAAAGTTTTAAATAGCTATGGAAACAGGAATATCGGATGGCGTTCAGGGGAGGACGTAAGATCAAAATTGCAATGATAATCTTGGGTACTAAGGGTTGCTACCTACTATATTATTTTTATTTTATTAGGTTATTGCTTTCCTGCCTAGTGTTTAGGATTATATAACTTAAATCTTTTGGTTTGTTAATTGGACTGTCTACTCTTTATTGTTATTAATTTATTTTCGGTTTTTGTAAAGTTTCAGGGGACTGGATCCGCCAGTGTTTGGAAATACATATAAGATTTAAAACGGAAATCTTGGAGCACACACAATAGAAAATCAAGCCTACTGGGAATTTTTATCGAAAACGCTGCCTAATCTCTAATAACAAAAGATCGTATGGTGGAATCGTTCCTCTTTTATAAGTCTACAGTAAAAACCGTATAAGTATAAATTTGTACAAATATAGGCGTTCCACGTTTTTCGTTTTAAATCTGATATGTGCTTCCACAGCTATTAAAAAATTATTATCAGAAATTTTCAGAATTTTTTGTGTGGGGTTAGGAATCTGTATATATGTTTATTTGTATAGGGCTGTGAGGAATTATTTGTTTTACTTTTTAGTCAGCTATAAAAGCTTAGTATATTATACAAGTTTTTAGTTAAATAATTATTTAATTAATTTTCCACACAAGGCGGAAATAAGGAACTGCCTGAAAAACGTTATTTTTGATTTTTTTTATAATGTGGCACATGATAGCACATGTCGGGCACCATATGACACATGTCGGACACATTATGGCACACTTCATCTCATTGTTTCAAACTCAGTTAGTTTGAAACAATGCGGTGCTAACTGCATCTAAGGAACAAGATGTCTTTATAAAAACTTTATTTTTTACAATCAAGTACATTACTGTATATAATAGCACATATCGCCCACATTACCTACAGCAGAACCTATTTGTAACTGAATTTCCAAAATTACGGTGCAAACGTCAGGCACATGTAATGTAGGGTTAATTTAATCACTAATCCGAGAACGTTTTTTTGGACACAGAGGCTATATTGCGTTATACCTGCCAATATACAATAGTAATTCTAACTCTAAACTTGAGCAAAGCGACTACATCTACTTTTATGAGCCTATTTTATTGTATCAAACAAACACTGAAAACAAATGATTTTTAGGAAATAATAATTAACATCTATTAAGAGGACGGCCCGTTCCTAATGTTTGCTTAAACGCTCATAAAGCAATTTCAGCAAAACATGGACCACGGGTTGGGAGCTTAGAGATAAAAATAAATGTATTTTCAGTGGAAAGCGATTGGTTGATAATATATTTCCAAAATGCACTCAATAGTGAAATCATTATGTAGTGTAGATATTAATTATTGTTATAAAATTTATCTACACCGTCCCTGACTAAAGCAACGTAAAGCATCATTCAATCTAATAAAACATCAATCGGGATAAATAAAAAAAAGAACTGGAATTTTCAACTGGGGCAAAAGCTGTTTTTCTGGACGCTGTGCGAACAAATGTAGAACGACCAGAAAATTCGATGTAGAATATATAAGCAATATAGAATTCCTAAGTTTAGTTAGTACAGCGTACATAGTGTTATGATTTCGATGTAAATTGTATTTAGAATCAGCTGTTGTAAATATTAGATTTTTACGTGTAAATGAAGTTCTAGAATCGACTGATTATCAAATTTTAAAATTAATTAAATTTGAACCCACGGAGTTTATTGCATTATTATATTTCAGTAAAATGTTACATTATAGTAAGGAATAAAGTTACCAAATAAATTAATGGAAAAATTATCTTATATCATTTTAATCATTTGTTTCTATGCATTATTTGATAAAGAGTTACTCTAGTAACCCATCCTCAGTGATTGAATAATTATAAATTGACACGGCTCATATGTACGTGCGAAATTGAAACTCAGTCAATCCCACTTTATACCCTGTTGTCGACACAGCATTCCGCCCTCTTGGCTTATGGTTTCTGGTAACTACAGAAATAAATAGAACATCTGGCAGACATTTTCTCAGTGATGTTTTTTTTAAATAATTCTTGTCTCGTCTATCTCACTCTTTTCCATCTCCTGTGTCCGGCCTTCATTATAAATTCATCCCCGCATAACAAAATATAGATTCTTGGTTTGTATTCAGAATAAAGGGAGTAAAAACTAAAAAAGAACCCCTGCCTTTTTTACTTTTAGAATTGACTTTTTTCTAACTGCCTGTTCGATTTGAATTACCTCTTATAATATGCAATGGTGTTCTGATAAAAATATATTTAATTAATTGATAAAAAATTATTCTAATGTATAAGATCCAGCAAAAACATAAATGTCATCTTGCACAATAATTATTTAGATAGCGTTAATGAATGAATTAACAGGCGAAACCTCTATCGGAGTTAAAACTAGCTCATGAAATTAATTCTGATATGAATTTCTCAAAAAAATAATTTATGTTTAAAAATGAACCGACTTCAACTTACTTAAAATAAAAACTGTTTAGAAACCGTGTGCAATCAATAACTATTTTCTGACATATTTTTTTCATCTTATTTTGAGGTACAAATCTACTGATTATTTTAGCGTATTCTTATCTCTCCTTCTCTAATTTGTATTTTTTTGTATATTATCCACATATTTTTTAACTTTTTATTTGTTTTATTATTTGGGCCACTTTCTATAAGTGTAACTCTAATTCACCCTATATTGCAACCACCCTGTATATGTTTCTGTCTATTGGTCACCCAATATAAATTTTTTGTCTATCATGTTCTGAATCATCCTGTACAACTATAATTCAATTCTACACGATGATGCAACCTCCCTGTATAAGTATTTATCCTCTCCACCCTATTGACGGTTTCTATTTTTCTTTTGTTTAAATCACCCTGTATACCTATAATTTTATTTCGCCAATATGCCAAGTATAAGCAACTACTTATGTTCCATGCTATATATGATTTTTTTAACCACCCTGTTTAACTATAATTCCACTCCACCTCATATTTCAATCATCCTGTATATGCAACTTCTTCTAACATTTTTTGAACCCTCTGCCCTATAAGTTGAATATCCTTACTGCATATGCTCATTTAACCATTTTTAAAGTTTTTTATCCACTATGTATAACTATAGTTTTACTTGACTCTTATTATACCCTGTATAAGCAAGTACTTATGTGTTACCCAATACAACATTTTTTGAACCACCCTGTATAACTTTAATTCTATTTAAACTTATATTTCAACTATCCTATATATGGAACTGCTTATGTATCACCCAATATCACATTTATTGTAAGATTTTTTGAACCCAACTGTCTAACTGTGATTTTACTTCGCCCAATATTTCAACTGCGCACATTGCTTGTTGCTTGAATTTATTTCGATGCACGCACTCACCTACCCATATACCATATAGAAAACATTGCTTTCCCAAATTATTTTCTTTTCGATACACTAATGGAATATTTTGTGCCATTTTACTCGCCTGCAATGAAAACCGTTTCAAAAACCCTGTACGATATACTTTCATGGCATATCTTGACATTAAAGCTAGATATTTATGATGAAAATGTGACATTTACATTGATGTTTACCTTGTTTTTGCAAATATTTTTACGATTTTCGAAAAAACGGTGTTTTACGTTATAAATAATTATAAGGAATCAAGCTGGAGTATCTCTTTGTAGAATACAATTTAACATATTCAAATTGGTTCAGCCGTTTTAGAGAAAACAGTGTTGATTTATTGAAATTCACTGAAATGTAATGTAATATTCGTTAATACAATGCCGTTTAAATCATCAAATTTGCCCAAGCCGTTTTTGAATAATCACTGAGCATACATCAAAAAAATACGTGACGGAAGGCGGTTAAAAATAAGAATAAGCCCGTTTTCCCCTTTTTTACAAGCTTGTCCCGGTGTCACTAATCAAATTTTGCAAATGAATTTTAGACCAGTTATTGACGTCCAAATGAGCTGAAATTTTACATACACCTTTGGTTTGGATGACAATGCATGGTTAGCTAAGTGGCATCATCTAAATCCATAATGGCGGTTCCCAAAGATAGCGTACCAATTATTTTTTATTTATCGCATGATATGAGTATCAAATGAAAGAGTTCTTATTCTTCTCAACAAACTAAACTTTTATATGGCGGACGCCCCAAGATGACGAATAAAACTTCAAAAATGTCTTATTTACCCCCATGATATTTTCAATTGACACTCATATTAAATGAAAGTGTTTGCTGGATTGCCAAAAATAAATTCGAATTGGTTGACCCTCAAGAAGGCGGACGAAACTGTCTTATCTGTCTCATAACATGTATACCAAATGCTACTGTGTGCTCAGAGAATTACGAAAAATAAATAAACGTAAAAAAATTGAAAATAATAAGGCATTTTCAATAACAAGCTTTAATATTATTTAAAAACTAATAAATAGTATTAAAAAAATTAATAACAATCTCTAAAAATAAAAAAATAAACTACAGAATATATAAAATACATGTTGTGTAAACCTCAAACCAACTTAAGTGTTGGCTGCTCTATAGAAGTTTATCAGCAAATGTAGGTATAAATAGACACATACTATCTATAATCAATATAATTATGTATGTTCTTATGCTTACCCCTTAATTATTCCTTAATTCCTTAAAATTATAAATTAATAAATAATAGATGTTAGAAACTCCTTTATTTATTTTTTCCTTTTTCGTACATTTTAATAAAAGCTTGTTTCTAAAAGATTTTTCAAATTTTCTTAGATATTTAAGCTTGTTTTTGAATTTTTTGAAATTTATTTTTGAATCTTCTTTCCATCGGGTTGTTCTGGACTTAGGTATTCTGAGAAGAAAGACTGTATGAACTATCACATTAATACAAAAAATTTGGTTAAAATTGGTTTGATAGTTTCCCCCAATAATTTTGCAAACCAGTCTCCTCAAAACATTGAAGATTTTTAATACTATGGCGTCTCTTGGTCGTTTGCGTATAGCATTGAAATGCATTTGGAATTTTGAATTTGAAAATTGTTAACGTGTTTTTTCTTATAAACATATTTTTTAAACGTTTTTTTTATATTTTTGTTAACTTGTAACAAAGTCTTCGTTTGATTTTGTCAAATTTGATTTCTCGTTAGTTTAGCATAATTTTTAAAAATTGCTCTTATCGAAATTGATGTTTCTTACATCATGCTGGAGATATCCATAATTAAGACTGTATAAAACAACTAACTAAAAACAGTCTCGCCGGGATTATATACCTCAAATCCACACTTAAGGAGTCTGTACTTTACAATAATAAGGCTATAACATGTTTATTGTTTCAGTTCAAGTTAAATTTTTAAGATGACATCTAAATAACTATTATTGTTACAATTGTTAATTAATTCTGTTTTTTTTTAATTTAATGTAATGCGAGTTAACTATCTGTACTTGCGTAAAAAGTATACTAGGATTCAGTATATAATAGAAATATTAACATTTCTGCAGATGTTTCAGCATTTGTATCGGTCGAAACCGAATATTCGGTTTTGGCTGAAAGTATTTTTGTATGCCGACAAGGCTGTATGTAGCCAGTGGGAAAGCGGGGTCGCAGTTCAAATCCCTCCTCTAAAATTTGGGACTTAAGATTCCATTTCAAGGGATTACCAATTTTTTTTGATAAACATTTCTTACATACTGGAAATACATGAATAGAAAAATAACTTTTGAAGTCCCAGTCATTTCCTTCATTAAAAAAAAGCTACCGTAATCAACCCCTCTGAAAAATATTTCTGGCTACAGCCTTCCACCCGGGGGTGCAAAAACAGCTAGAGGCGGGCCTGTGACATGCACATAAGTGTCCTAAATTTATATGTTGTGATATAATCAAATGGCACACCATTAATTTGGTTTGAAATTATGACGGGTCTTGTTTTAGAACGTAAAGGAAAAGCTGCACAAGTGCAGGAATATTGTATCCCATCTAAACACTGTCATTAGGGGGATCCTTTTAGCATTTCTGCGGATTTCATTAATATTACACTGCTTTATAGGCGAGATGTTCAAACTTGTTATATTCACTCAGCGAATAATTACTTTTAATGAAAGTTCAGATCCCTTAAGCTAGACAATTAAATTGAAACCTTTCCCATGTTTCTGGAACGAATCCTTATCTGGAAAAAAAAATCATAAGTAACTTTAGTTTGCTATTTAATCAAATAAAAGAAATTACTTTTTAATTTTTAATTTAATTACCTTGTTATTATCCATGTTTGGCTTCGTGTTAATATACTTTATGTTTTTTTTAAGTTCTGTCAATAATCATAGTGTTATTTATATAATGAAATATTTTCTTGAGAAAGCGTTTGTTTGAACTTTGTTTGTTGATATTTTCCTTAATTTTTAGCAAAAGTTGACAAGTGTATATTTCTTGCTATGGGTGGTCATCAGTTTCTCTTATAAACAACATTTTAAAATTATATGTTAATCTAAATATATACTTCATTTTAAATTCTCTCAAAAATGGAGGAGGTTCGCAATTCGGTTGTTTTCACACTTTGGTACCTTAGAACTTCGTCAGTTATGAACTAATTGCAATTGGTATCATATTTTTTTTTCAATGAAATGGAAAATCTGAAAAATAAGTTAATTTATAATCATAGCATTACGTGACGAAAATATGTAGCGTTATTCGAAATCCAGGATGAACTTAATTAAAAATAGATTGGAATTGAATCCAAATAGATGTTAATTAACCGCCTTCAAGCTGAAGGTTTTCAATTCGTCTGCATATATAATGTGTACTTAAATTTGAATCATATGGAAATTAAATAAAATTAATAAAATTTAGACAAAAAGTTATTATTATTATTCTCCATAAAAAAATCGAAATCATCACATTTCACTGTTAGCAGTAATTGTATGAGTTTTGTCAAAAATATGAATTTTCCTCAAAGTTAAGTGCCTTACTTTATTTTTGGAAATACTGAAACTGGTTATGAAATACAGTTTATTAAGTTAAAGTTGTTAAAGTAAGAAGTGGCAGGTTAGGGGATTTTTTTGGATGGGAAAAAACTTACGAGATCGCACATTAATTTGAAGCTCACTTCAGTGTGTGCTACAAATGAGTTTTGTTATCATTTTGTGCTAATACATATCGTTATCGTTATACAGGATAGTTAAAAAAGTTATGTATAGCCAATAAGCATATATATATCTAAATTGCTTAAATATAAGACATTGTAGAATTATAATTATTCAAGGTGGTTCAAAATATATTATAAACGTTTTATTGGGTGGCCCATAAGCAGTTGCATAAGCAGAGTTGCCCATAAGCAGTTGAATACATAATAGTTGAGATATAGGGCTAAGTAGAATAATTAGTATACAGGGTGGTTAAAAAATGTTGAAAGAATATTGTGCCTGTATATACCATTAGCAGTGGCCTTTAGAAATGGTTACAATATAGTGATGAGTGTAATTATAGTTACATAGTGGTTCGAAAATTGTTGCATTGGGTGGCCATAAGGACATGCATAGACAGGATACAGCTGGGGTAGAAGTGTGATTAAAATTTATTTGAACAAAAATGATATATTTGGTAGCCCATATATAATCTATTTTTGTTAATTATTGCGTTCACTGAGACCAACGGCGCGTTCCCAATGGATACCCATTACGACAACAATCTTTGATATGAAGATATCTAGAATTCTTAACATTCCATTAGGACATCTATTCCTGGGTTTGATATCAACATGACAGCCCTTATATTTCCCTCCTTTGTGATGATGTTTACCATCTGATTATTGCGAGCAATCTTACTGCTCAGAGTAATATAACAGATCTGGAGGATGTAACTATGGAAGGTCTCGCGACGGAAGATTTTTGTTGATTCAGTGATCCCATTAAAATTATAACTGAAAACCTAGGAAAAACCTTATGAACTATCCCGAAATTGGGTTGTTCACCATCAGGTTTTCCTTATGATTTTAATGGGATCACTGAATCAACAAATCTTATAACAAAGACGCACCTAGGAGCGCCACATAAAATTCTTCCAATTTGAAAGGAACTTTATTATTAAATGATGATGATGTTATCAAATAAAATTCTCTTAGTTACGTCAGAAGCCAAATAATAGATATTGTCAAACATTTTAATTTAGAATTGTGCCTTTTTTATTCATAGTTTCTTAACCAGTGACAACGGGGTCTGACCCAGACCACAAAACGTTTGGAAATATACAGCAATTTTGAAACTTGTGGTGTTATTTCCCAAAAAGTACTTAGACATTGAAAAATATGCCACAAATATCATTCAGAAAACAAACGAATTGGGTACGGGAATTTCACAATTTTTTAATGAAATTAACAAATAATGAAGAGATATTTTTTAAATACATGATATTATTTGCAAGAATATAGTGACACTAACTTCTGGAAAACCATTATTACCATGGAAAAAATTGAACATATGATTGAGATATGTAGAGAAAACCTATTTTATTAAAAACATCTCGAACATTTTTATTCAATTTTTGACTTATTTACGATGTATTTACAATTGCCACTGCTGTAAAATACCCGAACTGGAAGCGGAAAGTTGCAAACGAGTGGAGAGGGAGAACCTGGGCCTGGTTGCGATCCAACCAAAACGGATCGAGACCGGAGTCAGGAAAGAAGCTCAAGTCTGGTCAAGTCCGTGGTGGTCCCAGTGTCCCACTATGGGTCAAATGGCATATTTTTTATCCAAACAATTTTGTTAAAAATTTGCCAGTGCTTCGTGATAACCTGCTTGGCTTTCTTCAGTTCGTCAGATGTCAGGTGTGTCAAGTGGTCAGCAAACTGTTTGAGGAATTCTTTACTGGGCCCTGTCTCCTTCACCGACGTCTGGTACTCTTCTTCGCAATTGATGATGGTCTCTACTGGCTCGAAACAAGCTATCTCTTGAACATTCTCATCTCGTTGTTGGACAAATTCAGGACTCTGATTGGTATATCTCTTCCGGTTTTAACTATAGCCCGTCCAACTAAGTAGTCATGAGCTGAGTGTACGGGCTCCACCATTCCAACGCAGCTCCCAGGATTGCTGTCTAGCTGCCCATGAATAATCTGTTCCGTTCGACCGGGAATTCTAGCTGAAGACTTTGCCACAATTTTTATGGAGGTGACTGAACTGTTGACGGGCCTTGTCAATACAAATCCCTCATTTAAGAACCGAAGAACATACCTCGGGTCGAACATAAATCGATGCTGGCTAATTAGGTCCATACCCAGTATAAAATCGTCCTCAATATTCGCTACCAGGACCCTATGCCGGATCATGTTGTCCCCTCTCTGTAGCACGACATCTGCCTCACCCTGTATTGACATGGACTCGCCGGTGACTGTTCTGAGCTGATGTTATTGGTAACTGGCCGAATTTCTGATGCTCTCAAAACCCTGGACTTGGCAATGGACACAGCGGCGCTGGTATCGATGGTGATGGTAACTGCTCGCCCATTGATGGTGTCTCTGATGACTAGGCTGCCGTTATCTCTGCAAAATCCCCGGATGGATAACGTTTTGGGGGCTGGTGGAGGGTTAGTCAGCATTCGCCCCCTTATGCTGACTGGCTGACGGTCCCTGGACATGTGGCTGTTCTGTTGTTTAACCCTGGTCGGTGATCGTTCAGGTGGCCTCTTTCGACAATCACGTTGGAAGTGTCCTTTCCGTCCACAGCGGTAACATGCCCCTCTGGTGTTAGCTCTTTGTGACCGTTCTTATATTTTGTTCAGGCCAGCCAGCAGCGCTTGAAATGTTGACTCTGACTCATCCTGGTTGAAGGAAACTGCTCGGACCCTCGGCTAGGACATGTTCATGACGGCCTCTACTTCTAAAGCCCGAAGGCTTAAATTTCTTTGTACTTCCACATCTCTGATGCCGTTTATGAAACTCTGTGTGGCCAACTGGTCTTTCGTTTCCTCTGGCAGGTCTGGGTAGGACAAGTGAACTAACCGTCTAATCTCTGCTTCGAATTCTTGGAGGCTTTCACCGGATTTTTGCGTTTTTCCACTCAGTTGGACTTGGTATTCCTGGCCAAGGATTGTCGTATCGTTTGTCTAGGATGGCGATGATCTTGTCGAAATTGCCTTGTTCATGGACTGGAATGCTTTGGAGGAGTTCTAGGGCCGGATCTCTTAACGAAATTACCAGAGAAGTAGATTTTTCTTGATTATCCCATCCATTAGCTGTAGCCACGGCCTCAAATTGCCGTTTATACATGGGTCAAGATGAACTGCCATCAAATGTGGGTGGTTTACTAAAGGAACCTTTGGTACTCACGGTGTGCTGGTATTTCCCTCTCTGCAAATCCTGTTGCATTTTTTTAATTTCTGTTTCTACTTTGTTTTGAATAGCACTGATTTTAAATTTCACCTGGCTCTGTATGGAATCGATGTCATCTACTTTGGTTTCAAGGGCCTCCACATTATTTTTTAGGATCTTTATATTGTCGTTTATCTCTTTTATATCTGATTCTACTATTTGCATTCTTTCAGTAACTGTTTCATTAACTTGTGATACTATTTGCATTAGTTGTTCAAATTGCATTTGTCTTTTTTCTTCAGTTATTTTAAATTCGTTTTGTCTCGTCAATTCAGTTTGATCTTGTTTTTCTACAAATTTCGAGAACAATCCTTCAATTAAATTATGTTGTTTTTTCATCAAAAGATTTCACTAACCTTTGTTGACTTTCTTCTTCTTGTCACGTTTTTCTAGAATCTGTGCTATTTTTTCGTCTAGTCCCTCCGTAACCTGCTTGACTATTTTTTTGGTAGTTTCGTCCATTTTTTCCATGCTACGAGTTTCCGTAAATAAAATTACGATTTTAACTGCACTTAATCCTTCACTTCTGACACCAAATTGCAATATAGTCCGTGGGTTCAATTTAAAATTAAAAAACTAATATTCACTTTCACTTTTCTAGAACTTTTTTTACATCAAATTATACAGAACAGCTGATTCACAATAACATTACGATATACTCTCGTCGTCCTTTCTAACTAACTGCTGCGAGGATGGGTCCTCCTTTTAAAATCAGCGTCGAATTCTCTAGTATAATCCAGTGTCAATTTTACAGTTGTCGAGTTATGACCGAGATAAGTTTTTCTCCCAGCGATCGTTGTCGTACTGAAATGAAACAGGGTCGGCTTTGGTAAATTTCGTAACAATATTCAAAATAATTTACTGAAAATTCACTTACGGGATTCATCGATGATTTTTGTGTTGTTTTTTCACTCCCATATTCCCGTTTTCATTCCTATAGTGAAAAATGATAACCATAAACGTTCTCCATAATAGAAAATGATAACGAAATGATTTTTAGAATCGTGGTCAGGCGTTTAATAAATCACTAAACAGTATTTTCTAGCGATTTTTCACGTTTTCACCCGCTCACTTCCTATTTTCGCGTATACTATTGGGAGGATAGCTTTGCAATAAATATTTTTCTAATCTATATTAATAACCCTACAATTTAAAAAAAAACGTATAAATATCTCTATTTGTCTTTCCACCCCTATAATAGTGAATGATGACATTCTAAATAATTTTCTTTAATCTACATATCCTAAGGTTCAATTAAAAAAAATCTTCGATATCTCTATTTTGCTCAAGATGGTTTCCGTTAAAAAATGCAATTTGACCCATACTGTGTCGCCGCTCTAATGTAAACACTTTGGATCGGCTCCGGTGCTCCAGTCAAGTGTAGTCAAGTTTTGGTGTGTGCTTCCCTTAACTGTTAGATGAGATGGATGAAGAAGTTTCTAAATTAAATAAATATTGATATTAGTTGGAGTTGATAAATTAGTAAAGATCGAGAGTCTTTCAATATGGTGTAATGTTGATGTTTGATGTTTTTTATTAAATCGAGGAGGTAATGTATATTTTTTAGCTTCTTAACTAAAATATTTGGATCTTCGAAATGAAGAATACTGAGGCTGCCATTACATTTGAAATATTGAGTAAAATGGTTAATGGTGGTATTCTTGTAATTTGACGGAGGATTAAGTAAGGGGTTAGTAAAGTGAATTTTTGTCAATGTAGTGCTACGTCGCTCAGCAAACTTGGATGACCTCTGGCATGTGAAAATGAAGATTTGGATGATTATTCCTTAATATGATATAGACTATATAATTATATATGTCCCATGGAATAAACGAGTATATAAATTTCATGAAGACGCTACTCATTTTATTTATTTTTTGGTTATTGTCATTTTTATTCAAATAATTCGGTTAAGTGCGAGTTGGACTCGCATACTAAGGGTTCCGTTGCTCGTTCAAGATTCTAATATTCCAGTTTCAGACAAGCACGGAATGAGTGCATTTTCTTATATTTACCCTAATATTTTTTAAAGGAAATGTATAAAAAATATACACGTTTATTTTCCAGATTCATGATTCGCTTGATTTTTATAAAAATATGTATCTAATTTTCTAATTTGCCCCCCCCCCAAATTAACATTAGAGTTTTATTTTACTAATAAACTTTCAGGGAAGCGTTTTATAATCTACGGTCTGAATTTTAGGCTCTGTAGATTGGAAGATAAAGGGGAAAATAGGTCAAGTTTTAAATAATAAATTATTAAATCTTTTAGACAAATTATTAAAAAATACAATAAAATATATTGTTCAAAATTCTAGATAGTGTAGTTTCTAAACTAAAGATTTTCTGAAGCGAGCGCGCTGTTATATAGTCGCGGCTCGGCGCCTATCGGTTGACACCGTAAACGGCTGCGTGTGATTGGTCCTTGGCGCTCAGTGGGCACGGCTCCATCCTGCTGATTTGTTTATTCCGGTTGAGTTGTTATTGGACGGGTCCGGGCCGGTACGGTGTTTAATAGGATTTTCCAACAATTCGATAAGTTCTGAATTTCATTGCGTGCGTTTAGACTGTGAGATCTCTTCGTTATTTCAATTGCCTCTCTTACGAGTCTTGATTTCGGGTGTTCTATATTTGCCAGTACTCTGGTGTTCTCAAAGTCTATTCGGTGTGACATCGTGGTGGCGTGTTCCGCAATGGATGTTGTTTTTTCCTGCTTTCTTACAGCGTTCTGGTGTTCATCACGTCTAGCTTGAATTCTTCTATTAGTTTGCCCCACATAGGTTTTATGACAGTCTGCACATGGAATCTCGTACACTCCCTGTTGTTCTAAAGGGATCCTCGTCTTCAGAGTCCTCAACACCGTGCTTATTTTTCTGTCTGTATTGAAAATAGTATCAATATTGTGTCTCCGTAGAATTCTTGCAATACTGTCCGTGGTCCCCTTGACATACGGTAAATAAGCCTTGGTTATTGGTGTCTCATGCTCCTCGTCTGTTTGTCTCGGTTTTGACTTTAGGGCTCTTTGTAGATTTCGGTCTGTAAATCCGTTTTGTTTCAGAGCTGTTTTTAAACTGTCCATTTCCTGTTTGATGTTATCCTGGTCAGCTAGCCTTTGTGATCTGGTTACTAAAGTCTTGACGACGGCTTGTAGTTGGGCTGGGTGGTGATGAGAATTAGCATGAAGGTATCTGTTGGTGTGAGTTGCTTTCCTATATACTGCATGGCCAAGGGTTCCATCTTGCTTCCTATTTATGAGAACATCAAGGAATGGCAATTGATTGTTGGTTTCAACCTCCATGGTAAATTTTATTTTGTGATGGATGCCATTAAGGTGATCTAAAAAAGTATTGAGGTGTTCCCTCCCATGAGGCCAAATCACAAATGTATCATCCACATATCGCAACCACAAACTGGGTTTAAGAGTTGTTGTTCTTAGTGACAACTCCTCAAAGTTCTCCATAAAAAGGTTCGCTATAACTGGTGAGAGTGGCGATCCCATTGGAGCTCCTTCCACTTGTTTGTATCGTTGGTTCTCGTAAACAAAATAGGTGTTCATCAGACAGTGCCTTGTTAAGTCTACAAGGTGTCGAGGTGGTTTGTATTGTTCTATTATGATATCCAAGGCTTCGTCGATAGGGATGTTGGTGAAAAGGGACACTACGTCAAAACTTACAAGAAGACACTCTGGTTGTAAGACCGTTTTTCTAAGAATTTCGATGAAATGTGTCGAATTTTTTACATATGAGTCTGCCCCCTCTGCAAACGGTTGAAGTTGTTGGGCTAGGTATTTGGCTAGGTGTTGTGTTGGGGATCCAATTGAGCGTGGAAACAGCAGTTTCAAAATTAGATGCGAACACCGCTGAAGTAATTAGACAAGATGTGTCACATGTTCTAAGAAAGTCTAAACCACCCAAAAGGAACCTATCTATAGAAGAAAATGAGGCCTTGAAACAACTGCGCCTCAACAAGGACATTGTCATTCTACCTGCTGATAAAGGAAATGCGACTGTAATTTTAGATACAGCGGATTATTCAAACAAAATTCAAATATTGCTACAAGATCCAGCATATAAACAAATTACTACTGACCCAACAACTTATCTAGAGAAAACAACCAAGGCCAAAATCCAAGCAAGTAGGATCGACAAAAATCTCCAACTGCAACTCATTCCGCGTGAAAAGTCATCGAGATGTCCGAAATTCTATGGGTTGCCAAAAGTACATAAAGAAGGTGCACCTTTGAGGCCAATAGTAAGCTCAATTGGATCCCCAACACAACACCTAGCCAAATACCTAGCCCAACAACTTCAACCGTTTGCAGAGGGGGCAGAATCATATGTAAAAAATTCGACACATTTCATCGAAATTCTTAGAAAAACGGTCTTACAACCAGAGTGTCTTCTTGTAAGTTTTGACGTAGTGTCCCTTTTCACCAACATCCCTATCGACGAAGCCTTGGATATCATAATAGAACAATACAAACCACCTCGACACCTTGTAGACTTAACAAGGCACTGTCTGATGAACACCTATTTTGTTTACGAGAACCAACGATACAAACAAGTGGAAGGAGCTCCAATGGGATCGCCACTCTCACCAGTTATAGCGAACCTTTTTATGGAGAACTTTGAGGAGTTGTCACTAAGAACAACAACTCTTAAACCCAGTTTGTGGTTGCGATATGTGGATGATACATTTGTGATTTGGCCTCATGGGAGGGAACACCTCAATACTTTTTTAGATCACCTTAATGGCATCCATCACAAAATAAAATTTACCTTAGAGGTTGAAGCGAACAATCAACTGCCATTCCTTGATGTTCTCATAAATAGGAAGCAAGATGGAACCCTTGGCCATACAGTATATAGGAAAGCAACTCACACCAACAGATACCTTCATGCTAATTCTCATCGCCACCCAGCCCAACTACAAGCCGTCGTCAAGACTTTAGTAACCAGATCACAACGGCTAGCTGACCAGGATAACATCAAACAGGAAATGGACAGTTTAAAAACAGCTCTGAGACAAAACGGATTTACAGACCGAAATATACAAAGAGCCCTAAAGTCAAAACCGAGACAAACAGACGAGGAGCATGAGACACCAATAACCAAGGCTTATTTACCGTATGTCAAGGGGACCACGGACAGTACTGCAAGAATTCTACGGAGACACAATATCGATACTATTTTCAATACAGACAGAAAAATAAGCACGGTGTTGAGGACTCCGAAGACGAGGATCCCTTTAGAACAACAGGGAGTGTACGAGATTCCATGTGCAGACTGTCATAAAACCTATGTGGGGCAAACTAATAGAAGAATTCAAGCTAGACGTGGTGAACACCAGAACGCTGTAAGAAAGCAGGAAAAAACAACATCCATTGCGGAACACGCCACCACGATGTCACACCGAATAGACTTTGAGAACACCAGAGTACTGGCAAATATAGAACACCCGAAATCAAGACTCGTAAGAGAGGCAATTGAAATAGCGAAGAGACCTCACAGTCTAAACGCACGCAATGAAATTCAGAACTTATCGAATTGTTGGAAAATCCTATTAAACACCGTACCGGCCCGGACCCGTCCAATAACAACTCAACCGGAAATAACAAATCAGCAGGATGGAGCCGTGCCCACTGAGCGCCAAGGGCCAATCACACGCAGCCGTTCACGGTGTCAACCGATAGGCGCCGAGCCGCGACTATATAACAGCGCGCTCGCTTCAGAAAATCTTAGTATTCCAGTAACTAGAAGCGAAAGCAGAAGGCTACGAGAATTATGCGAACCGACCTGAAGAGGGCAGATGTGACTCTGCCGAAACGTCGTCATTTTACCATCGATCCCGGCAGGGATCAGTTATCAACTACGCGGATGAATTCCCGGAAACCACCTAAAACATATATATATATATATATATATATATATATATATATATATATATATAAAGCTGGAAGTGAGAATTTTTTTGTTAATATCTTGTAAACAATTAATTTAAAAAATATGAAAACTATGTATTTGTATTCCTCATAATGAGCCCTTTCATTTGATATATTGCATGATGCGTTAAAAAAATATTTTTTTATTTTCTGTTTTATTGTATAATTTGGCCACCAAAATAAATATTAGGGATTTCTTCGTATTTTCCTGCAAACAAAAAAAATAGGTCTTATAGTTTGGGGAATAAAGGGTGGAATGGGTAATTTTTTAAAATATTTTTGTTAATATTTTTTAAAATATTCATTTTAAAAATATATATTATTTCATATATTACATGACGTGTTAGAAACAATTTTAATTTTATATTTTCTACTTAATTCTGTAATTTGCACCCCAAAATTAATAGTAAAGGTTTCTCCTTATTTTCCGGTAAAATTCAGGTGACATATATCTCTCTTCAAAATTTTACTTCTTATAGTTTCGCAGATAATGGGGTGAACGGTCGATTTTTTTAAGTTTTCCCCCCAGAAGTACCCTTAAAATCAAAATTTCCTCATTTACGATATGTACTTCTCGGGTCACCAAACTATACACTGATACCAAATTTCAACCTTTTCCGTCCAGCAGTTTAGGAGAAAATTGCTGTGATGTTCTCACAAGGGGAGAAATCCGGAGTGATATTTTAATGGTATCCTTATATTGTATATACGGAACCCTAAAAAATAAATGATTATTACAAATATCATCATCTATTTTTTATATAACAATATAATTGGTCATCCGTGGTGTTACAATTTTTTTGTATATACAGGGTAATTTACAATTCGACCCTCACTATTGGGATCTCCGAAACATAGCTATACAAGGAAGTTTTAACGGGAACAGAATTGCTTGCTTGAAGAAATGTAAAATTTAAATTTTGTGAATACCTCTGAAGATATCCGACAAAATAGAAAAATGGAGATTTAATTTTTTTGCTTTGCATTTTTTTATTTAATGAGGAAACTCAGTACAAAAAACACATTTTCATTTGCTACTCTTTTTTTCAGCTATACGATGATTTTCAACCGATGTTCCGTTTTTCGACTACCATAGTTAACTTTTTTTTCTTATGGACGCCACTTTAGATTTTCCATAGAAATATTGTGCATTTCATTCTGAATCATGAAAAAATAAAGTCCGAGTACTTTATCATTACAAATTCCAGTGCATATATTTAAACGAAAACGAACTTCCGGCCGAACTTTTATAAAGTCTGTAGGGTTATTTCGACTCAAAATATGTTCATTATGTCTATTGAAGACGCCTGAATTTAAAAAAGTACTTTTCTTAGTCCAAATAATGATTTTCAAAAAATCTCGAATATTATATCTATTTGAGAGCCAATTTGAAAACTCCATTCTCCCATGAGGATCTCCTGGGATGTCTGGGAAATATGTATATGTGTATTTTGTAATATTTTACACCATTTTCTTTAAACTTCCTCCAGAGGCTAATCTGTGGCACATCTATAGCTGACGAAACTTGATACGTTTGTTTTGAAGGGTTAGTAGGTAAGTAAGAAAATGTAGTTTTACGTCTGTCAATAAGTTATGTCTAGTACCTTCTTCCGTTCTGCTTCTATACTTTTCTCGGGTGTTCGAAAAGCACCAAACCAACACCAAATGTTCATCATAAATTTAAAATGTTCTATGCGGCTGTTGCTAACTCAAAATAAATTTCAGCTGTTTTCTGGCTGTTTCTATCAAATTTGTAATAAACTCAACATATCTCGTTTTTCTTCATTTGTGAAACTGACTATGTTTGAAACTATGAAATGATGTGTACTGACAAGTAATGCCATTATAAAAGAAAATTTTTCTGTGGGGTCAAAGCTAAATAGTGTTATATTTCTTTTTATTTAAACATGTGTGGCTTTTAAGAAAGCAAATTAGAACAAGTTGTATATCAATAAAATCACAATGAAAGGCACTGAAAAACCTAGAGAACATAAATAAAAACGTAAACCTAGTTGACTGTTTAAAGCACGTGTTTGAAAAGAAACCACATATCTTTCTGTGTAAAAATCTAACTTGCGTTCATAACAAAAAAAGTTGAAAGTGGTAAAACCGAAACTTCGGATGGCAAATCGGAAAAAATCTGATAAAAGGGGCAATGAAAATATGTTTTTTTATATTGCGTTTCCTCGTCAAATCAGGCTACAAAAAATAAAAACGAAATTCAATTTTCTATTTTTATTCTGATATCTTCGGAAGTATTCGGAAAATTTAAATTAAAAAAAAAACAATGGTGATGGTCGAATTTGAATTACCCTGTTTATAGAAATCATAATAACATTCAAACCTTAATTTATATGTTAACTTATCATATTACATTAGATTAGATTAGATTTGAGGATGAGAGAAGGAGCTCACATTTTTACGCGAGCAAACATTTCCCAACACCCTTAGCGGCATATGCTAAACGAGGAAAATCCGGTACACGTCAATTCCCCGACTTTCCGAAACAAGCGACAACGCTGCTCCTAATGTCAGATTAGTTTAACCAAACGACCTTGTGTCGCCCTTTCGGCTTGAGTTTGGTGATAGTGTTTGAAGTTTGCGGACGCTGATGCGTCTCGAAGAGACGTCCGCGTCTCAATTTTTTTTCCAAAAACACCAGCATAGGACATCGAGCCACAGGTTTGTTTAGTGTTTAATACCAGATATTTTGCTTCAATTTGTGTTAAAAATTCTGCATTGACTTTGTCATAGGTTCGTAATATTTTGGTGTTAATTTTTCCATGTGTAATGTTTTTTTTTTTAATTTTTTATCGCAGTGAGTTTAATAACATCCTTGCGAATATTTTTTAATCATGCTATTTATAGGGTGTTAAAGGTTATAGGTGTTTCTTTTATTTTGATTACCGGCCTCCTGACAACTCGCGTGTACTTGCGTACAAGTGAAATTGAAGAATAGACAATATTGTTGTTTTAATTTTAAACGCGACAATTGCATTCTATCAATTAATTTCATTCTTAATATTCAGTATAGTTATTTTAATGTATTACAAATGGTAGATACACAGTCCGCACGTCAGCTGTGTAATTGAACCAATTTAAAGGATATTTAAATCAATTTTGTTTATTGGGAGCATTCGTGGAACTGCGTTCTGGCTCTTTTACAATTTTCTTATTAAATCTTATTTGTTAACATGACGTCAGGTTATACTATTTTTGAGTTTTGAGGACTTAATGCTGTTCAACAAATTGTTATTTTTATATCATAAACAACTGCTAAGGTATAAAACCGCGTATTTCGGGAGAATTTTGCGATCGTGTTGTGGTAGGTCTTGGACTGATAATTGTTTCGATGTTCGTGAAAAGTTTTATCTTGGATTTGTCCTTAAAAGTTTATTCACATTCGCTTAGAATAATTTAGAATTGATAATGAGACAGAATTTCGTATTCGTGCTATTTTTGGTATTTTCATTAAACCGTTATCATCAAATGCACGCTTTCAAAAAGTAGTCGATACGAAGGAGTTTTATAATTCATTTATTTCAAGAACTATATTTTGTTCGATGGTTTAATGATGCGTTTTAATTTTGTAAATATTTACAGTTTCATTTATCAGATAATGAACGTTATTTTAATTTTGTTGTTTACATGCAGAAATATTAAGATTGTTAAAAGTTTCAACTAATGTTAAATATTTTAATGGTGGTGTGAAGTCATTCGGTTGCTGCTTCTGTAAACACTTGCTTGGGTGATTAGTTCTTTATTATCAAAAAGTACTGTAAATCTGTTCCAACCATTTGTAATTATAGGGGTGAGTATTCATCTAAAATTCAGGTAGGCCAGACTCTTTATACTTAAAAAGTTAGAGTATTAGATCTCAATTGCATTAATTATTAGTACCTGGCGACCGAGTTCCCCATGGATTTCAAAGTTACATAATTAGATGGCATATTCATATAGTTGGTCCTGAGATAATTTAAATCAATTTCATTTAATTATTAATGCCAAGAACTCTCCTGTACCCACTAAAAAATTAAAAAATATAGTAGGTAGATGAATTTTTATGAATTATTTATTTTTAAACTTAGACACTAGCAGTCAACGCATTATTTTTAACATACACTTTGCAGAAGTTTGTAAACCAATTAATGGGTCAGCTTATGCATAAAAAAATTCCAATTTTTCGATCCTTGAGAAAGATTTAGTTTAAAATTAAGCGGCAGTAATTTTTATTTAAAGTAATAAGTTAAAATCACATTTATTTTAATATAATTAAAAGCAAACTATGGGTGCAATTAATTTATGGTAATACTTGTATATTTGGTTGAATAATCAAGGCAATGGACAAATATATTCACTCAAGACGTTACCAGAAATGATGGGTTCAGTTAGGGGGTAATAAAATAATGCAACAGAGGTCTAGGTGAGTGAAGTGCCCCCCTGCCCCTGCTATGTGACGCCCTTGTATCAGCTACATAATTTATATCAAATAAAAAGTCAACACTTAGGCGCAAATAAATACCAATAAAATAAAAAGGCGATATCCACGGTACGGGCGGTGCGTTCCGTTATTGTGACAACAGCAAACGCAACACGTACCGCATATGCCGCGTTTACGTTCGTATAAGGCTATGTCCCACGTAAACGCGATATGCCCGGTGCGTGCGGTGCCATACGTCAATGTGACAATTATAAACTTCAATTAAAGGCTAAAACAAACCAACTGAAAGATTTGACAACTCAAAATCGCTACAATCGCATGTTTAATAGTTTGCGACTATTACATTGACGTATCGCACCGCCCGTGGTACATAGCCTAAAGCTTTCAGTTTGCATTTTATAGTTTCAAAACATGTTAATGCCATTGCAAACGAGGTCATAATAGACCTGGAAATGTTTGGTTCCTTGAATATACAGATTTTTGTTTGGATTGTGGTGTTATTTTCCAAGAACACATAAAAATAATCAAGAATATGCCACAAATAACATTTAGAAGATTACGAGTATTGCATGAGTGTATTATGTAATTATTATATGCGTCTATAAAATGTTTACAGTTCGCCCTTGAATTTTTTGTTGTTATTTAAATACATTTATATTCGTGGTAACATATAAAATAAGCTATGGAACCAATATTATTTTATGGGATGTTAAAACTTGAAAAGGACCAGCTAATATAATAGCTATAAAACACATTCTAATTCCTCCAAGATATTATTATTTTGAAAGCTGGTTTACTCAAAACTAGAACATCAAATCACCCTATATACGATCATTTTTGACTGACATCTTTTACCATAATTATTTAAAATCTTTTCCCCTTAATTTGAGATCATGTCCAATTGACTTACAGACTAGTAACTATTAGATAGATTAAGTTAAATTTGTGACAAATGCTGTTGTAGGAGGGAAAAATAATTGCCAACTTCAAACATTAGCAAACATTTACATGTGAAATTAGTTAATAGTGTGGAATGTTAAAATTGTTTATTTAAGCACGTGTCGGAACATATACGTGATTAATGAGCTGGTATCAAAAATGTTGCAAACTAATTACTGCTATTATATTGGAGGAGATCCAGCTTTCATATTTTAGAAATTAAATAAAAATAAGAATTGAATTTTTTTTATAGCACTTTTTGTTGCATAATATCTAAAAATCCGGCATTAGAAACACATACCCCAATCGATTAATTAAATAAGATAATGTTCTAAGTGCGAAAGTTGAAAACAATTTAAGAAAGTAAAATCCTGCTGCTATTAACTTTATTGATTAATTTGTATTTAATTTTTTAATATTAAATTCTCTTAAGAGTATAGGCTACATGTTTATTGATAATAATTAGCTGCGATTTTGAAGTACCACACGTTATCTGCAGTCAGGTGTGAATTTCCTCACCTGTTAATTACCAAATTTAGTTGCAAAATTAAATTCTACATAATTCTGAAAATGTTAATTTTATTCAAATTTCCGGATTATTGATATTATTCTATTAAGTATTTGGCAAATATATTTGTATAGGAATATTATTTAATAAATAATAATTTATTTTATTACTTGTAGTCGCCACAACTTATTTGTTGCACATAATACAGCATACTGTGCATCAATTAAAAATTAAATATAGTTAAACAATTTATACTAATTAATAACTTGAGAAAAAATAATTTATCATCATCTACTCGTCTAAATAACAGTGTAATCACTCAGATCTTGACTGTCGTGTAAAGTATTGTTAGGTCCATCATTACCCCGTTTATCAAATTTGACTGAGTCGTGAGTCATTAAAGTTATCACGAACTTGTAGTCTAGGTCTATAACAAACCAACATTGAGTTTTTAAATACTATATAAGAAATCAGCCACATCTATAGTTATAGAACCGTGGAATATAGATCGAATCTCATCGTATATTTATTTTTAACCGACTTCCAAAAAGGAGGAGGTTATCAATTCGCCGCGTATTTTTTCGCTTTTTTTTTTGTTTGTATGTTACCTGATTTATTCTCCTGTGGTGCACCGTTTTGAATGAATATGGTCTTGTTTAATAGAGTATATATCCGGATTGGTGAGACTTCAAATTTTGGAAAAGAATTCTATTGATAAAGTGATAAAATTTGTGAATAAACACATGCGTGCATGGAAATCGACCCTAATATTTTAGTCGATTTTTCGATAAATCCTTATGGATGTGTATAGTTTTTTAACGTTTAATCTATTAAGGAAGATCCTTAGGTGATCTCATATACTTTTCTGTGACGGGCAACTTGCAGTTTTGCAGAAAATCGCCGAAAATTCCAAAATTCTTATCAAAAATAACGGACATTTCCTCATAAATATTTTAATTCCAACATAATAGTGCGGTAATTTTAGGCACTGGAAGTTTTAATTGCGAATTTGAAAATTTTCTATGTACATCTCAAGCATATAGGTAGTAAAGCATAGTATTTTCGGCTCCTTAAATCAATGAGACCAAGCTCGTTTTGTTTGTATACCAGGCAAATACCTATTTAAATGCAAATTTTTCCATTTTGCGAAGACGGTGCATTTGGTTGTCACATTCTTCCGGCCTAATAGAAAATTCAGTGACAACACATGTCAAACTGTAAACTCCTATTTGGTGGGTTTATAGACAGGGTGTTTAGTTATAGCAAACAAAATCACAAAGTAAAGTGGTAGAAGGAGTTGCATTTATATAAAGATTGAAATATAATAGGCAGCCGTATATACAGGATGGTTGGAATATAGGGTGGACTGGACGTTTGGTGGTATAAAAATGTGAAATTAAAATTATATAGGGTGATTAAAAAACTGTTATATGATGTGGACATAAGCAAATCATATACAGGATGGTTGTGTGATTAAAAAATTATTTCTTTTATAGCCCCTAAGAAGTTGCATAAAGTGTGGAGAGGAATTAATGTTACACAGGGCGTTAAATAATTTATGGGGTAGCACACAAGGAGTTATATACTATGGTTGAAATATAGGACGGATTTGACTCCGTAAATATGGGATGGATTCTACTCCGTCCTATACTTTACAGAAGGCTGCTAACAAATTTATGCTTGTCCGTGGGCAGTCGTATGTACAGGATGGTTGTTATATAGGTTGGAGTGGAATTATCCATAGTTATACAGGGTTGTCAAAAAAGTTGATAAAAAGTTACATGGCGTAGTCCATAAGGCATAAATACATTTTTGGCTTATTAAGTCAACGCGTACTAGTACATTTTGTTCGTAAAGATTTACCTGTCAATTTAAATGAGAAAGCATCATTGTGTAATGTTGAGGCTTTCAATGTTACCTGGTTCTGTCTATTAAGGTTATACATACAAAAATAAAAAATAAAGAATGAAAACTATCTGAATTCAAAAAAAACTAAAAAGTTGAAAATAAAACATTTAAAAAAATATATAACCGACTTCTACCTATAACTAAAAAGCTAAAAATAATTATAACAAAATACAACTCTAGCAAATAAATAACACATTCAATGTTGTTAGGTACCTACCCAGGAAGTAACAAATGTAAACATTAAAAGGTGCTCATTCTGTACAAATTAATTACCTACCAATCTAGTATATTTTTGAAGTCGGTGCCAAGCAACAATCAAGTTTGATGAATTGGTAGATAAGTACGCAATGAAGGATTTTAGATTTGAGAGAAACCAGACAAACAGAGCGAGGGCCATCTAAAAATGCCTAAGCAAATACAAACCCTTTTTTAATAAAAATCTATAAGACCTTATGTACCTACTAATAAGAGCCCATTCAATTGTCTATATGTGATAAATATGTAGCTACTTTCTTGAATCATTTACATGCTGATTTTTCTAGATCCTTCAATTTTTTTCGACATTCATTCTTACCGTTTCCTCGAGTCGAGAGTGGGGTTCTGATTGGTCGATTCAAATACTCCTACTCTAGTATTCCCGGAAAATATGAAAAGATCTTCTGTGCTAATATTTTCCTCATTGTTAAATTTTTCTATGCATTTTTTTATAAGTGAATTTGAGTAAATACAGTTATAATAAATATGACCTTGGGTTGACTTGATTCAGATACATATATAAATAAATAAAATAAACACTTTTCTTTCCGTTTCAAGTTCATTGTCATTAAAATTTAACTGCATGCCATAACTAGATACTCTTTCTAATTAAAGGATGTTAATTTAAATCTATTTGAAATTCCTGTGTTAATTTATTTTAATCGATTCTGTCTTTGGTTAGTGGTTTTGCCTTACTTAACAAAAAATCTATTGGTGTGTAGTTACTGCAAATTTATTTTTATTTTTATGAAGATTTCTAGAATGGCTGCCAGTAAAGTTTCATTCTCTTTTCTATGTCCACTGATATTATCGTTTTCTCTTTTGTTTCTACGTGTGTAAATATGCCTGCACAGTTGTTATGGACTAGATACACAATACGTGTTGTTAACTTGACTGCACTTGTACTCACTTAATAATAGCTCGACTCGCTTCGCCCTCTCACAAATCCGAGGTGCTGGCTTGAAAGTAGACAGCTACTCCACATGTGTGTACTCACATCAATGTCTCGTACAACTATTCTATACACTGAAATAGTTTGAACTAAAAGTGCTGTACAAAAAAAAACAGAAGAAAAACCACGATTTGGATAAAGAATTAGTATCCATAACTTGGTTTAGCCTTTGCATAACGCCGCAAACTTTGAATTTATTGTTCGTGCAAGTTGAAATGCCCGATGGCGCAGGCAACCTGGTGTTTGTTGGGTGGTGGGGTAAGCTTAGTGGACAATAAAAAAATAGTTTTGTGGTAACCGATTCGCACTTCGCACATGACAGTAACTCGTGTAATGCTTAACGTAATGCTTCACATCGTGCAAGTAGCTGCACTGCAGTAACTGTTTAGGCCAGCTCGTATGCTATCTCCCACTTTGTAACGAGACCCTTGCTTTTCCTTACTTTCATTTGCTAGTTTATTTTCATATCTTTTGAACAATGAATATAGCACTTATAAACTACAAAAAATTATGATTGTCTGACTATGTGTTGTAAAATTGAAAGAGTACGTTAAAACTGAATTACCGAAGGCATTGTTCACGTTTTTTAGGCGACGAAAGTTGTCTCAAATCCTTGTGATTTGGAAAAAGATGACTTACTTAAGACACCCAAAGAAGTTAGATAAATGTCTCTAATGACTATAATATAGCAATATATAATCGAGATGTGGATTTTCCATATTCAAAGAAAATTACATTGCTTTAGCACCTTGGTTATTCACATTTGTAAATTGTTTATAAGTTTGCATCTATAAATGTATTTAATGTTTCATATATTTGAGTTTTTAATATATTATATTGCTAAACTATTCGTATTAGATTGTCTTTCTGCTGCCAGTACCACAAAACACATACACTTCTTGGTCACCTCTTCAGATTTATTCAGGAAATGTTATTCTCTCACTTTGACTATGTTATTTCTGCTTGAATGTTTTTACTAGGCTATACAATTTCAATGGTTTTGATTACATTAAATTGTGGGTGGTTGTCATATAGCCACGAATTTCCATCAAAGGCGTTTTCCAGATCAATGAACAATGGGAAATTTAAAATTATTTATACTGTTGATTTTCCAAGGGATTGCTTTATTATGAATAAGGTATTCAGACATGCTCCTCCTCATGATTTTCGCTTGGATCTCCAACGTATAAAATACTGTATTGTTTGTTAATGTAGGCAAGGGATTGAATACTTTTTAACAATGATATTGCATTAGTTATTGTTTTCTGAAGGATAATTGTGGATTATGAAATAATCACTAGAGAAAAAAAGTCTAACTATTCAGTCTTGACTCTTTTCTCTAATTGCGGTATTTTTTTCGTGACAAAAGCGTTGTATACTTAATAGAAGGTACAAGCACACAAAATTTGTATGGAAATTCTACAGATAGAAATAAGTATGAATAAACTGATAAATAACCCACGCTAAAACTGAGGCCATCACACTAAATAATATCAGATCAAAAATTAGCAACCGCCAATGCATTCTCTGGCCTGCAATAACTCGTCCAGCGTGCAGGAAACTGGCAACTGAGGACAATTATATAAACGTTGGGGGGGGGGGGAGCTGGTGGTGTTGTGCACCACATTCTCATATTGTTGCTGGGATATTTCTATTTTCTCGTTTATGCTGTGCAAACTCTACTTCTTACTCTGTTATGTGACGTCCAAATTTTCCATTAAATGTCTGCTCCTAGGGGAAGTCTCCCATGGATTTTGTCGTGCCTTCGATGGGGATTCCCCGTCATTAATTGCGTTTTTAAAAAAACAATTCCTAGATTTCAGTTTGTGTGGGGGAAGGTGTCTATAAAACCGTTGGGCAGCTCCTCGACCCAGCATGTTGTTTTCAGCCAGGCTGTAAAGTTTGTAGATAGGCATTGCTTTCAGGCATACTAATATAATTCCACATGTAGGCTACAGACATATCACAAACATTCCTCCTGTAAGCAAACCCCGCTGGAATCCATCCTTGATACTCTGTGTCAGACTAAGAATCTGTGCTGTGCAATTTTTATTTGGTCTAAATCCAGTTTTGTAGGATTAGTTGTGGCTCGATGGTAGGACAGAGACGATATCCAACATTTTTGATAGAATTTTATGGAGATGCAGCATAAGAAGGTGGCACTTTTTCTCCAGATTTTAGGAATCTGATGTGTAAACAGTTATAAAGTCGTCTAAAATGCTTTATCTGATCCAATAATAAATCGTCAAGTCCTTACCGGTTTATTACTTTTTAATCACCACTTTTAGTTCTTCCAAAGTAAACTTAGGAGACAGCTCGTTTGTTTCTGTATGCAACCTGTCTTTTCTTTTTTATCCTTTCTTGCTTCTGTTTCCCATTCACCAGCATTCGGGGTAACACTGAGTCTTATTTTGGGAGTGGTGGGATCATTACTGAGTCGTTTGAGCAGTTATCAAGTTTTTCTACTGGTTTTAGACGTGACAGTTCTCTTTAACGTACCCATTTATCGGTTTTGTTTTGCTTTCGCCAGTTCCTGAGTTAGTAGTCTTTGATTCTACTGTGTCCATACTAAACCGGTCTTCATTGAACAGTCAAAGGTATTCTTAACTTTGACCTTAATTCTTCGCTCATGCCCGGAATGTATATTGCACGACAGCCTCTGGTGAAAGATACATGAGAGCACCTCTTCAATGAGTCTGCCACATGTTCTGTACTTAGAATCGCTTCATTTTACGAGAAACTCCTTCAGTTACCATTTTTGAACTTAAACCCTCGACGAAACGGTATTTCTTGTCGTTTGACAGCAGCATGAACGTGACAACGGATAGGTGAAAGTGGGGGTTAGGTACTGGTCATGTTACAGTTTTCATGCATTTTTGAGCGACGCTAACTAACAAATTGCTAGTTGGTAAGGGTTATATTCCCTTTCCCGGCGGCTACTGTTAGTACAAGGTGGTAGGTTGCTGTCACATATGAAATGTGTCCGCGGAAATCAGGACACATTCAACAAATCTGAACCTACTGGTAGAAGCACAAAAAACCGAAATCCTCAGTATCAAGTGATAGCCAACTAGTCAGATTGTCTCTGTCAAATTTTTCTTGAAATTTTGTATCAAAATGAAAATGTCATTTAAAACTCAGTGATTGATAACGACTCCAGAGTTGGAGTGGAAACGTTTCCAAACACAGATAAGTATCACATGATATACAAAATACTATTTATATACGCGAATATTCGTTCATAATGTCGCAAATTGTAGACACCTATTTCTCTCAGATTATCTGCAAGGAAGAATTTCTGAAGAGGCATTCTTTCGAACTTGCCCTACTATACTTTGTTCCACTTTTAAATTTTAAATACTTACATCTATTGTAGGAAAAAATTGAGGAAAGAAATATCTATGTACAGGCAAAATAATCAAAAGAGCACCTCAACAATCATTTAAAAATTATTTACTTACTGTTTGCAAATAAGTAAATAAATGAACTACAGACGTTCAAATTGTTGTCACTCAAAAAACTAATAAATGTGGGAAAAATAAAAATGTTGAATCGACGAAATTATCAAAAATCTAAAATGTAAGAAATATCAAAATTGTCTAACATAGAAACGACAAAATGCCCAAAATACCTAAAATTATTATTATTGTGTTCAAGTTATCCAAATCTGAATATGCCAAAAATATAAAAAATAAAATAGCACAAACTTCACAGTCAACAGGAGAACCACTTATTATTAACTTGCGATTTTTTTTTATCCTTTCGATTTACTCCCGCCGACCAAGTGACGGTAAAAACCTAATATATCAATGATTTAGCATAAAATCATGAACTAATTTTATTGTGCCTACGATATTTTAAGTTAACAATCTTCTGTAGAATAACACCTAATACGTTTTTGAGAACACTTCTAAATAGTTCAATTTAATTAACATACAAGTTCTTCACTGCATATTCCTTTATAGATTTTTTCTTGACAAATTATTCAAACACGAAATCGCTGATGATATTTGCCTTCTGCCCGTTGAAAGCTTTAAGATGATTTTGACCTTTGAGGTCTCCGAGATTAATGGAAACCGCTGTGTTAGTTAAATCTCAGTTACATGTTATACACGCTTTCCGAGGAATGTACATGACTTTATAAGTAGGTACATAACAAGATGCATGCACACGACAAGGCACACGACTGAATTGAGATAGCCACTTGGTAATAGTTGTCAATCATGTCTCATGACCGGTTGTTATCGAAACCGCAGCTACCCGCTGTAAAATAATCGTTTCCATTTCTTGACAAATTTTCTCGCTGGTCGCTAATTCGTGATATTTCTCCGACTTGATTTGCTCGGAGCGATTAATTTCCGTCAAGTCTTATAACTGTGTTTTGAATTGATTGCCGTTTAAAAGTGTTAATTTTTTTGGGCTTTATACAGTTCCGGAAAATTGTTTGTGATTGGTATTTGTTTAAATTTGTAAATTCATTTAAACTTATTGTTATAACAGCATTATGCATTTGTCATTATCAAATAAAAATAAATAGAGGTAAACAATATTTATTAGGATGCCGAGAAGTAGTTGGCCCCCAGTAGCCCAAATTTGACTACAAAATTGCTTCTAACGTTACAAATTAGCAACAAATTGTGACAAAATCTGCCTCTTTCAGAAGATATTCACTTTTTTATTAGGGTTCCGTATATACAATATACGGATACCCTTATAATATCACTCAGGATTACTGCCTCTGTCACATCACAACCATTTTCTCCTAAACTACTGGACGGAAGAGGTTGAAATTTGATATCAATGTATAGTTTGGTGACTTTAGGTAACCCCACAGAAAACAGTCTAGTGGATTAAGGTCGGGACTTCGTGCAGGCCATTCATAAGTACCCCTTCTTCCAATCCATCTGTGATGAAGTGTCCTATCTAAATGATCTCGAACAATGCGAGCGTAATGGGGTGGTGCTCCATCCTGCTGAAACCAGATATTATTTGGTAATTGTGCATTTACCTCCAATGCCGGAATAACTTGTGTCTCCAACAGCTGTAAATACCTATCTCCGTTTAAAGTTTCTTGTAGGAAGAAGGATCCCTCGATTCTGCCGGCCCAAACGTTCAATTTTTGGAGATGTTGTGTGTGAGCCTTTTGTACTCAGTGGATAAGAGAGGATTTTCTTCCAACGATATAGCAACATTTTGACCTACACCTTCATTACTTGAACTTTTTAACCATCCACTTTTTGGTAAATTGCTAACTGTTCCACTTGTGTCGTACCTTCGCAAAGTTTTCGTCACTACTGAACGGGATATTTGTGTATTCGGATGAACAATGTTAAAAAGGTCACAAACTTCTTGATGCGTCCTTTTCCTCTCCCCATACCCAATCATCATTAATATTTCTATTCTTCCTCTTTCACTTAATTCGGTTATTTTACGATCAAATTAATACAATACAATCTTTTTACGTTCAAATAAAAAAAAACTAATAACTTATTTTGACAACTACTGTCACTTCTGCAATGAATTTCATGAACTACTAAACTTGATTCAGATTTAATTTGCGCCTGATTTAAACAAACGTGTATTCGACTATGGAACAAGCAGTGTTGTTGGCTGTGACGGTATAATGCCACCACCGATAGGCCAATAGAAATACAAATCCTTACCGAGCGGTTTGTTTATATCGGGCGTAAATGAAATCTGAACCGAGTTTAGCTACCATTTTTCCTTTCCTTAGTTAATATCTCGGTAGGTATTGAAGTAAACAATATCAAACCCGATATTTTTGTATTCGTAATAAAATGTTTCATCAGAAACCAAAATACTATACAGGGTGTTTTATTGCAAATTTTAAAATCGACATTACTTCCGGTAAAACAGGAAGTTCAAAATTGTAAAAAAATTAGATTAGAAACAAATAGGCAATCTACTGCAGTATCCACCTTCCAAATTTAATTTTGATATCTCTAATAATTCCAGATAAATTCACTTGGTTCCACACATTTGCCCATCACTGTATATTATTATGTATGTGACAAGACAACGGTTCTATAGCATTTCTGCTATATTTGGAAATGAATACTTTTTATAAGAAAAAAATTACATAAAATGAAAAAAAGGACATAGAAAAACGACATAGTTGACCATTTTTTAAACAATATATACAATATTAAACAAAATAGAATAAAGAGCTGTTAGCAAAATAAGATTTCAAATAATGAATTATTTAAAATCCTTATCTTTTCCTTGCTATTGCTCTTTTGCTTTCTTTTCAATTTGAATTGTCTTTGCCTAGTTTTTTTGAGTTATGTTTGCCATCTCCTTCCTTATCTTTGATTTTTCTTTATACTTTTAGCCTTGTTTTGCCTTGTCTTTACCTTATATTTGACATATCTTGTCTTGTTGCCTTGTCTACTTTGTCTTTGCGTTGTTAAGTAAACTTTAGTTCCGAGTAGGTTCACATTTGTTTAAATACTCGTACTTGTTTATAAACATTAAATATATTGAAAGTGTTGAATGTAGGTTAGTTTAAATTTAATATTGTTTCGGTAAAACATATATGCTAAAGTAAGGAGTAAATGATTCCAATTTCAATAAAAAATATCAAGGAATTTAATTTTTTTATTAAGTTTGTTAACCGCGGTTATCTATACACTCGCCAACACGTCTTGGCTTTGATTCAATAAGGTGGTCTATTTCTTCTTGAGTAATACTATCCCAAGCCACCTGTATTTCATATTTTAGAACCTCCAAAGTACAGGCGGGCTGGGGTAAATTTCATATCCCAAACATGTTCTATGGGCTAAAGATCGGGTAATCTGGGCGGCCATGCAGCAGATTCACAAGGGTCTCTTCAACAAAGTATAAACTAACTCGAGCAACATGACGCCGAGCATTATCCTGTTGAAATATGGGATGCATGAGCCAATTAAAATGAGAGAGTACTTCCTGAACAAACACCTATTTCCATGTGTAATAGCACCCCATGCCGCAACGCTTACTAATCAGTGTACATGTCGCTCAACATCGAATTGAGGTTGACGTCTTTCTCCTAGAAGTAATTTAGCACCTTAAATTAACGGAATTGTTTTTGAGATGCATAGAAATACTAACCAAACTTTCCTTACTGATACAAAACAGTGAAAATGGTAGAAAAGCAAATATCTGTAAATATTTGCAATTTAGAGTTTTAATGAGAACTGTTAATAAGCTGCAAAATACTTATTAACAAGCATGGATTCCGCATCAGTAATCTGCTATTTGAGTAGGATTAAAAAAGTAACGCGAATTTGCTATGTATCATACATTCAAACAATCTATGGAAAGCATTAACGAATGTTTAGGTGCCAATAAATTTCTGAAATCTCTCCAGGAAACAGATAGTTACACGCGCTGATAATATTAACGCATTGCATAACAGTTGTATCAATATAATAATTTTGGCCTAACACACCGGAAACAATGACGAGGTTAAAACTTTACAAAAAAGACTTGAAACAAGGAAGCTCTGAGAACAAAACAACTGTAAACTTTGAAAATAAAGTAGTACATTCGAACCACTTCTATGAAAGAACCATCGGGGACTGTTGAATGCAATTGAAAAAGTAATTCCAAATATTTGTTCCTTTTAAATCGATCCTAACCATTTGAGAACAAAGTCCAGAAAATTTTATAACGATGACCTCAAATCAAAATGTTTTAGTCAAAGGAATACTTGCAAAACCATTCAGCCTTACGTAACCTAATAATAGCCGATAAATTAGGAGAATAGTACTTGGTTCGTACTCAACTGTATATTTAAATAGTTTAAAATGATTTCAAATTCGCTTTTTAGAATACAGAAACCCGCGAAATAAACTCTGAGTTCAGTTTCGCGATCTGAACTTGGACTTTCTCACTTGTATGCCAAAACATCTTCTAATGCAGACTGTGTTCTGAAATTGTTAATTAATCGTTAATCTAAAAAACTGTCAGGCAAATGTAATTTACGTTTTCTTCGCGACACCTTCTGAAGTAATCAATAGCAACAAGGACGTATCTATTATTACTCTTGGTTCTTGTCTGTCTATGTCAGTGGTAAATCCTTAAAAAATGTCCACGTTAGATTCCTTAATTTTTTCAATGAATTGTATTATTTTCCCCGTCTTAGTAATAGCTCACTCAATCGCACCGTTATGATCCAATGTCCAATGTTTAATTCAGTTAAACTATGAAAATTCAATTGTAAATCTGCTTTAATTTCACTGAGCCCAGAATATCTTTAGGATATTTCTTCCTATTGAGTTCCCTCTGCTCATTCGTTTTTCTTTCTTTAATGATGTCTTCTGATGTGATCAGGTCAAACAACTGGTTTGTTTTGCTTCAATTCTTCACAATAACCTTTGATGGTAACAGCGGCAGATAGAGTTATACGAAATCTTGGAGTGATATTGTTGCAATCTTTACCGCGAGTGAATCGTTGTAGTTAATTAATTCTAAAATTCCTTTTAAAATACCTAACACAACGGCAGCGGCAACATTATGCACTGATACGGTTATATCATTTTTCTTTATTTTTAGTATTCTCTATCATTTTCATCATCTCAGACAGGAACTGTGTCATTCATTTTGAAGGTGCCTTTGGTTTCCAAACCTTCGATTAAAAACTGAGACTACTTTTTCAGAATCAACCTGCTAAACTTTCGGAATGCTTTTGGAGTTATTGTAGTGTAGTACCATTTATCTCTTATATCTTGTTTCTTGCAACCACATGATACTGTTTTTTATATATAGACCATAAAGAACTTCCATCGAAGATGAGCGGTTTCACAATAGAGCCTTCAGCCTGTAGATATTTGCTTCTAGTATTTTTGTTCCAAGCGCCTGAATCTGATTTTCTACTTTATCTTCAATATTAATAGTTGCCCAATTAGTATGTTTTTATTTTCTTTTAACATTTTTAACACATATAAATGTCTACTTCCCTCTAAATTGTACATTAGCACACACGATTTTTTAAATTTTGTAATAGCATTTACGTAATCTAGGACTACGAAAACTTTACATTTCATTTTGTTGAGGACTTACAATTTCAGGGGAATCAGTTATCACTACCTCCAAATTATGAGATTTTTTTGAATTTTTTTTTTATATTGTGTAAAATATGAAAGATTTCAGAGCGGGGGGGTCTTCTAGGGGGGAACGTTTTTTTACACAATGCCAACAGAGGGACAGATTTCAAGCAAAAAATGCAGTAGGAAAGAACTTTTCTTGATATCCCAATCCGTTTTTGGGTTATTTTGCGGTTGAAATTGTAGAAAAAAAAACATTCTGTGGAATCTTTTTCTCCGTCCATTTTCAAGCTTTCTAAATAATTCAAAAACTGGAAAGTATTTCAAGTGCTACAAGATCATATTAACTAAGAAACATATATACAGATATATATCCACATATTTAGAACTATATCATTCACCGTATGACAGCCGTTTCGAACCAGGAGTTCTCGTCAGATACGCTTCCTTGAATGACAAGTTCTAAAGTGAAATACTTGAATGTTATACACATCAGTAAGACAACAGTGAGTGTATTGAACCTAATAGATGTCGGTGACATCTACCGTCTATTGAGTAATTTAAGTATATGAAGGCATACTATGCTAATAACATATACCATACTCTTGACAGATGGTTCGAGTGTTTTATATAAAACCACATAAGTAAATATATATACAGATATATATCCACATATTTAGAACTATATCATTCAACGTATGACAGCCGTTTCGAACCAGGAGTTCTCGTCAGATACGCTTCCTTGAATGACAAGTTCTAAAGTGAAATACTTGGATGTTATACACATCAGTAAGACAACAGTCAGTGTATAGAACCTAATAGATGTCGGTGACATCTACCGTCTATTGAGTAATTTAAGTATATGAAGGCATACTATGCTATAACATATACCATACTCTTGACAGATGGTTCGAGTGTTTTATTTAAAAACACATAAGTAAATATACATACAGATATATATCCATATATTTAGAACTATATCATTCAACGTATGACAGTCGTTTCGAAGCAGGAGTTCTCGTCAGATACGCTTCGTTGTATATATATTTACTTATGTGTTTTTATATAAAACACTCGAACCATCTGTCAAGAGTATGGTATATGTTAAAGCATAGTATGCCTTCATATACATAAATTACTCAATAGACGGTGGATGTCACCGACATCTATTAGGTTCAATACACTCACTGTTGTCTTACTGATGTGTATAACATCCAAGTATTTCACTTTAGAACTTGTCATTCAAGGAAGCGTATCTGACGAGAACTCCTGGTTCGAAACGGCTGTCATACGTTGAATGATATAGTTCTAAATATGTGGATATATATCTGTATATATATTTACTTATGTGTTTTTATATAAAACACTCGAACCATCTGTCAAGAGTATGGTATATGTTATAGCATAGTTATGCCTTCATATACTTAAATTACTCAATAGACGGTAGATGTACCGACATCTATTAGGTTCAATACACTGACTTTTGTCTTACTGATGTGTATAACATCCAAGTATTTCACTTTAGAACTTGTCATTCAAGGAAGCGTATCTGACGAGAACTCCTGGTTCGAAACGGCTGTCATACATTGAATGATATAGTTCTAAATATGTGGATATATATCTGTATATATATTTACTTATGTGTTTTTATATAAAACACTCGAACCATCTGTCAAGAGTATGGTATATGTTATAGCATAGTATGCCTTCATATACTTAAATTACTCAATAGACGGTAGATGTACCGACATCTATTAGGTTCAATACACTGACTTTTGTCTTACTGATGTGTATAACATCCAAGTATTTCACTTTAGAACTTGTCATTCAAGGAAGCGTATCTGACGAGAACTCCTGGTTCGAAACGGCTGTCATACATTGAATGATATAGTTCTAAATATGTGGATATATATCTGTATATATATTTACTTATGTGTTTTTATATAAAACACTCGAACCATCTGTCAAGAGTATGGTATATGTTATAGCATAGTATGCCTTCATATACTTAAATTACTCAATAGACGGTAGATGTACCGACATCTATTAGGTTCAATACACTGACTTTTGTCTTACTGATGTGTATAACATCCAAGTATTTCACTTTAGAACTTGTCATTCAAGGAAGCGTATCTGACGAGAACTCCTGGTTCGAAACGGCTGTCATACATTGAATGATATAGTTCTAAATATGTGGATATATATCTGTATATATATTTACTTATGTGTTTTTATATAAAACACTCGAACCATCTGTCAAGAGTATGGTATATGTTATAGCATAGTATGCCTTCATGTACTTAAATTACTCAATAGACGGTAGATGTCACCGACATCTATTAGGTTCAACACACTGACTAACTAAGAAACCGTCAAAACATTCGTATTTCTTAACACCTAAATAGTTTTTTCATTAAATTGATTTTTTTCCAGGTCAGAGTTTTAGATCACATAAATAATAATGCAGTATAGTGATTTGTAGAAAGATAGCATTAATTTTAATTTTAGTGGAAATGGGGTGGGTTTTACTGCTTTTGTTTTGAATAATTTATCATCAGTTTTAGTTAAAAACGACTCAACTATTCTCACTATTCAGTTTATCGTCCTTTTCAGATACTCTGAAAAATGTTCTATGGGTTTTTTCAAAAAAATGTATCCCTTTTCCGTTATTTGAAATCGATGGATATAATAATGGATATAATCTTTTTGGGCGTTGCAAATATTTACTGAAATTATAATTGTTTTTTGATTCATTGAGTTTTATTTTACTTTTATTTGTAGCTAAGCAATAACAAAATTTCGAAGAAAGGCTAGTTTTAAACTAATCCGCTGTATAATGCATTTTTTGTCCGAAAGGTTGTTCCGTTAATACTGTTATTTATATATTTATCTACTACTAAATTAATACGAGATTTTTATTTTGGGTTGAGGCTGATACAACCAAACCAGTTTTAAATTTTGAACGAAAAGGACATTAATTCGATGTATATAGACCGAAACCTTTTTGACAAGTTGCTATCTTATCGTAAACACAAATATACTTAATTGTTCCAGACAAACAGAAATGTGATCGCAACACAATTCGTGAGTGCGTTTTGTTTTATTTGCATAACTTAAGTTTCGCAACGTGTGCGAGTAGTACTACACACAGTACACACATCACCAGCTTGTGTTACCGACCTACGACAATGATCATGCTATTGACACTGCTCTGAATCAGTAGACAAAACAAGGCTTAGAAAAGTGCAAGAATACGTAGGATACGCATCCGACTTCGAACGCGTGGTGACCATATGAGACCTACATGTTAAAATTATCTTCAACGTCTAATTATATTTCATTCTAACCTTGATCTTCTGATCCTCATTCAGATAATAATTACTCATTTGACATTTTTTGATAGAATTATGTTCAAAGCATTATAAAAACTATAATTTCTCCAATAATGCAAAATAAGTCGTCACAAATTGATTTTTAACTTCAAGAGGTAAATTAAACAGGTTTCCAGTTAATACTTTAAGTTCTATATCCATTGGCTCCATGCGTCTGCTAGGTAGATCGATTGAAGCGCCCATCTTGAATAGTATTGAATGTCATGTAGGATTTATGGCCTATATCATATGTTTGATTTCATACAAATATGGGCTATTCTACGAGAAGTATGCGAAAATGCAAGAATATAGCAGTTAATCGTGATTTATCGCTTCCCCGCTGTATTAAATAAATGTGCAAAATTGATTGCAGCAGTGAGAAAAACAATGTAAACAAATCCTAATTTTTAGTTGAGCAGAGTATAAACTAATTTATTTTGGTGCTGCTGGAACAGAACAAACCCCTAAAAGTCATAGTTTTATTTGCAGTAATTTCATTACATTGTACAAGCAATCACAAAAGATAAGATTAATAACTCTTCTGTCACTGTTGATCTAAAAATTATATTAGAACTATAACCATTTCGAATATTTTTAAATGTAGTGTCACGGGAATTCCTCCGATAATTCGTGGAAGCGGCATTCCTCCTATATTCTGGGAATTCGAAATGTTGTTCGGCTGGCGTATCGAGGTCGGTGGCTTGCTTTGATGTGGTTCTCGAAGAATCAAGTCCATGAAAATGATCTCTCGGCGGCTTTTTGACGTTCAGGACAATTCCGAAGGAAATACATAAATAAGGAGAGCTGAGGAAGCGTTCATTCAGTATTGACTGCCGTATAGTTAAAATAAATTGTAAATAGTTCTGTGAATATAAATTAAAGTAGTGAAAATACAATATAGTGAGTTGGACTGTGTTTATTAATAAATCCGAGAACTGAACTGAACCCGAGTGCGAAAACAAAAACATTACAGTAGTGACAGGTGTATTTGTGGAACTTTAGAAGTGGAAAATGAATAGACTGACAATGTTTAAAGCAGTGAGTTTGGACCAGTTGAAAGTGGCGGAATAAGAAAAAGAACTTGAAAGGATTTAGTAAGTAGTGTGAAGAAAAGTGAATTAATACAACGGCAAAGAGATGTCCTGGTGAATGAAGGTAACGATCCTGATACTTATTGTTTGAAGTTTCTGGTAATAGGGACATGAGTATGATATTAAATGGAGGATAAATTTCTAGAATATTCTTAAAAATTGAAATAGTCGTTAAAAGAAAATTCTAAGTCGTTAAAAGATAAGCTACAAACATACCAAAAAAAATCTAAAACCCTAGAAGATAAATTGGTGGAAAATTCTAAAAACCTGAAACAGGCGTTAGAAAATAAATTGGCAGAAATTCTAAAACCTTGAAAAAAGCATGGTACATAAAAATTCAGAAATGTTTGAAGAGAAAATTGTCGAAAATGAAGCTTGGATGGAAGAGTTAAAGCAGACATGGTCGAGGAGCTAAAGCAGACGACAGTTAAAAATGAAACGCAGCTAGAAGAGCTAAAGCAGACAATAGTCGAAAATGGAACGCGGACAGAAGAGCTAAAACAGATAATGGAGCATGAGATTAGCAAAATAAAAGAACAGGTAGTCACAATACAAATGGGAGAAATAGTGGATTCGAAAATTGGCCTTGAAGTGACAAGACACAAAATGAAACCTCCCCAATTTGATGGGAAATGGTCATGGACTAATTATAGGCGCCAATTCGAGGCTGCAGCCAAGTTTAACGGATGGTCGGCAGGAGCGAAGGCAATGGATTAACCCTCGCCTTAAGAAGGGACGCTACAGATATGTTGCAAACGTTCAATACCTCTGAGCAAGAAGACTACAAAGAACTGGATAGACACATTTACCACTCCCAATTGAAAAATCGTTACCAGAAAATGAATCCCTACAAGTTTGAAGCTGATATTGCCCGTCTGGTTAGCGTTGCTTATCCAGCCACACCGGAAAATGTAATTGAAAGGTTAGCAGTGCAAGCGTTTTTGGATGGACTTCGGGACCGCGAAGCCAGACAAGCATATTGACACTAGCTCGACCCACTTAATTAGTGGATGCTCTGGCATTCTAAGCTGCGAAAAATACCTGCAGAGGTATATTTGAATTATGTATTTTTTTATCTTTGAAGATGCTTGACACCAAAAATGCTTGCCAGCACTGAGACGCGTGCCATAGGTTCGCCATCACTCATCTATAAACCTTGTTTGCTGAATAGTAGTTTGTCATCCTTGTCTCTACCACCCATAAACTTATTTAACTAATTAAAATATTGCAAAAAGGAAATTGGCATGTTTGTTAGATCGAAAAACAAATGTTGTACAGGTATTTTATATTGTAATGTTTTTATTTTCACACTCGGGATCATTTCAGTCTTGGATTTATTTAAAAACACAGTCCAACTACTTTAATTTATTTCCACTACTTTAACACAATTTATATTCACAGAACTATTTACAATTTATCTCTACTTAACTATACCGAATGAATCTACCGCCAGCTGTCCATATTTAACTTCTCTCGGAATTCTCTAGTAAGTCAACGAGCGATCAGGAAATGTGATCTCGAAGCTTCGATAAAATTCGGCGAATTCCCATTAACGCTAGCCGTCGGCCTCAGGTCGATAGCCAAACAAATAGGATTCCCAGAAATATCGGGCGAACGCCAATTCCACCAGATATCGGATGAATGTCGATTGCACCAGATATTGGATGAATACCTGTCACAATATTAATTGCATGTTATATTTGTTTAATTTACTATACTTTATTTTTTTTTCTAAACGAAAAGATTCTTAATATATAAATTGGTCCCTATTTCTTACACAGAAGAATAAGTTGTATGGATATTTGAAGATCAAGCTACTATTGTGACGGTCGGAACGAAATGTTAAAACAAGTGCATATTAAGTTTTTGCATTTGATTACTATACTTATCTATTTTATATATGTGTCAATGTGGGCTTCCGTTAAGAAGTTTTCACTTCAAAATTTTATGTAATTCGTGGTTTTTGAAATAACAACTCCTTAATTGTTCTCTTATTATAATTTAATGTGTTACTTTTTCAAACTAAAGTCATTCGTTGCGCGCTCAGCCGTGACATCTGTACATGATTTTAATTGTAAAATACCTTTGAAATTATGAATTAACCGTATAGGTGTCTATGAATCTTATATACGGGACAATTTCAGTATTGTCTACCTAAACTAATTGGAACTAATTGATGACATAAACTTAGGAATTCATCTGCGAGGCACGCGCTTCGTTACATTGCATAATCTGCTCGTAAAAAGAAATCTTTAACGTAAACCCCGTAAAAGGTAAAGATTAATTACAACAATCAAGTGTCAACAAACTAGTACTCATGTGGTCAATAACCTGAACGAATTCTATTTAAAAGGAGACAACGACAACACACATTTATACATTGCAACTTTCTGGTAGTAAAATATTTATTTATTTTCATAATTTTCACAATGGTTCGTAAAATGCGATCACCGAGTAAACTTATTATATATTATTTATAATATAAAAATCTATGACTCGGTTCGATTAGTTTGATAAAATCACCAATTCAAAATTTGCTGAAACTAATAAATCTAAAAAATATGCAAATCCGTCCATAAGTGGCCGTTCATAAAATACATCACTGTGTATTTACCGTTTTAGACCTCTCCCCCCTTTCTGACCCCCTATAAATATTACGTCACAAAAGCTAGATCCCCGTACAAGATACATTGAGACTAATATTACACAAATATTGATATTTGTTAAATATACATAATAGTAGTAAAATTTAAATAAATGCTTAAATATAATAACGATCAAATACATTGTTAATCATCGGAAGACCAAACAGCCTTTAAATACTCAGAATTCTCGGTATTGCAGTACTTTCTTCTTTGTCTTTGAAACGACCACTTACTTTATCTTCCGCTATCCACTTTGCATTTTCTGATTGAGGGTTTTCATCCTCCAATTTGCCTTGTAGCTCTAGAGCTCAACGAGCTGCGATACGACTTGTTTGTATACGAGGAAGAACCTTTTTATTTGTTCTGAGTTTTTTGGGAATAACTACCACATAAACTTGAAAGTCTGTATATACATTTTATTTATATTTTACTTCCTTACAGGTGAGCTAAAAAACTAGTCCAAGATAATTGCAACTCTACACACATGAATGCATTTTACTTAATAAGGTAAGATTCCCTTGTTGTATTATTTTGGGTAATATTTTAATTAGTTCACTATTTTCATCTCGTAGACTTTTATGTATTTATTTGAATGGTCTAGAGGGGGGCAAATCAGATGTTTTTTGTTAACGTTTAATACATTTGGTATTAAATAAAATAAATAGTTATTTTTATAGCCTACAAATCACAAATTAAACAAATTTTATAATTTAGGTGGAATTTAAAATGCTTTTGCGTCATAATTTTATGGTGAACACTATTTTAACATGGTTTTTATTCAGATTATTTCTGAAAGAATTTTATGTAACAAAAACTATTAATTTTTTAAGTAATTTGTCTAAAATCATCATAAAAGGAGTAGTAAAGATATTTTATAAAATAAAATTATAAAACTAGATAACTTAGTTAAATAAGTTTGTAGGTATAATAAATTCAGGTTTGACACGTAAAAAATTTTGTGTGATCATTTATGAGGTATGTTATTAAGTAAACAAGTTCATAAGATCAAAGTAACCAGCGTCTGATTTTACGGAAAGTGTGTCTAATAATGCCATTTCCAAGAATGCTGAAAAATTGCTTAGTAATGTCTATAGACAAGGTGAAAATAAGGTTTACATTTGGAAAAATGGCGACGTTCGATGTTTGCTAATAACGTATTATGGTCACAATTAATTAGTAAAATGTCTGTAGAAACAAGTAACATTGCAAGAACTGAATTTTTTTAATTCTTCTAATTTAATTTGGCAAACTTGCGCCCACTAGAAATTGTTTAGGGTCGAAAAAAATTTAAGGTGGTAAGCTATTAGGAAAAAAAAGGTGAACAAGTATTGCAAGGATTGCATTTTTTTAAATTGTGCCAAACTTGCGGTCATTAGGTGTGGCATGGGGATCAAATATTGTTAGGTTGGTAAAAAATATTTGTATCCCAAAAAATTTTTTAGTTTTGTTAACATTTAACCTAGCAGATTAGTTGGCATTAGGGTTTGTTTAGGGGTGAAAAATTATTATGGTGGCATAAAAAAATAGTGAAATATGAGTGAAAAAAAATCCTGCAAGCGTAATGATTAACCTATCAGAATCATCATTAGATAAAAAAAGGTAAAAAATATGGCATCCCTAGAATTTGATATTTTAGAATTCTGCTAGCTTAAAATTTAAGGTAGGAGAATCGCCGCTATTGGAGGTGGGTTAGGGATGACACATTATAAAGGTGGTAAAAAATGAGGAAAACAATGATGAAAAATATAACAGCCATTTTTTTAAAATTTTTATAGCTTAATATTTAACCTAGCTGATTCACTTAGGTATAAATAATTATTAAGTGGGTAAAAAATTAATAAAAAGAAAGGTAACTCTGGTAGCCTAATTATAACCTAGCCAAAATCGCTGCCAGTCCGGATGGGTTAGAGGTGCAGTTATTAAGGTGGTGCAAAAATGAGTGAAAAAGTATGAAAAAATACGGCATCGGCAGAATTATTATTATTTATTCAGCTAGCTTAAAGTTTACATAACAGAATATCTGCTATTAGGGGTTACTTAGGGGTGAAAAATTATTAAGGTTGTACAAAATTAGTGAAAAATGGTAAAAAATTATGTCAATGTTAAATTGGAATCAGTCTCTTTGGCTACGCTAGCTTAAGGTACCTAAGAAAATCTTCCTCATAGATGTACTGAGATAAATAAATATGTACAATATGATCAGCCACTCGTCCTTCTTACAGTTGTTTTATATACAGGTTGAGTTTTTTTTTTGATGATCAGTATGGGGATCTCGGAAACTAGCGGAGATAGAGCAATGGTTAAATTGGGAAAGATTTGCAGTTTTACTGGCCCAATTTAATGACACTTTCGGATTTTTGTAAAAAGTCATGGTTTACTAGATATTTTGAAAAAACGAAATTCTGTCGATTTAGTCCAATCCCTCTAGCTCCTTTGTATTTGATTTTATAAAAAACTGTAAATATCAAAATTGAAGGGAATTGTATCCCGAATATGATTATCATATCCTCGTTTGCGTGAGAGTTCTCGTTTTTGAGATATGACACAAACTTATCTTTTTTTGAATGGAAACCATAGTTGGCTATGACCTCAAAAAATCTGACATTTTTAGAGCTTTTTAACGATATACTCAATATAGTTATTCATAAAAATAACGGAGTTATGGATGCTTTTCTCTATTATTTTCACTTTTAACGTAGGTAGCCATGGAATAGATTGATTTATTAATAACTATTCCAAAAAACATTGAACGATTTTTTTTAGGTATATCAGAAAAAACTAAATAAGTAGGTACTTAATAAATACTTAAGAAATTAAAGTACATAATAATGGTTACAATTTATGTTCGAAAAGTCCACCATTGTTATTTAGACAAAAATTGCATCTTTTTAAGATTGACATTACCGCTTTCCTGGCAGACCGCCTATCAATTTCTTCAATTGCTTGTAATACCGCCTCCCTTAGGTCACCAAATGTCTCATACTTTCTTTTGTATACTTTGTTTTTTAGCGCACCCCATAACTGCCAAATCGGGAGACCGGGGTGGCCATTCGCGTGGGCCATGTCTTCCTATCCAAGATTTTGGATAGATATTATCTAAGTGATGTCTTACTAATAACGAGTTATGAGCAGGAGCTCCATCATGTTGGAACCACTCAATTTCTAAACGAGTTCTCAAATTCAAATTATGCAACATGTCTTGAAAAGTGTATTGCAAGAAATACAAGTAGCGCTCCCCAGTAAGTGATTCGTCATAGATAAAAGACCCCAGAATAGTAGACCCTATGATACCACACCAAAGATTAAAACCAAATTTTATCTGGGGTCGTCTTTGTTCTACATGGAAAGGGTTTTCTTTAGCCCAGATATGCTCGTTGTGTCTATTGAACATACCGCAGTTAGTAAATCTAGTTTTATCTGACCATAACACCTTTAATGGAAACTGTGGATTGTCAAGGCACATGTCTCTAAACCATGTACAAAACAAAATACGTCGATGTTCGTCACCAGCATGCAAAGTTTGAGAAACTGAAAGTTTGTACGGGTGAACTTGTGCGCTTTCAGTACTGTAACTACAGTTTTTTGAGATGTGACAGCTTCTGCCGCAATCTCACGAGTTGATGTAGATGGATTTTGATTTACCATTGCCAAACCATTTATTTGTGCTGCTTCGTTAATTTGATTACGTTCCTTTGGTGGTTTAGTAAAAGATCCATATCTGCGTAAACTATCGTAAAGCCTCTTAATTAAACGTCAAAGTGAAAACAATTTTTTTCATGGCTACCTACGTTAAAAGTGAAAATAAGAGAGAAAAGCATCCATAACTCCGTTATTTTTATGAATAACTATATCCAGTATTATATCGTTGAAAAGCTCTTAAAATATGGTTTCCATTCAAAAAAATATAAGGTTGTGTCATATCTTGAAAACGAGAGCTGTCACGCAAACGAGGACAATCATATTCGGGACACAATTCCCTTCATTTTGATGAATTTTTTTATAAAATCAAAAACAAAGGAGCTAGAGGGATTTGACTAAATCGACAGAATTTCCTATTTTCAAAATGTCTAGTAAGCCATGACTTTTTACAAAAATCCGAAAGTATCATTAATTTCCCAATTTAACCATTGCTCTATCTCCGCTAGTTTCCGAGATTCCCATACTGATGATCAAAAAAAACCTCACCCTGTATAAGAATGTAGTAGGAATCTACCTATATAAGTACATATTTTTTGTATTTATGTTAATTATCTTCTTTTTTGAGTAAATGTTTTTTTATATTATTTGAGAATAAAATACACATTTTCCTTTTCTATTCTGTCTGAATGTTTATTCTGCAACAAAATGTCAATGTATCAACGTGATGTTTAAAGTAATTAAATGGTAGCCATAAGAACTAATGTTAAATATTGACAGAGGTTCTTGATTGAAGTTTCGATAACTACCAGTAAATGCTCAGCCGGTTCTGAATTTGCTGTAAATTAAATAGCAAATATTCTCTCAGTTAATTGCGATAGTCTTTAACACCTTTGGTTTACACTCCTTCAATACATATAAAAGTAAATAAACATGTTGATATAACTGTTGCTTAATGTGGTAACTTAGCTAAAATGTAAATAATTCGAAGCTAATGATGTCTGCATGTCCCCTGGGCTGAATATTTTATTAAAAGACAGACATATTTATCACTATTAACATCAACGCTATCCCTTATGTTGTATCCTTCATCGGAGTGATACCAATAAAGTGTTATCTACTTGACAATTTAACCAACTAAAACATTTTTTTAATATTGAGAATATGAAAAGGCTCAAACATGACTCTAATATCACTTTTTTAATTCTTTATTTAAACCGCCTAGTAATACTTAAGTTAAAGATTATCTTAACAGTCTCTTTCAAGTTTCATTCTTCTTTGATTCAGTATAATACGCTTACATTTGAATTTTGACTCTTACAAATTTTTATTCTTCCTTTTAATACCATTAGTTTGGACCCTGTAATTTACTAAGTAATTTTAGTTAATTGAGTATACTTTTTACCACCATCAACGAATTAATTTAAATGATCCACCTACCAGGTGGCCAGAATGTAGATTAACCCTTGGAAGTCTAAACATTTGTTACTAACTATTTTATGTTTACAAGTTGCCTTTGAATTTGTGAATGACTTAAATCAATTTATTTTATAATTAGGTGCTTCACTCGGTAGTTTTATTCTATTAAGGCTTTCATTTGTGTTTGGGAAAACAGTATTAAAATTAAATGTTGAAAAAGTTCCTATCATACTGAATGTTTTCCATTTAAGGTACCTCCATATAAAGCCTCTAAAAAAATGACAACTATAGACGAATCAACTAGTTGCGTGAAAGAAAAAATCGTAGGAACTAACTAGAAAGAAAAATCTCGAAGACAAGTTAGGCCACTTCAGTCAGGTCTCCTGAGAGCAAAAAGAATAGGAAATGATTACCAGGATTGTGATTGTTCGAGTGTTTCAATGATTCCACTCACAAATAACACCTATTAAACTATACCAAAGTGCTTGGGCTGAATTGCGGGTGACAATTAGGGGTGGAAATTTGTTTTCACGATTTCAGACCAAAGTTAATAAGTCGTAGCGAAAAATATCCAATACAAAAGTTGCCGGGAACCGATAAACTACAATTTTTGCATTTTCGATCCATACTTACAAATTTTCGATATAATGCTGAAAAACCGTTTTTCCGCATTTTCATTGGTTTTTCATTTTTCATAAAAAAATTCGTAAAAATGATTTTAAATTCGTGAACTTTTCACAAATGTAGCTAAATGTGTCTGGAATAAGTCTTTTTTTCATTTTTTCAAAGCTAAGAATACGATTTTTCAAGTTCGTCAGTGCTCGTTTGTATTTACACTCTAAGATCGAGTAATAAATATTACCTTTAGCTTTACCTTCAAAAACACGTGGAAAAAAAAGTGTTATTCGTTTTTTATCGTCTTGCACTAAATTCTGTAGGTTCAAATCAAATTTACACAAATATTCACTTTGACTTTCGACGTTTTTATTCACCTAATAAAATCACTGTTTACAAATAATGAGTAATACTACAGCTGACTTATCTGTCGACTCAATTCACACCTATATAAACTAAACTACTCAACTTGTCCTTTAAATAGCGAGCGTAGAACACACCCGAACCCCATGATTATTTCTTTGTTGTCGAAGTGTTTTCGGGAACCTTCTCCTCGAGGCCGCCTTTTTTCTACACCCTTCCAAATTTCAGGATAGCCATTGTTATTTTATATTATCTCAGAAGGTTTTATGTTTACGTTATTATTATTGAAACGATTTATTTTAGAAGGTTTCTTAATTGTTTTTCTTTAGCGGCGTATAATGAATTTTATAACAGTATTAAATCGGTGGAATTAGAATTATTTTTAGTGGATTGCACTTCTTCGTTGTTTGTCTGGAGGTGATATAGGCAAAGGAAAAAGAACTACTGCGGTAGCATTATTAGGTCATCCAAATTTAGTAAATTTTGCAAATATCTTTTATTAAAAAGTCACTGACCATAAAACAGTTTTCAATGGTGGATCGTAATTGATATCATCAATGTAAAACACTGAAATTTCCCTGAATCAACTAAGGTATAAACAATATAAAACAGCGACTAGAAAATTGGGTTTTTAATGAAATTCTTGGTCTTGGAAAGATCATGCAGTTGGATACAAATGCAAAGTTTACTGATAGCAGTTATAACACCATTTCAAAAAATCAAATGATTTCTGCACATTTTTTGAAAATTATGAGTTGGCAGTTGTATAAGTGATAATAACCAGTGTGGTTGCTGAACGAATAATTGTTTCGAAGAGCCAATTTACGAAGGCGTTAGTGATTCAGGCGAAATTCCCGAAGAATCATCAAGTAAAAATGTTACTAAACATGATGATCGACCTGAATGAACCCTTTCAGCCCATAAAATTTGAAATCCTTAATTCTCGAAATTACTCTTCTAACTATTTATTTCGGAGATTTCCGCTAAAAAGGCATATTTAAATACACTTTGTGAAAATTGCATTCCAACTACAATAGCTAAAATGCGTGTACATTTCTTTCTAGGAGGTAAATTTTAGGTAGAAATAGTGGAAAACTATTCAAACCCCTATTTGCCACCTACATTTCACCCCAAGCACTTTGGTATAAGTTTATTGGATGTTTTTTGGTGATTTGTATCGTTCAAATAGAAGACTCCATCACAACCCTCCAAATATTTTTTTATTAAAAAATGCATTTTGTCCTGGCTTACGTACTGAATGGTAAATTTCTAAATTGGCTTACGACATGCATAATTACAGACGAAGTTATACTGTTGTAGTCAGTTAAATCGAACTCAGGTATAGTGTATACCAGTCGTCAGTTGGTTTATGGGCATTTGATATTTAAGCTTTCATGAAATGTATTGTGCATCTCTATTTCAAATTCTTCTTTGCCTTGATCTTTGAGTTAGATGTTCAATTCTTTTAGTGGAATTAGCAGTTTTGTTTAGCAGATTTCGTGCTGGATTTTCATAGTGGCTTTCGATAACAGTTTATAACCATTTTGAATTTAGACTGTCCTTCATTTCTAACCTGTACCTACTTGGGTCTCTTAAGAAACTATATATTATTGACTCACTTTCCCAACAATTCAGTAGTAGTAGTATCTTTTTAGTTTTCTTGGGAAGTAACACTACATTGAGAAAAAAATCTGTATATTCAAAAACTGCAAACGTTTCAAAGTCTTATTCTGACATCGGTGTTAATGACTTCAAATCTGAATAAAATATTGTGTCTCCTGGTGATCCAGAATATCTTAATCACTTTGTAGCTCAGTTTTTAATAGATAATCAGGAAATAACCTATTGCATTCACATTTCGATTCACTCTGTACCGGTTTTCCCAATCCAACATATTAGAAAAGTAATTTAAGGTTTGAATTATTCTGCACTCAAATAGCTAATTATTAGATTCAAATATATATTGTTCTTTATGAAGAATTAACAAAGTGAACGTTTCTTTCAGAACGTAATTGGACTATAGCAAGCAAACGGCCTGTTCGGGTGCTCAATAATTATTTAGAGCTTTACTAATGGAATGTAATACTAATGAAAATTAACATTTGCTAATCCTGTGCAATATCCCGTCTGGGCAATCACATCTAATTAGGCCGATTTCCTGCACGAAATAATCATCTGTGGAGCTAAAGTTTCAGAGTAGATAGGTTGTAATTTAAAGATTAATTGAGAGGTTTGATGCATTTTAACATTTTTTTATATTTCACAACAATTTTTCTGCGTCATTCAAAATCTTTACAGCTTGCTACAGTTCTAATCTCTTTCAATATAGTGTACCGATTAAAAGTGGTAAAATTTTAAACTAGTTTGTGGTTCGATATTTTGTGATTTTACATTTTGCTTGTTATAGTATAAGGTTGAAACCAACTCGAGCTTTCAATAATTCCCTAATAATTAGAATTTCAGAATAGTTGTATAATGGATTCTAGTCATGAGCTTAGTTATAATTTTGTCCTCAAAATTTCGTGCAGAGGGTCAAGTATTATCTCAAAGTGCAGTAATTCAATTAATACATTTATTTATCACATAACTCATTCTATTAAGCCATATTATAAAATCATTTAGGAATTATATATATTTACCATTATCTTGTCTAATTACATTTCTTAAAAAGTTCAATTTAAATAGATAACACTGTTTTGAGCAAGTTAATCAATCTGAGCCATCTTGCTTAAAATCAAAGGGATGGGTAGTTGTTTCTTACTAAGACAGACTGTATGCGTATGCATCGTAAACTTTACGTATTTCTGGGTTTCTTTTTTCTTTAATTTACCTGTTACATCTTTCTTACGTTTTTAAAGCTCTTTAGTACTTTTTTTCCTCAGGTCGATCTCTGAACTCTTCAATTATGAAGTTCAATCTTGGGGTTTTTGTTTTTTATTTCATTTTTTCATAGGACATTTTTTCCTTGTGTCTAATGGTGTTCTTGCTGCTAAATCAGGAATAAATTTCTATTTGTTAAATTTCCCAAAAATGTTGAGTTTAAAAGTTGTCCTTTTGTGTATGTGGAACTGTAGGTTAAAACTGCTTCAGAATTAATTTTCATTATTGAAGCGAAAGCTTCATAACGGGGCCCACATTTACACACATAAAAGTAGATGAGCAAGGGAAGTAATTGGATAACTTGAAATTTCATTTGTTTCGACACCGACACCAACACCGACACTACACACTAACTTGATCTTGAAATATCCATACAACTCGGGTCACTGTGTAAGAAAAAGAGACCAGGTGGTGCGTTCCCGCATTTGTTTAGTGTATTGTGTTCAATTTGATTGAATTACTTCATTGATTTTTAAACTTCTGCACCTTTTCTAAAACATTCCGTCGCGCTAATGCTAATTGTAAGTGTGTTTTTGCGTGTAAAATATAGACAGTAACGTGTTGTCCAGACGAAGCTCTAAGAAACTGTTCTTTTGCTGTTCTTTACGGGGCTAGCCATTTTGTTTCAGAAGAAAGAACCACCAAGAAAACACCCTTAGCAGAGCTTCGACGTAAAAGGTTAGTGATTAACTTTTATTTGGTGAATTACTTTACGTGTTTATTGATTGTTCCGCTAAAGGTCCTTCGTCAATTATATACTTGCATTGAACCAGCATTGAACTAAAACCGCAACATCTATTTCATACATTTTTTTGAATATTATTCTCTCTATATGTAATGTTTATCGAAGACATTACATAACACCAGGTAAACTTCGAGCCGGATGCAATTTGAATTGATTTCGTGCAAAGATTATGGAACACTTCCATAACATTTGGTCCAAGTACGAGCCGGATGCAATTTGAGTTAATTTAGTGCAAAGATTATCGATAAATTACATAATTTTGTCCAACTCCGGGGCCGGGAAACATTACATTTGATTAAGGAGATTCGTGCAAAGTTTTTAATGATCAAACACTGATTTTTCGTTGCAATTATTGTTGAAAAAACCGCATTGAATTTTAGTTTTCTTTATTTGTTAGAAGAGAAAGCATTTCGGGATATTCACTCATCCGTTTGGAAATAAATTTCGCATATTTCTTTTTACCGCAAAAAACAAAACTTACAAGAGATCGTTTTGTTTGTTTTGGTTATTTGCTAATTGTTTTGAATTTATTTGACATTTGGTCAGATATTTTACTACTTCAACAGTAAAAATTGTACATTTTGGAATAGTATTTTGTTTTCGTTCTATCGTGTTAGATTTGTTCGTGGCGTTACAGTGATTTTAATTTATTGTTAAGATGTCAAAAACCGCTGAAAATTACGTAAATTTAAAAATCATCGACATCGGAGTTTAGAAGATTAGAAATATTTATTTTTGCTGCCGAAAGCCTTAAGAGGTGACGACGTTGAATTGTTTTTTTGCATGATTGATATGGTTGATTCAATTCATTTAGAATTTTTTAAAACATCACAATTCCATGTTGGATTAATTTCAGATGCAACCGATGATTTTGACTTTGAGGATGACATTCGCAATAAATTTGAAAAAATTGTTTTATTCACAATTAGGTCTATTGTTGCTAAACTGAAATCTGTTCAGAATTCTACGCCACAAATACAACTAGTTTTTTTAACAGGAAAGTGTTGCTTTGCCGCGAATTGATTTTTGCCTTCATTTAGTGGAGACATATTGAATTTGGTACTTTTATGATTTGTTTGATTCATTAATTCACAATAATGAAAAACTCAGTACTATGCAGAAGTTCAAATATTTGCAGTTAGCTTTAAAAGGGCCTGCTTTTGAGGTTATTAAGAATTTTAAACTAACACAAAACAATTACGTGGGTGCTTATGAAACACTTCTGAAAAAATTCAAGCGACTCGTTAATCGCGGAATCTCATTGGTCGCTTTAGAACAATTCCCCCACTAACTTCAGATAGCCCTTCAGGGTCGGAAGTTATTGGATAACTTCAGTGATAATTTGGAAGCATGAAGAATCTGGGTTTACCAGTAAATCAGTGGGATTTTTGTATCGTTCAGATGATGTTGAAACGAGTTCCAAAAGAATTTAGCCGCTAAGTTTGAACTTTACCATGGTACTGTGACCGCTCAAGATGACTTTCCGATCCGTTCGGAAGTTGTTGATTTTTGTCGAAGCATTGCGATGCCTTTGAAAACATGTTGAATTATCCCGCAAGGCAAAGCGAAGTGTTGACAAAAAGTTACCATTGAATTCAAAGCAACATTCTTCCCGGTTCACAACATCTTTATTTGTCACTAAGAATAGAAATTGTTTAGTTGTAAATCCGATCATGCGATTTACAAATGTTCTGATTCTTGAACAAATCAGTATCCGCGCGGTTTAAGTTTGTTAAAGATTTTAGACTTTGTTTTAATTGCTTAGGCGATTCTCATCAGTCGAATCGCTGTAAATCTTTATCCACTTGCCGCAACTGCAAACAAACGCCATCACACATTGCTTCATTTGTAAAATCGTGCTGATTCATATTTGGGTCTGAATCTAAAGCTCCCCCCGCAAACCTGGCTTCCACATCTGGTGGATCCAGTGCCATTAATACTGTTGAAAAAGTCCCGAAACTTCTCTACCGCAGACTTCTTGTCATAGTTCACTTTTGTCATACAAAATTCAAATGTTGTTTTATCTACCGCTTTAGTTGAGGTATTAGATAAGCACGGTTCTATCAACTTTGCGATGTCTGCTAGATTCTGGTAGCATGACATCATTCTTGCGAGCAAGGCTGTGAACGCCTTGGCTTCCGACCTATGCCCGCTTCGATTCAAGTCAACGGGCTAGGTTCTATGCAGAGTCCCTCTGCTGAGGGCTCTCTTACCCTTTCTCTTCGCTCTATAGTAAAGCGTGAGTGCATTTTGTTGTTGATACTATTGTTTTACCCGCATTTGCAATGATATGCCTGTTGCGTCCATTAAACATGGCTAATATGGCATATCTAACCAATTTGAAAACTTGCTGATCCTGGTTTCAATAGCCCAGGCGCTATTGACCTTTTGTTAGGTGCCGATATATTCTCTCAAATTTTGTTGGATGGACGCCTTCTGGAAAGGAAGGTGTTCCTGATGCTATTAACACTGTGTTTGGTTATATCCTTATGGGTAGAGTGTCTTCGAGTTCTGTTAAACTCTCACTCTCAGGTCAGCATAACCCAACTTCGCTTTTTTCTAAAATTGAAGATGTAGTATCATTAGATGATTCACTCCAAAGGTTCTGGACAAGTGAAGATGTTCCTACCGCACTGGTTTCAGTCCCTGATGAACTTATCTGCGAAAAACATATTTTCCGAGGGATGCAGGAGATTGGATTCAGGTAGATTCGTTGTGCCCCTTCCTTTTCGAAATACACTTCCTGCTTTTTGATGAATGTATATATCTCGCCGTACAACGTTTCTACTCTTTAGAAGACGTCTTCTACAGCAACCAGATCTCTACAAAAATATTGTGATTTTCTCAAAGAGTATTTGGAGCTGGAATCATATGGAGTTTGGTTTCCTATCCATCATCTACTGCTTCTGATTGTTACTACATACCGCATCATTGTGTTTTGAAACCTGATAGTAGCACAACCAAAACTTCGTGTAGTGTTTAATGCAATCCGCTAAGATACCTCATCGGTTATCTTTGAATGTTTGTTTGTTTATCGGTCCAAGTTGCAGCAAAGACATTATCGTTATTTTGTTGACCTTGCACAATTTAGTTTTGCCTCGCCTGCTTGCTATAGAAAACTTTTTTAGTTGTGAACTTCACGCATTTGGTGATGCTTCTGAGAAAGGTTATGCCGCTGTTGTTTATTTTGTGTTCGAAACCGCATCTGGATTTCGTCAAAGTTTTTTTGTGTTGTCTAAATCGAAAGTTGCCCCTTTGAAAACTTTGTCACTTCCCAGATTGGAACTGTGTGCTTCAGTTCTTACCGCTAAGTTGGATCATTATGTTGATGAGCAATTCAATAGTCGTTTGTTATTCAAGGTGATTCGTTGCTGGTCAGATTCCACGGTAGTCTTTCATGGCTTAGTTCTTCCCCGCACCGTTGGAAGACATTTTTGTCAGTAATCGAGTTGCTTACATTCAGGAAAAATTTCCTTCTTCGCATTGGTTTTACATCCAATCTTGTGATACCCCGCTGACTTTGGGTTCCCGCGGCACTTTGCCATCAGAGTTGTTAGGCAATACACTTTGGTGGAAAAAGGCCCACAATTGTTGATTACCGCTTGTTTGCCACATGCTTGCTCAGACTCAAGCATGTCACCGCTAGTTATGATGAAGCCGCGTATAGTGGCGCTTCAAGTCACCGCTCACCAAATTATTTCGTACTTTTTTTGGGTTTTAGAAGAACTTCTTCTATTAATCGGATTACCCGCATTATAGCTCATATTTCTCGCTTTGTTGATAACGCCAGCAATCAAACCGTAGGGGCTCTGGATCATTTTTGTGCTGCTGAGTTATATCAGGCTCAGCTTCGCATTGTTCGCTATGTTCAAGATCAATATTTTTCTAAAGAATTTCTCCTTCTTCGAGAACGAAAACTTTTGCCCAAATCGCTTCGTAAACTTTCGCCGTTTCTTGATGAACATGGAACTCTTAGAGTGGTAGTAGATTGGCTAATGCTCAACATTGCCGTTTGACACTAAATTTCCCGCACTGCTAACCAAGTAAAGTCGTTTGACTAATCTAATTGTCGAAGATTGTCATGTCCCAATCTTCACGCACACAGGAATCCAACCGTTCAAGTTCTTTTGCAGCAACGAATTTGGATTCTATCCGCAAAAAAAGTAATTCGTAGTGTTAAAGCTCACTTAAGACGTGTCGTTGGAGATCAAATCTTAACCTACGAAGAACTTTCTACTGTATTTGCACAGGATCGAAGTCGAAGCAGTTTTAAACTCGCGACCTATAACTCCTTGTAGCAACGATCCATCGGATCTTTACCGCCTTGAGTCCTGGTATGTTTTCTTACCATGGAACCTTTAACAGCACCTCCTTAATCTGATTTCTTATCTGTCCCATCTAATCGTCTCAACAGATGGCAGTTACTGAGTCGTTTGCATCAGGCATTCTGGAAACGTTGGTCGCAAGAATATTACATACTCTTCATCAACGGAGTAAATGGACTGATCCCTCGGAGGTTGTTAAGCCAGGAACTCTTGGTATTTTGAAGCAAGACACTTCACCTCCTTTGAATTGGCCATTAGGCGCATTATTGACGTACACCTGGAGGTGATGGTGTTGTAACGCGTTGCTACAGTTAGAACTGCAAGTGGTACTTTGAAGCGACCTCTTGTAGAGCTTTGTCACTGCCATGGACCCTTAGTTTTTAAATAGGTTATTCAAGGCTGGCGGCAATGGTGCGTTCCCGCATTTGTTTAGTGTATTGTGTTCAATTTGATTGAATTACTTCATTGATTTTTAAACTTCTGCACCTTTTCTAAAACATTCCGTCGCGCTAATGCTAATTGTAAGTGTGTTTTTGCGTGTAAAATATAGACAGTATTTTGATTCGTGTTTTGGATCCCGAGCTGTTTGGACGCTTGGGAGTTTCGTGCAATGTACTCCGAACTTTTCGGTGGCTTTGATTCCGTCTGAAGAGACGCCGCTTTTTGTTGTCTTTTGCGTTACGATCCGCGAGTTCTTTAGCTCCATTCGTGACGACCGCTAAACCGCTGTCATTTTGTTTCTTTTGTGTTTACAAAAGCGCATCATTTGTTGTTAAACCCGCATTTTTTTGTATATTCAATCAATGAACATTACGTCGCTATTTTTTGTGTAACGTGTTGTCCAGACGAAGCTCTAAGAAACTGTTCCTGTTCACGGGGCTAGCCTCTGAAGAAAGAAGAACCAAGAAAACACCCTTTGCAGAGCTTCGACGTAAAAGGTTAGTGATTAACTTTTATTTGGTGAATTACTTTACGTGTTTATTGATTGTTCCGCTAAAGGTCCTTCGTCAATTATATACTTGCATTGAACCAGCATTGAACTAAAACCGCAACATCTATTTCATACATTTTTTTGAATATTATTCTCTCTATATGTAATGTTTATCGAAGACATTACATAACACCAGGTAAAATACATTATGAGTTTCTTCTTTAATAGAATATCAATAATATATAGGAAATAAAGTACTATAACATCCAATTAATATAGAAAACCTGCGCAAAATTTGCTTTTCTAATAAAAACTCCAATTCTCTCTTTACGATATATTACATTACGGATGTCAGAAGTCAGAAAGAACGATATTAATTTCATACGCCTTTTGTTAAATTTTTGCCGCAATTACAATTCATCGGATATGAGCTTCAATTTGCAAGTTAATAATTCAACAAATCTTATTTGACACTTTATTTTTATTTAAAGTAAGAATTAAATTACACATTAAGATTAATACTCGAGTCATAACAAAATTGTGACTATTATTTCAATTCTCCTGAAATCTATAACCATTACTAATGATAACACAAGGAAATAGAAACAGGGATAGGAGATCACAAGAGACGATAAGTATAATTCATAAGAAGCTTTCGCTTCCATCGTTCAGTCTCAAATGACTGCTGCTGTTTTTTTTTAAATATATAAATATAACCCACAAACTTCAAAGTAATTTTAATTGTTTATTAAACATTTGTAGTTATTTCAGTTTGTTGACATTACAAGGGCATAGAATAAGTAAAACTGAAAAGAATTTAGGGAAATACCAATGCTCATACATACTATACAGACATATAACTAAAATATCTACGATTATTTTTTCTTGTCCAATTAGTAAATACTTCTACACATTTGTTAAAATTGATCGTATACATTAAACGGACACAATTGCTTGTCATGTGTGACCTTCCACAATACGGAGCTAACTTAATTTTGGTTTGCAAACGTCACAATTCTGATGCCTTTGGAAAATAGTTTTTTGTATACCGTATGTAATCAATAAATTTCAATATTTTCGAAGGGTGGCAAGAGCTTACAGCATTGTGTCAGAAGACATCACAATTTTCACTTTATACCATCATAGTTGGCCTCGATGTTTGTCCGTCTGGTTCTGGTATTCCAAAGTTCATAATTTCTAATTCCGGAATAGAATATTTTTGGAAATACCCTTTTTGTCGAAATTTTTTAGTTTTTAATGAAGCTGATTAATTTCTCTATTTGGGCAGCGTAAAATAAAATGTTTAACAATATGAAATTGTGCTTAGTTGTTTGTTCTTTCCAAACCTACCAGACGTATGTTTTTCTATAGTAGTAGTTTGTGGATGGAGATTCACATAAGCTAATTTTTATCCCGAAAAGCTGCGTTTATCCCTGATAAAATGATGACAAGGAAAGAATATGCTGAACGATAACCATCATGCAGGAGAAATAATAGGTCCAGCAACTGAGGTAGACATTACGAAATTCTTAACAGAGAATCAGAAAGCTACCAGGGCTAACGAAATCCAGTAAGAAATCATGAAATAATGGATGAGAATTGTAATTCAATGACTAAAACAATAACAACAAATTTGAGGTTAAGGGCTAAATATATTTTAAAATATCAGGCCTAGGTCTGACTTCGAAATTACCAAAAAAATCTGTAAAAGTAAACTAGGAGTACTAGGACATGCCATAAATAGCGGTGCTATCTACATCAGTGGTTTTGACTTATCTGACTAAAGTTAACATTTATCCCTCATTTGAAGTAGCAAAATATTGCAACGATTATAGTACCACATCCCCGACGACGCGTATTCTGAAACGTTACTTATTATACACCTAAAAATATTCGCTTCACTAACGGATTTGGCTCTAGAGGTTTTTGATTCACAGATATTGAAATGTTAAAAAAATGTCTTCCTATGATTTGTCAACTTTTGATTTTTGACAGGATAAACACCAAAGTATGATTGACATGCTCAATACAACAAAAGCATTAATAACAATAATCTACACTTTGTTGCAGCAAATTATATTGGAGGTAAACAAACTGATATGAAGGAAGAAAAGAATGACTTTCTACTGAAAAGTTGGCATAAAAATACAGGGATACATCATTTCCCCGTTGTGGCTTAACTTTTATTCTAAGGCCAAAGTTAGATAAGCTTTGTTCGATGGTTTAGAAAGAATTAAAATAAAAAATAAAAAGTTATAACAAGAAACAATATTAGATACGCGGATAAGAAAAAAATAAGCGTGCCTCTCATTTGAAGATGAAGATCTGATGATTATGAGTGGCTGTAAAGACCAATTAAACACCCCATCTTTGATTGGTGACAATATGATAGAAAGAGTAGAAGAGATAAAATATTTAGGGCGGTTACTAGCCATTCAAAATAAATAAAAACTCGATATGCAACAGGTTGAAAGTACTTTATACGAATTTATAAATGTTGTATGATCATGATCTTAACCTCAAGTTCTCTGTTTTTTCTATAGTGCTTAATCATGAAAAATATTGTAAATTTCGAACTCCGGACTTACATATAACTTGGATAGGATCAAGCTGGATAAACTACTAATATCCAAATGATGATGCGTAGAATTGGAATATGCCAAAGAAATCATCAATATCATGAAGATAATGAAATAGTACTCCTTAGCTAGGGTGAAAAAATACAGAAATTTATTATATCTTATATCAGCCATTTCAATGCAAGATTGACGGTAAACGAGGGAACCATCAAGAAGACTTACCACCTGATTAAAGAGTCTGATAGAAGAAGAATATTATACATTATAAAATCAACTGAAAGGGTCTGAAACAGTTATTCTCATTGTCAGTGATATTCAAAATTTTCTCTGTATACTTTGTAAATTGTAAATTGTCATTTCACAAAGTAATATCTACATTGTCCTTTCTTGCGTTACGCAACATAATGTACAATTAAAATTTATTATCAACTATCCTGATATTATAAAAGAACATTTAATTGTATTGTAGTTTTAGTTACTTAATGAGTGTTATTTATAGCAAACACGAGACAAATTGATGACATTCGCAAAGTAGTTTTATTTCTGTGACTTTGAATGCGTTGACACACCTTCAGAAAAATAGAAGTGAAATGTTTTTTCTACAATTCTTGTTCTAGAAACGATAATAGTAATTGTTTTAATTAAGCTGTGAATAATATTAAAGAATATGTCAATTCTATTTACATATTCTTATCAAGCGTATGGGAGATTTTATTTCTTGAGAATGCTGTGCTTAGTTTGATTAAGGAAAATAGTTTTTAAATTTGAGCAAAAACTGGCTTCCTGTTGTTTTTCAGAAATTTTTAGTGTGTTAATTTCCATATCTGTCACACAAACAGTTTTTGGAATATTTGAAGAAAATTATACAAAAAGCAGTGTCCAGAGAAATGTTGGACTGACTAAATAATTTTTCTGTTAAAAAAATTATGTATTTTTGCCTGTAAACATTTCGATTCTAGTACATACTGAACTTATCAAATATTATTGTTGTTTTAACCTAAGATAAAACCATTATTACTGGATTGCTGTTTACATTTGATAGTTTAGGATTAGTTTTTAAAAAGCTTTTTTCCTTAATCAGGTTTTAATGGGTTTTGTGTTCACTCAGGTTTTACGGTTGAGATTCTCTGTTTATATTTTCTTGCGTTTCAACCAGATTTTTATATTTACTAGTGTTGAGAATATATTTCAATTATATCTGCATTGTGCTGGGAGTTCAAAGAAATTTTCGTTTTAAAAGTACCCTGTCAGGAATATTGTGCTTTTAACCTTCTCAGCTATTCTTGTTCGATCTTTATCTGTAACCCAGACGACAGTTAACAATTGAAGCCACGTGATCTAAGGGTCTTCCACTTTTTGTGTGTCTAAGAGCATTTAATGGGTGTCGGGAAGTTTCTTAAGATATATAGAAATTAACTTGAGAAACGGAGACCCATAATCTTTCCCTGTTTAATTACATTTCCATAAAAAATCAGTTCTCTTATACAGTTTAAGGGAAAGAAAAATATTTTCACCGTGTTACTACGAATTTAGTATTAATTCTAACTTCTAATTTCATTTTTCATTTGTCTCCGTCCGATTATATTTCCATAAAAAGTCAGTTGTCTTTTTTTTCAAATTTTACTACGAATTTAGTATTAATTCTAACTTGTAATTTATTTTTTCATTAAAATAAGGGTACTTTTTACATTTTCGAACAATTATTGTTTTCGATTTAAAAGAAAATTATTTGTTGTTGTGTGATATTAATAAATTTTAATCGAATTTCGTTAATATCAGCAACTAAAGTTGTTTTTTTATTTTATGCTCACTTTGGTTCATTAGTATTATTTTATCTACTAGATTGATTGACTGCTGTGTTGTATTAATTCTAAGGTGAAATATAATTGTTCATTAAAATAGAAAATCTGATGAATTATAATATTCTTAACCTACTTCACTCATTTAACATTTGGGAATAAATAATAATCCCAATTTTTTCTCAATACCAAATTTGTTTTCATATATTGTATCTATGGCAAATCTCGCATGCCATTTTCGTAAAGAAATCCTAGTATTTAGAATATAATAATTACATAACCTAATCTAATTAACTAATTTATCAAGCAAAATATGAATTTCAAATAGAAGCCTTCCTTCCGGACAAGGGGATGCTAAATCTGAAGTAAGACAGCAAACAAATTACTAAATATACTGAACAACAATCACCAACGACTGAGATGAAGTCTGTTATAAAACTCGGCCAGATATAACAAAACTAAAAGAATACTTGAAACGTGCGAAATCATAGTATTGCGACAAATAACTGGGAATTTCATGTGATTTAAAATTTGTTTATTAAATTTTACTGGTAATCGCACATTGAACATTTTATTGCGGCGATTCAGTAGCAGCTCCAGTAAGAGAAAGAGGTTCTCGGTATCAAGATTAGTCGTTGGATGACATTTGACAAGACATTTCGCCCATTCTAATTGGGAGGCTTTGTTAAGAAACTACTATTTTAAAAAAATACTTTAGAGCATTTGAAAGAAAAAATATTATTGAGACACTCAGGGCATCTGCTTCGTTGTCAATATCAGTTTGTGGTCTAAGAAAACTTGGTACGTCTTAACCCTTAAATGCATCAATTCTGTTTGACACTGTTTGATTTCACGTCATCTAAATCCGTTTTTATTACTTGAGTGTCTTTCAAAAAACATTCATCTTCATGCGAAAATACGGAAATCTATGAATTTACTTTGATGTGCAGTAACACCTGCGCTCATGTACTATCTATTCCAAAAACTGACAGCAGTTGTTCAAGAATTCATTTTCAATATTTCGCTTTCTTTAGAACCTTAATCGACTAAAAAAATCCTGTTACTGTCTTTTATGTCAACCCCTTTTTAGGTCTCAGGGACGCGTTTTTTTGTCAATAATGTTAACAACTTGTCTTCTAAATGTTATTTGTGACATATTCTTGATTATTTTTATGTTTTCATGGAAAATAACTCCACAATCTAAATAAAAAGCTGTATATTGAAAGCTAATACCAAACGTTTCACAGTCGATTCATTTTCAATAGATATTTTAAAGCCATTGACAATGAAGTCAGAATCGAAACATTTGGTATTAAGTTTCAATATACAGCTTTTTATTTCGATTGTGGTGTTATTTCCAAAGAAAACATAAAAATAATAAATGTGAACAACGATGTTACATTCCGCCTCTTTCTTTATAGTAGATTATCTTTTTAATTTAAATATATTAGAAACTAATGGAAAGTATTTTGCAATTATTTATTATAATTTTTACAGTATCAGAGGAGTCGCGGCTAATAATAACTATACAGCATCGTTGAAAGAAAAGGGTATTATGTTACATGTAGTTATTTTATAGAAATTCTATAGAACTTCCTCATTAATGAACGTTTCTTAGAGTTTCTTGGCAAAAATGTGCTATTTACACACGAAGTTTGCCTAGATTCATTTCTTAGCATAAATGATGATATTTTAGAATGAACTCAACTTCTAGCATATTTATAGCAGAGCTTTGTTGTAGTTCAAGTTTACTGATTTACGAAATATTATTTGGGTCTAAATATTGGATAATTTCAGTTGTTTCAAGAAATGCGATTTTGGTAATAGTCCGCAGTGGTTCTATTTGCTGGATATTTTGTTCACATTTTTGTTATAATTTTCCTATATCTAGTATTTCTGAAGTTATTCATTGCTTAATGATGACAGCCATTAAGCATGTTTCAGTAGATTTAATTATAGAGTTTCTTCTAGATTCTTCAGTAACTCCGGGTTAACCTCATAATAAGTTACTGTTAAGCTATAAATGAAAAAAAAATAAACGTATGGTTAATATACAAATGAAATTGTCAGCTTAAGAGTGCCTAGAGTAGCGAATAGGGAGATAATTTGAATATTATTATTGGTATCACAATATATTGTGTCGAATTAAAAACGTGAAAAAATGTATTTAAAACATAATTTTCAGCACTTTAGCTATAATTTTTATCATGTTTTTTTGCCAGGTTAGCAATTACAAATTCCTAATGGAAGTTACCAACCAGAAACAATACATTTTCGTGCCTACAAAGGAATATATTGCAATATAGTCCGTGGGTTCAATTTTAAAATTATAAAACTAATATTCACTTTGACTTTTCTAGAACTTTATTTACATTTAATTTTGCAGAACAGCTGATTCACAATAACATTCGATATACGCTCGTCGTCCTTTCTAACTCCCTGCTGCGAGGATGGGTTCTCCTTTTAAAATCAGCGTCGAATTCTCTAGTATAATCCAGTGTCAATTTTACAGTTGTCGAGTTATGATCGAGATAAGTTTTTCTCCCGTCCGAACCTTCTAGCCTTTTTTATATCCCAGCGATCGTTGTCGTACTGAAATGAAACAGGGTCGGCTTTGGTAAATTTTTTAACAATATCATATCGAACCGCACCTGTCATGTTTGTAAAGTTAAGCTACGAATTTTTCGTAATGTGTGTAATCACAGTGTAACGGTGATGACACACAACTAAACGTAAGACAAGCTCATTTTGCTTGGTTTTTAGCAACTGTATATTCGCTAAAATTGTGTTTTGGTTTAATAATATGTGAACATTTGTTAAAACTTGTAAATACACAAAAATTCGGTAGTTTAGTAGGTTGGATTGATTAAAATGTATATTAACTGTCACTTAGTTTGACTAAAGCAGCAAACATTAGAAATAGCAATAGATAATATTTACACATCACTTTGAGATTTGCAGTTATTTTTGTAATGCAAGCTACTAAAGACTTTATTTATCGATTAGCATAACATATGTGATGTCTGGTTACATGCTTGGTGTATATTTAGTTTAGAAATTATTTCAATTTGGTTTTCAATTATAAGTTACTGGCTTCAACTGCAGAGTGTTAACCAGATATATTTCTAGGCGACTGTATGCAAATGCCTAAATCAAACGAAGAACTAACTCTGACAAATATTAATTAATTTCAACAAATTAAATTTTTTAATTTTACAACTAAAATAATGAGCGCATTTATGTAACATTGCAAACATGATTTCTTTTTAATAAAGACAAAATTTCAAATTACTAGTCTTTACTGTTTATTCGAGGCACATCTTTGTAAATCATTTTTGAAGTTTATTTTAAGTGAACGTTGATTTGCCAAAGTTGTGAATGTTGTGATTTCAATTTTCCGTGACGTTTCTCGTCCTGTATTCAATGTGCGTCTTGATAATAAGCGTGTCATTCTCGAGGCTGTGAGAATTCTGTAATTAATAATATGGCAGACATTTTCTCAATCATTATATCGACCACTTTCGGTTTATTATTTTAAAATATAAAAACATATAGTTTGACCATCAGATACTTCTGGATTGTGGTCAACACGTTTTAACAGCAGAGATCATAGCTTGAAAACACGTATGTAATTTTTTTAATTCAGTACATATCGCTGATGGTTAAACTTAATTATTTACTTATTTATGTTACGGCACAAATCACAATTATTTAAAAGACACAAACATACGTATGGATATACAAGTTCAAACTCTCATCTCTAAAAGACTGTAGGTCTCTGATATCGTTGTTGTCTTGGTCAAGAAATCTTAAAGTTTGACCCCAATTGTAATATTCATTTAGCATTACCTTAAAGGAACCACTAATCTTTACATAGTATAGATAGAGGAACGTTTGTACGTATAGCATAATATTGTTTTGAGTTAATTTGTTTAAGTCCAGATCGAACTCGGGGCCTCAATCTGCCTACTCCCCAAGAGTCACTAGGTAACTGAACAGAATGTGAATCTGCTCTGCTTCTGTTATTTATAGTTATCGGTGGTTTAGAAGGGAATGTCACCTGATGAAGGGGCTGTGTTGTGATTGGTTAGGTATTGGTGGGCGTATCTGCTTTGTTTAATCTCACAATTAAGGAGATCCATTTCTTAGAGGGGTCTTTTCTCTATTTCTATAGCTTCGCGAATAGTAGATGCCCTAAGGGAATTAGGAGATATGATAGTTCTACTGTCCTCGAAGTTGATAGAGTGTCCTGCTTGGATCTGATGATGCGCGAGAGCTGAAGTCCGATCTTTTTTGCGAACTGACAAAGAATGTTTATATACTCGATGGTTGACGCGCCTGTTGGTACGACCGATGTACCTTTGTGGGCAATCGCGACATGGAATTTCCTAAACTCCTCGATCCTCGTTAGGTACTTTGTCTTTAGGATTCCCGGTTAAGTTGACTATAGTTTGACAGTTGTTGGCAATTATTTTCAATAATTAAATTTTTTACGGTTTCTAGGCCATTACTCTGTAAAAAATAATCTGATTTAAAAAAATGATGTGGTTAAAGATTGGCAAAAAAGAGACCTTTAAAAAGAGTTATCACACCCTTTGTAATTTAAAGTTGTAGAAGTGATTAAGGGCGTACCCAGCTTTTGGTTTAGGGAGGGGTAAAATTGGAAGAAAAATTGTCCTAGAAGTTGATAGAGGATCCTGTTTGGGTACGACGATGCGCGAGAGCTGAAGTCGGTTCTTTTTGCGAACTGACAAAGAATGTTCATATAATCGATTGTTGACGCGCATGTTGGTACGACCGATGTACCTTTGTGGGCAATCGCGACATGGAATTTCGTAAACTCCTCGATCCTCGTTAGGTACTTTGTCTTTAGGATTCCCGGTTAAGTTGGCTATAGTTTGACTGGTGTTGAAGACCCTCTTTATTTGATGTCGGTGCTATTTTGTCAGTGACTCCTCGAATATACGGAAGGAACGCTTTCCGGTATTGTTGGTCTGGTTCTGATGGGGTAGGTGTATTCGGGGGTTGTTGCGATTGACTAATTGATAATTGATAATAACCGGGCAGATACACTACTCCGAGAGCTGTTTTTGTATAAATTGTTATGAAGGAAGGAATATTAGAAACTTGGAATATATTTGATTTTGTTTTTGTTGTCCGTCTCTAGCATTGCTTTATTCAACCCCTTTTTAAAGAAAGTGATAATCTCAATCAGTATAAGCGACAATATAAAATATTTATAGATATATTTTGAAATATGTATATCTTGCGAAATTTATAATGATTTTTTCTCGCTATGAACTTCCATATTTAAATATTGTTTACTTCAACCTTAAGAGAACTTATCAAAACAAATGCGACCTACTTTTAGAACCCTTTAAATGTGTGGGGCAGTCAATATGTGGCAGCGCAACGACAGAAACTTATATTTATTTATAAAGTTGATTTTTTTATCGTATTTAATATTTACTGCTGCACTGTTTCTGACCTTAATTATCTCAATGCAAATAAAAAATGATATCGATATATTTACCGGACGTATTTATATTGGTACATTTCCAATCAGAAAATATAAATAGGTCTGCAGAAAGCAAAGGCTGTCACGTAGTTTGATTGACGTTTAGTTAAAAGTTATTGTTATCTAAGTTTTTGACACATCTGCTTTTACACACAATTCTTGTTCTGTCATGTGGATTAAGCCGTTTTATGTGTTTTCAACAATATTCAACAAAGGGATGAATCAGGTCAGAGAATGTGATTTCGTAAGTATTGAAAAGATGGGATATATTCATGCATGTTATATTTGTCAGTATATTTTTTTATGTTTAAGGCATTTCTATTTTAACTGATTCTGACTTGCAGTTCTGATACTATAATTACTTTTGATATTATTGTTAGTTCAGTTACTTTTTTAGTTAATATCAATATATATGATAGGTATAACTAAATCAATTTAAAAGAGTGAAACTAATGAAATAACAAATATTCTTTAAAATTCGCAAGCTATAAAATATTGTTTAATACACAAATCTTTGACCTAATTGTTAATATAAAATACTAATTTATGAATGCTCTGGGAATATTATTTAAATAACTTATACAGAATGTAACATATTGCACTCCACATATTTTGGTAGGTGATAATGCAGATTGGGTATGAATTCGGATAATAACAAAGTTATCTTATATGTTAATGATGTTATTTTTTCATTATATTTTTTTAACATCAATAGATTTGGAAACTCTACAAAATATGCATTCGAAGGCAATAACAGAAAATTGAGAGTTTCCGATAACATGAATTCTGAAAATAATTTATTATCGTTAGTTATTATTTATTATAATATTTTAACCCAGGTCTTCTTTCAATTTGTATTAGTTTGTATCAAAATAATTTCACATTCATGTCTTCTTTTACTATTTTTACTCTACTCTATTTTGTGTTTATGGATTTTTCTCAAATTGTACATTTTCTAAGGTTTTTTTTTTCAAATTTCATTGAATTATTTCAATTGCGAATGGGGTCTAATTCAGAGCTAGGAATGTTTGCAAGATTTGAAATATATAGACTTTTCTGCAAGTGTGGAATTACAAAATAATTTATAATAGTTGTTCCAAGTATTCACACACGCTTTAAATCACCCAATCTAGTTTTCAAGAATACATTGAAAAATGTTCGACATGGCCCTACCACAAATACCCAAATATCTAATTTTATTCGCTAGAAACAGAACGAACATCTTAATGGAAGGCTTGTTTAACCGATGTTACTGATGTGGGCATGTTTTATGTTACAACAACTGTTAGAAAATATTGACTAAATTTTGTTTAAAATTTCGTTCTTTAAAAAGGGGTCTGAGAGGATTTTTAATTGTTCTCTTCGGTTAATAATTTCGTTATTGCCTTGCAGTTAAAAGGTTCGTAATATCTCTAAGCAATGACTTTCAATATATTTTTTTCTAATCAAGCCATAAACTTTTTGACGTATGTTATATGTGTAAGAGAATTTTGGTTCTAATAATCTATCTATAATACTATCACCTACAAAAATATTTGTACTACATTTTGTTACAATAAACAAAATTATTGTTTACATTCAAATGACAGTACATACAGGGCACATTTTACACGTATCTGTCACCCTGCAGTTTCAACCCCTAAGCGAGGGTGAATATCACTTCTACAAGTTTAAATAAATAAAAAGAAACCCTCAAAAAAAGGTATCAGATGATACCCCTTTTTGAAGGTGTCTTTTTTGCCAATTTTTGTCACATAATTTTTTTAAATCAGATTATTTTTTATTGAGTACCTAATGACCTAGAAAACCTAAAAAATTAAATTTTTGAAAGTAATTGCCTATTACACCAAAATTGGTTCAGGGTGGTTTATAGGGACTCTGATCACGAGATCAGATGTGCTAAATTCGAAATGGAGGATCCAAGATGGCGAATGAATATTTAATAGATCAGCCGTGGTGCTCTAAACTTCTTTTTGGGTTCGCTGATCACGAATCTGATAGACAAAATTCTAAATGGGGGATCCAATATAGACGGATCAGAGACCTCCAAAAACGTCTATATACCAATTTTTGCGTTTATCGGTTGATTTAAAAAATTTCATTCGCCATCTTGCATCCCCCATTTTGAATTTTGCAAATCTGATTTTTTATGGTTTCTAGGTCATTACTCGGTAAAAAATAATCCGATTTAAAAAAATTATTGACAAAAAAGCAACCTTTAAAAAGAGGTATCACATGATACCCCGTTTATTTAAAGTTGTAGAAGTGATCAAGGGCGTACCCAGCTTTTGGTTTAGGAAGGGGCAAAATTGGAAGAAAAATCGTCCTAGAGTTGGGGGTGGGCAAATCGGAAAAAAATTGTGCTATAGAGAGGGACAAATCTTTGGCCAGGGGGAGGCAAGCCAGCAATTTTATGGGAAGCTTTAATGACTCATGGCAGATTTTTCAGATCCAAGGGGGAGCAGCTGGTTTTTTTGTCTTTCTCTTTAAAATATATTTTAAAAACTATACTGGATGGCTAGTTTTGAAATGATAGCCATGTATATATTTTTGGATACATTCCTAACATAACTTTTCATATAATAAAATTACTTACCTAATGGTTTAAATTTATTTTTGTGATGTGATTCTTTATGTACAATGCAAGTATTCTCTGAAAGTTACATATTTGTACAATATCAAGCAAATAATTTGCAAACAGTATAGTAGCTAGTTTTGGATCCCCGTCGAATAGGTTACAACCGAGTTTTTTCGATAGTATTTGACCTTCTGATAAAAAGTTCTCATTTTGCACATCACCCATGACACCCTCCTGGTCTGGGAGGGGTGTAAGATGCTAGGTCCAGGGGTTAAAAGTCTAAGAGAGTTTGAATGTAAGAAAGGTATGGTTATGAGATTTTCACGGTTTTTCACAGTTTGACCTTGGCATGACCTTGAACCTAACATCATAGAGGTTAGCTGACTTTGCATATGTAACCAGCGTCCCCAAATGCCCTTGTTTACCAGAATCAAGTATGGTATGGAATCAAGCTTGTGCAAAATGACATACCTTTCTTAACACGAACTCTCGTCAATCTTTAACCCCTGGACTTACACCCATGTCGACCACCTGGGAGGTTTTAATGAGCCTTGTGCCCATGAGAAAAATTTTCAGAAGGTCAAATACTATCTAAAAAATCTTTTGCAACCAATTCGACCTTATTTAAAGGTTCTATCAAAGTTCTATCAAAGTTGAAAATAATATTCAATGATAACTCTTCCATCACTTCTTGTTTGTAACAGCAGTCCAAATTTACTATATAGTCTGGGAACCCGCTTAAAACTTGTACTTTAAATTTCAGCATTATTTCAGCATTCTTGCTGCCTCGCTGGGATATCGAGGATATTAGAGTTCGGTCCACCACAAGATCATTTCCCATGTTAAAAGTATTCATTTAGATTTAAAGAAATCATCCTGGAGGTCAAATCCAAATGTTATCTTAAAATTCCTCATTCGATCAGATATTTTTTGTCTCTCCAGTTTTTTTTTTCAAAGCCCATAGTTTTCCATATTTTCCCAACATTGTATATGTAAAACATCAAGTTAATATTATAATACTTGTTATAGTTGTGGGTCAGGGAAATATTCTATTTTTATTGTCGAACTAACCAATATGTGAAAATATTTATGACAGAAAATCACATTCATTAACATTTTACGGAAAACAATTGTTCATCAATAGGTGAGTTAACAATGGTACTAGTAATATTATTGTTGGGGGACCCACAAATAAATGTTATAAATTGCCATTCAAATCATGATTTGTCAATAATGTTTATGGGACTTTATTTACAACTATGGTAATCTCGAAGATTAGATATCTTATAATCAATAATCAAATATCATATTGTGATAAACGTTACATTGTCCAAACCAGACAATACATAAAATAACATGTAGGACAACACAAAAATTATTGTAAAAACCATAATGATCTTAAAATAGACATTTTATAAAAAATATCAGCGAATTGATATGCATTCAACTGACTTTCCTTGAATGTGGAAACAATACTTGTAGTATTATATATCGTGTTTTGGTTCTTTTTAGCTACTCTTCATAGAAGACAAACACGTTTAAATAATTAAATATAAATTTATGTATGGTTAAGTTGTACTAGAGTTTTGGACGAAAAACCTCGGATGTTCTGTGGAACATATAGTAATTGCCTCGACAAATCTTGCACGTCAGTCATACGTTTAGAGAGAGATGGTGTCAGACGATCCAGGTGGAACCTTGGTTGCATTGTATGTGCTATACGTCATTCATCTGTTGGGGTTTGGGAATTTTACAACCGGATTTTACCCATTTGTTGGAATCTCGTTGAATTAGTAAACTCATACCGGGTTTTCATCTTTGTTGGTTCACGGGTGGCCATTATTCTTCTCTGTACTTAAGTACCTGAGGGAGTTCCTTAAGTACCTTTACATACCAAAAAAATGGGTTAATATTAAATAAATGCTATCGTGTACCGCGGATTGGTTTGCTAGCACGAACTGAAGTGTGTCCCGTTAAACCATTTTATCAAAACGTCTGCCGACGGCAAATAAGTGGTTTTTGTTTTATTGATACTCAGGTTTCAGTGTTACCTTTAAATAAATTGATCTACTACAACGGTTGCTGCAGTGGTTGTTATTTGTTGAATCAGTTACTGAAGTAGTCAACAAGAATATCCACTTCACATCACGGGGGCTGGTACACGAACCCAACGCCCCAATTATTAACTCAATAATTTTTCATATCGATGTCGATTTGCTATCATAGTTGGTGCCACTTTTAGGTTTTATATCTGGTTCGCTTTACATTGTTCTGTAGGTCAATTACTATTCGCTGTGGTTCCAACTCGTTTAACGGGAATTCCTTCTCGCTGTTTACCACTGCAATCTTCTTGGTAAGATCTTATGGATGAAGGGTTTTCATTGTTAAATCTATGAAAGAAACAATCTGAATCTTGTTGTGATACTGTTGCAATTTGATGGTATAACATGATAGGCTCATCAAGATAATCTTTGTGAAATCTGAGAATATTTCCTTTGATTTCTGTTTTTGAGCTACGCTGACCTTGGATATTAAAAGACGAAAAGATACTAGGTGAACAAAACTTTAACTGAATCAAATGTTGGCCTATTACCCTATATTTTATGAAATATTAAGTTTGAGGTAAATAACTGTTATTAATCTCATTTTTGAGTATAATATCCGTAAGATCTTTATTTGCATGTTACAGGATGCTAAATTAATATTTAAAAAAATTGTATGCAGAAGGAATTATTGACTATTTATAGTACACACTTGTTTAAATCACTCGCTTGATTGTGCTACGCTCGAATATCTCATAAACCCACACAATACAATAATGAGAGCATTTTTTTCTGTGGCATTTTCCATTGTGCCATAAAGTTTATTTCTGTCTGTATGCAAACAAAATTTCTTTTTTATTCCATTGTGAGTTACAATTTCCAAAGTGACTGTGTGCTACAAAGGAGTTCGTTTGATCTAAATTTTAATGTGCGTTATTTATAGGGACTTTGGTGTATGTAGTGAAATATGAATTTTCTTGAATTACTGACTAACAGGTAAAGTTTACCTTTGTTTAAAACATGTTAACAAAAAATGCTTACTATTTTTCATTGTAAATAATTGTGGCTTTCATGATATAAAAATATTGTAACTCGAGTTTAAGTTGTCTATCTTTCAATATCCTTGCTAACTTTTTTATATAGTTTGTATCCAAAACAAACTTCTAGTTATTTTACTATACTTCTAGAAGATTTTATATTAGATTTCGAACAAAGACTTATAAAATGTTTATGCCTGGAGTAATAAAATTTATAGAAACATTATTGAGAAATATTTTATTAAGGCAGCATGTGTTCAATTTAATGAAATTTGAGAATTTATCTTGTATGGAAAGAGTTATATCTTGAAGAAATAGTAATGATATATTTCAATTGTAAAGTTGTTAATATTGATTGCATTCATTTAACTTTTCTTTTAATAACAGGAAATTAGAGACATTTCTTTATAGATTTAGAAACAGCCTACAACGCGATGCCCTTGATTAAATTATTTGATATGCTGACGAAAACTGGAATTAGCAAAAGATCTGTACGTGAAGTATAGAACTTCAATAAAAATTTCCAAAATGTAATCAAATTGGAAAACAAGATCTGAGAACCGATTAGGGTGTAGAATGGTCTTAGGCAGGATTGCTGCTTGTCACCCATTCTATTTCAAATATACGTCCAAGGAGCTTTGAAGATCTTGAGAGAGAAATGCTCAGGAATGGGGATAAAGATTGGTGATCATTGCTTGAGCACTTATTATTTACAAATGAATCAAATGATCAAGTTATAACTGCAAATTGTGAAGACAAGGTAAATTATATGCTAAGAAAACTCCAGGAAGATTATAATGAGTGGGGTTTAAATATTAATTTCCAAAAAAACAGAAAATCTGCATATAGGGGACCAAGACGAAAATCCAAATTTGCAGCTAAGAGAACTAAAAAATGCGAAGAACATATATACTAAGGAAATATTATATGATTGGAAGAAATGGATATTAAATATGGACTCTAGCAAGCTCAAAAGTGTATACATATATTAAACTCGCTTCTCTAATCAATTTTAATACAAAGCTGACGATCTACAAAGGTATTGAGGTGACCATATTGACTTATGGATCAAAATGTTGGAAGTTGCAAATAGGAGAAGGGTGGAAACTGTAGAAATGAACTTTCTCAGAAGACCCAGTAAAAAATAAACAAAGTAACTAAACGGTGATTTTGAATTTTTTTGGTGCCAAATTGTATTATACAGATGGTGAGGATTTCTTCGTTCTTTAACTTCTCTAACATTTATGGTTACTTTTTTAAATATGTAATATTTTTGTCAGATACTATATGATTTAAGGAATTTGTGAATTATGATTTGCTCTCATGTCATCCTGGACTATTGTTATTTCACCATATTATGTATATACTCGTATATAAAATGAAAATTTCTTCAAAAACGTGAAAGTATAACAATACGCAACAAGATATGCATATCTTGTGATTACACATTATAAAGACTATTAAAGTGATAAAATGAAGCACATATTTGCGTTTTATTGGCAACTTGTTTGCTTACTGTAGGTCACTGCCTGAAACAAAAAACTATTTGTATGGTCGATTTGGTCATTCGGTTATTTTATTTCTGTGAGGTTAAAATCTTCTGGCTTCGAGCAACTTTAAACTAAACTACTTACGACAGACACTAAATGAAACTTTATTTTGAAAACTTACTAACATTGATTTCAATTTACATTTCTACAATTTTTGCCTGAGGAAATGTCTTGCACCGAAACTAATCGAAACGCTTTATAAAAGTGGAAATATAAATTAATATTTGATAGAATGAAACGAGCATCATCAACATTCTCCATTGCTAGACAACAGCGTTTGTTTCTTTTGTTTCAATAAGTTGGCTAAGTTGGCTATTAATCCATTGAATTTCTTGATTTTGTATTAAATTTAGCAGTAATAGTAAAAGTGTGCAACTGAACAGATTTATATAGAATTTTTTGAACAGATTTATATAGAATTTTTGACAATAATTTTTTTTTAATATAACCTATCCTCCTTCACTCCTTAGATCACTCCTTAGATAATACTTAAACGAATAATTTTCTAATAATATTTTCTTGCGATATTCATTCAATTGATTTAGTTTTAGGGAATAATATTATTATTTCAATTCTTTCTGAACAGTAACTTTTGTCGAGCATTCAATAAATTGGTGGATGCGCAAGTATATTTTATTTTGTCAGTATTTAGAATGGGAATGGAGACCAGAGCAACGATGATGGGCGTCGCCAGGTTTTGATTGATATTTTAGTTAATTTTTTGTTTTAGGTAGGTAGTATTTAGAAAAAAGAAAACGAACTGGTAACACTTACAATGTTTGACACATTCTAACACAAGACGATTCAACATTTTTTAGAAAATATGGAGGTTAAAATTAACATAAGTATTGGTATATCATATCGTGGTTCTGTGTATTGAACACCAAAAACAAACAAACTCAATACAGGAACTAAATGTTTCTCAAACTTATATTTCAATTCTCCTCAGTTTTGTTTATTTTTTATTTGATTTGATTTAAATCATCTGTTCCAAAGTGGTGAATCAAATATTTATTTTTTATTTGTTTGGTGGTATACAGAAACGAACTTATTTTATGTTGCTGCTCTAAAAAAAATACGTAAATATCATTTCAAATATGATGATGGGTTTACAGGGGCGTACCCAGCTTTTGGTTTAGTGTGTAAAGGAAAAAAAATGTCCTAGATAGGAAATTTTTTGGCTTACGGAAGGGGAGCAGTCAGCAAATTTGTGGGAAGCATTGAGGGCTGAAGACAGATGGTTCCTGTCCAGGGTGGAAAGTTCCCTCCCAGCTCGATACGCCTGTGTTAAGGATTAAACGATTAGCCAATTCAAACGTAACATATTTTCTGAAGGAGCATTTCTCTACCCACCATAAATGTAAATATTTGATAGTTTATACGTGATAGTAAGGTTTAAAATTTTCGCGTTACAATTAATGTATATTGTTAAATTTACCAATATATCGCGTAATTATCGGTATTAAGCTTATTTTTTCACTGCGAGTATAAATGCCATATAGAACTGATGAGAAAGTGGCGATGTAATGTCAGTATTACACAGCAAGGAGCCACAGGCGAATTTTGGAAACTATTTATTGATAAACCTTCTATTCCACCTATACAAAACATTTAGTAAAGTTACTAAAATTGGCCGACTGAAAAACTAGAATAATACCTGTTATGGAATGTCTTCGATGCACATTCCATAGAGAGAATAATATTTGAAAAATGTATGAATTAGATCAATAAACACGTAAAGTAATTCACCAAATAAAAGTTAATCACTGACCTTTTACGTCGAAGCTCTGCAAAGAGTGTTTTCTTGGTTCTTCTTTCTTCAGAGGCTAGCCCCGTGAACAGGAACAGTTTCTTAGAGCTTCATCTGGACAACACGTTACACAAAAAATAGCGACGTAGTGTTCATTGATTGAGCATACAAAAAATGCGGGTTTAACAACAAATGATGCGCTTTTGTAAACACAAAAGAAACAAAATGAAAGCGGTTTAGCGGTCGTTACAAACGGAGCTACTAACTCGCGACTCGTAACGCAAAAAAACAACAATAAGCGGCGTCTCTTCAGACGGAATCAAAAAATGTCCGAACAGTTCGGAGCACAAACACGAAACCTTCCCAAGCGTCCTAATAGCTCGGGATGCGAACCACGAAATCACAATACTGTCTATATTTTACACGCAAAAACACACTTACAATTAGCATTAGCGCGACGGAATGTTTTAGAAAAGGTGCAGAAGTTTAAAAATCAATGAAGTAATTCAATCAAATTGAAAACAATACACTAAACAAATTGCGGGAACGCACCAATCCGCCAGCCTTGACTTAAGGTCCACTGGCAGTCAAAGCTTTACAAGAGGTCGCTTCAAAATACCACTTGCAGTTCTAACTGTAGCAACGCGTACAACACCATCACCTCCAGGATGTACGTCAATAATGCGCCCTAATGGCCAATTCAAAGGAGGTGAAGTGTCTTGCTTCAAAATAACAAGAGTACCTGGCTTAACAACCTCCGAGGGATCAGTCCATTTACTACGTTGATGAAGAGTATGTAAATATTCTTGCGACCAACGTTTCCAGAAGGCCTGATGCAAACGACTCAGTAACTGCCATCTGTTGAGACGATTAGATGGGACAGATAAGAAATCAGATTCAGGAGGTGCTGTTAAAGGTTCCATGGTAAGAAACATTCCAGGACTCAAGGCGGTAAGATCCGAGGAATCGTTGCTACAAGGGGTTATGGGTTGCGAGTTTAAAACTGCTTCGACCTGTGCAAATACAGTAGAAAGTTCTTCGTAGGTTAGGATTTGATCTCCAACGACACGTCTTAAGTGAGCTATGACACTACGAATTACTTTCTTTGCGGATAGAATCCAAAATCGTTGCTGCAAAAGTAATTGAACGCTTTGGATTCCTGCGTGAAGATTGGTGACATGACAATCTTTGACCATTAGATTAGTCAAACGACTTTTACTTGGTAGCAGTGCGGGAAATTTAGTGTCAAACGGCAATGGAGCATTAGCCAATCTACTACCAACTCTAAGAGTTCCCTGTTCATCAAGAAACGGCGAAAGTTTAAGAAGCGATTTGGGCAAAAGTTTTCGTTCTCGAAGAAGGGAAATCTCTTTAGAAAAATATTGATCTTGAACATAGCGAACAATGCGAAGCTGAGCCTGATATAACTCAGCAGCCAAAAATGATCCAGAGCCCCTACGGTCTGGATTGCGGGCGTTATCAACAAAGCGAGAAATATGAGCTATAATGCGGGTAATGCGATTAATAGAAGAATGTTCTTCTAACAAAGTACCAAATAAATTTTGTGAAGCGGTGACTTGAAGCGCCACTATACGGGCTTCAGTCATAACTAGCGGTGACATGCTTGAGTCTGAGCAAGCATGTGGCAAACAAGCGGTAATCAACAATTGTGGGCCTTTCCACCAAAGTGTATTGCCTAACAACTCTGATGGCAAAGTGCCGCGGGAACCCAAGTCAGCGGGTTATCACAAGATTGGATGTAAAACCAATGCGAAGAAGGAAATTTTTCCTGAATGTAAGCAACTCGATTACTGACAAATGTCTTCCAACGGTGCGGGGAAGAACTAAGCCATGAAAGGACTACCGTGGAATCTGACCAGCAACGAATCACCTTGAACAACAAACGACTATTGAATTGCTCATAAACATAATGAGCCAACTTAGCGGTAAGAACTGAAGCACACAGTTCCAATCTGGGAAGTGACAAAGTTTTCAAAGGGGCAACTTTCGATTTCGACAACACAAAAAAAATTTGACGAAATCCAGATGCGGTTTCGAACACAAAATAAACAACAGCGGCATAACCTTTCTCAGAAGCATCACCAAATGCGTGAAGTTCACAACTAGAAAAGTTTTCTATAGCAAGCAGGCGAGGCAAAACTAAATTGTGCAAGGTCAACAAAATAGCGATAATATCTTGCTGCAACTTGGGACCGATAAACAAAAAATCATTCAAAGATAATCGAAGAGGTATCTTAGCGGATGCATTAAACACTACACGAAGTTTGGTTGTGCTACTATCAGGTTTCAAAACACAATGATGCGGTATGTAGTAACAATCAGAAGCAGTAGATGGATCAGGAAACAACTCCATATGATCCAGCTCCAAATACTCTTTGAGAAAATCACAATATTGTTTGTAGAGATCTGGTTGCTGTAGAAGACGTCTTTCTAAAGAGGAGAAACGTTGTACGGCGAGATTATACATTCCATCAAAAGCAGGAAGTGTATTTCGAAAAGGAAGAGGCACAACGAATCTACCTGAATCCAATCTCCTGCATCCCTCGGAAAATATTTTTTCGCAGATAAGATCATCAGGGGACTGAACCAGTGCGGTAGGAACATCTTCAATTGTCCAGAACCTTTAGAGTGAATCATCTAATGATACTACATCTTCAATTTGACAAAAAAGCGAAGTTGGGTTAATGACTGACTGAGAGTGAGAGTTAACAGAACTCGAAGACACTTTACCCATAAGGATGTAACCAAACACAGTGTTAATAGCATCAGGAACACCTTCCTTTCCCAGAAGACGTCCATCCAACAAAATTTGAGAAAATATATCGGCACCTAACAAAAGGTCAATAGCGCCTGGGCTATTGAAACCAGGATCAGCAAGTTTCAAATTGTTAGATATGCCATATTAGCCATGTTAATGGGCGCAACAGGCATATAATTGCAAATGCGGGGTAAAACAATAGTATCAACAACAAAATTGCACTCACGCTTTACTATAGAGCGAAGAGAAAGGGTAAGAGAGCCCTCAGCAGAGGGACTCTGCATAGAACCTAGCCCGTTGACTTGAATCGAAGCGGGCATAGGTCGGAAGCCAAGGCGTTTCACAGCCTTGCTCGCAATGAATGATGTCATGCTACCAGAATCTAGCAGACATCGCAAAGTTTGATAATAACCGTGCTTATCTAATACCTCAACTAAAGCGGTAGATAACAACACATTTGAATTGTATGACAAAAGTGAACTATGACAAGAAGTCTGCGGTAGAGAAGTTTCGGGACTTTCAACAGTATCAATGGCACTGGATCCACCAGATGTGGAAGCCAGGTTTGCGGGGGGAGCTTTAGATTCAGACCCAATACCTGAATCAGCACGATTTACAAAATGAAGCAATGTGTGATGGCGTTGTTTGCAGTTGCGGCAAGTGGATAAAGATTTACAGCGATTCGACTGATGAGAATCGCCTAAGCAATTAAAACAAAGTCTAAAATCTTTAACAAACTTAAACCGTGCGGATACTGATTTGTTCAAGAATTCAGAACATTTGTAAATCGCATGATCGGATTTACAAACTAAACAATTTCTATTCTTAGTGACAAACAAAGATGTAGTGAACCGGGAAGAATGTTGCTTTGAATTCAATGGTAACTTTTTGTCAACACTTTGCTTTGCCTTGCGGGATAATTCAACATGTTCAAAGGCATCACAATGCTTCGACAAAAAATCAACAACTTCCGAACGGATCGGAAATTCATCTTGAGCGGTCACAGTACCATGGTAAAGTTCAAATTTAGCGGCTAAATTCTTTGGAACTCGTTTCAACATCATCTGAACGAAACAAAAATCCCACTGATTTACTGGTAAACCCAAATTCTTCAGTGCTTCCAAATTATCACTGAAGTTATCCAATAACTTCCGAACCTCTGAAGGGCTATCTGAAGTTAGTTGGGGGAATTGTTCTAAAGCTGACCAATGAGACTCCGCGATTAAACGAGTTCGCTTGAATTTTTTCAAAAGTGTTTCATAAGCACTCACGTAATTGTTTTGTGTTAGTTTAAAATTCTTAATAACCTCAAAAGCAGGCCTAACTGCAAATATTTGAACTTCTGCATAGTACAGAGTTTTTCATTATTGTGAATTAATGAATCAAACAAATCAATAAAAGTACCAAATTCCAATATGTCTCCACTAAATGAAGGCAAATCAATTCGCGGCAAAGCAACACTTTCCTGTTCCCGAGCTATATTTTGTGGCGTAGAATTCTGAACAAATTTCAGTTTAGCAAAAATAGACCTAATTGAATAAAACAATTTTTCAAATTTATTGCGAATGTCATCCTCAAAGTCAAAATCATCGGTTGCATCTGAAATTAATCCAACAATGGAATTGTGATTTTTAAAAAATTCTAAATTAATTGAATCAACCATATCAATCATGCTAAAAAACAATTCAACGTCGTCACCTCTTAAGGCTTTCTCGGCAGCAAAATAAATATCTTCTAATCTTTTAAACTCCGATTGTCGATGATTTTTAAATTTACGTAAATTTTCAGCGGTTTTTTACATCTTAACAATAAATTAAAATCACTGTAACGCCACTGAACAAATCTAACACGATAGAACGAATCAAAATACTATTCCAAAAATGTACAATTTTTTACTGTTGAAGTAGTAAAATATCTGACCAAATGTCAAATAAATTCAAAACAATTTAGCAAATAACCAAAACAAACAAAACGAGCTCTTGTAAGTTTTTAAGGCGGCAAAAAAATTGCGTTTTATTTCCACCGGAATTAGTGAATATCCCGAACTTGCTTTCTCTTCTAACAAATAAAGAAACGAAAATTCAATGCGGTTTTCAACAATAATTGCAACGAAAAATCAATGTTTTGATCATTAAACTTTGCACGAAATTAACTCAAATGTATCCGGCCCGGAGTTGGACCAAGTTATGTAATTTATTCGATAATCTTTGCACTAAATTAACTCCAATTGCATCCGGCTCGTACTTGGACCAAAGGTTATGGAATGTCGTCGATGCACATTCCATAGAGAGAATAATATTTGAAAAAATGTATGAATTAGATGTTGCGGTTTTAGTTCAATGCTGGTTCAATGCAAGTATATAATTGACGAAGGACCTTTAGCGGAACAATTAATAAACACGTAAAGTAATTCACCAAATAAAAGTTAATCACTGACCTTTTACGTCGAAGCTCTGCAAAGGTTGTTTTCTAGGTTCTTCTTTCTTCAGAGGCTAGCCCCGTGAACAGGAACAGTTTCTTAGAGGTTCATCTGGACAACACGTTACACAAAAAATAGCGACGTAGTGTTCATTGATTGAGCATACAAAAAATGCGGGTTTAACAACAAATGATGCGCTTTTGTAATCACAAAAGAAACAAAATGAAAGCGGTTTAGCGGTCGTTACAAACGGAGCTACTAACTCGCGACTCGTAACGCAAAAAAACAACAATAAGCGGCGTCTCTTCAGACGGAATCAAAAAATGTCCGAACAGTTCGGACCACAAACACGAAACCTTCCCAAGCGTCCTAATAGCTCGGGATGCGAACCACGAAATCACAATACTGTCTATATTTTACACGCAAAAACACACTTACAATTAGCATTAGCGCGACGGAATGTTTTAGAAAAGGTGCAGAAGTTTAAAAATCAATGAAGTAATTCAATCAAATTGAAAACAATACACTAAACAAATTGCGGGAACGCACCAATACCTATCAATTCAATCAAATAAGCTGACTGTAGAAGGGAATGTATCATAAGCGAACACTTACTGAAAGTGGCAATGCTAATGAAAAAATCAATTACAGTTGAACGAAACCTAGCAATACCCTAACTTTTAACAATAATTATCTTCAAAAAACAGTTTAGAAATGAAAAAATATATAAGTGATTCAGTTTACAAATAAATGTGATATAAAAAATTTGTGTACAGGTATTTGGGGTGTTTTGATATTATAATTAAAATTAAGCTAATTACTTCTAGATGAAGATATGCAATACACTGAAACTGCTTTCACATATTTGAAAACATAAATTGTGTAATTCTACCATCAAGTATCACCTGTATATAGGTACCTTATGTCAGGATATAAGTCAAAGTAAAATGGATTGATATATGGTTGTTATTGATATATTGGCAAATTTTCAACAGTTTTTTTTTTCTAGGAGCATTCTAATTATTGAATCGTTTGGAATTTAGTATTGTAGACTTTCAGCGTGATGTAATATATATGTTAGTCTTTGTTGCCTCTTGAAACCTAAAAATAAAATCGTTGTTTTTATATACATTCCTTTTGATATTTAATACTGCAATATTTTATACATATTGTTCGTATTTTCCCTGTTATCAATCCTTGCTTGCGTGTGCAGATCGTAATAACCATTTGCAATTATTCGAGCGAATGCTGATTGCAGGTTATAAGACAGGTGAAGATTCAGACCCGTATTTAAGATAACAAACATTTCTTGTTAGTAATATTCTTGAAAAAATATTCATGGTTTTCTTATATTATCGGTTAACTTTAATAAGATTCCGTTTTTTAATAAGATCAAGGTAATCTACTTAATTTACATAGTTGGGGTTTTGATGAATGTGTTTTTATTTTTTATATAATAAAAAATTTGTCGTTTAAAAATTAAGGGCGTTAGTAGTGTAAAATGCACGTATTCCGCTAATTTTTGTAAAGTAATCTTTGTTTGAGAAGTTTATTTCGTGTTATGATTAAAACTAACTTGCAACTTAAATTAATTACAATAAACCAGCCGTTCCTGTTGTTAGGTCGTCTACTGAAAAATTCGAGAGGCGTCAAATCCGGTAAACGAGCTGGCCACTAGATAGGACCGCATCTACCAATCAAATTATAATAAGTTTGGTTTAGCCAATATTAAATTTCTATCTAGAGTTGTTGACCCCAAAATTTGGTATCCCAGTATTCCTGCCTTACTACATTTTGAGGTGTCTGAGTGTGACGTTTTCGAGAAAAATATGAGATTACTAATACCACACATTCTTTCTGTTTACAATTCTATCGCAAAATAACTTAGATTTAACACTAAATCGAACAGACGGATCCTGAATGAACCCGGCCATCATTACTACATCTCAAAATTCCATACTTCGATCAGTGTTAATTTCTGTTTTTGCATATATTTTTTCAACGTGGTTTTTGAAACTTCACAATCCAAGACGAAATCTATGTGTTTTTCTTCTGGAATTGATAGTCTTTTCTGCTCCCTTACCCAGCGATAAATTGCCATTTCTTTGAATTTTCCACTGTTTCTCTTAGGTACTTTCAACACTCACTCTGATTCGTGAAGATTACCTCTGCCTCCTGCACAAAAATTAACTTTTCATCACCAACATTCTGTTCTGTTCATAAATGTTTACATGTAATACCCATAAAACGATATCCTCTATTTTTAGCAGTCAGTGTACGTCATAGTATGATCTTTAAACCATATCTAATTGCTCACTCATTGACAGTGAAATGTTTGGCAGTTTTTCTCAGTGGAAGTCGAATATACCAACAAAAAAGTTGATAGTACCATTTGGCACTGGTATTGTGGCACATGTCAATTTTATATTAAAATTAAGGTTGAATGCATTTGTGGTTTTAATTCGATATAGATATCCTGTTCCATACAAAAGTTAATAGGGAGTAGTAAATAAAAGTCCTCACTATAAATCATGATATATCACGTGACTTCTTGACAATGGCCCCGCCACCCATTACTTTTGACTAGAAGAAATATTAAAATCATTCGTGTTGGGTATGCTAATCTACTACAACCAGACTGCAGTAATGCGCGTTGAAGATATGGAGACAGACGAAATCGAAATCCAAAAAGTAGTTCGCCAAGGCAGTGTTCTTCGTCTCAATTGTTTATCTTATTTTCCTAGTTAATACTTCAGAAAGCACTGGAGGAGAGACGCGAGGGAGTAAACATTGGAGGAACATCAATCAGCTATAATGACTGAAAGCGTAAAAGATCTCCAAGCTCTATTAAAGTAGAGTGAAGAAAGAGTGTAAAGAAGTAGAACTTACTAAAAAATACCAATAAAACTAAATTTATGGTTATAAATAAATACTTAAACAGTAACCCGATTCTCATACTAGAAAGAAAACAGATAGAACGAGTACAAAAATACAGATATCTCGGTTCCGTCATAGATACCCAAATGTATCCAGATGGAGAAATTAAGAGCAGAATAGAAAGGCACGAACAGTAATCTAAACCTGCACGTCAGAATAAGGTTTATAGAATTTTATGTGTGGTCAGTATTGCTATACGAAGAGGGGACCTTGAAAGCTCAAGTGATCGAAAAACTAAAATCTTTGGAAATGTGGCTTCCTGAAAATACCTTGAACTGAGAATCACAAACGAAGAACGACTAAGACGTATTGGCCGCAAAAGAAAATTGCTAACAATCATCAAGTTAAGAAAACATCGTACATAGGACACATCCTACGCAACGACATATAACGACTGATACAAACTATAATAGAGGGAAGAGTGTTGTACTGATCTACTTTATTTTAAAAACAAATATAAACTGTTTTAGCAGTTTAAACAACATTTTTTAAAAATATATATACAATTATGATTACACCTGAGAAGTATTTGTCAACGGGTTATGAACATACATTAAAATCATTGCCAAAAATCATCTCCGTAACTTTCATTGAGCAAATTTAATCTATATTTATATAGTTGTACAATATTTCTAGTATAAATTACAAAAAGAAAATCCAAAAATATACCTCTAAATTTAGAAGGTCATATTTGCATGAAAGTCAACAAAAGTCTTATGAAATTTTATGAAGTTTACTAATACTCCTAATCAAAATTTGAAATTCTAATAAAGCCGTCTAGTCCCCGATCAGTAAACTTCAAGCTACCTCAACAACAAATATTTGCATAATTATCATCGGAATTTTTTTATTATCTCTGTCAATAAAAGACATTTATATACCTACTTAAAATAAATATAGACAGGTCATGACCATGTTGGATGGGCAATTATTCCTTAATGGTTCAATTTTCATCCGGCTTTTATTGAATTATTTATTGCACGAACTCTCTTGTTGTAAATGATGTTGAAACATAGAGTTGTAAAGGGAATTAAACGTCGGTCTATAGCTTTGCTACCCAAAACAAACTATATTTTTAAATTTGCCTTGTGACGTTAGGTTTTCAATTAAGGCAATTGAGAAAAAATGGAACTGTTAGCTTTGAACCTTGTGTATGTTACATTTATTGACTGTATTATTTAATTGGAAGATGTGACTGATGTGACATATTTTAGTATATTACTGTGTAAAATAACTCTCAAGCATAAAACACTATATTCATTACCAATTCACAGTATTACATTTTTATTCCCTATTAGTAGGCGTAGAGAGGGTAATGGTAATATTATATGTAAATTAGAAAAATGAATTAAAAAATGAACAATATTTAGAACAATTAATAATAATTACATAATAAACAATAATGTGTTAGTTGTATAAATCGATTCAACAAATAACTATTTAACTGTTTCAGAAAAATATTATTTTTTGCTTACTTTTGTATTTTCATTAAGTTAGTTTTTATTAAATATTCTACACACCTGCCCGACTTCCCTCGGGTAGCAGCTACATGCCTTCATTTTTTTCTCTAGTAGTATCCGATCACCTTTTGCGTCGAGCGTGTAGAGTAGATTTAAATGTAACATAAGTTCATCCTACTTGGGGTATTTTCAATATAATTTATTTCCAATCCTGCAAATATTTGAAGTTGCTCGATAAGTCTAATTGGTGGAAACGTATGAAAATCCTTTCGGTTGAGTTTTCGCCTTTACAGAGACAAACACACGGGACGAGGGGACTTTTGTAATATACTAGCGATTATCCTCTCCTTTAAAATTATATGAATGTACTTGAAATGTGAACTCGCCTTATATTGGTTGCACTTAATGAAGTACAATTACGGTACACTCTGTATACTTATACTGTATACTTTCTGTATATACGCTACAAATACTTTACACTGTATATCTACACCCCTTGTACTTGTGCATATATTGGACCTTGTATAAATGTCCACTGTATACTTACACTCTGTTTATTATAATCCTATATACTTAGACTCTACACATAGATTCTAGATACTTACAGCCCGTCTGTGCTACTGTACATACTTTCCTTCTATATGTATATATAGCCCTTGTAAATTTACATTCTGTTTACCACCACCCTGTATATTTACACCTTGTAAACCTACACTTTGTATACTTAACACCCTCTATTTTACTTTATTTACTGAGATCCACATACTTACTATCAGTTTAGTAACACCCTGTAATTGGACAATCGGCTAAACATTGCCGGCTATAGAAGGTAACTAACATTTATATTAACAAGAATTAATATGCTATATGTCTAAATAACTTATCAACTACACCCTACACAAAAATGCTCTAAAAAGTGAAAAATTCTCATACTCCGGACTTGTTACGTTTAGAATTTCACAGCTGAGACTAGTACACGGTATTTGCAAACCTGATCCATTGAAGCAAGTCCATAGGTGCCACCTCAACCACAGGACCAAGCATAAAATACGACAGCATAACTATCGCATGTGTTCAAAGGGACGTGATCCTGTAAATATTTTCTCACTTTTGCCCAGCGGAAGAATGAGAGTTGATATCGAGGGTAGTTCACAAAAAATGGCATAGGGTTTACAAATTTCTAATTACTAATAACGACAGGAATCGTTCAAGTTTCCACCATTTTTTCCATTATTTAATCTTATTTGGCCGTATTGTTTTCAACAATAACATACTTTTCAACCCCCTTCAAGGCAGAAGCGAGATATGATGGACCAAAATCTGAAACCAGCCGACGGTTTATATGTCAGCGACTTGTTTTTAGTCTTAAAGATTGAATTGGATACAAATTTTTCAAGGAGTTGGCGTCGTCTACTAAGCGTGCCTTAGCAATTTTGAGACGCTTCCAAATTCGCCTTGCTCAATCAGCGTCAGACAAAGTGTACCCATGTGTGGCCCATAACCCATAATATATTATATTGTACTTATTTGTATTTTTGTATTTGAATTGATCTGTAAATACACGAATGAGTCACCGCCCTATAAAAATAGTGGCGAACTGACCATGCAAGGTAAATAATGACCCTGGATGAGTTTCTGAGATTAATAGTTTTGTAATTATTAAGACGTTATTATAACGTAATATAACGTAAAACATACCATTTTTCTGGAAAACGTAACAATATGTGCAAAAAACGGTAAACATCAACATATATGTCAAATTTTCATCATAAATATCTAGTCTAAATGTCAAGATATGCCATGAAAGAATATCGTACAGGGTGTTTGTAACAGTTTCCATTTTATAGGGATTGCAGTGGAGTGAAATGGCACAAAATACTCCATTAGTGCATCGAAAAGAGAAAAAATGTTAGGTGAGCGCTCTTTTCTATACGGTTGGGAGTGTTTGTGTGTGCGCAGTTGAAATATAGGGCGAATGAAATACAGTTAGAGAGCTGGGTTCAAAAAACCTTACAAATAAATGTTATATTGGGTAGTAGGTACATAAGCAGTTCCATTTATGTGATGGTTGAAATATAAGGTGGAATATAATTAAAATTATACAGGGTGGCTTAAAAATGTTGTATTGGGTGGCACATAAGTAGTTGCGTATACACGGTGGTTGAAATAAGTGTGAAGTAAAACTATAGTTATAAGAGTGGATCAAAAAACTTAAAACATAAGCATATGCAGTAATGATATTCGAGTTATAGAGCTTTTCTGAACTGGTACAGATATGTTTCAGTGTGACTTTAAACAAATTTCACATCAAAAAATTAGAACTTAAAAACTGCATGATATTCTGCAATTATATCCGTCACAAAAAATATTGTTAGATCTTTTTTTGCAAATTGTGACCCTGGCATATTCTTAAGGAAATTGGTTTCCTCTCAAATATGCTGTTTTTCAGGATTTATAAAATAATTTACTGGAACTAGATCGGTAATGTATGTGAAACATTTTTAATAATGTTATAAGGATAATGCAGCTACCACATTTTAGCGGTATAGTCAGTGGAAGAAAACCCTATTAAACCTCCAAGGATGTGAATAAACATTTGTAAAGTTTTGTCTACGTGCAAATTACTTTGACAACAGGAGGCTTCCCTGAGTAGATTTTTGTACCTGTTCAAAACATCTCATTTGGCCTTTAGCGAACCTCTATTTTATTAATCACCAAAAGATAAGAATATTGTAAAACATGTACTGTAAGGTATGGAACTTTCTTAGTTTAGTGAAATAATCCCTGTTTTTAAACCTACATGCATATTTTGATATATTTTGGAAAGCTTTTTTCACCAATTTTCTAAACTTTAGTGTTTAAACTATTTTATAACCTGCGTTGGCATCAAAATGAGTCTCCTGCACATTCCACAGTCTTTGTCACATAATGGTGAGATTACGAATTTATTAGAAGACGGTTATGTCGGTATGGCCTAATTCATTATCCTGATAGGAAGCTTGATGTGACACCATTAGTTTTCTTTTGGGGTTGTCTTAAGAAAAGGACGATATGCTACGTGACAGGAAATTATGTAAACAATGAATACTGTGAGCCATAAATAAACTGTTTGTGCCGGAAACAGTACGTGAATTTATTAAGAACGTATAAAAGTGTGGCTAGTTGTGAGATCGCTAGATTGAATAATTGCCAAAATTCTGATTATTAACAATTTTAAATAGTTTTATCTAACATATATAAAGATATTTTGTTTGGAACACTATTTCTTTTATTTGTTAATTCATCAACACCTTTTATACGAATATGTGCGAAAAGTTTTGTAGGTAATGTTATTTATTAGACAAACTACATTTCTTGCGAAGAATTTTTTTCTTCATATCCAAATCATATATGGACCCGCTAGTTAATATTTAGTTAGTAGAGAAAAAAAATTGTTGGAATTATTCAGTTTCATCCTTCCATCCCTTTCTGTTAATCTATGTTGCTGTGTTTGAAATATTCCTGTTTTTTTGTTATTACTTTTATTTTTTGTTTCAGTATCTACAATTTCTTTTGTTAACAATTGCCTCTCTGTGTTCATAACTGATAATATTTCCTCATCGAATAATATTGTCACAATTAGAATTACCATGGTGCAATTTAACAATAACGATGCAGACCTGAAATTGCATTAAGAACGTTAACTGAGTCCAGTTGATGTAATTGATATAAAAACATTATATTTATGAAATATAGTGCGCATTAAACTTTTAGATTTGATCTATATAGATTAATTGGGTTAATTTTGAACTGTTTTGTATTTTATAGAATTTTTTATGTAGTTTATATAAATTTATTTATAAATACCTAATCAAGTATCGAACACATTATTTTTTATATACTTGTTCAGCAAATTCTTGAAATACTTTACCATGCTTCTTTACACTGTTTAAACAAAAAATCAATCTGGTGTAGGAATCAATTCCAAATGACATCCCTATTACAGGTTATCCGGTTGTACATTTTTCTTTAAAATTAGACAGAAAAGAACAATGGAAATGCTGTGGAACCTTTGTTTGGTTTACGCCTTATGATTAGTTTACTCCTTGATGATGACAACTTAGAGTTGTTGAAACGGCGTTGAGTGATTAAAATAAAGGTTTGGTGTTAGGATGCAAAACTGTGTTTTTATATCAGAAAAGAACAAGTTTCTTGTGCTATTTAGCTTCCGACTAAAACCTAGAACTTGAGTAAAAAAATCACTCTCGTAATACTTTGTTTTACTATTTTTAGCATTCTTCCATTGTCTACGTCTTAGAGAATTTACTTCCTGGAGATAGCCTGGAGTGCATAAATATCGTGCCAAGGCTAGAAAGAGAGAGCAATAGAGAGGGTAAGGGCTACTTTCATAATGAGCTCATTGGCTGCTCCTACCACTCGAGCCTGTTGCTCTCTTTATTGCCCTCTCTTTCTATCCTTGGCACGACCTTTGTGCATTAAAGGCTACCTCTAGGTGTGTGCTCTAAGGTATATGTACTATTGTACGTTTTTGTAATTGCTCACCATCATTTTCTTGTGTATTAGAAATCTTTTATCCTTCATTATTTTTTAATTAAATTATCTCTCATTTCTTTCAGTTAGTGTGATCAAAGTTTCTTATTTCTAGGTTATAGTGAAGCAAAGTCAAGGAACTACCTTTTGAACCCTAGATCGAGTTAGAATCATTTGTGGCTTCCCAGTATTTATCTTCTACAGAGGTACATTAACAATAATGATATTGAAATATTCATGGCTTTTTAAAGCTTCGTCGGGGTATATTTATATTCAAATAAATAAGTATTTATTGAAAGTACATTGAAATTATAATGCAATAATAGTTTTTATAACTGTTAAATTGCTTTGCCAAAGATGTAGCTATATAAATCTATCTTAACTAACGGACAGGAGGCAAATGGCAGGTTTATTTCTCAAACCAACCGTCTCGTGGCTCTTATTATTATGCTTTTAATAAGATGGCAAACGAAAACGTGTGTGTTATTCGTCAATATAATAAAGTAAGTAATAATGCACTAATAATAAATAATTATTTAATAAATATTTGATTATTATCAATTTGTGGGAAGACAATGTTGCACACAGTCTAAACTGGACAGTTGGCCGTACCTGACCAAATTGACCCAACCGTCCGACCAAATCAGGTTTTCTATAGGAAATTTTAATTTTCATTTGTTTTTTTAGCTACTATACCTAATGACCCTTAGAACATTTTTATGAGTAAATGTTCTATTCTATGGATGTATGAAAGTAATAAATTGTTATTCAAAATAATAACATTAATTTAGACGTTTCTTTCAATTAACCTGTGCTTTCTTTTTGATTGTAACTGTATGTGCTTGCATTTTCAGTTTTTCAAATGTGTTACAACACGCAAAATTCAAAACACGTAGGCGACCTATTTATAACTTATAATTCCAAGGAGGTTATTTACCGAATCATTTTCTATAAAAAATAAACGAATTCCACAGGAATAAGTAATCTAAATAAAAAATCGAGCTGTACAATTATTTTGCTTCAGTTTCATTGAAAAATGAGACATCACGTATGCGTTCTATAGGATTCTTGTACTTAGGGTTATTAATCTCATTTTTTGCGTTTAATTAATTGGTGTTATTTTTCTGGAACATTTTATGTCAAATTACAAATTGATTTACACAGTTAATCTAAAAGTGTGTTTGTGATACTTTATAATAAAGTGTGAATGAGAATGCGGATCTATTGGTTTAGTTTTCTTATACTAGTACAATTTTCCTATTTATTTATTTTATAATAATTTTCTAATCAAATTTATTTTATCATTAAAAATGATATACAGGTGATCTAAGAGTGTGGAAATGGCAGAATCAAATTTAGATAAATAATTTCAGTACAATAATTTTAGGATTTTCCCCTGGCGACCTAATGGGTAATTTGACCATTATCATGAAAGTCATTTTAAGGTCAATTACATTTTTGAAATGTAAGTCCCTAATTTTGACTCCGGTTTCGGAAAAAGCCCGAAATTGTATGTTCTAAAATAACCCTGATCGTTTACAAATTTGACCTTGAACGTAACCATAATAGTCATTTCAAGATCAAATCTATTTTCTAAATATGTCGATCCAGCCGACTGTGTAGGGTGTACCCAGCCAGTTAAGGCACGGTAAAATGTGCCAGTTAAGGCAAGATGTTTCGACCCAGCTGCTTAATTGACAAAACGCCGTGCGAGCACAAATAGCTGGTACAGCTCTCTGGATCATTTCTAGAGCCGTGACAGCGATTTCATCTCGTATTCGGTGTTTAAGCTCATCTATGTTCTTGAGTTTCGTCTGATGTACTCTATCCTTGACGTAACCCCATAGGAGACAATCCAGTGGGATGAGATCTGTGGATCTCGGTGGCCATTCAATTACCAAGTCTTCTTGTTCACTTCCCGTTAAATATTTCATTTAACTAATTCCGAACACTTCTTTCGTAATTAGGCGTAACTGCTTCTGGCTCAAATCAGGGCAGTGTCATACTTGAAGCTATGATTGCATAAGGATATATACAAATTGATTTTCTACTATTAGGAATTAGATACATTTTTGTTTTATTTTCACGTTGAAGAATATTTATTTTTTATTCTCCACATACACAATCATTTTCTTGATGGCGACATTTGAAGCCAAAGGGCGCCAGCGTTTGAATTTTTTTTAACCAATTTAATATTTTTGCAATAATAGTCCTCGATTAATTGCTGTAGAATTTCCAAAAAACTATTTTAATATCAAACATGTCTCCTGGCGTTATTTATAATTTTGGTCGTTGAGTGTAAGTTAGCAGTCATTATTTTTACAAGGGTTATTTTGTTCTATAATATATGTTATCTCTCTAAATTCATCCTGTATATATTTTACCGAATTTTGTATTCTTCAAACTGAGGTCCTCAGTGGTGCAACTAGATCTTCAATTTTTTTATTTTGTATTTGTCAAGTATAAATGAGCCAGATATACTCCGAATTCAATAATCTAATGAATTTTGAAAAAAAAAATAGTTCGTAAGATGAAAAAATATCGTTTACGTTTAATAAACTATTTGCCTCTTCACCATTAAAATAAGAGTTTTTTATTTTACCATTTCATTATCACCCCAGAAAGGCGATATTAATAGGCCGTGTAGAAATTTTTTTCTTATAATTCCAGATATTTCATTTTACTTATAGCGACAACACTGAACTATATGCAAAAGCAATAAATAAACATAAACATGTATCACGAGCAAATATTCTGATTTATTTCACTCGTGCTTTCTTGTAATTTTATAAATAAAATACTGCACTATGTATTTACATAGCTTGGTTAATTGGATTTAGATCTTATTCACGATTAAAATATAGGAGCATACATTATATTAGACAAACAAATTAATTAGGAGAAAATAGAACTGAGATCATTTTATTATTTAGGATCTTATTTAACATTTTTACTTCACCATACTAATAACGCCAGTAACCCTGGCAAAGCTACATATTAACATATTTTTTAATATATTGCTACCAATGCTACCATTATGTTATGGTGTACCCACCTGGCATGTTCCTTTTTGCGTTTTGTTATAGGTGTGTGTTGATAGTTTTTTGGGATATTATGCCTGTTATTTACCTCCTGACATAGTCCCATCTAATATTAAGGTGTGTGAGTATATGTTCTGAATATGTCTGTTGTGAAAAAGTAAAATTTATATTGTTTTAAGCTAAAAATGGAGTTATTTTGGTTTAAATAAAAATTATATAAATATGTGATATAAATATATGTTTAAGTTTTTTTTGATTTAAAAATTATTATTATAAGTGATAACATTTATAATAATTTCGCAATTAATTGATAGAGCTTTGAATCAGTTTTCATATTATGTTACGTTTAACAATAGACTAATTGAAACAATTTAAAAGAAGTATATAAAAGTCGGATCAAAGGGTCAATATGTATATAAAGTCAAAGAATGACAACCACTGACCCTTAACGAATATCAAGTTATTCAAACACGTACCGAACGATGTGGGCAATTATCACTTGAAAGGTGAGGACCCTTATCAAAACCAAGAATGGCTCTTTCATTATTTATCGGAAAGAAATGTGAGAATGATTTGATAAAGGCACCGATTTCCTTATTCTAGAAGCGAATAGACTTAATGAACAAAAGGATTTTATATTTGACGAAGTTGCTTGAATGAAATTTGGAAAAGTTTAGGCATAAGACAAATTTAGTAGAAAATGCAGATGTTTAAATGTACTCTTAAGATATTATTGAATTGATAATTATACGAACTAATTAATTTAATAAATTTAAACAAAAAGCTTGAGAATATATATGCAGATACCGTAGACTAACCATGAAAAAAAATATTGTCATAACACTGTTGTCAGCTAATTTTAAATACTCAGAAATTCATTTACTATTTATTTTGCTTTTTAATTTAAAAAGTCACAAACAGTTGTTTCTTTTGCATTTTATGTAGTATAATACGCCGAGATAATTTACACAACTTCTTCTACTCATTATTTCTGTACAGAAATATAATTACAACAATCTTCCCTACAAAATTTGTTAACACCAGTATTAAAATTCTAAACGGTTTTTGGAGGCTTATCTTATCTACAGTATGTTTGCTTATTTGTTTGTGTTATTAACTTTACGAAAAAAATACTACTAACAATCTTGCTTTGTTATGCTTTGTGATTGGAATAGGTCTAGCATATTATTTTATGAAAATGTAATTCTGACATTAAAGATTTCATTCAATATTAAAAAATATATATTTGTAGTAACTTTACCGTCTCACTATACATTTATTTCGTCATAACTCTCTTCGTTTCCCAACAAATTTTTCAAATATTTGTATTCTTGATTTTTCATAATAGATCGAATAATTATATATTTGAACGTAGTTTTATTAATAACTATTTTCAATTTTGTCAAAAAAAAGGTGCTTTATTCTTGAGAAAAATTCATATTTTTTGGCAACTCTCGTATACGGACTAAAAAAATTGATATAAGAGGATCGAATTTTAGGTTTTGGACCATGCAGAACTTTTTATAAACTATAACTATTTTTTGTAAAATCGATAATAAAAAACATTTACATTTGTAGAGAACTTAAGCGGGCACACTTTATATTTTGATTTGTAAATAAGTTCAGTCAATCCTAATTTGTCTTACTATTTCAGTTGATTCGTCCTACGATACTTAACTTTATTTGACCAACAAGCATCACATCTGTTTCAATTTTGTTTCTTAGCAAAGAAAACTCATAAAAGAATTGTAAATAAAAATATATTGTCTGGGCTGGTCACATTTATCATTCACTGTTCTATTGTAAATGTGATCTATGACAAGGTATGAAAACGACTACTAATATTATTGTTCTCTTCCCAACTAAATATATATGTTTTCGCTGTTAACTACACATTAAACACACTTTTAAATAGATTTGCAAATTTGATATAAATTGTGTTGTTTTTTCTTGTAGAATAGTATTTCCAAAATATTAAAATGCTAATATCTATTAGCACTTCAATTTTATTTGAAAATTCATTTAAATGATCAAACTGATTTGTCTGTCGGATATTGTCATAATTAAATTTATACGGATTCTTATTACGAGGGTGAATCAAATATGAACCGGACTTTTGTAAGGCGGGTGTTCAAGGGTTTCCCAATGCATTTTGTTCAAGTTTCCTTGAGTCAATGCAGCTGTATGTGGCCGAGCGTTGTCATGCAACAGAATCACACTTCGGATAGACATATCCCGCCTCTTTTGCCGATAGGCAAGTTTCACCTGTTGGAGTAGTTCGCAGTAATACTCAGCATTAATTGTACGGCGTTCGTGCAGAAAATCGATCAGCAGTACGCCTTTCGAATCCCAAAAAACTGTTGCAAGAATTTTCCCTGCAGAAAGACGGGTCTTGGCTTTCCGCGGTGCTGTCTCTTCTCCATCTGAAAACTTTTTGTGCCAGTCGTACACTTGGGTCCTTGAAAGTGTTTCATTGCCGAACTGTGCAGATAGTCGACGCAAAATTTTAGACGGTCTAACGCCCTTTCCGCGCCAAAAATTTGATAACAACACGTTGCGCAACTGCCGTATGCACCTCTTGCTCTGACATGATGCTACTAACAGCGCATCGACTACGCCTCGCCAAACCGACGAACTCCCCTCTTCTTAACATCCCTACCTAACATATATCGAGACGTCACGCCACTCGAATTACCTACAGGGCGAGAAACAGAAAAGTCCGGTTCATATTTGATTCACCCTCGTATATAAGCATAACACTCGTAAAATACTTGTAGATTTCGACTGCAAATTGTTGGCTTCTAATTTACTTAGTCATTAGACTAAGGTATCTATTTCAACTGATAAATTATTCAGTAAAACAATTTTACTGATTAGTCAGTTCACCACAATTTCTTATCTACATGGGTGCATATACGGGGGTGACCTATCCTATATGATACGCACCTGATCTATGTATAGTAAGCTGTCAGATTTAAATTTAGCAATTTGTGACACAGAGTTGGTTATGTGCATGAAGTATTATTATCCAATATTATTACACACAAGGCATGAGACCAATAAACTTCGATTCACTAAGATCTGTAAAAATTTTCATGTAACAATGATAACATACAAGATTTAGTGAATGAAGACAGACGTATGCCCATTCAACAAATTGTTGAGGACACTAGCTTCTCAAATCACAGAGTTCACAAAATTCTCAGAAAATGCTTGATATTAAGTATAAAAAGGTGGACGTTTATTGAAACTGTATCATGGCAAGAAGTGGACTTTATTTGACATGTGTGTTACTACGTATTAACCACAGGTTCACCTTTACAATTCTGAAACACAAGACCAAAGTAAAGAGAAGAACGCTTAGTACTCCCTAGCACTTTGTAAAATCAAGGTGGTTCCATTAGCTGGAAGGTGATGCTTTTAGGATGCTGACAATTATTTCCATATGGTCTCATTCATCTCTTGTGTTGCAGCGTCCATTCCATCGCTGTATTCCCAGACTTGGCCTGTAGCGACTATAAAGTGTACTAAACCTGAAGAAGAATTAGCTTGAGAATTATAAACAAAACTGATATAAAATTAACAAGTATACGTAAATAGGGACCAAAATGAGCTGGACAAAAGCAGCCTAACCTTTCTGGATATAGCGTAAGCTTTCGATACGATAAAGCCCAAGTGATTGCTTGATAAACTCTTTAACTATGATATTGTAGGAAAAGCTTACAAGCTATTGCTTAGATATCTTGACAATAGACTTCCAAGTGTCAAAATGAACACTGTGACTAGTGAGTTCAGTGAAATTAAAAGTTAAGTCCCACATTGAACAGTTTTTGGGCCTCGTCTTTTCCTGCTCTATATGAAAGGTCTCTGAAATCTTTCCTGGATGATGGAACAGTATCAATTTGCAGATGATACTGCAGTTATTTCTACTGAAAAAATTGGATTGACGTAGAACTTAATATGAACAATTATCTTAGAGAAGTGAGTCAATGGCTTACTTTTAATAAACTGACCCTAAATATGGTTGAAACAGTACTCAGTACATTTCTAAACCACTCTAATAGTGTTCCAAAAGAAATAGACATTCATATGGGTGTTATAATAGACTACAGATTAGCCATCTTTTTTTAAACAGCTATCAAAATGTATGAGTGCATAATATAACATATTCTATTTCAAAGCAGTGTCACTAACACATACAACACCTTCAACGATTGCAGAACAAATGACTGAAAATTGTTAATAAAAACCAGTCTACAGCCTATGGAAACAAACTAATACTGCTACTGAATCGATCTTGTATCATTTTGAAGAACTGACAAAAATATATAAAACTTCTAGTAGCATTACTAGAAATTATACAAACTCTTAAAATACTTGGCCAGTAAGTAGTAAGTCAAGTCATATTGCAGAATAAGTGCTAAGAAAACAAACCTGTAGAAATAAGTTCAAACAAATCACTAAAATGAGTAAACAAAAATAAGTATTAATTAATAATGAAGTAAATACTATTGCCGAATTTTCTGAACTGTCGTTAATCAAATATTTCCTTTGTAAGTAGTAATAAGTAGTAGAGTAGTTTTTAAATAAGTTTTATAATTTTAATATTAGGGACTACTACGCGCAGGTAACTTGATTATATACCTCTGTGGTAACCGCGATATATATTGTGTAAGAATGTATATTTTTTTGTTAATAAATTTTATAAAATATTAGCATAAATTTAGAGAAAATTCCCTCTTACCTAAACGTATCATCTGGTCAAAATTTATAGGAATTATTACAAAACCATTTAAAAATTTATATAATCATAAATATTAATTTACATTATACAGTAACGCCTTTTTGCCCCACCCCCTACTAACTATTGAATGTAACCAAAATATCTCCAACAAAAACTACGTCAAATTTTGTAAATCACTCTAAGTTTTATCAAGTGTCAAATGGACAATATGGACACTATTTTTTTTAAAAAAGTGTGGTCTTGTGATTCTATATTTGAACGATATATTAATTCTGTAGTCAACACTTTTTTTTGTTTACTAAAACCGGCTGAATAATTACAGGTTTTTACGCGATTTATTTGATGTGTAAAGAAACATTTCAACACCATTTTCCTGTGAATGCACTTAAAGATATGACTTGAAGAAAAAACAGTGTATCGTTTAGTTTTAAATTGTTCTTTGTGCCTATAATTCAATTAAAGTATGTTCCTCAAAAAGTTAATGTATGAACAGGAATACTGGAAATCATATTTTAGTCTAATATTTCTGGATGAAAGTTTAACATGCTTGAAGTCCATCCAATGTTCCAAGAAATAGTATTCTTTTAGACGAGCTGGGTAAATAAACATTATAATCGAGGATGAAAAAAATTATATCTAACTTTATTTAAAAGTAAATAGCTGTTTTGTATTTATCTATAAACTTTTTATTAAATAAAAACATCAACAAATTTACACCGGATGTTAATGTTTGTTTATCAATAAAATCGCTGTTCATACGTCTATTTGAAACAGGTGTATATAATTTCGCCTTACAATTTTGGAACTGACCTCCATAATACATAAAAATGTTTCAAACAAAGGTTTTTTTTAGTTTTTCCATAATTTATATAAAATCACGAGGCTAACTCTGGACACATGCACCCAATTTTTGGCAGTGTTGACTGAGTGGAATTTAATGACATGATTAAGTAGTTGAGCTAAAAATAATAATAATGTGTGTTAAAATGTATTGAGTGTATACGTATGTCACAGCAAGATTTGTCTGCTTAAAGAGCCTGTACACGGAAAACCAAGAACAAGAGATGTCCACAATAATGTATGCGTTCAGAACTATCAAATACCAGAATTTAAAAAAAATGGCCGAAAGCCATAAGGATGTTGCGGTCGCCATTACTTTACTTTATATAATTAAACCTGACGATTAAAATGTTTTTTATCTTTCTTTTATTTCATTGTCAATAAAAAATAAAATTGAATAACAGTTAACAAATCATTAGTAAATAATTAATTTTATTTTAGGAATGTTTTCAAGATACACTATCTATGTAACATTTATTGTTTAATAAAATATTTTTGATATTAGATTATTGCGACTTCTAGAGTTTGACTACCGAGAAATTGTTGCATTTTTCAATACTAGGGAGTAACGGGCACACGTAATTGTATTGTACATTTTGTAAAAAATAGGGTTTGTAATACTCTCCGATGTCGATATTGACAAGAAAGTTTCAAGGACTGTACCAGAAGTGGCCCGGTATTCGAACTGACATCAATTCCAATTTGGTCTATCAACGTAACGTAACGTAAGTCTGACGCATTATCATCATGGCAGAAAAAATTCTTCTTGTATAAAAGCCTGGCCCGTCTCAGACAGTTATGACAACTTTAAATTGTTTGAGATCCACGTCTACAGCTAACCTAAGCTAACCAGCAGATATAGTGCAAAAATGGCAATAATAGAATAAGGAAGTAACTTTGGTAATTATATGTTATCCTTATCAATTTTTAAAACTATTTGACATGTTTTTGTCTCTTCAATAGCGTCGCTGAAAACAATTCATTGTACAACTCTTCTTTCCATTGATAGAATTGACAGATTGGATAGCTGTTGTGGTAGTTGATTTATTTTAGATCGATCATAATTTTATTTATTTTCAGTTTAGAAAATTTTCACTTGTATGATGCGACTAAACACATATGGAACACTCTCTTCCAGATGTCATTCTTGTGTACACAAGACAATATACATATATGATATATATTATTTCTGGTCGGGAACCTTCATCAATTGCGCTTCCCACAATAGAACGTCATCTCGAACATTTCTTTATGTATTTGATACAGTAAATTTGTAGACGCGAGATGTAAGACCGACAGGTGAAGTAACCTGAAAATTTCATCGTGACATTCTAAGCTAGGAGTTACGGAATAACAGCAATTACACGGAACGGCTCCAGATTCAGAACTTCTGTGTGCTAGTTTCCCCGAAGATCCTAGATGTCCGTCTTACATCTCGCGTCTACAAATAAACACATATGGTCCAGAAGTATTTCATTATAAGTGATATAATAAGCAATGATTCCAAATGTCCCACTTAGGCATAAATTGAAGGATTCTAGCAACGTTCACACTCACGGTGGTTACATGTGAAAACTTTAATTTTTTGCATTTTATGCAAAGTCATTTTTGGAATCCGTAGATATTGTTAAAATAAATTTATTTCCTCCAGAATCGTGTGCCAACATTTAATATAACTCAAAAAGGTAAAATCACGTACATTTGTAATGAGCAATATTGCTTTGGATATAACTTGCATCTTTCCAAATGCTCGAAATTGTTTCGACATTTTACTTGAATCGTAATGAGTATTATAACCGGTATCAGACAAATGTTTCACATTTTTTCCTGTTTTTTTTTCTAAAATTAGTCCCTTCGGTATATAGAGGATAAAAAGAAAGAATTTAACTTATCTGGAGTTCCAAAGCAGGTGACGTTGAATGGAATGCGTGAACTTTTCAAAGATTCAAGGAATCATTGCACAGGGACTGAAATGAGCTTTCTCGGATTTTTCGTTGTACTCATCTATGTACACGAACCCTGGACATGATATTGTCACAATCTTGAACGCTGCACAACGTAATGTACAGGCGATCTTATTCCACAAAAATCGTCTGACCTACATTCTGTAGCGTATGAAAACTACTGTTGGGCGCTTGCTTACAGTATAGAGAGCTTTGCTGTCAAAAATAGCATCATGTAAAACAGCTGAGCAGACAATTGTTTGCCTTTCTACGTTTCATTCAACGTTTTATGCACATATGTACATACCTGCGTTATATTTTGACCATGTTTGGGATTTTATTAAGAACTGCAAGTTTTCCCAACATCAGACGCCCGATGCCCTGGACACTGAAACAGAATATATTAGAAAAAGTTCACGTAAATAGGTAAAATGAAAAACAAAAGAAGTATTCATTGAATATTGGAATGTTTAAAAGGGGAACACTAGAAAAAAGGTTCTATCTGTATATCCTATAAACTCAGAACCCTTTTTCAGCAATGTACGATTTCTTAACTGAAACAATCACTATTTATTCTTTTAAATTACTTAATTTCATTATATCCTTCGGTGCACCGGAAATTATTTGAAAACTTATCTGGCAGTGTCTGAAGTGCCAAGTAATTACTACCTTCATGTGTGCAGGCACGTGGATGTGGGCGCGGATATTACTCATTGATTCAATTGGTTTTTCAAATTTTCGTTTTTTAACAGGTTATTTATAGATTAAATGAAACCTACTGTCGCTGAATTATTATATACAGTCATATGTAGAAGTAGTAAATGTTTTTTTTTGTTTCAAATATCACATAGGGAAATTTTTAAGGTGGGGAGTTCACTTAAAACAACTGTCTATGTCTAAATCTTATGTAGCTAAATTTAATTTAATTGTATTTGACACAGTACTTTTTCCGAATAATATTTCCATGTCAGTCTGTATCTATATTTGGCATTAGCCAGGGTAGCAGAATTTCACATAAAAAGTCCCTTCTATTTTTAGGTTCCGTATATACAATATACGGATACCCTTATAATATCACTCAGGATTTCTGCCTCTGTCACATCACAGCCATTTTCTCCTACTGGACGGAAGAGGTTGAAATTTGGTATCAATGTATAGTTTGGTGACCCGATCAGGAGTACATATCGTAAAAGAAAAAATTTTGATTTTAGGGGTACTTCTGGGGGGAAAGGGGAAAAACTAAAAAATCGACGGTTCCCCCCTCTGATCTCCGAAACTACTGAGCCTAAAATTTTGAAAAAAATAGGAAATATAGAGCGTTGCCCGAACTTTACAGGAAAATTAAGGAGAAATCATTAATGTTATTTTGGGGGGCAAATTATAGAATTAAATAAAAATTTAAAAATTAAATTTTTTTCAAACGCATCATGTAATATATCAATATTTTTTTCATATTTAAAAAAATATTTAAAAAGATATTAACGAAAATATACCAAAATTTACCCATCCCCCCCTTATCTCCGAAACTATAAAACGTAAAGTTTTGAAAAAAATAGATTTATAGGTTCTGACCTGAAGTTTACTGGAAAAATAAGGAGAAACCTCTACTTTTAATTTTGGGGGGCCAATTACAGAATTAAATGGAAAATATAAAATTAAAATTGTTTTTAACCCATCATGTTGTATATAAAATGAAAGGGCTCATTACGACGAAAACAAATATATTTTTTTCATATTTTTAAAATAAATTAATTAAAAGATATTAACAAAAATATAAAAAAATTTACCCATTCCCCCCCCTTATCTCCGAAACCATAAGCTGGAAAATTTTGAAAAAAATGGACTTATAGCCCCTAACCTGAACTTTACTGGAAAATTAAGGAGAAACCCCTAATATTTATTTTGGGGGGGGGGGCAAATTATAGAATTAAATGGAAAATTAAAATTAAAATTGTTTCTAACCCATCATGTTATATATCAAATGAAAGGGCTCATTATGACGAAAACAAATATTTTTTTTTCATATTTTTAAAATAAATTAAATAAAATAATATAATAAAATAAAATAAATAAAGATATTAACAAAAATATAAAAAATTGTACCCATCCCCCCCTATCTCCGAAACCATAAGCTGGAAAATTTTGAAAAAACAAAGGAGGTATAGCCCCTCACCTGAACTTTACTGGAAAAATAAGGAAAAACCCCTAATATTTTTTTGGGGGGCAAATTATAGAATTAAATGGAAAATATAAAATTAAAATTGTTTCTAACCCAGCATGTTATATATCAAATAAAAGGGCTCATGATGAAGAAAACAAATATATTTTTTCCATATTTATAAAATAAATAAATTAAAAGATATTAACAAAAATATAAAAAAATTTACCCATTCCCCACTTATCTCCGAAACCATAAGCTGAAATTTTTTAAAATGAATATTTTAAAATATTTTATAAAAATTACCCATTCTCCCCGTTATTCCCCAAACTCTAAGACCTCAGTTTTTTTTGTTTATAGGAAAAATAAAAAAAATACCTAATTCTATTATTTGGCCTCCAAATAATAGAATTAAACGGAAAATAAATTATTAAAAAACCCACATAGCAATTTTAGGGACAAATTATACAATTAAATGGAAAATAAGATTCAATTTTCAAACGCATCATGTAATATATCAGATAAAAGGCTCATTATGTGAATTACAAATATATCATATTTTTAAATCATTTGTATAAAAGATATTAAAAATATTAAACATCGACTTAATTCCCACTTTAGAAACTGCACTATTTAAAATTTGGAAAACATATTTTATTTGTATTTTTTAATAATTTGAATAAGAGATTTAATAATTTATAATTTAAACTTTGACCTATTTTGCCGTTTTTCTTCCAATCTACAGAGCCTCAAAACTCAGACAGTAGATTATAAAAGGCATTTCTGAAAGTTTATTAGTAAAATAAAACTCTAATGTTACTTTTTGGGGGCCAAATTAGAAAATTAAATACATATGTATTGTGATAAAAATCAAGCGAATCCTAAAGCAGATAAAATAAAAAGTCTATGTGTGGAAAATCAAGGTGTATATTTTTTATAAATTTAAAACGCTTCCTTTAAAAGATATTAGGGTAAATATAAGAAAATGCACTCATTCCCTGCTTGTCTGAAACTGGAATATTAGAATCTTGAAGGTGGTACGGAACCCTAAGTATGCGAGTTCAACTCGCACTTGACCAAATTATTTGAAAGGTCTCGTTTGCAACAAGATTTTCTTATTGTGTATGTAATCGGTAACTGATGTTGTTAAAGATACAATAATTTTAAAATCAGTACTTCTATACCTTTTTAAAATCAATATTGTACACACTTGAAGACGCGAAATGTAAGACCGATATCTAGGATTTTCGAGAGAATCAGCACACAGAGGTTCCGAATCTGGAGCCGTTCCGTGTAATTGCTGTTCCCCCTTAACTCCTAGGACAGAATGTCACGATAAAATTTTCAGGTTACTTCACCTGTCAGAGATATTGAATACTCTCTTCGAGGTGTCATTCCTTTGCATTCTCTCGAAAATCCTAGATGTCGGTCTTACATCTCGCGTCTTCAAATTTAACGAAATGTTTCAAATACATAAAGACGTGTTCGAGAGGACATTCAATTGTGGGAAGCGCAACTGATGAAGGTTCCCTGACCAGAAACAATGTATATAATATATAATATATAATATATAATATATAATATATAATATATAATATATAATATATAATATATAATATATAATATATAATATATAATATATAATATATATATATATATATATATATATATATATATATATATATATATATATATATATATATATATATATATATATATATATGTATATGTCTTGCGTACAAAGGAATGACACCTCGAAGAGAGTATTGTACAAACTTGTCAAATATAAAAAATGCTATTGACAGTGACACTTCTAAAATTATTAATTGGCCTGTTCTTATATTAATTGGTTCTGGGGAAAAGATGAGGTATGTCAAATATTTATTACTTAATTAATATTTACAACGAGTTATAACTCAATCCACAGTAATCAGCATTAAAAAAAAATAATTAGTTTGTTACAATAGAGGGTCTACCTAAATTTCAGGACTTTCCATACTAAATTAAACATTTTATTGTCTATTGAAGAAAATCCACACAACAACGTTTGGTAAATTAGTCGTGGTTATTATTTTCTTTTTATATATATTCCTATAGTATTCAAGCAGAAAAGTGGCACCCTTTAAGATGCATCTTGTGCAGGAACTATCAGATAACGACCCAGATCGATAAGTATAATAAACTTTTTGGAAAAACTTTTTTTCAGACGATTCCACTTTTACATTAAATAGTGAAGTTAATATTCTGAAATGTAGATATAGGGCAATAGAAAAACCTAAATGGATGAGGGAGCACCACAAACAATAGCCACAGAAAATTAAGGTTTGGACAGAAATTGTTCAAAATAAAATTACTGGACCCTATTTTTTTATCAGATTATAGATTTTTATTAGCCTTTTGAAGTTATTCCCAAGTGCAAACTATATCAGAAATACTGATGAAACTATGTAGTATCAATAAGATAGGGTGCCGCCTCATTATACAGCCGATGTTATTGGGCCATCTAAAAACTGTAGTGTGTAAAAGTAAACTCGACAAGCAATAAATAACATTTCGCAAGAAACCATTAATAAAGTTCAGCAAGAATCATTTATCGGTTAGGACTCCGGATAGCTGAAGAAGGAAGGTAGTTCGACCGTCTATTGCAATTTATTCTGTGCAAATTTAGTGTTCCTGTTGTATTATGTTGTTGTTGTAATTTTATTAAAGTTGTTCAAAAAACTGATTTTGAGATTATTGTATTTTCAACAATATTAATTACCGAACACACATTTGAATCGCCTCAAAAGGACAAAAAAATACAGGATATGCCATTTAAAAAAAACTGCCGATGACGTCATAACTCACAAATTGTTTGCCCAGTATATTTTACTATTAGGTAAAAATACATTAAATCTAAATTTACCATTCTCAGCATTCTTCATGAAAATTGTTTAGTTAAAAATTAATTTATTTCATATTTTATGTACCTACACAGTGTATATGAATCACATGTGCTATTTATTCCGTTAACAACTTTGAAAGTAACTAATTTATCTTACACCAAAATTTATTATTAGAAAATTATCACAATGCGTATTGTGGGATTGTTATTATTGTATTCCTTCACTATCCAGCATTTACTGTCTTTAAATGTACCTGTCAACATAAGATGCTACAATGTGAATCATTTCACAGAAATTTGAGCAGTTGATATTTATAAATTATAACTTTGTTAATTTGTAATTAGTTTCATTTTGTTTCAGGTAATGATTTTCATTCAAAATAATTCTTGCTGGAGTAAGTATGAGACATTATTTTCATTCTATATAATAACAGTCTTTGTATCCTAGTAGTGCGAAAATACGTAGGTTGATCTTAATGCTACCGTCAAATTTAAATTCTTGTTTATTACTGTACTTCGAGAAATTATTATTCTGCTTTTTTGTTATAGTGCTTTGTGTATTTTCTTAAAAAAGGAACTAGGCTGACATGAGTTTAGTAATATACATTTCTTGAAGAAAAAAGGTGTTTAGCCTATTATTTATCCAGATCGGATATCAATATTGTCTGTGTCTGTGACATAGACAAAGAAGACTTAATATGTGCCCTTATCGCACAAATAGCCGAAGGTACTGGCTTCTCATATCACATGGTTTACAACATTCATACGAGAAAACTTAATATAGAAAAAATATATTCAAGTTGGGTACTACGAATGTTGACCACTCCCCTAAAATGACATCGAGTACTAATTTTAACCGAAAATTTATCAAAGTAAAAAAATATTTTGAGAGGATTACGGTAAATAAACTGTGGGTTGACTACTACGATCCTTAAACCAAAGACAAAAAAATGGAAACTTAAGCACTCCTCTTTTATAAATTCAAAATGATTGTCTCGGTTCTTTGGAGTAATTTTGGATGATTGTCTACGCAGTTATTAAACTGCGGTAGGTGTCATAGTAAATAATGATGGCAAAGACCAAAAGGATAAAGCAATAAAAATAGTCAAATGTGAACGACCAATATAGACTTTACATCCAATACTTTGGAATAAACAAGTTACGACAATAACTAAAAAGTCAATATATCAGAAGATCTTCGAAAGCTGTGTAACTTATGGATTGGAGAGGAAGTGACAGACTTCTTAGACTGATAGGGTCAAAAATGCCAATTACTACAAAAACTGAAAAACAGAATTACAGATACAGTAACAGAAAAACAAATTCTTCTATATGGGCACCTAAGAAAAAAGAATGATGAAAGAATACCAAAGAAAATATGGGACTTGTTCCTCAAGGGAGAGACCAAGAACAACATGGCAAAATCGAATTACTAAAATTATACAAGAGAGAAAGCAGGAAGAAGATGACTGGAGTGTTAAGGGAGAATGTAGAAAGGGATGCGAGAAACGACCAGAAAGGCTGGATAAGCAGAATTTATTACCAAATTACGTGATAGGTGGAAGAATATTTGCGAATATAAGAAAAACTCATCATGTGTGGTGATATTGAAAGATTGGATTAACCCTAAGACAAGGGAGATTATGTCCAAAAATAAACTTACAGTCAAATTTTTCTTATAAGACAGGTCAGGGGCGTAGCATAGGGACTCCTTGTAGCTTGCATTTTTTGGCAATCACTTACAGTCATACAACCTCTTTAGAATGCTTGGAATTCTAATTTTTTTAAATTTAATAATTATATCAATTAACTGAGAATGAGAATCGAAATGTTTGGATTTTGCCGAAAGAAATGAAAATTGAAATTTTGCAATATAATATAAATTAGAGGTAGAACTAACACTATCCAAAGTGAGAACTTACGCATAAATACAACTGATGTAATTCATTTAAAATTATCAGGAAAGTAATGCTACAAATCCGAAAAATTTACCCCATTTCTCACCAAGAAACAGACAGTAACATGGCGAACACCAAGGATAATAAATTTAACTACAACATGTTAATCATCAGTAACAACATTATTCCAATCCTGTCAAAATGTTACTCAATATTTTTAAAATTACTATGACAAATAGCTACCGCAAACATCTATCCCAAATTCCTTTTGAAAAATTTCAGTTTTATAGTATCATGCCCCATCTCCCACATCCTAGTGCATTTGTCAGAATTAAAATTGCAACAAGAATTTAAACAATTATTTTGTAATAACCGCTTTGCTTTTAGAAAACCATTTATTGTTCAGTCGATACAAGATATTACTGGTTTGGCAGTACCATTTGCTTGTAATGTACATTTAAGAATCTTAAGTCCTCATAAGTGACCGAAAACACTATTAGGTTCAGCATATGTCAGTGTATCAGGCGAGCATCTAACAAGTTTTTTAATAATTGAACCGACATAACTTAAAGGATCAGTTGATACTTTTAGTTATTACTTCAGTGGAGATTATCTTGAGTAATAACATATACTTGTAGATTCAAATTTTACGATCTTCACAATGGTTCATCCTGGTGCAATTTTTTGAATTTTACCACATAAAGCCATGACATTTTTCTATGGGCACTTCTAGATCAATTAAACACTTCTGCATAAATTAATTTCTCTAATTTTAAAATTCAAATCATCAAGTGCCCTTGAACTTCTGTCTATATTTTTCTTTGATCATTATCAGCACCGACAAAATGTAGTCTGCACGTTTCTGTTGTCCGTTTCACCTGATTAGAATGTCTTGCCTATGTATAGGCAAATTCCTAGCATTTTCAGTATTTATGTTCATACTATTACATATATTTCACTTTTCGATTTTTTTCTTCGGTCGTTTGTCGCATCAGATTTCAATAAACATGTTGTTTAAAAATGAATGTGACTTTAAAATCACTTCCTCTCAATTTAAACCGATTTGTTTAGAGTTCTGAACTAATCGCGAGCTTCATGACGGTATCCATGAATTTAGAACATCCGCCATAAACTCTAAAAATTTTTATGATGATAAAATGATTTTCAGTTCTCTTTGCTTCATTTACGTATTACACTCTTTTGGAAACCATATGCATTGGCAGAGCTTCAAATGAAATCAAAGTCTATTTTTAACGGTAAATTAAATGTAAATGCATGGACTGATTATGAGTTTACAAATAAAACTAAACCCATCATAACCGTTTGCTTCTGACGTGAGACAAAAGAACCAAATTTTAATTCGAGTTTGCAGACGCTTCTGTTAAATACATTTAACTTAAATTTAGCGTATCCTAATGGGTTTATTATGTGCCAGACAGACATTGGACGTCGATTACATTAAACTTGTTGGTTTAATATATTCGGAAAATCACTTTAAATATTTCAGTAGGATCTGAAAATTTTATACATAATATTTTTTGGCTTTAATTAATGTGCTGTTGGGAGATAACAACTATCGATAAAACGCCGTTGAAATAAAATAAAAATTGTAAAAAATGGTATTTACAGAATCTTCTGTATATTCTTTACTAGAAACCCATCTTGTCGGTTGTCTAAATTTACGAGGATAATGAATTTATCTGCCTATTTGTTCCTTTGTCGCGCTCTAGAGACCAGTGGCAGTCACTAAATCGAATTTAGCTACAACCAGACGCCATATTGAAAAAAGAAAAAAAAAACAACGTCAAGTGGGATATCACTGAATAGGTACTTGAAAATCATCCTCTATTATTTTAGTATCCGCTCTCAGTTGAATTTTCCATACATTTACAATGGCAAACACTTCCATAAGTATACGTATATGATATAAGTGACAAGAGGTGTATTTTTTCGTAGCATGAGATTTGATAGCTTGACTCATTTCTTTAAATGAACAAACACGTGATTTGTCATTTAGCAACTGCTGCATTCATAACTTCACTGTCGGAATAATCGCAAGTCATAAATCTCATAAAAACTTAGGACAATATTAAAATAAATCAAAGGATGTAAAAGCCTAAAATGAAAATAAAGACAAATGCCAAAACATCTAATATGGCTATAAGGGAGACAGCAGATTATACCCATACCGTGTTACTGTGTCTAAACCCTTTTGCGCAAGCGTTGCCAAGAATCAAACAGATAAAAAACATAACCAACACTAGAAGAGCCAATTGAGGCATTTTCGAACGTGCACTTATGGCCCGAAGTACAGTCAAACGCTATTAACATATATATATTTTGCACCCTGATGTTTGCACCTTCCTCTAGACTCTGCTAGTGGTATGTTAGTGTTAAGTATATGAAAATATCTCAACTGTCAAAATATTAAAAATCTCTAAATTTTCAAATTGCCAAAAATTACGGAAACGGGAAAACATATTGACCCAACCTAAAATGTCGTAAATAACAAAAATGGCAATGGCAAAACCTCAAAAAATCTAAAATAAAAAAAGTCAAATCCAGAATTTGTAAAAAATATTAAACACGTCAAATATGCCTGCCTTTTCATGTTAAATCCCTAAATACTGTGTTTTTAGGTGTTAAAACTCTTTTTATTAAATTAAAATAAATATCAAATGAAAAAATGTTTTGTTAATATTTTGAAATTGTACGAACTGTATCAAAGATTTTTTGTTCCGTGTTGCCTTCACCAAACCTAATTTTTTTTTTTCGATTGATTCTCATGATCTTATATTATCCTCAGTCTGGCATTAAATTCGCTGATTATTATTTGAAAAAGCTGTAATGAAATCTAGGTTAGTTTTTCGCAGTAAGGTGTTTGTTTCTTGTTGTATTTCCAATTGGAAAAATATTCCACAAGTATTTCATTGGTTTTTCATGAAAAGGGTTTATAGCATAACCTATAAAAACTGTTGTTTACATATTTCTATTCCTTAGTTAATTATACGCAGTATTTAAATTGAAAAAAATCGCAATTTTGGCAGTTTTTTAAACTTTTCAACATCTGAATGAAACTGTCAAAAGTAAATTTGTTTTATACGTATTTTTAGTAGCTACTAAATTATAGGTTGATCTAGCCATTTGGGTAATTAGTTACTGAGTTATTTGTAAAAAAACTGTAAACAATGCGTATTTTTCAATCGTTGGTAGTTATCGTTTAAAAAACCGTAAAACTCAGAAAGTGGACAAAAAGTTTCATTTTTATGAGGTAAATTAACTGGTAACAATCTCAGCTTACCGGCTTTGAAAGTTTTCTCGTATATGAAATTTTTTTAGAGGGCGTTTTGTTTAACATGAAGTTTATAATGCTCCCATTTTGAGACAAATTACAAAATATTTCTGTACAATCGTTCGTGGATTAGTTTTCTTTTCGTTTTGTTTTATTGCATGGAAATTCAGTTTGAAAGCCTTCATCTTGGTGTTAGGAATCACGATAAAATATAGTAATAAGGAATTGTTAATAACAATTCATATGTAATTATAATACTGAAATTCATACCATCTTTTATAGGTTGCTTATATAAATGCTATGTGAACAAGAAATGATCCAGATCACTTTTTTTTGTCGTGTACTTTTGCTGTTTTTATATTTTTATATCATCATTCCATTTATTTTTCTATTTTATAAATTATATAGAGATGTAAGCATTTTTAATTTGTTTAATGTTTGACGATCCTCTTTTCTAAATTTAGTACAGTATGATTCGTTCACTCATTAAACTTTGGTCATATCTTCGTTTTGGCTGTATGATTAAAGGTCCATAGAGTCCTCAAGATTTGAAGCGGTTGACCACTTTTTTGAGACAGAGAAGGTTGAAAATTTTGAAAATAGAAAGTTTTCGATTATGATAGGTATCATTTTACAAACTTTTGTCCTCATTGAATCAAACGAAAGTATTTTCGGGTCGCATGGCCCAGTCATTAATTCATTAATCATATAAAAACGTAATATAGTAAGAGTACAAAAATGATGGAGGCATGGTACAGCACAAAAGATAGATACATATTTATATCAAAAGACAATGAATTCATAAGATGAAGGTTTTGAATTTGGCTTGACAGGAATAATATGTTTTTTGACATGACGATATTAGCAAATTAATAAAAACTAACATAAATTTCAACATTTGTAGAGTTGTATATTAATTATTATTGTCAATCTATTATTACAATGAACTAATTTAAAATCAAACATACAAATCTATAAAAAATTACTAATATACAGGGTGTAAACAGTATGAGTGCATATATTTTAGGTGGAGATAGTCCACATTAAATCAAACAAAAATAAATTATGATAATATATATGTTAATTAAATTATTGACTTTTCTTTTATTAATAACAAAATTACCTTGACCACGAAAATTGCACTGCAGAGTTTTTGTATTGAATAATTATGTTTTGTTGACGATTTGCTTGATTTGTGTTAATGAAACATTTTAAGAACGAAACTTTTTTAAAACATTATCGTACTTAAAACTAATGTTTGGAGGCAACCTTTAAAATTTGCGTAATTCATTTATGTATTAAGTTAATGAACACAAGAATAAAAAGCATTTACTTATTTAGAAATAACTTTTTATAGAATACTCAAATTGCATATTTCCAAACTAATTAATTAATACATATTATTATTTAAGTTGGATAATAAAGTACCTACTTACACAATAATTATTAGTGCAGGGCATAGTGACTCATTCGTTTGCAAAATTGTTTTAATTCATATATATTTTTTTTAATATCGGGGAGGTCTTCTTGATTATAAAAGTGTAAGATGACACTTGATATCTTTTGACGGTATTGTTTAAACAACGAAAAACTATATAGTTTAGAAAAAATGAATTTTGGAAATTAATTAATTGTTTTATATTCTTTACAATATTTCGAATGAAAAAAGTCCTCACACCCATCATCGTATCTCCACCCCATTAATTGTTAAGAATTTTTTAAAATTGGAAATCGCCAAAATTCCTAATTTTCTTGAATTAAATAGTATACCTTAAAAATTGAAATGCTTTAATTTTTTATTTTTATCAAAATTGGCAACTATATTAAGCAAAATAACCTAAATAGATTTTAAAAATTTTGTTTAGTTCTATGTTTTTTTTACATTATAACAATATGCTTCCTACGCGCATGCCCTTTTGAGAGAGGAGTATCTTTATCTCACTCTCATCTCGATGTATAAGGTGAGTAAGAGAAAGGCAGACGACGCACTTGTAAATTTTTTCGCGGTTTTTCTGCGGTAAACGTTAAAAAAATAACATTACTGTTTCTCATTCATTAATATAAAATTTTTACATTAAATTATATGAGAAACAGTAATGCTATTTTTTAACGTATTATCGCTGAACAACCGCGAAAAAAGTTTACAAGTGCGTCGTCTGCCTTTCTCTTACTCATCTTATACATCGAGATGAGAGTGAGATAAAGATACTCCTTTCTCAAAAGTGCATGCGCGTAGGAAGCATATTGTTATAATGTAAAAAAAAACAGAGAACCAAACAAAAATATTTAATATCTATTTAGGCTATATTGTTTAATATAGTTGAAATTTTTGAAGAAAATTAAAAATTACAGCATTTCAATTTTTAAGGTATATTATTTAATTCAAGAAAATAAGGAATTTTGGCGAATTCCAATTTAAAAAAATTCATAACAATTAATGGGTTGGAGATACGATGATGGGTGTAAGGACTTTTTCATTCGAAATATTGTAAAGAATATAAAAAAATAATTAATGTCAAAAAATGTATTTTTTCTAAGCTATATAGTTTTTCGTTGTTTAAACCGTCAAAACATATCAAGTGTCATCTTACACTTTTATAATCAAGAAGACCTCCAGGACATTAAAAAAAAATTATGAATTAAAACAATTTTGCAAACGACTGCCCCACTGTGCCCTGCACTATATCACAACAGAACATATATTCAAACTCGTCTTTAGCACGTGATAGCTGCTTACGTGATGCGCTACGTTGCCATATCTTCTCGGTAGATTTATGTCGAGTTTTTATTTAATTTGAAAACTGACAAAAATAGTTTCTTAATAAAATTGGGATTAGGGAAGGCATAGAATTTAATTAGATTTTTTATATCAAACTTTACAAGCATTTTGCAAGCAAAATTATGTGTAGGTGACTGTAAAAATAGGATCAAAATTTGAGACTTCCATTTTTTTGCAAAACTGTACCTTTTTTGTAAAAATACTATAAAACTTTTTGATTTGTTTTTACCTAAAGTGTCATTCCTCAAAATATTTGCACTCAAACCGTTTACACCCTGTATATTTCTATGTAAAAACATTAAAAAAATGTCAGTTCTTTAAAGCTAGGTGAAGTGAAGGCTCATTTCGAATAAGCTTTATTTGAAACGGAATAACGAAATATAATCTTTCAATCTGAATTTACATACTGTAAAACAAGTCCATAAGAAAATTAAACGATAAAAGAAGGTAATCAAATATTTGAATTACTATGTTCCTTTCAGATAAATTAAAATTAAAATTAAAAATTCAAGAAAACCTTTAAAGCAAGAAGTTAAAATTGAAACTTTTTGCGAAATTTCAAAGTTTTAACGTGTTTTTAAACAATAACTATGAGCGATTGAAAAATGGGCATTTATACAGTTTTTTGCGAATTGTGTAATAACTAATTATTTAATCGACTAGATGAATCAATCATTTACTAACTATTGAAAATGAGTACAAACTTTGTAACTTTTCATTCTGTTGCCGAAAAGTTACAAAAACTGCCAAAATTGCGATTTCTGCGAATTTGAACACCCTGCAATTAATTAAGGGATAAAAATTTGTTAACAACAGTTTTTATGTGTTTTGCTATATACCTTCTTCAAGAAAAACCAATCAAACAACTGCGGATTTTTTTTTGCAAAAACAGGCTGAAAGTTCTTTAGTTTATTAGAATTCTACAATTTTAGCTAGGTTAAGTTATGTTGTTCTTCCTTAAGATGTTGCTGGATATAGATAATAGAATTTTTGTACCCGTACAATCCTTGGGGCAGGTCAGTTTCCCGGTCTGGGATTGTTGACCTACTATTACATGTATTTTTAATTTGAAATATTTTGTGGTTTTGAGGTGTGCTTTAGTACTCTGCCTTAATGCGAATTGGTGATAATTTATCGAGCAGTTGCCATGTTCTTGTTTGAGGGTTTTCTCATAACTTTAATAAAGTGTTTAATTTGGTGAGATGGTTCATTTTAGGTCTGCCACATCTAGGTAATCCTTTGACACCTCCTGTTTACTGGTGTCATACGACAGTTCTACTTACAGTAATTGTAATAATTGTAAAAATCGAAGCACTTTCACGATGGCATTCAATACAGGGCACATGTTTCTTCATTGCTTCATAACTGATCTCCGTAACTCAATTAAAATTTCTATGCGTTCTGCCTCTGATAAAAGAGCCATTTTGTTTTACAATATTAGATAATGTTAAATAAGAAACGATGTAGGATAAACGTCAAATGTTTAGACTCATTACCAATAATCGAAAATAATAGACACAATGGGTATATATTATATTTGAACAAGAAGCACGTAATTTAAAAACCTTATTTAAAGTAAATGTTGCTCGAGTTACTCAGAAAGGTTCAAAATTAAAATTACAAACAGATGACAATCAGCTGTACATGTCTAAATAAAACTTATTTGGAATTTTGCTGGCACCCCTTGGCGTTCTAAATTGTCATCCAGTTGGGTCAACAGCTTATCGGTAAACAGCAATTATATTTAAAACTCAGGTTGTCTTAAAACCGAAATTACAGAGAAAGAAAAATTTACTACATATAAGATTATCAGATCGATATCATAGTAAACTAGTAATCTAGAGTATTATCTTAATCGTCCTCAAGTTCGATAGAGAGTAGAGGGGTGAAATGTTATATAGGGCCTTACGTGAGTTAACTACGGACACACAGAATGCAGTACTCGTTGAGATGCTGTAGTGCAACTATTTAGTCTTTGTCAAAGTTTTTTTCATTTTTTACCGGTCTTCTGTTTCATTAGCTTGTGAAAACTATGGATTTGGGCTTGACATACTTGCAAATCAATAAGGTACTACCTAGAGTTTTTTTCTTCTATAGGTACATATATTGTTTGTTGCGTTTACTATTCCTAATTTGTCGGTGGGATTTTGTTATTACTATCTAGATTTTATATATATATATATATATATATATATATATATATATATATATTTCCAAAATATGGTAGCAAATCATAAATTATTTAATTACATTACATTGAATTTATATATACCTATACTACACCTATACTACTAGAAGTTAGAAAAACGTATTACACTAATAATTGATAAATGAATTAAATGGATTAGTTTAGTTATTATTATGCATGTTATTTATTTATTATTACTAGAAATAGATAAACTATTATTTAGTTATTAGAAATGCACTTACCTATCTGAATATAAGATCTGATATACTTATATATAAATTGATATTACAATGGAGTTAAAATTAAGGTTAACATTACAATTATAAGCTCCATGATCTAAAAATATATGGATATATTCATATAATAGACAATTCTAAGTACCGTATCTAAACCAAAATCTTTTACATAATAGATTTTATGGCGTTATAGTTTATTAGTAACTTCTTACTTAGTAGTATTTATCACTTACATTCTTTAACACACTGTTGTTAGTAAAACTATTCTTTGTCTTTTTGTATTTTTGGTTTAACGAAGGACACATACTTCAGAATAAATTGTTGTTTTATTCTTAAGTCTAATTACCGTATCTAAACTAAAATATTTTACATAATAGATATTATGGCGTTATAGTTTATTAGTAAATTAGTAACTTATTACTTAGTAGTAGCATTTATCACTTACATTCTTTAACATACTGTTGTATCTTTGGTTTAACGAAGGACAAATACTTCAGAATAAATTGTTGTTTTATTATTAGTATTGTATTATAATCATTCTACAGCTGTGAGAGAGTAATATTTACTTTACTACTTTAGTTTACTACAACCCAAGCAGTAATGCTTTTGAGTTAATATTGTGAAAAAAGCAAAAATATAAAAGTTAAGTTTTAGTATTCACAATTCGTACAGTTTTTTCAATATAAACAATAAGTACCTGCTCTTACTTATAATATACACATCGAGCTTAAGCCAGTTTATGTTATGGTCAAATATTTTTCCAAAATATTCAATATTTTCTACTCTAGTCAAAAACTTACTGTATGCTCACACACAATAATTTCCAAATGTAAAATAAACTGCTCTATCCACGTATAAAATAATTTATTTTGTGGAAGCCATGAAAATATATGTTTAAGTAGTGCATTCCATTTAAATATTTCTTCTGGACCAAGAATATGTTGTATATTAGTTTATGTGCATTACCACAAATACCATTCAGACAAAGTTAACAAAAAGCAACGAACAGTCTACCGTGCCGAACACGTTTGTTAAATCTATAGATGAATTGCTTTTCTTCGAAATAATATATATTACATTTGTACCAAGGTTTTATGAAATCTATGTTGATGTTTAACTGTATTTTTTTCTAGACTAAAATCTAAGACTCATTTTTAATATTCTTATTATTCTTGAACAATAGAGTAACGGTCTGTAATGGTAGTTTATAATCTAAATGTACTTGTACTAAAGATCCATAATTCTTCATTAAAGTCAGTATCATTTTCTATTTTAACATCTTGTATTACTATCTAGTAATTTGACATATATTTTGTATTTGTATTATGTGATACTGCTTTTGTTGCTGACATATGAATTAAATATGGGAGGAATCATTCATTCATGTTTATCTCGTATAGAGCCAACCATTTGTTAAATTCAGCCTCTGAGTTTAGATCTCTTGAAATATGAAACTATATTGGCTACACAGATCAATTCTTTGAAATTAATATTATTAAACATGCACGTCAAGATCTAAAAAAAACTCATAATAGAACTAACCGTGTAACAAATTAATACATTGACGCAGATGTTTATGAATTCTGAGTTACTAATCAAATGCAAGATAATATATAAAAGAATAGGTATATTATTCAAGTGTGTTTTTCGTAGGTTTAATATGTCATATCAATGTGTGACGTTTGGAAGAGTTTAGACAGGAAAATCATCTTTTTTGTTTTAATTTTAAATTTACTACATACTTCAACTAGTACCTCTGTATAGTCCAACAAGATGTCAAGTAGTAGGTTATTATGACAATTATTAATATAGCTAAGAGAAAAAATTTATTAAAAAAAAAACAAAATGATTCCATATTTGGGTGTTCTTAATAATATGAAAGATTCACAGTTTGATTGTTGTATAGAATACGAAATAATTTATATTAAAAAACACAAGGTTGCCTTGTGGTTATACCTGAAATATCTCATTCTATCCACGTCTGCATACTTCTGCTTGCATAATAAATTACAATTTCTCTAAAAATATATTCACTTATTAAAACATTTTCCAAACTAAAGCATATTAAGCACTTATTAAAAGGTAGCATCTACCTAAACTAGGATGGTAGATACTGTCTCATATTTTGTGTTGTGTTAGCTTAGGAAAATTAAAAAAAGTTTTAATATAGATTCCGAATCAAGTGAAATGCTCAGCCGCTCAGGAAGTGATTAGTCGGTTTTAATGATTAAGCCGGACGTCTAAGACTGCCCCGCCTTGTATATACATTTTTGTACATAATCTAAAGTCATTAATTTTTCACAATATGGTAAATAAAAACATTTCATTTATTTGAAGAAGCAGTTTTTATTCAGAATTGAAACAATTAACTATTACATCCCTTTGCTGGTATATGATATCAAGGGTCTTTACCCATAGCCACTCCCTACAGAGGAACCTCTGAAGAAGAAGAAGAGTAAATACTACTATTATTGATTGTGTTTATATAGTGCTGTATACAGAAATGTGGCGGATTAAGATCTGTAGAGTACTTAGGACCTTCATTGTTTATGAATGTCATCTGTGATAGTTCATTTAGCAATACCAAAATAAGTTAATTTTATGTATATGTCAATATTTATAGTGAGAAGAAGAAGAAACTTTCCGGGGGTTTAAAATGTTTTTAGTGGTTTTATAAATGTTAAGTAATAAAATGTCCACTTTTTAATAAGTATAAACTTCGGACAAGCACTGGGTTGTCCTATTATAGTCTTCTTAATGTTCTGAGTTATCGTATAAAATGCACAACCTGAAGCGGTTTACATAAATTATCAAAAGTTTAAAAGAAGAACAAAGTGTATTGGAGTTTCAGACTACTGTTTCTTTTTGTCAGGTATTCCTGTATAACGTAAGAAATGGCAGGTTAAAGAAAATAAATGAGTAATGCACTTCAACAATATTGGCAGTAAAAATATAATTAAATTCACATTCTTCATATCAGTCAGTTCACGTTTCTGGTTGGACACCAGTTAGGTAAATGAGCTAGCGAGATATGAAGAAACCTGAACAGAAATACGAATCTATCGTCATTTGATTCTAGGAGAAATCAGTTATCAACTATATCGAATATCTGCAAACAATACAGTTACACTCGGTACCTTCGAAAAACTAATATTTTTAGGCCTACCTTTATATGACGTCCTTCTGTCATTTCTATTGCGTCACCTTGTATGAGTTTTCTATTGGTTTACAAATTCGAATTACCTTTATATATTTTTGTTTGGGTTTCTCCATATGTAAGGTATCTAATATATGGTGTTGAATGCTTTATTAAAGCATACGAAAGTCAAGGCAAGTGATATTTGCTAGTTTGTCTAACGGTCCTATGTAAATGAAAGTAATAATAAAAATTCATTAACACACCAATTCAAAGATTATTTAAATGTAGGTCTTACTATATCTCCTTTCAGACGTATTTTCATAAGTTGTCCAGTCAAACCAATCAGCAAATATTTCAATTTAATAATGTTTTGTTCATTTTCGTAATGATGAGGGATGTCAGTTTTCAGTTCTTAATGTTTTTGTTACCATTTCAAACAGTGATAGCATTTCTGATTATAATCGGCATATAAAATATTGACGTATCTGTCAAGTGGTTAAATTCGTACACAAAAGTCTAAGTCTGAAAAGTATTTATATTTTTCCACATAATACTTAATAGAATGACAAGATTCGAAATTCTAAACAATGATTGATTATGGAGGCAAAACCAAGATATTCTTTACGTTGTAATAAATACCCTAACGGAGAAGCAATATTTCATTCTGCTTTGAGCAAAATTAAGAAGAAATTTAAGGAAACATCCGCCTAAAGGATTTTCTTAAAGAATGTAGGAAACAAGAAAACATGTTTAGAGGAAATTATTTTACGAAATTTTAGAGTATAAATCCAATTATAAACAAATCCTTTACTCGTTCTAAACAGTCATGTGAACCGCCAAAATGGTGTGAAAATTAATATTTTTATTCAGGACACTTACTTCAACAATTGTAATATAGAATCGTACGTTTCGAGGAATTGTAACTAGTTCTGGACATTTAAAATTTCTACAATACTATTTGCTTTCTGAACTGGACCCTTACGCACACTTTATGAGACTTCAGCAAAATTGTGTACCCACACACTATACGAAGTAGGTCCAAAAACTACTCGGTAACGCCTTTTACACATATATACATTAAAATGTATAAAAATAATTTCCAAACTTTTAGACAAATTAAAAGAATCAAGGAGATGAAACAAATAACTTCAGAAGTTATGGCAGAGTTCTGGATGAGAATTCTAATTGAGTATCAAGAATCTGGGTATGAAATGACACATTTGAATGTAGAAAAATTATAGTATCAGAAGATTGGATGTATCAGCTGGTCCAAATAATTTACAGAGAATTAGGCCTTTGGTGATGCATTAATATTAGAATCATTCCAATTGTTTTAGGGAGTAAAATATGACTAATTCTCATAAAATTCAACATTTTTTACAATACCCCAAAAATCAAAAATAAGTTTTCTTTATATTTATCCTTGAAACGTTGATTTCACTATACCCAATGTAGGTTGAAAAACATGCAAAATGAGCATTGTAAATTCAGCTACCCTACTTATTGCTTAGGGAATTTAAATGTTTATGTTTGCTTAATTTTAATTGTAAACCTGTTTTATTAACTTAAATGTAGATTTTTATGTCCGATTTATGTTTTAAAAGCTTATTTTACGATTACCACCAAAAGAGAGAGCCCAATGGTATAGTTCTTAAAATATGATTCTTTTCAAATAGTGTGCGATTTAGGTCTGCCATTTTAACTTGCGGTATAAATTAAGTAACCTTAATAATAAAATTGCTTATATGAACGATCGACGTGGCGCTACGATTGAATAGATGGCGCTATAGTAAAATTTTTAACAAATCAAACGTTACCAAAGTGAATTGATTCATATTCGCAGTGTATGTCAGTTTAATGATAAAAAAGAAATACAAATATGTACCCAGTAGATGGAGCTGTGGTCATGTTGTTATTAATTACACATAGAATAGTTGGTGTATTGTTAGTGATCGTGTAACTTCTGAACGACTTGACCGATTGAGCTCATAATCACTCAAAGGATTTTCTTTTGTTGATTAAATGGTTCGTAGCTCTGCTATTATCGTCGCTGAAGTAAAGTTATTAACAAATATAACAGTTATAAGCTAAAATAATTCATATTCATAGTAGATGTTGGAAAAGTAATGGAAATTCAATCTGAGTGCAATAGGTGGCGGTCGAGTTATTGGTCTTTATATATGAAACGGTTGGGGCTTGTGTGATTGTGTAATTTCTGAACGACTTGAACGATTGAGATCACATTCAAAATGATGATTTGTACCTAGCCTCCGACAGGTGGAACCGTGGTCAAATTCTAACGAAATCCATATTTTTAAGAGGTAAGTTTTATATTTAGTTTATTAGATTTAGAAAGATCTACGTTTTTATTTAATAAGAAAGTGTAAGCTTTTCACTGTTCAACATCATTGTCCAAAGTAGCAGTATTGGTGGATATTATCATTAAAACACATTATTATTTTTTTCACATATTTTCGTACAATGCACTTTGGGAAACCGTGGAATTTAATACATTCTTAAGGCGATTTACTCCGTGGTTAAGTAGATCAATGGTAGTGCTAAGATCTTTAAATCTACACTTTGTTTTTGTATTAACGGTTTCTGATTTATTAATCTATTACATTTGAATAGTAGAAAATAAAATATATATTTTATTTCTGGTCATTAATTACAAAATCTAATCGGAATTGTGATTTCGATTCCCCGGATCCTTAAAAAATACCCTGTTATCGACTGTTTATCGATACGAATCTGTTAGCTACACAAGAATGCCATAAGCTATTGGAGTATTATCTCGAATGCCAATAGCTGATTTGTTGATTTATCCCATACAAGTGCTTTATCGTTTTACGTAGGATTTCGTCCTGAAGGGCCATGCGAAGTCGATGCGGTCGGATTGCATCGCAGGTATGCGTGAGGGATGCCAATGCAGCGGTGTAAAATATCTGTTAAGGTACTATTTTACATAATAATGTCATTAGTTTATTTGATGAAACATATTGTAGGTTCTTTATTTCGTTCTTTGTAACAATGGACTGTTTGTTAGATACAAATCGTTCATTATACACACGTAGCAGGTACTCATTGAGAATGTATGTGGAGTTTTCTCTCATGCCCACTTAGGAATTGTTTAGTAATTGAAGATATTGTTCTTTAACATTTCGTATGCAGTGATGCAGTGATATTTAATAATAAAATATGAAGTATTTTCTATAGTGAAGGCATATTTACACGATTCATGTTATTGTATAATTTTCATATTGTAAAATTTTGTGTCAGTATTTCATATTTTATTTAGCATTAGTAGTTAGGTCAAGTTTTCTTACGAATCGACCACGATGAACAACGGTGAACTGATGCACCAAAAAATTCATTGGAAATTTAAAATAAATTCTAAATCAATGAGCAGTTATAAAATATGTTTACAAGAAATCTAACCAAATGTACAGCAGAACGTTGATTATCTGATCAATGTTGTATAGTATGTTTAGGATAATCAAAAATGATGTAATAAAATCAAACAAACTTTTATTTATTTGTCTATAGACATAGTTAAAAATAAAAATACGTTCGATGATAGTTCCAGAAGTACTCGACCCAACAAAGAAAACACAAAAATTTTGGAAAAAAATATTAATTTTTCAACATAATCTCCTTTCAGGTCCATACATTTTACAACGATATTCAATAAGTCGATACCCTTTTATAATAAGAACTGTCTTGCTCCTCAAAACTATCATTAATTCATCCTTGGAAAATCGCCATTTTCTCAAGTCCGGGAACAGAAAATACTCCAGTGGACTACATCTGGCAAATAGGGTGCATGAGGCAATTCAAACTAAAATCATTCATTTCGGCCATTGCAAAAACGAATTTCTGAGCTGGGCATTGTCTTGATGATACAACACTTTCTTCTTAGCCAAATGCGGCCGATTTTGTTTGATTTCTTCACTCAAACGTTGCAATTACTTCGTATAATACTCGTCGTTGATAGTTTTCCTTTTTCAAAGGGTCAAGGGCATTTGAAGGTCAAATCGAGAGAGTTCTACCTAAAAATCTGAAAAAATTATTGCTTATATTGTTGAGGTCTCTGAGTCCGAATCCGCAGTTTGTTTGACTGCGCTTTTTCCTAGAGCTCATTTGAAGGTCATTTGAAGGTCAAAACGAGAGAGTTCTACCAAAAAATCTGAAAAAATGCTTGCTTATGTTTTTGAAGTCTCTGAATCCGAACCCGTAGTTTGTTTGACCTTGCGCTTTTTCGCAGGGTCATTTGAAGGTCATTTGAACGTCAAATCGAGAGAATTCTACAAACAAATCTGAATAAAATGTGTAGTTGCACCCAAGACACCTCCACGCGGTGACGGTGGGCAACGGAGTTGTTTTACTATCCGGAGAAGTCCCTGGGTAACGGCTGTCATGCCGTCATGGCAACCTCACAGAAAAAAAATTCGAGAAACCCAGAATCGGCAGCTGGTCAGGGTGGGTAAGCGGGCCCGCAGGCGTTGTTATCATGCGACCGTTGCTCTATGTTGGTGGACACTTTGTCAATGTAGAGTCCAATGCGACAAGTCAAAATTCTTACAAAAAGTGTCCAAGGCGAGGGTTGAGTACCCTTGCCTTAACTGGCCGGGATCATAACCTTGCCTTAACTGGCTTGGATAAGCTAAAACAAACTATTGATTCGGACTCAGGGACTTCAAAAACACAAGAGTGAATTTTTTCAGATTTTTTAGAAGAAGTCTCTCCATTTGTCTTTCAAATAACTTTCAAATGACCCCTGGGAAAAAGCGCAGTCAAACAAACTACGGATTTGGACTCACAGACCTCAAAATCATAAACAAGATTTTTTTCAGATTTTTTGGCAGATCTCTCTCGATTTGACCTTTAAATGCCCTTGACCCTGAAGTGATGAAGGTCAACCGACCCTCTCATCGTAATCAGCGACCCGAAAAACCCCTAGTACCGTATAAGGGACGCCGTGTTCCCGCGTAGTTCAAATGTTGACCTGTGATATTGAACTTACCTGCAGGTTGAACGGGCTTCGCCTTCTTTGGAGCCTATTCTTGCTTTTCAGTCCATTGTTTTGAGTGGTCTTTTGTGTCAGGTGTGAAGTGTGGTTAGGGAAGGGCGGAAAATTCTGCTTTTAGGCTATGAAACTTAAACACCCAACTGAAACATCTTCGCGAAACTGTTTTTGCTCGAATGTGAGCAAACGCGGCACCCATCGTCCACACAGTTTTCTAATGTCCAAATTTTCAGATCTACGCACATTTTGAAATGCCTACTATGTCTGCTAGCTTGCGAACTTTCAGTTAACGATCATCCAGTACCGCTTTGAGGATGTTCTTCACCATCTCTAAACCCGTTACCTCATTGGTCGACCACTGCGATGCCCGTCTTAGCAGCTAGTACAGCCGCCTTTAAACTCTGCTACACAATATTTTACTGTTGTAAACGAAGGGTCAGACTCACCTAGAGTAGAATATAGTTCAGCTTTTATAGTAGTGTTGTATCACATAACGACGACTAATTTTCTCCATTTTCACAAATTCACTTAAAACGTTCACTACTAATGGCTGCAAAACAAATACTAAACAACGTGGCGTCTTCTAACTTGAAACATATGCTTGATATATAGTGTACTTTCTAATACATTAATATTTAACACTACCGCCATCTCTAATAGGCCGGGTATGTCTAGGACCACCCTTGTACATACATACGAGGATGCCCATAAAAAACAGCCCAGCAAGATTTAATAAAATAAAAAAACCCTTAGACATGTATACTTATGTTTCAAGGATACTTTTATACCTATTAATTCGACTGCTGTAGTTTAAACCCCTGAGGGAAAACATTGGATTCTATTTTAACTACGTTTCGTTTTTCTAATTTAAGCAACGCGTTATCAAAACATGAGATTTTGCAGCTGATTTGATAAGTAAAACCTGCTATCGTATTATTTGTTGAAAGTATCTACCGTCACTTTCGCAACTGTTCGAGTTATTCTTGGATGTTATGAGAAACTTAAATCTTTTCTGGCTAGTGCATCACTTCTTCATTCATCCACGTAGCGGGCAACTATTTCATCTTAAACTAACCCATCAGGTTATGCATAATGAGAATAATCTCCGTCTTGCTGGAAAATCGGATTTTCTTGATGTTAATCTTTGTTGTTTGCCACAATTTCGATTATGACTTGGTATACAAGATTTGTAATAGTCATTTAATTTTGGAAGTTCCGTATGAACCCCATTGTAGTTCTTTGAATTCTTGTCGGACTATTAACGAAAATTATGATGATACCGCCGTAGAGGAGAAATGAACAAGTGTCTGAGAAGGAAACTTGTTCAGACTAACCATAATTAGTTCATTCATTATTTTACAACATTCTAAACAGCGCTTATTAAATTCTTGGAGCAGTTGAATTTTATATGGTTGGTATGTATTTGGTTTAGTGGTCTGCGAAACTGCAGCTAATTCTGCCATTTTCCTTGTAATTCTCCTAACATTTGCCACTAATTCTAGGTTGTAATAATGATATATGTGTCTACCTGCATGTCTGCCATTAACAAAATCTGCCTTTTCTGTTTTTACAGTGATTATTTAAAAAATACATTTTGCTAGTTTTTACTCTCTTCCTCAATAGATTCTTAAACTACTTGTTACCCCGCAAACCTATTTATTATCAAAGGTTCAGTAAAATCTTTAGAATTTTGTTCCTTGGTAACATAACCCTTTACCTCTGAAAATGAAATTTGCCCCACCTGGGGAAGCAACGATTTAATTAATAAGGAAGGATGTTCCCCTAAAACAAAGGTGTTCAGTCCAATAAAGCATTGCCTTAAGTTCCCCAAGTTGCCGATTTGGTGAGGTTAGTAATACAATTTCGTAAAGCTATTCCATGAACTATAGCTGGTTCTTCACCAATTTTTGTTTTCTGTATATTAAAATAATGTTCTAAAAATCTTTATATCACATTTGTAATAATAAAGCTTAATTTTTCACCATGACTCTCGATTTGCTGAAGTCTGTATCGTAATTTTCTGCCACCAGGAAGATTAATGTTTAGTTCCATTGTTGTTTCACTTTATATGCCACATATTGGCAGTCAAGAATACTTTCAGCAAAATCCAAGTCGTAAATCTGTAAAAAACATCTTCCAATAATTCTCATTTGTATAGGATTAAATGCATACTTGGATGCGGAACCAAAAGTATGTGTTATTTCATTTATTGTTGATTTTCCAACACCAATTTGATAGTTAACGTCTAGGGTCCGATTCTTGAAACTGTCGACCTATCTGTTTACCACTCGAAAGATAACGTCAAACGTATGAAGTTTGACATAAATGACGTTTATTTGGTATTCTCGAAGGTCGTGTACGACAAGAGATTCTAACGATCAAATGTATACGAAATTTTGACATTATCGGTTAGTTTTGTTTTGTATTGTTGTGTTGAGCCGACTAAATTAATTTATTTGCGCTATATATTTTAAAATTTCTACGTAACATGGAAGATATTGAAGAAGTTCTGGGAATTGACCATATTTTAATTTTATATGTCAAAAGTCAGTATTGTCTCGTCTACCAATTCGAGAATACCAATTTCGTCCGCAATAGTACAAACTTCGTGTGCGACTGCAAGGCCGTATACGACCATTTTCGTCGCATAGCATGGTTTCAAGAATCGGGCCCCTGGCCCGTTCTACCTTTCCTCAGCCTATCAGCAATTTCTATTAGATCTTTTAAAGAATGTTCTACTTGTTTCCTTTGCTCAACTTGGAAATTTTACATAAAATAATTGAGACTACCCAATTCAATGCACATTTTGCAATGATTTAAAACTGACTATATCGACTCGTAACCGATCATATGAATAAAAAGGTTTTAGTAAAAAGAACCAATTATGTAGTACTCCTTACTTTGGTTCTTATTAGACATATCACCTTATACAGCTCTTTCTAACAATTAATTATGAAAATATTAAATCAATCATGTAAATATGACTAACGCATTTGTTGAGTAAATGAATTACAGGTAGGAGGTCTCTGCTCCAGAAGTGATTTGTAAAGGTGATGAAAATGTCTTTTTGTTGGCTCGGTATTAAATTTGCCTTTAGTTTACACTCAATAATTCTTATTGCCATATGTCAGATGTCCAAATGCCCCAAAAAGATGTTTCATTTCAGCTAAATAAGCTACCAATATCTCCAACCTCTGGGTAACGTTTTTTTGTATCTCGATGTTAAAATTGGCTATTGGTATGCGAGGTGTCCCAGATGTCGTCAGTATCATTAACTTTACAGCTGTTTTGGAAACATATGTACCACAGGAAAATACCTGTTTTGCTCATAAGTTTTTCAACAATTGTAATTCAGTTATACAGTTGTTTTCAACAATTAATAAATCGCCTTGACCTATAAGCCATGTAACGTTTTCAACAACCAAGTGAATTGCACAATAAAATTGTGATTATCTAGTATTTGTTATAAAAGCATCACATAATTCATGAAACGTATAGGGTTTATAGAGATATTAAAGGCAAAGACAATTAACCCATGAAGGCATAACAATATAGAAGATATAATGTGTGTAACAGTTATTGTCTACATTGTAGAGGACCTGATAACTCAAAATAGTTTAATATGCAGAATCTAGAATTGCCGGCAGTTTATTTACATTTTTATATAAAATTGAGCTCTGTGTTACGTCATTATTTGAAATATATTCAACCGGTAATAACCCAAAGCAGTAGTTGTTTTTGATTGTCTGTCTCTTTCTTAAATGATATTTGAGCTTATGTATTGGTTGGTTGGTTGGTCGGTTTGTGGCCGATAAGCATTTAGCCAGCCTCGAGTTAGAAGAGGTGCATAATTAAGTGCGTTTGGGATAACCCATCCTCCTCTTTATTAGCAATTTCAATAAAAATTAAAACTTATTCTTCCGGGATAGCCACTCCTGGATTTCCTGCTTAAATAAACTCTTCTTTCTTTCTATCCCTTCTTCCTCTTATCTACCGTCCATATATAACTAATTCACTTATAAACTATTTTCACTTCTTGAGCGTCTCTCACTTGTAAAAGCATCTATCATAGTCAGCTTTTTTATACCATATAACAAAACCAGTCTTCATGGGGATAACTAACAGTTAATGAACAATCACCAATTTCTTATACTATTTCATGTTAAACTTTCATTCTAACTTCTTTAATCTAATTTTTTAAATTAACTATCTATTTACACGTGTGGCTGTCCCGCCATATTCCCTGAAAGTCGAGGTTATGTATTTACTATTTTATATGTTTACGTAGGTGTATATTTAACAATAAATTTTGACTACTTTTGCAAAAATCACTTAAGTACCACTAAATAATCACATAAATAAGAAATTTATTAATGTGTACAAAATTTTAAATATACAAATAATATTTTAGTACATGATTGGTTGAACCAAATTGCATTCTAGCGAATGAGTTTGGGTCTACTTCAGTGTTGAAAAGAGACATGTGAAATACCACTGTCAAAAAAAGGTAAAACCAAAGTTATAACCAGTAGATCACTGCATATCGGCTTATCATCTCGATGTCACTATACAACTTACCATTTGAAATGTATCACTAAACATTAAGTCACACAAGGAAGAAGTCCGTTATAAAATCAGTATGGAATAAGATTTACATAAATCCTTTCAAACATATTAAAAGGGTGCAATACCTACCGCATGACCGCAAGCTTGCAGCTTGAAGAAGATGAACAAAAAATTAAAACAAACTCTATGAGGGGTCAGGTATGCCACGAGATTAAAAATTGGATACAGTGTGACCTGACAATTAGTACAATAAAATGAAAATAATAATAATGCAAAATAGAACGTCGTAGTTTTAGTTGATGTACGTAAGACGTATGAATCCTAAAGTCAGCACCATCACAGAAAAGACAAAGAAGGAGATTCTAAACACGTCGATATAATATTTAACGGCCTTTCAGAAAGATAACTAACAAAATCAAAGACTTTGTTCGAAAGTAAAAAACCTTTCACATTCTTTCCATGTTACATCAGGAGCGGTAGCAGCTAAAAATTAGGAGGTGGTCGCATTTTTAACAATTATTTTGAATACCTATTTTCGATTTATGCTTATTTAAAAGGTAATATTTCGACATAAACAAACTTTTAAAATATAACCGGCACGCTATTCCGGTTAACGACACCATTTTGAACGCTACTGGAACAACTATTCTTTACTTTTTTTAGTTCCCTGTACATTATTTGTTAAAAAAGTCATAACCTTTGATCGATCTAAAATGGATTTGTTGGGACAAATATTTTCCATTTGGTATAGAAACACATGAAGATGATTTACGAAAGCGATAATATGGAAGATCTAAATGGTACAACCAACTATCCCAACCCAATTTGAATGATAATCATCAAGTAAAGAGTCTACCTTGATCGGAAGTGGAATGTCTACAAAGAATGATTCAGATGAATCAGTTGTTGTATTAGATGCAGAAACTGTAGTTCGGATGAAGGATAACAAACATTGTTCAATTGAAGTTAGGCAGAAAATGAGTCTACACGTTTCAAAAAACACTTTATATCTGATTTCACTCAATATATTTAACGGCTTCTTAGCCTGAAACTCTATTGATTTACAGATGGAAATTTTTAAGTATGTATGTACATGGAATGAACAAAGTAACTAAAGGCTTAGGCTCAAATTCAAAAAAAATCTATAAAGCCCTTTATTAAGTGAATTTAATGAATTAACAGTTGAATAATTTATATATTTTTTATTTTATAGCTAAAACCTTCATATTAACTGAAAGGGTAGATCTTCTAATACTCAACTTTTCTTCTAAAAATAAATACTGTAACCCTAGGAGTTTTTGCAAAATATCACTCAATCCTGTGGAATACATTTTTTTAGAGGGCCATATTACCACCGTTGGAAAGTACAAGAGTTGATCTAGAGACCCCTCATCTTACTTTTCCAAAATTTAAAGTATAAAATATAGGTACTGAAAGTATTTGGCCATTCCGTATCAATTTGTCTGAGTGAGTCCATACGAAAAATTGCTAATGGGTGGTCCTGTGAAACTATGTCCTTATAATACAAATAAATCTTAATGCAAATTTTAATTGTAAGCAGAGACATATTTATGAGGGTTCCGTATATACAATATACGGATTCCCTTATAATATCACTCCGGATTTCTGCCTCTGTCACATCACAGCAATTTTCTCCTAAACTACTCTACAAAAGAGGTTGAAATTTGGCATCAATGTATAGTTTGGTTACCCGATCAGGAGTACATATCCTAAAAGAAGACATTTTGATTTTAGGGGTACTTTTGGGGGGAAAAACTAAAAAAATTTACCGTTCCCTCACCCTGATTAAATTAAAAAAAAGAAATATAGAACGTTACCCGAACTTTACAGGAAAAATAAGGAGAAACCATTAATATTAATTTTGGGGGGCAAATTATAGAATTAAATGAAAATAATAAAAAAAAATTCAAACGCATCATGTAATACATCAAATGAAAGGTCCCATTCTGAGGAACACAAATATATTTTTTTCATATTTAAAAAAAATTGTTAAAAAGATATTAACGAAAATATAACAAAATTTAACCATCCCCCTCCCTTATCACTGAAACTATAGATCGTAAAGTTTTGAAGTATAGGGTCCGACCTGAAGTTAACTGGAAAAATAAGGAGAAACCTCTACTTTTAATTTTGGGGGGCAAATTACAGAATTAAATGGAAAATATAAAATTAAAATTGTTTCTAACGCATCATGTTATATATCAAATGAAAGGGCTCATTATAGCGAAAACAAATATATTTTTGTTCATATTTTTAAAATAAATAAATTAAAAGATATTAACAAAAATAAAAAAATCTACCCCCTTTATCTTCGAAACCATAAGCTGAAAAAAAATAGAGGTATAGCGCCTCCCCTGAACTTTACTGGAAAAATAAGGAGAACCCCCTAATATTTATTTTGGGGGGCAAATTATAGAATTAAATTGAAAATAAAAAATTATAATTATTTCTAAGGGATCAAGTAATATATCAAATCACAGGGCTCATTATGACGACTAAAAATATATTTTTATTTTTTTTAAATGAATATTTTTAACACTATAAGACCTAATTTTTTTGTTTACAGGAAAAATACGAAAAAATCCCTAATATTAATATTGGGGGCCAAATTAAAGAATTAAACGGAAAATAAAAAAAAATTATTTAACGCATCATGCAATACATCAAACGAAAGGGGTCATTATAAGGAATATAAATATATATTTTTCATATTTTTAAAATTAATTGTTTACAAGATATTAACATAAAGATATAAAAAATTGTCATTTCTCGCTTTATTTCCGAAACCATACCACCTAAACTTTTGAAAAAATTAGAGGTACTGGGGCTGCTTGAAATTTATAAGAAAAATTATTAGAAAACCCTTATAGTAATTTTAGGAACAAATTATACAATTAAATGGATAATCAACAAATCATGAAATATATGAGATAAAACAAAAACTTTAAACATCGACTTAATTCCCACTTTAGAAAGTACACTATTTAAATTTTGAAAAATATATTTTATTTGTATTTTCAAATAATTTGAATAACAGATTTAATAATTTATAATTTAAAACTATTTTGCCCTTTATCTTCCAATCTACAGAGCCTCAAAATTCATACAGGAGATTATAAAAGGTTTTATTAGTAAAATAAAACTCTAATGTTAATTTTTGGGGGCCAAATTACAAAATTAAATTCATATGTATTCTTGTAAAAATCAAGCGAATCCTGAAGTCGATAAAATAAAAAGTCTATGTGTGGAAAATGAAAGTGTATATTTTTTATAAATATAATACGCTTCCTTTAAAAGATATTAGGGTAAATATAAGAAAATGCATTCATTCCCTGCTTGTCTGAAACTGGAATATTAGAATCTTGAAGGTGGTACGGAACCCTTAGTATGCGAGTAGGGATGATCGATATTCATCGATGTTGAATAATCATCGATGTTTAGCGCGAAAACATCAATGTTAAGTTATCGATAACATCGATACATCGATGTTATGAGAATAAACATCGATGCATTCTAGGCCATCTAGCGGGAATTAGGTATAGCAGATTGTGTGCTGTGAGAAATATGGAGTGTAGAGTGAAAGGGGGACAAACTTATATGGGAATAAAACTGAAAAAGTGTCCAGCGAAAAGTTTCAAATAAGAAGTTCAAGAAATGACCAGAATGGCGCATGTGTGACCACAGGGTATGTTATGAAGTTAATTGTCAACGGATTGAAATACACAAATCCAACATTTAGAAGTGAAGCGGCTGAAAAAGTGAGAATGATGTAAAATTATTAGTAAAAATCGTAAATAAAACGTAGAAAATCTGTTATGTGAACTTCTCTTTGTAAATGGTTGTCTCCGTTATTTGTAATCTCTGCAAGTGATATGAGTTTATAGTGTGTTAATTGTGATATAAATTAATAAGCGTGTGTCCCAGTCTTGAATTTTTATAAAACAGAGTGATTTTATAATTGTTATTTTGTTATAAAACTTTTTGAAACAGTTAAACATTGGGAAAAATGTGTATATTTGTAATGTTTTTTATACTTATTAACAAATAGATGTTGGTGAATTAGATGTAAATAAAAATTATTTATTTTTACATTCTTGTGTTCATATTACATATTTATTTTGAAAAGTTGGTGTTTCTACTTCATTGTTCACCTCTATCTGGATAAAAGGTAATTAACAATTCTTTTCATCACTGAACAAACTGCTATAATTAAATTATCTCTTCTGTTATCATTATGGAACAAATTTCACTTGCATTTTATTCTAGAATAGTTTCTGTTTCAAGGATTCTAACATTTTCACACACTGGTTTTCCATATATTTTTTCTTGTATCCATTAACTACAATTAAATGACTATTTTTAACATCTTTCTGCTTTAGGTCTATTTTAAATATTTTCAAAGGTAAGCCTGGTGAATGCCCCTTGAAAAATATCTTCAGAAGTTTGTTGAAGTTCTCGAGTTGATGGACAATGCCATAATCAGTTTAGTAATTATATAATAATGGGTTCTACAGAGTTAAATTTGTGTAGGATATTTATCTTGACTCCTAAAACAATGTGCAAATAAAATTTTGCTTGTAAGTCATTTTTATCTATGTACAAGGTATTTCATTGACTATACACTTTATTAATGTTAAATATAAATCTGGTTGTTGAACTGTGATGGATAAATTTGCATTTTTTGGATGTAAATTCTTCACATTAACCTAATTTTATTCACATAGGTTTGTTCGTAGAAAACTGATTTCTACGAACAAATTGCCCGGTCGGTACTAGTGGCTCCCCCAAATTGAAACCATTTTGTGGACACTTTTTCTTATACAGAGTGTTTCCTCCTTTTACTCAAACCTCCATAGTGAGAAATAAAGTTAAAGCACAGAATAATCTATTCTGTGGATGAAGTTAATAGACTACAGCCATTGCTTACAATTGAATAAGTTACACATAATGATTGTAAGTATCACATTTGCACACTGTTGAATTAGTCTTGTTTTCTGTGTGCAATCTACCAAATTCTTCACAATCATGCTTGTGACATAGAACACAGTGACCTCATTTTTCAACTACAACGTTCTGAAATTCATGCTTCTGTTGGGAAATCTGAGACTGTTAAGACATTTGGTTCTTAGTAATGATGGCCAACAGTTTTTCCCGAAATTTTGTAATGCTTACGTTTCTCTGCCAATTTTCCGAACCACTTTAGGAACGTTTTCCATTGGTCTGATAGGTTTACGTATAAACCTCTTGCCGTTTGCAGTTTTTAAAGAAAATTAAAAACAAATTCCTATTATATGATTAGAAAGTATAATATAAATATGTAATAAAAAGGGATACCACCTAGGTCTCGACTTTTACTTTCAATGGTGGCGGTCGTGTTAATAAATAAAATAGCTTCTTTATTTTGCTACCTAACTAAAACATCGATGTCCAAAAACATCGATGTTTTTCTTTCGATGTTTATTGTACATCGATACTTTTGATTCGATGTTAACATCGATGTCAATATCGATGTTTTTCTAATATCGATCATCCCTATATGCGAGTCCAACTCGCACTTGACCAAATTATATTTCTAGCGTAATATGGATTTATGTAATAAATTTAGGAAAATGTAATACCTAAACTCCATTTGGCATACCTATTTTAAATTTAAATAAAAAACCAAAATTTGCCTTCTTTATTCAGTCATCTTTTAAAACATAAGTAAATAATAAATAGTAGGTTCCTTTGTTTTCACTCGCAGTACATTTCATATTTTATTATTATATAAAAATGACACGTTGATACAAATTTATAATAGTTATTAATAGAAAAAAAGACGTTAGTGGTTAATTAGTTAACAATACAATTTTTATGTTGTGCAATTCAAATTCCTGTTTTTTATTAATAAATACTAATTAAAGAGAAGTCAAATTTCTTTAGATATATATGTTTTCATCTTTTATTGAAACACAAATGAAAAAATCGCTTTGCAACTGCCTTCAAATCTTGCATATTATGATTGCTCCGTCACTATCATCTGTGGCTAAATGGAGTTTAGGTATTCCATTTTGCAAAATTTATTACATAAATTTTGAATTTCGGGTAAAGTTTCCATTATCTAAGAAACCCATTAACGAAGTTGAGCGTATAGTAACTTTTGTAGGTTTTTCATTTCTCTTCAACATTGCCCATAGTAGCAAAGACGTTTTAATATGTGGATTCTGTATAAAGGCAAAAAACGAAATTATTACCAAGTTGTTTGTTAAAAAATAAAAACGCATCGATAAAAAATGTAAAAAATGTTGCACCTTATGTCAATTAGTCATGTTTTATCATTAGAACACGTTGATGTCGGTTTTGTTCTACTATTAATTTTGTCGCGTATTTTCGTAAAAGACCTGGGCTAATTCCGATACAGTGTTGTTCAAAAGGACGTTACCATTATTGGTTGAATTTTGAAATTGTATGTCATGAGCAAGGTTCCAGGCATGTTCACAAAAAATTTACTCTTCTGATTGTCATTTCTTTATACATTTGAAGACGCGAGATGTAAGACCGACATCGAGGATTTTCGAGAGGAATGACACCTCGAAGAGAGTATTTGTTTATACAATTTTTGTGTTCATTTATCTAAAAATTTATAGGTCTAGAGGTGTCTCCAATTGAAAATTTGTTACATTCTCAATAGATGCAATTCTTTTGAGTTTTGTGTTACGTTATTTGGTTTAGTTTTTGATACGAGGGCTGCCTTTTATATTTCGGGATTGCACAACCCTAGTGTTGCAATCTGACAACTGACAGCTCTATCGTAAAATTTGACATTTTTGAGATTATACGTACTCAGAACGTTTTGACATACGAGCGCTATGTGTTGTTTACAGTAACTTAAAGGATTCATCTCGGCCAAAAAATTGAATTAAATCGTGGACATTTTCGTGCGATTATTTTTTACAACTTTCGACGTGGATTAAGTCAGCAAGAGTGCATGGATGAACTTAATTTAACTTTTGGCGATGAAACTCCATCAAGGACCACTGTTTATCGATGGTATGGTGAATTCAATCGAGGTCGTAGTTCACTCCAAGACGATTTTCGTGAAGGTCGTCCAAAAACAGTTGTTGTTCCGGACCCCATTGATGCTGTGCGCGAACTGATATTGCAAGATCGTCATGTGACCTATCGTGAGATTGAGTCAACCTCACACATTAGTGGGACCAGCATACATTCAATATTGCATAAACATTTGAATGTCAAAAAAAATTGTTCGCGTTGGATTCCACAGAATTTGTCAATGGTTCAAAAAAAGGCTCGTGTCGATTGGTCGAAAGAAAAGCTCAATAAATACGATCGCGGTGCTTCAAAACACGTTTATGACATAGTGACAGGTGATGAATCGTGGATTTATGCGTATGAGCCCGAAAGTAAACAGCAGTCGACTGTATGGGTGTTTCAAGATGAGTCGAATCCAACAGAAGTTTTTCGCGAACGAAGCACTTCCAACCAAATGATCGCCTGTTTTTTTCGGAAAAACTAGACATATCGCAACCGTACCATTAGAAAACGCAGAACAGTCAATTCTGAGTGGTACACAACCATTTCTTTGCCAGTTGTCTTCCAAGAAATGAGGAAAACCAACCGCCGAAGACGGATCACTCTTCACCACGACAATGAGAGCTCTCACACTTTGGCTCAAACAACTGCATTTTTCACCACTCAAAACATCGATTTGATGAGTCATCCGCCGTATAGTCCAGACTTGTCACTAAATGACTTCTTTTTATTCCCGTACGTAAAAAACAAACTGAGAGGTCAACGTTTTTCGACACCTGAAGAAGCGGTTGCTGCGTTCAGAATGCATGTTTTGGAGATACCTCAATCAGAGTGGAAAAAGTGCTTCGACAATTGGTTCAAACGCATGCAAAAGTGTATAGATCTTCATGGGGAATATTTTCAATAACAATAAAGCGATTTTCGATGATTAATATTTGTTTTTGTTCTCTAATCCTGAAATATAAAAGGCAGCCCTGGTATATGTAATTGATTTCAGTGTATTTGTTGTTTTGAATGTTGTTTTAATACAGAATCTTTTTCCTACTCTTTTTAGTTTTTCTAAAAGAAAAGGTATGGTTGGTGAAGTAATGTTATTATTGTTGTATTGTTTGGAGTAACTAGGGGTTAAATGTTAGTGATTGTTTTTTTGTTCAATTTTATCTAACGCTTTATTGATGAACGTTTTAGGATAATTGTTAACAGAGAGAACATTTTTTATAAATGTTTTTTCTTGATTAAATTTACTAATATCTGACCAGTTGGTTTTTGCTCTATCATATAAAGATTTAATGATGTCTTTTTTTAAGGTATATGAATGATTAGAGTTAAAATTGAGATATCTGTTAGTGTGATAAGATTTTCTGCAGATGACTCTATCAAATGAGGTTTGCGTTTTTGTTATTAAGATATCTAAGGAAGGTACTGTGTCATTGTGCGCAATCCGCTCAATTTCTAATATGAATTGTATAGTTGGTTCTTTGTTATTGATGTCGCTTAATAATTCATGTAAGTCTTCAAGAGAGTGTACCCCCAAGAGTAACGTCAACATATACATACTTTCTAGCATTTGTGGAGTTATTCCCAAAAAATCAGAAAAATACAAAGCAAAGATGCCAGAACTCTTTCAGAAAAAACTCTAATGTTCTAAATGTAATGTAGTACATTGTTTTCTCAGTGAAATAGAAAACTGGGGAGAGTTCCTCTTTGGAAACACCTAAACACCTATTGTTGGTATTAGTACTAGTGGTTCTCAAAGAGGCCGCCCACTATAAGAAAAATGCTGCAGTTGTTCAGGACATTTGTTATTAATTATGCTTATTTTATTTCCATAAATCTGTAATTACTCATAACACTCACAAAACTTGTAAAAGTATTGCGTTAAAGGATTAACGGCGCGTTATTTTTCACGGGTACTAACTGAATTCAGACAGACTTTATTTATACACAGTTATTGTTGATATAAAAAATGAAATAAATTGTAAATCGCATGTACCATTGTAAGTCGATAAAAATGATAAGATTAATGTTCGTCTACGCTTCTGATTTCTACACGTGAAAAGTGCGTAGGAGTATAAGAGTATGCACCAACACGATACCAGTGCTATTAGTTCTCATGCCACTGACCGACCGTTAAGAACGCTGCAAAGAAAAATCTCTAAAACCATTAACATCTCAGTATTGATTTATACCTATTCATTGGTCACAGACTTGACATTCTTCGACGTGATATTTATAGCTGTCGAAGATTTGTAGTTCATCCAGTAACGTGCTACAGCATAATATATAGAGATTAAAAAAATTGCAATTAACGTTGGTTAAATAATTAATTTCTTTTGTTATGCAATTTTTAATATTATATCTGTTAAAAATCAAATAGAAATTAGTAGCATTGAAAGAGGAAATAAAATTATCTAAGAAAAGCATTTATAATATTTTATTCTCTTTCATAATTAACTAGTCATTGCAATTAATATTTAGAATTTCATTGTTTTAGTTGCTCTTTTTGAGTAAGACTTAGGTTTGGGGGGCAGCTGTTACATCAACTCTAAAGCTGCTGACATCAAATGCAAAAATTTTTCTATGTTTACATCTTATCTTGACGAAAATACATTTTAATGGTATTTAAAAACAATTCGCTGATTGCCATTTATTGATTAAAATTAACTACGATATCATCACAATAAAATGTTAAGGTAAGTGTTAGACACTACAAGAAAATTATAATATACGAGTATACAATGAAGGGGAAAGTTTGGTGCTATACTGGATGTTAAGGCAGATAAGAAGTGCCGGATATATAATAATATATACTATCTTAGAATTAAGGGAACTAATTAAACCAAATACAGTAAATTGAGTTGTTGAATAAAGCTTATGTTATGCTGGGAAGGGGTAAGGGAGGAGTTGGTTTCTGTTTAAATCATTCAAGACATAATTTTTTATTTCTCACATAAATGTAATTTTTCAGAATTTTCAGGGGGATGTGATTTTCGCTTAAAAATGGCCAGCCAATTGTTATTTTCAAAGTCACTAATACGCTCAGATCATCTTATTAGAATGATCTTCTCTTGTGATCGAGATGGAAATAAGAGAGCTACTACATGTTTATAGACACCCAACATGTTAATTTTATCTTTATTTATAAATAAAGATAAAATTAACATGTTGGGTTTAGCGAAACATATATAAATATATGTTTAATTTAATTTCGACCCTCACCATTGAGACCTCCTAGACAACAGGAGATAGTAAGAAATCTAAATGAGGGAAAATTGCGTAACTTCATGATTGAAGAAATTAAATTTTCGGAAGTCTTCCGCAAATATTTAAAAAAAATGGAGAATTTCAGATTTTTATTTTATTTTTTTCGCGTTATTTGACGAGGAAATCAGAAAGATATTTTCATTGCCACTTTTTTTCAGCTATATGATGATTAGCCATCCGACGTTTAGTTTTCGGCAATCATCATCAACTTTTCTTTTCTTTCTGACGCCACATTAGATTCTCCCACTGAAAAATAGTGCATCTCATCTAATATTTTTGATATACAACTTGCTAGAATTTAACAGAACATTATTTAATATTTATGATGAACGTTTGGCTGAATTCTGTGCTTTTCGGAAACCCAAGATAAAGTATGATTTTTTTATACATTTTGTTAATTTTGACTTTAATGGATTCATGAAAAAATATGAATTATACTCTATAGTAAATTTATTTATTTAATAGGGAACTTATTGATAATTGTTTGCGACTGGGTATTGTTAAATTGTTTAGTTATTATAGAGAATTGATGGTGGTCCATATGTGATTGTTAGTTATAGGTATTTATAATTGCGTATTTTTATATTGCGTTTTTTGGGGTAAAGGAAATTAGTGTGTATGTATAATAAATTGTTAATATCTGTCTTCTACAAAGGCGATTATAGTGTTTACTGTTGGTAACGGTAATTCTTTCTAAGAATTTATAGAATTTATATTCTTCGGAAATATAACTAACATTGTTTACGACCAACCCTATGGAATACATTATATTACGCCGCTTTAAGCGACTCATTTTAGTTTGTTGAGCGGTTTGCTTCAATAGATATCTACTGACCAATTCCATCAGGTTTGTATTAAACCGGGTAATGGTTTACGACTCGTTTATTTTTACAGACATAACACATAAGCGTGATTTTAAAATCTTCGTAACGTGTAATTATTTATAACTTCAGCCTACGGCTAAGTTACTTACAGACGCTCATTTCTTTAGTATTATTTGTATTGCAAAGAAATACGTCATTATCGTATTAAAGGCGTACGGGAGGAACAACATGCAAATTTGTTGAGTTATGTGATAATATGTACGTTTGTCAAATAAGAGTCCCAAGTGTTTTAAGAAGTTTCATGGCCTAGTTAACTTTTCATTTTCACTACTATCTACACGTTTCATTATATAGGATTACTGCAACAAAAAATAAATTTTAAAACAATTTAAATCATTGTGTAGCAAATCATTTAACTTTATTTTAAAGTAGCTGACCCGTCCCGGCTTCGCACGGCCTAGAGAAATCGGCTTTTTTTTTGATTTGGCAATATTCACATCCACTACAACTTTAGTTTTTTGTGAAATCCATTTTTTGAAATTTATTTTCATTTTATAATTTTCAATCAACATTTTGTATATTTTCGACATTTTGTTATTTTTTTGAGATTGCACCTGTGATTAATCAAATAGTGAACACTATTCAGTCCCCACCCCAACTATAAATTCTCTCAATCTCGCCACATGACGGTTTACGTATTACGTCACCTAAAGAAAAGAATCAACCTCTTAGTTTTCATGGTTGTGTTAGGTTTCCTAAAAATAATATTTTCTTCAAAAAACATTTTCTACGTGTCCCCCATGCGAGTATTGATTTTATAGAAAATGATAAATTTATAATTTATTTGGGGTGAACGATATATACACCAATTTTCAAGCCTTTATTACTTTTTTGTATCCAAGAAATTCAATTTAAGTAAACATAATAGAGACCGCACTGCCCCCCCCGTCCATCGGGTAATCAAAAATTTATCAAAATAAAATATAGCCTCTGCCACTGGGTGATAGTGTGGCTTTCTATTACTGAAATAATTTTCAAAATCGGTTCACTACTTTCAGAGATTATCCCCGACAAACAAACAGACAAATTTTACCTCATTATATATTGATATAGACATGTGGCTGGTAAAATCGTATGTGAATTAATGGCAAACTTTTGGGAATGATATTAAACAAGTTTCAATGGAAAGTACCATGAGAACAATCCATTGGCCGGTACAACGGACGTGAGCCGTACAAGTGTCCGGGTATATTAAAAAAATACACAAGATTCATTTGCGGCATTAAGTGAATGAATGAAAATAATCTTGAACGATCTTTTCTTTAATCTCCCCAACTTTTGTTACTAGGCTGGTTTAAATTCCAGGGTATTTCAGGAAGTACATATGCAGCATCCTTGCGTGATACATTTTCCTTCCTGGACCTTTCACAGGTAACATGTTCCTAGATTTGATCGAAAATGCCATTGGTCAACCTTTAACTAATATCATATAGATATATAATACATATATTGTGAAAATTTATTTTAACGAAACGTTTCAAAGTCGCTGGATCTCTCACACACGCTTTGCGCGAGCCCAGGATCTGGATTTGCCCTTCAGAAAATTACTGAGGACACTTCCACCTCCATTGCCATCTACCCCCAAAGAGTTAACTCGGGTCCTCACGCTAACGCAGTTTTCCTTCTGCATAATCGCTGTCTGCTTGTTGGGATAGCTTGGCTTTACCTTATTGGTAGTACAGCATCTGTCTTATTTGTGGTTCGTGGCTCATTCTTTGCTATGATATATAGCGTATTTTACCCTTCTGTGGGCGTGCACATTGTCTTCGATTTTGGTGGGTGTTTGTTCTTGTCGTCTTCTCTTTGCTTGGTGCGGTTGTTTTCCCCACCGGGCCCCCGTGTTATCTCCTGATAAATAGAATATTATGTACTTCGTATTATACTCACCTTTTGGCTTCTTCGTCGTCTTCTGCTTCGCTTAGGCAGTGCTGGTTCTTAGGCCGTTTGTATCTGTCAGTTGATTAGCTGTCGTAGGTGACAGTTTGGGTGCTGTTCCAGTTTGGAACTACTACGACTGCGAGGCGTAAGCATAGGGTGGAGGCCATCCAACCTACCTGCCTGCCTGTTGCTCTTACTGATTTGTTCCCATACTATTGAAGCGTACTTCAGCATTGGCAAGATGACTGTCTTGATGAGAGTCAGCTTGTTTAAAAGTCCCAGTTTACTTCCTCTTCCTATTAGGGGTAAAGTCTTGCACGGGCGGCCTGGACTTTGTTATGAGTCTCTTGGACATGCCTCGTGAAAGTCAAACCCCTGTCGATGATGACTCCAAGGTATATGACTTCGTTTTTCAATGGAATTTGTCTGCCATTGACGGTCAGGTTTCTTGTCGGAATGATCGTGCGGCTTCACCCATTGACGAACAGAGCTTGAGTTTTGTCCTCGTTGATGGCTATCTTTCACTGAATTCACCATTCCGCTAAATCATCAGAGGCTTGCTACAGCCACCTCAAAGCTGGCTCGAATCTAAAAGATTGGCATCCTATGGCGGTGTCGTCTGCGAACTGGGAAATTATAGTTTCAGCTGGTCTTGGGATGTCTGCAGTGTAGATTGAAAATAGCATCGGGGACAGGACTGCTCCTTGGAAACCCCTGCCTCGGTGGTCAGGTATCCTGAGTGCTCCTGGCCTACTCGTACTCTTACTCTTCGATGTCTCAAAACAGAAGCCCACTAGCTGGATGATGTTAATGGGAAATCCAAATTGTGCAATCTTGACCAATAGTCCGTCATGTCATACTCTGTCGACGGCTTTTGATGCATCCAGGAAGATGAAGGCTGTTCTTCGATTCCGGTTGAGTCCATCTGAGGCGTATTCTACAAGGCGTAAAACCTGGTGTTCGGTGGCGTGTCGATGTTTGAATCCAAATTTTTGGTCTGTAATCACATTCAGTTCATCTATGGTCTCTTGGAGTCGATTCGCGAAGATCCTTTCTGCCACTTTACTCATGGCTGCTAGTAGACTAATAGGGCGATAGGTTTGTGGAAAAGTACCTTCCTTATTGGCTTTTGGCATCATGATAATGTCTGCATACTTCCATCTTTTCGGGTAGTATCTAAGTCTTAGCATTGTACTGATGATGTTTGTCAAGAAAACGACAGCCTTCCTGGTGAACCGTTTGACTATCCTGTTGGATATATGGTTATGCCCAGGTGCTCTTCGTTACTTGAGTCGTCTGATCTGGTCCCGTACGTCTTGCAGGGTCGTGGTCCTGATCGATGGGTTGTTGTCTTGGTACAGTACTATACAAAAGAGAAAAAGCTAAAGAGAAAAGATAGAAAACAATAAAACCGTAATAGACATAAATTTAAAATTACAATGAAAAGAATGTATCACCATCTTGATAATAATGAAAAGAAATATATGTATTTTAACAAACTCCTCCCTATGAAAATCGACGTTTGGAAAATTACATACATAGGCCGCTAGAGTTCTTTGTGAAAGTATCATCATTTTAAGACTTGTAAAACCACTATAAATGATATGAGTTTATGAAAACAAACAATACTTTCACCTGTTTGTAAATATCAATGACTTTTGCGACACATAATTCTTAAAAGCATCAGACATAGTTGAAAACATTTGCAAGATTTATAGTGAATGTTATTTACATTATATATTTTTTGGACTGATTTAACAGTGACATTTACATCAAAAGTTTAGATATATTTAAAAATAACTGTGAAATAAAAATGCTCAGATCAGACTTTGTTTGTTTTCATTTTTTTACTGCAAGGTGCAATATGAAAACGAATGTGTTTATCTGAAAACGCCCTTGACTTTGAAAACAAATATGTATCAGAAAAGACACATCAGTTCTTAAATAAAACATTTCGGGCCTCTTTTCCCTGCAGTAATCACAATTTGAAATTGTAATTTTAAGTTTTAAGTTAGAATAGACGCTGCACTTGTTTCATCATCGTAGTGAAATTTCCTGAGGGTCTCCAAAGACCGACGCCACGATAATATGACAACGTGATATCTATTTGAAGTTTCCCATTAAAACAAATGAAGATTTAAAATAACTTTTAGCTATTTTAAGTGGAGATCTCCCGTCGGTCGCGGAGGAGGATATTTATTACATGGTGCAACTGTAAGCGGTTTAACTTATCGAAAGCTTTGGCTTTCACCGTGGGAAACAAACTGTATAGATAGTCGAATGATAAAACGTTCATTTTTAGAAATGTGGCAACAAAACTTCTACATAATTTATGGTATAGGTACTACTCGATTTTATTGTTTTTATGTTTATATATGTGCAATATATTCACCATATTTTTGAATAATTTGAATACGTTTTTCATTTATTAATTAAACCTGCTAAATATCAGTTGTCGATAAAAATATCAAAAAGGAACCGAAAACAATACAAAACCAAACTAAACTGTTTTCGTCAAGTTGGACCTTATTGTGAAGATATCATATATGGAGGACACAAAGGAGAAATATAAAAAAAGATTAGTCAGTAATAGACAAGTTATTAATCTCCAAACCTCTGTAGTAGCCTTGTCCAGGACACTTTTGATTATTTAATGGAAACATTAAGTGGCAAGGATGCGTTACTTGATCTGGCTGACATTATTTACCAAAATTTGATTTGAATATTCTAGACGTGGCAGAAATAGTAGATTTTCCGTCTCTCAAAGAACCTTGAAGACGATAACAAAATCACGGAGAACTTTGGACCTATATCTATACTAAATTAGTTATTTTAAAATACGAAGGATACATGCGCAAGTGTCGGACTATGCAGTTAAAAATTTACTAGGGGTCAATTTAAAATTATATGTTGCAATAGTTATATACAATGTTTTCCAGAATATTTGGACAATCTCCCAGTTTCGGTAAGAACACAAACTTTCCTATACATTTTCTTCTTAGTACCGTCCCCTAAGGAGATGCAGACCCTCGTAGATTTTATTTTTTTAATATGAAACTAGATAAGACTGCTTGAAAAACAATATTTAAACATTCCCACTTTATTGATGTTCCACTGTTTCAAACGAATTACAAGTCTACACATTAAATGCATACATTCATAAAAATGAAACAAGGAACTAAAAATATTAAGTGTTTCATTAAACTCATCACATATATTAAAAAAAAAACAAATCATTCAATTCACATTACAAATTGAAGAGTAAGACAAATCACCTCCTTTAGAGCTTTTCATAACAAAAACATAATCATTTGAAACAGAAGTCTACCGAAAATCGACTCACGCTATTTTGTTAGACTATTTGCTATTTTGTTCATAAGATATTTATTATTATATTTAGAGACTGCAATACCGACTTTTATATTAAAACTGTCAAATATTTATTATAATTGTGATTTACAATTTGATGGCAAACAGGTTAATTTGAATTGTATACATTATGAAACATTAAAGACATAAAATATTAAGAATTTTGACAGCTAAGAGTTGAATCCAGTACAATTAAAATGTTTCTCACAGTATAGTAGAATGATTAAAACTGCTTAATGATGTTTTACAATAAATTTATAGTAATGGGAACAACGATTCCACAAAATTTCATCGGTTTCTGGGTGGACAGGGACAAGTTCTTATGTAAATTAATCGGAATAAATACTTTCGTTCCATTTCTTTGAAATCAAGATAAATATCTCTTGCCACCTATTTATATACTTACACCATTCATTTCAAAATGTCTTTCAGAAAGGTTAGCCACACCTTGTTAGGCTATCAATAGGAAATACTGTGCGTTGTATAAGAATTCTATGCCCACAACTAATCAAGCAAAAATCTCTTCTCACAGGGATGTATTAGGACCGATATATGTTGTGACATTATCTTTCTTTATCATAAATTCTCGTTCTCGGATCCTGAATACTGAAAATGGTTAGCAAATTATTGTTTAGTCTTTTCTTTATTATTTTATCTTTACGCATCTTTAATCAAACTAATCGATTTCAGTTCTCTGAAATTGCATATAGGGTATTTAACACCTTTTAAAAACCTTGTAATTTATCATCCTATTAGAGTGTGCAGTAAAAACGCGAGTTTTATATTTTGATTAATTTAATTAATTAATTTTTCGTAACAGAAGGCAAAAACATGCCACCATTTGCTTTTGTTTTAATTACGACTATTCAGTCTCTTCTCACAGGGGTGTACTAGGAGCTATCTAAGGTTATGTGACATTTATTACATTCTGAAAAATTCTTGTCCTCTGATCGAAGCTGAGTACTGAAAACTGTAATAAACTACTTTTTAGCGTTTCTTCATTATTTTTTCGTAATCGACGTCGGCTAAATGGAATTGCGTAATAATTACTGAACATTTAAATCCGTATTCTTCATGTTGAGTTTAAATTCAATTATTTTTTCGTAAAAGAAGTCAAAACATACTGCCGCTTTTATTAGGGAACATCCATAAATTACGTAAGATTAATTTTGACGTTTTTCTGTCCCCCATCCACCCCCATGTAAGAAACTGTAAGGCACAGTTGATCATCTTATGTAAGATACTTTTCTTCAAAATTTTTCCTTTTAAGGATAAAATATATAATGTAATAAGGATAAATAATATAATGTTCCTAATGTATATAATCTATATTACTATACTATATTAAGATTACAATTTTTATTCATCTTATATATTTTGATTATTAAAGCATGCTAAAATTGTAAAAACATATAAGTAAGTATTGAGCTATACATTACATTAGGCCAAAAATAGACAATTTCAATGGGATACTAAAAATATTATTTAAGATGACACAAGAAGTTAACGTCAAAATGTGGGCCCTTAATTTTAATATTAATTAGTCTATCATTGCCAATTTCGATTTTTTTACTTCACAGGCATTTCAAAAGTTAATGGAAGTTCAAGTTCGAGTAAACATAATTTTTAGCAAATGTAGAGAATTTAATTTCCTTCAAAAATATGTATTGTTTATATTTTCCAGATATATTGTAAAAATAGTTGAGAGAAAGATGCACGTGGAGTAAAAAGTCGAAATTTGCAATAATTTTCATTTGTTAAAATTTTTGAAGATATTATCCCTTAAAATTTTATTACGTTAATGTAATTTAATGCATGATTAATTAAATGTAGCTAATGTTATAACTATATTTATATTTGAAAATACCAAGTAGTAGGTATTTAATTTTTTTCTACAGATATTGATGATATTTAATTTAGACAAATAGAAGTCATATGCATTGAAAAAGTAATATTTAAAAATCTTATGTAAAACACCCACCTACCCCAATATAAGATTTCGTAAGATATTAGTGGACACCCCCCACCCTAAAATATTTTACGTAATATATGGATGGTCCTTTATCGATGAAAACGCCCCGTAATTGGTTGAAATGCTGGAGACGTCACACGTAAATCAACTGTGGGATTGTACTTCGCATTTATATAATTTCGTGGGTTATTTTCGGTTTTCCAGCAGTTTCTAACCCAGTGTCTAGATATTCCGCCATTTTATAATAATCCAGTTTGCTACTACCCGATGTAAAAAGCTGATAACAGAAACCTGCTTAATATAGAGGCGTTTATTTTTTTCCAGTTCTTCAAAAAACAATGCTGATTTTTATGCCGCAGAACTCATCCATATTCCAATTTAAGAAAAGCAGTTGTCATTGACATTTTTGAAAATCTTATTGTGGTATTTGTTGGTTATGTTGATTACTCAAAAAAAGGCTCTTCGCCCCTCAAAAGTATTTTTTGACGGAATTTCATTTTGCATTTCACGTAGTTTTTGGTGTGTTTAATTTCGGTTTTTGGGCAGAAATAATATACTACTAATTATAATTATTTTACATGTTATATTTAAAATTTGATGTTGAATATTCTGTTTACAAGGCCTTAGCCAGCGGAGAGTGGAGTTTTTTTCATAAGAATAAATTCATAGAATATTATATATCCTGCCAATACATGAACAAAAATATTAATTTTGCAGTCCTATCAACCCATCACCAATCAAAAAAACAACTTCCCCTCTCCCCGAAAAAATTACCCAACCCACCTCCAAAAAATTCTGGCTACGGCCTTGTCTGTGTCTATGAATATGTATTTGTCACTGCTAATTTAAAATTGTAAATGATATTTACATCAAAGCATAAAATTAGTTTCAGGTGAATTATTGTTTGCTGGCTTAGTGTGTCACACATACCATCAGCAGCGTTATTTTATTTTAATTTGTTACAAGTGATTTTCATCGAAAATACGGCAGATCTTTAGGAAATATCAATACCGCCTGCTAATAATATAATTATATCTATAAACAATTAAATTCCCCTATTCCAGTTAAATACCCTATTGACGCCTTTAACGGCGCAATTGTCGAAGTAATTATTGTGTGAATATTTATAAGTTTTCACACTGCGCTATTAGAGTTATATCAGGTATGCCAGATATTTCTTTACAGCCTATAATATTGAAAATTGGATTTTTTTCAATTCATGCAGATTTTATTGCGAATTCTAAGGGCTAGATAACTGGATTCAAATAGCAAAAACCTAATAACTTAGGCGAATTTAGTGGGCCTACTCAGGCTCTGAACAATCTGAGGAGAGAGATCTCAAATGAGCAGGCAAAATTACATAACAGTACTTATATTTGTACACATGAAGACTGGTTGATCATAATGTAGAGTTTTCTATCTCTCAGAACATCTGTGAGGGCAATTTTTCGAAATTTACCCTACCACACTTTATTTCCACTACGAATTTCAAATACTTATCTGTTACAGAAAAGAAGTAAGGAGAGAAAACTCTGGATATTTGAGGTACACAAATATTATAAAAATAAAAAAAATCCTGTTATTACGTTATTTTAAGTTATATTTTAAACAGATTTTATTGCCATTGACAACCAAGTTAGAATAAAACTTTGAAATGTTTGGATTTTTTTAATATACAGCCGTTTTTCCTCGATGTTTTGTTATTTCCCAATAAAACTATTAAAAGAAACAAGAAGATGCCACTAATAACCTTCAGAAAACAATTGTATTTTAAGTCATATTAATCTGATCCTCCTTTTTCAGGTCACCAACTCAATGACGGAGGGAGAAAGGTGTGGTCTCGGTTCCCTCATACCCATGTCCTGTAGAGGGAAAGCTGAAGCGTTTGCAAGAAAACTTCATCACAGATTACGCTCTTTGGGTTCTGAAGATGGTAACGGTTCGGCAGATGAAAGCAGCTGGCTGGCAGCTAATGAAAATCCAATAGCAATAGCACAACCTCGTCACGGTTCTGATACGGATATCTATTTCGACTTCGGACTTTTGGAGTCTCCTGGCAGCCCCGAAGATGAATTGGAAGTTGGTGAACTACACAAATTAATCAATAAAGATACTCTACAACTCAGTAACGAATGTCAATGTCCAAAGACAAAAGGGAAAAACTTCCTAAATGCAAGATCAAATTCAGTGGAAAGCGATGACGGCCCATTTTATGATACGGAAAATTTTGTCGAGGAAAGGCTCTGCAATGGGGATGTACATTCAGAATCAAGCAAAAGTCCCGATAACGAAACCGGCATAGACGTCAATTCAGAGGATATTAGTAGCCAACAAGAGGAATCATTTATAACTACTGCCGACTGCACTCCGCAAGCTTCGGTGTCCTTAAGCGATGATATTTCAACACTTAGTTTAAGAGATGAGGAATATCCTTCATTAGAAATTAATTCGATTGCTACAGAAATTCCGAACTCTCCACGAGAAATTCCTAATTCTCCACGAGAGATTCCGAATTCTGCACGAGAAATTAGTGATATTGATTATGCCAAATGCAATGGGACATCTGCTTCTTCAGATACAGATAGCGATACCTACATAAGCCACTTGAATATAAATAAAGACTTAACTATAGAATGCGAAGAGACTCAAGAAGATGAAGTTCAAATAAAAATAGATGAAGCAGATAGCGACAATAAGACGGAGAGTGATGAGTTTGAAAATGATGAAAGGCCTCCAAGGGTGCGGAGATGTTCTTCTTTAAAATCTGGGAAAACTCCACCTGGAACTCCCGGTAGAAAGAAAATAGTCAGATTCGCGGATGCATTAGGGCTTGATCTGGCAGAATGCAGAACGTTTCTGGATGAGATTCCCAAAGTTCCTATATCTGCCTACGAAGACCTAAGCGTGGATATAAGTGAGTCTTCTTCAGATGCTCAATTAATCCAAGAATTGGATAAATTCCATGGAATTAAGGTAGACAAAATATTAATGCCTCTCTTTCAACAACCTGCGGGAATGTTGAATTTCTTAGACATAGTGAGAGATAATCAGGTTTGCCTCGAAAACGCTGTGGTAGATGATCCCATATTACTTTCCGTTAAGGGTACTGTTAGAGTTAGGAATCTTGATTTTCACAAGTCTGTACATATCCGGTACACACTGAACTCTTGGAAAACATTCGCGGATGTTCAAGCAACCTACGTTGATAACTCCTGTGATGGATTTTCCGATAAGTTCTCTTTTATTTTGTACGCACACACGTTGACAGTTGGTCAAAGGTTAGAGTTTGCGTGCAGATTCCAGAGCAAAGGCTGCCAGTATTGGGATAACAATAATGGAGCCAACTACTGCTTCCAGTGTTTACCTGCCACAAATCATACACCTGCAGCTCCTATAACGCACGTGGACGATTGGGGTGCCAGTTTTTACTAGTAAGTTTATTTTATATTTGCATTGCATTTTTCTGATCATGCATGCCACGGTTGGTGATACGTTAACTGAATGGTGAATAAGTAACTATTCATTTAATTCTTATAATCAAAACTGATAGAAATATAATATTGACCAGAAAGCAGTGTTCGTAACTAAATCTCCATGCTCATTTGTAATTTGTACTAGAACTGTTGTGTTATTATAGAGTCCGTTAAAAATATGGCGTCCGTTGCTAGTATAATTTTCTCTATATGCCTTACCCTGTTCTATATTCGAAGGCTATTTTAGCATATACTTAGTATTCCTGCCGAACACATTATTTTCCTCTAGGGTAGTAATAGTATAGTTTTCACTATAGGGTGGAATAGTTTTATACATGTTTTATTTTTCCAGTTTCCTTTGCTCTTTATTTAACTCCCTTATGTTTATCCAAAACATCTAAAACTATACACCGCATTCCCTACCGTATTTGTGGCCTCTCTCAAACATTTTAACAATAGCCGACTCTTTTTAAATTTTCAATTATTGTCATATTTTGATTTTTATCAATACTTTCTTTTATTTTAGGTTTAAGGAAATAAATATAATATTCAGTTAACGTATCACGACTTTTGTAAGTTCCGATTTTGATACACATTTGTAAATTACATATTCCTTTGGTATTTTATGCTTTCTGCTGATTCATTTTTTGGCAGTTATGCAAACCTGACCTTTTTCGGTTACGATTTTTTCTAGCATGTGCAAAGTTTTTGTAGAGAACACAGTTTGCTTTAAGATTATTCTGATTATATTTAGAATTGGCGCGAGCAGATATGCATTGGTATTTAGTAGAGAGTATTTTCATATTTTAAATAAACTGAAGACCTCCAATCGCTATTAACAACTAGACTTTAGAGAAATACTCTAAAATTAAAAAAAAAGTTTTCTACCTTACTTATAGATGGACAATAAATATTGGATTTATTAGGTTACTTAAATTTATGTATACCTAATATACTTTACCGTACCTATATAAACATAGTTCTCCTGAAATTAATATATACCTTGTATCGATTTCGTGTGGACACTCTTGTTGTCTCCAAAAATATGTATTCGTGTTGAAAGAAACGTTCCTAAATCTTATAGAAACCGTTCGTTGCTGTTCTTTCTTCATGTTGGATATATTAACCTGAACGTATGTTTTCTAACTAACAGTAACTTTTTGATAAAACATAAGTACATACTTCCCGTCTTTGGAAAAGTAAAAAGTTTAAGTCACATAGACTTTTGTACTTAAGATGCTACTGTGTTTACTTCTTTGTTGATTACTGGATATAATATTTTATATTTATGTGACTAGAAAGAAATAATAAAATGATCTCCTAGACCACGGTGTATTAAAGAGGTGGAATGACGGTCTCAGTTCTAGAGTTCAAGCATGCCGTAATAGTAAACTAAACGTCCGCAAGAGGCCTTCAACTGTCTGGCCCGGACCCTTAATAACCACGAGCATAAAAAAAATTCACCTTGTAAATAATATTACATAACTCTTAATTACGTTAAGTTTACATTACTGAGAAATAAAAAATATCTATATGTAAATAAGATGTCTGTATAAAAATGTTTTTCCAGTAAATCATAAAAATAGAGAAATATGCATAACCTGATTTTTGTAAGAAGTTTCACGTCAGATGCCCAAATTTGACAGCGTTTATTTACGAAGTTATCTAATCATTTATTTTATTTAATTTTAGAATAAGGCATACCCTAATTGTCGATATAATAATTAAAATTTATATTGAAGTTTGATAATAGAGAAGAACGTAATTTTAAAACATTATTTTGAATAGGTATTTACTCAATGATTGAAATCGAAAAGCTTAATTTTAAATATTAATATATACTCATTCAGGCCATTTCAAACAGCAGATTGATTTATAAATTAAGTTATAATATTAATGCGAGGTTATTGTTAAAATATATAAAATTCACAAAGATAATTTATGCATTTGGGTGTCAGAAGATTAAAATCTATATGATTAAATATAAAAAGTGAATATTATAATACCAAATACAGTTTATATGATATTCTGATTTTGTAAGTAGTTAAGAATTTCATACCACAAACAGAAAGTTTTATCAGTTTTCTGGAGAATACAGAATGAAGGATATCCTAAAATAATGTCCTTCAAATAAATACAAATTAGCAAGAAATGCGAATTGAGTATGTTTGGATTTATCTGGATTATTTTTTTGTTGAATATCATACTTCGGTACCGCACAGTGCCAAACGATTTTTTTAAAATGTTTGCAGAATATATTATACTAACGGAACCAAAAACACACTGGAATATAAAATGAGAAGAGTGCAAGTGGAACTAAACACACAGAGCCCTTTCCAGTTTGTTAGTACAAGGAGCGACCTTTTCCTCATAACCCTAACATTGCAATGGGATAGGCGTCGAACCACCTTTTTATTACACCTTGTCGTGGACGACTGATGATATAGCTTAAAAGCATTCTTTTTGTTCTTATCTGAAATAATTTATAAAATATTTAATAATGGATGTTTATTTGGTATACGCTGAAACCTTTGGACTTTTGAAATATACGGACTCTTGTCTAAGGGTGATGATTATTTCCAAAAATCTATGAAGGTAAAGAACTAGAGTTCATAAATGTCCCTGAAAAAGAAAACATAATTTATCTACCCAAATGTTTCAGTAATTTTTAGCCGCAACTCCTGTTTTGTTAATATCATCATGTCGTTTCTCATCTCATTTTTGTTTTCCGATCATACTTGTTTCAATAGACTTTTGTATTACTTCATATTATTTCGGTTTTCACAATTCTTGTTTTACACCCATAGATCGGCACTGCTAGAGAGCATGGATTAAATACTTTGATTTTCGAGGAGACTGCCATTCTATTTCTAAAGTATTAAACTTTTATTTTATCTTGTGATATTTCTGATATACCAATTTTTTGCCAATTAGGGTAAAATGATGATCAAATCTCAGATGCTGGAAATATTCTCCATCTGTATTAAGTATATTGTAGTTTCAGTCTTACTTTTGAAAGGTAATTATTAATATCATTGTGAATAACTTAATAATGTTTCACCTTTTCTAACTCATCTTTTTGTGGGAAATTCTGGGCTCACTTCATATACTCTTATTTATTTTATTTTTAGATTTAACTGCATATATTGACATGTGATGTTGATTACTACGTTCTAATATATGTCGACGAACGCTTTCTCGAATTATATGAATACCAAAGCAACCTGTGTTTCGGTTGACAAACTTTTTCACAGAGTACATCCAGTTTTGTATGCCTTAGCGACTACGATTTCGAACTAAAAAACTATATTTGCTAATTTTATTTTGGTAAATATATTGAAGCTTTTTGGAATTATAAAAGTATTTTCAAACAGAATGTGAACTTAAAGGCCTGCATCTTGTTTAATATCAATAACTGGACTATTGGGTTAATTGTAATATTTTTCACATCAGGAATCCGCAGTTACTCTGTTGTCCATTACTAACAGTCTATTCTGTATATTATAACCTTGTCGCAACATCTTTAAGCATCAGTTGTCATTACTTCTCACTTCAGCCGCGTATATTAAAAAGTAGGTTGGCAGTTCTATTAAATCTTTCAATCCATCTTCTGTAAACTCTGTTGGATTCATTTTATGAGCACAAAATTTAACTACTTTAGTAAACTTCATTACATGAGTTGTTGTAATGAAGTTTACTAAAGTAGTTAACTTTTGTGCTCATAAAATGAATCGAACAGGGTTTACAGAATGTGGATTGAAAGATTTAATAGCAGACTAACCTACGCTTTGGCAGGTGTATGGTCGCTTCTTGTTACATCTTGGATGGTCCTGATCTTGTTTGTTAGGACATAACGCCCATTTCATTATTGACATCTATGTGGAGCTTCCCAAGTTCGGTAATTTGCTGTTGGATGTTTTCTTCTGGCAGCGCTGTACCCATTCTCTTTCCACTTTCGGGTCGTCAACTAAATCCAAATTTTCATTAACTTTTCTTGATCTGATCTTTTTTTTCCACTTCGACAAAAATTCGCCGATGGTATAGTTAAAATGACTGCTATTGGTATCTAGTGCACCTAGGTTTCGTTATATAGTAGTTCACTCTTCGTCATAACGGTTTATTATAAACCTAAAAATTTTCAAGTGATAATGTTAGACAATTGACTTGGTTCCTAGACCTCGAAATTCAATTAGTCTGTGTACAAATAAGTGTATTGTCCTTCGCCAACAATCACTTTGTCTAATACATCTGCAGTATTTGAATTTTTTGTCTTTTTTCTTAGATAAATGTCAATAACAGTTTCACTTGTTTCGATCATCATATATTGACAGCTTGTCCGTACTCCATTAGAAAAATGTGTCTATTGATTATGCTCCGATTGCACAGTTATTAATCTTCATACAGAGAAATCTTGTATATGTTTGTATTTCTTTTTCGTAGGTACTTTAAGTCTGTGTCTAACTTCGTTTAATTATTTTACGGTGGTTTTAATTGAATGATCCCTTCATCAGAAGCCCTGTTTTAGGGAGGAATAAAATAAGTTACAGTCATTATTTTGTTTCCTTCCAACAACTGTGTCTACTATACTTCCCAGATGAATAAATTTTAAAACGTTTGGAAATATCGTTTCATCTGCTTCAAATGTATTAACCTTAAATAAAGTTATTTAACACAACAAATTGGCCGCTCTCGCTGTGTTATATATCATTCAAGAACACAAACGTTTCATTCATGACCGGTTTCCCAATAAAGGCAATGACCCAGTAACCTCATTCAGCTGCAAGTGTTGCAAGGCTAGACACTGTAGTCAAGGATTTCCCCAGGATTTTCCCAGTATTTTAAATTAATCAGGTCAAGCTATCAGGATTAATTTATTTTCAAAATCTCATAAATATATATTTTTTAAACAACTCATGTCAATTGGCGTTGTATGTTATTATTAGAGAAAAATCACAAACAGCTGTTCATGTCGTCGGCCGAATTAACTTTAAACATTAAGATGGGATAAATTTAGCGCAAACTACACATATCTCTATAATTAGAAATGCCATTAAATAATGAAACATTAGAAATATATTTGAACTTTGAATAGTTATTAGTCGACTTGAAATGAAAAATTAAAAAGAAATCATTACTGTTAAATTTATTACTAAGTTATATAAGCTATGAATCACCAGAATTACTAAAAAAGTGTTGAAAAAATTTCTATCGTACATTTTGAGATTAAAAATGTAGAAATTTTATTAAAGGCATATTAGTATTCCACAAGTATTTGACTGTTTTTAAGGTATCTCACAAAATAGTACAAACATACTGTTAATGAATTTTTATACTTTATTTATCGTTTGACAAAATATCAGGTTTCCTGATTATTTCAGCCAAAGTGTAAACTCTTTTGCTGGAGTTAAGATGTAGGTATTTTAGTACACCTACCTATAAAGAGATGTTGGTTGGATCCAAAGATACCCAGTTAAAGTGTTTTATGCAAAACAATTTATGATGGTGCTTTTCCAATAGCCTACTACTGTTTTTTAAACAATTTTAGTGTTCTGAAATTTATCAAGACTCTGGAATCGCAACAGCAGGTCAATGCTCAAATTAGTTGTTAGTTTTGTAGTAAACTAAGTTGGTTTTGTATTTTACCTGTTGTTTACATTTCAAATATGGAAAAAACCTATTTCTTACCACGCAATGTGTCACAATACTTCATATTTTGAATTTATTTTAAATGCATCATAGTACATTAGTGACACAAGTCTGATCTGAATATATTAAAGGTAAATTTCGTAACTTAGATCGCCGATTATACAGTGCGACCCGTTTAAACTGGTGTCCCCCTCTAAAATGTTTATTAGTTGATAAATTTTAATTCGTTTTTTTTAAATGCAACGCATGTAAATGCTTATTTTGTACAGAGATTTATTAAACATAAATCTGAAAGATTAGCCTAATAGACTAAATTTTCTAAATAAAATTTTTGTAAAACTAGGCAAGGGATTTTTTTATTAAAAATTTCTATTAATGGATATATTTCCAGTAACTTAAAATGACTCGGTACCAGATACTGCAACAAAGTGTTAAATATGAAGGCAGTGACAAAGCAATTTTTCAAGAATAAATGAAACAACTATAAAATTGAATTAAAAAGACGTAGGAACAAATATTTAAACATAAGCCCTGTATAGTACTAAAGAAATCCGTCTAAATTTTGTATACTCATATAATATAATAAGCAACCGTTATTACTAAATTAATTATGTGGCAGTAAGTGTACTAAATGGAAGGTCGTGAGTTCGAGTCGCAAGCATGAAAACTTTTTTATTAGTTAACTCTTTGTTTTACTTAAACAAATAATTACCTATATATTTTTTAGTTATTCGTTCATTTTAACATGAATTAAATAAGATGTTCCCAAATGACAATTCGCCGACCCTAGAGAACGCTTTTAAGTTTATTAATCATTCTATAGAGAATTATTAACTACTCCAATATTATTTAACATTTTGTTTCAAAATTTGGTACTGAATCATTCTAAATGACTAAGAATAAAATGGTTTAGTCAGATTTGAAATAAACTAATTCCTAGCATGTTTTACAGTTTTTGTTAAACAATTTAAACTAGTAGGGTTTTATATTTAAGTTTAAACATTGAAATCCCTGTATATAATATACAATTATATACGTTATAATTATAATTATTATCTTCTTTATCAGCTTTTGACATCCAGTCTTGGATTTATACTTTCTTTCTTCTATTCCGGTCGTCTCTGTCCCTCACTATCTGATACTGGTTTCCACCCAATGTCTCTCCATTCGTATTCTTGGGGGTCGCCGGTCGCCGGACACTCCTTTTGTGCAGCTATTTTAATGCAGCTCGCTTTATAACATCCTCTACCCTCCTTCGTTGTCTGCTCTCTTCGTTTCGTATGTTGTGTTTCTATTGCCCTTGTTTGCAACTTTGACAGTTAGAGTTATTGTCTCCAGTCAAGTATAGCGATCTGTAGACAATTCGTTGGAATTTTAGGATTTTTCAGGATGTTAAGCTTACCAGTAGCTGCCCAAGTCATTCGTTTTCTTCTGTCAGTTGCGACTTGCTCGTTCTATCCATAATTTTATTATGTGATCTAAGTAAATATATTCTCGAACCCTTTCAACATTTTGGTTTCCTATCTGGATTTGTGTTTCTTCTGGTGTAAGAATTTTAGTCTTGGTTAAATTCATTCTTAGCCCCCGTTTTCCGTAGCAGTTTTCAGTTCTGAGAGCATTTTCGGCCACTCTCCCAAGTCAAAAGTTTTATGGCAGATAATGTTTTCCCGTCTCATCCCTCTCTGAACAGGAATCACTCCTGTTAGATTCCCCCCCCCCAATTTCAACTTATAGCGTAGTCTTTCCATATATGCGTTTAATAATATTTCTTTATTTCCTACCTATTCGGATGTCCATTGCTCGAAATGTGACCCACAATTTATAGATTTACACTCGTTGCCTTTTTCAACTAGTGTTCTGACGTGTAGAATTTGCTTGATGATGTCTTAACCTTTGCGAAAACCCTATTGCAAACGTGAAGGTGATGTTAAAATAAAGAGTCGGTGCCCTTTTATTAATACACCAAAGATTTGGAAACAATGTCAAAAGTTCTGTAACTATAATTGTTTTTTTCCTGGTTCTTTCGCCAATTTTTGGGATTCAGAGAAAGATGTTTTTTCCAAATGATTTGATTTCCTTGTTATGTATACTTGTGGGACCCCCCTCGAAAAAAAAAATAATTTTGATGAACAAAAGGGTAAGACAAAAGAAACCTTGAAACATTATAAAATAAATAATGGTGACTGAGAAACAATATAGCCATATAAAATATTATACAGGAAGAAATAAATTACATACAAATATTTTTTTAAATAAGGAATAATTGAGGCAAGTGTTAAAAAAATTTTTAATGTAAAGAGTAAAGAAATCTGTTTAGGGATTATATGTCTTAGACAATTGAGTGCCTCAGTTTTTCCCAAAGTAAATTTAATAACTTCATAAAAAATGTAATAAAATAAAACAAAAAAATGCAGGAAATGTTAATTTTGAAAAGTTATCGATAGTAGAATCAAAATTACTAATAATGTATGGTTAAGTACATAAATACACTTCGTAAACATAGAACGATTTTCTGGGAACACTATAAGAATGGAATAGTGATAGCAATACATAACAAAAAACAAACATAAATATTAATACATAATATCACTAAGTATAAAAATTAAATAAGGCAGAACGAATTGAAATCAATGCAAAGGTCTATGCAGAGATCTTGGAAAAATCAAGAAATTCTATAAAAAAATTAACCATTTGGCCGTATCACAGTTGTTAAATGGAAATCGTTCACAGTTTGTTTTGTATCTGTAGTTACATCTATGGCCTCTGTAGGCGTAATGTGTTACAACTTAACCAGATTGGCAGAATTTTGATATATTTATTGGTTACAAGGTTACAGCTAGGGCCTCTTTAGCTTAACAGTGTTACAAAGGAAATTATCTTTCGAAATAGCTAGGAGATACAAATTTCTCTAAGCGTAACAAATTGTTAACAGAATAGCGATAAAACCACCGGCTACGTACGTCATTGTTGTCAGGATAGATAAGGGCTAAACAATAATTGTTAGCGTACAACGCGATTCATTTGGTTCATAAACCGGGTTATACTACTTGAGTCTTATATTGGTTCAAGTTCAAAAAACTGTCATCAATACACCAATCATTTTTTGGGAATGACAGCAATTCCTCATTCTGTATAAAATTTAGACGAAAATATGTAAAAAAATTGAATGTGTCTTCCTGCCAACATTTGTATAAATTGATAATTAATTAGCAGCAAAAGGCGGTGATACGCCCACATAATGAGGTGAAAGACATTATACAAATAAAAAGATATGTTACACAGGGCTGTGTCTTATCACCAGCTCAGTTCAATCTATAATCTGAAGAAATATTTAACAAAGCCATTGAGCAAGAAATAGCTGGAGTAAAAATCTAAGGCGTACCATTTCAGATATACCTACGACACCCGGTACATAGCAGGAAATATTGATAATCTCTAGAGAGTCGTGCCAAAGTCGTAGAAGTGTTTGGGCTATAACTTTCCAGAAAGAAAACCAAATTCTTGATAATTGCGAAGCAAACTATTACTAATACTAAATTACATGTGAAGTGTGACAGGATAGAACAAGTAAGTAATTATAACTATCTACGAAGGAATATTGACGAAAGAATCGAATGTAATAAATAAATTCGAATAAGAATAAAAAAAGTAGAAGCCAACAATATTGGGCAATTATGGGGATTTAAGCTTTAGTTTGAGAGTGAAGGTGCTTAAATGCTACTTCTTCTCTGTCCTCTTGTACGGCGCCTGGAAAGTTGGATATTAAACAATGTTTGAGATGTAGGCGTATCGGGAAATTTTCAAAATCTCATGAAAATATTATGCAGGGTAAAATGCAGTGTATCGAGAGAAAAAGGATGTAATATAAGAGAATGGTTAGGATACGACTCCTACTAATTGCTTCGTGCTGCAGTCTCTAAGTTACAAATTCCATTGATGATTGCCAACCGTCGCAGCGGTGATGACAGTTGCAGAAGATGAATATTCAAAGAATCTCTGAAATTTGTGGAATTCATATTAGTTCACCAACAGTTATTATTGGCACCTTTTGCAGACCAGACATCTATGGTGAAAACGCAATTGTAAAATACCGATATAATTTACAAAAGTAAATATTTAAATTGTTTGTAAAAATGATGTGCACTGATAAAATTATTAGGAAAAAATTCATTTATAAAAAAGAATGGACTTCAACTAAATTAATACGAAAACAGTTACAAACACCCTGCGCGATCAGTAATTATTTTCTGATATATCTTGACATTTAAATATAGAGATTTGTAGTTATGGAGTTTTGAATCTACGTTGCAGAAATTGTATACAATCACCGTTGATTTTAAAACAGATTCTCAAAAGGATTTGGTAATTCTGACCATCTTTGATCAAGCTTCCCATCTTTGTGATCATATAATTATAATATCGCAGTGAATTCGAAATTCCTTATTACTGTAATTTATAAATTTATAAAATTTTCAATTAATCATTTTCTTTTTTAACTTGTTGATTTGTCTGACCCTGAGAATGTATGTATTTCTTTTACGACTAACTTGTAATTTTTCAATTAAGAAAATACTAATATTGTCATACGTATAAAGTTTTTCAGTTCAGTTTTTATCTCGATCTGCGTGTCTACGTTCTTGTTTGTTGACGCTTCGCCTAATGAATTTTCTAAACCTGATGAAAGTGTGTGATAGGTTCTGTTTATATTCTGGTTTGAAATATGTTATGGTTATAAATTCACTGTCTCCATGGGTGATATGATTGGTAGAAAAGAGAAAATGTCCCCAATCTTTTAATATTTTATTGTTACGGGGATTATTTTCGGAAGTATCATGCCATCTATGATCTCTCACGTATCAATGCTAAGTTATTAAATTTGTCTTTAAAATATATAGTAACTTTATAAACAGGTGTATGTTGTCATAAAAATAAGTTTATGTAATGTTAATTGCTCGGTCATTTGCCAATGAAAAATGCTAATCAACAAGTATTAATAGTTTTATATTTATAAGTGTAAAGAAGTGTTCAACACGTGTCACATTGTACATTGTAGTAGGCCGAACTCAAGTAGTGGTTTTTGTTTCATTTCATATTTTTCGGAAAAGTTTTAAAACGCAAGATAGATGTTTTATGATCAGGCCGATCAGGGGGAAATTTAAATTCAAAAGTTATTACTTTAGCATTAACAATGGTTTAAAATATATTTCTTTTTGACATGTTTTCTATTTTTTTATCATAGAACAAAGTAGAATTTTGGTTTCAACTAATTGCAGTTGGCCAGGCATACTCTCTGTGAATTGAAATTTTTTAAACGAGTGCTTTTTCTGTTTCCATTTTAATGATTCCCTATGCATATAGTTTCTTACTTTGTGTTTCTGTCATCCAAAAATGATAATGATAATGTTCTTATTTCACTTATTGAAAAGATGAACGGTGAACATTACGTTATTTAAAAACGGTTCACCTTCATCACCTCACAGGTCTACAATCACGTTCATAATCTCCAAATAGAGATACCAAATTGGATTGAATGATTTTAGTTAACCTAACCTGTGTGGTTGTCACATGCCGAAGGAGTCCTCTGTTTACATAGGAGAACTCTCCATATAATTTAACACAGGCAAATCAATAGAAAATAGAGTCAAACAAACTATCGGGTTACATAACTGACTGAGTTTGTGCTTCAGCTTTTTGTTATCAGCGTGGGTCTTTTTCAATTCTAATACTGTCAATTTCTTTCTTTCCTCATATCCATAGGGACCGATGAGATTTTCAACTTTATAGCGCTTCGGAAAAAGTGTAGTGTGTTGAGATTAGTTGCATGACTATGGTTAATATTCGGGGCGAACTTCTGCTCAGTATGTGCATCCACCATACTGAAAATTGCTAGTAATTAATGTCAGTTGAGTGTTCACCTGTTCTTTGTACTTCGCTGCTACTTCAGAATTTCAAATATTTTTTTATCACACTAATAACAAAAAAAATTATGACCCGGTAAAAACTAGGGTCCTAATTCTTGAAGACATGCAATGCCACAAAAATCTTCATATACGAATCTGCATTTGTATTCGAAGTGTTCTGTTGAAGGACAGATTGGTATTCACTGACATAAGACCTTCAAGAATAGTGATGAAGCCTTAGTTTTTATTCGACTGATGTCATCATTCGAGTGATCAACCGTTTGCAGGGCCTAAGGGAACTAAGGGCTTCTTATGTCTTTTGTTCCCTATCATAAGAATTTATAGGGTGTTTAGAAAATTTTCCTACCGTACAATAGAAGATGAGGTAAATGTTTTAGGAAGTGGTTCCGCTCGGCATTCGTACTTGGGAGAAAATCAATAGCTAAAGTTAGGACATGATTCCCCAAATCCTACAGTAGCCTACAGAGGTCACACGCTATATCTCTATGATACTGCTGTGTTATTCATAGGACTCCAGACGTACTGTTCATTTCCTGTTTATGTCCATCATACCGTTTACGATACCTAACTTATTTTCTTTCGCCATTAGCTTAAATATGAAGTTTGAATTTTACAACGAGTTATTGCCAACTAAGGCTGCACGTCGTAAAATGTTACCCATCCTTTCTGTTGGCACATAAATGTCTGAATTATTATAAAAGAAAACTCGTAATTTAGTTTTTCCTCTACGTAGCACCTTGTTTTTAACGAACTAGAGCCAACCATCATCTTTATATCAACGTTGTTTCGCATTTTCAACTTAAAAAATTCGCAATTTCATTCCAGATATATTTTGGCTATATCCCAGAGTCCTTGTAAATCAAAGAAAATACCGGGTATTTCCACAAGCTGGTCACTGCTCTCGTCTTATAGGTTTTATAGGTTGTGCGAAATGTTATTTCGACGGAGACTTTTGGAAAGAATGTAGATTATTTATTGGAGTTAAAATTTTCATTTCAATAATACAGGCTAGCATGTAATCTTTTTATAAGATTAAACTGTGAATTATTTACTGTTCGTTTTGTAGTCTCACTTAATTTAAAAATTAGTAGCATAATGACATAAGTTGTGAAATACCAAATACCAATAGTCCTTGGTCTTGGAAGGAGAATCCAATATTTGCGCTGGCACAATGTCCGTTGTTATATACAATTCACCAATTTGTTTAAGCAGTATGTATAGAGAATATATAACAGATCAACAATCAGTTATCAATAGTTAAGCTTCAAAATGCTATGACAACTTTATGTCCTCACTACAATCAAATGTTATGTTAATTACTTGTGCAGTGTTAACAAACAACTTACTTTTTGAAACTTTTGGTTTTTTGTATTTATAGTGTGGAACAGCCAAATGGAATAAATTCGAGCGAATTTGTGAAATAATATTTTTTTATGTTAAGTTTTGTAATAAATCTGAAAATACTTAATATTTCCGAAACAGTTGAAGACAAGGTGTACATGAACTATGTTTAGAATATTGTGGAGAATCCAAAGAATAAATAATATACAGGGGCTTGCTTTTGAAATAAATAATTTGGTATTGGCCACTGTCACATGACACACCCTATCTAATTTTTAATTTTTTTTGTTGAAAAAATGCGCACTTAAAATACAAATTGACGTGTAAGAGCGTTTTCCCCAACACGACCTCCTTTATTCGTTATCGAATTTAGTCCATTTGGTTATTCCACACTGTATATGTTGCTCAATTAAGAGGAAGTCATTGCAAATGGATACCTGCTGTTAAACATGATATGGAAGATTGGATGCCAGGTAAAATCTGTTTCCGTAAACAAAATCTTAAACCTTAAAGCCAGTGCATCTTACTCTGTTTTGTTGCGAGTATTACGAAAGCAACAGTTAACAGACTACGCTAGAAGAGTTGCTTTTTTAGATAAATACTTTAAAATTTAGACTGAAAACTTAAGTACTCTAATATTAGGCTATTTGTTAATAAGTGACGAAAATTCCCACTAGAGGTGAATTTGTCTATAATAATCATAGGATATTACGTTATAAGACCACATAGGTATTATGCTGATGCTCATATCAGAGTAACTCGATTCTACTGCAAGTATGGCAAAACATGTGGTTTATGCACCATAGTACCCCAGGACACTACTATTTTGAATGTACGCCAGGACCCAGGATGGTGGTCAAAACTTACCAATTGGTTTACCCGCTCTTAATTTACCCCAATTCTACCTATGGCGTCACTTTTAAGATTTAGTTGTTTCTACTGTAGTGGGTAATTTAGAAAGCCTCCTTGGTTCGAGTTCACTTTATTTATTTTTACATTTTTAACACGTAAGTCAATCCATTTTTATCGCTTCATATTAGTCGTATTTTCAAGAAAAAAAACAGAACTCCATAATTAAGTTTTGTTAGTTGATACTGCACAAGTCAACAACATTGTCTATTAAAAACTACAGGGTGAAACAAGGAGCAAAAATATCTACATTTGCGCATTATCATTATCATTAATACATTTCTTTGATATTGACCTCAACACATGACTATTTATAAACGTCGGTCGAATTCCGAATTGATAATAAATATTTTGAGAGTTTGCAGTAATTTGCATTGTTACTTTTTTATTTCAAATTCAAGGGGTTGTAACTCCTTAAAGAGTTGTAATCTAATAACCAACAGAAATTGAGCTCAAAAAATATATTTGGAATTTGTATAAAGGATGGCAGTATTGCGATATTTTCAAACTTTTGATGAAAATGGAGCATGTTTGCAGTAATTTAAATTCGATATACATATATGTAAAATTGTACTTTCTACATTTAATAGTTTAGCTGATATAAATATATAAAGAATATTAAATTCTGGAAATATAAATTACTATAGGATTTTAAATTTAAGTGGTAAAAGACTTTTAGTAAAGTGACTTTAATTTAAATTTTGAACATTTTCCACTATTTCCCAAGAAAATAGAAAATTGGAACTATAATATGTAGTTTAAATTAATTTACATTGAAATACCACACTTCGCTCAAAAACGGTATTGTCCATGTCCATTTATTTAGCTATTTACTGTGAAACGCCTCAATACCAGTAACCGATTCAAAAATTTTAGTTACTGCTAGTCGTTACCCCCGAGTTCACCCGCGTATTGTATGAGTAAATTTACTACTTTATACTTCAAATTGAAATTATATTGATTGCACTTGGTATTGTATTATGCCCGGCTTCTGTCATCGTAGCTATATAAAGTAATAAATACGGATTGTGAAGTACAATCAAAAGCTTTTACACAAAAACCCAACGTCTCAATCTAATCTTCAGTTATTACACTATATACCTAGTATTCAGTAAATGAAATAGTGTGTTATCGGTTAACATTTCAGCTAAAACACATCAACTATTTTCCGGTCTCGTACTTTAGTAAATTCAGCTTACCAAATAAAATTACGAAGGTTGAATATGAAATTTGTTTACTCTTAAATATTCACAATCTAAATTGCATCTACGAGTATTTCCAAATGTACAAATAGGTTATTGTCAGTGTCGTTCAAAATATATTTTCTAACCGACTTCCAAAAAGAAGGAGGTTATCAATTCATTGTCTCGTTATATTTTTAATGTATGCTCGGTGATTATTCAAAAACTTGGGCAATTTTGATGATTTAAACGGCATTGCATTAAGGAATGTTACAGAAAGGTACCATATAATTTTCTATAATGTGAGATTTACGGTTTACCAGAAAATCAGAAAAAACAGTTATTAAGGGGCTACATTTCAGTGAATTTCAATGAATCTACAGTTTTCTCCAAAACGGCTCAATCAATTTGAATTTGAATATTTTAAATTGTATTCTATAGAGAGATGTTTATTCTGTATAATTTTCTATAACGGAAAATATACCGTTTTTCTGAAAATCGAAAAATATATTCAAAAACGGTAAAAATCAATGTAAATGTCAAATTTTCATCATAAATATCTAGCTTAAATGTCAATATATGCCATGAACGTATATTTTGTGAGCGATCTTTTCTTTACGATGTACTGTGGTAGGTGTGGGTGTGCGTGCATGGAAATTGAAGCATCAAGCAATGTGCGCAGTTGAAATATAGGACGAAGTAAAATTACAGCTATACATGTGGGTTCAAAAAATCTTACAAGTCCGTGTGATATTGGGAGGTACATAAGCAGTTATATATATATATATATATATATATATATATATGATGGTTAATAAATAAGGTGGAATAGAATTAAAGTTATAAAGGGTTCAAAAAATGTTGTATTGGGTGGTACATAAATAGTTGCGTATACTAGGAGGTTGAAATAAGAGTGAAGTAAAACCAGTTATACAGAGTGAATCAAAAAACTTTAAAAAAATTGTTGAATAAGCATATGCAGTAAGGATATCTAAGTTATAGGGCGGAAGTTTCAACAAATGTTAGAAGCAGTTGCATATTCAGGATTAATGAAATATTAGGTGGAGTGGAATTAATTATTGTTATTCAGTTTGGTTAAAAATGTTAAATGGTGTGGAACATAAGTAGTTGCTTATACTTGGCATATTGGGCGAAGTAAAATTATAGGTATACAGGGTGATTTAAACAATAGAAAAATAGAAATAATCAATAGGGTGGATAGGATTAATACTTATACAGGGCTGTTGCAACATCGTGTAGAGTTAGATTATAGTTGTACAGGGTGGTTCAGAAAATGATAGAGAAATAATGTATATTGGGTGACCAATACACATATACATATACAGGGTGGTTGCAATATAGGGTGAATTAGAGTTACACTTATAGAAAGTGGTCCAAATAATAAAACTAATAAAAAAGTTAAATAATATGTGGAGAATATACAAAAAATACAAAATAGTGACAGGAAGAGAGAGAGAAAAGAGAGAGAGAGAGAAAAGAGAGAGAGAGAGAGAATAAAATAATGATAGTTGTACCTTAAATCAGATAAAGAAGAATATATGTCAGAAAATAGTTATTGATTGCACAGGGTTTCTAAATTGTTTTTATTTTAAGCCAGTTCAAGGTGGTTCTTTTTTTAAATATTCTCCTGAAATGCCTAGAACTGAATTTAATCACGTAGCGATCATGACCTAGCCGATGAATGTAATGTGGAATATTTATTCATTCCACAGAGTTCATAAATTGATTCTGTTCTTTAAATGAATAGAGACATTATTCGTCATTTTGTCAGTACCGAACTGTTGGGTCCTGAAAAATGTCCCTCATCTGATTTATCGCACCAGAAATTTCATTAAATTAGAAAATGGGGGAAATGTTAAGTGATAGTTAAGGTTTATAAAATAAAAATAAATTTCAGAAAATGCTAAAAAATATTATAAAGCTCCAAACGTTAAGAATATAAAATACACCAAACATCTCAACAATATAAATATTGGTATTTAATGTACAATTAAAACTATAATGTGGCAGATATTTTGAAGATAATATTGTCTCTCCGAATAATGAAAAAAACAGAATCGATTCTTTTTTTACTTACTACCAGCAACGTCTGAGAACTTCTGAAAGGAAATGAATGTCAAGCAATAGCACTTATCTTTTTTGTACAGGGTGTAACTTAAAGCAATTATATTAGTACGTATGTTACTGCTATTTCCTTTGAAAATTTTTACTATAAATGAACTATTTGAGACCATCGTTTTTTGTCTTTCTATCCTGTTTCGTTTATTCTAATAATGCAATTTCCAATTTCCACGGTATTTTGTGTAACTTAAAGATTATTGTTCTGCTTTTAAGAATCCACGTTTCCCAATAATTATATTGGTACCTGTAGAGCATATTTAAATGTGTTAGGCAAATAATTAAGATTGGTTGTGTAAAAAGATTCAAACTATTCTATCACCCTAAATAGCATGTACTGCCCTTAAGATATAAAATTGTGAGCTGCGCTACAATTTCTAATATCTCATATTTCACTAAGAGCCATTAAAGTAAGAAATATATGGCATGCATGAACTCAAAATTAAACAACTGATTAGCATTCTTCGGTATGTGCACAAGAGCAGTCACGCTGTTCCGTCCATCGAAAAATTGCGCTCAGTGATCAGTTGAAGTAAGAAAAGCGGGTTTCGCATGTCGATTGCGAGAATCTTCATTCAACCGTAGACGGCACGAATTCGTCGGTGATGCCTAGCTAACCATCATCAGCTTCATTATCTTCAATTATGGTATGTAATGTGCCTGTCACTAAGACAGATACATTTCTCAACAAAAAGAAGGAATGAGCAAATGTAAAGTTATTAAAACTGTTGAGTAGATAGCAGAGACTTAGGCGTTGTCAGACAATAATATAATATTCTAATAACACTGGTACCTGCGAGCAGGTCGCATGTGTTCTTGCATTGAGAACGTAATTACATGTCGATAGGATAATGGAGAATCAACTTACAGAAATAAATAACTTTCTGACGTTCTGATGTGTCCCATGGAACATGATATATGAGAGAAATATATATATATATATATATATATATATATATATATATATATATATATATATATTGAATCGATCTATTAAATTATTTGTTTCAAATTTTTAATTCTTTTAGTTTATAAAAATTCCACCACAACTTCTTCTTGCTCCGGCTATTTGAGACATAAAACCTGTAATGAAAGTTCTTATATTTAACCCAGTCAATAAAACACAAATTTTTCAATATATTTTTGGATTATAAATTTTATATTTTATTCAAAACAATCATGTGAAATTCAAAATGCAACCCAATAAGAATAAAAATCAGAATAATCAAACAAAACTTAACTAAAACCGAAATCAAAGAATTAATCTAAAAAGATTTGTTCAAAACGAACGGTTTTTTTTTATCACAAAATGCTGTTTCAAATGAAATATTCTAAATTTTTAATTTAAAAACCCGATACTAAAAATGTATATTTCCCAAAGAATCAACAGCAAATGTTAATTTTATTATTTTAAAATACTATGAGCGCCGTATGAAACTTTTGTAATCTTACTGCAAAATTGTACTACCTTATAACTTTAAGTTCGTCTTAAAGCATCAACCACTTTATCCTCTTGATTTACTCTATTGGTGTGGAATGGCTTTTTCTGCAACTTCTGCTAATTAACTGCTACTTCCAAACTTCTTCTCCGCACACCTACTCTCTCTAGAATTTCGTTCCAATAACTGCTTGCTTTCTGCTCCGTTATCTGCCAGCTCCTTACTCTGCCTGCTTTCTTTAACAAATTACTGCAATCTCAAACCAATGCTGCTTTCTATCTGCTCCTTGGCTTAACTGCTCTCTTTATAAATTGGTTTCTGTACTGAATGCACTTCAACTGCTTCTGTGCATACCTGCTTTCTTAAAATCTCCTGGTTGATGGTTGCTTTCTCAATTAATTTGTAATACTATAATACACAATTTTGAATTTTGAAAAAAAATCTCTGAAATACTTTCTTACAGTTAAACGTCAATTTCTAACCCCGAACAAAGTTTACTTTAACACTGCTAAAATCTGAAAACCCTGTCCTTTTTATATTGACATAGAACCAAATTCATTTAACTTTTTAATTACGAACTTTCCAATCTTCATTGCTCCATATATTGATCCGCTTGTTCATATTTCACTTGCGAAATGCTTAGTTTTTCAAAATATCATTCCATTTTCTGTAATTTTCTTTCTTCTTGTTCCTTGATTTATTTGCCACCTGTACTTCAAAAGTATAACCTGCTCCTAAATTTAAAAAAAAAACATTGTTTACTACCAACAATGCGTTCAGTCGAACCAGCTATCTGTCTTTGTCGTCCTATATAAATTTCAAATATATCCATTCGTTGGTTATGTCATAATTTTGATTCAAAGGTATATGTCATCTCAGTTACAATTTTGCCGTTTCTAATAAGATCACTAAAATACTAATTGTAACCCTTGCTGAACCAAAAATATGAAGATATTGAAAATCTGTACTTCGGAATTTAGTAAACGTCACCCTCTAAGTTTTTATATCAAAATCAAGGTAAAATTTCATTCTTTCTATTGCTTAATCATTCCATATATGATATATTGAATGACTAGAAAATTTGTTTATGCTTGTTTAAACTATTACTCGTTTCTAAGAAATTTAGCTAAGACTGTCAAATTTGTTGGATTCCAAAAGTTAAGTTTTACTAGCTCTATTTATTAAAAATTGCATTAGAAGTTACCAGTTTATGACCTGAATTTATTATTTTAGGATTTCAGAATGATTACTGCATCATATCTCCATTTGATGTTAGCAATGTGTTTTTTACATCTAAAGATCATCTTATCATTTCTTCCCACTGTTTATTGATATCCATATCCATTATCTACTATCTTATTCATTAATAGTTTATAAATAAATACTTCTTTTAAATGTCTTCGGATTTTCAACTTAGCACATATGAGCTACTTCCTTGTAGTTGTGGAATTAAATTGTTCAAATAAATAGTAATAAGGAAACAGGCGACCGTGGCTGCTAATACACTGCACAGATATCCGAAATGTAGTCAAATATGAATCGTTAAATAATGTTTTTTTAAATATTTTCTTATTCCAAATACTGATATCGACAAAAAAAAGATAAAACGGATTAAAGGAAGTTTGATCTAGCTTTAAGCTATTCTACTAAACCAAAATCAGTCCAGAAATTTACTAGAAATTATTTCTATATAGGAAGAAAACATCAAAATCATTCTATAAGGCATTGTTTATTTGAAAAATTGATTGATTTAATCACAGAATGTAATTTAATGAACATTCGAATTATTTTTTTGATATTAGCACATTTAATTATTGGTACTGCTGTTGAGCGTTTTTAGTGGTTTTTGTTCCAATTTTTAGTTCATTGGATACCCTATTAAACCAAGGTACTGCATTAAAAAAACCTTTCAAATAATGCTTTTTTTGTGGACAAATGTTTAAAGAATGCATATTCTGACGAAAAAACAATTTTATGTCTTTAGTAATTTACTATCACTGGTCAGATTCCCTATTTTCGAAGAAAAACTCTATATGTCATGTGGTGACATTCCATAACAAACTGGGCATTTACGAGGGTGTATTTCATGCTAATGTAGGAGTTTAGCATTTTGATGCTCCACATTCTACAGTTTTGTTTACTTCCAAATCTACTTAGTTAGAAATGAGCTTCCTCGGACATAAAGACAAGTATAAATGAACTCTTTTTTCCCTTGCCAAATGTTGAAATGTAATGGCCTATTTTAGCCGTTGAGGATAAACTTCAGGTTTTAGTTTTTACACCAGCTGAATATTGAAGGGAAAAAATTATATACCTTGTAAAAGCTGTTTGTAGTGAGGTAAGAGAAAAGTGAAGTTGAGTAGTTCACCTTCGAATCGACCTCTGTGGTTCCTACGACACTCCCTCTCACATGTCCCTTATTCACTTTATTCATTCAGTTATTGAACCTTAAAGCTGGAAATTATCCATTAAAATATGAATAGTTCATTAATTAACTCTATATCCACTATATGCTCCCTGCGTGCTACGAGGCGTGTTTTCTAAGTAAGTATCGTTGTGTTTTAAAAATTAATTTTACTTTTTACATATGAAAGTGTAGATTCATCTCTTTTCCTACATAATTTCCTCCAATCTTGCGGCACGTTTCTGAATACCCTCATCATGGAAGTCTGCCAGCTGACTTGTTAACCACTGAATCACAACTGTTTTGACTTCATCATTGTTTTGAAGACACTGATCCGCCCAGGTGTTTCTTCAAGTGCAGGAACAGATAGTAGTCACTGGGCGCCAGATCAGGGCTGTACGGAAGATGGTTTACAGTTTCCCATTTAAAATATTTGATGAGATCTTTAGTCTGATTAGCCACATTAGCCGAATATTGTCATGCAGCAAAACTATGCCCTTCGTCAACGTGCCACATCTTTTGTTCTGGATTGAACAGCGCAGATTGCTCAATGTCTTACAATAAGCTGCTGCATTGATTGTCTCATTGCGAGGCAGAAATTCCACAAGCAATACTCCTTTTCTGATTTTGCGGGCAGAAAGTGTTTGCTTAAACTTCACCTTTCTGGGTGAATCTGAATGCCGCCATTCCATGGACTGTTGCTTTGATTCTGGGATGACGTAGGCCACCCATGCTTCAGCGTCCGTAACAATTTGGCATAAGAAATCATCACCGTCATTGCAGTACCGCTCAAGGAAAGCCAATGCACTGCCTAGAAGTTTGATTTTGTGCACACCCGTCAACATTTTCGGTACCCACCGTGAGCACAATTTTCGGTAATTTAAGTGCTCGGCCACAATGCCATACAAAACACTACGAGAAACATTAGGAAAGTCATCACACAAGCAGAAAATCATTAATTTTCTCTCACCTTATTGTCTACTTGCTGCTGGTAGAAATACATAAAGAATTTGATTATAAATTCCCATGTTCGCTCCTATTTTTGTAAATCATGAAAATGGACAGATTGTCAGCTATTTCTACTGACCAAATCTCGTTTACACTTATGGGCAACCCTATCTATATATACTTACTTTAATACTTTTAATCGTGCCTTCATGTATTTTTATTTTGTCGGGAAAAATTAAGTGTCAGGCAAGGCAGTATAAGTCAAGTGCAAGTTCCTCATTTATAATCTTCAGCGACACAATAGGCTGTCTTAGTTTTTATCATGAATTATAGATAAAGAAATGATCATGTGGTGAATGTGGTTTTGTTTCCATATCTGCATGAGTGGAACAACTCTTTTTATAATATTTCATAGATTTCCAGTGATTATGATCTTACCTCTAACTAACTCGATAGATAGCTAGAACCATTAGCAGGTGGAAATATATTTTATTTCTTGATTATTTTTAAGTTTTCTTGGGAATAACACCACAATAACGTTTGGTATTTTGTTTCAATATACAGCTTTTTTAATTCAATTGTGGTGTTATTCCCAAGAAAACTTAAAAATAATCAAGAACATGTCACAAATAACATTTAGAACACAATATTTTATTTCTTTTGGATATAAATAATTTTTTATATTGTTTTCTCTACAAACTAATACTTGAGTTACCTCATAGAACATTTTTCAAAGTACCTGAAAAGATCCTTAAAACTTCTATTATATTCAGGCATGGTGGAATTAAGAACAAATGGGTCGATCAAATTTAAAAAAAAAATGAACAGAAAAACCAGCATCGTTTTGACTAAAATTCAAATTAATCCTGTTCTCTCCATAATACATATTTAATGCAGTATTATTTATTTGATTCAAAAATGTCCGGTTTAAATTGCTCATTTCTGAAAAACAAAATCGATTTCTGCCATTTTTCAATCAATTAACATTTCTGTCAAAGTTGCTCAAAAATTAAAGATGTTATATAAAAAACTCTAGAACATGAAAATGAAGCTTTTCTCTAACCAAATCTTTGTTTTTTCTTATGAATTTTATGGGATTAAATTACATATTACCGTTTAAAGTACGTTATCGAGCGCAAACATCACCTTTCTGAAGCCTTTTAAACGGACAATTAAAAAAAACTTTATAATCTGAAGATCTTGTAGCACCTGGAATTCCTTCTTTTTAGATTATTCGGATAACTTGAAAATTCAAAGAGAAATAGCGAAAAGGTTTCCTGATAGAATTGTTAAAAAAAACGTTTTCAAGAGCAAATAACTCAAGAAAACTACACTTTTTGCTTAAAATATGTCTGTCTCTCCATTGACTTTACCTCCAGGAAGAGATGGCATCCACCTCCAGGGTCGGTCCAGACTGTGAAAAACTTCTGATTTTAAACAACATTTTAAACAAAATTTTAAAAATCTTCAAAATCGAAACTAATCGTAAGGACTTCCCAAGATTCTCTGTTTTATGTATTCATAGACTCCACAATTAATGGAAGGCACTTTGCTGCTGCCTTTCTACCATCGGCTAGCTTCCTGCCTTTATTATAATGTGCCGTAATTGGAAACTTATTTCAGTGCCGGTACGAATTCCTCAAAAATCACTAACAAAAATCATTTCGTTGCAGCATTGATGAGACGTGATGCGGTAAAGGATTAATATCTTTAATAGAGGTCATCTGTGAAAGCACCATTATTGATTTTCTTAAATAGAAATCTGGGTCTTGCGATACCCTCTTTCAAATTTATTTTAATCCGCTATCGAAACGTGCCAGGTAAATTATAATTAATTAGAGCGATTATTAAAAATCAGTTATAATGCAGCGAAAACAAAAAAAAAGCATGAAAAATTAAAGTAAAAAAGTCGATATAATACTTGAATTTTGTAGTCTGTTCAGTATTTTTTACTGAAAGGCTTTATTGATATCAAAAATAAGAACAAAAGATTAATGTATAAAAAAAATTAATGCATTAATGAAAATCTATTACTCATTGTAGATTATAATATCACTTGATACTACCAAATTCTAACATGTTTCATTTATTTCTAATTTAATCGTAATTTATACTTCAACAGCGAATAAACATTACATATTTTTTCGATTTTCAGAAATTCTATCGAAAAACTAAGCATATTTAGTTTATCCATCGAGGTCATGTCAAATATTCGTGCAATAATAATTATAATCATTCCCATTCAACAAAATTAGTTTTTGCAAGTGTTGCATTGTCATGTTCCGTAAAATAGTTGTTCTCTAAAATTTTTGGCCTGCGCATGTTCGTTAATGTTTTTGTTTTATTTATGTAATTTTGATATATTGTTTTCTTTATGTAATTTTGATGTTCGTTTATACGAATTTGAAGATTTTCCATCAATGTAACAATGGTATCATCCACAAAAAATGTTTAAAGCCATTTTTCTTAATTTTATTTCGCTGATTAAATCTGTGTAGTATTATCATTGGTTTGGTTGAATTTTATGCTTGCAATATAGTTACCAAATTGACGTTAATTCGTCATTTTCATTTAATCTTTCAGATAACCCTTTACTCTATGGTGTTCTTGTTATGATGGAGTATTTGTTGTTAGTTTATAATAATTTTTGATTTTTGAAAGAATGGTAATTGTGAAAAATTGATTGAATTTATTGTCAGGTCACTTGTTTTTGCTCCTTGATTTAATAATTATTCTTTTTTTCAATAATTTGGCAATTTTCAAAAAATATCTCCTAAAATTAAACATAAGCCCACATATATACAGGATGTCCTGTTAGCAATATAACAAAGAGCAATTTCGACTTCCTTAGGCAAAATATTGCGATTTAGCCCAATTTAATTTTGTCCAGTTCTAGGTACCACAGAAACTTATGTTGGTTAGAGTAATTTTAACTGATAACCAAACATTATTTTTAATCATTCAACTTGGTTGCTACCTCAAACTTAATTATTTTGTTACATCGTTTACAAACGAGTACAAAATTGATTATCTATAAACAGTGAATTTAATTTTTTTTTATAGAAATGAATGGAAAATATTTTCAGATTATTCAGTTGATCTAATATTTACAACAGTAAAATTAGGAATATGTTAAGAAATTCAAGCTAGACTAAAATTGATTATAGATGATTTTTAATTACAAAAAACCCTGTTCGTTACTTTTCGTGATGATATATTGGAAGGTTTTGAAATTGTGGAAGCTTTGAATTAAACATAATTTGACTTAAAGCTCTATATCTTCTGTATAATGAAGAACTATACTAATGTGAAGTAATTTAAATTGTTATATTTTCACTTAAGGAATTCGTAGTGCCTTTGTATCCTGGCCACTTCCTATTACTAAAAAATCCTGTTGTATTCATTATACACCTATTGTAATATAGAACTCAAAAACTGAGCTTCATTAATGGTTAATGACAGAAACCCGCTCATAAATACTTTTTATCTTAAAAGCCTCCATTATAACTAACGTAAATGTACTTTCAGAGAATTTACTTAATTTAGTTGTTACTAACCACTTCTCTTTTTTTTAGTTACTGTATTAAATTTTATTGATACCAATGCGATCTGCTAACGCTAGATAGTTTTTTTAACGAATTGTTGTAAAAATTAACTGAAATCCAAAAAAAATTTAAAGGTAAAAATTCTGAATGTAAAACTTTGTAAATCTTCTATATATAAATTGTACAGATTCTAAAACGTTGCATCTCATTCTGTGTATTGTGAAAATTTTTCATTGAATTGCTAAAAGTTCTTGGTTTTCAGTGTTTTTTCATGGTGGAGGACTAATAAGTACATAAAATCACGTTCATGGAAACAGTCCATGACAGAATTTTTGAAATGTATTAGTGGATATTTTTTAGATATTATGTGTTTACGGGTAATATGATTAATTGTGTTCTATTTATCTAAAACAAGAACTTAAATGAAATATGTTGACCGCTAGATGTTAATTTTATATACCAGGTTGTGAAAAATCCTAAATTATGGATTTAAGAAAAAATGTAGTTTCAACAGTTAGAAGGTATCAAACAAGGTATTTTATATTTTAAGGTCAATTGAAAGTCAGAGTAATTTTTGAAATGGAAAAGCATATTTCTGATCCCGGTAAACAAAGTTGAAGGTAAATTTACTTTAGGTGTGAACTTGATAAATGACAGCTAAATAACCTCAATATCAAATGGTCGTTAGTCCAGAGGTGCCTTAATTTTGCTGAAAATTTAAACTGGCAAACCAAATGGTAGGATATATGTTTGGTACTGAGATATAATACACAAACTTTCGAATAGATGAAGCTTTGTTCGTAAAATTTTTACATTTTAAGTCACAATATTATTATAACAGTCCATTTTTTACGTCACTAAAGTTAAATCGTTAAATCACTTACGATATAAAAATATCTTTCTGAATAAATAACTGGCGATGGAAAAAAGTATTTATAAGATCTAGAATCATCGGAAAAATCAAAGACATCCGCATAAAGAGATGGCAGATGTTTCAAGAATATTCGCGAAAAAGCGACAGGATATAAGTATAAGGAAGTCGGTCGCAGCAGGCAAGAAGTTTTTTCAAGCGAAGAGCATTTTTTGACCCAACGGACTGTACAGTAATAAAATCTTGAAGTACTGTGAATGGCAATTTCGAAGTTATAAAGAAAATTTAGTTACAGTTAGTAAATAGTTTTTGAGAACCCAGAGAAGTATATATTAATATGTGCTTTAACGGTGCATCGTGGACTGTTTGATACTGGACAACGGATAATTTCTGATGATACTAACTCACAAAGATAAAATATTAATTTACGTTAATCCTCAAGATTTTAGATATCATGATACAAACTCCATTTTTTATGTATCTCCACAAAAAAAAGTTGTTTGGCCAATTTCAAGGAAAATTGTCGTCCAAACAATTGCGGACTTTCTTTCCATAATCTTCAAATTACTTCAAGTGTCAGTTAAATTTTCTTCAATAATTATGACTTCTTAAAGGACATTAGTTACTATTTACTACATCCTACAATATTTCTATATTTTTTATAGACTTATGGTCAATTTCTATTACTTGAGCTGGACCTTTCTAAAATACTTTGGCTGGATCATTTGTTTCTACAGGTCTAATTTTCGGCACAACAACAACAACAATTGAATATTTTATTTTTTGACGATTATTTAGATGTCATTTCTCAACGTAAAATTTACCTCTGTTTCAATTTCGTATGTCAAAAGTATTTATATAAAAGAGTTGACATTTATGTGACCTTCATTCATTGTTAAATCCAAAACCAGTATTTTCAAGACTCTCATACTTTTTGCACCCTATGGAATATGTAAAAACTGCGACCCTCTTGGTGTAAATACACTGACAACTAAAACTATATCTATAGTTTCTGCCAAAACTCTACTTAAATCATTTTATATCCATCAATTATGATAAATTGATGACATTTTTATTGTAATCTCTTTATTTTATAATTTTTTAAATATTTTTTCTATATTTTTTGGGTGTTTTGATTAATTTTTTATATGTGATCTGTAGATTAAATTGTTTTCTACTCATAGTTATATACATCTTAAAGTTTGTCTTAATGGGGATAAAAAACAAACTTTATATTATAAAATTTAAAGTAAGTACCAGTCGTTTCAAGATCTAGACCAGACCCCGTTATCAATGGAAATGGAAAGTTGAAATGATAATGTTAGAATGAGATCAGAGATTTGAAATATGTCAATAATCCCATTAAAGTATATTCTCCTGAAAATTACGAATAACTATGAGATATATAGATATGATCATTACTAATTCCATCCTTAATTAGTTGACAACAAGAAGCGACTGAACTGTATAGAACTACAAACGATGCAAAACGATTTTCGTTTTGCGTTATGTTCCTTTTTGTGTAAAATAGTTCCATAATGAAATTATATTTTATAGCCTGGATTCTAAAGATGTTCGCAAATTTTGGAAATTTAGAATTGACTCTTAGAGGTGTAAAGTTTTTGAATTTTGGTTTATTATTGTTTTTGATTTTTAATATAATTTAGTTTTGAATGTAGTTTCAATATTAAATCTATGTCATCTAGATGATACCTGCTAGTTCTATTGCGAAAGAAACTTTTGTTTTTGTTATTAAAATATCTAAGAAAGATAGTTTTTTAATGTTGTTCAATTTGTGATATAAATTGTATAACTGATTCTTCTTTGTTCTTTATGCGAATTAATATTTCACAAAAGTCTACTAGAATTCATCGTCATCAACTTGATGCAGGTTGGGAGCAATGGTAGCAGTCATTGTTTAGCTAAAAATAAGGTGCTAGGATATAGAATTTTAGAATTCTTGTGTCAATTGATAATTGTTCTTCGTTGTTTTTTTAATAATAATAATATTGTAGAAAGTTTTATATCTGTTTTGACATTGTAATCATTTTTATTTACAGTTACCTACTATTGCATTCCCTTTATCTACAGATAATTTTTTTTATAAAATTATCATTTCTAATTTTTTAGTTACAGTCCAATTTATTGCTGTTATTTCATTTCATTATATTTTCCATTGATAACAGGGTTTGACCTAGATCTTCAAAGTTTTGGTACTTTACATAGGTACTAGGTACAGTACTTTCTCTCAAGTCTAGTAGTGGTTATTGTAAAATTCGTAAAGATAAACTTTAAAAATAATTAAAAATATACAGAATTAATGTTACGAAACGAAAGTCATAACATTATTATTTGCCATCAGCTTTATCTTTCTTGAAAGCAAGATATACCTAAATTTGTTTTTACCACTAAAATAGCCATTAGTAGCTGCCATTTCACTGTCAAGTATATTTCAAATTCTTCAGTCTTTAATGGCATCGACTGATTAAATAGCAAGTAATCCTATAGAATACTTTTTTTATAAAAACAAGCGTTCATGTTTTAAGTCAAGAATTAAATTAAACATTGGCAGATAGCCAAAATGAGCAATGTGACTAGTCGGAAGGCTCAGTAAGTTCCATTGCTGACACTGTTTATGTTTTTGCGTTGTTGGAACCCCACAACCCTATTCATATCGACGTCTTTTTGGTTTTAGTCTTTTCTTTATTAGTATGTCTGGCAGGTGTTATTAATAGAGATTCTAAATTTAACCCAACCATGAATAGAAATTAAACGTTAATAATGTTAATGAACGATAAATTAATTTATCTGCGGATTGATTTATTAGAAATCATCTTCAGTGCGTTTGAAAGTTAGTGATATCATGTCAAGTTCAAATAAATAAAAGTAACTTGGTCTTTATTATGGTTATTTCTCTCTCTCTCTATACATATATATATATATATATATATATATATATATATATATATATTGGAGAACTAAGATTAATTATGCTAAATTATCTGTTAAAAGTAAGTAGTATTTTGTCATCAAAAAAATATCACAAATTTTTCTCGCAAAATTTGGATCTTTCTATTTTTAGATTTCCATAGTTTTAGTTATATATATAGCCTGCAGTCCCTCTAACATTGAACATCGCAAATTGATTCAGTTATACTAGGTTTTCTATTTGAAGATACTGTTTTGTTATATTTTAATATCTGTTCCAGTTAATAAATATATAATGTTAAGAAAATATCCACTAATATTGATATAATTTACAGGGTGATTAACTTAAATAACTTGTTATTCTTTGACTCAAAGTATAATATAATTTTATGATAGTATTTAAGATGAATCAGTGTTGAACATGAACATATTAAAAGTTTCTTAGAATGGACTTAAAGTTACAGTTCATTTTGTCCTAGTAATCCAGTGGTACTGGATGTTTCGGTGGAAAACTGCCAACTGGTTTTATGTAACAAAAGATAAACGTTATTTAGTTTGTCTTCTTGAAACGCCTCGAATAAATACAAATACTTCAAAATAACAACTTCCTTTATTCGGTTCTCTTTTCAGTTACCTAATCTACATTTTCGACTGTAGTCGTCCTGATAAGGTGCATCTTCACCTTGATGGGGAACCAGTCGCTCTAGATCAATACCCTTCTTGTGCTGTAGTCTGTCTTTAGCAGAGGTTATCGTAGCAGAGACTTTTCTGGAGAACTTCTGTGAAGATCGACGACCAACACGGCTCTTTAGACACTTTCCCTCCTTTTTCTTTCCGGCTGTATCTTAATTCATTAACAGGGGTAAGTTCAATAACTTTAGTACATAGAGCCAGTCTCAACATTGTTTGTTCTGATTCATCTCTAGCAGACTTATCTCAGTCAACAGCGAATCTAAGATCGACTCCCAACACGGCTCCTCACTTTTGGCTCTTTAGACACTTTCCCTCCTTTTTCTTTCCGGCTATGTATAGATGCTGTTAAAGTCGATAGTGAAGCTGCAAACAGTTAATAAATTTACAGGGTAAATTCAGTCAGTTTAGTGCATGGAGCCAGTCTCAACATTGTTTGTTCTCTAGGTTTGAGCTAATCTTTTCTGAATCCGATTCATCTCTAGCAGACTTATCTCGGTCAATATCTTCTAAGCTGGTAAATTTAGTCAATTACGGTTCGTCATTAAAAATCTCTGACTAATCAGATCTACGCAGTATGAATTCAATTTTATTGCCTGCCACTAGAACCTTTTAAAAACTATACCACAGCCTACCTTTGAATAAAATACAAACGTCAAATGTCAGCTCAACTTCTTTATTAGGAATAGAGAAGGCGAAGACACTAAATGCCAAAAAATATAAAAATGATTCTTCGTCTGTTCCTTGTATTACAGCAAGTAAAAAAAGTTTCTACTACCTTGTACAGTTAATTAACTATTCGTTAAGATTTACATCTACCAACAGTCGTGTATTATTGAACTTAGCAATATAGGTACTGAAAATCGGCATTTTCTACTTATAGTCGAATAGTTAGACAATTGTTTGTCACCAAAACTAAGTTTCTGATTGGTCTTTATTTCTTCATTCATTACTCTATGTGTTGCTACATCTAGCAAAACTGAAGTCATTACTCCACCATTTTTACTTTAAGTACTGAATAATATTTTGAGTTTTGAATTTTAATCGTTAAATCTACAGAATGCTAGGGGAAGGTGGGGAAAAAGTCTTAAGATGTTGCAGCCAGAGAGTTTGTCAAGAATAATCACATTCAGTATCTGTCAGTTTGCAAAATTTTAATTTGTTATTCTAGAAAACGATCAGGTGTATTTATCCATATATAATGATCATGACAAGGCATGGCATATAACCTTATTTTAGGCACCATTAGATGCTAGATGGAATACTCTCGTATTAATATGTTTTGAATTAAGTCAGTCACCCTATAAATAATAAAATTCAGCATGCTGAAGGTCATTTCACAAAGAATGCATCACTACTATAATTTTTAACTACATAAAAAAATATTGATTTCAGCTAATTTGTACAACAAACTATTCGTAGTAATGGGCACATTGAAGGACATTATCCTTCCACGTGACATTAAGATCAGTTATCCATAGAGCCATATGTCATTTCAGGATAGCCAAGTTGTTATTGCCGCGTATCAAAAAAAAGGTTGTGCATTCCTGCCGACCATAGAAAAGTTCTAATCTAGATGTGTATCTAGCCAGGAAAACTCTATCAACGTCAAGCATCATTCAGGCGAAGAACTCGTTTTGCCAGTGACATCGACAATGGTGAAAGACTTCGTTATGAACTCAATAGCTACCAAAGATGCGAAAACTCAACACACAAAGACAGACGTACCCACAGTTTGTATAATTTTGCTGTTCTCTTTTCTGTTTCTGTACCTACAAAAAGCAATATATTTTACGAAGTAGTATTTTTACAATACTTAGATTTATGTTTTTATAGTGAAAAGTGATATATTTGATGTTATTAATTGTTAAGAACTAAAAATTCTATCTATGAATTTGTAATTACTGTATAAAAAGTTCTTAGTTGGTAAGGATATATAAAAGATAATAAAAAATTAAACTTCATTCTTCCATCTCTCTACATTGTTTTTGTATCGTAAATATCATCGACACTCAAGATGTACGATGAATGATGACGATAGCAAATACAAAGCTATTGAAACGTGAGATAGATCATTTCAAGACAATGGAAGTCCCAGGAAACTTCCAGGAATGTACCATGAAGTTACGTCACGGAGGAGCATCGTAATTGAGATCCGTCCTATATACAGGGTGAGTTTTTTTGATGATCAGTATGGGGATCTCGGAAACTAGCGGAGATAGAGCAATGGTTAAATTGGGAAAGATTTGCAGTTTTACTGGTCCAATTTAATAATACTTTCGGATTTTTGTAAAAAGTCATGACTTACTAGATATTTTGAAAAAACGAAATTCTGTCGATTTAGTTAAATCCGTCTAGCTCCTTTGTTTTTGATTTTATAAAAAACGTGTAAATATCAAAATTGAATGTATCTCGAATATGATTGTCATGTCCTCGTTTGCGTGACAACTCTCGTTTTCGAGATATGACACAAACTTATCTTTTTTTGAATGGAAACCATAGTTGGCTATGACCTCAAAAAATCGGACATTTTTAGAGCTTTTCAACGATTTAATACTCGATATAGTTATTCATAAAAATAACGGAGTTATGGATGCTTTTCTCTCATATTTTCACTTTTAACGTAGGTAGCCATGAAAAAGATTGTTTTCACTTTGACGTTTCCTCATTTGAGAGTAATTCCATTACTAGTGCTGAACTGACAGTCGATATTGACAAGTTTTCGTGATAAAATGGAATATTCTACCGAAGAAAAACTGAATATGGTGGAATGTTATATCATATGCCATAAAAATTCAGTTCGTGCAGCTAAGGAATACTTTCATAGATATTTTAATCGTTGTCATGCTCTATGTACATTTAAGGGGCTTTACGATAGTTTACGCAGATATGGATCTTTTACTAAACCACCAAAGGAACGTAATCAAATTAACGAAGCAGCACAAATTAATGTTTTGGCAATGGTAAATCAAAATCCATCTACATCAACTCGTGAGATTGCGGCAGAAGCTGGCACATCTCAACGAACTGTACTTAAGGTACTGAAAGCGCACAAGTTCCACCCGTACAAACTTTCAGTTTCTCAAACTTTGCATGCTGGTGACGAACATCGACGTATTTTGTTTTGTAAATGGTTTAGAGACATGGACCTTGACAATCCACAGTTTCCATTAATGATGTTATGGTTAGATGAAACTAGATTTACTAACTGTGGTATGTTCAATAGACACAATGAGTATATCTGGTTTTAATGTTTGGTTTGGTATCATAGGGTCTACTATGCTGGGGCCTTTTATCTATGACGAATCACTTACTGGGGAGCGCTTCTTGCATTTCTTGCAATAAACTTTTCAAGACATGTTGCATAATTTGAATTTGAGAACTCGTTTAGAAATTGAGTGGTTCCAACATGATGGAGCACCTGTTCATAACTCGTTATTAGTAAGACAACAAGATAATATCTATCCAAACTCTTGGATAGGAAGAAATGGCCCACGCGAATGGCCACCCCAGTCTCTCGATTTGGCAGTTATAGACTTATAGAAAAGCTCTAAAAATGTCCAATTTTTTGAGGTCATAGCTTACTATGGATAAGTTTGTGTCATATCTCGAAAACGAGAGCTGTCACGCAAACGAGGACATGACAATCATATTCGGGATACAATTCCCTTCACTTTTGATATTTACACAAAGGAACTAGAGGGATTTGACTAAATCGACAGAATTTCGTTTTTTCAAAATATCTAGAAAGCCTTGACTTTTTACAAAAATTTGAAAGTTTCATTAAATTGGGCCAGTAAAACTGCAAATCTTTCCCAATTTAACCATTGCTCTATCTCCGCTAGTTTCCGAGATCCCCATACTGATCATCAAAAAAACTCACCCTGTATAATAAAGAGTTAACCAGGGTGTATTATGCTTCGTTTCATGTCCGTCGTCCGCGAGGACGACCACTAACGTTGATAATTATTAGAGTTCAATCTATCAGTTGAAAGAGCAAATTCAAGGACTTACTAAAGTACAGCATTTCACGGTTTTTAAGTGTTATATCACTTAAAAATCTCCCAAATTGAACTATTTAGTACGCTTGCTTTGTTTCGGCATTTGCCGATTTTTTTATTTTTTTTATTGGACTGTAAATAATTTTGGCCTCGCAGCTATTTAAATTTCTTACCAGCCAACAACTCGAAACTATCAATTGCGAGTACTTGCATCAAGTTTCACGTTTGATGTTACCGACCGTTTGCACATAGGACAAATCGATCAAAAATCACCTCAATAAATTACTTTAACACTCAAAGAAAGCAAAAAGGGTACAAACTGGTCGAGAATATCATTCATCCGGGCTTAATATTTCTGAGAGAATAGAATGACTATGTACATTCATAAAACACCCTTTGAAAAAGAGTGGGTGGTTGTTCTCACGGCCGACGGACATGTTGAAAGGAAATCTTAAAGAGGTAGTCTAACAAACACTTTCACTTCACAATACGTCAGCACTGACACGAAGCTTGGTTTTTCTGTTATTTAGCTATACATGTCGCTACTTCTGGAAGTCCCTGTACATGTGTTCTATAAGTATAAGAGAGAATAACATATAAACATATATCTTGAAATCTGTGTACAAAGTTTATGGAATAGTGATTACTTTTTGTAACTATTCACTAAAATAAATTATATTATTAAATAAATAGAACTGATTTTCTTCATTAAAATAGGGTAGTCGTGAAAAAAGTATGTTATTCCAAATATATGAACAAAGAAAGCTATACCGTTTAGCTATAGAGACCTGCGCGGTAGATCAGCTATCTTACAGCCAATCTTCATGTAATAGAAAAAGAAGCTCCTTAGGCTACCTCGTTCGTATGCTGAGGAGATAACATTAAACAAAACTGTTATAAATGTTGTTAAACATTGTTGCTTTTTAAACAAAAATTTTAAAAGTGAACTTTTAATTGTCTTAAATTTCCTTGCCTTTTGTGACAGTTTATAAATGTCTACAAGATAACCTTCTTTGGAATCGGTTTGACGCAGACTTTTCACTTATTACACATATAATCGAGTCACTCTTGTCTTATGGCAAGGACATACCCAGGGTTTTGATCTTTTGATTTCGATCTAGAGGGTGGGTCGTTCAGCGAATCTATCATCGTCCGTTCTCAACCTTTGAACGAACCACCTAGTTAATTGTGCTCCTGATAAGCGTTTCAGTTAAAAAGTGTCATAGTCCTTAGCAGTCAATCCAGCTTTTGCCGTATTCTTTCTAGCTTCATCCTTACTGTAACGGTGAGTGAATTCTGTTCTGTAAATGGAGACGAAAGGCAAAAGGCTGAACTAAAAACAAATCTATAGCAATAATGCTGCCCTTTTTTCATTTGGTCTCAAATCGAAAATACTGGTTGTTCTAGTGCTTACCTGACACGGGAAAATATAATTTAAATAGCGATCATAAGCAAATGGCAAATATCCTAAAAAACAGAACAAACGTAATTAATATAATTTAATTACGTTTGTTCTAAATCAATTTCAATAAATCACAACATATAAAAATAAAAAATCCAATGCGAAATTTTACAAACAAGACACAATGTAGCAGAGCTAGGAAATAAAATATAACCGCAATATAAAAAAATAAAGTAGTGCACGAAAAACACGGTTTCAAGGCGTCGTATCAATCAGTATCAAAAATCTAAATAACACTAGTCAGATATAGTAAGCGGACGGCAACAAATCTATGTAAATTATTCCACCACTTTCCATTTCTTCCCAATAATTAATACTAACAATTAATTGCTACATTTTCACTAACCTTTTACCTCTTTCTATTTTCAATTTTCTTTCTCCCAGGATTATCGAAGAATTTTACATTACATCTCTAAATACTTTCTCATTTGTGATTCTGAGAACCTTTCTCATATGTCGGCCAACAACTGAAAATCTTCAACTGTTTCATTGATAATACCTGTTTAGTAAATCCAAGATCACTGAATCAACGATGCATCAAATTATTTTAACTAAACACTTTTGAGTTTAGTTAAACTTATTTATTATTATTGCACCGACTGCATTTTATGTAAGAAACACCCGATTCTATATATATGTATATATAGGATATTTTATTTATCTGAAGTTTTTTTCGGCTTCCTAAAACCTGAGTCTCTATTATGCTATCTCAGCCTAAACTGTGTCATAATTGAAGAAGATTCTCTTGGGCCAATCATAGACACTTTTGAGTCCAACTTTAGACTAACTTTTGTTTTTTAGTTTATACTACAGGAAACCTCCCTTCCTTACCCAGCTATAAACCATCCTAGCGTACCGCCTTTCAAAATGGTCTCCTACCGATTTGGTACGTCCTTATTTTTCATTTCAACGCCCAGGTACTTTTTCTAGTCTGAAAACCATTGTCAGTGAGACAAATTTCACCTGTGATTGAAGAAAGCATAAGTGTTCAACAATGTGCATTACTAATTCAGTTAATGAAGATCTTTTGGATACACATTTTTTTCTTCTGGTACGTACACTAGTAATTAGCAGGTTTTCTGAGACTTGAGTAGTCTATATGTGAGAAGCATGTATTTCCGAAATTTTGTCCACACTCTTCTAGAGTATTGTTCCCCTGTACTTTGTTGAGATTCACCGCGAATATATGCATAAAAAATTGACGTCTGTCTGTAGTTTTCATCTAGACTGTACTGCGTACTCAATCAGTTTCCACTCTGGTTTTCCGTTGCTCGACTGTTTCAACGTAATCATCGCGTACAAGCACAGTTTCGGGTCTTGCTTTCCTTTGCTCATTCTTTTAGAGGAACTAGCTTAAGCAGTAGATGCTCAGAAGGTTTCCAAGACTGTTTCTGAAGCTCGTGATACGTTTTTTTATGTGTTTGATGTATAGATCAAACAATAGCTTGCCATTTGGGTGCTATATGGCGACTATTCCAAATTTACATGGACCAAGGAAATTCGTTAGATATCTAAAGTCTAATATCGACCAGCAATTGGAATTTCACAATCAACCTCATTTGTTTTGTCACACACGACATGAAATTTTGCTGTTTGCGTTTTGCTCAAATCAATTCTGAAAAGCTTGCGCAATCCTACTCCGAAAACACCTCAATTTCTCTTAAAGTGTTTGAAATGTATTAATTTGTTGTAAGTGGCCACCTTTCTTTCCCAACTGTAAAGGTCAACATTTTTTTGGTTCGCTTAAACCAAAAATAAAATGCCACTTTGTTGGTTATAAATTCTGTTTTTCTTAGGTTTGACCACGCTGTCTCACGGCATTTGATTTATTCTTTCTTTAGATAGAGTATTTCTGAAATAGGGTTCCAAACTTCTGCTGTAGATATAACTCATTAAAATAAGCCAAAACGTCCATACTATCATGTGCCCCAAAACGCACCCATAGGAAGTTATAGATATAGACCCTTAAAAGGGCTGAAACAAAAGGTTTTTTTCTGTTCTGTTATTGAAAAAACGGTCGAAAATAAATAGAAAAAAAATTATGGGTCTTACATAACATTTTACGTTAAATACCATGTGCTACTCCGTTCTTCGACATGCAAATGATAATCCTCTTTAGGTTGGTGAAGTGGGTTTTCGCCCCGAGATTTTTTTCATTTTCTTCACAATTTTCTCTACAGTTTTACAAAATCTTAACAATTTTGCGTAAAAAATATTAAAAATTGTAAAAAAATTAAACAAAAAGAAATACAGACCGAAAACCTCCTTCACCCTCCTAAATAGGACTCTTATGATTTCCATGTCGAAAATGGAGTAGCATATGTTATTTAACGTAAAAAGTGATATTCTTATCGTAACAGATATGCCTTCCAACTGTTCGTCATTTTTGTTTCTTACAGTGTTAATTGTTTCCATCCTTGTTGCATATCTTTGAAATTATCTTCTAAAACATAGTCGACATAGTTGATTCTTGTAGTCTCTCTTTTCAGGTGTATTCTGGCTAAGTCTGTTCTGCCACTTTTACTCGTACGGTTTTATTCTTTTATTCTGAATTTCTATTTACTCCATAATATATCATTATGTATTTTTCTAACTTTCGTTTACCTTTAAGCTTCGTTTCAGTTTGTGGTATCCCTGCGAAATCAGTTTAAATGTTATTTAAGTTGTATCTGTTTCTGTATAAGTTCTGTGGCATCCAAGTTTGCTACTTTTATTTATATCTTTATCCATATTAGTTTGTCCGATTTCTTTGCCTGTGTCATCATCATGGAGTAGGATTTAGGCGTTGGATTCTCGCTTTAACATATCTTGATCGTTGTTACATCGCAAAGACTGGGAAAATAATTAAGGATCTCTCAATAATGATTTCCGAATTACGTATATCCCTCGAGGATAAAAAAGCAGAACACAACATATCCGAGGTAAAGAGCCCCTTATGCTGAGTTTTGTCACAGATCTAAAAACCAAATATATCCTTGCTCAAAGTTTTGTACCATAAAGGGGCACATCCACAAAAAAGCTTCAGGGGGACAATCCCATGCCTTGATAAAATATGCAATCACGGTTTAAATCCATTGAAATAATTCTCCTCTAGACTCTTGAAAATAGGAATTCGTGTTTCTCACTGACTTTGAGGCTCATGAAGGAGGCCATCGCTAAGCTCGTTCGGGAGCCACATGGGATTTGTACCATACCATACCGTACCATTGCTGTTGATATCGAAGCTACCTGATTTCAATTTAAGTTTAACCAGAAAACCACACTGTCTGCGCGTACTAGTCACTTGTATGTTTTTCATAAGTTTGTGAAAATTTAATTGTATATGTTCTTTGTTCGCCAAATTTTGCTCCATTAGATTTGTTCCTGTCTCAAAATTCAAGAACTTGTTAGTTATTGTAGAATATCTAAACTATCGAAGCTATAAATCAATATTTCGAAATATTGAAAAAGTTTTAAAAAGTGTTTGATTTAAACTGAAGAGTGATTATATAAGATTCCACAAAAGAAATTCTTTTTTACGTACTGTAAACGATAAACTTTCAGCTCGCAACATTGAGAAGTTATCTGCAGTTATTGATTCTCCATTTGCTATATTTGGCTCGATACTAAATTTGGACTAAACTGTTAGTAGTAATAAGTTGAGTTTGGATTAATGATAACTTTTTAGAGTAATCTGTATATTATGTTGGTCGATATAGCACAGTTCTATAACATGAACAATTTACGTTACACCGCAGTCTTCTTCACCTCAGAAAAAGATCTTGATTAATGTAAATTGTATGCTGATATAAAGCTTTTGTAATATTAATTGTAACGTGATTCATTAGACGAGAATTGATTTTTCAATTATTCCGTTTTAAACAGTTTCTTGGAAGAAAATTCTAAACTTCGATAACTAAGTTAGAATTAAGTATTTTAAAAGCATGCAGATGAGATTTAAAGCGGGTGATAAGTAGTCAGTCATTCTCTCATATATATAATGAAATAAAATTAATACAATAAAAATTATCACGCTTGCTACAGGGACGGATCTAGAGATGAAGTTGGGGTGGGGCGATCTCATTCGAAATTTAAGTAAAAGGAGGGCTTTTCTGTGGTTTTGGATACATTGTATTTCCAGGGCTATTACATTCAAGATAGTACATCTAAGGTTTAAACGTACAGAAATTAATTTTTTTTATCTCTGGTACATAAGATTTCCCCGTTTTAGTCTTGAATTCTCTGATCTTAACATTCTCGACGGTGGCGATCACCCCCATTGTCTACTCCTTTGTTCAGCCCCTGGCTTCTTAGCTAATAAAGTTATTTAGATATAACTAAACTGTTGCTTGATAAATAAAGAGTCCAGTTGTTTGCCAAAACTTTCAATCGATCGAACAAATAAAAATTTCATCAATTGTTCACTGGCGCAACGAAGATCAGGAAACCATTTCTTGCGGTTAAGGTGGAGCTAAATCTGGTTAGTACTGTGTCACTTAGAACTAACTTAAAATGAATTGATTTAGTTTGACAAAAATGAAATTATCCATATATAGAGAATTAAAATACTCAACCAAGTGAAAGGATATAAATTAGTGACATATATGAATGCTAGATATTTACACAATAAATCCATAAAACCATGATCAAATTTATAAAATGGAAAATATAAACAGAGACCAACACATAATTAATATTTAACCTTCAAGAGGAGTCATAGAATACTATATTCATTAAATAACAAAAAAATCCAAAAATTGAAGTATCATAAAAGATACAGTTTAACGAAAAATGTTGCAATCCAACTATAAAAAGATCAAATGATAGCAAAAAACGGCACAATCGGCAAAAACAATACTTAATTGTTTGTAATACTAAGAAAACCGATCTCAGTGCAGGTTCGTGCCAGCTGTTGCTAAATGGAGAATCAATAAATGCCACAAATGTTCGAGGATGTGGCTCATAACTCATATGAGAATACTTATACATAGGTAAAAAATAATATAGTTTTATTTGAGCGCAAATTTTCTAAAGTAATGCTATACACTTTTAGTGATTGCAATATTCCTAGAATACGTTATTTCAGCCTACCGTTTCTTGAAATTTGCTCTATCCCAAATGCTGATTTATGGATCCGATTTTTTTTTCAAGAGGGATAAACAATATCTTTTCCTTTCAAAGCTCATTTGCTCCATCCTCCTGTCTAATAAGGATGCATTGAACTGATCCAGTAGGCAACATTGTAATACCAAAAGAGGTTTATCTCCATAACATTAATAATTTCATACTGACTATTTTGACAACATTTAAGAAACAATTTAATCATCTTTATATATATATATATATATATATATATATATATATATATATATCGGATCGCCACTCTCACCAGTTATAGCGAACCTTTTTATGGAGAACTTTGAGGAGTTGGCACTAAGAACAGCAACTCTTAAACCCAGTTTATGTTTGCGATATGTGGATGATACATTTGTGATTTGGCCTCATGGGAGGGAACACTCAACACATTTTAGACCACCTTAATGGCATCCATCACAAAATAAAATTTACCATGGAGGTTGAAGCCAACAATCAACTGCCATTCCTTGATGTTCTCATAAGTAGGAAGGAAGATGGAACCCTTGGCCATACGGTATATAAGAAAGCAACTCACACCAACAGATACCTTCATGTTAATTCTCATCACCACCCAGCCCAACTACAAGCCGTCGTCAAGACTTTAGTAACCAGATCACAAAGACTAGCTGACCAGGACAACATCAAACAGGAAATGGACTGTTTAAAAACAGCTCTGAGACAAAACGGATTTACAGACCGAAATATTCAAAAAGCCCTAAAGTCAAAACCGAGACAAACAGACGAGGAGCATGAGACACCAAAAACGAAGGCTTATTTACCGTATGTCAAGGGTACCACAGATAGTATTGCAAGAATTCTACGGAGACACAATATCGATACTATTTTCAATACAGACAGAAAAATAAGCACGGTGTTAGGGAATCCGAAGACGAGGATCCCTTTAGAACAACAGGGAGTGTACGAGATTCCATGTGCAGACTGTCATAAAACCTATGTGGGACAAACTAACAGAAGAATTCAAGCCAGACGTGATGAACATCAGAACGCTATAAGAAAGCAGAAAAAAACAACATCCATTGCGGAACACGCCACCACGACGTCATACCGAATAGACTTTGAGAACACCAGAGTACTGGCAAATATAGAACACCCGAAATCAAGACTCGTAAGAGAGGCATGTAAATAGCGAAGAGGCCTCACAGTCTAAACGCACGCAATGAAATCCAGAACTTATCGAATTGTTGGAAAATTCTATTAAACACCGTACGGGCCCGGACCCGTCATATAACAACTCAACCGGATATAACCAATCAGCAAGCGGGAGGCGTGGCCACTGAGCGCCAAGAGCCAATCACACGCAGCCGTTCACGGTGCCAACTGTCAGGCGCCGCGCCGCGACTATATAACAGCGAGCGCACTCATGAAAATCTTAGTATTCGAGTAACTAGAAGCGAAAGCAGAAGGCTACGAGAATTATGCGAACCGACCTGAAGAGGGTAGATATAACTCTACCGAAACGTCGTCATTTTATCATCGATCCCGGCAGGGATCAGTTATCAACTACGCGGATTTCTTCTGTGCGTGTGTTAACTAAATTTTTTGTATATGTTTGAGTGGATCCCTGGATGGTTTAGATTCACAGTTGGACCCGGTAGGTGACACTAAGATCGGGTTCTAGGAATTCCTTTTATTTTTGACGATTTTTTTATTTTCACACATCAGTATACAGTTTATCGAATTCTAATATCAAAAAAATATTTGCTGAACCCGCTAATAGCTCCAAGTCACGTTTGAACAGAACAACGTTTGTCGTCTCCGCTAGTATTTTGATATAAACCTATATTTATGCAGTCAATACATATTTTTTAGGGACTTTAAATTTAATAGCAAACCGATTGTGCCATCACTAAATTTTAATAACAAATTGGTCGAGAAGTGTATTATTCAAATCAATAAAGTGTCGCAAACATTTGGAAATATTTTATATTATAAGTTATGATGAAGCATTGGTAATACCGCCAATGGAAAGAGAATCAGGAAACCTTCACAACGGGCATTAATATATCCTCATCTTACAAGGAAAGCCGGAAAAAAATGGATTTTTTTATAAAATTCATAACTTTGAGACATTATAGGCGTGTTCCAACACACATTCTATCAACAAAATTTCAAAACAAAGTGTTAACGTTTTCTTAACTATAAAAAAAAGATGAAATGCAAAAAAAGGGTGAAAAAATTATGCAAATCAACAAATTATTGCAAATCAATGCAAAAGTAGTCCCGATTACCTGTCTTTTTTTTCACAAAATCGAAAGTTTTTGAGTTAAGCTACAATACAACATTAATTTCATAACTAACTGTATGTTTATTACTTTAGGAGTTATTGTTGTTTGAATATAGCGTATGCGCAAGCACAAAAGACCTTTATTAAGTGACATCTGACATTAGCTGCGTGCTGTCCGAGAAAAGGCTAGCAATGCTATTCGCGACTAGCAGGAGTAAGCGAAATGGAACATATTGACTCTACCTGCAAAGAACTTACAGGATAAAGACTAGTTACGTTAGTTGTACCTTGCCCTGCCTTGTGATCCCTCCTTTACTTACCGTCCGTGCTGTTTACGTTCTGTATTAGTGGTTATCTTGTGATATGAATATGGCAAATCGTCAATATTCAACGCAGCATATGGCTGACATACACTTCGTTTATGGTTTCAGCAAGTAATAAGACTTTAATGTGGTTTTAATGTTTACCTACCTGTTTAAAGTCCCGACAAAGGTCTTTTGTGCTTGCGCATACGCTATGTTCAAACAACAATAACTCCTAAAGTAATAAACATATAGTTGTGAATTTAATGTTGTATTGTAGCTTAACTCATAAACTTTCGATTTAGTGAAAAAAATTAAAGGTTATCGGGACTACTTTTGCATTGATTTGCAATAGTTTGTTGATTTGCATAATTTTTTTACCCTTTTTTGCATTTTTTTTTTCAAAAGTTAAGAAAACGTTAACACTTTGTTTTGAAATGTTTATGATAGACAGTTTTATTGTCCGTCGAATAAGCCTATTTTTATCTCAGTAAGACCAAAACTTTAAGAGATATGAACGTTTTTGTTCACACGTAGAGAATAGGTCATCAAAAAACAAAATGGCCGCCATATGGCGGGGTGGGGTATTGAGTCCTAGTATATAGTGTAATTGTGTATTAAAATAGTTGCTTTACATGTATTTAGATTACCGCTAGTTCATAACCGGACACTGTATATTTTTTCAAAAATGTTTTATTTTCAGTTTTTAGTATTTTTGAACTCAGGTAGTTTTCATTCTTTATTTTTTATTTTGTATTTATAACCTTAATAGACAGAACCAGGTAACATCGAAAGCCTCAACATGACACAATGATACTTTCTCATTTAAATTGACAGGTAAATCTTTACGCACAAAATGTACTAGTAGGCGTTGACTTAATAAGCCCAAAATATATTTATGCCTTATGAACTACGCCATGTAACCTTTTTTTAACTTTTTTTGACAACCCTGTATAACTATAGATAATTCCACTCCAATCTATGTACCAACCATCCTGTACATACGACTGCCCACGGACAAGCATAAATTTGTTAGCTGCCTTCTGTAAACTATAGGACGGAGTAGAATACATCCTATATTTACGGAATCAAATCCGTCCTATATTTCAACCATAGTAAAAACTTCTTGTGGGCTAGCCCATAAATTAGTTCATTTTTTACATTTTACATTATCGTCCTGTGTAACATTAATTCCTCTCCACACTTTATGCAACTTCTTATGGGCTATAAAAGAAATATTTTTTTAATCACACTGTATAAATATAATTCAACTGCAGCATATTGTTCAACCATCCTGTATATGATTTGCTTATGTCCACATCATATAACAGTTTTTTAATCACCCTATATAATTTTAATTTCACATTTTTTCCAACATTTTTATACCACCAAACGTCCAGTCCACCCTATATTCCAACCATCCTGTATATACGGCTGCCTACGGACCACTATCATTCTAGTCCGTCCTATATTTCAATCTTCATATAAACTCCTTCTATCACTTTACTTTGTGATTTTGTTTGCTATAACTAAACACCCTGTCTATAAACGTACCAAATAGGGGTTTAAAGTTTGACATGTGTTGTCACTGAATTTTCTATTAGGCCGGGAGAATGTGTAAACCAAAAGCACCGCCTTCGCAAAATGAAAAAAATTGCATTTAAATAGGATTTGCCTGCTATACAAACAAAACGAGCTTGGTTCTCATTGATTTAAGGAGCCGAAAATACTATGCTCTACTACCTATATCCTTGAGAAGTACATAGAAAATTTTCAAATTCGCAATTAAAACTTCCAGTGCCTAAAATTACTACTATTACGTTGGAATTAAAATATTTTTGAGGAAATGTCCGTTATGTCATTTTGATAAGAATTTTGGAATTTTCGGCGATTTTCTGCAAAACTGCAAGTTGCACGTCGCAGAAAAGTATATGATATCACCTAAGGATCTTCCTTAATAGATTAAACGTTAAAAAACTATACACATCCATAAGGAGTTATCGAAAAATCGACTAAAATATTAGGGATATTGGTCGATTTCCATGCACGCATGTGTTAATTCACAAATTTTATCACTTTACCAATAGAATTCTTTTCCAAAATTTGAAGTTTCACCAATCCGGATACATACTCTATTAAACAAGACCATATTCATTCAAAACGGTGCACCACAGGAGAAGAAATCAGGTAACATACATACAAAAAAAAAGCGAAAAAAATACGCGACGAATTGATAACCTCCTCCTTTTTGGAAGTCGGTTAAAAATATCTCTCTAAATTATTTAATTAAACTAAACATTATAACCTATCATTTGAGTGAACATGTGAAAAAATACGTTATATCAATTTTTCTTGGTGAAAAATTATGCATTCCGAACTTGTGAACGTTCATATAGGTGGTTTTTCATTCCCTCCAAAAAACCCAAATTATTCAGGTGTTTAAATAGATCATAAGGGGGTTTAAATAGATCATAAGGGGTTTTCGCGGAAGCAGTTCTGAATCGATTCATTATTTTTAGTTCTATTTATGTTCTGTCCCTAAATCGGATCACCGGAGTTCACAAAAAAGGGGTTTACGCGGAAGCCGTTCTGAATCGATTCAGAATCGGTTCATTATTTTTAGTTCCATTTTTGTTCTGTCCCTAAATCGGATCACCGAAGTTCACATAGTGTTTTGTTTCATGTCATCTGTAAAAATCATTTTGTGGTTAATTTCTATGGGTTAAACGGTGCGCATGAACAATTGTAAATTTTTAGGAATTGAAAATATCTCCTGAATTTAAATTTTCAAATATTGAAGGAATATCACTATAGAGAAATTCCTTTCCAGTCAGCATTATTATTCGGAATATTTATTTTGTCTATAAATTTAATACTGATGACTCCACATAAGGGCATATAGACCATAATTATAGCTAAAAAATGCTTAAAAATTGCTGACCCTATAAATATTACTACCCTGAAAGTAGCCGACAAACGACAAAAATCTGAGAATATTTTGGTATTAATATTTAGCAAGCTACATGGGCTGTAAAATTAAACTTTTTGCAAATGTAATGAAATGCACATTTTTATTTTGATAAAATCTAAATATTCATTTCTTTAAAATTTTAATTTTTCCATTTATTTCAAAAATATTAGGTGCTAAATTTATAGATTAAATTTTTTTTCGGTATTTGTTATACAATATTCAGCAAGCTATATGGGCTGTAAAATTAAACTTATTGCAAATGTAATGAAATGCACATCTTTATTTTGATAAAATGTAAATGAGCATTTCTTTAAAATTGTAATTATTTCATTTCTTTCAACAAATATTCTATTTCAAATTTTGAGGTATCCGACATTCAATATTTAGCAAACTGCATGGGCTTTCAAACTTTACATTTTGAAAATATAACGAAATGCGCCTGTTTAATTTCATAAAGTCTAAATGTGCATTTATACGTTTTTAGGGTTCCGTATATACAATGTACGGAGACCCTTATAATATCACTCAGGATTTCTGCTTCTGTCACATCACAGCAATTTTCTCCTAAACTACTGGACGGAAGAGGTTGAAATTTGGTATCAATGTATAGTTTGGTGACCCGATCAGAAGTACATATCGTAAATGAAGAAATTTTGGATTTTAGGGGTACTTCTAGGGGAAAAAACTAATAAAATCGACCGTACCCCCCTGATCACCGAAACTACTGAGCCTAAAATTTAAAAATAAAATAGGAAATATAGATCGTTGCGCGAACTTTACAGGAAAAATAAGGAGAAACCATTAATATTAATTTTGGGGGGCAAATTATAGAATTAAATGAAAATTTAAAAATTACATTTTTTCCAAAGACATCATGTAATATATCAAATGAAAGGTCAGATTCTGAGGAATACAAATATATTTTTTTCATATAAAAAAAATAACTAAAAAGATATTAACGAAAATATACCAAAATTTACCCATTCTCCCTCCCCTTATCCCTGAAACTAGAAAACGTAAAGTTTTGAAAAAAAATAGGTATAGTGTCTGACCTGAAGTTTACTGGAAAAATAAGGAAAAACCCTAATATTCATTTTAGGGGCAAATTATAGAATTAAATGGAAAATAAAAAATTATAACGCATGATGCAATACATCAAATGATTATTATGAGGAATAGAAATACATATTTTTCATATTTTTTAAATTAATTGTTTACAAGATATTAACATAAAGATATAAAAAATTCTCATTTTTCGCTTTATTTCCGAAACCATACTACCTAAAATTTTGAAAATAATTAGGAGTACTGGTGCTCAATTGAAATTTTTAAGAAAAAATATTAGAAAACCTCCATAGTAATTTTAGGGACAAATTATACAATTGAGTGGAAAATAAAATTTCAATTTTCAAAAGGCTCATTATTTAAATTTTGAAATATATATTTGATTTGTATTTTTAAATAATTTGAATAATATATTTAATAATTTATTATTTAAAACTTGAACTATTTTGACCTATATCTTCCAATCTACAGAGCCTCAAAATTGAGACAGTAGATTATAAAAGGTTTCCCTGAAAGTTTATTAGTAAAATAAAACTCTAATGTTAATTTTTGGGGGCAAATTAGAAAATTAAATACATATGCATTCTTATAAAAATCAAGCGAATCGTGAAGCAAATAAAATAAAAAGTCTATGTGTGGAAAATGAAAGTGTATATTTTTTATAAATTCAAAACACTTCCTTTAAAAGATATTAGGGCAAATATATGAAAGTGCACTCATTACCTGCTTGTCTGAAACTGGAATATTAGAATCTTGAAGGTGGTACGGAACCCTTAGTATGCGAGTCCAACTCGCACTTGACCAAATTATTTATTATTATTCAGCTTATTAATAATGTATTTGTGCACCGCGGTTATCTGTATACTCCCCATCTCTTGGCATTGATTCAGTACGGTGGTTTATTTCTTCTTGAGGAATACTATACAAGGTGGGGGCTGGGGTAAATTTGCGAGCCTTCTACCCGTAATATCCCAAAAATGTTCGATGGGCGAAAGATCGGGGGATCTGGACGGCCATAGCAACAAATTCCCATTGGTCTCTTCAAAAAAGTTTAAACTATCTCGAGTAACACAAGGTCGAGCATTATCTTGTTGAAATATGGGATCCTTGAGCCGATTAAGGCAAGGAATTACATACGGCTCCACTGCATACATACCATAACACCTACTGTTTGGTGTACATGTCACTCAACATTGAGGTTGACGTCTCTCTCCCCTTAGTATGCGAGTCCAACTCGCACTTGACCAAATTATTTATATCACAATTACATATAAAATAATCTATGCCAAATTCTAACATCGGTCTTTAAATATTTGGCAAGCTACTATATCGGCTGTAAAATTCGACTTTGAAAACGAAACTAAAGTAAAAATTGCCTCTTTTTTAAATTTCACATTCACTGAAAAATATGCTATATTAAATTCTAATATATTTGCCTTCTGATGTTAAGGAAAATGCTTATCTCTACTTAAGATTTCATTTACTTCAACAGAAAATTACCCCAACCTCTTTATTCTAATCTTTATGTGCATTGGTATATAATTAAATGTGTATTTTAAAATTAGCTTGGAATAAGTTTTTTTCCAATTAAAAAAGTTCTGAAAATGTAGCGGTATACAAAGCTAGGACCTGGTTATATCTGTGTCTTTATTAAAAATTATAATCCTAACTATTTAGAAAATTTTAAATTGTATTATTAAAAAAATGTAAATGTATAGCATAGGATATTTTCACCCAAAGAACATGCTAAAGTATTTTAGAATAAAACATTTAAAAAAATGTAACCGACTTCCAAGTATTACTAAAAAGTTCAAAAATAATTATAACGAAATATAACTCTAGACAGTAAATAACACATTCAATTTTGTTAAGTACCTACACACAAAGTAAAAAATTTAAACATTAAAAGGTGTTCATTCTGCACAAATTAATTACCTACCTATCTAGTATATTTTTTATTTACGTTAAACCAGTCAACAACATATTTGAAATTACTTAACTTGCAGCAAATCATAACAGATTATAATAATGATTTAATTTTGGGTATCAATTCTGTTAATTAATTTGAAAATAAACAAACTGTAGTCCAATATCTTTGTTAATTAAAAATATTATTTCTGAAAAAATAATATTTTTTTAAGGAATTAGTAATAAAATTGCAACAATTTTATTTCTTCTACATTAACTTAAAAATAATTTACAGACGGAATTTTGGCTATTTTCACTTAACTCCAACTGCTAAATTCAAATTCAAACGAAAGCTGAACTAAACGTACAGCCGAGTGGGTTAGAAATCAGGTCGAAGCGCATAATTCTTAGAGCTTTTACTTATATATGCTCTAAGGTTGATAGAACTAAAAATCCTTGCTTCAGAGCAAGAACCATTTGAATCGATTCAGAACCAATAACTGCTTACCGCGAACACCGAACTCAAGCTACTGTAACCCAGATCACCAAATTTTATAACAATAGATTTGGTTCACAGTACAATTCTAGGTTGCTACAGTGAGTAAATACATCTCACTGGTTGCTATTGTTACCGGGTGTTATCGTCTATAGGACGTTGTTTCATTTGGGATTCGTTCACTTAGTTCTATATTGGTTCATTTTCAGTAATTTTGTTCCGCGAACGGCGTTTTCAGAAAATTACGGTAATATTACCGTTGAACCGATTCAGAACTGCTTCCGCGAAAATCCCTAGAGTCTCACCTATAATTCAATTTCCTATGAGCTTCCATTAATCTCATTGTTTAGATTATTAACTTCTATGAATTTGCTTAGAGCAAGGAGAGTATAGTAAGGAGGATCCATTGTGGGTAAGTAATGACAAGTTTCTCAGAGTATAGAAGGGGTCGATATTGTAGAGTAACCACAAAACAATAAAGATAATGCTGAATTCGTAGCAACAGGTAATAATTATTTTTATTGAGCTATATATTAAGAGAGACAAAGATAGAGGAAGGTGTAAAGGTAAGGGCGAGATATATTTTGTGAGAAGCTTTATTATCACTTTTATTTTACTGCTGCCCAGTTTCTTCGTTACCACTCGCTACTAGAGGATTATAGTCACCTCAAAATATATAATAAATATTCTGGATAGGCTTATGTGACAAATGTTCTGAAAATTTCTCCAAATGAAAAGCCCCTGATACATGTGCAATATGAATTAAGAGCTTTAATGTAATAAATATAATTAACAAAGAAAAGAATTACAAACATCCTGTGTAATCAACAAATATATTCTGATAGCATTTAGATTTTTATATTTGTAAAGAATATGTTTGTAATACTTCATTGACGTTTGTGACTTATCCCAGTTAATGTTCTGTTACAAAAAAGTATTTGGCACAACCTCTCGATTTAATTTTATAGAATACATTTTAAAGGGTTCAATTCGATTAAGCCGTTCCAGTAAAAGTTTATTCTGATTTTTTGGAAATTGTAAAATCTCCGTTATAGAAAATTATATGTGGCCACCCCGGGGATATTCCTTAACAGAATACACTATAAATTATCCAAATTGATTATGCCGCTTCCGAATAGTCGATTAGTAACAACTTAAAATATGTTACATGCCTTTCAAGACTATCGGCTTTTGAACGCAACACAATGTTGTGTTTCTAATTTAAAACCGTCATTAGTTGCACTACGGTTAAAAATCTGAAATCTTTAGAAATCGCACGAATTAGAATCAGTACACCAAATACGTGAAGTATCACTTGTATTGTGTTCTCAATTATACATATTTTTCCTACGATAAAATGGATTTATTTTAGTATTTTATTTAATTATTAGGCAATAAAAAATATAAGAAAATTATCCAAGAAATTATTTAAAATGAAACAAAAATAACTTTGTAATATTTTTATTAAATAAATACACAAAGATTATGTAAACATCACATTTATAAAATAAATACTACTATTCAACGCGATAGGAGATATTTTATTTTGCTTTGCCACTGTACACATATGACGTGATTCTGAAACATAATATAAAACTATTGGATTATTTGTTTATGACAAGATTTATGTGTTTTTTACCCATTTTTCATATATTTGTTAAATTAAATGGAACCTTTCTGTTACATCACACCTTTAAGTTAATCATATATTTAAACAAACTTTCACAGATTTACTTCAGAATGTAGTTCGCCAATTGCAGATATGCAGGTTAATATACTGGATAAGAAAATCTAATAAACTTTAAGTAATGTCGAGAGTAACTTGAGAGAGAAACCAATACTTTATTGTTTGTACTTCAATCATATGTAAACTTGGTACACTTGTAGTAGCTATGGAAATGCCGATATTTATTCAGATACAGCCTTGAGTGGTTCATAACAGCAGAGATCATTCCGGGAACATTTCAATAGGGTTAAAAAATTGTAACTTAAAAATTGTTTCTACTATATTAATAACATTAATAGTATTCAATACTACAATTCAATTATTTACTAGACGTGTAATAGAATATTTAAATTACTAGGTCTTAATGTGTTGAATCCACCCCCATATGTATTAACAGAATATTATTGGACGCTGCAAAAGTTTTTACAAAAATATCTCCTATCATCCATACCATTGAGAACCCACAGTATTGTTCATTTGAGAAATTATCTATAACCTATTGATTATTGAATACAAGTGAAATTATTAATAAAACTTAATACTGAGAACTATAATTTCCATTTTCTAATGAAGGATTAATTATAAAAATAGTTGAATTAAATGATTAATAACAAGAATTGTACTGATGTAAATACATGAGTTAACTGATTTTCGGTAAGGATGCAATAAGTTACTGAAAAAATCAACTGATATATGAGGTGCAAGTCTAGTCACAGAATAAGGTTTGATTATTCTGTGCTATAGTATCAAACAGAATGCAGTAAAATGTCGGTATATATTGGGAACAACAACTTTTTATATTTTTAATTTATATACAAAAAAATATAAAGTTTCTTTAAAACATGTCTCAGTGGTATGCGTTTGTTACATTTTGAAATAAATATAATTAAAATGTTTTTCTCAATTAATGATTCTCAAACCTTAGTACTCAGTGTTATGTTTACCATACTTTAGAAACAATTAGGAACAATTGAAAGTGCCAAACGATATCATCAGCAAAACATGAATGATCATTAGAACTGTTTCAATATAAACTTCAAATAATTATAGAGATTGTTAAAAATTTTAACTGTCACATTTCTTAAAGAAAATTTGCATGCTGTCTGTATGTTATGTTTTCACACCTACAAAGGATAATGTTAAATAATAAAAAGGGTAAGCCCGAGTATATAACAGTGATAGAAACAACAGGGAGCTGTGAAAAGGGTTGCCTAATTAACAAATCTCCCTGCGCTATAACGATTATTCGTACTTGTACACCAGTCTACAGAGCAAAATTGAACTCATTTTGGGGTATATTTAGCAGTAATTCGTGTATACCAACACTTCAGTAAGACTTTATAGAGAATATTTGGTAAGATTTTAACAGCAAATTCGTAGAAGTAAATTATTTAAACAATATAAACCCTCAAAAATACCATTTCCTTGTTTTTTACTTATATTATGAAAATGAATGAACTTTGCGTAAAGCGGTCAATGGACAAATTGAAAAGAATCTGAAATCCTTCTCAATGAGTATTTAAGAGTTTTGATTGGATCATTTTTCACTAAGAAAAGTCGAAAAACTGGATTTTTGTTAGAAATTCATTACTTTTTTCTAACTAAAAAATGTTAGTTTAGACTTTAAGTTGATATGGATTCATGATACTGTCAAATAAGTAGTTTGTGAAAAATTGTAATTTAAATAATTTAAAGATAAATTTTGAATTGCGAACCGGTTTTAACTAGACTAATAAGATCAGGAAATGCTAATTATATTTAAAAAACTGATATAAACAACTACAATTTAACTTGGATTTTTGTTATAATGCCGGGAAATTGGTCAGCGGAGCACTGACAGTAGCTGCTAAGTAACATGGGCGGATCCAGGATTTTCTTGAGGTAGGGGCACAAGATGAAAATTATCATGTATTGTATTGTATTGTTATGTATAGTTTCACTGTATTTACATGTTTTTATCTACCTGTGCATTATCCATTCATATTGCCTACTATTATTAATTAAAATATTATTTGCACTGGCAGCATGCGCCACTGTCTAGACATCCGGAGAAAAGTAAGGGTCGCTCCTGTAAGTCATTATTCATAAGCATTATTAATACATTTTAGGGCAGTGTAAAGAAAATAGTAGGTATATAAAGTGAAGTGCATTTTATGTACTTTCAAAATGTATTTTGTATATCACAATCGATCCATCATGGTTAATACGGTGTGTTCTGCAAACTATTTCTATAAATTATTTAAATTGCAGTTCTGCAAGATTTACTTAATGGACAGTAAATATCTTGAGCCCAATTAATCCCAACGTTATAAACATGTATTAGGACAAAGATTACAATCATAGATTTCAGATATTTTTTAAAAACATCACTTTTTACCGTTTTTTGTGGCATATGTCTGTAAAAAATGCTCAGATCATGATTTGTGGACACTCATTTTTAATATTTTCTTATTCTCTACAACTTTTCCATTATCACAATTATGATCGCGACAACACTTTTCACAATATAAACAAAAAACGAAAACAAATTCATATATTGTGGGTTTTTTAACGCTCAAATAATTTACTTCTACGAGTCTTCTGTTAGAATCATATCAAATATTGCTTATAAATTATTCTTTACGCGATGTCGCTTAAAAATTTCTATTGACTGGTGTATTCCTACTGGATTCATAGACTTCATGACACCCCGCTCCCCAACTCGCCAAACTGACAAATTTCTTAAAATAAAAGACTTAAGAAAATTAATAAAAAACAAGTATTCAGAATAATCGACCGCTCCTGCCATTAATTAATTTTTAGAGTTTCAGTCTAATACTAGGCATAAACAGTAATTAATATAATTTAAGTGTGAATAAACGGCTCCCTGCATTGTGGAGTTTTTCTTCGAAATTATTGGTATTTATCAAAATGAATTTCTCCTGCAATTCAGTTTGATCAGCAACTTGCTTTTTTTCTAAAGGAATCTTTTAAATAATTGTTTTTGGTTCAAATCTTCTATGAGGTTACGTTAGTTAACGAAAATATAAAAAGTATGAAAAAACATTTTTATCATAAGTTAGTTGGCCTGCGAAAATTTACCGTATTGTATATGCACCTATTATATCACAATTTTTTATATATAAGTTATGTTTTTTCATATTAATAAGCAAACAAATGCCATTTGTCAATCAATGTACATGAATTCTGAAAATAAAAATTCACAATACATTAAAACATGTGCGCTGTTTAGTTATTCGTGGAATAGAACATTTCCCTTTTGCATCTCTAGAAAATTCGCACCCAGGATCTAACACAATACATTAATCACAGTTAAACATACATGATACTTAAACGTACCGTAGCATAAAATTTTGAAAAAATATAGTAATAAAATACTATTTTTGTGGGAGTTTTAGAGCTATATATTGTTTGTGAAGTCTTTGTTTACAGAATTCATAAAATTCTATTTCCTTCGTAAAATTTCTTCTAACCAAGTCTTTGATTTTTTCATCTACGGGTGGTTTGAACACGTTTCTGTTGATGGGATTGTAGCGACTGATTTCATCTGAAAATTACAAAATTATTATTTGTAACGAAATTCATCACTAGTCATAAAAGTTAAATTCGGAATCAATTAGGATAAAGTTGGTAATCATTAGAACATTTTAGTATAGTTCGAGAAAGAACAGATTCCCTGCTCGAGGTTGATGATCTTTAGCTGTTGCTTAAAATGATTTATAGAAGGAAATCTCATTTTTAATTAACAGCCAACACCCTCATACATTATTAAAGTGGTAGTGTTTGAAATTTGAACAAACCCACACTTAACTATATTTTCGGTAAACTTAAATTCATAAATTTGAAGACGCGAGATGTAAGACTGACGTCTAGGATTTTCGAGAGAATTAGCACACTGATGTTCCGAATCTGGAGCCGTTCCGTGTAATTCTGTTCTCCCTTAACTCCTAGGACAGAATGTCACGATACAATTTTTCAGGTTACTTCACCTTTAACGAAATGTATCAAATACATTAAGTATTCGAGAGGACATTCAATTGTGGGAAGCGCAACTGATGAAGGTTCCCTAACTAGAAACAATATATATATATATATATATATATATATATATATATATATATATATGTTTTAGGTGGTTTCCGGGAATTCATCCGCGTAGTTGATAACTGATCCCTGCTGGGATCGATGGTAAAATGACGACGTTTCGGCAGAGTCACATCTGCCCTCTTCAGGTCGGTCCGCATAATTCTCGTAGCATCCTGCTTTCGCTTCTAGTTACTCGAATACAATATATCAACTACGCGGATGAATTCCCGGAAACCACCTAAAACGTTTAGTGCCCGCGAAAACTTAAAAACAAATATATATATATATATATATATATATATATATATATGTTCTGAGAGGCTTCCGCGGTCATTATTATGAACTAAGCTAGGTTCCGGGTGAGAACCGCGTCTGAATTTATTGAATACTCGACGTTTCGACTCCTGCTTCGGAGCCATTATCAAGAGACAAAAGTGAAAAAGAGTTTCAGAGTCTAGATCGAACTCGGGGCCTCAATCTGCCTACTCCCCAAGAGTCACTAGGTAACTGAACTGAATTTGAGTCTGCTCTGCTTCTTTTATTTATAGGTAGCGCTGGGTTAGAAGAAGATGTCACGTGATGAGACTGTGTTGTGATTGGTTGGGTATTGGTGGGCGTGTCTGCTTTGTTTAATCTGGCAATTACGGAGGTCCAAGCTGTGGGAAGGCGAGTACTGTCATCGCGTCTATTTAGACAGAGAGGTCTTTTTTCTATTTCGATAGCTTCGCGAATAGTGGATGCCCTAAGAGAATTGAGAGATATGATAGTCCTACTGTCCTCGAAGTTGATAGAGTGCCCTGTTTGGATATGGTGATGCGCGAGAGCTGAAGTCGGATCTTTTTTACGAACTGACAAAGAGTGTTCATATACTCGATGGTTAACGCGCCTGTTGGTACGACCGATGTAGCTTTGTGGGCAATCGCGACATGAGATTTCGTAAACTCCTCGATCCTCGTTAGGTACTTTGTCTTTGGGGTTACCGGTTAAGTTGCCTATAGTTTGAGTGGTGTTGAAGATAGTCTTTATTTGATGTCTTTGTAAAATCCGTGCAATTTTGTCAGTGACTCCTCGAATGTATGGAAGTACGGCTTTTTGATGTTGTTCTGTTTCTGACGGGGTTGGTGTGATTGGGGGTTGTTGAGATTGATGAATTATACGCGCAATGTGGTCCGGATGATAACCGTTTTGTCGAAGGATTTGTTGGAGATTATTAAGTTCGTTTTGTCTATTGTCAATATCTGTTAAACGAATAGATCTGAGAGTCAAAGATTTCTCTCACATACCGTCTATAGAAAACCCACCCATACCAATCGATACTTAAATGCCCAATCACACCACCACCCTGCCCAATTGAGTTCTGTAATGAAATCTTTGACTCTCAGATCTATTCGTTTAACAGATATTGACAATAGACAAAACGAACTTAATAATCTTCAACAAATCCTTCGACAAAACGGTTATCATCCGGACCACATTGCGCGTATAATTCATCAATCTCAACAACCCCCAATCACACCAACCCCGTCAGAAACAGAACAACATCAAAAAGCCGTACTTCCATACATTCGAGGAGTCACTGACAAAATTGCACGGATTTTACAAAGACATCAAATAAAGACTATCTTCAACACCACTCAAACTATAGGCAACTTAACCGGTAACCCCAAAGACAAAGTACCTAACGAGGATCGAGGAGTTTACGAAATCTCATGTAGCGATTGCCCACAAAGCTACATCGGTCGTACCAACAGGCGCGTTAACCATCGAGTATATGAACACTCTTTGTCAGTTCGTAAAAAAGATCCGACTTCAGCTCTCGCGCATCACCATATCCAAACAGGGCACTCTATCAACTTCGAGGACAGTAGGACTATCATATCTCTCAATTCTCTTAGGGCATCCACTATTCGCGAAGCTATCGAAATAGAAAAAAGACCTCTCTGTCTAAATAGACGCGATGACAGTACTCGCCTTCCCACAGCTTGGACCTCCGTAATTGCCAGATTAAACAAAGCAGACACGCCCACCAATACCCAACCAATCACAACACAGTCTCATCACGTGACATCTTCTTCTAACCCAGCGCTACCTATAAATAAAAGAAGCAGAGCAGACTCAAATTCAGTTCAGTTACCTAGTGACTCTTGGGGAGTAGGCAGATTGAGGCCCCGAGTTCGATCTAGACTCTGAAACTCTTTTTCACTTTTGTCTCTTGATAATGGCTCCGAAGCAGGAGTCGAAACGTCGAGTATTCAATAAATTCAGACGCGGTTCTCACCCGGAACCTAGCTTACTTCATATATATATATATATATATATATATATGTCTTGCGTACAAAGGAATGACACCTCGAAGAGAGTATTACATTCATAACTCTATTTCAAAGTTTGCCTGAATCCTAATCAACTGTTTCATCCAGAATGTACGAAGTTACCTATCTACCTTCTCTCCTTATCATAGCTACATAATCGTGCCACATTTTTAAGAAGAAATTGTTGCAGGAAGTATCGCAAGAGTTAATACAAATTATTTTTTATCATCATGGCCTATTCGGAAACTTATAGTTTCATTGCTTTTACAACTTTTGTGACTAATTCATCACTTCAAACCCAGACGGTGACGAAGGAGGGGAGAAAAAGTGATGAAGGACCAAAGGACAACCCTTTCATCAACATCTGAGATCGAGATGTTCAACATTGCCCCCAAAGGTTTAAAGGAAGGTGGTGGATCGTCTTTGCAAGCTATCAAGAAATATGTCAACTACAAGGTCAATGCCGAAAAAGTAGCGCCTGTCATCAAAAAATACTTGAAGACGGCCGTATCTTGCCGAGTTTTAGTTCAAACTAATGGAAAAGGTGCATATGGTTCTTTCAATTTGAGAACATCGTTCTCTTCAGGAGAAGTAGAACAAAAGGGTCAACTGCTTCCATAAAGCTGCCAGCAAACCTAAGGAAGTTGCCACAGCTGCAAACAAGACTTCAACTCTCACCATCAACAATAACATCATCGTCTTCATCATCTGTTTCGCTTATATCTAAAGCGAGATCTCTAAAAAAATACTAAAGGCGTCCATCTCCAAAAAAAGCAGCTTCCTTCAAAAAGAGGAAATAAATAAGAAACAATTTTATTGGCATTATCGTCACTCTAAATTCACCTATCCACCTTTCTTCCGTTTTCCTTCCATTTATTTACCTTGCTTCCAATTATGACACCGTGAGAGTAAAAAAGTGTTTCGATTTTTAAACGTACAGGAGCATCCAAAGGTATAAACGTTTAGTTTTTTTAATAGCATAGGAGGTGATATGAAAGCCTATAAAATTCTGATTTCAAACCACGAACGATGTTGCCTTTAGTTTGCGTACCCGGATTGTTATGATTTTGTTAAAAATGTTGTGAAAAATAAAAATATTAAATAAAGGACATCGATTATTTTTGTTTTCTTTTGAATAATATATAAACTAGAGTGCAGTAATGTACTAATCTGGGAATAACTTATGTTGTTTTTTGAATCTTAAAATTTACTTAAGTGCTGTATTTTTTTTTAATTTATAATCTTTGCTCGGACTGATAGTGATGATTAGTTGACTATTATAATGCAACTTTATATAATCAGTATTAAATATTTAACAAATGATTATGTCAAATTTAGTTGTCAACAGTTTTGGAAAATCATTGATTATTTCATGAAACTAGAGCTTGTCGGTTGTGAAAGAACACTGCAAAAGTAAGTTTTTTATTTATTTTTCTTTTCATTGTATATGTCAATATATTGTTGCCATATTTTATTTTTACGACACGCCACTGGAACAAAAAGTTGAATCATTGCGAAAAAGAAGTTATTTTTCAGATAATACGAAATAAATATTGAAAAGACACCCAATGAATCATGTATATTCGAGAAAATCTAGATGGGTATATTAAATGGGGTCAGTCGTGGTAGAGACCAAATTGAGTTAAGATCGATCGATGATTTCTTTAAGAGCGAAAGCATTGGAGTTGTATTTGTGCGATATGTAAGTAACTAAAGACTTTATTGGGAGATGAAGTAATTTATTCGAGTCCACGGAAATATAAAGCAATAAGTTGATCTCTTGCCGTAAATACCACGGAGGTGTGAGAATTTTTAATCAACGGTTTCCTGACCATTCTACTGATAGGTGTGCAAATTGCGAATTATTCATGAATTAACAGAAAATGATCTCCATCAGACAAACCAAATTTCCGAAAACAACTACAATTCTTGGACGACATCCTAATTATTATAAACATGTATGCTTTACTATTGAAGCTGCATTTTAATTGAATGGCCACTTTCACCATCAAAACTGCCAGTTACTGGCCTGATGAATATCCCAGATTCTTTCGTAATACACACATGTTAAAAGAAATTAAATGTATAGGCAGTTATAGAGGTTAATAATCTCCTAGGCCCAATATTCATTGAGGAAAATTCGAATAGCGAAAAACCTCAATACCTTTATTCTGGATCACCTGCAGTAACTAATATAATTATGAATTATCCACTTGAATTTTTAAAACAAAATTTTCCGTCAAGATGGAGCTTCGTCTCAATGTGCTCCCAGGGTACTGATGTATTTAAAAACCGTTTTTCGCGTTCCTAGATGACGTGGTCATATAGAATGCTGAGCGAGATTACCGAATTCTATCTCATTAGATTTTTCCTTTTAAATATGTTTCAGATGAAATCACAAACTATTGGAGAATTTGGCTAGAGAAGGTTTGGTGTCCCGTTGGAGTTACATTCGGGTCAAGGTCGGAATGAATTTTGAATCCAACGTATGTATGTACGATACTGGGCATTAAGAGAAAGAGAACCACAAATTGGCATCCACAATCGGACGGAATGGTGAGATAATTCAACAGAACCTTGTATCAACATCTATCTAAAGTAGTTAGCAACAACCATCGTGATTGGATGAGCATATTCCCTTATTCCTGTTTGGCCTACCGCTCAGCTGTACATAACAGCACAGGACTGACTCCAGCGAGAGTACTATTATTACCTTGTGATTTGACCTTCTGCTCACCAGAGAAACCATGCCTTGAGGTTAATGATTATGCCAACCAACTCTGACAAAGAATGCTTGTCATACACAAACTAGCCAGAACGCAGATGTTGTCAACCAGCGAGGTTAAAAGGATCAATGACGTTGTCTATCGCATTCGCCGGAATCCGAGAGTTAAGATAAAATTGGTTCATTTGGATCGATTGGCTCCCTATCACCAAGAAGATGATTTCGTTCAGAATGATCAGAACTAAGGGAAGCGCACATCGAAACTTGACTGGACTTGACCGTAGTACCGGAGTACCGGACAGCACCAGATCGGACCAGAATACCGAACCAATTTCCGGAGAGAATTGCCCATCGCGGACTTAGAAGTGAAAATTCCATTTCTTTAAAATAAAGTGATTGTCATCCTTGCTCAAGAAGAGAATTGAGTAAGGTGAATTTGACACATTTTTTTTATGAAATTAACTTATAAGTATTTTGTGAACTGTTTTAGAATGATGACAAATATATTTTTTATATACATGCGAAAATATAGTGATGTCAACTTCTGGAGGACCATTGCTACCCTGGAAAAAATCAACGTATGCTTGAGTTAGGTAACGAAAACCTATTTTATTAAAAACATCTCAAACATTTTTATTTACAATTAGCACAGCACCAGTCAGGAAAGAAGCTCAGGTCTGGTTAAGTCCATTCTGTGCCCAGTGTCACCGCTTTAATGTAAACACATATGTTCAGTCAAGTTTCGGTATGCGCTTCCCTTTAAAGTGTGGGGGGGGGGGCAATTTTCTAACATTTCATTTTGCCCTGCCAAATAAGAAACCTTCAAGAAATTAATCATCCTAAATAATAACTTGCGAATAAATAAACGGTAAAAACCATCAAATAAACAATACCGACAAGAAAGAGTATTCCGAAAATACGATTGATGATAAAAAGGCTTTCGAATCCACTCCGGAATAAGAAACTATACACTTTACTGTACCAGAAAAAAAAACAGAAACATCTATATGGCTATGAAGGTATAAGAAGGTGATGGACGTAGAGCACGTCGAAGTTGAGTTGAATCGATAGTATAGCAGCGATCATCTGTTCGGTATTACTCACCGTATTGATGTAAATAAGTCGAATGTATTGTGATTTATTTGGTCGAATAAAGACGTGTAAAATTTGTAATCGAACCAAAGGAAAAACTTATTATATTATCTCTGAAGCCAGATTTTCAAAATATTCAATGGGCTGTTTCATATCCCCCTTTGTTATCATAATATTATAATAGCAAAGCTTTAGAAATAAAAAAAACAGTGATGAAACCTTAGAATTTTCATATTTTTTAATAATTGTCATTTTTTGTTATTAATAATTTGCATTTTCAATACATTTCCCTTGTAACCTCGTCTTCTACAAAACAAACTGAAGAATTAAATTAGAAATAATTTCTTACTTACTCCAATAAATATCAGACGCTCCCTTGAAAAATCTTGGGACGTATTTTTCGAAAACAGTTAACGTCGTGTTGAGATCTTCCAATACACCCACAACAGCGTAATGTTGTTCTACAGCCCTTTTGGCTAACTCCAAAGCACCTTGAGTGTTGAATGGGAGACAATTTTCATCATGTCCGCAGAAAAACATCGACTGTCTCCTGTGATCGCCAATACCTTCTTTCACTTCACCAGCTATATAACGACATTCCTTATCACCACTCAGGATACAAGTCTCGAAATCCTAAAAAAAATCATTATGGGAATTTAATTCGTCGTTTAGAGTTTACTTTTAGTACTGCTGAAGGAAATACTTTAATCTTGTTATAGAAAATTTCTCATTTATACAAACACAATTTTACAAACATTGCTACAAGGACACTGTGATAGAATACTGGACATGTACCTCAGGTGTGTCACAGATGTATCAATAGAAAGTTTTGTATCGTAACACCAAAACTTTTTTTTTACATTCAAGACTGTTTCTGCAGCCAAGCTGCTATCTTAATAGAATAACACAAAAATGGGTTGGTCAAGATCAACGGATCAGATTGGTTGGTTGGACGTACATGAAATTTGAAATTTATTAACTACAGAGTAGGAAAAAAAGCAAATTAAGATTAACAATAAGTAGATTAACAATAAAAGTTTTAAGTTAAATTTACAACAAACATCAATGATATTGAATAATTACAGAACATCTACACAAACTAAAAGTAAAGATTGTATCTTAGAGAAAACAGTTGAGACACTTACATAATAAGATACTGTACTTTAAATGAGAGAATTGTCAACTAAAGGTTTTATTAGTGAATTGTAGGAAGTACATTGATTCTCTGCTCTGTTAAGGTGAGGAAGAAATTTTGCATGAGTTCGTCGTTACATATGCGATATGGCCTGGTGGTTTCACAGCTAAAATTGTCTGAAATCCTGGCGAATCCTTGCATAGGGTACCCATACAAAGAAAGCTGGTTAACCCAAGCGTACTTTCGGCTCTGAATAGCGGGGCCGGTTTTCTCGCTGGTACGTTCATAAAGAACGCAAGTTTTGCCAGTAATGAAGTTAATTTTGTGAAGACAAAATATCGAGGTCGTCCTCCTATGAATATATATTGTATTTTTGATTAAATTTTGGAAATTTATTGATAATAACGGGAACTTACTATGTACTTATTTTCATTTCAGCTGCCATTTCATTCCACAAACTTTGTGTTACGTTTCTATTGTTGTAAAAAGAGCAGATAGGAGACATTCGATATACATTTTGTTATGTAAAACAATTTATATTAATAATAATCTATATTTTAAATCCAAGTCCGACAACTAAAACCAGCGACCAAGAATTATAAATTCATACTGGTAATATTACCAGCGCCCATATGCACTTGAAACAGGCGCTGACAAGCTTTGTGTATGTTCGCCCCCATGTAAAAGCAAAGTAAATTCTCAGCGTCTATAAGCCTATGAAGTATGAATTTATAATTCTTGGTCACTGGTTTTGGTAGTCAGTTAAAATGCCTATAGTACGTGTATCGAGTCTATCTTGTGCTACCTCTGACCGCTGAGCATCGACGGCAACGAGTACAGTGGTGCAGAGAACGACAACACTGGAATGTGGAATAGCATCAGGGCATTTTCTTTGATTAATCTCGACTCTGCTTGGGCGGACTTGATGGTCGAAGAAGGGTTAGACGACGTCAAGGGGAGAGAGACGTCAACCTCAATGATGAGTGACATGTACACCAAACAGTAGGTGTTATGGTATGTATGCAGTGGAGCCGTATGTAATTCCTTGCCTTAATCGGCTCAAGGATCCCATATTTCAACAAGATAATGCTCGACCTTGTGTTACTCGAGATAGTTTAAACTTTTTTGAAGAGACCAATGGGAATTTGTTGCTATGGCCGCCCAGATCCCCCGATCTTTCGCTCATCGAACATTTTTGGGATATGACGGGTAGAAGGCTCGCAAATTTACCCCAGCCCCCACGTTGTATAGTATTCCTCAAGAAGAAATAAACCGCCGTACTGAATCAATGCCAAGAGTTGGGGAGTATACAGATAACCGAGGTGCACAAATACATTATTAATAAGCTGAATAATAATAAATAATTTGGTCAAGTGCGAGTTGGACTCGCATACTAAGGGTTCCGTACCACCTTCAAGATTCTAATATTCCAGTTTCAGACAAGCAGGGAATGAGTGCATTTTCTTATATTATCTTTTAAAGGAAGCGTTTTAAATTTATAAAAAATATACACTTTCACTTTCCACACAGACTTTTTTTTTATTTCAGGATTCGCTTGATTTTTATAACAATACATATGTATTTAATTTTCTAATTTGGCCCCCAAAAATTAACATTAGAGTTTTATTTTACTAATAAACTTTCAGGGAAACCTTTTATAATATACTGTCTGAATTTTGAGGCTCTGTAGATTGGAAGATATAGGGCAAAATATGTCACGTTTTAAATTATAAATTATTATATCTATTATTCAAATTATTTAAAAATACAAATAAAATATATATTTCAAAATTTAAATAGTGTAGTTTCTAAAGTGGGAATTTAATTAAGTCGATGTTTAATATTTTTGTTAATATCTTTTAAACAAATGATTTAAAAATATGATATATTTGTAATTCACATAATGAGCCTTTTATTTGATATGATGCGTTTGAAAATTGAATTTTTATTTTCCACTTAATTGTATAATTTGTCCCTAAAATTACTATGGGGGTTTTCTAATAATTTTCTAATTAATTTCAAGTGCGCACCAGTACCCCTAATTATTTTCAAAATTTTATGTAGTATGGTTTCGGAAATAAAGCGAGAAATGAGAATTTTTTATATCTTTATGTTAATATCTTGTAAGCAATTAATTTTAAAAATATGAAAAATATGTATTTGTATTCCTCATATTAAACCCTTTCATTTGATGTATTGCATGATGCGTTAAAAAAAATTATTTTCCTTTTAATTCTATGATTTGGTCCCCAATATTAATATTCGGGATCTCTTCGTTTTTTTTCTGTAAACAAAAAAAATTAGGTCTTATAGTTTGGGGATTAAATGGGGGAATGGGTGATTTTTTTAATATTTTTTTAAATATATTTTAAAATATTTATTAAAAAATAATAAAAAAATATATTAGTATACGTCATAATGAGCCCTTTGATTTGATATATTACTTAATCCGTTAGAAACAATTATAATTTTTTATTTTCCATTTAATTCTATAAATTGCCCCCCCAAAATGAATATTACGGGTTTCTCCTTATTTTTCCAGTAAAGTTCAGGTGAGGCGCTATGCCTGTATTTTTTTCATTTTACAGCTTATGGTTTCGGAGATAAAGGCGGGGGAGGAATGAAATTTTTTTATATTTTTGTTAATATCTTTTATTAATTTATTTAAAAATATGGAAAAAATATATTTGGTTTCGTCATAATGAGTCCTTTTATTGGATATATAACATGATGGGTTAGAAACAATTTTAATTTTATATTTTACATTTAATTCTGTAATTTGCCCCCCCCCCAAATTAAAAGTAGAGGTTTCTCCTTATTTTTCCAGTAAACTTCAGATCAGACTCAATATCTCTAAGTTTCAAAACTTTACGTTTTATAGTTTCGGAGATAAGGGGGGGGGGAATGGGTAAATTTTGGTATATTTTCGTTAATATCTTTTTAACTATTTTTTTTTTATTTTGAAAAAACTAAATTTGTGTTCCTCAGAATGGGACCTTTCATTTGATATATTATAACATGTAGCGTTTGAAATTTTTGTTATTTTTAAATTTTCATTTAATTCTATAATGTTCCCCCCAAAAGTAATATTAATGGATTCTCCTTATTTTTCCTGTAAAGTTCGCGCAACGATCTATATTTCCTATTTTTTTAGAATTTTAGGCTCAGTAGTTTCGGAGATCAACTACCCCTAAAAAAGTATACGTATATTGTATATACGGAACCCTAAAAAATTAAACTCTTTGGTAATTTTTATTCAAATGTTTATTATTTACTCCTTACTATAACATCAATGTTTTACCAAAATTAAATTTAAATATCTCCTTCTGGGTGCTGCTGTTTCTTTGTTAGTGAGTATTATATTAATGTTTATGTAAGTTGGAAGAAATATTTATGTCTTAAGTTGGGCAGAATTTTATTTACTAATTTGTGAAAATACTGTAATGTTTTTATTTTCACACTCGGGTTCAGTTCAGTTCTTGGATTTATTTAAAAACACAGTCCAACTCACTCTAATTTATTTCCACTACTTTAACACAATTTATATTCACAGAAACTACTATTTACATTTTAGCTTAACTATACAATACGACCGTCGAAAACTGAATGCCTCCTATCGCCAGCTGTTCACATTTACATATTTCTCTCCGAATTGTCTCGTCTGGTCTGGTAAGTCCACGAACCGTCGGCAAATTCTTTCATGTTCTGAAAGCTTTAAGGGAATTCCCAGTAATGGCAGCGTTCGGCCTGTTGAGAGTCGAACCATTTCGGATTCCCAGAAGTACCGGAATAATGTCCCTTCCACGAATTGGTTGATGGCCGATTGCACCAGCTGTCGGATGAATTCTCGTAACATTGCCCCCTCCTTAAGACCATTTCGTCCCGGAATGTCCTAGAATACTTCCTGGTGTGACGATATTTGCAGGACTCTCCATTTCGACAACGGGAAGTTTGGTGGAAGTAACAATCAACGGTCTTCGAATCTGGGCTGCGAATATTGAGGACAGCATACCAGGATGTTGATGCCACTAAATCGAAAGATTGTTTCCATCATACTTCTCACCACCCTCCAATCCAGTCCATCCAACCCGCAGGCTATCTTTGGGACGACCAATTTCATCAGATTCTTCTCCATCATCACATTCCTCAATTCTATCAGAGTCTTCCAAAGATCGCTGTATGTTGGCTTGTCCTGCGAGAATGTTTTCGTTTTTGGCAAACACCTTGGCTATTCCTCTGGACATCCGGAGATCTCGAGCCACACAATGAGCCAGGGCATATTGTATGGGCACCTCAAACAGGTCTCGGGGTTCCTCTCTCGTTACGTCGTGCTGCACTTTTTGCCCATCAGAGTACAGTGCCATAAACTGCTCGAAGGTCATCTCGTCATCGGGTGGTTGGATGCTGCGGACTTGGGCTTGGTCATCTTCGCTGTCATAACTTCCGGCATAAGGAGCTAACCTGTTGAAATGTACGACCTTTGGTTTTCCCCGAGGTAGCTTCTTTATTCTGTAGACAACATCGTTGATTTTCTTCACAATTTGATATGGCCCCTCCCAAGATCTCTGTAGCTTGGGCGAATATCCACGACGACGTTGCGAGTTAAACAACCAAACAAGATCATTAACCTGGAATTCTCCGCCCTCGGCTTTGATGTCGTAGACTTCCTTCATTCGGGCACTGGCATTCTCGATGTTTAACCGGACTCGTTCATGGATGTCTCTTCTTCTGGGGGACATCCAAACTTCAAATCACATGGTAGTCTTAATTCTCGTCCCATGATAATACTGGTCGGGGTCTGACCCGTGGACTCGTGCACAGACGAACGATATGCCATTAGAAACAAGTGCAGATACTGGTCCCAGTTTCTTTGGTGGTCAGAGACTACCTTTGATAAATGGCGGTTAATGTCTATTCATCCGTTCTACCATACCATCGGATTGCGGGTGTAATGCTGTCGTCCGTGTTTTATTGATCTTCAAGAGCTTGCAGACGTCTTGGAAAAGAGTAAACTCGTAATTTCTACCTTGGCATGAGTGCAACTCCAAGGAAACACCAAAACGACTGATCCATTCCTTGACAAGGACATCAGCAACGGTCAAGGCTTCTTGATTCGGCAAGGCATACGCTTCGGCCCATTTACTAAAATAGTCCATCACCACCACAATGTATTTATTTCCAGAGTCGGATTCAAGAAATGGACCGGCAACATCAATGGCTACTCTTTCGAATGGACTGCCCACGTTATATTGCTTCATGGGACCTTTTGGTCGCTTCTGAGGCCCATTACTTGCTGCACAAACCGTACATTTCCGGCACCACTCCTTAACGTCTACTTGGCAGTTTACCCAATAGAAGCGTTCACTCAACTTCCCCAGGGTTTTCTTTACTCCCAGATGTCTTCCAGTTGTACCATCATGTAGTTCTCGTAAAACCTCTGCTCTCCTATTTCTGGGAACTACAATCTGTTTTCTGTCGTTTCCCTCCTCTGGAAATTCCAGGACGCTCTTGAGAAGTCCATTTCCAAGATGAGGGAGTTCCACTGAGCCCAGTACGACTTTATAGTTGGTAAGTATCGGGAAATCTCTTGCCACGTAGGTTTGCGGTCTTCTTCCTTCCACCGGATAACTTCTCTTAGTTCTGGATCTAATTTTTGGTCTTTCTGGATCTCCTCAGGTTGCCAATGGTCATCGACGGCGGTAGTTCTACAGAGAACAGCCCCTTTTTCTTAATCTCACTGACAATGTTTGCAATCTTCAGGGCAGGGTCTCTTCGAGAGGGCATCAGCATTCTTATGGCTTGTTTCAGCTCGATGTTCAGTCTCGAAGTCGAATTGTTGCAACCGCTCAATCCACCTGGCCACTTGTCCTTCGGGGTTTTTAAACTGCAAGAGCCACTTCAGGGCTGCATGATCAGTCCTCAGGAGGAATCTTTTAGCATAGAGGTACTTATAGAAATGTTCTACCCCCTTTACCATAGCCAAGAGTTCCCTGCGGGTAACGCAATAATTCCATTCAGGCTTGCTCAATATCTTGCTAAAATAGCCGATGACTTTCTCCTCACCGTCTTGGATCTGCGAAAGCACCGCACCAATTCCGACATTGCTTGCGTCGGTATCCAAAACGAAGTTTCCATCTGGCAAAGGATAACTTAAGACGAGGGCACTCGTCAATGCTCTTTTCAGGATCTCGAATGATCGCTAGCACTCCTCGTCCCACTGGTATTGTACCTTCCCCTTTGTGAGTCTAAGTGGCTTGGCGATGGTGGATGTCTTTAGGTAGTTCCACCTGCCAATAACCGCTCTTCAAATCCAGGGTGGAAAACATCTTCGATCCAGCCAATGTATCTAGGGTATCGTCTATTCTTGGTGGGTGATAGCTATCTTTCTTCGTTGCGTGATTTAATTACCGATAGTCCACGCAAAATCGTATGGAACCGTCTTTCTTTTTTACCAAGACAACTGGAGAAGCCCAAGGGCTATTGGATGGTTCAATAACTCTTTTGGCTAAGGGTAGTCTTCTCGCCGACTGTCGAATAGGCTTAGCGTCCCCGGTATTAATTTTATGTTTCACCAAATCGGTTCGTCCCTTTTTTGCCGTTCCCTACATCGAAGATATCCTGGTACTTTCTAACGATGTCCTTCAATTTTGCTTTCTGGTTTGGTTTCAAATTCTTAGATGAATCGGTGATGAGTTTTTCCAGTTCCTGAGATAGTTTACCTGGTGTTATTTCTGTATGCTGTGTTCTTCTGACTACAGAGGAAACTGTAGAACAATGGCCCAAAGTTGTTCCTTTCTTTAGCACAACCGAGTAATGATTCAGATTCATTACTCTTACTGGCACAATCTCCCTGGCACGAAACAGAGTCTTCCCCAGTGCGACTCCTCTGCCTACATTTCCATCGTTAAGTTCGGGATCAAATATCATTACTGTTCCAGTTTTAGCTTCTCTACAGGTATTTTTCGCAGCCTCGAATTCTAGCGCTCGAGCAAGTGCATCCACTAATTGAGGCGGTCGAGCTAATTTGAAAATTTAACATCTCAAGCATATAGGTAGTAAAGTATAGTATTTTCGGCTCCTTAAATCAATGAGTACCAAGCTCGTTTTGTTTGTATACCAGGCAAATACCTATTTAAATGCAAATTTTTCCATTTTGCGAAGATGGTGCTTTTGGTTGTCACATTCTCCCGGCCTAATAGAAAATTCAGTGACAACACATGTCAAACTTTAAACTGCTATTTGGTGCGTTCCTACACAGGGTGTTTAGTTATAGCAAACAAACTCATAAAGTAAAGTGATAGAAGAAGTTGCATTTATATGATGATTGAAATATAGGTCGAAGTAGAATGGTAGTGGTCCATAGGCAGCCGTATATACAGGATGGTTGGAATATAGGGTGGACTGGACGTTTAGCGGTATATAAATGTTGGAAAAAATGTGAAATTAAAATTATATAGGGTGATTAAAAAACTGTTATATGATGTGGACATAAGCAAATCATATACAGGATGGTTGAAATCTATGCTGGAGTTGAATTATATTTATACAATGTGATTAAAAAAAAAGCTTGTCTGGCTTCGTTGTCCCGCAGACCGTCCAAAAATGCTTGTACTACTAACCTTTCTATCACATTTTCCGGCATGGCTGGATAGACAAATCGAACCAGACGGGCAATATCCGCTTCAAACTCTTGTAGGAATTCATTCGTTTTCTGGTGGCGATTTTTCAGTTGGGAGTGATGAACATGCTCCAAATGGGTTTGTCCATATCTCAGTTCTAAATGTTTGACCAATTGTTCGTAGTCTTCTTGCTTCGAGGTATTCAATGTTTGCAAGATATCTGTAGCATCCCCTCTTAAGGCCAGGGTTAATGCGATTGCCTTCTCCTCTGCCAACCACCCATTTAGCTTAGCTGCAGCCTCGAATTGGCGCCCATAATTAGTGCATGACGACTTTCCATCAAATTGTGGAGGTTTCATTTTTTTGTCTTGTTTCCTCGAAGCCAATTTTCCAGACTGGTCCTGCTTTCGGTCTTTGATGGAGTTTCTCCCCTTTGTATAGTGACCACCTGTTGTTGTATTTTGCTGATCTCACTCTCCATTATCTGTTTCAACCCTTCTATCAGCATTTCATTTCTGACTGTCGTGTGCTTCAACTCTTCGATTCGAACTTCATTCTTTACTATTTTCTCTTTCAGAATTTCTGACTTTTCCTGTACCATGCTTTTCAAATTTTCTTTTAACGATTTAGAATTTTCCAGTAATTGGGCTTCTAAGGATTCTTTCAAGGTTTTAGACTTTTCTAATAATTTGTCTTCTAGAGTTTTGGAATTTTCTTGCAATTTTTCTACTAACTTATCTTCTAGGGATTTAGAATTTTCTGCTAGAATGTCTCTTTCATAATTTTAGAATTATCTTGTAATGTTTGTAGCTTATCCTCTAAAGTCTTTGAATTTTCTTCCATTTTCTTTAATAGCATACTCATGTCCCCATTACCAGAAACTTCAAACAAATATGTATCGGGATCGTTACCTTCATTTATTAGGGCATCTCGTAGCCGTTGTATTAATTCAGTTTTTTTCCACTAATTTCTAAATCCCTTTCCTAAAGTTCTGTTTTTAAGTCCGTCACTTTTGTTTCACTCACTGCTTTGAACATTGTTAGTTAGTTATTTATTTATCATTTCAAGAGTTCCACCGAACACCTGACACCACTGTAATGTTTTTATTTTCACACTCGGGTTCAGTTCAGTTCTTGGATTTATTTAAAAACACAGTCCAACTCACTCTAATTTATTTCCACTACTTTATTACTAGATTATTTATATTCACAGAAACTACTATTTACATTTTATCTTAACTATACAATACGACTGTCGAAAACTGAATGCCTCCTATCGCCAGCTGTTCATATTTATATATTTCTCTCCGAATTGTCTGGTAAGTCCACGAACCATCGGGAAACTCTTTCATGTCCTGAAAGCTGGCCTGTTGAGAGACAAACATTTCAGAATTTATCGGAATAATGTCCCTTCCACGAATTTGTTGGTGGCTGATTGCACCAGCTGTCGGATGAATTCTCGTAACAATACGAACAAAATAACGCCCCAAAAGATATCCTAATATCTCGGTGAACAGTTTGTAGTTTCTAGAAATTACGAGTATATTGGAATACAAAATGTCAACTAGCGCACATCATCACTTACCAACTTATGATTTCTTTCGTCTTCACTAAGATTTCTATAATACCAAGAAGAAAATATAAATGTATTTGTTTAATGAAGTTATTTAAATCTGTCATTGTTTTTGTGGGCCTTTACGTGTAATTTCTATTCCGCATTGCCCCATTGAATTGCAAGTGAATATCAGTCATACCGTTCAAACAATTACGTGATATTATCCCTATTTTAAATTCTTAAAAATGTCATTTCCCGTGTTGGTACATGTTTTTCTCCGTTTATTGATACCTATGTTTCGTTTCCTTAACAGACAACCATTGTTTTGTAATATTTGAGCTGGTCATCGTTAGTGGTTTTATTCTAAACAGTTTCTGTTTATTTACTTATTTTTAGGGATTACAAGAGTTGATATTAAACATATGTTTAGGACAACTAGGGATTTTCTATAGGGGTTTTCTATTGTCGAGGTTTTCTACCTTTTGGGAGTTGGAAACACCTTCGTATTTCTTGCTCTAAAAAAAGCAAAAAAAAAATAGACGAATTGAGAACCTCCTTCTTTTTGAAGTCGGTTAAAAATAGGATTTTATACTGTCTGTTTTTATGACATCAGTAGGCATTTCTTGGCTTTTATAACCCCCATCATATCGTTACGGGACTAGCAAAAGGATATGAGGGAACTGTTGTTTGTTTAAAGATAACTGGCAAAGAATACATGGCTACCTTCCAAGGGGAAGAATGGTAGTGTAACGAAGACCCATATGAGCAACTATATGTCCCATTTAATAAGTCTCCCCTTTTTGATCACAGAGAATGCTTACTTATTATCCTTAGAATCTCAATGTTTTTTCAAATTTTTACTAACAAAACGTTGCTTTAGATATGTTATTTAATATGATTTCTCTGTTCACAAAATTTTACATGACAATCTTTCACCTTGTTAGACACATTTCCGAATACCATGAACTTTCGTTTGATTTTAATACAATATGTCAATTTTTCATGTATGATAGTTTTTTAGCATATAGCCCAGATTAATTATAAGACTTTGGAAATTAGAACAATGTACTCACCTTTTTCAACCAATTTGGATCTGGTAGGGGTATATCAGGAAAGGCCAGTTTTCTTTCTACGTAATACCAAGGAGCTCTTACGTAATAGTACCATGAAATCACTCTCTCAATTGGATCTCTGACTAGATTGATATATATGGGTTCAGGAAATCCGAAACTAAAAAAAAGTTTTTTTGGTATACATTAAAAGGCAGTACAATGAACAAATTATTATCTAACAAGAGTAATAGAAATCATTAGGTGTATTTTCTTTTACTACCTAATTATGTTTCTGTTGGAATCGAGAAGTTTCGTGATAATCATACAACACTACAACTTCCAGGAATATTTTATAATTTGTTTGTTTCAATGTCCCCAAATATATTGTCGCTGGCTTACTTTTTGAGTTCGAAATTAATTAAACAAATCTTACTGTGGCAGATGTTAACATTAGCATACAAAAAAATATTTTTTGATCTTCTTTTTGCCAGTGGCATAGCTATTACCACATGGGCCATGCATCAAAATTTGATGGGGGTCATATTTACCCTATTGCGTAGAAGTCCAAAAAGAGGGTATTTTTCCAAATAAACAAAAAACTGACATTAACCAAATATATATATATATATATATATATATATATATATATATATATATATATATATAAAGTATATGAACTACTGTTCACTTACATAGGTATGTATTAAGAAACTAAATACAATGATCCTAGAATCCAAGTAATTGAAGTTCTATTTGAAATACATACTATAAGGCCTTTTTCTACAAAATTATTTATAAAATCCAATAGTTGTTATTGTCCTATACAGTGATATTATAACTCAGATTCAGCTTAGACAAACTTATAGCTGTAACAGTTGTAAACAGATGTCAAAAGTAGGAAACAAGCTGTTATTACCAATATGGGTTTTAGAATTTCTACAAACGGTCGATTAAAAGTAACATATGATAAATAAATATATATATATATATATATATATGTATAATAACAAAAAAATCTACATTTTAACATGCCATTTGTTTAAAGGAAAACCCAATGCTCAGAGTTAAATTTTAGTTTCAATGATTTATAGCTTGGGGGCCCTATATCATTGATAAGGCTGTCGCTACGACCCTGATTTTTATTAACTTTGAAAACTGGATAAAAATAGAAAACTGGGCTGAAAATAAAGATAAACTGAAAGAATTTTAGAAAAGCTTTGCTTAACCGATGACCAGATGTTACAGTTGTAAAAACTAAGTATTCTACAAATTAAGACAAAAATGTTCTCTGATCAGTATGTGGTTATTTAAACCAACAAATGTAAGCTGTAATTTGGACGTAGTTAATAATCTAAACTTTTATTTATTTCGATTTTTGAGTTCATGGAATACAAAATGATATTAACTAATGTGAAGTCTGAAGAAGTGCTACTAAGTGAGCTTTTCACTTCTAAATAAATTGCTTTTATAAAGAAAGAAATTTCTATGTTTATTATGTCAGAAATGAATGGATCATGATCAAACATTCAGACGCTCAGATTTAAATATCTCAACAAATCATCTAAAAGTTTTCTAAAAATTTTTTATTCCTATACTCTAGTAAAGTATCTTTGACATTAGGCATTTGCGCCATCTCGTGTTTTATTTGTGGAACGCTGGTTCTGTCAAAGCCGTAATTTATGTTTGCTGTGTTATAGATTAAAATTTAGTTATCCGATAAAATGGAAAGAAAAACATCAAACCGAAAGTGTGGTGTAGTTGATTTTGAAAATGCATCAAGGAAAAATCAAAAATTAGAATTCTACCGTTTTCCTGGATTTTTATAGCAATCGGAGAGGAAGGAAAAAAACGATTACAGCAGTTCGTCATTAAGGGCAAATAAATTAAATTTCCAAGTTTTCCATTACTAAATACATAAAATTAATCACAATTTTTGTTCTGTTAACAAAAATAAGATTCAATAACTCTTGTAATCAGAAAAGTTAATCATGTAAATAATTTTCTTTCCAAAATAAATTGAAATTTAAGGTTAACAAAATTTTTATTTTATTTTTTATTTTATTATTTTCACAATCAACTACACCGCACTTTCGGTTTGATGATTTTCTTTCCATTTTATGGGATAACGAAATTTCAATCTATAACACAGCAAACATAAATTAAGGCCTTGACAGAACCAGCGTTCCACAAATAAAACACGAGATGGCGCAAATGTCTATTGTCAAAGATACTTTACTAGCGTATTTCCAATTTTTTTTTCCATAATGCAACAAAATAAATAATTCTGAAAGAACGATCCTATTAAGTGCGTTATAGGTCCAATATGATTAAATGAAAGGGGATGTAAGGATACTTATTTCCAAGAAATCTGAGGACTGAAAATCTGTTAAATGATTAGAAGGAAACAGCTGTCAAAAGTCTCAAACATTTCAGTGGCTAGGCCAGCCCAGAATCACTTAAGATTTCTTTAGCTTGTTCGCTAGTGTGCTAATTATGCCCAAAAATTAATTAATATAATGTATAAGATGCCATTCTATTCTTTGGAGAATAGTGGAGGTAATGTAATTGGATTTCCTGAATTAGACTTAAATATCCTAATTCACTGGTATAATTCCAAATTGATATCTGGAGCAGCAATTAACTATTCAGTTTGTTACTCATACCATTGATTCGATAATTGCTTGTTCGATTGTTTTCCTATTTTGACTTGCTCTCTAAATAGTTCTAATGAAACTTTAAATTGTTCATCTAAATTTTGGTACAAATGCATAATTTGCAATTTTTCAAGCAGTGGTTAAAAATTAATTAGAAAGAGCTTGGTTCTGCAGAATCTTACATTATATACATGTATACAATATAACCAGATAAAAAGTGTACAAATAAAATAGTAATGATACTTACAAAGAAACATTTGTGAAACAAACATGTTTAATGTACACACCGGGAGGTTCGTAGCTAGAAACAAGAGCTGCCAGATCAGCTCGATCCTCTGGAGACAGTCTAATGGTTTCCACCCGTTGCACCCTGTCTTGGTGGAATCCAAAATTATTCCTTATACTTAATCGGCGAAGCAGCTCCATCAATGTTTGCGATCCAACTTTAGGAACTCTATTGAAGAAAACAATGTCTTGTTGGGCTTTCATGGTGTTGTTTAGATTTATAGGTTGTAAAGTTGACATCTGTATAAAAGTATATGAATTAATTAGCTTATTATTGCACAAAGCCTATGATTATAAAATTATTATTTTATTCCACTTAAAAGTTATTGCCTCATATGTAAACTTTATGTTTCAGATGTGAGAAATTGCACAGATTTCAGATATGTGATTAGATTCCGTAGAAGACTAGAAAGTTTGAAGACCGATTACACTTAGATCCACCTACTCCTTTAGCAAACCTGGAGAAAAACTTTGATTGGGGATTTGAGAATAAATGGGTTTGATTAGAGATTAGGCTACTTCTTAAACTTTCAGTTAACATCCGATATAGCGTAACCTTTTAATGTACAGAGTATTCCCTGTTACATCGACGAACTAGAGAGTGTACAAATAAGGGTGGGAGCATACGACCACTGAAGAAAAAATATTTTATATAATGCCACAAAGATTTTCATGAATTATTGACTTCCTGTTCTTTAATAAAGTTTTTTATTCAAGTTTACATCAATTAATTAATTGGCTTTTTATAACTTCTTTTGTAGAAATGATTTTGACTGATATATTCTATTGTAATTTTATAGCTTCTAACACTTTAGAATTATTACTTAGATATAAGTATCCATATTGGTTCTTTACTCTTCTTGTGTAGTTGACATGTGTCCATTTATTTCTTATTTATTAAAATGTCACGTTTATCAGGGTTTTAGTTTGGATCTGCTCGGTTTTAATTCGAATTTTAGGAAAGTTTTCATTGAAATATTTGTACGTCGGTGATAAAAAATATTTGAAATGTTTTATGAAATATTAAACAAATATTTCGCGAAATATTACAGAAATACTTCATGAGAGGTTTCAAAAAAATGTTGTTGCGAAAATACGAATATTACAGAAATATTTCAGACATTAAATATTTTATAATATTTCACTGAATTATATTTAAAAAGTTTCAAAAGATTTAGGCGTTAAAACCTGTTTTAACATTTTATTTTACACTGCCAATCATCTTAAATAAAAACCAATCTTACGAATAAATAAACAAAAACCATTCAAATAAGCAGACAGAGAAACATCTATTTCCACTATGGGGATATAAATATAAAGGCAGTAAACAGATGGGAGAGGAGAAGTGGAGTAGATAATATTGAGGCAAATATCATTGTTTATGTAAATATTTGGAAGTTGAATGTATTGTGATTTATTTTGATGCGAATAAAGGCATTTTTATTGAGTGCAAGAACCCACAGAGTCCGTAACAATAGGAATATTTTGTACTATTTTGCAATATTTTAAATAATAAAATATTTTATTTGTTTTACTAAACTATGACTGAAATATTTGTATGGCCGAAACAATTTTTTTTCAAAATTTAACTAGTAATATTACAAAAATATTTCATACAATATTACAAAATATTGCAAAAAGTATTAGCAAATATTTCAAATCAAACATAAATTATTTTAAAATATTTCATGCTCTTTTTGTGATGTCGCATTCACGCGAACATAATAAAGCAAGGGCAGACTTTAAATCAGTAGGAAAAAGAATATTTTAAGAAAATATTAGGGGATTAAGGACGGAAAATATACACAAATCTAGAAATAAAAATTGACACATTGGATGCCGAGTGAACAAGCCCGTAGCCAGCGGGGGGAGTCTGGGGGTTCGAACCCCCCCCCCGAAATTTTGGGATGTTTGGTTTCGAGATTCAATTTTAACCAATTAATCGTATTTTCATAGAATATTCATACAATTGTATATATCCTGGAAATACATGAACAAAAATATACATTTTTGAAATGTATATCAGCCCTTCACAAAAGTAAAAATACTGCACCAGGAAATATCCCTGAGTTTATTAGTAGTACTACCGTTGGTAAGCGTATCTTGCAATGTATGCAAACTTCAGCCTGTTTTAGAAATAAAAAACTACAAGCTGTATTGGGACCGCAGAATATTGGCCGATCAAACTATTGCCACAACAAACCAGAAATGGGCGTCGCAAAGACCAACCTCTGTTGGTGCTTCGTTTTATGTGAATAAAACCTATAATTATTTCTTTTACTTATTACCTACCTTATTATATGCACAGTTCTATCTATATTGACAGAAAATTTCTGATTTTTGCCTCCGACTAGACCGAAACCATGTTTACCTGCCTTAAAATATAGATTGTTTCCTGAAGGATTGTTGTGTCATCAAGCCCGTAGCCAGCGGGGGGGTGTCTGGGGGTCTGTCATGGATAGAGTCTCCCAAGAACTTTTTGACTATCCTTGTTGTTTCTTTAAGGTCGGTTTATAGATTATTTGGTAAAGATGTCCGCCCTGACACGAGTACTTTAAATTGTTTAATACATGTTTTAGGACTATTGCTATTGTTGTTATGTTAGACGCAGGACGCGTCATTTGATAAAAATAATATTTTCATGGCATTGACAAACCATTCACAAGAACTTTTTTTCATAGTTTCTTTTCCATTGACAGTTGGGTCTGACCTAGACCCCGAAACGTTTGAAAATATACAGTAATATGCCACAACAATTCTTCAGGAAACAATCTTTATGTTAAGGCAGGTGAACATGTTTTCGGTCTAGTGGGAGGCAAAAATCAGAAATGTTCTGTTAATATATATAGAACTGCGCATATGATACACTAGGTAATATCTAAAAGTAATAATTATATGTTTTATTCACATAAAGCGAACCGCCAATAGAGGTTGGTCTTTGCGACGCCCTTTTCTGGTTTGTTGTGGGTAACAATTTGATCGGTCAATATTCTGCGGGCCCAATATAGGTTGTAGTTTCTATTCAGAAAAATACCTAAGGACGACAAATCCATCCTCACCAGCTGACAACGGAATACCATAGAAAAATAGACGACATACTCTCGAAGGGGAAATACAAGTCATTGCCAACTGATCCAACAACCAAAATAAAACGGAAAACTTACAATACTCTCTGAGATCATGCTGAATACATTCCACCGGAGACAAGGAGAAAATTGAAGTCACAGCAAACCACCACATCTTTATGGACTTTCCAAGATACACAAGGCTGGAGTACCGCTGAGACCGATTACAAGCTCACGTAACTCACCAATAGCAGAATTATTAAAATTCCTCCTACCAATCATCCAACCTTTGGAGGGCAAAATATCATCGCACGTCAAGGATTCAAAGCATTTTGTCCAAATCATCGAATCCATGGAACTTGGTCCATAACATGGCTTAGTAAGTTTCGACGTTGAAAACCCCTTCACCAACGTACCATTAGACAAATCTCTGGACATATTGAGAAAGAAACTTACCGAGGACGAAACCCTGATGGAGAGGACGAGCCTGCCAATAAATTTAATCATGGATTTACTACAGTGTTAGCTCAAGAACTGCTACTTTTAGGAGAAGGGCCGTTTCTTCTTGCAAGAAGATGGATTTGCCTATGGGCTCACCGTTATAACCAACCATCGTCAACATCTACATGGAATGGTTCGAAGATAATACACTGAAGGGGTACGAGAAGCAACAAAAACTCTGGTTGAGATATGTCGACGACACCTTCATTAATTGGCAACATGAAGAGAGAGAACTACAGGCATTTCTGGAGCATCTAAACCGATCACAACCTTCCATCAGATTCACCATGGAGAGGGAAGAGAGTGGGTGCCTACCATTCCTTGATGTGAAGTGCCAAAAGACTAGAACCGGAATCGAAATAATAGTGTACAGAAAGGCTACACATACAGGGTTGTACCTACATTACAACTCTACCCACCCATCAACAACGAAAACTGGCATCATCAAAACATTAGTCCACAGAGACAAAAATATTTGCAGCACACCAGAGGCCCCCAAAAAAGAACAAATGAAACTTAGAGAAGACCTAGGCAAAAGAGGCAACCACGATACAACCGTATTAGACGTATTGTACACAGACACGGAATCAAAATTGTTTTCAAGAGCAATAACCCCTTGAGGAGCATGAGCACAAAAACAAAGCTGGATAATCCTGCAGTACCAAAAAACTTTATATACAGCTTACCCTGTGAATGTTGCAATCTCTACCACTGGACACCCGGGTTAAGGAGCATCGCATAGCTACAAACACAAAATCTGGATTGGCTGATCACGCATGGACCGAACACCATAACATCAATTGGGACCACACAAGGGTAATTCTCAAGGAAGGGCACTGGTGTAAAAGAAAATTCATCGAGACGGCATACATACATAATCTCTAATGAGAATAAAATCAGCGAGCCCAGCATCCAAATTAAAAATGTTTCTTCTTGAGCCACTGCCGACACTGACTGGACGAGACAGGGGATTAAGCAACCCAATGAATATGACTGGTTAAGGGTATAAATATGACGTACAATCTGAATTTACCATCATTCACCTGATGAGAATAGTAGATCCAAAGCTATTGAAATTATGTGGGATCAATCATTTCAAGACGATGGAAGTCCAAGGAAACTTCGAGGAATTCCCCTCCTTACCTCCAAAACTATTAAGCCTAAAATTTAAAAAAATAGGGAGTATAGGACGTGGACTAAAGTTTACAGGAAAAATAAGGAGAAATTCCTGTTATTAATTTTGGAGGAAAATTATAGATTTAATTGAAAATTTAAAAAAATTAATATACTAAATGAAAGGGCTCATTCTGAGGATCACAAATATATTTTTTCATATTTTAAAAAGATATTTACATAAATATAAAAAAAATATATTAATCCCCCACCTTAATCTCCAAAATTGTGAAAGTTAAAAAAAGAGTTGAGATATAGGGACTGACCCGAATTTTACAGAAAAATTTAGGAGGAAAATATAAAATTAGAGACCAATCAATAGAGCAAAAATTAACTGATAATTAACAGGATACCGACTGTGTCATCACATTAACAAAGATTCCTAGCGATATTTTGCTATGTTTTCCACTCGCAACTATGGTTTTTTACTTTGTTATAAACAATTGAAGGAAGAAAATTACTTTTTTTTCTTAGCATGTTTATAAAATCAAAAATAATAAACTAATCTCAATGGTGTCAACAGGTCAATTGTAAAGGATGAAAATACCAATGAAATGGGCCCAGGCTCGATCCGATTGGATCATTAGTAACAGGGAAAAACAAAAAATACTGAATAATGTAGGACTTTTTTTAATCGTATCTTCGTCACTTTAGAAGCCGTAGAACTGGGCTTGTAGGAACTGATAGTAATTTACATCTATTTTATGTATGCCAAAAACAGGCGCTACCGGTTTATTAGTTTTTGAACAATTGTGATATAAAGTTTTCTGTTCATTATTTTTGCATTGTGCCCCCATGCGTCATAGATAATCAAATTTCAATTTTGAAAAAAGTTGTTGAGAGTAGAGGTGTCATTCTACAAAGCCTCTATTCTGATTTTTCACTAAATGTCTGTGAAATATATGAAAAATGTTAGCAAACATGACAAAAAATGGACGAGCGTATGAATGTATCTAAGGAGTGGGGGAAACACGGTTGTTGAGGAGCAGCGTATAGTAATATATAGTAGAGGCACATACATAGAGCGTTTTAATATTTAAAATCCTCACAAGTAAGAATTTTTTAACGACCGCTGTCCTTCGATGTTCCATAAACCCAAAATCCACAAATTAAAGCAAAAACGTTTCCGAGAAACCATTTACATATAAATATATTAATAAACAAACAGTTCTCATTTGATATAATAAAATCGAACAAATCACTCTTTATAAAAGTTTTTTTAACGATTAAATTCTTTCACCATGTGTCAGAGTGACAGTTACTATCGATAATAATTATTGTTAGCAGTTCCCCTCAACAACCGTGTTCCCCCCACTACTCAAACACATTTATACGCTCACCAAATTTTGGTCATTTTTACTAACAGTTTTCGTATATTTCACAGACATTTAATGAAAAATGAAAATAGAGGCGTTGTAGAATGATACCTCTACTTTCAACATCTCTATTCTGAATTGATATTTGACGATCCATGTCGCATGAAGACACACTGCAAGAATAGTAGAATAAAAACTTCAGATAGCAATTATTCAAAAACTAATAAACCGATAGCGCCTGGTTTAGTCACGCATAAGATAGATATTGTAATGTTTTTATTTTCACACTCGGGTTCAGTTCAGTTCTTGGAATTATTTAAAAACACAGTCCAACTCACTCTAATTTATTTCCACTACTTCAACACAACTAATTACAATTTATATCTACTTAAGTATTCAATACGACCGTCGAAAACCGAATGCCACCTATCGCCAGCTGTTTCTTATTTATATATTTATCTTGGAATTGTCTGGTACGTCCACGAACCATCGGGAAACTCTTTCATGTTCTGGAAGCTTTAAGGGAATTCCCAGTAACGGCAGCGGTCCGCCTGTTGAGAGACAAACATTTCGGGTTCCCAGAATTTATCGGAATAAAGTCCCTTCCACGAATTGGTTGATGGCCGATTGCACCAGCTGTCGGATGAATTCTCGTAACATTGCCCCCTCCTTAAGACCATTTCGTACCGGAATCCAAGAATCCTTCCTGGTGTGACGATATTTGCAGGACTCTCCAGTTCGACATCGGGAAGTTTGGTGGAAGTAACAGTCAACGGTTTTCGAATCTGGGCTGCGAATATTGAGACAGCATACCAGGATGTCGATGTCACTGAATCGAAAGATTGTTCCCATCATACTTCTCACCACCCTCCAATTCAGTCCATCCAACCCGCAGGCTATCTTTGGGACCGCCAATTTCATCAGATTCTTCTCCATCATCACATTCCTCAATTCCACCAGAGTCTTCTAAAGATCGCTGTATGTTGGCTTGTCCTGCGAGAATGTTTTCGTTATCAAATAAAAGATGTCTCTGGTACCCATTGGTTGTTTATCTTCGAGATGAAGGACCTTCCCTACCGCTGGATCTTGCTCCCGTAGCTTCTGGAACTGGCCGTACTTTTTGGCAAACACCTTGGCTATTCCTCTGGACATCTGGAGATCTCGAGCCACATAATGAGCCAAGGTATATTGTAAGGGCACCTCAAACAAGTCTCGGGGTTCCTCTCTCGTGCTGCACTTTCTGCCCATTAGAGTACAGTGCCATAAACTGTTCGAAGGTCATCTCATCATCGGGTGGTTGGATGCTGCGGACTTGGGCTTGGTCAACTTCGCTGTCATGACTTCAGGCATAAGGGGCTAACCTGTTGAAATGTACGACCTTTGGTTTTCCCCGAGGTAGCTTCTTTATTCTGTAGACAACATTGTTGATTTTCTTCACAATTTGGAACGGCCCCTCCCAAGATCTCTGTAGCTTGGGCGAATATCCACGAAGACGTTGCGGGTTATACAACCAAACAAGATCATCAACTTGGAATTCTCTGCCCTCGGCTTAATGTCGTAGGCTTGCTTCATTCGGGCACTGGCATTCTCGATGTTTAACCGGACTCGCTCATGGATGTCGTTCATCTTTTGACGTAGCTGGCTGACATAGTCCTCACCTGCGGTCTCTTCTCCTGGGGGACATCCAAACTTCAAATCGCATGGTAGTCTTAATTCTCGTCCCATGATAATACTGGCCGGGGTCTGACCCGTGGACTCGTGCACAGATGAACGATATGGCATTAGAAACAAGTGCAGATACTGGTCCCAGTCTCTTTGGTGATCAGAGACTACCTTTGGTAAATTGTCCTATTCATCCGTTCTACCATTCCATCGGATTGTGGGTGTAATGCTGTCGTCCGTGTTTTATTGATCTTCAAGAGCTTGCAGACGTCTTGGAAAAATGTAGACTCGAAATTTCTACCTTGGTCTGAGTGCAACTCCAAGGGAACACCAAAACGACTGATCCATTCCTTGACAAGGAGATCAGCAACGGTCAAGGCTCCTTGATTCGGTAAGGCATACGCTTCGGCCCATTTACTAAAATAGTCCATCACCACCACAATGTATTTATTTCCAGGGTCGGATTCAAGAAATGGATCGGCAACATCAATGGCTAGTCTTTCGAATGAACTGCCCACGTTATATTGCTTCATGGGAGCTTTTGGTCGCTTCTGAGTCCCATTACTTGCTGCACAAACCGTACATTTCCGGCACCACTCCTTAACGTCTACATGGCAGTTTACCCAATAGAAGCGTTCTCGCAACTTCCCCAAGGTTTCGGTGGCTCCCAGATGTCCTCCGGTTGTACCGTCATGTAGTTCTCGCAAAACCTCTGGTCTCCTATTTTTAGGGACTACAATCTGCTTTCTGTCCTTGCCTTTCTCTGAGGTTTCCAGGACGCGCTTCAGAAGTCCATTCTCCAGGATGAGAGAGTTCCACTGAGCCCAGTACGACTTTATGGTTGGTGAGTATCGGGAGATCTCTTGCCACGTAGGTTTGCGGTCTTCTTCCTTCCACCGGATAATCTCTTTCAAATCTGGATCTAATTTCTGGTCTTTTTGGATCTCCGCATATTGCCAATGGTCATCGATGGCGGTAGTTCTACAGAGAACAGCCCCTTTTTCGTCTGCTCGCTGACAATGTTTGCACTCATCAGGACATGGTCTCCTCGATAGGGCATCAGCATTCTTATGGCTTGTTCCAGCTCGATGTTCAGTCTCGAAGTTGAATTCTTGCAATCGCTCAATCCACCTGGCCACTTGTCCTTCGGGTTTTTTAAACTGCAAGAGCCACTTCAGTGCTGTATGATCAGTTCTCAGGAGAAATCTTTTACCATAGAGGTACTGTAGAAATGTTCTACCCCCTTTACCACAGCCAAGAGTTCCCTGCGAGTAACGCAGTAATTCCGTTCAGGCTTGCTCAAGGTCTTGCTGAAATAGCCGATGACTTTCTCCTGACCGTCTTGGATCTGCGAAAGCACCGCACCAATTCCGACATTGCTTGCGTCGGTATCCAAAACGAAGTTCCCATCTGGCAATGGATAACTTAAGACGGGGGCACTCGTCAATGCTCTTTTCAGTGTCTCGAATGATCGTTGGCATTCCTCGCCCCACTGATACTGCACCTTCCCTTATGTGAGTCTAGTAAGTGGCTTGGCGATGTTGGCAAATCCGGCTACGTACCGACGATAGTACGTGTATAACCCCAGGAAACTTCTTAACTTGTGGATGTCTTTAGGTATCGGCCATTCCTGGACAGCTTTGACTTTCTGTTTATCAACAGCTCCTCCTTCTGCGGAAACCACATGTCCAAGATATTGCACCTCTTCTTGGAACAGCTGACACTTCTTCGGGCTTAACTTTAGTCCGGAACTTCGAAGTCGCTGAAACACCTCCTCCAGGTTCTTGACGTGGTCTTCAAATGGTCTTCCAACCACGATAATGTCATCAAGATACACCAAGCATGTTTTCCATAAAAGTCTTTTTAACACTGTTTCCATCAATCTTTCCAACGTCGCTGGAGCATTACACAACCCAAACGGCATCACCGTGAATTGGTAAAGTCCTGAGCCGATGGTAAAAGCAGTCTTTTCTCGGTCTTCTTCAGCAAGTTCCACCTGCCAATAACCGCTCTTCAAGTCCAGGGTGGAAAACATCTTCGATCCAGCCAACGTATCTAGGGTATCGTCTATTCTTGGAAAGGGATAGTTGTCTTTCGTTGTAGCGTGGTTTAATTGCCGATAGTCCACGCAAAATCGGGTCGAACCATCTTTCTTTTTAACCAAGACAACTGGAGAAGCCCAAGGGCTATTGGATGGTTCAATAACACCTTCTTCCTCCATCTCGCGGACTATCCTGTCGGCTTCTTCTCTTTTAGCTAGGGGTAGTCTTCTCGCTGACTATCGAATAGGTTGAGCGTCCCCAGTATTAATTTTAGGTTTCACCAGATCAGTTCGTCCTCTTTTGCCATTCCCTACATCGAAGATATCCTGGTAGTTTCTAACGATGTCCCTCAATTTTGTTTTCTGGTTTGGTTTCAAATTCTTAGATGAAACGGTGATGAGTCGTTCCAGTTCCTCAGATAGTTTACCTGGTGGTATTTCTGCATGCTGTGTGCTCCTGACTACAGAGGAATATGTTGAACAACGGCCCAAAGTTGTTCCTTTCTTTAGGACAACCGAGTAATGATTCAGGTTCATTACTCTTACTGGAACAATCTCCCTGGCACGAAACAGAGTCTTCCCCAGTGCGACTCCTCTGCCTACATTTCCGTCGTTACATTCAAACATCATTACTGTTCCAGGTTGAGCTTTCCCATCTAATCTTTTCCATGAAGCACCACTTCTTCGTCATTCACTCTCAGAATTCCATCTTTGAAATTTAACTGGAATCCCTTGAAGCTCATGACATCCATTCCAATGATTACTTCGTCTTCGATGTCTGCCACTAATGCCCGATGTAGGAAGGTTGTGTTTCCCAAGGTCACTTCAACCTCTATTTCACCATGGACTTTCGCTGCTTCTCCTGTCGCTGTTCGCAATTGCCATTTTGTTGGTTTTATCATTGTCTCTAAAACAATGTTGGGCCTTATTACTGTTTTCGTCGCACCAGTATCCAGCAGCATTGCAAATTGCTTCCTATTAATAAGGCCATCTACGAAGACACTGTTAACGTGGTTGCGTAGCGAAGCGACATATGCGTTGGTAGTTGACACTTGTTTGCTACAGGTCGACGATGGTCCCTTTACATTGGCCTTCTTTAGTTTCCCCGGCGAGAAAGTCTGGACTCCGTTGCTCTCCTTGCAACGACTCTGGACATGTCCTACCTTACGACACTTCCGACATCTCACTAGTCTTTTTTCGGTAAGGACTTCTTCTATTATCTTTCTTACAGAGGCTTCATCGTTTCCGCCATCTTCGGACTCTCCGTCAACGATTCGGATTCTGGCTTGACCTCTGCAGGTATTTTTCGCAGCTTCGAATTCTAGCGCTCGATCAAGTGCATCCACTAATTGAGTCGGTCTAGCTAATGTTAAAGCTTACCTGGCTTCGTTGTCCCGCAGTCCATCCAAAAACGCTTGTACTGCTAGCCGTTCTATCACATTTTCCGGCGTGACTGGATAGGCAAGGCGAACCAGACGGGCAATATCAGCTTCAAACTCTTGTAGCAATTCATTAGATTTCTGATGGCGATTTTTTAGTTGGCAGTGGTACACGTGCTCCAAATGTGTCTGACCATACCTCAGTTCTAATTGTTTGACCAGTTGTTCGTAGTCTTCTTGCTCCGAGGTATTCAATGTTTGTAAGATATCTGTAGCATCCCCTCTTAAGGCTAGGGTTAATGCGATTACCTTCTCCTCTGCCGACCATCCGTTCAGCTTAGCTGCAGCCTCGAATTGGCGCCGATAATTAGTCCATGACGATTTTCCATTAAATTGGGGAGGTTTCATCTTGTGCCTTGTTCCCTCGAGGCCAATTTTCGAATCCACTACTTCCAGACTGCTTCTGCTTTCGGTCTTTGGTGGAGTTTCTTCCCTTTGTTTTGTCACTACCTGCTCTTTTATTTTGGTGATCTCGCCCTCCATTATCTGTTTTAACTCTTTTATGCGCGTTTCGCTTTTAACTGTGGCCTGACTATGTTCTTCAACTATTGTTTGCTTTAATTCGTCCATCCGGGTTTCATATTTGACCGTCGTCTGCTTCAGATCTTCAATTCGGGCTTCATTTTCAACCATTTTCTGCTTTAGCTCTTCCATCCGAGCTTCATTCTCGAATATTTTCTCTTCCAGCATTTCTGAGTTTTTCTGTACCATGCTTTTCAAATTTTCTTCTAAGGATTTAGAATTTTCCAGTAATTTGTCTTCCAGGCTTTTAGAATTTTCAAGTAATTTGTCTTCTAGGATTTTAGAATTTTCTAGCAATTTATCTTCTAGAGTTTTAGAATTTTCTAGTAGTTTGTCTTCTAACGACTCTTTCAAGATCTGAGAATTATCTTGTAATATTTGTAGCTTATCTTTTAAGGAATAGCATGCTCATGTCCCCATTACCAGAAACTTCAAACAAATAAGTATCGGGATCGTTACATTCTTTTATTAGGGCATCTTGGAGTCGTTGTATTAATTCACTTTTCTTCCCACTAATTTCTAAATCCCTTTCTTCATGTTCTTTCTTTAAGTCCGTCACTTTCAATTGATCCAAACTCACTGTTTTATACATTGGTAGTTTATTTATTATCCACTTCTAAAAGTTCCACAAATTCACTTCACACCTAACACCACTGTAATGTTTTTATTTTCACACTCGGGTTCAGTTCAGTTCTTGGAATTATTTAAAAACACAGTCCAACTCACTCTAATTTATTTCCACTACTTCAACACAACTATTTACAATTTATATCTACTTAAGTATTCAATACGACCGTCGAAAACCGAATGCCTCCTATCACCAGCTGTTTCTCATTTATATATTTATCTTGGAATTGTCTGGTACGTCCACGAAACATCGGGAAACTCTTTCATGTTCTGGAAGCTTTAAGGGAATTCCCAGTAACGGCAGCGGTTCGCCTGTTGAGAGACAAACATTTCGGGTTCCCAGAATTTATCGGAATTATGTTCCTTCCACGAATTGGTTGATGGCCGATTGCACCAGCTGTCGGATGAATTCTCGTAACAATATCAATTACTATCAATTCCCACAATCCCAGTTCTACAACTTCGATAGTTATAATAATATAAAGAAAACCGCTAAATTTTCCAGTATTTTTTGTTTTTCTCTGTTACTAAAGATCTTATCGGATCGATCCTGGGCTCATTTCATTGGTATTTCCATGCTTTACAATTCACCTGTTGACACCATTGAGATTAGTTTATTATTTTTCATTTTATAAACATGCAACGAAAAAAAAAAACGCAATTTTCTTCTTTCAATCGTTTATAATAAAGTAAAAAACCATAGTTGCGAGTGGAAAAGGTAGCAAAATATCACTACAAATCATTCTTAATGTGATGACACAGGCAGTATCCTGATAGTTCTTTAACAACCTTTTGGAGTCTGTACGGTCTTTTTGACCTCGGATTCAGTTTCTGTATCTGTATCCCTCCTTCCAATGGCAAATACTAGGTTCGATTATAGTTCAATGTGACCCTCATTTTCAATAGTTCTTTTGTCACTCAAAATGCCGCATATTCTAGCCTGACGGGTTCGCTTTGAGAAGTAGTTTTTAATAAAGGGTTGTAAAGTATTTCGATACATGATCATGTACCGCGGTATCAGAAGCAGTAGTTAGATTAACAAAGGCAACTAAGGTTGGTTTTTTGCTTCTATATTCTAATAAATCTTTAGTGAAAGGTTTACTATTACATTAATTGTTGAGACGTGCTTACGAAATCTAAAAAGTTTTTTAGTACAAAAGCGTTTTTGTTATCCCCAAAAATTTTTTTCTCATTTAATATTTGTTATTTGTTGTATTTAAATTATCTCCTATTTTGTAAAGTTGAGGGGGGGGGGTCGTTATAGTCTTTTTAAATGCTTAGGAACAGATTCCTTTTTTGGGAAAGTTGTTTTGTCTTAACCACAAATCCTATGTAAGTTTTACTATTAAATATTTGCCGGAACTGATTTCTGTGCAGGATATTGGGGCAACCCTACATTTTGCAGGTGAGCCTCGAGCTTATCTCAATACAGGGTGGTCTTGCACTGGACGTGAACGTCCAGTTGGTTGGCCACCTCTTTCCCCCCATATAATTCCCTTGAATATTTAATTTGTAGAGCATTTGAATGAAAGTACATTTAAAAGGCCTGTTCATACAAAAGAAGGACGAATGCAATGAATACATGACGGATTTAGAGGAATTAAAGATAATCACACCATGATAGTAACCGAGTGCGATAATCCTTATTTCGAAAGCTGATGTTGGTCATTTTGATCATTTTTTGTAGCTCTTTTTTAAAGTTTGTTGCTAACGATTACAAAAAATTATGTTCAAGAAAATCCATTTCATCATATTTATACAAACGCTTTGATTTACTACAAATCTTTATCAACTTCTACCTTTAAAACCAAATTATTCTGGATCCTACATTGTATAAACTATACTTATGTTATTTGTATTTAACTGTTTTCTATAAGATATTAGAAAACTTACAACTTTTAGACATGTAATCAGGATTCATCTAAATTTTTGATAATTTGTCTGTTGTCGATACTCACTTCTCCAGTACTTTCTAGTAACTTCATCGTCGCCTTCAAACCGCTGAGTTCCTCATACGTGCTGTCACCTGAAATTAAAATGTAATAAAGTAATTCAGTTATACAAATCGTTAGTTTTAAGAAAATTGGAAGAAACACAACCCACAATTCTACATTTTTTAAAACAACTGTTTTGTCTACTATGAATTGCTATATTTAATTTTTTTAAATCTTTTAAGTATGGTAATTTGGTTGGTACTTATATATTTATCGATATCATGAAAAAAAGTAGATCGTTGGAACTTCGCTCTGCGTACAGTGATAGTGTATCCATCTAGTAGAAACAGAATTCAAAAGTAAATTATGACACGTTCACTGCCAGAACAATTAATTTCTAAATTATTACGTTACTCTTAGTCTTCCCGATGGGATTAGTTGGTTTTCTGGATATGTATACCCTAAACTTACGATACTAAAATTTTTGTCGATGGAGGTGACATAAACGAAGTTGCCTTTTAAGTAAACAAGGTTTTCCCAAAAAGAGTTAAACCATTTTCATTTCATTTATCACAGCCGAGACTTTCACTCCGACTTCAGTTGTTTTAAGTATGTTCGGTGAAAACACACAGTTACTGGTCTGGAATCAATATATCAAAATAGTCCAATCATTGCAATAGTGTTGCAAAGCAAAAAAATTTTCCAGTTTGGTTTCATAAATGAAAACCTATTTGTTATGCAACTAATATATCTCATATGTGTAGTTTGAGTCATAATAAAAAAAATGAATACATTAATTTCAAATACGAACGATACACAACTAGTACCTAGTAGATCAGGGATGACGCCTATGAAAATGGTAAAAAGTGAGAAAAAATAGTAGGATGAATCCTATTAAAAAAGGAAGAGAATACAATAAAAATGAAAGGAAAAACAATTTACGGGCGATCTGAGGTCGGGAAGTGAGAGAGTGTGGGGCTTTAAGGGTAAAAAAAACGGTTTATCTCAAATTCCGGCAAAACTACAAGTCCTATAGAAAAAAGTAAAGCAAAGTTGTAAGTAATAAAAACATCTATAACTTTTGTGTTTCCACTTTTTCACATAACCTCACAATTTATGAGAATTTTTTTTTATTTTTATCTTTTACAAAAAAAATACCAAATTTGGTGAAAACTTACCTTTTTGTGTCCCAAATACGCCGAATTTTTTTTATTTAAAATATTTATTTTTTCACACTATTTTGACTTAATATCGAAAAAGCACCCCAATTTTCATTCGAAAATTCTCATGTCAAAATATCTGCTTTTTTAAATAAAAGTCGGGTGAGCTTTTTGTTCGTTAAAATCTCTATTTTCTGATGGTGTGATAAAATATATACATTACTATGGTAAATATTCTCAGAAAATGCGAAGAAACGAAAACATTCTAATCGGATTTTTTAAAATCAATATGTACAATTTTGAGCTATTTATTAAAATTTTAATAAGTCAAAATATACTAGTATATTTAACAACCCAATAAGATAATAAACTTAACATTTAATAAGACATCTACAATATTTTGAGAAAGTTATAGAATCTTTTTTAGATTATGTGGGTAGACGCCTCTTTATTGCTATTTTAAGATTATACTTATATACCTAAGACCTATCGAGAAATTTAGCCCATCAAATGCTATTTCATAGAAAAGTCGGGAAGGGGCTAGAAGAGTCTGGGCCTTACTACTTAATTTTCGGATTCGAATTTCTTTCCTTTCTTTGCATTTTCTGAGTACATTAACCATATAGTAATCTATCTATTTTTCTCGCCTTAATATCCTTCCTACTGAACGACGGCTAATTCCATGCATATTGGCGAGGTCGGTAGTGGATAAGTGAGGATTTTCTTCCAAAGATATAGCAATATTTTGAGTTACACCTTCATTACTTGCACTTTTTAACCGTCCACTTTTTGGTAAATTGCTAACTGTTCCACTTGTGTCCTACCTTCGCAAAGTTTTCGTCACTACTGAACGGGATATTTGTGTATTCGGATGAACAATGTTATAAAGGCCACAAACTTCTTGATGCGTCCTTTTCCTCTGCCAACCATCATTAATATTTCTATTCTTTCACTTAATTCGGCCATTTTACGATCAAATTAAAAGAATACAATCTTTTTACGTTCAAATAAACGAACTAATAACTTATTTTGACAACTACTGTCACTTCTGCAATGAATTTCATGGACTACTAAACTTGATTCAGATTTAATTTGCGCCTAATTTAAACAAACGCACGTATATTCGACTATGGAACAAGCAGTGCTATTGGCTGTGACGGTATAATGACACCTATTGGCCAATAGAAATACAAATCCTTACCGAGTTTGTTTATATCGGGTGTAGCAGCTCCTAACTGAGTGAAATAGCCTCTTGCCCTCTCTCTCCTTAGTCTTACCACGACATTTGTGCACTGCAGGCTATCTCTAGAAAGTAAATGCTCTAAGATATTTATGCACAGCAGGTTCTCGCTGTTTTCCAATTACCAGAGCACAAAGTGATTTTGTGCCTCACAGTGCGGCAATTTTAGGACGCTAATTGGAACATGTTTTTTTTTAAAACCAACCGGTAGAGTACACTGATCACCATAAGGTTAAAAGTGTATTACTCATAAGTTATCAATTGACGTTTATGTGTACGTAAATTATTTACAGAATAATTCAATAATGGCTGTTTTCCAATTACTAGAGCTCAAAGTGTTTTTGTGTCGCCCTGTACTGTAATTTTTGGGCGTTATTTGTATGGAGTGTTGAGTAAAAGGAGGACACACTCTGTGTATCAAAAAGTGTCCTCAAAAGGGTATCAATTTGGGGGCGCCACTGGGACGACGGGGTAATTTGTTCGTAGAATAACATTTAAAAGACAATTGAAAATTCTAATCTATACATTTTGCAAATTTCAACAGCAGATTATAATATGATTTTTTTATAATGAAAAGTAAGTATTTCTAAAATTAAATGCTGTAAAGTTTTTATTTACTTGTTACAAATGTAGTATTATTGACATGATTAAATTGAAAATTATTTTCAGTTAGTTATATTCCCACAAAATATTCTCTCCATATGATCTGCCAAATAAACCAACCAAAAATGTGTGGGTAAATAAGAAAAGATGGTTTTGTTACATGCCTGAGAGCTAACATTAAAACCAAAAACTGACACTCAAGATTGGTTAATTATTAATAGGAAAAAAGAGTTTATGCAGTTAGAACAGAACCTATCAAGAATTTTTTTTGAAAATGTGTTGTAAAGTAAGTACACATCCAAAAATTGCAAATTTAAACATCATAGTTAGACAACCAGATTTAAAATGATTGGTAAAATTTGTATTTAATATTAATAAATGTATTCAGTCAATGAAATACATTGTACATGGATAAAAATTACTTGCAAGCAAAATTTTATTTGTACATTTTTTTAGGAGTCAAGATAAATATCCTACACAAATTAAACTCTGAAGAACCCATTATTATATAATTACTAAACTGATTATGGCATTGTCCATCGAGAACTTCAACAAACTTCTGAAGATATTTTTCCAGGGCCATTCACCAGGCGTACCTTTGGAAATATTTAAAATAGACCTACAGCAGAAAGATGCGAAAAATAGTCATTTAATTGTAGTTAATGGAGACAAGAAAAAATATATGGAAAACCAGTGTGTGAAAATGTTAGAATCATTGAAAAAGAAACTATTCTAGCATAAAATGCAAGTGAAATTTGTTCCATAATGATAACAGAAGACATAACTTAATTATAGCAGTTTATTCAGTGATGAAAAGAATTGTTAATTACCTTTTATCCAGAGAAAGGTGAACAAGGAACTAGAAACACCAACTTTTCAAAATAAATATGTAATATGAACACAAGAATGTAAAAATAAATAATTTTTATTTACATCTAATTCACCAACATCTATTTGTTAAAAAGTATAAAAATATTACAAATATACAAATTTTTCCCAATGTTTAACTGTTTCAAAAAGTTTTATAAGAAAATAACAATTATAAAATCACTCCGTTTTATAAAAAGTCAAAACTGGGGCATACGCTTATTAATTTATATCACAATTAACACACTATAAACTCATCACTTGCAGAGATTACAAAAAACGGAGACAACCATTTACAAAGAGAAGTTCACATAACAGATTTTCTACGTTTTATTTACGATTTTTACTAATAATTACATCATTCTCACTTTTTCAGCTGCTTCACTTCTAAATGTAGGATTTGTGTATTTCAATCCGTTGACAATTAACTTCATAACATACCCTGTGGTCACACTTGCGCCATTCTGGTCATTTCTTGAACTTCTTATTTGAAACCGTCCGCTGGACACGTTTTCAGTTTTATTCCCATATAAGTTTGTCTTCCTTTCACTCTACACTCCATAGTTATTTGGAACCTACTTCATGTTTTATGATAAAGTTTTATGTTTACTTGGTAAACCTACATAAAACATCCCAAAGGCACAGTTATTTCTTGTGCCCATTTGTGCGAGCCAGTGCTGTAATTGGAACACTCAGTGCTAGCACTGTGCTCAAGTGTGCGGTAATTGGAAAACAGCGTATCTCTAGGAGGTAGATGCTCTAAGCTTCCAGAAGGTATATGCTCTAAGCTTCAAATTTATTGGCTGCGGAGTCTATAGATTTAAGTTTGTGACTTTGAATTTAAACATGGCAATCTTAGATCATTTACCATCTAGATATAGCATGTCAAGCATAAAATCGGGGCAACGCTAGAGAGGACAATAGAGACGGTAAGAGGCTATTTCACTTAGTGGGTGGATGGTCGGTGGACGCAGCTAATGAACAACATGCTTTATTGGAAGCAGCTCCCAACCGAGTGAAATAGCCTCTTGCCCTCTCTATTGCTCTCTCTCCTTAGTCTTACCACGACATTTGTGCACTGCAGGCTATCTCTAGAAAGTAAATGCTCTAAGATGGCAATTTTTATGTCGATTGTCAAATGTTAGCAACGGTTAAATTTGGAACAATTCAAATGTTGAAAGTGGTTTAAAGCGTAAAGCTAACGGTCGTTGCATTCTGAAAGGAATTAAGAAAGCTACTGAAAAGAGTGATTGAACTGAACTAAAGCTGAAGACACTTTGAATTGAAAGTTTATTTTAGTTTATTTAATATAGTGACTAAATATTTTGGTAAGCATAGTTAATATGTAGATACTACATAATATCACGGTTTCCAATGTTTCCATGTTAATTAAAATAAGATTTTTTATGAGTGACACCTTTTTTGTGCTAAGATTTTTGCTTTTCAATTCAACAAGTATCAATAACACCGGCACACAAATGACAAAAAATTGACAAATAGCAGAAAATTGCTGCTGAAAAAATAGAAAAAAATATTTTAAACACAAATAAACTTCTTGTATTTTTTATCTATGATAAAATACAACATAAAAATCTGAAAATGCGAAAAAATTGTAAAATCTATAAAAATGACGTATAAACAGAATAAGAAGAATGATTTTTCCAACTTTTAAACTGTGTTCCGGTGGTATCGAAATTTTGACACACATTTTTAAAACTGACCCAAGCTGCTCTCTCCGTATCATTCATTGTACCTGGTAAATTAGTATCCTGAAATAGGGTTCGAATTTTGGGTCCATTAAAAATTCCCTCTTTTAATTTGGCATCACTTATCGCCGGAAACTTTCCTCTCAAGTACTGAAAACAATCACCATCCTTGTTCAGAGCTTTGACATATTGTTTTATGAGACCTAGTTTGATGTGAAGTGGCGGTAGCAGATAGTTTGAAGGCTGAAATAATGGTGTTCGTATTACATTATGAAGACCGACATTTAATTGCACTCTCGTAGGCCATTCTTTTTTCTTATAGTGATTTTTTCTGTCTCTGCTAACCCACAAACATGGATAGCAAGGATATTTGGTGAATCCTGATTGTTGGCCTAGAAGAAGCGTTGCAATTTTGAGATCCCCACAAATTCGCCATTGGTGCTTGGAATACTTTATCTTATCCAGGACAATTCCCAAATTTTCATAGGTCTCTTTAAGCTTCGTCGAATGGGCTATTGGAATTGGTGCTAATATGTTACTAATGTGAAGCAAGACAGCTTTAAGACTTCTAGTTGATGAATCTATAAAGAGTCTCCACTCATCGTCTTTATAGGTATCTGGTTTCAATTCATCAACCAAGCCTTTAACATTGGAACAGTACACCACCTAGTTTTCATCATCTTTTGTGAAAAACTTTCGGAATTCCTCTTCTCTATTCCGATAAAAGTAAGCCCTTACTTTATGAGCTAATAAATTTTTATGTTTTAGCCTTGATGCCAGTAATTCAGCTCCATCCTTTGGTAAATTTAAATCTCGTATGAGATCATTTATGTCTTCTCGACTAAATGTTTCAGGGTCTTTTCTTTTTTTATCTGGCATGAAATCTTTATCTTTAGTATTTTCATCTCCAGAAATTTCTTCTTCCTCTTCTTCATCTTCTTCCTCCTCTTCCTCCATTGGCACTTCTTCTTTCTCTACTTCCATCTCTTCAAGAGCTTCGGTTTCATCAACAATAACTGTTTTCTGTGGCTTAACAGCTGATGAAACATTGGCGTATTTTATTTTACTTTTATTCGACGAAGTAAAACCGGCAATTTCAGTCATACAGAAGTAACAGTTATGCGAACTTGTTGGTGAAGTCCAAATCATGGGAATTGTAAATTTCAAGTTTTCCAATTTCTTATCGTTTTCTCATCATATCAACATGATATGACATCGACCACAAACAAAGTGTGGGACCCAGGCTGAATCCAAATTTGTAATCTGAATGCGAAAGCATTCTTCATAACGTTGTTTTAATCTATTTGAAGACATTCTACGGTTTTTTACCGGCTCAAACTCCCCACAAACGTAACAAAATAGATCAGGATTCTTATTGCATAGATGGGAATTGCTTCTTGTAATAGTACACTCTTCCAGTAGCCAAGTTTCCCACTACTGAAGAGCTGCAGTCGCTGGATGACGACGCCTGCGGGCCAGCTTTCTCACCCTGACCAGACGCCGGGTTTCCGGATCCCTGCATCGTAAAGTACTTATCACTTGTACCTGCCATGACGGCACACACGCCGTTAACCCAGGGACTCTGCCAGATGGTTCTGTTGCCCACCGACACCCCGAGGAGGTGCCCTGGTTGCAAGTACAAGCGATCATGCAATGAAATGAAGTCTACACATCGAAGAAGTTGAAATCCCAACACAATGGCAAATTTTTACTAAATAAAAGAAAAGATGGCAAAAGAGGTATCTACTTGGTAGATAATTTGAGAATGAAACAGTACAATACCCTCGAAAAACCGTACAAAATCCAATTTGTGCACATTCTTGGATCTTAATCTTGTATTTTATAGATACAAAATACAAGAAGTTTATTTAATTGTGTTTAAAAGGTTTGTTCTATTTTTTCAGCAGCAATTTTCTGCTGTTTTATCATTTTTTTGTCGCTCTATGAATGTTTGAGGGCATTATGGGCCAAATTTATTGCAGAATCAGATCAAAAAGATTAAATAACATCAACATAATATAATTATAATAGATAATCCCAATTTTTCGCGATTTTTGCAAGTTTTAAGGATTTTTCCAACTTTTTTCGATTTAAAACAGCTTATGATTGGAGCACAATTAAAATTAGTGTTTGACAGATCAAAATACATAATAATCATGCTTTTCTTAGAGCCTCAAAATTTTTTTCTTGTCAAAACATCGAATTTTCGCTATTTTTTGGGTTTTTTTGCAATTTACTCGAAACTGAAGGCTGGACGGCCTAAACGGACTTGAAATTCGTATTCAGCGGGTCGAAAAACATGCCTGTAGATGGATGGCGCCCAGTGTACAGACAATTTTTTTTTGGGTGCCGGTGTAATTAATATAGATTATTTATAGTTATAATGTACAGTGAACCCGACCGAGCCAGTATAATTATATGTAATAAATCATTGCTGGCTAGGTTAGCCCGCTTGAAGCCAGAACACAATATATGTTCTTCTTACAGTTGAAGATGTATAACACATAAGGGAAGAACAACCCTAGAATAATGCTTATCATTCAGTGATACAGTTGAAAAGAGAATTGGCAAGAACCATTCTTAAATCTTTATGTTGAAGCTGAATGATCAGCCGGGGGACTGGGCTTCATGAAGTTAATGGTTTGTTGAATATTGTGTAGTTATATCAGAAATTATGGATGTTCCCCATCCATAATTTTTTAAAGATATTTTAAGATGGGTGGGTGTCAGCAAATATCTTACAAAAGCTTATATCGGGGTAGCTGGGTGTTACATAATATTTTTTGAAATACTATTTTTTCATTGCTTATGAAATGAATAACTTATCAACTAATATAGCCTCTAGAGTCTATATTCGTTGATCTTATGTAAGGAATTGAGGGGAGGAGGCTGATGAAAATATATCTTACATGGTGGGTGGGGGACAGGAAAATGTCAAAATTCACCTTCTGTAACTTATGGATGTTTCCAATGAGCAAAATCTAAACATAATCACTGTTATTTTTAACGCTTTGTTTAAAAACTTGAGATTATATTTGTAGTAGACAGAAACTGAACCAAGATTCATTTTTTTTATATATTTCATTGCACTTTCTGTTCTTAATTTTTTTTTCATTGTTTAACAAATTCAGAGTATTATAACTAGAACCCGTTATTAAATAAATACTAAGTTTTGACCATATATGAGATCATAAAAACAGATCTACACCAATTAACCCCATTATAGACGGTGTTATAATGGTTGCTTTCTAATTAGATACATAGCTGCTCTTTGAATACAGTGTGGAGACTTGACCGTTTCATTAGTGTTCCAGTTTGACATTGTATGTGCACAGACATGCACAAGGAAAATCTGTGTATATCCTCTGTAAGCAGTAAGCAATATTACCAATTATGAAAATTAATTTTAATTATTGGTACTATGGATTTTTTAAAATTTATTCAAATATATTTTATAATAGTGAATTACTACTGTGTAATACATTTCTCACTTATACGTTATATTTGTTTATTTAGTTCTTCACTGTACACATGTTTATCTTTGTAAACAGGTTATGTTTTTTACATTTTATTCTTATTGCACACTTTTTTTATGAATATCATCTGTAGTATATTTGAAGGCATGTTCCCTTTATCACCATTTACTCAAGCACAGTGTACTGTGCTTCACATACACAAAGTATACTCAGTGTCATGCTGTGCATCATAATTGGAAAACAAGAAATATGAATATGAATATCATATTGGAAATTCAACACAGCATCTATAGTATTACTGTGTTTAATTATGTATCTGAATATCTTTATCCAATTTCATTAATTTTCATTCAATTTCATCCATGAATCTGGCTTCGGTGTTATGTACCTGTGTGTAAAAAATATTGGAAGCTAATTTTAAATTACTTCTAATTCTCTCATTTATTTAAATTGGCAAGTTTGTGTAATTTGGGTGGCAGTACAAAGCAAACAACATTTATACAAAGTGAGACTTCCATATGTAATCCTGAATATTTTTTTGGTATTGTAATTTTAATTCAGTTAGAATGTATCCCAAACAAAAGGCAAATGGAATGTTAAAGTTAATTTTTAAAAATCCCTCCACCAAGTTTAATGCATTGTTGTTTTTATGTTATTGTATAGTTAAAAATCGTCACGTAATCCAATTTTTAATCTTCACTAGTGAAGTTTCAATTGTGACAGTACTTGTAGTTCACATTAGTGGTCTTAAGAAAACTGATGTGTCTTTGTGGAGACACATTTTGATGAATGATAAAAGAATAATCATAAATGTGGGATGTAGTTTAATAGATAATCAGTTGACTGAGTTTGTTATGCTACCACATCATTTTACAGGATCTTAGATTCCTTTGGCTATAAGAATGTGTCTGTTCTTTAGCATGACGGAGCTCCTGCACATGTTAGCCATCACGTGACACATCATGTGAATCTAACATTCCTTGATAAGTTTGGTCACATTTCGTGACCATTACGGAGGTCCCCAGTCCTTATCCATTTGAATTTTTGTCCGTAGGGATGGCTGAAAGGCGACTTCTACAATGAACAAATAAACACAAGAGCTGGTGGTGTAATTTTTGAAAATAAACATTTAGCATATCATTTACCTATTGTTTGCATGACATTCTAACAACTATAGCTCTATATATAATACAAATTGGACACATGTTATATGGAATTTTTATTGCAGTTCTTCTATATTCGCATCTAAAATATTCACTTTTCCTTCTGAACACCCTTTAGAGTCAATTGTTTAGAGACTGCAAAAAGAAAGGGGAGAATTAACCTACAAAGACCCCAAATCGGGAGTCGTTCCTTGTGTAACGTCATGTTTATATACACTTTTCTAGTCACCTTGAAATTTGAAATTGAACTGAAATTGAAAGAATGCAAGTTTTTATTTCAGTTTACATTTAATGCACTTGCTGTAGTAATTAGAGATGATAATAATTTAAGCTTTATTCAATTTTCCAATTTTACATCTCATTTTTCAGCTCTTCAAAATGTCCGATAACTCAAGTGTTAAAGTTGCTGTTAGGGTACGACCTCTAGTTGACCATGAACTGCAAAGAGGATGCCAAAACATACTCGAAGTTATTGATGAGAACGACCAAATTATAGTAAAATCAACCGATAAGGATAAAGCGTTTACGTTTAATTACACTCTGTCGCCAAGTACACCGCAAGAAGAACTGTATAATAGATGCGTTAAGCATCTTATAGGTAACTTGTTCAAGGTTAGTTGTTTGCTTACTGGATTGCTGAAATATAAAAGACGTAAAATTATGCATTTAGATCAAGTAAACTTTGCCTGTACTATCTGTACTATCAATTTCAGCTAGTAATTTTATATAATATAGTATTTTTTCTATTATGATAGATATCTTACATGTTGAATTATCTCTTTGCAGTAGTTTTCAAAATAATATTAAAGGGCACAGCCGCAACCTTCATAGAAATTTGTTTTCGGACAAATGGCTTGAAAGGAGGTTGTTTTTGAAGCTTTTGAGTAGCTGATGAAAAGTGTCAATGGGCTTCAGCCCTAGAAATCTACGTTTCAAAGTTATAGTTCTCTGAAGCTACAATGCTGTAAATTTCATTACTGGCATAGTATAGTAAATAAATTCTAAATTTTTTATAATAAACTATCGCGGACACATAAAGATCTCTGACTGAAAGGGTTATAATGCCCTTCAAGCCAGAGTTGAGGTAGACAATGTTGCGAGAAGAAATGAATGGTCAATGGAAAAGGTTACATTTTGATGATATCCCTGATTTTCCTGTTCTTAACCTGAGTGAAATACAAAACATAATCTTTCTTTGTCTTATATTTATATACAATCGTGAGGGAAAAATAATGAAGAATTTGAACTAGACAAACATGTTTCGGAACGGGGCTTTATAAGAGTTAGGGTTTACTCATGGTTTGGAAGAGCTGTTGAGCACCATATATTTATAGGTCACAATAATGTTGATGGACACGGAATTAACGATAGGAAGATGCCGATGATATTATTTATTGTTTTTAGGCTACTCGCAGCATTAAAATAATATCAAGTACCTCCATCAGATGCACACAATGAGAACGAAAATAACGTTGAAGTTAAGGCATTAGAATACCGCAGGATCTTTCAACTCAACCTCATCAAGGTGCATATTGGGTTTCTTTACTGCATACGCCAATCGCTATGATTTTATTGTACGATAATAATAATCACCTCAATATTCTCTTTAACCTTTTAAGTCTGAGATCTCGATATGTCGGCGATAGGTTATTGGGTTACTGGGATTGAGCAAAAATGTAGTACTTATTTACTATAGCATGTAGATAGTGAAATCTAAAGCATTCAGCGGGCTATAACTTTGAACTACGAATTTTTAGGGCTTGACGTCCATTGACACTTTTAATCTAATATTAAAAGCTACAAAAACCACCAGGTTTCAAACCATTTGACGAAAACCAATTTACATAGGGATTCTGGCGGTGACCTTTGTGATGTATGAAATGTATTCATTTAGTCAGTCATTTTATTTCTTTAACATTAAAATTATTCTATTGGGAATTTATTTTTAGGGATATAATGTTACCATTTTAGCCTATGGGCAGACTGGCTCAGGGAAGACACATTCCATGGGCACTGCATATTCTGGACAAGAAGATACAGGTGTAATCCCAAGGGCAGTCTTTGATATCTTTGAAAGTGTTAAAGACAATTTTTCTTATGATTTTACAGTGACTGTATCATTTCTTGAGTTGTACCAAGAAGTGATATATGATCTCTTGGCAGACAAACCAAGAGAACAGTGTGTTCTAGAAATACGAGAGGATCTCCAAAAAGGTATTTTCAATAAGCATATATTTAAATACTGAAGACAATAAATTAATCATTTTTAGGTGTTTATATACAAGGACTCAGGGAGCTGCCGGTTACGTCAGTTAACCATGTCCTGGACATATTACGAAAAGGTTCGCTTGGTAGAGCCACGGGCGCCACGTCAATGAATACTCATAGTTCCAGAAGCCATGCAGTGTTCACTATAAACCTTGCTATGACACATAAATCTGACAAGTAAGGCAAATTGCTATATATAGATTGCTAATTAAATGAACGTTTTCGATAAATTAAATGTCAGTGTATAAATAGTACAAAACTCAAATTTTTGTTCTCAAAAATCATTGAAAGGAGAGAATATCATTGTGAATTTATAGCAAAACAAAAATAATACCATAATCTAGAGATAAAATGTGAGTGGCATAAAATTTATATTCAACAAATCCTAAAAAATCGCTAAAAATGTAGTTTTTAGACGAACTCTTCCCGTTATTAGTAGTACAAAACCAACAACATGTTGTATTTATAAAACAGGATTAATCGTTAAAAAATTAGTATTTTGCCTTGTGTACTGCGTTTGTTATGCACTAGGTATGGTTTAATTTAAATATTAATAATTTTACTTTTATTAAAGGGACCTTTGTAGTCTGTAGTTTTTGTAAAATAACAATTTAGCCATAGGAAACCCTTTTTTAAATTCAGAAATTTGTGTTGGTACATTGAAGTGTTCTCCTAACCATCTCATTTTCTAAAAAATATTTTAATACTTTAACTGTGTATTCTAAATTATCAGTTATCTCAGTACTGTTAGGGTATTAATTAATGTTTATCTGATAAACTAAGCCATACAAAAGAGACATGGAATTATGAGAACACTCTGAGGAACCCTTTACTTTACACAAAGTTGACTTTAATTTAATGAGTTTAAAAAAATCAAGAATGATCCAATACTGACCGAGAAATGGATATTTTAAATAATACATTTGTGATTGCTTTTTTAAGGGCTTTGAACTCAACATTTTGGTAAACAATGGGAATTTTAATTAATAGTTTGCAATAACTACTCAGCCTACAATGACCATTTTTAAAAGATAGATTGCATATCAAAAGATATGAGTTTTGAGTACATGAAGACGTTTTCTAAGTACTCTAAAATTATAATCATTAAAAATATGCTTTAAATTCCATATAATATTGTCCAGACTAGCAAACACAGTTTCACAGTTTTTTAGAAAGTAGTCATATTTTACACAAGAACAGGTTATTGTTTTTTTTTCTACAAATAGTTTTATCCTCAAAGGACCTTGTTTGTTAAATACCTTATTTTCACTGATTTATAAAATATATAGCATCGTTTATTATAAACAATGTATTTTTTTTATCAAACTGGTATTTTTGTTAATATTTTTAGCAAAGAAAACAAACAGGCAAAGTTGCATCTAGTTGATTTGGCTGGCTCGGAGAGACCGAAAAAGACGGGGGCGGTTGGTAATACTTTCAAAGAAGGTGTAAACATCAATAAAGGTCTTTTTGTATTGGGAAATGTCATTAGTTGTTTAGGTGATGAAAAAACCCAAAACGGGTATATACCCTATAGAGACAGTAATCTCACAAGATTGCTGAAAGGTAAGACATTAATCCCAAAGACTCTTTTCATTTTTATATGTTTCTAACTTGCAGACTCTCTCGGTGGGAATAGTATAACCCTAATGATAGCTTGTGTCAGTCCTGCAGACTACAATATGGACGAAACTCTATCCACATTGAGGTACGCCGATAGGGCTAGGAAAATTAAAAACAAACCTATTGTCAACCAGGATGCACGGGTAGCAGAAATTAATGAATTAAAGAAAACTATTCAACAGTTAAGGCTGCAAATATTGGGACAAAGTAAGAATTTTCTTTACAATGTAATAGGTATTTTATTCGTTAGCGAATTATTGAATTCAAGGATTTTGATTTATCTATATTGTAACCTACTCTGGGTTTAATGAATACAGTTAAAATTTCCAAAATTAGACATTCATTATGTACACTTGTACGTCAAATGATCTTTACAACTCTCAAGTCATCATTTTATACACTAATAACTCAAGATTATCTCGATTAAAATTATCCATCCCTTTATTAATATTAAGTCACAAAAACTAGAATATCCCAAATTGTAAAAATATTCTAGAAATTTACCTCATAAACGAATTATTTCATCTTTGATTTTCTGAATATCTGTGGTATCAAAATATATAAAACAGACTAATTACCTGTTATCAGATTAAAAGGGCACGTTTTGTCAGTATTGTTATATATCATACATTTGAACTTTAAACTAAGTTAGAAGCTATCCAACCCGCTATAAAATCCAGTGATTTTTAGTTCTTTAGCATATTATAACTCTACATTTAAGCATATATGTAATGTAATATGGATTAACTGAAATGTTAAAACAAAAGCAAAAATCTATTTTAATTGTTTACCACAGATATCTATTTTAATTTTACTGATTTTTTTGGGAAACATTACTACACTTGAGATTAATAACCATATTTAAAAATACCAAACATTTCAAAGTCTAGGTTTGACCTTGTCAGAGGAAAATGTTATTTTAGAATATTGTTCTACATACATTTTATGAAAAGTGTTTTCATCAATGTGTATATTATTTTAGTTACCAACGCAAGGTATGACAAATCTGTCAAATCTTTTTTCCTTATTCATATACAACGAGGAATGAAAAAATATTTTTGTTATTATACTCCCACATAGATAATAAATAAAATTCATTTTTTCCTAATTGTTGATTTAGCCAATATTCTGATTTTAATTTAATCATTTTATATTTTTATATGGAAAGTAATATTAAAACAGCACATATTTATCTTTATCCTTAGGTGGACCTATGGTAAGCTGCGCTGAAATAGAAACCTTAAAGATTGAAATTATTAGCTTAAAATTGAAAATTAGAGATCTGACTTGCCAACTTTCTGCGGCTTTAGTGGATAATACCAGCCTACATGAAAAATTAATAATATTTCAAAATTCCAATGAATTATTAAGTAGAAAAATTCAGGAACTTAAGGAAGCTTACGACATTACGGTGACCAACATCAGTATAGGGATTGATACGAACGATCGCGAGAAAATCAAAGAAAATCTGATGAAATTACAAGACATACAACAAAAATTCGTGACTATTGATAATGACCAGAAGAAAACTGAAGAAGAGTTAAGGTGAGTCATTTTTATTTTTATATTAAAGAGGATGCCATCAAATCTGTTTATTAGATAGAATTATATTAGCAAAATGTAAGCCCGACGTGCCTCAGGAACTTTTATTAAACCAGTTCAAATTTTTTTATCAAATCGGAATTTTAGTTGGCCATACTTTTTTCTTTTAGGTGATTTCTTAAATAAACAAAATAAGATTTTAGTGTTGAGGACAAGTTGAAATGTTTTCTTAATTTGACATCACTACTTTTAATCAATTTTGTATTTGGTATGCTATATTGGGAAAGTACAAATTCAATTTAATTATCACAATTTATGGAAACTCTTAGTTTAAAAAGTACAATGAAATGAAAAATTGAGTGTATGTATTTTTAGGGAACATGAAGTGTCGTTCAATCAACACCTAATGGCAGATAACCAAGATGATCAAAGAGAATTGGACGAAAACCATGAGCTACATACGAAACGACAAGTAGACCTAAACACCCAACTGACTGAAATACAAAAACAACTTGTTATTAAAGAAGGCCTTGCTAAACAACTGAATAAACAATATATTATTGATTATGATGTAAGTATTATGTTATCATTGATAGCGATTTAAATTGTGGGAAAAATCTGTTGATATTTTAGTAAAATTTTACATGTATATTTTAATGGAAAATACTTACAATAAATACGAAAAGTACATACAATCGATACAGAGGTATTGTAAAAATACAAACCCGTCATTAAATTAGTTTCCAATTTGGCACGAATTTTAAAATAGTTTTTTTAAATGCATCATATTTTTCACTGAAATATGATGAAATTGGCGATAACGCGAAACAAACGCCTGTCCTCTTTTATGTATTGTATCACAATTTTTTAAAACGAGGAAGGTTCAGTGGAAAGTGAATCGCAAGGTGGCGGCAATGCATACAAAACTCCAATGGCCGCCAACGTTTTAAGTTAAATAGTACTTTTTATTAAATAAATGATATATAAATGTGTAAAGTGTTTTTAAGAACTATTTTCAAGCATTCACAATAATATTTATTAGACATTTCAATTTAAAAATTACGATTAATGAAAATTGTGAGAAAATGTGAAATCTTAAAAAAAGCATTTTAATTCAGTTATATTTTTATATGTATTCCATATTAGGTAATTAATTTAATAATAATAATTATTAGGAAAAAGTAGATTAGAACCATCAGATAATGAAGTTTCTGTTACTGTTTTTTGGGGTAAAATTTTTCCGCAAAATTGTTCAAACCCACAAAAATTTATATTACGTAATAATTACCATTTTTTATCAAGTTCTTGTCATTCCCTGGAAGTCGCAAGTTTGCAATTATGTATTGTGAATATGTAGCCTCTTAATTAAAATTAGAATTATGTTGCAATTAGCCAATTTATTTTTGATTTGTTACTTTTGACAGTATGGTTTTAATTTATGTTCTTTGCATTTTTACGTTATTTCGTACAGTTGCACTTATAATTTTACAAAAATCATGAAAATATTTACGGATATCGTGAGATCGTAAGATTCACTTTAAAATCATGCAGCTGATGCAACCACGGACAAGGTTATATGTGTGGCTGCCATTGTACTCTTGTATGTTTTGGCGCGACGGTACGGTTGAGCTTTCACAGAATGGTTGATAAAACACTGGACATCTTATTACTAGTACTCTTATAAACCAGTAGAAAAATCAAGGAGTCTAAACATTTTCATTTCTGATTATAAAGATAACTCTTCATTTATTAAAAAAAAACTGTCAAAGACTTAAAACATATGTCGAGAAAGTGAATTATAAAACTATAATGAAAATACATCTAAAAAGCATTGATTTAGCATTGGAGAAACATGCAACAAAAATCATAGCTGGTCTTTAAGAGTTGTTGAATATCTCAAGATGTATTAAACAACAGTATACACGAAAAAGCACAATAAAGTTTATTACCAAATGAATAAAATGTTCTAATTTGGTAGAGTCATTACTATTAAATCGGACGAGATGTTGACTGTTCATTTCGGATCGATTACAAAAATTGTCCGGATTACTGCTGCCCTTCTGCGAATTCTTCCTAACAGATGTGAAAAATGTGTTGTACCTTGTGTGTACTTATCTGCAGTGCAGACGTGTTTTCCTCAAGCCTATAGTCATTGTCAATCACTATGTATTTATTATATATTTTTTTAATTGATGCCGCAATGCACAAACATTTACTAATTTACTTTCACATAAAATTCATAATACTTGTTTCGCTAATTCTCTTAAACTATACACACTTGGATTTGTTGAGTGATTCGAATATCAGCTTATATATCTCCGATTCTGTAATATTTCTAGCTATGTATATCATTGCTCTACTGAATCGCCTAGATTTTTCGGTACCTTTCATCGTCTACAGTTCGTTCAAACACAGGTTCTTGTCGACCACTGCTTTGTCTTATTTTATTACAAGGTAGTTTTTTCCCGTTAATAGTGTAAAATTGCACGTTGTAACAATATCTCATGTAATTCTTATTTTTTAGGCGTTAGCAGAAAATGAAGCTAAAATTGCTAATCTCCAAAGAGAGAAGGACGATCTTTTAGTGTTACTTAAGAATGTGGGAGACTCTGGAAAACTATCTGAACAAAGGCGAAAACGCGTCGAAGAACTGGAAACAAAACTGTCAGAACTCAAAAAGAAAGTAAGTTATTATTATTTTCAACTTTATTTATACGACAGCAATTGTTTTTTGTAGGTTGCTGAACAAGCGAAGCTAATAAGGCTCAAGGCTGGCAATGAGGAGAAGATCAATAAATTGAATAACGAAATTGTGCAAATGAAACAAACAAAAGTAAAATTGATTCGAACAATGAGAGAAGAATCAGATAAATTCAAGCAATGGCGTTTACAGAAGGAAAGAGAGTGCATTAGACTTAAAGAACAAGACAGAAAGAAAGCCAATGAAATAACGAGGATGAAAACTATGCATAGTAAACAGCAAGTTGTTTTCAGACGACGTATGGAACAAGCTGAAGCTATGAACAAAAGGCTTAAAAGTGCGTTAGCAATGAGGCAGCAAGTACAAGAGACGAAAAATTTAGGAAAAGTCGACAAAATCGAACCTTGGGTATTTTTTTTACAATTTGTATAATAAAAATTTATGCTTATAATTTAATTTATCTACCAATCACTACGGTCTGAATTTAAACTAGGGTTATGTGATGTTGTTTCCTTAAAAATTGATATTCTTTATTTGAGTCAATATATACAAGACCATGAAGTCATCATTTTTTAAAGTATTAAATTAATTTACGCTGTTGAATTAAACTAAGTACAAAAATTCTACATCTATAAATTGTGTAAAAGGAGGTGGCTACTGCTTTTGTCCTGTTGTGCGCTTCACTTTTTTAAACAGGTTTTGATAAGATATTCACTATCATTTGGAGAATTTTTGATAATGCTTATTTTTAGAAATCGTTGTTTTGTATTTTCGGATGATTATGTATCTAATGCTGGCTATACTTTATAAAATACATGAAAACAACATACTTACAGAGAGTTGTAATTTTCAAAAGGTTTGCAGATAAATTCGTGATGGAAGTTTGTCTATATCTTAACGGAACAGAACCTTTCCATCTTGATTACCATTGTAAATACAATTTTTAAATGTTAATTCAGTGATGCACTAATTTTAATTTATAGAAAGTAAACCTATATTTTAACTGTTTTTACAAAGAAATCACTGAAAGAATGCACAAACCTATAAAACTAAGTTGGCGAATTTTCCATTATAATTAGTTTATCAGATTTTCATTAGACAAATTAAAAACTGCAATAATTCCTTAAGGAATTTTTTATTAAAAATATTGCAAAAATTTGGTAAATAGTTTTTCTAATTTTTAGTGTTTGACATGTAATAAGTAAAATTTTATTACAGTTAAAACAAGAATATAACCTATTTGTGAGCATTGCTGAAGCAGAAGCTACATTAAACCAACTTCTTGAAGATAGAGCTGCTGTGCAGCAACAACTCGATCAACTGAAAGCAAACCCCGATGCAAATGAAAGCATTGAATATAAAACCCTTCAAGATGATTTGGAATTAAGAACAGTTCAAATTCAGGACATGCAGCAGAAAATATTGGACTTCGATGAAGGTAATAAGAAATACTTCCAAGTAATATTTCTACATATTTATTTTTACAGATAATAAGGCCAAAGTTCGGTTTGACAAATTTCAAACAATGAGTGAAGCAAAATATGGCTTAAAGTTCCTGTTTACAAATGCTTTCAAGGTTCATAAAGAAAAAGTTCAAATACAGAATAAATTGAATGAAATCCAAGACAACTTGGAGGATGTAAGTAACCTCATTCAGATTTTAATTTTAAAATGTAATTTTCTATTTACTTACGATTTCCAATTATTACTTTTTTGAATGCGTTTTTTTACATACTTAGTGACTCAGAGGAAATGCATGTTTTACATTTAAGCCTAACATTGTTTATTTTCATGATATATTTTGAATAATATATAAAAAAATTGGACAAAACACTTTGAACAATAATTCCCAGCTAACAAAATGATGCCATTATGAAATCTTGGAGCATTCTTATTCCAGACTTTTAATGACTTCTTAAAAATACTTCATAAAAAAGCCATTTCTCTAACGTCTTACAAAGGATACTTAGAAAAGTCATTTTTAATTTCGTAAAAGACTGCTTACGGGCACAAGTTTTGAGGTCTGAAAAATCATATTGCAATGAATTCTTATTCGGCTCTTAAAAAATACTTCTCAAAGGTCGGGGTTACACAGTACAGGCTACACTCTGACTTCTGTTGTATTAAGTGTGTGCAACTTAGCAGTTCAGAAAATTGTCCGTGCGATTATAAAAGAGTGCGGTTTACACAAGAATGGATTTATGTCGGTGCTTTTTTATAGTAATTTAATCTTTGCAGTCATATAACTCGGGATATACCTCTGCATTTGACGAAATCATTTCAATCTGTTTAATTCTTGCAACAATTTTTTCCTCTTGGGTAGTTATTTCAGACATAACGCTTCTACTCATCCTAATACTGATAATAAATAAAAATCTGAACTAACGAATGACTTTCATAGACCTTTTCTGCAGTATGCAAACAGAAGTGTATCTTGTGTAAACGCACTGTATACGAGAGTGGTTACACAAGCACTCGGCCAGACTTAGAGATGGCGGTAGTTGTTTGATACATATCAAGGTATTTGAAAGTACACTATCTATTAAACATATATTTCATATTCACCAGCCATCAATAGTGAACGTTTTCAGCGAATTTGTGAAAATGAAGGTAATTGGTCCTCGTTATGTGATACAATACTTTTGTTTGGGCAACCAATATAAAAGCTGAACTAGATTCTACTCTGGGTGAGTCTGTTCCGTCCTTTAGAACAGTAAAATATTGGGTAACAGAGTTTAAAGTCCGTCATAGAAGCTGCAAAAGACGAGCATCGCAGTGTTCGACCCAATGAGGTGGCGCAGAACGTTCACAAGGTGGTATTGGATGATCGTCGACTGAAAGTGCGCCAGCTAGCATTTCAAAAAGTGCGGTACATCGCCTATTATCTGAAAATGTGGACATGAGAAAACTGTGTGCACGATGGGTGCCGCGTTTGTTCACACTCAGCACACTCAGGCATAAACAGGTTCGTGAAGATGTTTCAATTGAGTGTTTAGCAAAGAACTGAAAATGAAGAACCGGATCCAAAGAAGGCGAAGACTGTTCCATTTGCAGGCAAGGTCATGGCGTCAGTATTTTGGGATGCCTTTGTGATAATTTTCATTTTCAAAAACGAAAAACTATCAACGGCGACCATTATGCGAACTTATTGCTAAAATTAATGATTATTCACCAGATTTAGACTCATTATTTTCTGTTCCCGAACTTGAAAAAATGGCTCAGTGTTCAAAGATTTTCCAACGCAGAAGTGATGTCGATGGTTAAAGGCAATTTTGAGGAGCAAGATAGTTTTTATACAAAAATGGTATTGAACTTACCGCACCTCGCTGGGAAATCTGTATAGAGCTGAAAGGAGATTATGTAGAAAACTATTTTTATTTTTTAAAATTTCTGTGTTTTTTCGTCGGGTACTTCTGGGACCATCCTCATATAAGACGTATCATTATTATTTACATGATAACATCACCTATAAGTAAAGCAATATTCACTAAAGTGCGAGAGTCTTTCGCGAGTTGTAATTCTTAAACTGCATATTTTGAATAATTTTCAGTAAAGCTCTCAAATTGACATACAACAAACTGAAACTTACAAATAGTTATTTTAGGAAGGAAGACATCCACAAGTACACTTAGAGTGTAAGATCAATTACTGACTAGGTTATTGTAAAAAAATGGTAAATCTCTCGTAAGGATGTTAGAAGCCCATCCACGTAGTGATAAACGCTCCAATCACTACTTAGTCACAGGTCAAATAGTATTATTAGTATGATGAGAAAATGTGAAGCAGAGGAAAAACAAGCTAATGAATTGTTCAGAGTCTATTTAATGTCAGATGACAGTATTGCCAACAGAAGCCATTATAGTAGCTAGCAAAACAACTAACTGATAACAATATACATATAGAATGGGAAAGTATACAAAAAAGCAAAATACCGGCAGAAAACTCAGAGAAATTTAGAAAGTGGTATCAAAAAAAGAAATGATCTAGAAAAAAAAAATTGAATAAAAACAGTTTAACTAAGCAGAAAACACGTCAAACTGTGTTGGAGCTCGAAGCTATTCTAACGAAGTATTAAAGAGAGCTCCTCAGAAATCCTGCGATAAATTAATTTCTACTGTAGACAAATTAATGAAACATCACATGTATAAATTATTACCAAGATTTCGGGACTGATAACAAGTAGAAATACTTAGGCAAATCTACAAAAAGAACACATGAACACAATTAAATATAAGCAAATCAATTACAATGGAGATGAAATGATGATTGATGAATAAAATAAGCTTAAATCAGTTGAAAAATAGAAAAGAGGCATGCATGTCCGGATGAAATAGCTATAGAGGACCTTATGGTATATCTCAGAATCAATGCTGGAAAAGGAAAGAAATATGAAGTGGATGGAATATAGCAGAGGTGATTTCTAAACATTGAAATTCCGATAATACATACATTTGATCGAAATCGTTGACCAATTTCGAGATCAATGCCATGCAAACATTACTCCTTTAATAATAAGCTCACAATAGACTAAACTTAGTTTTGGTAAGTCTTTAAAACCGCAATATTAATTGATATAGCAATCTCTAATAACAATAATATTAATAATAAGCGGAGTGAAAATAACCAAATGAATGGATCATAAACAACACACAAACTGTACCAATTACACCAGTAGTTCCAAAACACTGGTATGGAGGGAGTATGTGTGCCATACATTGTATGATTGTATGCTCATGTAGGGATAATAATAATCTTCAATATGTACTTTAATAAAATTAATGATAAATATATTGTTTTATAATCTTATTCTCTAGTTTTGTATGTATTTTTTTTACTTTTTGGTAGCAATGGTGATTTATGTGCAGCATTGTAGTAGTAATATATTCTTTTTTGGTTTTAGATGACTGAAAAACTCAAAAATCTCGAAGCAGAAAATAGATTATTGAAAGAAGAAAAAGCTCAAGAACTGGCCAGTGTTCAAGAAGAATTTGATATATTCTCAAAAATGCTCAAATCCAGTTTTGGTATGATCACTAACATGTTTTTTCACATGTTTCAATTTTAACTAATCCAATTTTTTAGATACTAGGGAAATGGAACTGCAGAGAATGATAGAATCCAAGGATCGCATTAATAGAGAACAACAAGAGGAAATACTCAGACTTGACAATAAAATCAAATATATAGAAGTATTTATTTCTTGCTCTTAATTTCGACTATTTTTTATGTATGTACTTTTATAGGACATGGCTAGAGAACATGTAGACCAGGTATTAACGCCACACGTTCAGGAAAGAAAACCTATAATTACTTTTAAAGAGTCAAATTCGCCTGTTGCAAATAGTACATTCTGTGTTAACAAAGATGTAAGTGAACATCCTTTCTATTTTTATATAGTTTGCAGACAATTACGAAGTGTATGGCGGAAACAGAAATAGGTCATTTTGGGGCAGATTACATAGACATTGATTTATAGTAATGTCATTTATTAATAGGTTGTCTTAAGAAATTGTGTGAAATTTTTCTAAAATATTCTCTTTGACATGTTAATTATGCAACATAGCATAAAATACGAATGACAATTAATGGTGGATTGTTTAATAACTTTTTTTTTGTTTTTAGCAAAAGGAAGAAAATGCCAACAATGTAGTGGAAATAAAATTGGAAGAAAAAGAAAATTACATTGATGTAAGTTTTATATATTTGTGCCTATATAATATGTATTTATGAGATCAGATTCACTTTACTATTAGAGTCGGCTTACATGAGTAAACTGTTTTTTGACTTAGGTTGTAAACAATTTGAACTTGCAATAATAACAAATCGGATCAGTTTTTTGGTTCTCTCTATTCATGCAATGCAGTTTTGCTATATGGAATTCTAATTCAGATGTGGAGGATATCATTGATTAATTATTTTCTGAAGGATACTTGTGGCATAATTTTCAATGTCTAAGTGTTTATTGGGAAATAACACCACACTTTAAAGGAAATTGCTGTATATTCCAAACGTTTCGGGGTCTAGATCAGACCCCGTTGTCAATGGCTAAGAAACTAGGGATTAAAAATTTAAATAATAAACATTATTTAAATAATAAACATTGTCAAATATTTAAATTTACATCTTGAAATTGTACCTTTTTAATCCGTAGTTTCTTAGCCATTGACAGGGGTCTAATCTAGACCCCGAAACGTTTGGAATATACAGCAATTTCCTTTAAAGTGTGGTGTTATTTCCCAATAAACACTTAGACATCATTGATTAATATCAGTGCCGCAGAAAAGAACCCAACGGTCCTTGTTGGGTACATCCCTGAATAGAGGGAAAAAATTCTCCAGAGTGTTGTCAGTGAGATAAAACTTTACAACTTCTTTAGATTACCCATAAAGTATGCTCTCCCAGTATCCGACTAGTTTCAAGTTTAGGACTTGATCACCTAAGTTGATCTATACTCATAATAAATAAAATAAATAAATATATTCGTTATACTAATGTTGCTTATTATTTATAACTAGCTGACCTGTCCCGGATTCGAACGCTCTACACAAATCGGCCATATTGACATATTTATCTTGAACATTTTTTTTATTTGGTAATTTTTACATCCCGTACATTTTTTTGTGAAAACCATATTTTAATACCAACATTCATGAGCGTAATTTTCATTAGATTTAGTATGAAGTGCTGATATGTCGAGATTTAAACAGTATGGATTTCCATTTCGGAGATATGGAATTTTCAATAAAACAATAGGGGATCACTATTTTCCCCATTCAATATTTCAATTTTCCCAAAATAACTAATCACGTATTACTTCATTTGTAGAAAGGAACCAACCTCTTAATTCTCATGGCTGTTTACTTCAGGTTCCTAAAATATAATATTTTTTTCAAAAAACATTTCCCCACCTGTCTCCTTGAGATAATTGATAATTGCAGAAGGAGAAAACTCGTTTTTATTTATTTGAAGAGAAAAGTATATATACCAATTTTTGTATCACATTTTGTTTCCAAGATATTAAATTTAAGTAAAAACAATAGACATCCCACTATCTCCCCAAAGCGTAATCAAACTTTTTATTAAAATAAAATATATCCTATGTTACTCGCAGATAGTGTAGATTTCTATTAGTAAAAGAATTTATAAAATCAGTTCACTACTACCAAGATTACCTATTACAAACATACAAATTTTACTTCTATATTAGTGTAGATGTACAATTGAATTGAGGCAAGTGCGACTGTGGAGAACGATAACCTAAAATCAGTTTCAAATTGATCACCAACCAGTCTTATTGCAATCGTTTCCTGAACACGGCTAAGACGGTAAACTGTTGTATGATCAAATGGTTTGAAACTTTCGTCTTAAAACAGTTGTCCCGTATTTGGTGGATGTTAGAAATTTTTATATTATATAGTTAAATTATAAGATCACATTTTCCACTTCATTTCTGGAGATATTCTCTGTTGCATTTCAAACTTAATTTGCTAAGATTTAGTTTCAAAAGGCTACAGCACATAACCAAATATTAGTATCTTAATATATAAAAAATCCGTGTCACTGTTTATGTTCCGAATAAACTCAAAAACGAGTCAACCGATATTCATGAAAGTTGGCATATATATGTAATTTGGTCCAACTTAGATGATAGGATAGTTATTATTTAAATTAATGGTCTTAATAATTAATAATAAACTGATCATCAACGTTGGTTGTTGTTATTAATCGTACGTTCCATAAGTCAGGAACAGATGGCGCCTTGACCAAAAATATTGTACATCGACTGGCGCTTCATTGAACATTAACTGTGATTCATTATGATTAAAGATATTTAGAGTATATATACTATTGAATAAATGTTATAAAAATGTTATGTTAATTTGTGTTAAATTTGTCTTTCAAATCTGTCTTAAATCACTCGGCCACAGCAACGCGTGGCCGGGTCTGCTACTAATAAATAACTTGGCAGTCCATTCTAATGAAATATTTGGTGTTTAACAGGAGGATGCGGAACTTGAGTGCAATATTATTCCTCAATCGGAAGAAGTCAAACAAAAGAGAAAGAAGAGAGGAGTAGACCGGCTTAAATTTCATCCTAAGGTAAGTTCGATATTGTTTTCTGTATATGAGGACATTAGCGTTGTTATTGATCTTTATTAAGATTCGAGCTTTTATTTGTTACAAAGTAGACCATTAAAAGGTACGAGGAAGATGTTTTAGCTGTTTTTTAATCTTGATTGTATATTATACTTCTCTAAGAAAACTGTAAAAGGACTGATATTCTCTACAGGCTTTCTATTTTTGAGCAAGTTAAAGTGCATTCTTGAATTGATATATCGAAAGTAAAATTTAAGATTTTACTTTCAATATAACAATTGCCATTGGAATAAAAAACATCTTCCAACGTTTAAATTCGTTTTAAAAATTCACAGAAAGTTAATGGAATGTTGTTGCCATATTTATATTCATTTTTTGTTGTTTTCGAAATCTTTCAGAGCAATTAGACCCTTAAATGCTTGGAACATTGAAACATTTTCTGGCATCTCATAGAATCGGATCGCGTCTTGCTAAACATATCTTAACTGGCTTCTTGGATTCAATAGAAACTAATAAAACTGTTGTCATCCTTGTGGTGCACGTCTTTAACTTTTCTAATACTAGGTGAGGGTCACAAAAGACTCCATGTTTAAAATTGCCAGAAAAAATATGTATGTTACGAAATATAGGTGAATATAATTATACACACCACGTGATCTGGTAATTTGGTGTAACCCAAATTCGTAGGAATTTTAGCAGTTGTGTACATATTTCCGAGAAGTCAGGTTCATTTTATCTGGCAAATACTGTTGTACGGCTTGTATATTTTTTTATGTCCGTGGGTTGGCTAATAATTTGGTAGACAGAAATTTGACACTATGTGGAACAGTAAGAAAAACTAGAAAATTCATTCTTTCCGAATTCCTGCGTTTACAAGGTCTAGTTTTGTATTCATCGAGTTTCGGCTTACCAGCTGAAGTAATCTGGGTCCCTTAACGTAACACATTCTAAAAGATTCCTGGTATTGCTTTCTGCGGAACATTACACAATTATTGTTTCTCTAATAACAAACGTAAGAAACCCAATATTAGTACTCATTACAATGATAGCTTAAGATTTCTGGACACTCTTGACAAAATGTTCAGTGAATATACCTACAAACGACAAACAAAAATATCACTTTTTATGAACATTACTGATATTGCGGCCGTAAATCCCTTTGTTTATGGACAGATATTCATCTGGAATGAAATAAGACAAATCGTCATCGAAGGCGCTTATTCTAACACTTAGAAAGATGCTTACTGAGCCATTAATCAGAAGAACGCTTAGTGATTCATTGATACAAAATATACTACCCAGAAAAACAGTCGAAATAATGAATCCGAAATTGTAGATGAAAAGCTGATGCTGCTGCTTCGTTCATGGAAACACTATAGAAGAAGAGAATAACTGAATTCTCTTCTTCTGCAGCATGTGCCATAGAAAAAAAGATCTAAAGATAAACTTTCATGACCTGCAAAATGTAAAGCTTTTGTGTAAGAATCAAATCTAAAAAAAGTTGTGCCAACAATGTGATTAAATAGAGAGAAAAAATTGTATTATTATTATTATTTTTTTAAATATAATGTCCAAACCAGACTCATTCTTTTTTTATTTTGTCAGTTTCATTTTACAGCAAATATAGCTACATATACATAGTCACTCAAAGAATATTTAAATAGTAAAACAGTTCACACAAAGGTGCTAGCAATGAGGACCTAGTATTTGATGTTTTATTTTTCACTTGGTATTACAAAGGTCAAAACTGTTTCAATTCCAAAGCAGAGAAAGCATCATTGAATTGCTTTATACCACTGAGACACACATTTTTCGGCATTTCAGTGTCTTGCTAACAGTTGTGTACCTTGATATTGTCCTCTTAGTATATTTTATCAACTTTAGTTACGTTTAAATGTGAGTTATGCCTTCTTATACATGGTTTTTGAATTTCACTGTCAACTTCCTCTATATATCCAATATCACTGCATATCAAGCCACTAAAGGACTCATGTGAGTTAAAAATATTAACAAACTAGTTAGTAGGTTAATGTAACATAAAGAAGATATTAATTTGAATTGGATAGACAATTTAAGTATAATTGAGTTAACTAAAAATCCATCTGAATATTTACCTATTTTACGAAAATATTAACCAAAGGAATGTTTGAGGAACTATGAAGCAACATGTGCCATTAAGTGATCTACTTAAAAAACTATTATGTTTGTTTCATACTGCTAAAGTAAAAAAATCGTGGGATGTGTTGAATTGTTGTTAAGGAATCGTAATTTAATTTGAAGATAATTGTTAAGTAATTATAAAATTTAAAAACATCGGAAGTATCAAATTACCTTAATAAAATTTTATATTTTAGGCAAATTTAATTTAATAATGTAAGTGGTAATAACTAAATCTATTGTTAAGAAAAGTTTTATTATGTAAATTATTAACTTAATACCAACTATTCAAGCAGTAAAGTTATGTTGCTATATCAGATTCAAATCAGACCCCAAAGATATTATTCTAGGAGGGCAGACTATGCAACGGAGGAAATTATCTCAAACACATAAAAACTATATAGTTTTTTTTACAGAATACATAATAGTCAGAAAGTAACTATATAGCTCTTCATTCTTCTTCAATATCCACGGATTTCAAATTTAGGATTTGATCACTCATGTTAAAACATACCTAAACTTAATGAAATAATAATATTGAACTAAACTCAATGAACATAATATACAAAATCTATCCAATATTGTATTAAATAATGATTACATACTATGTCAAATCATGAAGTGCATCTGAGAACTGCCGCAACTCCAACCCCCAGGAACGGTTGCGTGCAGCCGATTTTAAACTAATTGCAAACCAGTCTCATTTCAATCGCTCGTGTGCGTGGAACTGTCATATAATGTTGTAGTTACACATTGTTTTATTTTTGTTTAGGTATTAGAAGACTTAGATGCGAGCCTTAATGATAACCCAGAAGCTGATCCTGATTGGCGGTTCACTCCCCTTGGCAAAAGAATCATTAAAGAAAGGCAAGAGTTAACCCATACAAAATTACGTAAGTAAATTATGCAGTGGTAAAATAACTTAAACTTATAGCTATAGCTGTATGAATTAGATTCTATTTTATGTGGCCAGCCAATTCATTTGGCTTTATCAGATGCTGCTGATTATAGAAGTACAAAAATTGTCTCTGCAAAAGCCTGGGTTCTTTCAGATTTTGCCGAAGAACCGTCAAAAAGGTCTTCGGAAGGAGGATGCGCTTGTAAATCTACCTGCTCCCGAAAATGTGCCTGCAAGAAATTTGGAGTTTCCTGCTCTTCGACATGCAGCTGCAATTCAGGCAAATGCAAGAATAGAGGAGATCAAGTAAGTTATAAATTAAGAGTTAGGCCGCTATTACATTGCCAAGTCTTTCATAAAATAACTTAGATAAAACATCTATGTCAAAGATATTTGATAGTGTAATATCTAATCTTTTAATTATATTAAAACACTAACCACTGTGGTAATTTTCACAAGTTTATTATTTTCTTGACAATTGTTTCGCTCTGATGACAGGCTTCGTCAGAATTAAATATTAAATATAGGTAGAAAGCACAATATACTGTATAATATTAGTGAAGGTAAATATTATTAATATAATTTTGAATTTTGTATTATGTAAGTATATTAAGATTAAGTAAAGGAGACATATTTGTATCAGTTTGGTCATTTAAAAAATATGGTGAATTTTTATTGATCTCAAGTGATTCTAACAGAGTTAATTTTTTACTTTTTTGTTCTAGATGTAAAATTTCGAAAGTAGTTTGAGGAATATGATTTTCATTTAATAAATGGTCGGCAAATGTAGATATGTTGTATTTCTGATTTTCATACGCTTTTAAATGTTCAGACCATCTTGGTTTAAATGACGTTCCTGTGTGACCGATGTAAAATTTTGGGCAACTACCACATGTTAACTTATAGACTCCAGAGTTTTCATACTTATTAATTTTATCTTTATTATTTTTTATATGTTTGGCTGAATTATTATCGGTTTTCAAGGCTGTTTGAATATTTCTGTTTAGTAGAAATTGAGAAATTTTTTCAAATGGTGAACCTATAAATGTAATGGATTGGTGAAATTTTGAGTTAGAGTTGTTCTATAGCTTTTTTCTTTAATTTTCTGGATAATATGTTATCAATGATTTGAGAGTTGTAACCATTATTGATAGCAATGAGTTTTATCCTATTGAGTTCATTGTCAAAGTTAGGTTCACATAACGGGACAGTTACTAATCTGTGTACCATGGAGTGATATGTTGCAAGTTTGTGTCGGATTGGATGACATGAAATATTGTGAATAGTGAGGTCTGTATGGGACTTTTTATGATATATCGAAAAATTGTGTTTATTATCAGATACTTTTATAGTTAAATCTAGAACATCTATTGTGTTGTTTCTTTGTGTTTCTAGTGTAAATTGAATATTGGGGTGGAGTTGGTTTACGTAATTATGTAGTAATTGCAATTGTCCCTGTGTACCAGTAAAACAAGCGAAAACATCATCAACGTATCGGTACCAATATAAGAATTTGTTACTCAAATCATGATTAAATATTAGAGATTCTAGGTTGTCCATGAATATTTCAGCCAAAAGAGGACTTAATGGGTTTCCCATAATTAAACCTTGATTGCTACTGTAAATGATACTGTTAAATTGAAAATAATTATGGCTAAGACAAAGCTGCAATAGAACATATATTTCATTTTTTATTATAGGGTTCGTGTTATTTATGTCTAGTAAGTTCATAATGAGAGAGATACATTCTTTTGGTGGAATACTAGGAAAAAGGTTAACAACATCAAAAGAAATTAGTTTGCCATTATTAGGGATAATAATAAACTTGTGAAAATTACCACAGTGGTTAGTGTTTTAATATAATTAAAATATGAATTTTCACCAAGGAATGACCGAAACAATCATCAATCTAATCTTTTATAAAGCATTTCTTTGATATATATCTTTTGTCACATTTACACGCGTGGACCTATGGTTTATAAAAGATTTTTGACGTTAATTATCAGTGAAAACTAAAAATTGTAGCCCCGAATTTTATTGTAGAATTATACATCAAAAATCTTAATTTTTGAGTATGAATATCGTAGATTTTTTATAACGTTATGTATAGGGTTAGGTCAAAAGTAAATCAATAGGTATATATAGGCATTCAAAGAGGGCGGATAATATTTATTTTATTTTTTACCTTAAAAACAAATAGCGGTAGAATAATGAAAATTTATAGGATGTTTACTACTATGGAAACACATGAATATTTTTTCACTTTTTTAAAATGAGTGGGTTTGAAATAGACCACCTCTATTAATCTTGTCAAGTAAATTTAAAGACAATCTTACGCAGTGACATGGAAAAACAAATTTGGATAGCCCGATTTATTTAGAGACTTTTTTATCTCTTTTACTTAAACTTACCGATTTGAAATTACAACATAAAATGTAAATCATTACCTGGAGGGACCCACACAACTTTTATTTGAAACTTGTTTCGGAATAATAGAATCCACTCAAGTATAAATCTCAGAGAAAGAGACAATTTGTTATAGACACATACTCTCTCTTTACATGAACGGCGAATACAACGAATTACCGTAACTTTGACACTGTGTATTTCAAAAACAATGGATCTTTGGGCCCATTGGAACTTTTTATCGGGATATCGAGAACGAGAACGTACTGCATTTTCAACCAATTTGACCGAGGCCAATTTCCATTAGTTTGGTGCGTTTTTTTATTGAATTATAATATTTCAAACATACTTCATCTATTTAATATTTTGGCAATACATAACGATGTCACTTTAATTATAACAGATTAAATTATAGAAACATTTAAGGAGATATTTTTTAAATGTAGCAGCATCTCCAGTTTAGGCTTAATCCACACTATAGTGCCGGTTACAGTTCGTTCCTGGTCTGTTCTCATTTGAGAAACAATGTGTGCATTCACACTTGCGTGCCAGTCAAGGTCCAGTCCATTCCCGCTCCACTACCGATCAGTAGAGTCAAACATAGTGCCGGTTACGATTCGTTCTGGGTCTGTTCCAGGTCTGGTAAAATATTCGCAAATGAGAACCAATTTCAAAGATATTTTGAACGAACCTAGTAGAACACAGGGCCGGCCTGGGATTTTTTGAGGAAGGGGTGCAAAATCAAAACTGAAATAAACTGTTTACCAAGAGCAAATTTAGTAAATTGAAAATATGATTTTTATCTCATTTTTCTGTTCCAGAAAACCACTGTTATGTGTATGAAAAGAAATATATTTATTTCTTTGATTACTGAAATTTATGAAGAGATATCTTCTATAGTATTATAAAATTGTAAGTTTGTCTGTTTGTTTGTGCGGGCATCACATAAGAACTACTGAACTGATTTTTTTGACTCTTTTTGTTGCAAAGCCTATAGTTTGATTTATCTGTTAGATATTTTATCTCCCTATATTGACAGAAACGGTTGATATAGTGAAAAAACTTCTACCATGTTGGATAATATAATTACTCTATTGGTTCCACCGCAAGCACCAAATATTAGATACTTGAATCAGCTTAGGTTATATTCAAAATTCGGAATGTGCCAATGTAACATGTTTCGATTTTAAAAAATCAACTGATATATCAACCGTAATTTTACAGGGTGTTCTATATATAGGAAACTTAGTGCGGAGTAGAATGTGACATGGATTTAAGAAATATAAAAACAAGTTATATTTAGGTGTACCATAAGCAGCTGCATATATACAATGTAGTTGAAATAAGGGGGAGTGGAATTAGTGATATGGGGTGATTCAAAAAAGTTATATTGCGGGGGCCATAAATAGTTGCATATACCAGGTGGTTCAGAAACGGGTGGGGTAGAATTATATTTATAAACGGTAGATAACAAAATGATAAATTCCTTGGCTCATAAGAAGTTGCATATACAAAATGGTTGAAGTAAGGGTAGAATATTTATACAGGGTCGATAAATTAAAAAAAAAGTGTTATGTAAGCAGTTAGGATCTTTGAATTATGTTCTTGAGTTTTTATTGTTATGAAATGGGTTGAAAAAATGTTAGAAGTTTTTTATACAGGGTGGTTGAAATATGAGATCGAGTGGAATTATAGTTTATAGAGTGGGTAAAAAACTATTTTATATGCACAAGTAGTTGCAAATATAGGATGGTTGAAATATGTAGTGGAGTTTTTATTGTTATGAAATGGGTTGAAAAAATGTTAGAAGAAGTTTTTTATACAGGGTGGTTGAAATATGAGATCGAGTGGAATTATAGTTTATAGAGTGGGTAAAAAACTATTTTATATCCACAAGTAGTTGCAAATATAGGATGGTTGAAATATGTAGCGGAGTATAATTACATATAATTACAGGTGGGTTTAAAAAATAGTATAAAGAAATGTTATGATCTACAAGCTGTTCCATTTACCGGATGGTTGAAATATAGGGTGGAGTAAATGGTGGCGTAGAATTATAATGATGACACAGGGTGGGTAACAAATAACAGAAAACATTTTTATATAGCAGTTGCATATATGGAGTACCTGAAATATGGGACGCAGTAAAGTTATAGTTACACAGTGTGATTCAAACAAGGTTAGACAAAGTTGCAAATGAAGGGTGCTTTAAATGAAGTGTGGAGAGAAAGTATACTTTATAATGTGGTTAAAAAAATATGAGGAAAAATTGTGAAATAGTGTGGCTCGTAATAAGTTGCACGTATAGGATAGTTGAAATATAGGATGGAGAAGCGTTATAGTTAAGTATTCAAAAAATGTTATATTGCTTGACTAATGAGCAGCAGCGTATACAGGGTCGTTGTAATTCATACACGGTGTTATATATAGGGTGCCTCATAAGCAGTTGCAGTTTTGGTGAAATATATTGGGCATTGATGGATTTATATACTGGAAGGTACAAAATATGTTATCCTGGGTGGCTGATAAGCAGTTGCATATACAAGGTGGTTGAAATAGAGGGTGGAGTAGAAAATTTTTTATTGTAGGATAGAACATGAGTTGTTGCATATATGCAATATCTGAAACGTGGATCGAAGTAAAATTATAGTTATACAGTGAGATTAAATCAATGTTAGAAAAAGTTGCATATACGGGTGGTTGAAATATAAGGCGGAGACAAATTATACTTTCCAGGGTGGTTAAAAAAGGTTATATAGTAGTACATAAGCAGTTGCGTAGATAAGATAGTAGGTGCAGCAGAGTTATAGTTAAATGTTTAAAAAATGTTATATTTGGTGGCCCTTAAGCAGATGAACATACAGTGTCGTACAAATATTTTGTAGTGTAAAATTACGGTTATACAGGATGGTTCAAAAACCGATAGACAAATAACTTATAATGATTGACTAATTGGCAGCAGTATATAGGGAATGGTTAAATATAGATGGAAGTAGAGTTATAGTTATACAAGACTGTTAAAAAAAAAGTTGAATAAAATTGTTATATAGGGGGGCCAATTTTTGCAGTTTGGGTAAACTATGTTGGGGATTAGTGAATTTATGTTAGGCAGAGTGGTACAAACAATGTTATATTGGGTGGCCCATAAGTAGTTGATGTGCAAGGTGGTTGAAATTGAGGGCGGAGTAGAATTAAAGTTTTCCAGCAGGATCAAAAAATGCTAAAGTTGTCATATAAGGTCGATCATAAACAGTTGCATCCTACTATATACTACCTAAAATATGGGGCGAAGCAAAATTATAGTTATACAGTGTGTTTAACACAATGTTAAAAAAAGTTGCTTGTAATGGGTGGAGAGAAATTATACTTACAAGATTGTTCAAAAATTATCAGAAATAATTATTATATAGCGTAGACCATAAAGTTGCACAGCTGATATATAGTGTGGAGTGAGTTATCGTTAGGTGTTTAAAAAGGTTTATTGGGTGACAAATAAATATCAGATATACAGGATGGTTGCACTATAGAGTTACAGTTATGTGGGTCAAAAAAATTTTGAATTAAATTGTTATATACGGTGGTCCATAAGAACTGTAGTTTGGGTGAAATATATTCGGGATTTATAGTTATGTAGGGTGGTTCAAAAAAGTTTAAAAAAATTATATAGGATAGCCCATGTGTTTCATAAACTATTTCTTTTTGCAAAGAATTATACCTTCAATACGCGGGTGAAACCGCAGGTAACGGCTAGTATTACTGAAATCCTTCACAATGTAATTTATAACCGCATCACTACTATTCACAGTTTTCTACATAACTCATTTGATGCAATAAAATTATAATTTAGAATTTTCCAAATACTGATCTCAAATATCCAAATATGTGTTTGAGATTAGCGTCAGATTTACATGTAATTTGAATATCATAAGCCTTATAATAGCTGGAAATTCCTGAACCGTCGCTTATTGTCCTTTAATCATCTGGCCCTTTAATTAGTGATGAAAAATATATTTGTATTCATCAATTTGAGCCCGTTGATTTGATATATTACATGATGCGTTAGAAACAATTTTAATTTTATATTTTCCATTTAATTCTGTAATGTGCTCCCCAAAAAAATTTAGATTAGGGGTTTCTCCTTATTTTTCCTGTAAAGTGCAGGTGAGGCTCTATATTTCTATTTTTTCAATTTTTACGTCTTAAAGTTTCGGAGACAAGGGGGGATGGGTAATTATTTGAATAGTTTTGTTAATATCTTTTAAAAAACTTGTTTTTAAAATATAAAAAATATTTATTTGTTTTCCTCAGAATGAGCCCTTTCATTTGATCCATTACATGATAGTTTGAAACTTTTTTTATTTTTAAGTTTTCATTAATTCTAAAATTTGCCCCCTAAAATTAAAATTAATTAGGGGTTTCTCCTTATTTTTCCTGTAAACTTTGAGCAACGGCCTACCTTCCCTTTTTTCAAAATTTTAGGCTCAACAGTTTCGGGGATAAAGGGGAAGTGACGTCAGGATGACTGACAATGAACTGTGATTAGTGTGAATCCACTAGACCGAGATCCTTGTGTCTACTATCTATAAACTTGATCTTTTTTGCAGTATTCTAGTTTGTCATCCTTATGTTGTCTCTACCATCATTAAACTTGATCTTTGTGTCTTGTTCTGACGTTTGTTTCTAATTTAAAATATCGCAAACAGAGAATTGGAATGTTTATTACCTATAACGAAAAGCAAATTGTGTGCAAGTATTGTATATTAAGCGGAAGTTTGTTTCTTAACTACAAATTATAATTTTCTATAAATGAAGTGACTCTTATTAAACCTGGTTCCTGTTTCTTGCACAGAAAAACTAAGTCGTTTGGGTAATTAAAGATCAAGGTAGTGTGGTGTCGGTCGGAACGAAGTGTTGAAACAAATGAAATTTAAGTTTTTGCATTTCATTACCATACTTATCTATTTTCATATGTGTAATACTCATCTATTTTCATATGTGTCGGCTTCCGTTAAGAAGGTTTCGCTTCAACAATTCCTACAGATTTCTAATACTTATTATGAGTATTATTTTGGCCAAAGTGAAAAAATTAAACCACATAATATGTGACAACTATACCATGAAAAAAAAGACATTCCAATAAGGATTTATATTTTTGGCAAAAATTTAAAAAAGTGACATGCAAAGTAAAGATTTTTGTAAATAAATTAAAAAATATAAATTCCCCTAATTTATTTACAGATAAAATACATTTGGAAGATTAAATCTATTGGATATGAATGAACAACAAAATATTGTATACTTGATTTATTTAAAATTTATTATCTTAATTTTAAATTTTTGTAAGTTGTACAGTTCCCGAAATTTTCGTCATGAACATAAATTTAATTTTTGATTGGGGTAATATAATACTCCCTACATTTCATATTTTTGCAATTTCAGGTCACTGAAAGTGTCGAAAATTCTGCAGTTGAAGAAAAATTGTCCGAGTCAGAAGGCAGCTTTAAAAAACCCAAGTAAGTTTTAATTACAATACTGGTTCAGTAATTTTGTCAGTATGGATCATAAATAATTGAATTTATGTCTGTAGCCTGCAGGTGAATTCTATATCCCTGAACGTCTGTGGGCATATGTTTTAGATTATCTTACGAGGGTGAATCAAATATGAACCGGACTTTTCTGTTTCTCGCCCTGTAGGTAATTCGAGTGGCGTGACGTCTCGATGTATGTTAGGTAGGGATGTTAAGAAGAGGGGAGTTCGTCGGTTTGGCGAGGCGTAGTCGATGCGCTGTTAGTAGCATCATGTCAGAGCAAGAGGTGCATACGTCTGTTGCGCAACGTGTTGTTATCAATTTTTTTGCGCGGGAGGGCGTTAGACCGTCTGAAATTTTGCGTCGACTATCTGCACAGTTCGGCAATGAAACACTTTCAAGGGCCCAAGTGTACGACTGGCACAAAAAGTTTTCAGATGGCCAAGAGACAGTGGAAAATGAGCCTCATGCACGCCGTCCCACGACAAACATCAATGAGGCGAATATCTACGCAATTCGTGAGCTGATTGAAGGTGTACTGCTGATCGATTTTCTGCACGACCGCCGTACAATTAATGCTGAGTATTACTGCGAACTACTCCAACAAGTGAAACTTGCCTATCGGCAAAAGAGGCGGGATATGTCTATCCGAAGTGTGATTCTGTTGCATGACAACGCTCGGCCACATACAGCTGCATTGACTCAAGGAAAATTGAACAAAATGCATTGGGAAACCCTTGAACACCCGCCTTACAGTCCTGATTTGTCGCCATGTGACTACCACATGTTTGGGCCACTTAAAGAAGAACTGGGAGGCCACCACTTTGAGGACAACAAAGGTGTAGAAACGTTTGTGCGCAATTGGTTATCGACACGACTAGTTTCATTCTTTGAGAAAGGTATTAAAAAACTTCTGATTCGGTGGGAAAAATGTATACATAAGAGAGGAGACTATGTACAAAAATAATATGAATTAAAATTTGTATTGATCGTACCAATAAAATTTTTAAAACAAAAGTCCGGTTCATATTTGATTCACCCTCGTATAACCAGATACGAATGTGCGAAAATTAATACGCAAGAAATTACTTCATTATTGTTTTTTGCATTTCTATATATATAAATAATAATAATGAAATAAAATAAGATTAAAGCAGGATTGCCTACTACTAAAAAACGAATTGGTTATCGACACGACCAGTACAAGAAAGGTAGATTCGGTGGGAAAAATGTATACATAAGAGAGGAGACAGTAGAAAAATAATATGATTGTATTGATCTACCAATAAAATTTTTAAAACAAAAGTCCGGTTTATATTTGATTCACCCTCGTATAAAGATTGTGCGACGCCTTGTCAAGGATTTTGCCGAAATTACATAGAAACCAGTTGATTGCTGGTAGAGCTTCCAAGTTTTTCCTCCAAAATTATTAGTACGTTGTTACCTTAATCGAACTTAAACGTTATTCCATGCTGTTAAGTAATGTTCATCCGTATTACCCAATAAACTTTGTTTACCACCAGGACCTTATACAGGATGCTGGTCGCAGTTATATTACTTCACTTTCTATTAACACTGACTTACTGCTGATGCTTCACAATTTGACGTTGTCGGCTGTTTTTGAATGACTAGCGTTGTTGTAGGAAGTCGAAGTAAACTGCTCTCACTTTGTCTGGACTAATTCATCGGCTGTACAATTTCCAAAATGCTGTGGAAGGTTTCTTTGCGTTTCTTTATGCCATTGTGTCGCAGCCTTTTTTTTTTAATTTCGGCGTCTGTCGGATTTCGCGCCATTTCTGCATATATCGTGATGTAATTAACTGGACTGTAATTTTTAAATGAGGTGTTGATTCAAGTTATACAATTTTGGAGAAGTTAAGATCTTATAGTGCATAGAATGTTTCCAGCGCATAAATATGTAACGGTACAATTGACAATTATTAAGATAACTTAGGCCGACTTACCGGAAAGGTAAAAGGGTGTATGTAAATACTATGTGTTGATCCAGTATTAGTTCCGTCCATAAAATGTGCACACAATGTCACGGCCCGTAACTGTTATAGTTCGAACTGTTCGGCATGAGAGTCGATGCGAAAGTCGCCGTTGACACATTCAACGACGAAATATGTGGTCTTTTCCAACATATAGTACAGGAAAGGAAGGAAAATAAAAGGAATTTAAGGATATCAAAACCTAATTCCAGTAAATAAACAAATAATACATTCAGTCTAATGCACTTGAGGATCCATTTTATATAACCCGCAAAAACTAAATAAATATTCGCCAAATAAACAATGAAGACGAAACAGCGTCTCTAATGAGTATAACATTTGGGTGGCAAAAAACTTTCTAAATTCTAGTGCATTTGGGTATGGTAATTGTATGATATTTCGAAGATTAATTAATTATATATTTACTTAGCTAGTTGGGTATTAATTACAATTTTAATTTTTTTATGGATAATTTCACACTACAAATTATATAATTAATTTACACTACAGGTTTTGTAAAAATTGAACAAACAATTAAAAACTTAAGAGGATTCGCAATGACAAACATCGAAATCACAATTTGACATTGCGAATCCTCTAATTTTTTGTTCAATTTGTATTCATACCATTGAAAACAAGGTCTGATTTAGACCTTGAAACGTTTGGACTTTTGAAATATACAGACTTTCAAGTTTATGAGGTAGTTATTTTCAAAGAACTCAGAAAAAATAAAAACCAGAGATGCCACAATTATCATTCAGAAAACAACGTTATTACATTTTACATTGTTGTTAATTAGTTCTGTTAGTTGGCTAATTGGCCCGTCATCTCTGTTCCACGATATTATAGTTGTTCGTTGGTTACCTCATCTTTTCCTACAGCTTTACGGTTTTTACTATTTCAGTATATACCTCGTTTATATGTGATTTCTGTTCAGTTACTTTATTGTGAGTGATTTCATTATTACCTATCTTTGTCTGCAACATGCCTCAAATTGTTGTTTGTTGACTTTAAATTTAATCAGGTTATTCATTGATAATAATTGGATTTTACTGATTTTTTTAAAAAAGGTTTGTGTTTGTCTTGTCTTACATTTAACATTTTGAATATATTTTTTTGTTTTTCTTCCATTAGTGTAATTATATTTTGTTTTTCGCGCACAATGCTTTCATTAACAATTCTAGATTCTATTACATTAGTTGTATTTTTTCTGTTCTATATTGTCCAGAATATTGTATCTTCTTCAATATTTTTTGTCAAACCATTAGCTTGTTAATTCCCCACTTCTCTTACTTAAAATTACTGTATAATTTTGTAATATAACTAATACTTCCATGTGCACTTTTCCACTTGTAAACACACCGATTACGTTCCATCTTATTTAGTGTTTGTCCATGGTTGTTGACTTCTACAGGACAGTGCCTTGCGTCATGGTCGCAGACGTACACATGTTTCAAATTTATCTACCAAATATTCGTCTGTAAATCATTAATGATTCGATTCAGTGTTCCATATCATCGAACTATTCCGAAAGATTCGAACACAACGCGGCATAAAATATATCATTTGGACCTGGAACATCTCGTATCTCTGTTGTTCATTCAATCATTTGGATCTTCTCTTCAGTCAGAGTGCGAGAGAAACCGATACAAATGATCCGAAGTGTCACTGGTGGTATTCATTTGTGAACATTAATTACAAAAGATATTTGAACAATTATTAAATATCATGTAATATTGTATATTTATTTGTTCCGATCTTTGTTGATTTGTTCCGCAATTTGATTTAATAAGTTACTTTCTTAGGAGTTTCAAGGAAATTTGAACAAGTTTGGGGATAAGTAGATAACATAAACTCTTATAAATCCCATAAAGATATTGCGACGGAGTCGACAGGCACACAGATTCATTCATATAATTATAAAGACTATTAGAATTTGTTATTTGTAGATTATAATATGAAGTAAGCATTTTTTTTCTTCTAAAATTGTACATCCCATAATGTACATAAAGACCCAATTATGCTACACAAAATATACTTTGTGTTTAATAATATACAGTGTATAATATGAAAGGAAAATACACATTTTCAAATGGCCTTAGCACAAAAAGCCAACTTATTACCTTCAATTGAAAAGAATATTAGGAAAATTCAAGCAAATAATCTATTGTTAGTATTCAAACGATTATATCCAGTCAAACTGTGTAGCGCTGAAAAAGCATTTGAATATTTGAAACCGCATTTGAATCTTTGAAACCACTTAGGACTGATCTGAAAAATGTAATCACTAGTCCTTGGCCCAATTTAAGTTGATGTTTCCAATAATCCAAATGAAACTCATATATCAACATACTGATCCAGATTGTAATGTTCCAATCTCGATAATCATACGGTTTTATCACGACTACTACCAAATTCTGTGTAAAACTACCTGGTAGTGCTACCTCTAATAAATCCAATTTTTTTTATCAAATAATTTTCTTTGTTAAACAGCTAAAACGCCTATAATATAAAACATTTGAAATGTCAATATGTTCTTTATTTAACATAAAACTGTGTTAAAAGTTAAAAAAAAATCCTCTTAGAGTTTGAGATTAATCTAGATCCATTGCAACCAATATGATATATTTTTCCCGAATTTCCTTGGATTTCCATGGTCTTGAAGTGGTTGATCTCACAACGTTTCGATAGCTGTGTATCTGCTATCGTCATCAGGTGAATGATAGGAAATTCAGATTATCCGTCATATCATGCGGTCATGCGTCGCTGGTTTGGTCATTGGGTCTATTCCGGTCTAATCAGCGTACTGGTACCTGGCGGCATCACCGGCAACCTACCGCCAGGTACTCTCATTGGACCGGATAAGACCCAATGACCATAACCGGCGACGCATGACCGGTTAAGGGTATAATATAAATACCAGGGATTATCTGAATTTCCTATCATTCACCTGATGATGATAGCAGATACACAGCTATTGAAACGTTGTGAGATAAACCACTTCAAGACGATGGAAGTCCAAGGAAACTTCGAGGAACGAGTTACATTGTCTACCAACTTCAGACTAACATGATATAATTTGTTATATTATTTCAAGTGAGATACAGTTGTCACATGAAGTTGTTGAGCGTCGACTGTCAAGTCGTAGAATTTTTGCTTCTGCAAAGAGAAAACAATGGTTTGCAAGTTGAAATGTTTCCTGTCTCAAGGTTCGAAATTCGAGACATCTCTTTATTTTTATTACATCTTAATATTTTTTCTCTTTTTATTTTCAGACTTGCCGATGAAAATGTTACTGTTAGGAAATTGAAAAAAACTCGACAATTATTTAGTAAAGCAAGCTAAGGAGGTTCAGAGGTTACTTCATTAATGCACAAGAATATTTTCCATACCGAAAAGTATGAAATACTTCCAGTTTTATTATTGCCAATGGCATGTAACAGATCTCCAGAGAAGAAAAATAGTCTCTTTCATTCTAAACCGACACATGTTCTTACTGCTTTTAGGAAACATATACAACTTGTCAATTCAATGTCAAGTCGAAATCCAGGAGGTGACCAGTTTATGACTACTCACGGAAAAATAATTTAAAAAATCGTAATGATTTTTTTAAAAAGGAAAACGTCCAAAAAGGTTACCCTAGACAACATTTTTCAGTATTATCATTCCAATTTTGAAAATGTGACTGTTGAAATGTTTTTATATGTAACCTAATTAACTATTTTATTAGTTACAATCCTCAATTAAACCTCAATGTTGTTTCATCACAAACAAATATTTTATTTTATCTATTAACAGAAATTTTGAGAATTTTTTTTCAGATAAGTTTGACAACATTGTTTAAAAATATACCTAAACTATGGCATGTTATTGCAAAAGTTGGCACCACTAATGATGTTTGCAAAATGCAATAATACTTCTGTCCTAATTCCCAGATAAAAACTCATGTAGGTATTTTTCTGAGCAAGAACGAGGTATTAGTCATTCCAAAATTCTCAGCGGAATTGAAATAGAAAGAATGTGAAAATTCAATAAACAGTTATAAAAACTTTATTACTAACACTAGAGCAAATATTAAAACTGTTTGCCATCAGCATTAATACAAGCAGGACATCCTCTTACCAATTGTGCATAACGTCACGTTCTGATTTGTTCGGCAGCATCCAAGATTCATTGACGTAATTCAACAATTGTTGATATGGGTTTCCAATAAATCTTCTTTTAGGCAACACCCGTAAAAAAAGTCCAAAAGGTTTAAATCGGGAGACCGTGGTGGCCATTAAATTGGACCAAGGAGCCTGATTCAACGGTTTGCATAGTCTTGATTCAGATATTCTCGCACAGGACGGGCATAATGAGCAGGGTAACCGTTATTTTTGTACCACTTTGTACGTATAATGTTCAAAGGCACATTTTCTGGCAGATTTGACAGATGGTTTTGTAGAAAATCTAGAAAAATTTTACTTTTCAAATTCCCTCGCAATTCAAAAGCTTCAATAATACGGTCATAGTAGTTTAGGGATATTATTTTATACAATGAGGGGTCAAAGCTGATTCTGCTTTTTCCGTATTCGGAACGCGAAATTTTTTCTAATTAATTTATTTATATATCTGAACCAACATATAAACAAAGTTTTTCGACGTTTCGCCCATACTATGACTCTGGCCGCGAAAACCTACGTTCCCAATGAGATGTTAAATTTATCTGGAAAAAATTACCCCAAGTTTCTGTTAATAGATATATTTTTTTATGATAAAACAAAATACATTGTGGTCTAATTAGTTTACATATAAAAACATTTCAACAGTCATGTTTTCAAAATTTTAATTGTAGTACTAAAAAATATATTCTTGGGTATTGTTGGACGTTTTCCAATAAAGTGCTAATATATTTAAAAAAGGAGTCCGATTTTTTAAATTATTTTTCTCTGGGTGGTCATAAACTGGTCCATTCCTAGGTTTAGACTTCCAATTCATATACGAGTATTTCTCTATTCTGCTCATTCCGCTCTTTTCAGCTTGTAGTCATGACCGAGACATTGGAACAGTTGCAGTACCAACTCACACACACTTATTTGTGCTGCGTTCTTGCCATATTTTATAACAATGGCCTGTTTACAAAGCGATTTATTCACTTTGGGGCGATATTTTAGACTAATTCTATTTTTACATTGCTTATTGAGGGAATGAAAATATTTTTTCTTTAGTTGTCAATACCACTGAGCCTTCTTAATTTTTTAAACTAGACTGATTTGTTTTTATTGTATGACTGATGATATTTTTTTATGTACTTAATTTTTGGATGATCTTATATATTAATAGCTAAAAAATATACAGGAATACCTCGATTTTACAGATAACTAACGTTAATATATTTGAAGTATAAAATACACAAGGAAGATGTTGATCCTGTTAAGTAAAAACTGAAAATTCTGTTACATCTTCCAAGATTAGCCTTTCAGGCCTGTAACCTTCAAGGCTGATTGTGCTCTTGATCTTTCAATCTTATTCACCATACATCAGTGTTCTAATTTGTATGCTTGGATATCATGCGTAGAACTTCTTTTGAATGCAAGACATCTCGTTGCTAGTTTGGAACTTCCATCAGTTGCACTATCCTCAAAGAAACTGTTTTATACAGAAACGCCTTGAGTCACAAATTCCTTCCAGTTATCGGCGACAGTTTTTGATAACTTGAACTCAAAGTTGAGAACTAAAATTTCGTCTGCGACGTTGACATCTAAAGGTGCTACAAGTTGCAGGGTTAACACCAAAGAAATATGTTCCGATATTACAATCATTTGTTAGAATAAGCCATATGATGAACATCTCATGCGTTCTTTTAATTATCGGGATGGTCATTGCAGGTGCTTCCCTACAAATATTGCAATTTTGGTATATGGTTAAGATCTTTAGAATCGATCATTGATACATATGAATTTTTAAAAGAGAGCCATCGTCATGTTTTCGGGAAAATATAGGCTAGCGGAGCTTCTGCAACTTTACGCGTCTCATGTGTTGAATTTTCTGGCATTATCGACCGTCTGAATCCATTTTTTACTACACAATGGTTTGTTGTCTTTCATTTGTCAGTGTATTGATTCGTATGCGAAATACCCTGCAAGTAAATAGAAGGCTAAAAAGTGCTACCGGGAAAGTGATGCTTCAAATTAATTGCAATTCTAGTAATAATTTGAAATTGGAACGCTATAATTGAAAATGTGTTATCAAACAGAAACCGTTTGTTTTGTATAATCGAGGTATCCTTGTACATAAAAATATATATTACAGCTTTTTAAAATTTATTTTAATTGTTGTATAGTGACAAGTTTGTTTTATGTGTTTTTAAAATGTATTGTACAGTTTGTAACAACATTTTAAATGTTTAATCAAAGTATGAAATTAATAAACTGTTTAACAATAATTAATTGAGCCATTTCAAACCCAAAAATGAGTTTAATCAAATTTTATAATAATGAACGGCTGACCACTAAATGTTTCAGTTATTTGATAGCAAAAAATAAACAAACTACTGTGAGTTATTGAATGACAGTCCACACTTTTATTGTAAAATACTTCTTTGAATTCGATAATATATAGCCAATGAAATATGTTTATGCTTAAAGCTATGTAAAATTTTAGAGACACAACTCTGGTTATTTTATTGATATTATTTTAGTATTAATACAGCTTTTTAGCTTCAATTATTTATACTTATAGAAAACTGCGATTTTCTTCCAGTTACAACGTTAATCTATTATAATTCACCTGCAATTAATTGAATATATCTTTAATTAGTGTAATTTAGTGCTTCATCTTGAATGTTGCTGAAACATTCTTTTCAGTAACTACTATTAGATCAGGAGAGAATTTAAACAATGTAGATATTTTTCAGATAACTTAAATGATTTATTGTAAATTGTCATCAATCACTATGATTAAATATAACGATTATTTGTTCATTTTGTGTTTCTTATTTAAAATCCTTTCATGGCGATCGGAAACTCCCTGATATTTTAAAAAGTATGCAAGGTGTTTAAAAACATGTGCCATAGCTCAGCTGAAGATTCACCATCCAAAAGGAAGAAAAAAGTTGATCAACTGTTGAACCGGAAATACTTAGTTTTCAAGATACAGGGTGTTAATAACGTGCGACACGGACTTTTGTTATCCTTAAAATCTTTGGATTTTTATTTCTGGGGGCATTTGAAATAAGTTTATTTAGGTTTGTTCGTACAAGTGAATATACTCGAAGAAATTCACCATATTTGGTATTCCAGTGTGAAAATACTGCCAGCATATGCTACATGCCTACAATGATGCTGATGGTGATCACCTGGAATATTTCCTAAAATACTCATTATTTTGAAAATCACAAAAAACACGTCAAACGATACTTTTAAAAAGATAGAGTGGAATAACGAATTTTAAATGTCCTGAATGTTGAATATGCCAAATTTGTCTATGCCATAATATTGGAAGTCGGCATAAGCGTACCCTGGTCAGTTTCTCGGGGGGTATAGAATTACTTTTCATCGTTATGACCACTTATCAATAAATGTAAATGGAGATGTAGTGATATTTTTTACCAAACTTAGAAATGAAATAACAGAGTCATATGGAACTTTAAAGTAGAAAAATCTGTAGTTGGGTAACTAAAGTATTAAAATATAGAATTAACTAAACTATTAAAATGTAGATTTATCGTCATTTTTTAAAATATTGAAATTGTGTCAATTGATTATGATGTGAACATCTTGAGTTATTATTAAACCATTTGAGTACGGTAAAACATAGAAAACATACCATTGTCCTTAATAAGGTGCCGTTGAAATGATAAAAGCATAAATACGCGAGATTAGATACAATTAAAAAATGTTTTTTGCATGACGAGATATTAGTAACCAGAAATTAATGAAACTAGTTACCTGTACAATAGTAGACTGTCAAGACGAAGTACTTTGCGATATAGATAAAGTTCGTAGAGTGACTGCCGAATGTGGCGAAGAAATTGATTTGGTTCCTTCAATGCCATTTCAGCTGCTTGCTGTAAATTACTAAACCAAACAATACTTCAAAATCGTCATGGTGTTTTTATAAGCTGTTATCGAGAGAAATTACTTCAAAATCTGTTAGTTTTATATTCAATACCAAATTACATGTTTGGAATTTTGCTTTTCAAAATTAGTAGATTATTTTGTGTTTGTGACAATAATTATTTGAAAAACAAAAAGTTGTGCATTTAAGCAAATATTCAAGAAATAACATACTAATACATACAGTGCTTGGCAACAACTCCAGACTTGGAGTTGAACCTTTTCTACTAGAGATAAGTATAGACAATATAACTATTTCTACTTGGGAAGACTGGTTAGTCATATTGTAGAGATTTTGTTTATCTCAAAACATCTGTGAAGTCACCGGCACATTTTTTTTTAAATTGTCTCTACTACAGTGTTATAGAAATGGAATAACAAAAAATCATGGGTGAATCGACTAAAACAATTTATTGATCTATTGAACCGGTTCTAATAAAGATATCTTAACGTTGAATGAGAGAAAACTGGAAAATTTGGAACCTTCAGTTTTTGGCCAACAATTTTGATCCCCTGTTTCTTACGACTTCGACCATCCACCATTCTGTCGCATTTTATTGACTATTAGACTTAGACTTGTCAAACTCTTCATCTGGCCCCATGTCTACCAAGATTCAGCGCTTCGAAAAAGCAGAAAATGCTATAAATCACTAATAAACATAAAATGCTGGTTTTTATAATATTTTTAGAGACCTTCTGTTGACTTTTGTGATTGACTGATTATGACTATCCTGTTTCTGAGCATGTCCTCAATTAACCTTGTAGTTTTTAGGCAACCTATCTCTCGTTTAAGTGTACAGACCAGACCATGTGTCGATGTTTTTAATTGTTTTTGGTATTCAACTTCTATGAATGCTGTTAGACTTCGGACCTGATCAGCACAGCTAATGTTTGGTCGAAAGATTATATCTAGTATTAATTAATGACATCATAAATGTTTACCATTATACAGTGAGGACGCGTGGGTTGGAACACATTCCAAAAAAGTTTCTAGAATTTGGCCACGTGAGAGACAATTATAAAACCAAACAGCTTCCAGAAGATACACAATTAAAAGTTTTGCAAGATTTACAAGAAAATACTGACAAATCCACTAGACAAATAGCCGCAGAACAGTCAATCACTAAATCTTCTGTTCTAAAATGCTGCATAGAAATAAATGGCACCCATACAAAGTTCATTTAGCCCAGGAACTTACTGAAGATGATTTGGACCTGAGAGTAGAATTTTGCGAAATAATGATGGATAGATGCAATGCCAACCCGCACTTTTCAAGTAAGATAGTTTTTTCCGACGAGGTAACATTTTGTTTAAATGGTTCAGTAAACAGGCAAAATTTTCGATATTGGGCATCAGAAAACCCACATTGGATTATGGAAAGTCATACACAGTTTTCCAAGAAAGTTAACGTATGGGTCGGAATTGTGGGTCCTTTGTTTATTGAGGGAACACCTAACTCGGAAACGTATTTAGACCTATTACAAAATGACATAATAACCTGTTTAACAGAACTTTACCTGAATGCTGAAAACGCCAATATAATGACAGATTCGGTATGGTTTCAACAGGATGGAGCGCCCCCGCGAACAGTTCCAGATAATCTTGACAATATGTTCCCAAATAGATGGACCGGAAGGTGAGGTAATATCGAATGGCCAGCTAGGTCTCCAGATTTTTATCTTTGAGGTTACGTGAAATCGAAAGTCTACTTCAATAAGCCGGAAAATATCGAGGAATTAAAGAATAGAGTTAGCAGTTTCTAAATGATTGAGGAGGTTATTTTTAATGTTCATCTGGGATTTTTTCTCCTCGCATGGTTTCTGAAAAATACATACAGATAAGTTAAGTACTTGAATATCAAGGTGTATCTAAGGGCAGTTTGTGGAAACTGCCCGGAACACTAGAGAAATCGTGACACCCTCTGTAGAGATACCGGTTGCATGGCAACAACTTCTGACGAATGAACATCAAAAAGGAAACTTCAAAGTCAATTAATCAGTCGATTGACATTACCAAAAAAAGTCAAGCGAATATAGTGCAAACATTCAAACAAACATTGTTCGACAACGATTCTTGATAAGGAATCGAAACGTCACAAAAAAAACAGATAAGTACAACACAAAATACACAACATATTATACTGGAATACTAGTTGACAAATCTGTAGACCTACTTTCTCACAGTTAATCCTACGGGAGAGTTTATTCTATAAGAGGGCAACTAGTGTTCCGGGCAGTTTCCACAAACTGCCCTCAGATACTACACCTTGATATTCAAGTACTTAACCTATCTGTATTTTTCAGAAACCATTGCCAGGAGAGAAAATCCCAGATGAACATTCAAAATAATAGAGTTAGCGCCGAAATACAACGAATTATGCCACAAACGCTAAATGAAGTGTTACGAGAATTTGAAAACCGTCTTAGGTATTGCCAGGAAGTTAATGGTCAACAATTTGAACATTTCATTTGATATGTTGATGTTTATTGGTTTTCTTTAATTTTGAAAGAAATGTAATTTTTTTATAACTGTTAATTTTCGGTATAGGACATTGTACATGAAAAATACTTAGAATTCAATGCAGAACTTAAAAACAAAATAAAAAACCTGTTTCCATTTGAAAAAATGAACTTGATGGTCGCAATTTATTTCTGGCCCACCCTGTATAAATGAGTTTATCATCAAAAAAACCGCAAGCCAAAAAAAAGACCGACGTGTCCGAGTTTTTCCAAAAAACCAACACCTGAATTTTAAATGAATTTGTTCTAACCCACGCGTCCTCACTGTATATACCGTTAGAGTATTTTCGAAATGTACCAATCAATTCATATTACAAAATGGCTAATGTGTTAAAAATATTCATTTACTTTGTTATCATTATTATGGTATCTTACATTATTGCTTGAATAAATGATCATTTACTTTACCTGTTAATTGATTTCCTGATACAGAGTTATCTGGTTGAATTCTTACTTCCATTTCTTTCAGTTTTGTACTGAGGTCTCTGGTGTGAATAAAAAGGAAAAGAGTTGTTGACACAGCCAAGAATGCTATTAGCTCACTTGTCCTGTAAATAATAATAATAATAATGGCGATTAGTATTATGCTACATAATTAAATAAATGAAAAAAACAAAATATGTTCTTTTACATAAATAGTGAAACAAAAAATAACAAACAAGACTTTGTTGTTGATTAAATTTTTGTATAATTAATTATTTAATTAATCTTGGCTATACAAAAATTGTCCTATTATTGCATAAAAAAAGTTAAAGGCAAACATTTTATTTATTCGTTGGAATTTTCTCACCTTCCTCTTTTTCTATAATATATAAGTATTTGAAGTTTGTAAAAGTATCAGCGTCTAGTAAGGCAATTTCGAAAAATTGTCTAGATTACTGGTAGACTTTTATTGAAAATCTTCCAATTTGTTAGCGAGTAGAGAAATGATTCGTCGGACTGATCTATAGTCATTCCGAAATTACTTTACTCACAAACATTTTGATTAAACATTTCCTTTTCATTGTAATTCCTTTATCAGATGTAGAATTGAGAACAGTGAACTAAAATCTTTTGTTAATAAATCTCAAAGAGTTGATTTTAAGAACTGGCGCATTCACCAAATCTAATACTTTCCCTTAATGATGGAATAGTGAACTGCCATGATTTATAATTTCAACAGTTTTTTGAAAACAGATTAATACATGAAAAATTGATTTTGCTATGTAAAACACCACTATACTAAAAATTGACAAAAATGTGAAATGCATATCCTAAAATGTTTTGACTATCATTACAGTTGCCCGAAAAATCCAGTAGAAGTTTAATTTATATTTTAATATCCATTTTAAACAATTGATGGATGCGAATGATGATTTCTTATTATCATGATTTTAAGTTTATTAATGAAGCGTTTAATCAGCATAACATGGACCATGATAAATCCAAAGCTTTTCGTCGAAATGCATTCTTCACAAAATATGTGAATTGTATTTTAAATATTTGTTCGTAATTTCTAAGCTCATAGAAATTCTAAAGCTTAGTGGGATTAGGGTGATATCTGATTATTTTTAGTTTTATGTAAAAACAAAACTTTCTAACACAGTGGCACTAACGGTTATAGTTAATATAAAGGTCTATAGAAAATCACAGGGCAAAAAGACTAACATTACGTTATTGCGCAAAAGAAGTTCTGTACAGTATGATCTCAGCATATTCGGTATTTTAAAATGCCTAAAGATCAAACCAAAGATGAAAAGTAAACTTTTCTCGTGTTGTCTTCCACTAAGGTAAATGTATTTCTAGAAGTGTTATTGTTAATTCCTGCATCTAAAAATATTCCATATGAAAGCTTTCTTAAAATATTTCATGTCTCAATTGAGACCACGTTTTGAGACGCATGCATCACTGTCATTTTGAAACCGATGTTTTCTAGTTTTCTAATAAGAATATTGTTACAAAAGTAGAAAAAGACATTACTTTATTTTTTTAGATTGGGATGGACCAGTTTCCTGAATAAAGATTAAACTCTAACTGGAAATTATTCTTCAACGTTTTTAACTTATCTGAGAACGAAAATATGACGCGAAAAATACAGTAAGCGTACTTTGTAGCTTGTTTACATAATTGTTCCCTATTTTCTAGTTTATCGCTATAAACTTATTACGTTCCTACAATAAATGGTCGCATATACAATCCAACTAAGAGTTTATTAACCCGGTGGGAGTTTTGTCTTGACATGTATTTGATTAAGAGATAACAGTATTCAAAGTAGAAATGTTAGATGAACTGCGAGCACTCCGCCGTTCTCCAGGCACATCTTGTACACTAACTGATACCCATGTGCCTTTGTATGCGCACGTCTCTTCTGAACGGCCTCTTTAACTGAAAATTTTCCGAGAGGAAGGATTCTTTACAACATCAATTAGAATTCCAGGCTACAGTAGGTGTATATATTGTATATTGGGTACAAGTACGGAGTATAGAGTTACTACCATAGGTAAGTACAAGCGTTATCTTATATTGCAATGTATCAACTCAAAGTAAGGATGTTTCCTGAGTAATACTTGTGGCATATTTACTTTAAATTTTGGATTTATTGGTAATAACATTACACTTGTGCACAATTCTGTATGACGCAATATTCTAAAACATTTTAATTTTTACATATTCCGCTTGTTCATTAGGTTTCTTTTTTGCCATTTACATAGAGGTCTTAGACTTACACCCCAAACGTTTCGAACTTGCTAAAATGTACCGAATTATCTCGAAGTTTGGGGATATTCCCAACAAGTCCAGAAACATCAAATTATGAAGTTCTTGTCAATCAGTGTGTGCGTTATTTCTTCGATATTCTCTGAAATTAAAATTTTTATGACAGTGATAGTTTGTCTGACTTTTCGACCACTTAACACTGACGTTTCTGCTATTCTGCTTGTTTGGCAATAATTCTTCTCATGTGCGCTGCAGATCTACCTACAGTTCTCCGATTTCAGCATTATTAATCATCATGCAGCTAGCTTCCTTAAGGTTCCTCTTTTTACAATTTTCTTCTTTCATCGAGATCTTGATGTTGTCCCATTTTACTCTATGCCTACCAACACTGGTAAATCCGTAACTAGCTAATTTGTCCACATGTGCTCCTTTTACTGGTGTTCCATTTTCCTTACTTCTAGAGGTCTCGAAAGTACTTTGTGGATGCTATTCTGACGAAAATAAACCACCGAAGACAAAAGTTGCCTGACCATCAAATCATCACAATTTCGGAAAAACTGAATGCAAAATATTTTTAATAATGGTTTCGCAGATTTTATTAATATCGCAACTGGGGAATTTTATAACATTTATTTTTAGAGAATATTAATGAATATTGATTTGTGAATAAACTGAAGTTTCCATCAAATTTTAATTTTTTTTTATTTATTTATTGCCTTGGTAAAGTGATCCCAGTCTTAAAGGGCGCTAACTCTTCTATAAAGGAACATTTTGCACATTTAGATCATTTTCTTCACAAAGTGGGTTGTCATCGTTTTTATTCTATAGTAAGAAGTTCCAATGTTTTTATGTTTTTTTTTCTCAAAATTTAGATAAAAAATCAGTATTAAATATGTTGATGTATGGACTTAACGTAATTATATTAATTACGAAAAAAATGACTTAAAATGAAATTATCTGTTACGATAGAAAGGCATATTTAATCAAGTAAATTAAAAAGTTAAATGTTTCATCATCACAGCACTTAACATCGGAACCATGCTATAAGATGTCAACTTTTACGGAATGCTGCTTAAATGATATACTTATATAATTTTGTTGTTGCTGCAACACCTGAAAGAATTTGTGAGGCTAACAGTCATTATATGAATCGTTTATCATATTTCACATACTATTTAAGTTGAGGACTTGTCTCTTTCTACTCTAAATAGTTAACTGTTATTTGCTCTATTTATTTTCGTTTGTAAATTAGCTATTGACTTTTCCATAAACTTTGTTTACCCATTAACGACATCGTACTATTTTGAAATATTGCATAACTTTTTTTTTAGATTACCTTTACTCCAATTCCATTTTGTATTTTAACAGTCACATAATGATATCATCCACTTCATGTTTAACGTCGCATTTTAGTTACTATTGCATTCATTCAATTTATATTACTCTTGAAGACGCGAGATGTCGGTCTTACATCTCGCGTCTTCAAATTTAACGAAATGCATCAAATGCATAAAGAAGTGTTCCAGAGGACATTCAATTGTGGGAAGCGCAACTGATGAAGGTTCCCTAACCAGAAACAATATGTATTATATTGATATATAATATATATTGTCTTGCGTACAAAGGAATGACCCTCGAAGAGACTATTCAATATCTCTGACAGGTAAAGTAACCTGAAAAATTTTTATCGTGACATTCTGTCCTAGAAGTTGAGAGAAAACAGCAATTACACGGAACGGCTCCAGATTCGGAACCTCTGTGTACTGATTCTCTCGAAAATCCTAGATGTCGGTCTTGCATCTCGCGTCTTCAAATTTAACGAAATGCATCAAATGCATAAAGAAGTGTTCGAGAGGACATTCAATTGTGGGAAGCGCAACTGATGAAGGTTCCCTAACCAGAAACAATATGTATTATATTGATATATAATATATATTGTCTTGCGTACGAAGGAATGACACCTCGAAGAGAGATTATATTACTCTTGTTTCAAATACAAATTCTACATTCCATTTAAGAAATGTTTTAAGAGGAACGAATGAAAGTGACATCGTCACTTTAGGATTATAAACACAAGCGAAAAACACTTAGAAATTTACATGTATTTATTCTGTTTAACAGTGTTTTGCTACACAGTTTCTTCGACAAGTTAAAACATTTACTCATAAACTTCAATCTATTGTATACATAATACATATACATTGAATTGTGGGTGATATTAATCATTAAACCCATTTAAGAATAGGGAAGAAGTAATATCTAGTCGATTATTTAACGTACTACCTAAATAGTTACAACTGTCAATTTCAAGGGCATATAATAAAATAATTTACTACAATTAAACCATAAATGAAAAATTTCTATATTATCATTAAATATAAGATCTTCTTTCAGTAAATGAGGTGCATATTATTTAGATTTATTAATGTGTTTTAACTTTTTTTATGGTCAATGACTTCAGGGGAACATTTTCCAAATGTTAAACCGACATATATCTTATCTCATCGCAGTTAATCTTATGCACACAGGATTTACATTTGTGTAAATGGATAGATGGGAGAAACTCCTCGAGGATCCAAATATATGTTACGTCAGATTCAGGGTGGCGACCCTAATATCTAATGATAAACAAAGCAACACCAAGACCAAAGCTTTTGCTCTCTTGGTATAGGACTTGTTGTTGCTTATCCGGTCATGATATTTTTCGGGTCTTGTTCTTGGTCTCGGTCTTACATATTAAAAGTAAAGTTAAGCCTGGTTTTGAATTTAAAAAATATGAAGTCTTTTCAGAGAAAGTATTTTATAAAAAAAAATAATTACTTATCTTTTTTCAACTTTAACCTTGCATTAAAGTGTTTCATTAGAAGAAAATTTTAAAATAGATTATACACATTATTAAACCAATACTATTTGTTTAAATTTATTAAAACGAAATATATGAAATAAAATATTAAATCTTATTTTACATTTAACTTTATTGTATTTTATTGGATCCAAATTATACGTAATAGACATTCATTATTTAGTTGTTAAGATGTTTTAAATTCATCAAAATGTCCATCCATAAAGTTAATCCGATAAGTAACGATTTCTTGTTTAAGAAAGAGTCTGGAACTGATTTGTATTTTGATTATTTGTTTTTGTTTGTCACACAATTTAGATAAACTGATTTATATACCAATTAGATTAAAAAATTGATTGACTTAACTTTTAGAGCATATTTTTCAATTTTTGAGATGCCTGAGATTCTACAATTTCACCGTTGTAGTTTGTTTTTAGGCTTATAGGTACAACTCAATTGTTTCTTTTTTAGTTTGTTTATGTCTACAATAACTAACTATTTGTTAAAAAACACTAATTGAACAATAATAGATCGGAGTTAGTTTTTCACTTATCACTTAAGAATACTCTTAAAAAGTTTAATAACAAAATATTAAGTATTTAACAATTTAATGAATTAATTTCGGAGATTTATTATAATCACTATCATTTAATCAGGACATTTGTAATCGTAGTATATACAACTGTGAGAGATATAAAAATTACAAATTATACTTAGGTTAACTTGAGACCTTAAAGCTTTGAATATAAAGATGTTTATGGTATAAGCCTAAAACCTTCTCCTTTCCAAACTTGCAATCACCTATTGTTACTTTAGTGTAAGAATGATACGAAATTCTAAGAAAGCATATAAAAAATTACCATATGTTGACCTGATTTTAGAAGCAAGTACACTTTGAAAATGTTAAAATCTGGTAACTTATTGTTGTATGTAAAATAACAAATTATACCTAAATTTTAAACAAAATCAATTGTTTAAGAAATTCAATTTTTTAATACATTTTCCATTTTAAGTATTCCACAATTGTAAAAATGTATATCCAGATCGACTAAGGGGGCATTATTAAGTACCTAAATATCGCTTCGACAATATTTTTATAATTAAAGAACATATATTTATCTATGTATGCACATCATTTTGTAGAACGTTTATGTGATATTTCTATATTTCCGGTTGTTTATATTTATTTTTCTGTTTTTGTGAAATACGGTATTTTTTATGCTTTAGACAAATATACGAAATTATCTCCAGATCGTTCTTAATATAATCTGTAAATTAATTAAGCTATTTCGGAGAATTAGTGGAATTTCATTGACTTGTAATTTTAATAACTTTTTTTTCGATTTTTGGAAACCGATGTCTCGCGTTATAGGAAATCTTATGGTATCCTTTCAGAATATTCCTTAACACAATATAATATAAATATTGTAGAAAATGATTTTTGTAAGTTGACTAAAAAAATAATTTTGACAAATTCGAACTACTATAAAATTTTTAAGCTTGTATTATTTTATAAAATTTATCATAGCTTTAAGTGGTATTTACACATTTTTCAAAAATTATAACTTTTTGTTCTTAATGTTCGAATCTTTCTTACTTGGCCTTGGTCTTGCTTCCTCGGCCTCAGTCTTGTGCTTTCAGTCTTGATTTTGGTCTTGCTTTTTGCAAAATCAAGACCAATATTGATATTGCTCATCACTAATCTTAACCACGCGCCATGCCAACCTTGAGAAAACTATTACATTATATAACGTATCTAGAAAACTTGTATGCAATTTTGTGTGTTTTAACATCTTAGCAATTCAAGAAATCACGCATAACTAATACATACAGTGACTGAGAATGATTCCAGACTTGGAGTTGAACGTCTCCACAACAGATGAGTACGCGCAATGTTCAATACATCTACATGTACACAGGAAGATTGGTTGATCATTTTGTACAGATTTCTTTCACTTAGAAGATTATTATAACAGTTTTATACCTATTTGAGATACACAGATACTCACACACCACTCTCGTATAACTTTAATAGTTCAGGCACCGCCCGCCAGGAAATCTCATACAAGGCCCGCTTTAATAGCATAGATAGATTATATACAAGAGACATAAACGCGGTGACTGAACACCGAAGTATTACAAAATTTCAAAATTTTTCTAGCATCAACAAGTTTTGTGGTCATTCCCATTATCAGAAGAAAGTTAAAAGTAATTTGAAAATTATTATAAGAGGATAGTAGGGAGCCTTCCAGCTACATTGTAAAATATACTCGAGGTGCTGCTTTCAATTAAATTGAAATTTATCCTGGAATATAATAAATTTTGAATATTTACATAACTGTCGTCTGACTTACATAAGGACACAAATCAATAATTTTATTAGCCATCCAATTTGCAAACGTACATCTTACAAGTTTTTTGTAAGGAATGCGCTTGTATTAAATAACAGTTTATGGTACAATTAATTGATTTGGATACAAATATTACATAACTGTTTATTAGCATTTAGTTACTTTTGAACGAAGAGCAATAAATCCTTTTACGTAATTTGTAAGTGTGATAGGAGACTGTATTCCTTAACTACTAAAACATTTAATTTATGTGTTCCAATATTAAAACAGAGACTAGAAATGAGTAAAGTATATGTTTTAGTTTCTTATAATTTATTAACGTCACATCTCATTTTTGGTTTGGCCAAGTAATTAATTACGTTATAATTTTGAAAAGAAGTCTGTAATTATTCTCTTCTGGTGTCTCTAATATTACTAGTTTTATTTAATGAATTATTGATAATAGTTAGTTGAATATATTGAAGGAATACATTGTTCTTACGATTGTTGAAACTAATCTTCCAAAAAAGTCATTATGAGATAATAAATAGTTCAGTGATATCATCCATTAAGAGAATAAAAAGCAGAGGGCTCAAATGGAACCCTTGGGATACCCCATATGAAATTTGAATCTTCCATTATACTGAATGGCTTACGTTCTATTTATACGATAAGAATATGAGAAGATAATGTTCAATTTCAGACAATTTATAGAGTTTCATGTAGTAGAGCATTTTAAAATCAATAAAACGCTTTGTAAAGTAACAAATTAGTAAGTGTTGGTCTTCTTCTTAGGCTAAGAAGGGATAAAGGTTTTTTTAACGGAACACGATTAGAAATTATTGAATTGTGCTTATCATAAAATATTGAAACTAATTCCTTGACTATTACTTCACATCTCTGAAGGAGATTGTTGTTAATGTTGAGAAATTGAAAAGTGTATGTTTCCTGGTAAAACAGACAAATTTACATTTCTCAACGTCATCAGTTGTAAGTTGTCATGAATACCTACACCAAATTTGAATGGAATCTAAATCATTTGCAAAAATCACTTTAACTATCTATTAATGCTGCAAATATTGCCTGATCATCATTCTTTGAATACAAGAAATTGCAATTTAACCTACTTATTGTATGGATAGAATAAATAAAGGAATAATTTGGTAAAGTGCGAGTTGGGCTCTCATACTAAGGGTTCCTTACCACCTTTGAGATTTTATACAATATAGGTGAATTAAAGTATATATTTTTCTAATATTCCAGTTTCAGACAAGCAGGCAATGAGTGTATTTACCTTATATTTTAAACTAAGCGTTTAATTTCTAAAAAATACACATTTTATTTCTCACACAGAACCTTTTTTTTAAATTTTATCTGCTTCATGATTCGCTTGATTTTTATAAAATTATTTATTTTATTTTCTAATTTAGCCCCAAAATTAAGATTAGGAGTTTCGCTTTATTTTACCAATAAACTTTCAGTGAAGGTCTATATAATCTTTTTTCTGAATTTTAGGTTCAGTAGTTTGGAAGATAAAGAAGACAATGGGTCAAATTTTAAAACATTTTTAATTTTCCATTGAATTTTGTAATTGGTGTTTTCTCCTTATTTTTCCTGTAAAGTTCAGTTGAGGCCCTATATCTCAATTTTTGCAAAATTTTTCGTCTTATAGTTTCGGTGATAATGGGGAATGGGTATATTTTTCTTAATATCTTTTAAACTAATTATTTTTAAAATACGAAAAAATATACATATTTGTATAGATTACTTTTTAATTTTTTCTTTAATTCTATAATTTGCCCCTCAAAATTAAAGTGTTTCTCGTTATTTTTCCTGTTAACTTTGGGCTACATTCTATATATATTCCTTTCGGCTGCATTTCAGCACACCCTTAGTCGACTTTAAATAGTCCTGTCATGGCTGTCATCAACAAATGCGATTATTCTTCCTTTTCCAATTTTCAGTTCTTCTAAATTTGATATATCTTCTATGTTTCAATTGTTTTTCTGTTTTTACAATCTTAATCAGCAAAAAATTGCTACTAATTTGCTACTTTAACCGACCTTAACCTCAAATAATAACAAATTTAGTAATAGTGCCGGTTATTTGGAGGCACCTTGTATACTAACTACTTTATTAGGTAGGTTCTTATTAATACCTATACGCAAAAGAGCTGCAAGAAGTAACTACACATTCATAGTTGTTAGGTATCTATTCTCAAAGTAATAAATATAAACTATAACCTGTACTTATTATGTAAAAATTAAATAACCTATCTCCATTTTAGGTCATAGAAAAATTATATGAGGCATCCCGTGATCGAGTACAGCGTACACTATTCAAATCAATAAAGTAATTTTCTTAAATATCAATTAGCTTTGTCTTGCTATTTTTCTTAGGATACTGACAAACGATATGTTTTACGTTAATTCTTCCTTAGTAGAATAGCTTAAGATATTCAGCTTTGGGTATAGGGAGGGGCACAACAAATTGTCCAGAAGAAAACGGAAAAAAAATGTCCTAGAGAGAAATTTCTTGGTCCAGCAATTTTATGGGAAGCTTTAATGGCTCATGGCATGTTTTTCAGTTCCAGAGAGGTGAGCAGCTTGGATGCACCAGAAACTTGAATAAAAGTTTTATTTATTTCTCTAATAATTTGAAAAAGGAATTTCATGTGATATTTGGTGGATGCGCTAGAACAAACTGGTATCCTACAATCACGTCAAAACTACTCAATACGAAATTTATCCTCTTAAGGGTGGAATTAGTCTTTAAACCACCTATAAGGTATGGCCAATTAAATAGAAAAGAAATAATTAAAATGGGTTAGCGAAGATATGAGGTAACATACGTACAGAAAAAAACAACCGAATTGATAATCTCCTCCTTTTTCATTAATAAATTACGTTCTTCGAAACCCACAATATCTCACAAACAAACCCAGTCTTAAGGAAACCTCATTACTGAAAGTATGCGTATTGTAATTTGTGAATGAATGGATAGTTAACTATTATCACTCTGGCCAAATGCGTAGCTCAGAGGACATCTGTGAAAAGCAGCTCACACACACTTAACTGGCCACATTTTAATTGGTTTCGATTCACCGTTTCCTCATATTACCTAATGACAGTATGAAATCTTGAAGGATAAAATCGAGGAAGAGCGACCAGCATAGTAATTGTAGCAATAAAATCACATAATACAAACCATCCAACCTGACAAGATCATCTTAATTACACACATTAACATTAAAAATCAAATTCCGTATTAGGTGAGAACAAACGCCAACATAATTAATGGATTATTAAATCGAGAATTTCTCGTCACATGTTTGAAAAAACTGTAATAAGTAGGTAACTACTAAACGAAAGATCTTTTTAGTTTTATTCGTTTGAAGCAATTTGTGTTTCTCATTAAATGACGATGTGATAATTTTTTTAGATTAAAAGAAAAAAGTAAAACAGGGTCAGTGTAAAATAATATGTATTTTCTAAAAGAATTTTGTCACAGATATGCCACTAATCAGCTGATATATTTAGACGGATGTATTGCAGAATTATTTTATTAATTTGCCAAACAGTATTAACCATTAACACAGCAAAGATTTTTATTTAAAAAGTACTAATTAAATGTATCACATAAAATACAAGATGCATAAAAAATACAGTCAGAAGACATTTTTCAATACGAGCATTCTTCGTTGATTCTATCAGAGTTTGAATCAAATTTTTAATATGACAAAAATGAATATCTCAGTGATTACAAATATTATATACTCGCTTCGAGGTGTCATTCCTTTGTACGCAAGACAATATATATTATATATATAATACATATTGTTTCTGGTTAGGGAACCTTCATCAGTTGCGCTTCCCACAATTGAATGTCCTCTCGAACACTTCTTTATGCATTTGATGCATTTCGTTAAATTAAATGCATACCTCTGACAGGTGAAGTAACCTAAAAAATTTTATCGTGACATTCTGTCCTAGGAGTTGAGAGAGAACTGCAATTACACGAAACGGCTCCAGATTCGGAACCTCTGTGTACTGATTCTCTCGAAAATCCTAGATGTCGGTCTTACATCTCGCGTCTTCAAATACAAATATTATGTATAGATGATTTAAGCAAAATATTAATTCTAACTCTTCAGCACAAACAGATTATAATAAACTTTTCTTTGAGTTCAATTACAAATTTTTAGTCTCAATATAAATGCCTTTAGTTACACCAAAATAATTCACAATAGGTTCGACTTCAACAGAGATGACTAATGCCGAACAGATGATCACCGCGATGCCATCATTCAACCGCCTTTATATATCCTTACAGTGGATCGAGATGTTTCTCTGTCTTTTCTAGTACGCTAACTTGTATGGTTTCTAATTCACGATTTTTTATAATAATAATTTATATAGTAATTTTTAGGGAATAGTCATTTTTTATTTTAAAGTTGCTTATTTATTCCAATTGTATTAGATGTCATATACGTACTGGGATTGGTAAAAGTCAGTTTGTTAAGGAAACTAATTCCTTGACTATTACTTCACATCTCTGAAGGAGATTGTTGTTAATGTTGAGAAGTTGAAAAGTGTATGTTTCCTGGTAAAACAGACAAATTTACATTTCTCAACGTCATCAGTTGTAAGTTGTCATGAATACCTACACCAAATTTGAATGGAATCTAAATCATTTGCAAAAATCACTTTAACTATCTATTAATGCTGCAAATATTGTCTGATCATCCGTCATGTTACAGTCAAAAATGCTAGTAATAGAAGGGGTATCAAATTGGACCCTTGGGAAACAAAATCGAAATATTTACATTTACTGTATGAAACAAACGGAGTTCTGTTTTTAAAATATATAATTTCCTAAAAGTTATGACTTAATATACAATGATCAATTCTATCCAACGCCTTCCAAAAGTCAGTACATATTACATAAGCTTGATTCTGATCATGCAACACATCTGCAAGAAATTGTGCATACTAGACAAAATTTGTCATTGTCAATTTTTTTGACATGAAATATATTGTGACTAGCTTGGATATATGCGGTTATGTGAAATAATTTCAAATAGCTCCGCAAAATGAGATAACGCTGATTTGGTAATTAACAATTAGGCCTTATTCTCCAATTTTTCAAAATAGGTAATTTTCAAATACTAGGCCATATTTAACTGTTTACTGGTAGATTATATAATGACTTAAATGCAAGCAACGATGGAATGGCCTAAGGACATTTTGTTTATTAATTTCATTACTGCTTCAAAAAAATTCTATTTTAGGTAAGTTATCAAAACCGATATTATGCAATATATACAAATTGGCAAGTAAATAAGAGTTAATAAATAATACAGCGTAAGCGTTTTCTAAGTATTGTGAAGGTTCGTGGGAAATTCCATTGCGGGAACATATTGCCAGAAATCTTTGAAATATTATTTTTGTCTTTAATGCAAGACCAGCATTTCTCAAGATTATTGTGTATTTGAGACTCCATAGTTCCAAGCTCTTTAGTAAGTGTGCAAAATTCCCTACGATAGTAGGCATTACCAAAATTCTTATATGGTTTATGAAACTTTTATGTTCTTTATCATTTAAAAAGTAAACCAACTAGGAAATTAATGAGAACCAGGGTTATATCGAGGAACATATAAATCCAGTTGTTGGTACAGTTGACTATAAAAAGCTTCAACGCCTTAATTGAGATCAGTAATTTCAACAAAATCCAGTCAGTTTCTAATAATTTATTATACATTCCAGGATAATTTGTTTTTTTAAATTAAATGACTTAAGATCATTATTTGGCAAAATTTGTTTATCGGTTTTATAAACAGTATCAAATATTACTATTAGTGGAGGATGGTCTTAACCACAGTTTTGCACCCTAACACCAAACTTTTATTGAAACACTTAACGCCCTTTCAACAAAGTGGTCATCATCAAGGAGTAAACAACATGCACTAAATGAGATTTATTTATTTATCGAGAAACATTTTACAATGAACGCTTGTTAAAACTAAATCCAGTAATAAAGTGGAACTATTCAGTAATATCTGTGTTGACTTCCTTTTCACAAACAACAGTGGACAAACTTTAAAGTTTTGCACTGATTTCATTCATATTTCTCTTTTTATCAATATTTCGGTCTTTTTAGGTACTGCACAAATGTTAAACATTTTAACATATCAGCTTCAGTGTTCTTTTGTGCTGCTGCAAAATTTAATATCTTATTGCATATTTTGTGGTTTCTTTTTTCCTAGAAAATTTGTCAAAAAACTTAATCGATGCTGAATGTTATCTTATTATTTAGCAGTCCTTTTAGTCTCTACACATTTATATCTTGGGGCTTGATCCTGAATTCTTTATATTCTTATCAGACAAATACATAATTTAATATAGACTTTGGGTATCGAGTTGCTTGAATATAAGTACATTTTTATATACTTGGACAGAATCCATTCTATGAGGTTATTAATCTTATCTGAACCGGAAAGTGCAACCGTTGTTTTTCTTTAGGGGTTGTGCTATAGAAGTGATTATATTTATTATGTTTAGTGAACACTGGGATTTTTTATCTGTTTCTGTTATCACAACTGTGCTGGTATTTCACTTACAGCTTAATATATTTGAGAGTCCGTGAGTCTTATCTTTTTCCAGTCTGATTTTCAGGCATTTGATCAGAATGATTTAAATCTTTTGTCCGTGAAACTAGTAGTAAGCTGCCCCCCTGCTCCCCCTTCGATGATTACAAGCCCTGAGAGTTAAGGCTCAGTTAGTTACAAATTGGAATATTGCTGTGATAGAAAAGAATACAAAAAAATAATTCCAATGAGAAAACAAAATAATCAAGTTCGTCTTAAAAAAGTATTTTGAAATGAAATACTTAAATATATTAGCTAGTAATTTGCTCAATTTACTGATATCTAGCCAATAATTTCATTAAAAAACTTTCTAATGTTGCACTTATAAACATTCTGAGAATGAACCAATAAAATCTTCTATTTAACGACACCAATTACCAAAACACACTCTTCTGATAATAAACATTTCCTGCAGATTCTTCCAGGTAAAAATAATTAGCAATCTGACCGATCAAAAGAAACTTCTTATGTAAAGAGAATGTTCTGAATTTTAATTGCATGTCAAGGAAGTTAACTGTGATGATCGGTTCAAGTACAACATCAGATATAGATTAACTAACAAATGTCTCGTGAAATAAAATGAAATCAGTAGAGTTGTGTAAACATATACATATTCATATATATATATATATATATATATATATATATATATATATATATATATATAGTAGTGCTTGATTTACTTTTATAATTAATATTCAAAATTCCGAATTTCAGACTTCTTTTTTTTATTTTACTTTCTCTGTATGTTACGAAATTTACATATGGTATCACATCAGGGTTACAACAAAAATTACCGAATACTTGCATGCTGAGATAGACAAAATACGGTCACCAAATATTTGTTGTTATGAAAGGTTTTTTAATAACCAGCTTTCCTGCCAAGTGTCAACTAGTTCTTTGGGAATAACACCACATAAACTTGAAAGTCTGTATATTTCAAAAGTCCAAACGTTTCAAGGTCTAAATCAGTCCCCGTTTTCAAAGGTATTAACACAAAATCAGCAAGAAATTAAAAAATTAAAAAATTTAAAGGATACAAATATCGTAATGACAACTAGTTTTTCTTTTCAGTTTTCTTTCAGTAATAGTTTCATTGGTAAGTTGGTTAAAAAATTTTTAACACACTTATGTTTCACTACTTGTTATACATTGTGGGATGATGCATTATCAATAATTTTCCTTCCGTTTAGATCAATTAAGTTTCAGTTAAAAGAAAAATGTATCTCGATATGTGTAATTTTCCTGATGATTTGCACTTATAAACAAACAAGTTTGTTGTAAACAGTGGATAGCATGTTTATAGCATTTCGAGTTAAAAATGGTTTTACATTAAAAATTAAATAAGCACATTTGAAAAACAAAACAAAAATGGACTTCAGAAAACACCAAAATATTATTTTTTTCGAAACAATTAAATACTTATTCGTTTAGACTATGACAAGTTAAAAAGACAATAAGTTGGTAAATATATTTTAAGTTCTACTTTGCTACTTTGTTGTTGAACTTGTCAATTTTAAATTTATTTAATTTTAAATTTCAAATCAGTTTGAACTCATTTAAAGTTATTTCGTATTGCTTAAAAAAACCAAAGGAATCTAAACGTCACATTTAAGTACAATATACTTCCAAACATATTAAACAGGAAAACTAGTTGACAAATTCATAGACCTACTTTGTTGATTTTTCACTTACCTAACGTATCAGTAAAACCTAAATGAAAATCCAAAATAGCTAATCACCTCCTCAATCATTCAAAAACTATACAATGGTTATATTGAATGTAGTTTTCAAATCGAATTAACAATTTCGATGTCTTCTAAACGTTGTTTGTAGCATATTCTTGATTAATTTTAATAATAATTTTCGTTTTGCAATTTACATCAATAAATATAAAGCCATTGACAACGAAGTCAGAATAGCCTTTGCAACATTTGGTTTTCCTTCAATATATGTCGTTTTATTTCGATTGTGGTGTTATTGCCCAAAAAAACATAAAAGTAACAATTTCGATATTGTAAAAAATAAGGTAATTTACTTTGAAGCAACATTCCTATCTTTTGACCAACTTCGTTAACTGTTGAATAGAATAAAATAACTTGTTTTCTAAAAATATACTCAGTAACAAAGAAATCGCAACACCCAGAAGAAGATGTTTAAATTTAATATTGTTTTGGTAAAACATAGATGCTAGGGAGTAAATGATTAAACTTCTTGAACTTTTTATTCAAATTTTAAACTATTTTATTAAGTTTATTAATAATGTGTTTGTACATCTCGATTATCTATATACTCCCCAACACATCTTGGTATTGATTCAATAAGGTGGTATATTTCTTCTTGAGGATACTATCCCAAGCTACCTGTATTTCATTATCTGAGAACTTCCAAAGTCCGAGGCAGAGGTAAATTCCGAGTTCGGGGGATCTGGACGCCTATGGCAACAGATTCACGTGGGTCTCTTCAAAAAAGTTTATACGAATCTAGCAACATCAGGCAGAGCATTATCTTGTTTAAATATGATATCCATGAGCGATAAGTTTACCCTTACTTTCAATCTTGAATTAAAACTCAGTTCTGTACCTTTTTATTCACTTCATTACATCGCCATTACTGCCTTATTCGTATATTCCATCTTCAGTGTTACACTTAAATAATCCACACGTACCCCCTTGACCCATATTACCCCCATCGTTTGCCTATACATCTATTTTCCCTAGAAAAAGTTCTCTATCGGATTAGCATCATTAGTCCCCTATCTCCCATAAGGCAATCCTATTCGAAACGAATCTCGCTCAACCGGGGCTGATAATCGACCCTCTCGCGCGTTGGTATAAGATTAATCGGCAGTGACTGTTATCTAGAGAATTTTTGTTAGGTATTTTAGATAGTTGTTTGTGTATTATCTGTTCCAAGTTCTATTGTTTTTTACTCAGTGTTACTAAGGTTAATTTTTGATAAGATTTTGTGGTATTTAATCTGTTACTACTCTTTACGCTTTTTCTTTTACTATATTCTATGACCCTGTATTTAATTTTAAGGTAATTTATTTTTTTAGTTAGGCGACCCTTTGCCCCAGTTAAACTGGGTGCTCTAATAAATTGTAACCCTTACAGCCGGGGAAACAACAAGGTTGAAATGACTTGTAAACTGGTAACTTATTACTGAATAAAGAGATTTAATAAGGGAGTACATACGGCTCCTTACATACTTCCTGGAGATAACTGGCGCTCTCATGTTGCCTCGAACAAAGACTACTTCCATGTGCAATAGCACCCCATACCAAAACGCCTACAGTTCGGTGTACATGTCGCTCAACATCAACTTGAGGTTGACGTCTTTCTCCTCGACGTCGTCTAACCCTTCTTCGGCCATCATCTCCATCCAAGCAGAATCGAGATTCATCAGACTAGTCGACCTGATGCCATTCCACATTCCAACGTTGTCGTTCACTACACCACGGTAGTCGTTGCCGTCGATGCTCAGCGGTCAGAGGTAGCACAAGATGGGGTCACAAATGCTGTAGTCCAAAAGACCTTATACGACGGTAAACCGTTCGGACACTTACAAGATGGCCTTGTTTTCCTAACCAGTGAGCTGGCGATTTTGGATCCCATCAAACAAGTTTGCTTTTTGATAAATTTTTAAAAATGCTAAAAGGACTAGAATATTAATTGATGAAAAACCTTCACAAAACTTTACCAAATATTCCTTTACTATAGTATCTTATGTTTTACCAAATCGATATTAAATGTAAAGATCTCCATTTGGGTGTTGTGATTCTTTGTCAGTGAGTATGTTAATATTGTTATAAAGTGCGTGGGTTCAATTAAAATTTTACAACTAATATTCACTTTCACTTTTCTAGAAATTTTATTTACATCAAATTATACAGCTTTCTGTAATCCACGCAAAATCGGGTGGTTCCATCCTTCTTTTTAACTAGCACGACGGGAGCAGACCATGGGCTGATGGATGGCTCAATGACTCCATTTTGTAACATGGACTCGATGTTTTCCTCGACTGCCTGTTGTTGCCCCAATGGTAGTCGTCTAGGTGGTATTTTGATGGGTTGAGCCTTTCCGGTATCTATTCGATGCTGGATGATGTTGGAGTAACCGGTGTTCCATCTTGACTGTTAAACATTTGCCAGTGCTTGTGATAAATTGCTTGGCTTTCTTCTGGTTCTCTGGTGTCAGGTGTGTCAAATCGTCAGCAAACTGTTGTAGGAACTCTTTACTGGGCCCTGTCTCCTTCACCGATGTCTGGTACTCTTCTTCGCAATTGATGATGGTCTCTAGTGGCTCGAAACAAGCTATCTCTTGACCATTGGCAATTCTGATGTCGTTGTTGGACAAATTCATGATTCTTATTGGTATCTCTCGTCCGGTTTTAACTATAGCCCGTCTAACTAAGTAGCCATGAGCTGAGTTTACGGGCTCCACCATTCCAACGCAGCTCCCAGGATTGCTGTCTAGCTGCCCATGAATAATCTGTTCCGTTCGACCGGGAATTCTGGCTGGAGATTTGCTACAATTTTTATGGAGGTCGATGAGCTGTTAACGGGTCGAACATAAATCCATGTTGGCTGATTAGCTCAATACCCAGTATAAATTCGTCCTCAATATTCGCTCCCAGGACCCTATGCTGGATCATGTTGTCCCCTATGTGTAGCACGACATCTGCCTCACCTTGTAATGACATGGACTCGCCGGTGACTGTTCTGAGCTGGATGTTATTGGTAACTGGCCGAATTTCTGATGCTGTCAAAACCCTGAACTTGGCAATGGACACAGAGGCGCCGATGTCGATGGTGATGGTAATTGCTCGGCCATTGATGGTGCCCCTGATGACTACGCTGCTGCTATCTCGGCAAAATCCCCGGATGGATAGTGTTTTGGGGGCTGGTGGAGGGTCAGTCAGCATTTGCCCCCTTATGCTGACTGGCTGACGGTCTCTGGACATGTGGCTGTTCTGTTGGTTACCCCTGGCCGGTGATCGTTTCGGTAGCCTCACTCGACAATCACGTTGAAAGTTCCCTGTCCGTCCACAGCGGTAACATGCCCCTCTGGTGCCAGTTCACTGTGACCGTTCTAAAAGTTTATGGATTGCGGACAACACTGCCTGGAGGGATGGTTCTGGTCCGTCCTGGATGAAGGAAACTGCTCGCGCTCTTGGTTTGGACATGTTCATGACTGCTTCTACTTCCAACCCCCGAAGTAAAGCTTCATTACTTTTCTTGATGCCACTAAGTCTGAGATTTCTTTGTATCTCCACATCCCTGATACCGTTTATGAAACTCTGTGTGGCCAATTGGTCTTTCGTTTCCTCGGGCAAGTCTGGGTAGGACAAGTGTACTAATCGTCTGATCTCTGCTTCGAATTCTTGAAGGCTTTCTCCGGATTTTTGCGTTTTCCCGCTTAATTGCACCTGGTATACTTGGCTCAGGGATTGATTGTCGTATCGTTTGTCCAGGATGGCGATGATCTTGTTGAAATTGCCTTGTTCATCGACTGGAATGCTTTGGAGGAGTTCTAGGGCCGGACCTCTTAACGAAATTACCAGAGAAGTAGATTTCCCAAATTGCTGTTTATACATGGGCCAAGATGAACTGCCATCAAATGTCGGTGGTTTACTGACGGAACCTCTGGTACTCGTAGTGTTCTGGTATTTTCCTCGCTGTTTCTACCTTGTCTTGGATGGCACTGATTTGGTCTTGAACTGTGTTTTGAATTGAACTGATTTCAACTTTTACCTGGCTTTGGATGGAATCGAGGCATCTACTTTTGTTTCAGAGTGTCCACGGTATTTTTTATGGTCTTAATGTCATCATTTATCTCTTTTATATTTGACTCAACTATTTGCATTATTTCATTAACTGTTTCATTAACTTGTCTTACTATTTGCATTCATTGTTCAAATTGCAGTTGTCTTTTCTCTACAGTTTCGTGTCGTTTTAATTCAGTTTGATCTTGTTTTTCTACAAATTTCGAGAACAATCCTTCAATTAAATTATGTTGTTCACTTTTCATGGTGGAAACCAGATTTTTTTGTTCGCTTTTCATCGTAGTGACAAGATTTTATAAATCTATTTTACGTTTTTCATCGATATTAGTGACAAGATTTCCTAACTCAACTTTATGCTTATCATCAAAAGATTTCACTAACCTTTGTTGAATTTCTTCTTGATGTTGTTTCTCCTTCTTGTCACGTTTTTCTAGAATCTATGCTGTTTTTTCGTCTAGTCCCTCCGTAACTTGCTTGACTATTTTTTTGGTAGTTTCGTCCATTTTTTCCATGCTACGGGTTTCCATAAATCAAATTACGATTTTAACTGCACTTAATCCTTCACTTCTGATCACCAAATTGTTATAAAGTTCGTGGGTTCAATTAAAATTTTACAACTAATATTCATTTTCACTTTTCTAGAAATTTTAGTTACATTAAATTTTACAGAACAGCTGATTCAAATATCACCACAACCTTTCTACATATAAGCTCTTAGACTGGCGATCGTGGGCTGCTTCCTTTTAAAACCAGCATCGAAAATTCTCGTAAAATCAATTATCAATTCTACAGCTGCCGAGCCATTTCGAGAACAATTTTTTTCCTCAAAGAGATCGGTGTCGTGCTGGAATGAAACCAGGGCCGTCTTAAGGAAATTTCGTTACAATATGTATTAAGAAAGGTTTGCACATGATTCCAACTTAAGTGAACGCACTGTAAATATAGACGAAATTGAGAATCTTCATCTATTTTAAAGTCTGTTAATTATCAATCATTATATTTTAATTCCAATTACATTTATTTAATAGTGTCTTCTCAAATTTTATAATAATATCAGTTTTTTCAACATCTATAATTTATAGTTTACAATTTTTAGTGATATAGCATAATAAGATTCAGTATTCAATTCTAATTAGCTTTGAAAACAAATTTATATATCAAAAATAAACTTCTAAGCAAAATTCATATTTGTTGACTAACCTCGTATATAGTTGAAAAAGTGACCAGTAATGATTTCAGCTTAGATTCCAGACTATGCAGATCTGTTTAAGTACAATAACTTTCTTTCTAAGAAAGTTTTCCATGTGTTTTCAACTTATGTAGATACATTGTAGATGCAGACAAATTGAGAATCTCTATCTTGGCATTGGTTAACGAACATTTTAGTTTAATTCCAATCTATTTGCAATTTCTTACAGCATACGGCACGTCATTAAAACAATATGGGACCACTTCGGGATGCTCCTTAACAGAATCTTCTTAAACAATACAAATTCGATGTGTCAGTTTCGCACAATCGCTGAGCACCCATAAAAAAAAACAAAAACAAAATTATAGAAACGAATTGACAATCTCCTCTTTTTTTAAGTGGGTTAAAAGGCAGGACCGTCGTGGAAAAGTCGACAATGGTTTTTCGAAAACTTAACATCTACCGAAAATCTCTAAAATCTATTTTGTTGAGCTTAAAAAGTGACAATGGCAAAGTATACTCCATGGTAAAAGGTAGTTTACTATTTCAAATAGTAGGTATAATGTATTTAATTTATGCAGCTTTTTCTTAATATACCCAACATTATAGCTCGTATGGATACCAGGATTCCAATACTATCCTGTTCTTATCTTGGACACACTGTATTACAGGAAACTTAGCATAAATATGAATTCTTAGATCTGGGACTAATATTTACGTGTATGTCGTAATAGTAGTGAAGCAGGTCTTGTATTTAGTAATTAGCCAGTTTTGACTTCCTTCTACAATGTTAAATTTGAATCCACTTTTTCAATTTGAGCAGTTATAATATAAGGTTTTCACTTAAATTGTCGGGCAATTTGAACGCTTTTCTACCCACAAACACTATCCACAGTAAATAATATGTACCTTGGTAAAAAAGTAAACTGACAACTTCCGGCTATTGATTGTTCTTAATTGCAGGGAAATCCATTCTTATCTGGTGAAGACGTTGTTAATTAGCTTACAACGATCGTAAAACATACAAAATGTTCTCTTTCAACGATCTATTAATTATAAGTTTCACTGGTGAAAAGTTAATAGCTCAAATAAACCGAGTATTATATTTAAAATTTTATGTGAAAGTTCGGATTTCTATAAAGTATAATATCGGAAGTAATGAAAATCAAATAATGTCCAAATCATTTTTTAAAATGGTAATTAAATATTCATTTATTGCGTAAATGGTTATGCTTCACTAGAAAATTGTCTGCATTTATTCTTTTATTAATGTCATTAAAACGAAGTACAGAAATAAAATAATTAAATTTAAAAAATAACCGACTTCCAACTGGCTTAAAATAAAAACCGTTTAGAAACCGTGTGCAATCAATAACTATTTTCTGACATATTTTTAACGTATTCTCTCTTCCTCTCTCTCTCTCTTATTTGTATTTTTTTATATTATCCACATATTTAGTAACTTTTTTATTTGTTTTATTATCATACAAAAAAGAAACTTCAAAATTAATTAATCAATCAATTGACAATTGCAAAAGTCAGGCGAATGAATATTCTTCAGAAAACTTGAGAATACTGTTCAACAACAATTCCTCAGTAAAAATGGAAAAGTCGCACTGTGGGTCAACTGACATTTTCTTTAACGAATATCTTGAGAAAAATTAGAGATATCAAAACATTTTTTTTCAATTGAACCTGAGGTTATGTAGATTAAGGAAAAATTAATTAGAAAATCATCATCTACTATTATAAGGGTGGAAATAAAGGGTAAAATGGTGCACATTTCAAAATTCGAAGATATCTCTATGCACATGTTTTTTTAAATTGTAGAGTTATTAAAATATATTAGAAAAATATTTATTGAAAAACTATCCCCTCAAAAATATATTTGACAAAAGGGGTCAGCAAATGAAATCGTAAAAAAACTCCAAAAAATAGTGTTTATTGGGCTCTGAACACGTTTATCGTAATCATTTTTCCCGATAGGCATCAAAAATTGTTGCCTGATTCATGTCACAAAATGCAATACAAAAATTTTCTTTCACGAAAACAATAGATATTATTTTGTTAATATATACCCAAAGAATGTCGGATCATAAAAGAAGATTAAAGTTAAATAGTTTAAATGTGATGCATTGCCTCCAATCATTTAGGAAATACTTTGAAAACAATAAACCCTTAAAATGATAAAAATAAAAAAAATATTCACGCAACTAAACATTATCGAAAAATATTCAAAATAATTGAGTGAAAAATCACTTACGGGATTCATCAACGTTTTTTTTTTGTTTTTTCATCCCCATACCCGTTTTCATTCCTATGGTCAACAATGATAAAGAAAAAGGATCTCCACAGTGAGAAATGATAACGACATGATTTTGATTCCCGTGGTCATGCGTTCAATGAATCTCTAAACAGTATTTTCTTGACGATTTTTCACGATTTGATAAATTCACCTATTTTTCACAAACCAGTATGAGGATTGAAAACCCAAATGAACAATCAAAATAAATACAGTGTAGCCCATTGGATATGTCCCTGTTTAATATTGCGCTATATGCAGCTTATTCCAACTTTTATACTCTAGATTATAACAACGATAAACAAAATTTATATATTATTAATATAATTTAAAAAACTATGAAACCAATATCGAGACACCCGACACCATTGAAGCATTGAAGAGCAGTTTTACCGGTACTATTCAAAATATTCAAGAAGAATTGTGATCCGATCACATAACATAAGTTGCTTTCCTAAAGGTAGAAAATATAAGTTGAGAAATTCCAAATTAATTCTATATTCATTGCAGTTAACTGTTATTTTTGAAAGTAGTCTATTGTGCACATGTCAAAATTAAAAAGAAGTAATAAATGATCTAATTTATTTGCCATACTATATAATTAGCATTGTATTAATATTGAACACCTGACACTTCTACAATGCATAAGTTGATTTATTAATTTTTACACTTTCTTCCACATACAATATTCTTACATAATATGAATCAACCAGCCGTCAGTATTAGAGATGGCATTACTGTTCGCAAATATTTAGATGAACAATAATATTCTACACTTTCCGCCAAGACGTATCCTAGTTATCTTACTGATGAATTTTATTTCACCCCTATAAAAGATTAGACGTAGTATTAATTATTAACATTTTCATGTGTTTTTCTGGTTTCTGTTTGGTGAATTATTGGACAATAAGATTGTTATTTATAAATAGCTGGGAGCCTAGGATATTTTTTTTTGATTTATAATAGGCTAAAAGTTTTTGAGTGTCTTAATTTCGCCAAGACGTCCAACTTTTTCCTCTTCGAAAATTTTTGAAACAGATAGCTAAGAGAACCAGTAGGTGTTAAACATGTCAAAAAGGTGAATGAATTTTTTAATTAATATCAGTTAGTATTTGTTAAAAAACGCGAGAACATTTTTGTCCTACAACCCCCGATGGTATGGCCGCAGCGTACCCGCTCTAATTATGTCAATTTAACTTGAGCAAAATATTTATTATAAATAGCTTAATTTTGTCACTATTGCTTAATAATTATTGTAATAATCGAATAACATCTTTGTCCTACAAGTTAAATGGAATATTTTCCTAGTCTACAGGACTCATCTTTACACACCCTCCACGGACTCTTACATGTTACTGTGTCGAAAGTTCTCATTATCAATTCGTTGCGTATTTGTTTTTTTCTTTTTAACCGACTTCCAAAAAGGAGTAGGTTATCAATTCGTTGCGTATTTTTTCGCTTTTTTTTTGTATGTATGTTACCTGATTTCTTCTCCTGTGGTGCACCGTTTTGAATGAATATAATCTTGTTTAATAGAGTATATATCCGGATTGGTGAAACTTCAAATTTTGGAAAAGAATTCTATTGATAAAGTGATAAAATTTGTGAATGAACACATGCGTGCATGGAAATCGACCAATATCCCTAATATTTTAGTCGATTTTTCGATAACTCCTTATTGATGTCTATAGTTTTAATCTATTAATCTATTAAGGAAGATCCTTAGGTGATCTCATATACTTTTCTTCGTCGTGCAACTTGCAATTTTGCAGAACATAGCCGAAAATTCCAAAATTCTTATTAAAAATTTCATCGAAATGACATAACGGACATTTCCTCATAAATATTTTAATTCCAACGTAATAGTGCGGTAATTTTAGGCACTGGAAGTTTTAATTGCGAATTTGAAAATTTTCTATGTACATCTCAAGCATATAGGTAGTAAAGCATAATATTTTCGGCTCCTTAAATCAATGAGTACCAAGCTCGTTTTGTTTGTATACCAGGCAAATACTTATTTAAATGCAAATTTTTCCATTTTGCGAAGACGGTGCATTTGGTTGTCACATTCTCCCGGCCTAATAGTAAATTCAGTGACAACACATGTCAAACTTTAAACTGCTGTTTGGTGGGTTTATAGACAGGGTGTTTAGTTATAGCAAACAAAATCACAAAGTAAAGTGATAGAAGGAATTGCATTTATATGATGATTGAAATATAGGACGGAGTAGAGTGGTCCATAGGCAGCCGTATATACAGGATGGTTGGAATATAGGGTGAACTGGACGTTTCGTGGTATAAAAATGTTGGAAAAAATGTGAAATTAAAACTATATAGGGTGATTAAAAAACTGTTATATGATGTGGACATAAGCAAATCATATACAGCATGGTTGAAATATATGCTGGAGTTGAATTATATTTATACAGTGTGATTAAAAAATTATTTCTTTTATAGCCCATAAGAAGTTGCATAAAGTGTGGAGAGGAATTAATGTTACACAGGGCGATAATATAAAATGTTAAAAATGAAATAACTCATGGGGTAGCCCACAAGGTTGGTTGGTACATTGCGAAGCAACAATCAAGTTTGATGAAATAGTAGATAAATACGCAATGAAGGATTTTAGATTTGCTTGGCACCGACTTCAAAATATACTAGGTTGGTAGGTAATTAATTTGTACAGGATGAGCACCTTTTGATGTTTACATTTTTTACTTTCTGGGTAGGTACCTAACAACATTGAATGTGTTATTTATTTGCTAGAGTTGTATTTTATTATAATTATTTTAAGCTTTCTACTGATAGGTGGAAGTCGGTTATATATATTTTTAACGTTTTATTTAACAGACATTTTTCTCTCCATCATTATGAAAACAGCATTGAGAAAAAAATTGGTACTTGGACAGTAGGAGTTACTAGTCGAATACAAAAAAACATAAACTATTGATTGAAATAATAATTTATATTTAAAAAAGAATCGACTTCCGCTGACTTAAAATAAAAACAGTTTAGAACCCGTATGCAATCAATCGCTATATTCAGACATATCTTCTTTTTTATATGATTTAATTAAGGTACAATTCAATTAAAACTTTTAGCTTATTCTTCTCTCTCTCTCTCTAATTTTTATTCTTTGTCTATATTTTCCAAATATATTTTAACTTTTTTATTTGTTTTATTATTTGGACCACTTTCTATATTGCATCCACACTCTATATGCTTCTGTGTACTGGCCACTCCTATATAACTTATTGGTCTATCCTTTTCTGAATCACCGTGTGCAACTACAATTCAACTCAACAGAATATTACAACGATCCTGATATCTTTAAAACCACCTTGTATAAGTACAAATCTTCTCCACACTATTGACTCTTTTTATTTTTCTATTGTTTAAATTATTCCTGTATATCAATGATTTTACTTCGCCCTATATGTCTAGTATTCCATTAATGCAAGTGCTCATGGTCTACCCTATATAACAAAATTCACCTTTTTGAACCACATTTTGTGACTGCAAATTTACTGTTCAATTTATTTCAATCACCCGGTGTTCGGAACACTCTGTCTTTTTTTGGTTTAAAAGACAGCCTTTATATTTAAATATGTATATTCTCAATTGCTAGGAAAAAACTCTGCCTTAGCGCAATCGCAAAGAGACTCGTTGCTCGTCTTTCGTCCAGTACGGACCTCTCCTGAAACTCTTAAGGAAAAAACGTTTCAGACTCTATGCAGTATGCTTCACAGCCGACATAAGGCAGATGTTTCGTCAGATTCTCATCGCTGAACATCATCGAGATTACCAACGTATTTTGTGGCGTTTCTCTCAGGATACCCCTATTCAGGATTATCGATTGGTGACTGTTAATTATGGAGTTAGTTCTTCTCCGTATTTAGCATACTTTATTCCATCTTGCTCATATGTATAAGGATGATTACCCTGAAGCACCTGAGATTATATCAAATGATGTTTATGTAGATGACATCTGTACTGGTGCAGATTCTATCTCTCATGCTCTTCAACTCCAGAAAGAATTGATATCTCTACTCCAAAAAGGTCAGTTTGAGCTGCGTAAATGGGCTAGTAATAAACTTGCTCTATTTTCTCATTTGCAAGCTTCGCAGGTTCATTCTGAGGCTCTTTCTCTGGATTTCGATCTCGATTTTAACCAAACAGTAAAAATTCTCGGACTCCAATGGAATCCTTCTCAAGACCATTTTTGTTTTAAGGTTCATGCTCAATACTTTCAGAATTGGCACGAATCTTTGACCCATTAGGATTTCTAACACCCCTTACTCTGTCAATGAAATTAATTATTCAGCAATTATGGGCTAGTGGTATCGATTGGGAGGCTACTCCTGATGCTTCTATCATTCATAAGTGGACTACTATATGTTCTCAGATAGAAGTTGTCTCTCAAATTCACATTCCTCGACTAGTTCTCACATTTCCTTTTTGTTCGGCACAGGTGCATGGATTTGCTGATGCATCGGAAACGGGATACGCTGCAGTTCGTCTTGAGTCATCTTCCAACAAATATTGCTGTCATTTCATATGTAGTAAATCGCGCGTTGCTCCACTCAAGACAATTTCTGTACCTCGACTAGAATTGTGTGCTGCTCTACTTCTCTCAGAGTTATTAGTCGTCGTAAAAGATTCTCTAGGCAGAAAGCTTGAATTTTCGTCGATCACGGCCTACTCGGATTCTACTGTTGCCTTGGCTTGGATAAGAAGTTCTCCTCACCGATGGGTTACATTTGTTTCCAACCGGGTAACTCAAATGCAAGAAAGACTGGCTCCATCTCAATGGCGCTATGTGCTATCTGAAGAGAATCCTGCCGATCCTGCTTCTCGAGGACTATTACCTCAAACTCTTGCCGAGAGTTCCTTATGGTGACCGGGACCGTCATGGCTCTCTCTTCCGGAATCCCAGTGGTCTCCTGAGGTTCTCCCATGTCTCGAGGATATACCTGAAACTACCGTAGAGCAATGTAAACTTGTATGCACTCTCTCAGTTCAGTACAATTTTCTAGAAAATCTTCTTAATAAGTTTTCACCTCTACAGAAAATTCTCCGAATAATCTCTTACTCTATGAGATTTATTCACAACTCACGTCATCCTCAATCTGCGTCTGCGATGGGCGTCTGGTGCAGGCCCAAATACCATTTTCTCAAAAACACCCCATTCTCCTTCCTGGTAATCACCGCCTAACACAACTTATCATTGAAGATACTCACTTAAAATATTTACACCCAGGACCTCAAACGCTTCAGTATATTCTCTTCCAAAGATACTGAATAATAAATGCTAAGCGTACAATCTCTAAAATAACATCAAGATGTTTTCGCTGTTACCGTACACATCCCAAATCGACGCAGCCGCATATGGGGGATTTACCACTTGCACGCATTTCGGAAGTTAAACCATTCTCCAAAGTAGGTGTGGATTATGGTGGCCCTTTTCCGATCACCCTCGCTCGCCTTCGATGTGCTAAAGTATTATATTTGTCTCTTTGTGTGTATTGTAATGTTTTCATTTTCACACTCGGGTTCAGTTCAGTTCTTGGATTTATTTAAAAACACAGTCCAACTCACTCTAATTTATTTCCACTACTTTAACATAATTTATATTCAAAGAAACTACTATTTACATTTTATCTTAACTATGCAATACGACCGACGGAAACTGAATGCCTCCTATCGCTAGCTGTTCATTTATATATTTATATTGGAATTGTCTGGTACGTCCACGAACCATCGGGAAACTCTTTCATGTTCTGGAAGCTTTAAAGGAATTCCCAGTAACGGCAGCGGTCGGCCTGTTGAGAGAGAAAACATTTCGGATTCCCAGAAGTCTCGGAATAATGGCCCTTCTATGAATTGGTTGATGGCCGATTGCACCAGCTGTCGGATGAATTCTCGTAACAGTATGGTTACTAAGGCAATACACATAGAATTGGTGTCAAGTCTCTCATCTGATGCGTTCATTGCAGCGCTTCGAAGTCTCATCTCTAGAAGAGGTCGTTGCGATTATATATACAGTGATAACTCCACCACTTTTGTAGGTGCCTATAATACTCTCATTGAACTCACTAAACTCGCAGCTACAAAAGAGCACATTCGTTGGCATTTTACTCCTCCTTATAGTCCCAATTTTGGTGGATTATGGGAAGCTGGAATTAAATCTATTAAAACTCATTTAGGTCGGGTTATTGGTGACCAATTCCTTACTTATGAGGAATTTAATTCTGTCCTAATACAGATAGAGTCTGTATTGAACTCTCGCCCTCTATGCGCCGCCAGCACTAGTCCCAATGACTTACTACCACTCTCAACTTCTCATTTTCTCACTTTGTCTCCTCTAAACACAGTTCCTGATCCCGATACATCAGGACTGAAGTTATCACATCTCTCTCGTTGGCAGCTAGTTCACCGTATGCATCAGCACTTTTGGGACAGATGACATAAGGAATACCTACACACTCTTCAACAAAGGAGTATGTGGAGTGACTCAAACACGCCCATTAATATTGGTGCTCTTGTCCATTTCAAGGAAGATAATTCACCACCTTTGCAGTGGGCGCTAGCGCGTGTAATTGATGTCCATCCTGGTGCGGATGGCGTAATTCGAGTCGTAACTGTTCGTACCGAAAAGGGCGAATTTAAGCGTCCTGTCTGTAAGGTGTGTCCTCTACCATCTGACTCATAACCAACTCCGTATGTTCCCTAACTTTCCCTCTCTTTCCTCATTTACTTAAATCTCTCTCTAGCCCTTTATATTTAACTCCCATTTTGCCAATATGGCTATTTTCACTTATATATATATATATATATATATATATATATATATATATATATATATATATAGATTAAACTCATCTCTAGAGTATAACTAGGCTCGCACCCTCATAACTGTTTTATTTGCATAGATAATAATTTTTTTTGTCTTTCTCAAAAGAATTTTTTTTTAATTTTTATCTCTCACTCGTGTTTTGAAAATGTACCATTTTGGTGGCCGGTACGTTCGGAACACTCTATCTTTTTTGGGTTTAAAAGAGACAGCCTTTATATTTAAATATGTATATTCTCAATTGCTTGGAAACAACTCTCCCTAAGCGCAATCGCAGTAAGAAGAAAAGAGACTCGTTGCTCGTCTTTCGTCCAGTACGGACCTCTCCTGAAACTCTCAAGGAAAAAACGTTTCCCTATGTGTTCGCTAGTACAACCCCAAATTGCGTGTGCAGCTATTACTCACTTATCGTAAACCCCCTCGTGAGTGCGCATTGCCCAACAATATAAACTAAATAGTTGTGCCTAAAAACCCAGGGTTAAGGCCGGCTACCGCGACGAATGCAGACAAATACATGGATGGCAGATTTCCCGAGGCATTTACTAAATCTAACTCGTAGACAAGGTAAGGGTTTTCTTATGAAGGGCAATTGAGTTTTTTTATCAAAATAGAACCACTCAAAACTACAGTCCACTTAATTCAAGTCTCTACACCCGGTATATGCAACTGCATCTAAAAATTATATAACAGATTTTTGATACACCCTCAATAACAATAATTTTACCCCACCTTGTCTAAGCAACTACTTATGTTCCTAATTATATAACTTTGTTAAACCGCCCTGTATAACTGTAATTATACTCCACCTTATATTTCAACCATCCTGTATACTCAACTGCTTATGACAGCCTTTTGTATAACTGTAATTATTTTCTGCTTATATCTGCTCTGTATAACTCTAGTTTTGCTCCACTCTTATTTCAACCATCTTGTATACGCAACTACTTATGTGCCAATGAAATATTTTTTGAAACACCCTGTATAACTAATTCAATTCCAACTTATATTTCAACCATCCTATGTATACAACTGCTTATGTACCACCTCATATTACAGGCACGCACGCATACACCTTCAACCCTATTCCACACAGAAGAGAACGCCTTAATAACAAATTTTCGTTTTAATAAATAAGCTAATGGAATATTTTCTGCAATTTCACGCGATTGTAACTTAACTTCGTCTCTAAAATAAATTGACTTCAAAAGCATCAAAATGAAAATCATTAAAAACACCCTGTGCGACATACTTTCATAGCATATCTTGACATTTAAACTAGATATTTATGATCAAAATTTGACATTTACCATGATGTTTACAGTTTTTGTGCATATATTTTTCCGATTTTCAGAAAAATGGGATGTTTTACGTTATAAAAAAATGCATGGAATCAAGCTGGAACATATCTTTGTATAATACAATTTATAATATTCAAATTTCGTGAGCAGTTTTAGAGAAAAGAGTGAGGATTCATTGAAAATACTTTTTTTTTTCAGATTTTCTAGAAATGCGTAAATCTCATGTTATAGACAATTATATGGGGCCTTTCTGTAATATTCCTTAATATAATGTAGTTTAAATTATCAAAATTGCCCAAGCTGTTTTTGAATAATGGCTCGTCATACATCAAAAAAAAGTTGTAGACGAATTGATAACCGCCTGTCTGTTAAAAAGAGCTCAAAATATCGAAGAAAAAAAAATTAAACAGAAACAAGGTTAAGAAGTGAGTGCGATAAGTGTGCAGTATTTTTATGTTCTAGTTGCTTTAGGGAAAAAGCTGGTCTATTAATTCATCTGTCTCATGAAATTCATAGATTATTTACATTAAATTCTTTGTAAAATGATTCTGTTCAGGAAAGCCTAAAGAATAAGCCTAAAGAATAATAAAAAATCAGGTAGGTTTCTTGCGTTTAACTATTTACTTTTATCTTGACTTATATTTGTTTGCACAAATATTTAGTTTTTAAAAAACTTTATTTTATACTAAGAACAAAGTCTTTCTACTTCAAAGTTTAAAATATTTGAATATAATTGAAGATACAAAATACGTCTTAACTATCTTAATGTTCATATCAGAATGATTTCTAAAATGACAACAATATGCACAAAGATAACTAACAATTAAATTACGCGGCTGAAAAATAAGCAAGCACTGTGTCATCACAATGTGATGTTATAGCATAAGCAATTTTATTTATATTATGTAGGTCAGTGAGGTGACCATAAATCCTCCCCTCGAAGACATTTTTCAAGGGTTGAAAAATGCTGGAGCTGCTGCTGGCTGCTCTTCTGTGGACGTTGGGGTTCGTCTCCGTTGTCTTCTCTTGAAGTACCTGTAGGCGACTACAATTCCTACAGTTAGTATGATAAGCCATGTTGGAATTGACCAATAATGAGGGCTTGTTTGTCCAACGGGTTGAAGTTGAACTTCTTTTATTAATTTCAGTTTCGCTTGAAGCTCATGGATTTTATCAAGTTGTGGTTCTTCAATCTTGATTTCATTTTCTTGTTTTAGAGTTTGATGTGGTAGAATCTGGATTTTTGTTAGCATCATGGGCGTATCAACAGAGATTTGTTTCTCATTGATAAAAGTTTGATCTGAGGTTTTGAATTTGCATTTGAACGGGAGTTGTATCAAATAATTTCCCTGTAGCGTGGTGATGTCTGATTCTCCACAATCAGTTTCTAATTTCGTCTGATTAGGGATGATTGCTATATAATTGGCATCGTCCATTTGTTGGATTATGTTCTTAGATATTTTCACTGGTAAAGGGTTGCAGGTTTTTGGGGTGCTCTCGAGTTTCAGCAACTGGAAGATACAATCTTCTTCCTGTCTTCCATTTATTAGATTTCCTTCTGGACAGTAGTATCCTGGGTGTAGTTTTACACAAGGCAAGGATGTGTATTGGAAGTAATCTTCATTCATGATCAGAAAGGTGTTTCTGGGAATGATTATCGTGGAGTTTTGGGTTGGAACCGAGTATAGGTGGTAGTAGGTGTAAGTTTCGGGGAAAACAATTGGAAAATGAATAACAAAATTTATTCTTGTTCCCGAATAATATGCTTCTATTTTTAGCAAGTCATAATATTTATATAAATTTTCTTCTATTGAGTCAAAAATTAAACTATCAATACCATAATATTTAATTATTGATTGTATCATTGATTCGAACTCGTTAATTTTCAAAATACTGCTGTGAAAGGTTCCAAGTCTTGCAAAAGCAATTGCATTTTCAATATCTGATAAGATTTGCAAAATTACATTTAAAGATAGATTTAGTTGATCTATAACATTTCTTGTTTCCAAATAATCATTTAATTCAAAAATAAATTTATTGAACTCCGATCGTATTTTATTAAGACCTTCTAGAATTACTTGTTGATTATTTTTTATGAGGGTAACAGTTTTATTAAAATTATTTATTATTTCAGTTGTCAAGGATACTTGCCTATTTAATGTTTGAACAATTTCTTGTTGATTATTTTCCAAATCAAGGATTGCTTGATCGTAGTGGGCTGCATCTTCAGCATCCAAATTACCTGTGATTGATTTTATTATTCCGCCTAAAGCATTTATCAATCCTCTTTTTATTCTAGTTGACGGAAAGATTGTATTAAATTTTTGTTTTACCGCTATTAATTGGTAAGAGAAGGCTTTTAAGAAATTATCAAGTTCCCAAAAGTAAGGGTGGCTTAAACCTTCTGAAATTACTTGTGTTAGATTTTTATCAATTTCAATAAAATATTCAATTTCGTTTTTTAAGGGTTCAAGGTTTAAATAGTGTATAAACGTGTGCGTTTGAGCATTAACTTTGGCATGACCTAGTTTGTGTGGTATTATGCCAGGATTATTTTTTAAATCATTAATCGTTATTTTCTGAGTGATCAGTTCTTGTGGAACTAGGATCAGGAGGGTCAGGAGGGTCTGGAGTGTCCTGTAAAAGAGTATCAGTGTTACTTTTTGGTCTCTTCAAGTTTTGTTTATGGAGGACTTTACTTTTAGTTCGAACTTTTATTTGTTCATTTTCTAGAACTTTTTCTTTTGAAAATTTGGGATTTACTTTACTTCTACTGGTGGTAGTCAGTTTTTTATAAACATCTGTATCACGTGGATAAGTTAAGGGTTCTTGTCTGTTTTTGTTATGATAAGTAATTGTTTTTTCTTTACTTGAGATTAATTTCTCGTTTAGTTGTCTATAGATTTCTTTTGTTAAGTCTCTGTGTTCTTGAATGTAGTTAGACATTAATTGATGATTAAGATCTAAGTCAAAAGGGTCTTTAGTATCAAGATGTCCATTTATTATGTCAATTGGTTTTTGTTTCGTTACGGAATGAATTGTATTATTATAAGCTAGAATTGCTTGAGGCATATGATTTAAAATGTCAAGTTTGTTGTTATTTTGGGCTTTAATAATATTTAGTTGTTCGATGAGGGTTGAATGTAGTCTTTCTATAGCTCCATTTGATTGGGGGTTGTTCACTGTGGTAAAGTGCATTTTCACTTTATGGGTTTTAAAAAATTCTTGAACAACTGTATTTTTAAATTCAGTTCCTTGGTCTGTAATTATAATATGGGGTAAACCATGGTGTGACATAAATATTACAAAAGATTTTACAATTTCTAGTCCTGAGGGATTAGTTAAAGGATAAGCTTGTGCGTATTTTGAAAAGGTGTCGATTATAGTCAAGAATTTTTGAGATTGTACTTGGAATGTATCGGCATGTATTATCTCAAAGGGTTTTGAGGGAGTTGGAGTTATCATTAACTTTTGATTAGGTGGATTTCTATCATATTTATTAGTTTGGCAAATTTCGCAAACATTAATATATCTTGTTACATCTTGTTTTAATTTGGGCCAATAATAAGCTCTCTTGATTCTTGTTTCAGTTTCTAAAATTCCTCGGTGATTTGCTGTACTTTCGTGATTTCTTTTTATTAGTTCTTGTTGATGAATTTCATCATCTATGTCTTGAAGTATTATGTTTGATTTAATAAATTTATAAGCATTACTTTTGAAAGTTTTCCTCAATATTTCAGTTATTTGGGGTATATAAGTTTGGTTAGCAAAATATATAGCATAAGTAAATTTGGGATCAATATAATTTTTAAATAATTGTATTACGTCATTTTCTAAGTTTGAAGTTGATAGTTGAGCGTAAAGTCTTTTTTTGTTTTGGAAACATTGTTGCAATTTTGGTTTTGCAGGAGAGTGTAGTACAAAATTAATTTTTATTTGATGATCAAAAGAATTGAGGCATCTTTCTGTTATTGGCATTTCTTGAATGGGGTTTTCAATACTTGTATGAACTGTTCCATTATCTTCATCTACTTCTTCTTCCGCTGATAAGGTTTCTTCAGAGTCGGAAATTATTAATTGAACGCTCGAATTGGAATCTGATTCTTCAGGATTTCCTTCTTCTTCTTCTTCTAAGTTTTCTTGAAATTCGGTTACATTGCCCATTAATGATTCGTTGTCCAAATCTTCTGCTTGTCTTTTCGCTCTTGATTTTTCTAATTGCTTGTTAAAGTTTTCAATATATTTTTCTAGGGGTGTTGTTTCTTTAGCATGAATTTCTACACGTGAGAGTGCGTCAGCATTCGTGTTGTTTTTACCTTTCTTGTATTGTATCTCGTAATCGAATTCTTCCAATTTTAGACGCCAACGTATGAGTCTGGAATTTGGGCTTTTTAATGACATAAGCCATTTCAAAGGCATGTGATCACAAAAAACTGTGAACTTTCTTCCGTAAAGGTAACATCTCAGCTTGGTAACTGACCATACTATTGCTAATAATTCCTTTTCAATGGTACTATAATTTTGTTCCGATTCATTTAAGGTTCTGGAAATATAGGCTATAGGTTTATCACTTCCTACTGGACCTTGTGATAATATTCCTGCGATGCTAACATTACTTGCATCTGTCGTTAGATTAAAGGGTTTCGAAAAATCGGGATACTGTAATATTGGTTCATTTGATAATATTTGTTTACAATTTTCAAAACAATTTACGAATTCGGAATTATGCATAATTTTTGCGTTTTTCTTTAAGCATGAGGTTAATGGTTTTGTCAATTTTGCAAAGTCTTTTATAAATTTCCTGTAATAGCCTAGCAAACCTAAGAATGCTTTTATTTCTTTAGTGGTTTTTGGGATAGGGTACTTTTTTATTGCGTTAATTTTTTCGGGGTTTGGCTTTACACCGTCCGGAGTGACAACATGACCTAAATATGCCACTTCTTTTTTTAAGAATTCTGATTTGTCTAGCTGAATTTTAAATTTCGTCTCGCGAAGTCTCTGAAAAATTTTTGTTAAATGAACTAAGTGTTCTTGTAATGAGGCTGACATGATTATTATATCATCAAGATAGCATAAACAAAATTCATTTTGGATTCCTCTTAGTACATTATCCATCACTCTCTGAAATGTTGCCGGAGCATTTTTCAGTCCAAAGGGCATTCGGATGTACTCGTAGTGTCCGTTTTCAACGTTAAACGCGGTTTTTGGGATGTCCTGTGGTCTCAATCTGGTGAAATCCACTTGCCAAATCTAGTGTTGTGAAGTAATTACAACGTCCTAGTTTGTCTAAAACATCGGTGATATTCGGTAGCGGGTATCGGTCATCGATGGTTTTTTCATTCAATTTTCTAAAGTCAACCACTATGCGCCATTTCTTTTTTCCTGATGCATCTGCTTTTTTCGGGACAATCCAAATCGGTGAGGACCATGGTGAATCACTATGTCTTATTATCCCTTGGTCTAGCATTGATTTTACTTGTTTTTGCACTTCCTGTTTATGAATAAAAGGATACCGATAGGATTTAGTATAAATCGGGATTTCGTCTTTAGTTTTTATTGAGTGTTTAATTTGGTTCGTGAAAGTTAATGGTTGGTTCTCCGTGTAAAATATGTCAGAATATTTTCGGCATATTTTGAGTATTTCACGTTTTTCTTCTTCGTTCATATGAGAAGTTCGTATTAGTTTATCTACATTAGGTTTTTGAACATTTTTTGGATTTGAGTCAAAGTCAATATTGTAGATTTCATAATTATTTTCTGTAAAAGTAATGGTTCGAATTGGTTCCGTAAGGGTGAAAGTTACGTCTTTTTCAGTTTTGTTGAGAATTTCAACTAAAGCCATTCCATTTTCAGATTTTGAGAGTGTTTCAGGAATTTCGCAATTGTGAATTGTCTGGTGAGGGATGATAACGTCTCCATTTTGTTTGTCGACTGGAATTTTAGTGATTAACCGACTGTGTGGGTGGAGAGTTAATTTGAAAAGTAATTTTTGATTTGACTGTTGGTAAAAAATTGGAATTGCACAATTAGGGGTAAAAAGTTTAGCATTTGCAAAATCTAATTGAGCATTTAGTAATTTAAGATTGTCTAGTCCGATAAGACCATCAAATATATTATGAAATTTGAACAGATAGAATTTCAAGTTATTTTTGGTATTAAATTCGCGGAAAATGGGAATTTCAGCAGAGTAATCGTGAGTTGACGATTGAAAAACTGTTGAAACAACGAAAGGATCATGTGATATTTTATTAGGATAATATTTTGAAGCAATTTCTGGGGAGATAAAGGATTTAGTTGATCCTGTGTCAATTAGTAGTTTTAATGGTGGGTTGGCAATTTTGATATAAGGCAATTCTTTCTTGTCCGTTGATAAGTGAAATTCGATTAAGTTGTTTCGTCTTGAGTCGAGACATCGTGAAAATTTTGATCATCTTCTAGATAATCATCAGAATCATAGTTATTTTCATTTTGAGTCGTGTCTGGTATTTCATTTACTATATTTTGGGAATTTTCTTCAAATTCTGTGTTAAAAACTTCCTCTATGATAATATCGGGTCTGTTATTACCACGGTTAGCGAAGTGATCGCGGTTATTATTGAATTGAGGTCGCGGTTGTATGTTTCTTGTGTTAGACGTACTAGCACATACGCTCATTGGTGTCGGTCTTTGTAAGGGTACATTAAACTTTTTTGGTTTCCACACATTTTGTGGTTTTCCAAAAACTTGGGTGTTTGTAAAGAATTTTTGTTTTGGTGGATTCGGGTGTGGTCTGATGTGAACTGGACCTGTTGGAAATTGATTCGATACTTGTGGAGGTTGATTGAAAAATGGTGTTAATTGATTTTGGGGAGTAGGCATCAATGGCCTTGCCTGGATCGGCTGAAATCTTGGAAAATTATAATTAGGGTTGTTTTGGATTTGAGGGAACCTATTTTGAGGTTTTGGTACGACTATGTTTGAATGTTGGTAGTACTTTATATTGTTCTCTTCAGAGATAAATTGCATAGCCTGTGCAATGGTAGTGGGTCTCATGGCTCTGATAATAGGGCCTAAGGGTTCACGTAACCCTGATAAAAATGACTTAAGGGCTTGTTTAGTAAAGAAGTCCCTTTTGAATAATTTTTCATGATCGTTTGGACTATGTAAATCAATATAGTTACATATGGTATTTAACAAATGAATTATTCGTTCATGGAATTGATTTGGAGTTTCACTATTCTTTTGTTTCATGTTTACTAAATCTAGGTTTAAACAATTTTCGTCACGCTGATCTCCAAAATTGGTTATCAGAGTGTTCTTAATGTCTACCCAACTTGTGGCACCTGTAATGCCCACAACTTCCTCAGCTCTTCCTTCTAGTTTATTTAGGATACCATTTAACAACAATGTATTTTGAAAACTAGCAGTGTCCTGCCTGTCATAGTAATGGGTTAATATGGATTCGGAAGCACTTATAAATCTATGTAATTTGTTTGGATTACCATTGAATGATGGTATTATTGACAAATTTTTTATGTCTAATACTGGTACTGACATTTTTATTTTATTCTCTTTATTAGAAATACGACAAAATTTATTGAAATATTGTGAAATGTCTTTATCTAATTCGCTAAACTCACTATTATTTTCCCGTGTGGATGAAATAGGTGAGGATTCTGACATGAACTTTTGAAAGACTTACCAAAACATCTACGCCTTGTTTGTCTGGCCTGGATCTGCAGAGTAGTTGTCCACAATGGATACTGTACTCAGCTTCTGCCTGCCCTGGTTGCGTGGTTTCTTCGTAGTTGGAGCTGCGGGATTCTCTGTGAATTCGCCGAAATTTTCGTTTTCGTGCCCCAAAAACGAAATCTGAAGGACTGCGCCACTTATATTTGTTTGCACAAATATTTAGTTTTTAAAAAACTTTATTTTATACTAAGAACAAAGTCTTTCTACTTCAAAATTTAAAATATTTGAATATAATTGAAGATACAAAATACGTCTTAACTATCTTAATGTTCATATCAGAATGATTTCTAAAATGACAACAATATGCACAAAGATAACTAACAATTAAATTACGCGGCTGAAAAATAAGCAAGCACTGTGTCATCACAATGTGATGTTACAGCATAAGCAATTTTATTTATATTATGTAGGTCAGTGAGGTGACCATAAATCTTGGCATATGGGGAATGCCATTTTTTATGGGGAGAACAAGCCATGTAGTCTGTGATGATTAAGTTTGTGTGTTTTGTGTACTATATCATCCTAATACTCAGACAGTAATATTGGCTTTTTCGAGACACTTTATTGAAATACGGGTAACAAAAGTAACAAGAGTTTGTCTACCTACCATGTAAGTTGTCGACAACTGGCGACATGTAAGAGAATGAACACTTAATTATCGATCTTCTCATCTTGTTGTTCTAGTAACTGTAAGTTGACAATTTATCCTTGTTCAACTGGAGAATGGGCAAAAGCTTTCATGACTGAAATCCGTCATTATTCGGTAACTCATCAAAATAATATGTAATGAACTGACTCAACCAATAAATTGCAATAAACAGCTTCGAGAATGATATAAAAATTAAACCAAAGAATGTAACGTGATGTAAAAATTTAAGACATACAGTATGAGATATTTGAAGGTGTTAGACAAGCAGCATATCTAATTAATAAGTTTAGCAGTTGTAATATTTATAACTCTATTCATTATGCCTGCAGTATAAAATACCTTACATTTAGAAATATCTTAAACAAATAGAGAATTGCATTTAAACAAATAGAAGGTTTATTAAACATTTTATTGCATTTATTGGTTTATACTTTTTATTTTTAATAATGTTTAAAGAGAAATGTTATTGCTATTGCAAGTATAGTTAGCACTGCGTTGTCGATAATTCCATGTTATTCGCAATTTACATGAAAGAGACAACTCCTTTTGCTTTTTATTAAAAAGCTATGTCTGTGTATAGAAATAGTGGATAGATCTTGGTGTTGGTGGATTTCCATTCTAATAAGTTGTTTGTAAGGTGTATTGATTTATTATTTAAATATCAGTTTGATATGTTAATGTTTTTTAAGCAAAAACTGGTCTCATACAAGTATTAAAAAGCTGTCAAATTAAATTGACTGCATTGACAACTCTAAAAATTTTGAATTTTTCCATTAATTTAGAGTGGAAATAGGATCCATTTACAATTTAATGACAACTAAATGCTCATCTTGTAGGTTTGTGTTTGGTACCATTTCAAAAGTGTTACTAAACATTTGGCAATCACATTTTCTGGTTGATTATTAAGGGTTCTTCGCTCGGGTAAAATGTTAGCGATGATAGGAAACCCTAGTAAATAGAGAGAATAATCAAGGACTTCCTGAATAATAATTTCGAAATTACTCTGTATAGGCAATGTCGTCGAAATTCGACTAACCCCCCAGATTTAGGAATTGACAGCAACATAGAGGGCATCAACAGGATGGCTATGCATATGTTTCGTGTCCTTCATTCCGTTCGTTACAGATTTCATATTAATGTTACCCTGTCCGATCAATAATAATAATATTTCCTGATATATCGTGACATTTAAATTAGGGATTTGTGAAGAAATTTGTCTTGACGTTTACAGATAATTGCATTTATTTTTCCGATTTTCTGAAAAACAGTATTTCTTACGTTATAGAAAAATGTATGGAATGAGCTTTGAACCTAACTTAGGTGAATATAATTTAAAATCTTCAAATTAAATAACCCAAATCGGAAAACATAGTGGAGAATCATTGCAGTCTTTTAATCACTGTTTTCATCATATATTTTTTGTGGCGTTTATGATGAAGAAACGCGAAACCAAAATCAGATTTTCATTGTCACTTTTTGCCAGATAAACGTGACCGTTTCAAATTTCCCATCCTACGTTTCGTTCATGGTAGCCATCATGAACTTTTTTTCTTATGGACGACACATTAGATTTTTCCATAGAAAAATAGTACATTTCATTCTGATTTTAGTGATGTCATACTTTGCTTTCTTAAAAGCGCAAATATTTAATAAAAACGAAATAGGTAGGAGATAGGTTAAGAGTTTATAACAAATTTAATAGAAACCGTACGAAAACAGCTCAAATGTATTTTAACTTATATCCGGAAAGGCAACAGCCGCATACAACATTATTTCAAATTTTAGTCGAACTTTAAGAGCCACATAATAAAATGTGTATACATTTTTTTTATAACAAGTGCTCAAATTGACGATCTTCCGCTTAGGCACATTTGGTGCCAGACCTAATATTTATTTTCTTCTAATAGATCTGAATTGTGTAATGAAATTTTCTATCGTCCACTATTTTTCAAAAGTGCCCCATAAAAAAGTATCCAGATTTGTAAGGTCAGGAGGCCTTACCGGCCACCTTAGTATCCACCTATGTGGACATCTTTGATCTAAATAGTCAGACACAGCTTTGCATTATGCGGAAAACAGTACCTGTTGTAACTGACAAGGGACAACTCAGTGACAAATTGTTCAAATAATTAAATTATGTTTTACTATTTAAAGTCCCATGGAAAAAATAAGTTGTATTTGATTATTACAAATTCCAGCTCCTATATTTAAATGAAAACGAAATTGCGGCCTAACTGCCCGAAAATGTCTATGGTTATTTTGACTCCAAAATGTTCAGTTCAGGCTACAATTTGAAAAAGTACATTCGTCAGTCCAAATAATGGTTTTCAAAAAATTTCGAGTATGAAATATTTGAGAGCCAATTATAAAACTACTTCTTCTATCAGGATCATCTGGATATAGTTTCGGGGAAATGTAGATTTTATAACATTTTAAACCAATTTCTTTAAACTCTCTCCAGAGGCTAGTTTGTGGCACATCCATATCTGACGAAACTTGGTTGATTTTGAAGGGTTCATATTCAACTAAACACCATACCAAGAAACCATCAATTTTTTAGATTAAATAAAATTTATGAAATTTAGTTTTATCTCTACCATAAACTATTTCGAATAGCTTCCTCCATTCTGCTTTCATTCAGTTCAGTTCTTGGATTTATTTAAAAACACAGTCCAACTCACTCTAATTTATTTCCACTACTTTAAAACAATTTATATTCACAGAACTATTTACAATTTATCTTAACTATACAATACAACCGTCGAAAACTGAATGAATCTATCGCAAGCTCTCCATATTTATATATTTCTCTCGGAATTGTCTGGTAAGTCAACGAACCATCGGGAAACTTCTTTCATGTGTTTTGGAAGCTTCAAGGGAATTCGACGAATTCCTATTAACGGCGCCGCCAGCCTCGAGGTGAGAGACCAAACATTCCGGATTCCCAGAAGCATCGGAAGAATGTCGCTTCCACGAATTGGTTGCTGGCCGATTGCACCAGCTATCGGATGAACTCTCGTAACAATACTTTATCTTAAGTTTCCTAAAAGCACCAAATCAGCCATATGTTGTCTTTCCGGATATAACTCAAAATACATTTGATCTGTTTTCGTACTGTTTCTTTCGAATTTGTAATAAACTCTCAACATATCTCGTTTGTCTTCATTTGTAAAACTCATAGTGTTTGAAATTATGTGTACTCTAATTTGGTTTGACAAATACTGTCATGTTTATAAAAGAAAAGTCTTCAGTGGAGCCACGGTAATATTTCTTTTTATTTGAATATTTATGCTTTTAAACTGGCAAATCTGAAAAGGGCATCGTATACCTGAAAAAAAAAAGTGGCAACGATAATGCGTTTTTGGTTTTGCATTTCTTCGTCAAAGAGCGCCGCAAGAAAATAAAAACCAAATCTACAATTTTCCATTATGTTCAGATATCTTCGAAATTATATATACATAAATTTAATTTAATCTAAAAAATTGATTGTTTCTGGCTATGGTGTTTAGATGAATACGAACCTTTCAAAATCAACCAAGTTTCGTCAGATATGGATGTGCCACAGATCAGCCTCTGGAGAGAGTTTAAAGAAATTGGTTTAAAATGTTATAAAATATGCATTTTCCCGAAACTATATCTAGATGATCCTGATAGAAGCGAGTTGCTTACCAGGTCGATATGTCCCGCTATTTTTGTCACCTAACTTATTGATTTTTAAACCAGTTCTGATATTTGTTTTTCTAAATTTTAGAAATCTTTCAACGCAAGATAATGTATTGTTTCTGATCAAGGGTTCGCGCCCAGGAGCAATATAGGTGCAGGCGTGGTTTCGAAGGATTCGAAAATCTCGCAAACCAGCTGTCCTAAGTATATTTAAACTAAAATTAAAATATAATACTAGTGTTGTGTCTCATGTTTAACAATACGACATCATAATCTGTTTCATGGAAGGTCGACACTAGATTTATAGTTAGAAAACGTAATGGTGAGAAACAGGTATGAATGGGTAGCAATACTTAATAACTCATCAGAAGACATTTAATATTCACTTTAATGAAGACTTACTTGCCAAATAGAGTATTAAAACGACACGCATGTTAAAGATAAACATCATCAATTGCATTCAATCTTCCAACAAAATGAATTTTCGCAATTCACGATTCACTAGTGAAGAATGTGTAACCTTGACCGAGACAATGAAAGGCAGTGAAGGTTCGTTCGCATAGGATTAGCATAACAATATCGGAAATCGTAAATAACAATTATTATTAATACAGTAGCTAAACAACGACATTCGTCGGGATGCTTTTCAACGTAAGATTTCACAATTTCTAGACGATAATTTGTATGTTTTTAGTTATTAATTGCCTTATATGACAGCGTTTGTTGCTAATACAACAATTTGATGTTAAGCTGATTGTTAATCAGTTTTTATCACTGGTCAACGCTAGTTTGACGTGACGCACGTAATGTATTTTGAGAAGAAAGCTAACTACGACGAAGTTGGGAAAAACACATAGATGTACCCAGGCCAGGAACTACTTCTCTTCATTATGACCACTTAGTAATAACTGTAAATGCAGATGTAGTGTGTGTTTTGTTCAGGAACCAATTCATGGTCAACCCTGGTCTCAAAGTAAAAATGGGGTTTGGGTTAACATCAGAGGCTTACCTGAAAATTTCAAAAATTGTGGTCATGTGTCATATAAGGAAGTTCTGCTCATCCAAAGTTAAAAAATAATGAGAACATGTGAAATTCGGGATAGGGTCTATAGAGTCACAGTTCAGGCAAACCCACCAATTCTTTCTACAATATCTAAGGTAGGTATTGCAAAATTGTATGTTCTATTAAGCACCGGTCAATATTAGTTTGTTTTATTCTCCAACCATAGTTGTGGAATCAGTTCTTGGTGACGCTTCTCTTCCTGGATTCAATGTGCATATTGCTAATATGGTGCCGTTTCTTTTGCGTGTTTGTAGAAGCAGCACAATGCTGACAATGCTACCAATAATATAACAAATCTAGTTTGATATTAATTGAAAACAGGTGGTACTAAATCAAATAAAGAGAAATTAACAGACTTCAATTCGTCTGCTTATACAGTATGTCCACTTACGAAACATAAGGAAAATGTTCCTAATACTAATATTAAAAAAATATTCTTCATAACAAAACCGTATGATATGAAGCCTGAAATCAAATCCCCACGTGTTACATTTGCTGGTAATATCTAAAATGTTGATTAGAATAGAAGACTGCATCAAATTATACCATTATATTACTATAAAGTGTAAAATAAAAAAATTAAAAAAATTGACTTTAATCTAACGAGTAGTTGAACTTATAAAAAGATACCTAACTAATTATTGAAAACTCAAATATTTTATGTATAAGTTTGCATAGACATGAAAAGAATTTAGTTCCTGCACGCAAATATTATTTCTTACTCTTTAGTTAAATTACCTTTGTTATGCCTTATTTTACGAAAGATTTTAATGTTTATTAATTTAAATAAAACAATTACATTTTACTGGACTAAATGATAGGACACTTCACTGTCAATAACAACTGAGATAACTAAATTAAAACGTTATTACCATTAACATAGCAATACGACTGACAATAAGTTATACAACTTTGGAGAAAGTTCTTATAATTCACTGATGTTATGGAGGTAACATCTACTTACATTTGATACAAACATTTAAAGGAAATGGATTGGATAAGTTTCAAATAATAAATGCGTCAAAATAGAAACAACTGGAGGTTCCTGAGAACAGTTATACTGATAATAAACAGACTGTTTTGCTAAATATTCAACCTTTTTGTTTTTGTTCTGAATAATTACAAGCAACATTTAAATATTAAGACAAAACATACTCTAAACATGTTAATGATTTAAAGATTTGGTTTTTTGGTTTTGGGGTTCTACTGAAAAAAAAATAGATTTTCAGCTTCTTCCGGTTAGTCAAGGAGTTGATTGTAACTTTGTTATTATAAATAAAAGTCTAAGGAAAGTTTCATAACATTTTGAGAGCTTAAGACCAATAGTTTCTGAGATAACTTAATTTATAGAAAAGAAATCTCTATACAAATCTAACCCAACTAAAAATAATTTATATTTAAAAAAAAGAACCGACTTCAGCTGACATAAAATAAAACCGTTTAGAAACCGTGTGCAATCAATCTCTATTTTCAGACATTCTTCTTTTTTATCTGATTTAAGGTACAATTCTGTTGAATATTTTAGCGTATATATATATATATATATATATATATATATATATATATATATATATATATATATAAATATATATATATCTTTTTCCGTCTCTAATTTGTATTCTTTTTCTATATTTTCCAAATATTTTTTAACTTTTATTATTTGGACCACTTTCTATAAGTGTAACTCTAATTTACTCAATATTGCATCCCCACTGTATATGCTTCTGTGTATTGGTCACCCCTATATAACTTATTTGTCTACCAGTTTCTGAACAACCCTGTACAACTCTGCACAACTATAATTTAAGTCCACACAATATTGCAACGGTCCTAATATCTTTAAAACCACCCTGTGTGGGTATAAATATTCTCCACACTATTGACTATTTCTATTTTTCTATTGTTTACATTATTCCTGTATACCTATGATTTTACTTCTCCCCATACGTCTGGTATTCCATTTATGCAAATACTCATAGTCTACCCTATATAATCGTAACAAAATCCACATTTTTGAACCACATTTTATGAATATAATTTCACTCGACCATTTATTTCAAACTACTCGGTATATGCAACTGCTTCTAATTTTTTTGAGCCCATGTCTATAATTATATTATACCCCGTCCTATAATTCAAATATCCTAACTGCTTATGCTTATATAACAAATTTTTGGTACACCCTGAATAAGAATAATTTTACTCCATCCTTACTTCAAACACCTTGTATAAGCAACTACTTATGTTTCACACTATATAACTTTTTAATCGCCTTACATAACTATAATTCTACTCCACCTAATATTTCAATCATCCTGTATATTCAACTGCTTTTAACATTTCTTGAAGCCTTCTGTATAAAAGTAATTATACTCCGTCCTATAACGCAAGTATCCACTCTGTATAACTATAGTTTTGCCCCACACTTATTTCAACCACCTTATATACACAACTATTATGTGCCGCCCATTACAATATTTTTTGAACCACCTTGTATAACTATTTCATTTCCAACTTATATTTCAACCATCCTTCTATGCAACTGCTTGTGTACTACTTAATATCACATGCACGCACGCACACACCTAGAACCGTATAATATCAGAAGAAATAGCCGGCATAACAAATTTTCGTTTCAATAAACTAATGGATATTTTCTGCCATTTCACGTGACTATACTTAACTTCGTCTCTAAAATAAACTGACTTCAAATGAATGAAAATGAAAACCATTACAAACACCCTATACGATATACTTTCATGGCAGATCTTGACATTTAATGATATTTACAGTTTTTTTGCATATATTTTCCATATTTTCAGAAAAATTGTATGTTTTACCTTATACAAAAATATACGGAATCAAGCTGGAACATATCTTTGCAGAATATAATTTATAATATTCAAATTGTTTGAACAGCTTTAAAGCAAACGATTCAATGAAATTCACTGAAATGTAGTCCCGTAATTAGTTATTTTTTCTGATTTTCTGGAAAACCACAAATCTCATGTTATAGAAAATTATATGGTACATTTCTGAAAAATTAAAATATCAAGAATATACAATTTTATTTCTAACACAGAGCCCTTTTATTTTATCTTATACATGATTAGCTTGATTTTCATAAAAATATTTATATAATTTTCTAATTTGGTCCCCAAAAGTAAGAAGGAATTTCGGTTTATTTGACCAATAAACTTTTAGTTTTTCGTCTGAATTTTAGGCTTAGTAGTTTGGAAGATAAATTGGAGAACGGCTCAAATTTTAAATAATAAGTTATTAAAAATCTCTTAAACAAATTATTTTAAAGTTCAAGTAAAACATATTTGTAATTTTATGATAATTTCTTTCATTTGGTACATTAACTTATGGGTGCACTTTAAAAATCATAATTTTATTTTCTATTTAAGTTTATAAATTACTGTTAATATGTCGAATTTTGTATACTTTTTAATAACCTTTAAACAATTTTTTTTTTAAAAATTGACAAAATTTAATTCTCTAATTTGCCCCCCAAACTTAATATCAGGGTTTTCTTCTTATTTTTCCCGTAAAGTCCGAGTGAGATCCTATATCTCTAAATTAAAAAAAAATAGATCGTGTAGTTCCTGAGATTAAAAGGGGGCATAAGTCTATGATTTTATCCTCGCACTTTCATTGGACTTCCGTCGTCTTGAAATGGCTGATCTCGCAATGTTTTAGTAGAGTGGAATCTGCTATCGTCTTTCACCTGATGGCTATAACCGATTTAAAGCTATTGAAACGTTGCGAGATCAACCATTTCAAGGCGATGGAAGTTCAAGGAAACTTCGAGGAACGTGTTATATTGTCTACCAGCTTCGCACTAACATCGATGTTTTATAGTTTTGTTAACATCTGTTAAACAAATGATATTAAAAACATGAAAAAAATATATATGTAGTTCTCATAATGAGTCCTATCATTTATATGTTATTATGCTTTAGAAAAAATAGTTTATTATTTTCCATTTAATTTTATAATTTGCACCTCAAAATGAATATTAGGGTATTTTATTATATTTTGTTAATATGTTTTAAACAAATTATTTTAAAATTATCATTTCATATATTTCATTAAAAAAATTAATTTCTTATTTTCCTTTTAATTATATAATTTGTCCCCAATGTTAATATTAGAGGTTTCTCCTTAAGATTGACTTTTGGAAATAAACAGGGAACAGTAATTTTTATATATTACAACTAATTTAACAAATATCAGAAAATAATTTTTGTATTCTTCATAATGAGCTATTTGATTTGATATTTTCCATAGTATTTTTTTTTAATTTCCCCTCAAAGGTACCCATAAAATCAAATCTTCATTATATACGATATGTACTAATGATCGGGTCATCCTACTATACCAAATTTCAACCTTTTTGCGAAGAAAATAGCTGTGATGTGAAAGACGGTGAAATCAGGAGTGATTGTATACGAGTTTTCGTATATTGGATATACCGAACCGTAAAAGAATGAAGTTATTAGTGTTTGAACTTTGTTTGTTATATGAGCCATACATCTCAACTATAGTTGATAATGTCAAAATTCTAATTTTATTTTTGGAACTAATGCCTTTTAGTGTTTTTTTAAAGAGCATTTTTGAAAATTACCAAATCCAAATTTACGAATCTCTAACACGTTTGGTTTTCTGTAAATCACCTAACAAATCACCTCGTTTATAAAACGCTGTATTAGTGCCAGTAATTGATAGAGCCGTTTCTTCTTCATATATTCAATTTAAAAAATAAACAGAAATTAGTTTGTCATAGACATTGAAATATTTTTAATAGACGTTTCGACCTTGGTCGTTAGAAAAAGAGTTAGTTTTAGTCATTGTTTTGTATTTGTTATAGCTTATTGTAGAACAATTGTTAATAAGAAAAGTGACATTATTTAGTCGATATTATTTATAAGCTTCGAAAATTATTAATTCGTTTTTCTAATCTTAAAACAACTCGAGTTTAAATTTAGTAGAAAAAAATTCTACGGGTCTTTTGTGTTCAGAATAAACCAAAATAAGCCGAGTTTTGTAATTTGTTTAAAAAATAGTTTAAACAAATTGTGACATATGTGCACATCTTAATTGTGATTTTGGGGCGTCTTCCGAACGTAATTAGGTAAACAACTTGAATGGTAACATTTTTCAGAAACGAAGTTTTCGCTGGTATAATAATTTTTATATTCACTGATATACACATAACAACAAACAACAACACACCATAAAATTCATCTCTCATGTAAAATATTATTCCTTTATTTATTAAACTCTTCAGTTTTCTAATATGATAATTAACTTCGTTGAGTTGGAAAAAAAGTTTATTCTATTTTACTGTCCTATGACAATTCAATAGGACAATAGAGAAACTAGTCTGAGATCCTTAAACTATTTGTCATTCAGATTCATTTTACTTGTATATTTTAAAAAGACATAAGCAACAAGTTTACAGAAACAGATATTTACATAAGATTTTCATTACAATATTGAAAGTCGTTAAAGAGGATGATTTTACCTGTCAGCAATTATTATGGACCATTAGTGATAGTATAATTGTGTGCACAAATGAAAGTGATTATACATAGTTTTTAGATTGCTGTGCCATACCCGTATTTTAATTTTTCGATGTTGCTATCCATAGCTCATCTACTTTCTTTATTTAATGTTCGCTACCGTTACCTACCATTATTTGTGAAAGGTGCACGTATATTTTTTTCAAAGTTCATCATACATTCACTGATTTATTATCGTTCTGACCAAGGGAGTTCCGGGAAAGTATGTTGGTGATATAAGTAATAGTGTTGGCAGAATATGGGCAAATATAAATATATTCTAAGTCGTGACAGGAACTGTATTACAAATACGCCCCATTTAAAAGATTTCAGAGTTATCTGAAGACGCTTTCTAAAGTTGTAAGAATCAATCGTACAATCACTTTCAGAACGAAGGATTGACAGACATTAGACGAGACATTTTTCTTTTCATTCGAATAACCTCTTCTCGTAACTTGAAATGTGTGTTATGAATGTAAAATTTATAGGAAGAAAAACTAATCTAAATCATTAAAAGAAAATTTATTAGTTATTTTGTAGCGCTTTTCACCTGGACAGTTTCTACCAAAACGGTACAGACTTTTTTCATGAACTCTAACCCAAACTAAAACGCAAATATTTAAATCGGAATAAGAAAATTTAGTGAATTTTGATGTACCTTGTTCGAATATTTCAATAATTAGAGGATAATTTGTAATTATTGTTATCTACACGGCGAAATGACATGCAACCTTGTCTCCAAAGTAGTGATATCAATTTGTGGAAATCATTTTTGTCCTTTGCGCCATTTTCACGGTAAGGGCGGATGCGAAGACCAGCTTTGGGGGAGGAGGACATTTCGAGTGTCAGGAAAGGGGGCGATCTCATAGGAAATGTACCTAAGTAGCAGGAGAGCATATTTATCGTTCTGGAAATATTGAATTTCTTGGATTTTTGCATTCAAAATCTTTGAACTTCGATTTAAACATATTAGGGATATGGGAAATTGTAGTAAGTGAGGAAAATGTATACTGAATGGGAAACCGAAGATTTGTTATAATTTCCGGTTTTGTTCCACGGAAAACAACTTAAATCGGTACATTGTAAGTGAATAGTATAACCCATAAACCCGAAAAAATAATTGTCACAATCAACCTTACATATTTGTTGAAAAAAAGTGGGTGTATATGCCTCAAAAGAATTATTTCTTCAGTTTCAGTATTACTACCCCTTATTGGTTGCGCGTCAATGCAAATTAAATGTTCATTTCGAAAATCTAATTAGAAATGCTTTATGTGGGGTTATCAGATGTCCAAAGGAAAGAATTATTTCTCTGTCGGTCAGATTATGACGCAAAGGGAGAGGTGGTGGATGAATTACTGCAGAACGCCAGGACCTCTTCTTAGATCAAACAGCACGAAGAAACCTCACAACATCCCCCCCAGAGCTGCAAAGGCAACTTTTTCAAGCTACCTGTATCAGAGTTTCAGTGGAAACTATAAGGAAGCGACTTTGCAGTGGAGAGTTGTTCAGTAGAGAACAGTTAAGGGTTCTATAGATATCTCCACACAATAAAAGTGCGCGCCTTAATTGATGTTTGGAGCCTCAAAACTGGACAACTGAAGATTGGCGAAATGTACTATTTTCGAATTTGACGTGAATTGGCCTACAATCAGATGATGGACGAATTCGTGTGCTAAGAAGTCGAGAGAGACAAGATAGGCACCGTGCAGCTCGATCGGTCCTCAAACATAAAGGTGGGACTCTCATTTTTACGGGTGGTATCATAAGTGATAAGAAAACTGACTTGACTCCCATTAGACAAATTCTAAGAGCTTCGAGGTATGTGAACTGAGTGCTACAACCTACAGTTAGCGTTTGGAGAGGTGCTTTCGGTGATTCTTTCTTAGTTATGAAAGATAACGCACCTCCACATACCAGCAGAGCGGCGAGAAAGTCTTCAGACGAGAAAGGTGTGACTGTTTTGGAAGGGCCTCGTCAATCCTGGAAACGTAGACCAGCTCGTGGAAGCAGCATTAGAAAAATGGAGAAATGTTTCCCAAGAAGTCATTATTAAGGAAGGGCATACAAAAGTTTCCATATAAGTTTGGTTGTTGAAGACCACGCAAAAGCAGAAATAAAGACGGAACTACATGAAGTGAGATTAGAATACTCACCAAAACTTTAAGAATATAATGGAGTGTTACTAAAGGCGAGCAAAGCTCTAGCAAACAATTTCAAAACTAGTTTCACAGTGATGTTCTCCCTCACCTACGGTCTTTAAGTTATTCCTAAAACAAATAATAATTCTGTGAAAAAGAAAATGAGTACCAATTAGAATACCATACGCCTTAAAGTTTACACGTCGACAATAGCACAGAGTGAGGAAGACCTTAGCTATATGCTCAGAAAAGTTGAGGAGGAATATAGGATGGAAATCTGTATATAAATGAGCGACAACACAAATCTCTAATAAAGGTAACAGACAAATTTATATATCAAAGATTTGTAATATGGAAAAAAAGGTACAATAGAGAAATAAATGCAGTAATGCAAGATCTGGGTTATATTCAAATGGAAAAAAGGGAAGAGAATAGCACCGGGGATGGAATTTTGAAAATTGTGGCATCAGGAAGATAGATAGAACAAAAGACAGAGGATCATAAGCCATAGCATGCAAATCAGGAAAATAGCAAGAGAGTATCAAGTACCATAAGAGTAATAAAAAGTGTCCATTTTGTTCCATCAAAATTCACCAAATCCATGGAATAGTGATGATTGATGAAGTAGAAGCCGGCAAGCAGAAGAGGTCGATGTCAATGAATTTAAAAGCAAATAATAATTATTTTTTCTAATTTTAGTAACTGAGTAACTGCTTATTGTTTAACTATTTCATCTATAGTCATTAAATGGATGACTTTTATGGGGATATACAAACATCTAGTATTACGTTAGAAGTTTTCAGAATGAAATTTATAACGGTATAAAAATGTTGGGAATCGGATAAACTGTTTGAGCTTTCGAGAATTCTGGAAAAAAGGGATTAATAATATAAATGTAGTAGAGTATCAACTTTCAAATTTAAAAGGATTTCAAAATGTTCGACATTATTCTATAGTAGCAGTATAAGTTATTTTGTATTTTATACAATATTCTATGACATTTTTCTAGTAATAAGCTGTTAAATTTTTCTGCAAGTCTCTGGTTCAAATCACGAATAGGGTGTGGTTGCATCTGATACATCTTCCATTTAAGGATACCCAACGGGAAAAAATCGAATGGAGAAAGATCTGGTGATCTCGCTGCCCATTTTATGGATCTGATCATGTGAACCCATATCAAAATCGACGTGTCCAACAGTTTTTTATTCTTTAAAATAAACGAATGGACAGGGGTAAGACTTAATTCTCTCGCGGTATAATCATTATAGAACTACTGACTTTTTCTGTACAAAAAATAGAAGCCCCAAAGAGAAAGATTGAAATATACATTACACTTCCGTCATATCTTCTTGTGAAAATGGTATATATTGAGAGAAAGATTGAAATATACATTACACTTCCGTCATATCTTCTTGTGAAAATGGTATATATTGAAGGTGCAGAGAAGGAAACTTCAGAAAAGTACCAAATTCACTGAAGAGAGTATAATATTCATTTGTATTAGGATCGTTTTGTTATACCAAAATCCATTATTTGACTATGCTTATGATATTTGTGGAAGCGACTAGTTGTGATATTCTCAAAATACTTTGGTCCTACTGTACCGTGTAAAATTCCTTTTAAGCAGTTCACAACTGATAACATTATTACAGTTAAGTCATTATTAGGTTAATATTTGAATTTAGGGACGAAAAGATCAGAAAAGGAAAACGGTGACACAACAAAGAGAACTATATAACGTTTTATTTAATTTATGAATCAATGAAATATTGTCAACAATAACTATCGACAGTCCTGACTTCAATATTTTTATAAATGTTAAACATTTCTTCTAAAAATAAGTTAGAGCTGTCGGAAGCAATTTTTGAGCATATTCCATTTATTGATAAATTAAGTAAAATGTTTCTTAGTTTTTCTATCTGCTATCAACTTTTTTCTTTTCATATCTGCAGATAAATCTAATAACCAGCGAAAATAGTCAACTTATATTTATTTAATAATATTTCATCAAAGCCTAAATAATTGAGGAGATTGAATTATAATTCGAATTTAATACAAAAATATTCATTTCACAATTTCTGTATTCTATTCTTGTACGGCTAATATGTTTGGAGGACTATAAAATTTGCATTTTACCAATAAGGTCGCAACTAGGCTGAAAATAATTACCTATTATTAATGGAAATATTTCAAGAATTATAAATATTTAATAGAGAAATATTTACATGTGTATATCACGTTTGTAGGTTATAAACTTAAAAGATATTTTCAGCTTTCATGAAGTAATAATTAAATAGATTTCGAAATATAATGATAATATAATTTTATTGCAATGTTATAGTGTTTAATTAGTTTATTAATAACTCGCTCAGCTATTAATCAATTATGTATTATTTAACTTTATATCAAAATAGAATGTTTGGTGTTTCCATTCACTAATTTATATAAAAGGTTTTCAGTTTCTATGTCATCGGTTCATCAGCAATTAAACGAATTATTCATTCTGTATGGGAGTTTAATTCTTTTACAAATAAACAATCCAAATAGAATGCGTCGGGTTAGAAGTAAAAGGAAAACGATAATAAAATTGGTTATATGGTACCTTCAAGGTTATATTAGCTATATAGGGATAAAAATCACATGAAAGATCTTTTCATAATCGTATTGACACAAATTAAAATTTTATAAGTGCTATCAGGTCAACACATTCATGTCTATACGAGGTGTGGCTAAAACTTATTTTAACTTTATAAATATCTCTACACCACAATGCGATTTGTCCAAACCAGAAGTCTCCTTCAAGCAGCGGGTCGCTTGTTCTTTTACAGATGCAACGCTCTAAAATGCGTTACATTCAATGCAGATTAGATACTGGTAAGAGTTAAAAGTCATATGGGGACCATGGTGTCAGGTCACGGGAACAGGCGAATTTTCCAAACCAGAAGTCTCATTCAAGAAGAGGGCCACTTGTTCTTTCACAAGTATAACGGTTTAAAATGTGATTTAATGCAGACTAGATAGTAGGAAACGCCAAAAATCACATGGTGTCAGGTGAGGCGACTACAGTGGATGGTCTAATAGGGGATGTTGTATATAACAAACTTTAAGACAGATAATGACGTGTTAGCAACGTTGTCCTAAAAATACAATTTTTTCCCGGAGTTGAGAAATAACTTCAAGGAAGTAATGCTGATTAACAGTTTCATTTCTAGGAATTAAACTATGGTATAGAATTCAATAAGATATCGAAAAAAAATATATCACCAATTTGAAGTTGCTCATACAAGCTTTTTTAGCTTCGATAGAGCAAAACTTTTCGATTGATGCTTATTTTCTGGATCATATGTGAAAATATACGATTCTAAATATGCTACTACTGTTCTCAAGAACTTTGAATCATTTTTCTTGTTATTTAAGTTGTCAGCACAAATATTTTGTCAAGCCTCTTTTTTTCGATTGTAGGCACTTTTACTAAATTATGTTGATAACACTTTATGCATTTCTTTGCCAATTCCTATAATTTCTACAGCGTGTGTTGTCTTCTATGTCATCTCGAAAACGCTTAAACTACTCAAGAACTCCTTCACCTGATATTAATTTATTGTCTTATATTTGTTTTAATAAAGGATAAGTGTGAGTAGCGGTATTGACACGATTCATATAATTTTCCAGTATAATAGAAAATATGCAAACTAAGGTCATGGTTACATTCCTATGTTCTTAAACAGGAGAGAACAATTGAAAGTTTCACCCTGGAACGTTACATTGCTGTTGGTTATACAGCTTTGGTTCATGAGTAATTCGTATCTATTTTCATTAGCCTTGCTACTTTACAAACAAATCTTGTATATTTATATATATCTGGCCTTATTTCTGATATTTTCCAGGTTCTTTATAATACGTAAAGTTTTTGACTAGTTGAAGATAGATCTCGTAAAGATAAAAACATAATTAATTCTCAATATTTTTAAATGGCAGGTCCAATATTTGATATAACGATTTGAAAGTCTCATGCATGACATAGCGGCAACTTTTAGAAATGATCCTAAGTGGTGGAAACTACCCTTTCTCACTCCCAATTTCCTCCTACAAGTTGATGTGTCATTTATGGATGGTATAGGTGAATATATCCATTCTATTAATCTAGCGATATGTGCATATACATATACACTGAACTCGAATATGTGAACGATGGAGAGATAAAAGGAATCAGATGAATTTGTTACATCTTGGACTTCGCCGAAAACAAACAAATTCATTCGCTGTTCAACTCGATTGCTCGAAATAGTTGATGATTTATCGGCTATAAACTATTACCTTAGTGATGGCATAAGTGAATTGCTGTTAAATTATTGTCCAAAAATGCCTTCAATTTTGCCTTGATGACGGGTGTAACATACGTGAAAAACATGTTGATAGTTTGCAAATTTAGGTCAGTAAAGTTAGCACCGCCATTTTACAGAAACTCAAATTAAAACATATGGGAATTACGAGCTATTTTGGAGCTCTTGATTTTTACCTAATTTGCATTGAAAAATTTTTCACGAATCAGGTTCTTGCACGTGTTTCACCACCTATTTACTATGGAAAAAGTGCATGTTTTAAAAACTATTGGTCAAACTGTTTAGTAGCGCTATATAATCGACGAAGTAAGCAACCATCTTTTTTGTGAAAGTGCAATATAACCATGCCATTAATATGCTAATAAAGTTTCCAAGACTGTCTGGTAACTGAAATTACGTATGGAAGTTAGCACCGCCACGTGATAGGCTGTAGTAATTAAGCCAGGCAATAGCCTTGGCGAAGCTATTCATGTTAATATCTTTTCTTTTTCATTTTGCAGTAAAAATATCTTAACAAATCTGCTGCTGCTCATCCTGAGAAGAGCAGCAATAGAAAATAATTGAATATTTTGCAATACTCAATTATGTTGAGTATAATTCAGCAATGAAAAAGCCTTGAAAAAAATGTCAAAATCTAAAGACAATTTTCCATCAATAGTGGAAATATTGGCGAAGCTCTGTCTGCAAAAAATATCTTAACAAATCTGTACTCAGGAAACTAGAAAATAATTGAATATTTTGCAGTCAGAAATTAAAAAAAAAACAACTAAAGACAATGTGGAAAGACTAATATGTACTCAGGAAACTACAAAGACAATACAACCCAGGTAACAGTAGAAGAATATGTTCACTTGTGTCAATTAATATACATTTCAGGTTAGCTACTGTCATTAATCAAGACAAGGATTAGACTTGCATGGATGATATTCAGTAAACGTTTAATTTTCGAGAGTGCCAGCCAAACTCAAGAAAAAAGAATTTCATCAATGTACCCTGTATCTGCCAACAGACGTAACAGTTGCATACCAAATTCGAAAACAGAAATTACACAAAACTTATACAAATGTATATGGATCAATATATGACAGAGAAATCAAGGAGAATAGAGGTAGTTAAGAAATAAAAACCGGGTCATTAGTTCAGCAAATAAATGTTATTTACTGTTGGTAAGATGTTAAGACAATAGGCTCCCCAATAAAAATATAAGAGTTTTAAATAACCAACTATTATGTTATGTAAGGAAAGTGGTAAGAAGAAATGTGAAACCTAAACAGGTATCAAAGAGTTAAGTTCACTTGAGGAATAGCTGCAATTGGTATTGGTTGTACATAAGTCATAAAGACCAATCTTGTGAGACAGCCACATGTTTAAAATGTATAGAACATGATAAGTCAACTAAAAACTGTGCATCATATTGACATAAGGGATAGACTTGTGGGTTATAAAAGGCTATTCAGCAGTATAGATGGAATAGGAATCCGGAAATGATGGGGTTAAAAAAGTTGTTACATTAATAGAAGTAGAAAACCGAACATGGAGTGGACACGTCACTCCGTTTAGTATAAGGAAGCTTAGGTAACCGAGATGATTCTTGGGAGTCGAAGTGGATGAATTAATAAAGGCAAAGGATTGCCGCAACGAAACGGTGAAAATTGTGTCTAAATTAACGAAATACTCAATATTTCGACTCTGGCGTTGGAGCCATCAAGAGACATGAAAAAAAAAGAAACTGAGAATAAAGAAACTTGGGCTCACAATGTGCCTACCCCCCGTATCACTAAAGGCCTGATTTGGAAGTACAGATTTTAGATCGAACTCGGGGTCTTTATCTGCTTAGTTCCAAGTCTGCTTCGTTTATTTATAGTTGTCAGTCAATTAGAACGGAAAGTCATGAGCTGAGGGGACGTGTGGTGATTTGTGATCTCTGAAGGAAGGCGGGTGCTATCATCGTGTGTGTCGGTTAAGACAGAGGGGCAGTTTCTCTATTCCTATAGCTTCGCGAATAGTGGATGCCTTAAGGGAATTCAAGGATATGAGAGTCTTACTATCCTCGAGGTTAATAGAGTGTCCTGTTTGGATATAACAATAAGGGAGAGCTGAAGTCGGATCTTTGTGTTTTGGGTGCCTGGTTAGATTGGCTGTAGTTTAATTAGTGTTAGAATCCGTGGTATTTTATCGGTGACTCCTCGACTGTATGAAAAGAAGTTCTATAAGCACCTAACATATCTAAGAAGGAAGCAGAGTTCTTTATGTATGATGATGCTTGCTCGATTAGAAGTTGAAGGATTTTGGCTAAGTACCTGGCTAATTCTTGAGTCGGACATTGTACCGAACTGAAAATGGGCATAAGAGGAATGTCCGGTTTATGAATCTTGGGTAGCCAGACTTTTAAAACCTGCACTTCTAAATCAGTTCTTTAGTGAGACTTGTAGAGTAGGCAGGTTGAGGCCCAAGTTAGAGGTAAAACCTTATTTCCGTCTGTTTCATTATCTTTTTCAGTTTCTCTCTTGATAATAGCTCGAAAGAAGGAGTCGAAATGTCGAGTATCATACATTTAGAGCCCAGTTCATAATTATTTCCGCTGAAGCCTTTCAGAAGAAAACAGGCTTGATACAGAAAAAGTATGTCTAAGAACAAATCTATGAATAATTTTATTCAATTCATATTTGAAGGCACTAAAAGTATCATTAAAAGGACAACTCACTAAAATACGATATCATAGTAGTTTTAAAAACATTATTTTTTATTTGAAAAAATCAAATATTAGTGAAAGTTACTAATTGATACTATAAAAATGTTAATATTTATTTTCAATCCCACTGTCATTTATTATTCCAGGTGTATACGATTTACACTTTGAATATGTGTAAGTCGGCATTCAGCTTTCAACATCAACGTGTTGATGTGTGCGTTGATTTATTTTCACCACATATAGTTAAGTATTGAATTTCTATAAGTATATCAACAAACAATTTGAGGTCAACGGCATCAAAGCAAGAGATAAATTACCACAGTAGAGAGAAAAGAGTTATTTTTATTATTGTACCGTGAAATTGTCCTCCTAACATTAAGATTACGAAAAACGTCAAGTTCAGTTAGCATTTAAGAGAACCGTTTGATATAACAAGTAATTGTATCAGAAATCCGAGACTGCAGCTATTATGTGTAGACGGTTGGTTGGATTTGTATTAATGGAGTGCTAACATTGAACTAGATAATGAAGTTTGATATGTGCATACGAGAGGCGTTCAATAACTAACAAGACAAATGCTAATATAAAACTCTTTTTTCAGAACTACACCATTCAATGCACGACAGTAGTAGTAACAGGTGACCAGGGGTATATTCACACTTGTGTCTGCGTAGTTGTGAAGACACTTTATGGAGCTAAGTGCATTAAGTATAAGCGAAAAATACAGTGGTGGATATAGCCGTGTGGCTTAGCACAAATGGATAAAATACTTAATATTACTAAACAGTGGACTAATAAACCGAAATAGTCAAGTTATATGATCATAAATAGTAGTGAGGAAAACTGTAAAAAAATAAACTGTGGGAGGTTAGTTGTGAGTAATAAAACTTGGTGATCAGTTTTAGTATCAAAATTTGTATCTTGCGCCTCTGCAACAACTTCAATGTAAAACGTCACCCCTAATGACAAGAATACATTGATAGCAACTATCGATGTTTATTGTCACAAACGTCATTGTTTTTAGAACCCCTATGTTAATGATCAAAAACGTAAGGGTGGTTTTTTCTCAGTGTATGCTCCTAAAACAACAGCAACATATCAGAGATGAGACAAACTGCGACAAGTAGTGCAAATTATGACAATTTTTTTTAATAATCAACCAAGTTATTTTTATGTGTGTAACTTTTTGCCATAGAATAATATATGTAATCACATGTGGAACTACCTTAATAGATTGCAATTTTAAATATTCAAATTGATTAAAACGTTTTAGAGAAATCGGTGGTGATTAACTCAACAGAATCTTAATTACGGTTTCTAAAGTTTTCTAGAAAACGGTCAATCAGAATTTCTCTTAAGTTTACAACAATATTGTAGTTAAGAAAATTAATTTCTTTCAAAACAACTGTATTAAAAAATATATGAAAGTTTATTGTTTAAGCAAAAGATCGGGGCCGGTGACTTTATATTCACAAGTGACAAACAAAAAGTTTTAGGCCGGTATTGCATTGTAGATTTTATCAAATTTATGTTATGAATGACAAAAAATTATTAAATCTCATCATTTTATACTACATAAAAGTTTTATCAAATATTTTCCATTTATTCAAAGTGACAGATCAACAATTTTATGCTTATGCTGCTGTGGGATTTTCAATTGTTACAGTTTGAATCATTTTACAAAAGAAAATGTAAAACATGTAATACGCACCAAAAAAGCTATAAACTGAGATAGAAGAAAAGAATAGTATAAGAATTACTTAAGGATGGATGATTGCCAAGAAATATCTGCGCATTTAGACAATTGTATCACTGTAGAGGTTCCACTTAACAGTAATTTAGTCAATCTCTGCAATGCGCTTTGTAGATATAACGATACGATTTATAGTTCAACACTTAACTGCAGAAATTTTTTTTTTCAGAGTTATTGATTTTTTAATCCTTTGGGTTTTTACTTGCCATCGTATGTAAGTCTAGCCACAATAGTAAATAATTTTTAGTGTTGACGTATATTTTTTCGTTTCAGTGTTTTTAGACCTTATTTTTAGGGTTCCCTATATACAATATACGGATAACCTTATAATATCATTCCGGATTTCTGCCTCTGTCACATCACAGCAATTTTCTCCTAAACTACTGGACGGAAAAGGTTGAAATTTGGTATCAATGTACAGTTTGGTAACCCGATTAAGAGTACATAAAAAAAGAAAAAATTTTGATTTTAGGGGTACTTCTGGGGGAAAAACTATAAAAATCGACCGTTCCTCCCCTGATCTCCGAAACTACTTAGCCTAAAATTTTGAAAAAAAATAGGAAATATAGAACTTTGCCCGAACTTTACAGGAAAAATAAGAAGAAACCATTAATATTAATTTTGGGGGGCAAATTATAGAATTAAATTAAAATTTAAAAATAAAAAAAAACTCAAACGCATCATGTAATATATCAAATGAAAGGTCTCATTCTGAGGAACACAAATATATTTTTTTCATATTAAAAAAATATTTAAAAAGATATTAACGAAAATATACCAAAATTTACCCATACCCCCTTATCACCGAAACAATAAAACGTGAAAAAAATTAGAGGTATAGGTTCTGACCTGAAGTTTACTGAAAAAATAAGGAGAAACCTCTACTTTTAATTTTGGGAGGCAAATTACAGAATTAAATGGAAAATATAAAATTAAAATTGTTTCTAACCCATTATATTATATAACAAATGAAAGGGCTTATTACGACGAAAACAAATATATATTTTTTTTCATATTTTTAAAATAAATTAATTAAAAGATATTAACAAAAATATAAAAAAATTACCCATTCCCCCCCTTATCTCCGAAACCATAAGCTGAAAGCCTCTCAAACTTTTGAAAAAAATAATATTTATTTTGGAAATTATAGTATAAAATATAAAATTAAAATTGCCCCTCATGTTATATATCAAATAAAAGGGTTCTGAACTTTACTGAAACCATAAGAAAAATAAGGAAAAATCCCTAATATTCATTTGGGGGGGGGGCAAATTATAGAATTAAATATAAAATATAAAATTAAAATTGTTTCTAACCCATCATGTTATATATCAAATGAAAGGGCTCATGATGAAAAAAAGAAATATATTTTGTCATATTTTTAAAATAAATAAATTAAAAGATATTAACAAAAATATAAAAAAATTACACATTCCCCCCTTTATCTCCGAAACCATAAGCTGAAAAATTTTGAAAAAAAAGGAAGTATAGCCCCTCACCTGAACTTTACTGGAAAAATAAGGAGAAACCCCTAATATTCATTTTGGGGGGGCAAAATATAGAATTAAATGGAACATAAAAAATTATAATTGTTTCTAACGGGTCATGTAATATATCAAATCACAGGGCTGACGAATACAAATACATTTTTTATTTTTTTTAAATGAAGGTTTTAAAATATATTAAAAATATTTAAAAAAAATTACCCATTCCCCCGTTATTCCCCAAACTATAAGACCTAAATTTTTTTTGTTTATTGGATAAATATGAAAAAATCCCTAATTCTATTATTTGGCCCCCAAATAATAGAATCAAACGGAAAATAAATTATTAGAAAACCCCCATAGTAATTTTAGGGACAAATTATAGAATTAAATGGAAAATAAAGATTCAATATTCAAACGCATCATATCAGATAAAAGGCTCATTATGTGAATTACAAATATATCATATTTTTAAATCATTCGTTTAAAAGATATTAACAAAAATATTAAACATCAACTTAATTCCCACTTTAGAAACTACACTATTTAAATTTTGAAAAATATATTTTATTTGTATTTTTTAATAATTTGAATAACAGATTTAATAATTTATAATTTAAAACTTGACCTATTTTGCCTTTTATCTTCCAATCTACAGAGCCTCAAAACTTAGACAGTAGATTTTAAAAGGCTTGTCTGAAAGTTTATTAGTAAAATAAAACTCTAATGTTAATTTTTGGGCGCCAAATTAGAAAATTAAATACATATGTATTCTGATAAAAATCAAGCGAATCCTGAGCAGATAAAATAAGTCTATGTGAGGAAAATCAAAGTGTATAGTTTTTAATAAATTTAAAACGCTTCCTTTAAAAGATATTAGTGTAAATATAAGAAAATGTACTCATTCCCTGCTTGTCTGAAACTGGAATATTAGAATCTTGAAGGTGGTACGGAACCCTAAGTACGCGAGTCCAACTCGCACGTGACCAAATTATTTTTACTCAAATTAATATTTTTGATGGACCCTTCCACACACAAGCTTTTTCATTTTCCCTGACGATTATTTCCAAATATTTTATCAAAGATTGGGCGATGTGTGTAAATGAGCTAGAAGATATATGTGAAAGAAATATTTTATTAAAGATTAGGTATTACACTATATTATCTTTAATGTCTTATATAAAATATGTTATAAAAGAATAGATAGTGTAATGGAGGCCTTATCATAGTTCTATAATTTAGAGCTTAGAATTGGCCATCATCATATGACTGGAATATATTCCTGCTGAAGTTGGGTATTCGAGGGAGATTGCACAAAAATTAAATTTCAGAACCTAATTTTATGCTAAAGTAGTCTGATATTTATTTTTACTAATCCGTGTGAACGTCTCATGTTATCTTCTATATTTTGTAAAAACTTTTCATAAAATATATTTTTTTCTTGGTTATGATATTTTTTTCTTCTGGGATATATTTAAATCGAATATAATTTGAACTATCGACATCAGTTAATTAGTTTCCAAGAAATTTAAATATTCTGGTTCACATTGGAACCTTCTTAACCAAATACAGTGCAGTGAACTGACATTGAAACAACATTGGGGTCGGATATTTTAGAATGTCTGTTCAAAAGCATTACTATTAGGCTGTTTATATTGTCCTAACTTTGTGCAAATGCTAAATTTAGCTTCTTTTTGAGGAGTGGTAGTCGATTGTAAGGTGTTTTGATGTTACTAGGGATTATTTGTTATAATTTTATGAACTAAACTAAAACTTAAATATAATCGTCTCGTAGGAAAGGTAATTAAGGATCATGCCATTTTAAACAACCATACATCAGAATAGTTCATAAGGACTCCTATGTTTTCCCTTTTTAATCTAATCTCTGAAATATCAAATTTTTTTGAACGTATTTTTGGCAAATGCTCACCTAAGAGCGTCACTTAAAATTCTGATAATAATTCTTTTAAATTCTTTAAACTAGAATGAAACTTTATTATATTTATATTGTAATTACACTTTTTGTGCAACCCGGTATATAAACAATTTACTTTCAATAATTCTGATTTCATATTTTACATTTTCTTATAATGTCATTGGGTTCATTTTATTTTTGACTGTCTTATACCTGCCACTGAGAACGGGGTATGACTTAGATCCTGTACGGTTCGGAAATTTTGGAATATATAGGCTTTTGCTGTGCGTTGTTTCACAAGAAATCTATAAATACAAATTATTTATGATCTCACGGATAAATAAATAACAGGCTATTTAAGGCACAACAAAATTAACTGAAGTTTCATCTTGAAATATTAGTAATATCCGATGCGTTCAGGTCAATGTAAATATTAACCATTCAAATTTATTCTGATGAAATTGTTTTCGTTTTATTCATGTGTCATTAATTATATTATTACACTGTAAATGTATTCCTCTTGGTTAATCTAATGATACAATAATCCGCAAAAAACAGAAATGGTAATTGATAAGATAAATAGTAATTGATCTAATTATGGTTTTTGCACTGATGAGATCTCTGTAATCCACTTTCATGTAGAAGAGTGGATAACTGTTTCATGAGAGAAAGGAATGTGTTTTAGCCAATTCAGTAATCTTTCGTGAATAAAAAAATTAGTTTCAATTTAAAAAATATATGATTTGAAGACGCGAGATGTAAAGACCGACATCTAGCATTTGTGGGTACAAAAGAATGACACCTCGAAGAAAGTATTAAAAAATATATATTGAAACTGTTACCTTATTAAAGCTAAGCTAAGGTTAAAGAAGTTATAGACTATTTGAACGCATTTTAATATTTTATTGTCAAAAGAATTTCGACATCTAGGAGTTTCATTGGATTGAAAAATCTCGAAAAGATAGTATTATACGAATTTAAGAGAGCTGGCTGAGAAGGAGAGTTGGTAGCTCTTTAAGAGATATAATTTACTGACAACTCAATTCCAAAATATTCTATTGCAGGTATACAATGAATTAGTGGTCACAAATTTAAAATAAAGATCACATTTTCAAGTAAGGACACTTATTCTTTAAAAGTTAATATGGAAATTATTACGCTGTTGGAGAAGTAAATGGTTAGGCACGGATGAGCACGGAGCTTGTTACAGTCATGCGGTGTGTAAATGCAATACAACTGAGGTAAAAGTTTTCATTGTTTTGAAACACAAGTCGAAAAACAAATGTTGTTTTAAGAATGTGACAATAAACGAGTCAAAAAATACTTGGATGGGCGACGATTTGTTTATAAAACATGGTTTTAACACATGTGTTGGGATAATGATGCTAGTCTTCCTTTCGTCTGGTATTCTCAAGTGATTGATGAATTTGGCGAAATGGATTGTTTGCCAACCAAGATACTTCTCTTCTTATCTAAGTACTTCCTTTGGTGTGCTACCTAGACCAAGACTTTTCTGTTCTTTAGTTATCAAAGTGCCACTTCTACGTCTGTTCTCTCTATTTCTAGGTTTTCATTGGTACCTACTTCTGGTGTATTCTGGTGTTCGATAGTGTCTTCATCTTTCTATTCTTTTCTTTGAGTTTTGATTAATTGTCAGACTTGAAAAGCCTTTAAAACACTTTTAATGCTTTTGGAGAATTTTTCCCAGTGGTTTGCTTTAACTAGCAATATCAGCATCTGGATCTCGCTCCGGACTATTTTGTATTGCTCATACGGTTCTGGAGCCTTCAGTATATTTTTTGGCTACTAAATTAGGAGACTACGCTAATTTTAAGCTCTAAGTGTTTCAGAAGCTGATATATATATATATATATATATATATATATATATATATATATATATATATATATATATCAAAAGTTCCCAATATACGCTTGTGAGTTTTTAATCGTCCAAAGAAATAGTTTTTTCTATCTCGTAACTTTCTGCACCCCCTTTACTGTCTTTTCTATTGCATCACTTGTTAACAGTTTCGTTTTGTGTGGGGCGGATTTTTTTATTGTCTTTTATATATTGGATGGGGGCAGTAGGTCTTCTTTTATTTAATTGTTCATACTGTTCGATTTCGTTGGCTTCTCGGTTCAGTCTTGTCTTGTAAATTGCTTTTCTGCTAAAGGTTTACAACTATCAAAATTGATTGTGTGTCCCGATTGTTGTAGATGTTGGAACAGAGCTGATGTGGTCTGTTTGTATTTGACAGCTAATTGTGTTATTCTAATCGGGCTGAAATTCTCCCGTTCGTTTGTCCGATGCATACTTACTACAATATACCATGTATCCTTTGTATTCTATCTTATCTTTTGGTTTAGGATTTCTTAGACTTTTTCCCAATCTGGTGGAGTTTGTATGTCATGGTCATGTCATGATTTCGGAGAATTTGGTCAATATTGTTGATTGTTTTTGGTTCTAAATGTTGTTGATGTTCTATTGCCTTATTGAAAAAAATAGATATACACACCATATAATTTTGTCGTAGAACAGTAGTAATGTTTTAATTCTTGTGTTTTGTTATTGTCATCTGTGAGTTGTATAGATCGGGTAATGAGACTATTGTACCTGAAAAGAATCTACAGAATTTTACAACGAAATTAAAGGGGTACTAGATATTAATAAAAACCATTTCAAATTCATAATCGGCGATTTTAATACCAAAGTGGGAAATAGACTTTTGAAGATATCAGTGGGTCAACTTGAGGGAGATTTGTATAGCTCACACATTATCAGAACACTTGCATATCAGTATCGTTCTTCAGGAGAAATTGTAACAGGAAATCGGTATGGGAAGCTTCTGCAAATGAGCCAGCCAAATATGAAATTGACTTCTGACAAATAAGATCAGCCCCACAAAAAATGTAAGCAAACAAAATGTAGGACCGGAAGCCATCGTAGACTGTAATAAGAGCAAAAATTACAGTTAAAACGAGACTGGAAAGTTTCAAATTCATTAGGAAAACGCCAACCAACGGCATAAGTATTAATAATCTGAGAGAAAATTCGGAAAAATATCACCCACCACTAGTATAGAAGCTGCAAGAACAAGTTGACGGGAAGCAGTAAATGAACCAAATACAGACCTGTATCTGAATTTTGATTGTGATTAACATACAACTTCACTACATGCGTGATAAATAGCAACAAAACGTTTCACTTAACGACTATTGGAGGACATGATACTTAATCTACTAACTAAACGTAATAATACCATGACTCTTACCTTTAACTTAACTCTGTTTCATGCTTACTAGTTCTCGATTGAAAAGTGTAATATTTAATATGCAAATAGTAAAACTTATGATTAGTAATTTATAACAGCAGGCATACTAAGATGAATACTATTTCTTTAGTCTTTATGTAACAAGTAAAATTGTTTGGTGAGAGGAAGGAAATCGTAACTTTGAAAATTTTCGAGAAGCTTAATATGGAAGATAATAAGGCATGAAGTACACGATTTGTTTGAAATACTTCCTGTGACTGTGTATTTCTTTGGAAATGTAAATTACCTTTCATTAAAAAGGTTTCTTATACTGGTCTTCAATGTTTTACGTACACTAGTTAATTTATTTATTAATAATTAGAATCTAAGTATTACTAATAAAAATATGTATAATATATATATATATATATATATATATATATATATATATATATTACAGCTAATAGTCAGTTCTAATAATAGTGGTTTCCGTTTAAGGGATATTGACTACTGTCTTGTCATTATTTTGTACTCTTTATTTACAAGTCTAGCTTTCGAAACAGTTTGTTTCTTCTTCAGGGCAGCACGATTCTTGAGTTAAGACTGAAGGTCCATTGGTATTAAGTTACAATAAAATAATCAATAATATACAGAAACTAATTCAGCACCATAACGTTGTGAGTTTATCTGTCAACATATATATATATATATATATATATATATATATATATATATATATATATATATATATTATTTGCACGTGACCATTATACTTGGATACATCCAAGCAAGTGAATAGTAAATTCTCTAAAATTAAAACAAAGCTAATTTGTAGGGTTCCGTATATACAATATACGGATACCCTTATAATATCACTCAGGATTTCTGCCTCTGTCACATCACAGCCATTAAAAGAAAAAATTTTGATTTTAGGGGTACTTCTGGGGGAAAAACTATAAAAATCGACCGTTCCTCCCCTGATCTCCGAAACTACTGAGCCTAAAATTTTGAAAAAAAATAGGAAATATAGAGCGTTGCCCGAACTTTACAGGAAAATTAAGGAAAAACTATTAATGTTAATTTTGGGGGGCCAATTATAGAATTAAATAAAAATTTAAAAATAAAAAAATGTCAAACGCATCATGTAATATATCAAATGAGAGGTCATTCTGAGGAACACAAACATATTTTTTTCATATTTAAAAAAATATATATTTTAAAAGATATTAACGAAAATATACCAAAATTTACCCATTCCCCCCCTTATGTCCGAAACTATAAAACGTAAAGTTTTGAAAAAAAAATAGATTTATAGGTTCTGACCTGAAAAATAAGGAGAAACCTCTACTTTTAATTTTGGGGGGCCAATTACAGAATTAAATGGAAAATATAAAATTAAAATTGTTTCTAACCCATCATGTTATATATCAAATGAAAAGGCTCATTACGACTAAAAGAAATATATTTTTTTTTCATATTTTTAAAATAAATTAATTAAAAGATATTAACAAAAATATTAAAAAAATCTCCGAAACCATAAGCTGGAAAATTTTGAAAAAAAATAATATATTTTTTTGAGGGGCAAATTATAGAATTAAATGGAAAATATAAAATTAAAATTGTTTCTAACCCAGCATGTTATATATCAAATAAAAGGGCTCATGATGAAGAAAACAAATATATTTTTTCCATATTTATAAAATAAATTAATTAAAAGATATTAACAAAAATATAAAAAATTTTACCCATTCCCCCCCTTATCTCCGAAAACATAAGCTGAAAAATTTTGAAAAACAGGAAGTATAGCCCCTCACCTGAATTTTACTGGAAAAATAAGAAGAAATCCCTAATATTCATTTAGGGGGGCAAATTATAGAATTAAATGGAAAATAAAAAATTATAATTGTTTCTAACGGGTCATGTAATATATCAAATCCCAGGGCTCATTATGACGAATAGGTACAAATATATTTTTTTAATTTTTTTAAAATGAATATTTTAAAATATATTAAAAAAATGTTTTAAAAAAATTACTCATTCTCCCCCTTATTCCCCAAATTCTAAGACCTCATTTTTTTGTTTATAGGAAAAATATGAAAAAAATACCTATATCTATTATTTGGCCTTCAAATAATAGAATTAAACGGAAAATAAATTACTAGAAAACCCCCATAGTAATTTTAGGGACAAATTATGCAATTAAATGGAAAATAAAGATTTAATTTTCAAACTCATCATGTAATATATCAGATAAAAGGCTCATTATGTGAATTACAAATATATCATATTTTTAAATCATTTGTATAAAAGATATTAAAAATATTAAACATCGACTTAATTCCCACTTTAGAAACTACACTATTTAAAATTTGAAAAAAATATTTTATTTATATTTTTAAATAATTTGAATAACAGATTTAATAATTTATAATTTAAACTTTGACCTATTTTGCCGTTTTTCTTCCAATCTACAGAGCCTCAAAACTCAAACAGTAGATTATAAAAGGCATTTCTGAAAGTTTATTAGTAAAATAAAACTCTAATGTTACTTTTTGGGGGCCAAATTAAAAAATTAAATACATATGTATTGTGATAAAAATCAAGCGAATCCTAAAGCAGATAAAATAAAAAGTCTATGTGTGGCAAATCAAAGTGTATATTTTTTATAAATTTAAAACGCTTCCTTTAAAAGATATAAGGGTAAGTATAAGAAAATGCACTCATTCCCTGCTTGTCTGAAACTGGAATATTCGAATCTTGAAGGTGGCACGGAACCCTAAGTATGCGAGTCCAACTCGCACTTGACCAAATTATTTTCTATGTTAAATCAAATCCACTTCTACATCCACACGTCCTTAAGAATGTTGTATTTGTGCTCAGCGTGTGTACTACTGATTTTAAGACTTTCATTTTACCTTGATAACATTCTTTATATGGATTTATAATTCAAAAATTAAAAATCTATGTGTATTTCTAGCATTACCTATATTATATTATGGTTTAGTTAGTTCTTGATCACAATATGTATTTTTATTCTAAGGATCTATTATGCCCAATATATAACATCTGAACATGCAAAAAAATAGTAGTTAAAAGTAAGGGTGTAATTATATTATTAAGCTGATTTGGTTTTGTTTTCCTTGAGAAACAACATATATTTTTTAATTATTAAGAAGTTGATTTTCATGATTTTTTAAGACCAATTGATGTATTGGTTCTAAGAGTATCAGCTAGACAAACTAACACATTCATGTGCAAAACTGCAAAACAGCTCAAACTAATATCTGGTATCTTTTAACCAGATATTAGTTTGAGCCGTGGAAAGGCCAATAAGTTTGTGAGATATTCTGTGGTAGTGGTACAGAAGTTTAATTAAATGTTTCTATAGTTTTGGGTTGTAGCTGTAAATGGCAAATAGTTTGTTGTACTGTCATGTATCTTGGAAGGCCCGGTACTATACTTTTTATATTGATATATTATATGCTTAATATTTTTTCTGGATTCTTTTATATCCGGTCCGACTAATTTCCACAATTTGTATACTATACATACTACACAATTCTGTTCAATTATTCAACATATCTGTTTATCAGAAATCCTGTGAGGAGAGAAAACCCTTATGATCATCTATATTTTTTCCTCTTCATAATTCAGAAACTGCTTAACATTGTTTATTATAAATAAAATATTGTTTAAATTTTCTGTGGGTTCAAAAACAATTTTTACAACGAAAATAATAATAATTCAACGACGAGTATCCCAGTTACTTTTGATTGTTCTGATCTTTGTCTGTCTAACATATATGATGACTAGCTGTCAAAAGGAATGGTATTTTTGCTAAACGTTTTGTTTGTTCGGTAAATTAGTTTTTATTGGGGTGATAAATTTCCAGAGTATTCCTCTATTGCTAATGTCAAATTACACGTTGTAGCTAATTCTCGGTTGTTTAATTCTCAAATCTTAACTTTTGCTATGTGTCAGCGGCTGTTCTGTGAGTGAACATTTCTCCTAAATATTCATTTAATTTAAAATTGATTTGTGAAAGAACTGTTATAAATAATTCAAAGAACAGTATAATGTTCCTTTATCGACATAACAGCCAATTCCTCAAATTACTTCGCATTGCAATAATTGCACCTTAACCTGGAAATACAGTGTTTACATATTTTTTCTGTCCAGTAAAAGACTGCATATGAACGCTGAATGGCAGAAAAGCAAGGAATCATTCGGATTATAACTCAAATGACTCGCTCGTCCTCGTCGTTATCATTCGATCAATGTTTCCAGTTAAATATTCGATTGTTTTTCATTCGAATACTTTGATTCCATAATCGGATTACTTGAGTGATTTTCATAATCGTACGATTGATCAGATTTCATTCGAATGATTCCATCACTAGTTGTAACACTATGTTTCAGGTTATAGAAAAATATATAGTAGATGAAGAAATTAAAATGGTGTTTTGGAATTATTCATTGAACCTCAATAGTAATAAATAACCTTCATTCTAAAGAATACCAAACTTTAGCGAGCAAATAAAGAATGTGAAGTTGAGGAATTAAAAAATTTACACGACTAATACAGTTTCGATAATTTAAACTGCATTATGTTAAGGAATATTCCGAAGGGGTACAGTGTAATTTTCACTTCACACCAATTTGATTATTATAAATTGTGTTCTATTAAGATAGCTTTAGAAAAACAGAACAATATATGCCAAAAACGATAGACTTCAAAGAAATACAAAAACTTTCTAGACAAATCTCTAAATTTAATTATTGAGCATACAGTTTTTCATTTTTATTGACCTTAAGTATGTACTTTTAAAAAAATAAATTATTACAATTACAACATTTTAAAATTACATGCATCATAATCTTTTAAATTTCATACAATAGGAAACCGTTATAACAATCATAGCGGTAGTTATTTTATTAACAAAAATGCAAAAACGATTTAATAGCCAATAATGTTATACCTGTTCAGTCACGATTACCTAGATTTGTAATTTCAGCTTTTTTGCAATGTGCTCATCTCTAGCGGTACCCAGATTATGTGGGAGTTTTACATCGACCGTTGAATATAAAAGTCGTTTCGTAACTCAATGATGCACAACGTTAAAAAAATATTCAGTAGATCACTCGAGCAGATGATCAGTTTCAATGATTGCCATCCGTTATCTAGTTTTTCCGGTTTTCTGTTATTCAGATGAGACGTACTTTCTTTGAACTTTCCTCGAGTTTCGCGTGAATTAAAATGTGCGCAGTCAGTAGGTCAGTCGATCGACCGTATCAATGACTGACCGGTTAATCATGTGATATCATTACTCTTTGCTTCTTGTTTGCTATTCATTGTCTTATTGTCATTATAATTGCATTACTGTCGGTATATAGTTGAACAATTACCTAACTGTAAAATGCTTTGCTGGTTTGTTTGATATGTTTCAATAGATTTATAGTATTACGTTAAGATAATCAGCAGACACTGTACAATGCACTTTAAAAGGCAGTTCATTCCATTAATATTTTCAAATATTAAACTCCTAGACTCCAAAGTTTTTATTGATCTAAATGCCTTTACTTGTTTTCATTTTTGATTCCACTGATTCTTTCGAATACTACTAATTTTAGTAACAAATAGAAGTCACATCAAATTGAAGGAACTGAAGTAAACCTACAATATTTTCAGAACATACTAGAAATAGAAAATAGTACAGTAAAAAAATGTAAGCAAATGATGAAACGTGGAAGTAGTCATATGTAAAATTAATGAAAAATTTCCGGAGATAAATAATTGAAAGGATTTGAAAATACCACAGATATTCAAGCAACTATCAGTATTTCCGCTGAAAATTGAAAATACTCCTTTTTGACAGTCGTGCAAAAACAATAAGTTATTCAAGAGAGAAGAGGATGTAAGTCAACGAGCCAGGAGCGGCTGTCCCTTAAGTGCATTCGTACGCTGAACCACCACATTTAATAAGGTTAAAACTCAACACAAAATGTTTAATAAATATCATTTCAATACCAATGAATTTATCAAAAAACAATTTAAGTTGTAATCAAAACTTGTATTAAGACTTATATTCGCTTGAAAGAATATTTCTGAAACTTATGTAGCTTCTATGAGATACGATAGAAGATAGTTAATGCAAACTATATGGGCTGATTCTCGTACGCCGCACGGAGACACCGAGCTGTGCTGATATTGATCGGACGTATCCGAACGTTTCAATAATTCAAATTATTGTTTACATGATTTAATTAGTGGTTCCTTTGTTTTTGTCCTCGTAGTCTATGAAAGAATATTTAATATAGAGAGTGTGTGTGTGTTTACATAACTGTGAAAATGAGTATCAACTTTAAAATTGACTATATTAAATCGTTTCAAAACAAATTAGATATAAAATTGGCTGGTTCATATCACAAGAGTGTAAAATGAAAAATAAAGTATTTACAGGAAGTTTTTAAAGTGAAATTTATAATAAAAAGAAATGGTTGTGTGGATGTGATCGCATCAATACATTATTTTGTTTTCCTTGCATTATTTATGGGGGGGGGTAATCAATTTGGACGGAACCTGGAGTGAATGATTAAAACGTTTCTTAGAAATACGATGTCTCAGGACTGGCTAAATGCTCTTCCTGTGCTTAGTATTGAAAAAAATATATTCTATCAATGCCAGACTTTAATAAAAAGGTCATTGAACATTTCGCTTTCGAAGAAAGTCGACGAATATTTTAATTAATAAAAAATATATGCAGTATTAGCAAAACTATGGTTTGTTTTGTGGCATCTTTGAATCCCAATATTTGACCAGTAAAGTGCACCACCAGTTTCACCACTCTCAACGACATGAATTTTTAGTCGAATTATTAGATTCACTTATGATCGGGGGTGCTGTATGAATAAAAACAAATAAAGGAATTTATTAGCACTAATAATTATTGTTACGCAAAACACAGTAGATATTTTTATAGTAGAGAATTTTGTCTTGAATACCTTTGTACTCTAGATTGGATTTATGTCCACTCGTAGGTCTTATTGTGTGTAGGGTTATTACAATATTAGTATTCCTATTTTACACTGTAGACCTCCGGTAATATGCCAGGAAAACATTCAGAGATGTAAAGGACACAAAACCTGTATATAAGGAAACTTGGGATTTCTTTGATACTCCATTAGTGATGTGTCGTCTCTGTTGAGATATATACGAATGTGAGATGTTATGAACGAAGACGATGCAGCAGATATATTATCCGTGGTGCAGACATGAAGTTTGTTGTTCCTTGAATGAGGTAAAAAATGTTCTCATTTGAAATGGCTGTTAAAAGTGACTTAGCAACAACTCCTACTTAGATTTACCACAAGGTAGCTAGAGAGGAATTGTATTGGTTTGCTGTGAACGGGGTATATGTGTCCACTGCACAAAAACTTGCCAGGGTAGTACTAACATGAAACAAGACCATGAGAAACCAATATCTCCGTTGGACGAGGCCCTCTGATCATTAGATTGGCCCATGCGGTTCTTGCAATTTTGGAATTTATTGCATTCAGTATTTGGTGATTTTGTCAGAGATGTCCCATTTCGACGAATCTTTCCTTATTTTTTAAAACACTTTTAAAAATACTTTAACGCCAGTTTATCTTCCAAATGGATACTTGAATTTACCTAACCAGAAACAAAGAAACATCATCTTTGAATGAGTCTGTTTACAAGTATGAGGAAAGCTAGTATCATAAAATGTACAATTCCGGCAAATGGTCTCCAGAATAATACAGTTTACTCATTCAGCTAGGATATATTTCAAGAAGTTGATTTTGATCATAAATTTGTAATGGATAGGCAAAATACAGATTGTTAAAAAATTTGGTTTTTCGTCCTAATCATTCTCAAACTTCTCATGGAGACGATAATCCATCACTGCCACATTAGTTGTTGAATTAGAATTCAAATGCGCCGAAGTCCAAGCTGAACCTCATATTGAAGCTTCTACAGAGAATGCTGAGGCCAATATTATGTAAGGTAGATAAGTACCAATAGTGTGCAGAAATAATTAATGATTCCTAGATTAATAATATTGCAATATAGTCCGTGGGGTCAATTTAAAATTATAAAACTAATATTCACTTTCACTTTTCTAGAACTTTATTTACATTAAAACAGCTGATGACAATAACATTCCCATATACGCTAGTCGTTGCGGTATAACTGAACTCTCCATCGTGGCTTGTTTCGTTTATAAGCCCAGCATAGAAAATTCTCGTAAAAATCATCGTCACTCCTACAGGTGCCGAGTCTTTTCGAGAACCATTTTTTATCTGAAAGCGTTTGTTGTCGTACTGAAATGAAACAGGGTCGGCTTTGGGCAAATTTCGTAACACTGCCCCCCCCCTTTAATTCTGATCGTCGCGATCAGAAACATCCCCTCCATGGTAGGGAGCGAGTCGATCTAAATGAACCACCTTCAATTTAGCCTTGGGTTTTTGACGGATCCGGTAGACGACGTCATTAAGCCTCTTGATCACCTCGTATGGACCATCCCAGGTGGGTGTAAGCTTTGGGGATTTACCCTTGCTCCGTTGGGGGTTGTACAGCCAGACTTTGTTCCTCTCCTGGAACCCGACTGAATTGGCCTTGAGGTCATATCGCGTCTTCATCCGGTCACTGGTGGCCAACATCCGCGTTCGGACTAATTCGTGTATTGCCAGCATGTTATGTCGGAGCTGGTCGGCATAATCGTCGATGTCTTGGGGAGGTTCTTCTGGGGAGCCAAATGCCAAATCGCAGGGTAATCGCAGCTCCTTTCCGAATAGGACCCTGGCTGGGATCAGGCCTGTACTATTATGTACGGCAGAGCGATATGCCAACAGGAATAAGGGAATACTCATCACAATCACGCTTGTTATTGCTGACGACCTTGGATAGGTGTTGTTCCAAGGTCCTGTTGAATCTTTCCACCATTCCGTCTGACTGTGGGTGTAATGGTGTTGTTCTCGTTTTCCTGATCCCCAACATCGTGCAGACCTTCTGGAATACATTCGATTCGAGGTTACGCCCCTGGTCTGAATGCAATTCCATCGGGACGCCAAACCTGCTAAATAGTTGATCTACTAGCACCGTCGCTACCGTGGTTGCCTCTTGGTTGGGTATCGCATATGCTTCAGGCCACTTGCTGAAGTAATCCATTGCGACCAGAATGTATTTGTTCCCCCTCTCAGACTCGGGAAACGGACAGGCGAGATCCACGGCAATTCTGTCAAATGGGACGCCCACATTGTACTGCTGCATTCTGCCCTTGGTCCGGGTCTTCCGGCCCTTACTGGCTGCACAGGTGGCACATTTGCGGCACCAAGCTCTGACGCCTTAGAAGTAATACACCCAGTAGTACCGCTGGCAAACTTTGTCAAGGGTTTTATTCATGCCCAGGTGGCCTCCGGTAATCCCATCATGTACTTCAGTCAGGATAGCTGGTACCTTTCTCTTCGGAACTACCAGTTGGAACTTGGTTTCGCGTCCATCAGCGCTTTCCTAAACTCGCTTGAGCATTCCATTGTCTACTCTTAGAGAGTCCCACTGAGCCCATAACGATTTCAGCACGCCTGAGTATCTAGCTACCTCGTCCCATCGTGGCCTGGGTGCCCCTCTCATTTCGAGTGACAAGATTGGTTCGATGTCTGGATCAGCCATTTGGTCCTGGATGCACTGTTCCGTTGTCCAGTCTTCATTGGCCTGCACTCGGATCTGCCTGATGGAGATACCCTCTCGCTGTTCCGTCTTCAGACAATGCTTGCATTCCGCTCTACAGGGTCTTCTGGATAGGGCATCGGCATTATTGTGCAACCGGCCGGCACGGTGTTCCACCTTGAAGTCGTATTGCTGTAATTTCTCCATCCATCTGGCCAGTTGTCCTTCCGGTGTCTTCATGTCCAGCAGCCATTTGAGTGCGGCATGATCTGTTCGGATTAAGAAATGACGACCATAGTGGTATTTGTGGAAATGGTCTACAGCCCTTATTATTGCAAGAAGTTCTTTTCTGGTGACGCAATAATTTATTTCCGGTTTCGAGAATCCACGGCTGTAATACTCGATCACTCTCTCTTCACCATCTTGCACCTGGGATAGGACGGCCCCCAAACCTGTGTTGCTGGCGTCGGTGTCTAGGATGAACTTGCCGGAGTGTGTAGGAAAGGCTAGGATTGGGCTGGAACATAGTGCTGCCTTCAGTCGCGTGAATGATGTTTCGCAATCTTGATTCCAATGGAGGGTCTCTTTCTCAGTGGTCTGCCGATGTAGCAATGGTGGCAAATCCCTCAACAAATCGCCTGTAGTAGGAAAATAGGCCCAGCAAGCTTCGGAGTTCATGCTTGTCTCTGGGTACTGGCCAATCACGGATGGCTTCTATCTTGTCTTCGTTGGTGCGGATTCCTGACTCGGACATGACGTGGCCCAAAAACTCTACTTCTTTTTGGAACAAGGAGCACTTCTTCGGGTTGAGTCTCAGGTTGGCATTATTAATTCTGGTGAATACTTCCTCCAGGTTCTTCAGATGGTCGTCGAATGTCTGACCCATGACTAGAATGTCGTCGAGGTATACTAAGCACGTCCTCCACGTTAACCCGCTCAGTACATACTCCATTAGCCTCTCAAATGTAGCGGGTGCATTACATAACCCAAAGGGCATAACCGAGAACTGAAACAGCCCTTTACTGGTGGAGAACGCTGTCTTCTCTCTGTCGTTTCCGTGTAAACCAACCTGCCAATATCCACTTTTTAGGTCTAGTGTGGAGAACCAACGGGAGCCTGCTAGTGTGGTGAAAGTGTCATCGATTCGGGGTAGTGGATAGCTGTCTTTCTTCGTGACATCATTCAGCTTTCTGTAATCCACGCAAAATCGGGTGGTTCCATCTTTCTTTTTAACTAGCACGACGGGAGCAGACCATGGGCTGATGGATGGCTCAATAACTCCATTTTGTCTGTTGTTGCCCCAATGGTAGTCGTCTAGGTGGTATTCTGATGGGTTGAGCCTTTCCGGTATCTGTTCGATGCTGGATGATGTTGGTGCGACCGGTGGTTCCATTTTTAGTGTTAAAAATTTGCCAGTGCTTTGTGATAAATTGCTTCGCTTTCTTCTGGTTCTCTGGTGTCAAGTGTGTCAAATGGTCAGCAAACTGTTGTAGGAACTCTTTATCGGGCCCTGTCTCCTTCACCGACGTCTGGTACTCTTCTTCGCAATTGATGATGGTCTCTACTGGCTCGAAACAAGCTATCTCTTGACCATTGGTAATTCTGATGTCGTTGTTGGACAAATTCAGGACTCTGATTGGTATATCTCGTCCGATTTTAACTATAGCCCGTCCAACCAAGTAGTCATGAGCTGAGTGTACGGGCTCCACCATTCCAACGCAGCTCCCAGGATTGGTGTCTAGCTGCCCATGAATAATCTGTTCCGTTCGACCGGGAATTCTAGCTGAAAACTTTGCCATAATTTTTATGGAGGTAACTGAACTGTTGACGGGCCGTGTCAATACAAATTCCTCATATCCGGTTCGAACATAAATCCATGCTGGCTAATTAGGTCCATTCCCAGTATAAAATCGTCCTCAATATTCGCTACCAGGACCTTATGCCAGTTCATGTTGTCCCCTATCTGTAGCACGACATCTGCCTCACCCTGTATTGACATGGACTCGCCGGTGACTGTTCTGAGCTGGATGTTATTGGTAACTGGCCGAATTTCTGATGCTCTCAAAACTCTGGACTTGGCAATGGACACAGCGGCACCGGCATCGATAGTGATGGTAACTGCTCGCCCATTGATGGTGCCTCTGATGACCAGGCTGCTGCTATCTCTGCAAAATCCCCGGATGGATAACGTTTTGGGGTTTGGTGGAGTCAGTCAGTCAGCATTCGCCTTCTTATGCTGACTGGCTGACGGTCCCTGGACATGTGGCTGTTGTGTTGGTTATCCCTAGTCGGTGATAGTTCAGGTAGCCTCACTCGACAATCACGTTGAAAGTGTCCTGTCCGTCCGCAGCGGTAACATGCCCCTCTGGTGCCAGTTCTTTGTGACTGTTCTAATATTTTGTTCAGACCAGCCAGCAGCGCTTGAAATGGTGACTCTGACTCTCCCTGGTCGAAGGAAACTGCTCGGACCCTCGGCTTGGACATGTTCGTGACGGCCTCTATTTCCAAAGCCCGAAGAAGAGCTTCATTACTCTTCTTGACGCCACTCAGTCTTAAATTTCTTTGTACTTCCACATCTCTGATGCCGTTTATGAAACTCTGTGTGGCCAACTGATCTTTCGTTTCCTCTGGCAGGTCTGGGTAGGACAAGTGTACTAACCGTGTAATCTCTGCTTCGAATTCTTGGAGGCTTTCACCGGATTTTTGCGTTTTTCCACTCAGTTGGACTTGGTATACCTGGCTCAAGGATTGATTGTCATAACGTTTGTCCAGGATGGCGATGATCTTGTCGAAATTGTCTTGTTCCTCGACTGGAGTGCTTTGGAGGAGTTCTAGGGCCGGACCTCTTAACGAAATTACCAGAGAAGTAGATTTTTCTTGATTATCCCATCCATTAGCTCTAGCCACGGCTGTTTTAAATTTCGGTTTTTAGTTTATTTTGGATGGCACTGATTTTATCTTGTACTTCACTGTGTACTGTTTGCTTGATGGAACTGATTTGATCTTGAACTGTGTCTTGAATTGAACTGTTTTCAAATTTTACCTGGCTTTGGATGGAATCGAGATCATCTACTTTTGTTTCAAGAGTATCCACGGTATTTTTTATGGTCTTAATGTCATCATTTATCTCTTTTATATCTGACTCAACTATTTGCATTCTTTCATTAACTGTTTCATTAACTTGTCCTACTATTTGCATTAATTGTTCGAATTGCATTTGTCTTTTTTCTTCAGTTATTTTAAATTCATTTTGTCGTTTTAATTCAAGTTGATCTTGTTTTTCTACAATTTTTGAGAATAATCCTTCAATTAAAGTATGTTGTTCATTTTTAATCGTGGAAACTAGATTTTGTTGTTCGGTTGTCATCGTAGTGACAAGATTTTCTAATTCTATTTTATGTTTTTCATCAAAAGATTTTACTAACCTTTGTTGCATTTCTTCCTGATGTGGTTTTTCCTTCTTGTCACGTTGTTCTAGAATCTGGACTATTTTTTCGCCTATTCCCTCTGTAACCTGCTTGACTATTTTTTTAGTAGTTTCGTCCATTTTTTCCATTCTTCGGGTTTCCATAAATCAAATTACGATTTTAACTGCATATAATCCTTTACTTCTGATCACCAGATTGCAATATAGTCCGTGGGTTCAATTTAAAATTATAACTAATATGCACTTTCACTTTTCTAGAACTTTATTTACATTAAAACAGCTGATGACAATAACATTCCCATATACGCTAGTCGTCGCGGTATAACTAAACTCTCCATCGTGGCTTGCTTCCTTTATAAGCCCAGCATAGAAAATTCTCGTAAAAATCATCATCACTCCTACCATTTTTTATTTTTTGTTGTCGTACTGAAATGAAACAGGGTCGGCTTTGGGTAAATTTCGTAACACTATTATGCACTTTGTAGAGTTTGTCTCCGTTCATTAACCGACTTCCAAAAAGGAGGAGGTTATCAGTTCATCGCGTTTTTTTTATGTATGTTACCTGATTTCTTCTCCTGTGGTGAACCGTTTTGAATGGATATGGTCTCGTTTAAGAGAGTATATTTCCGGATTGGTGAAACTTCAAATTTGGGAAAATAATTCTATTGGTAAAGTGATGATATTTATGAATGAAAACATGTGTGCATGGAAATTGACCAATATCCCTTACATATTGGATTTGGATTTGACTCCGTACATATGTGATGGATTCTACTGCGTCCTATAATTTACAGAAGGCAGCTAACAAATTTATGCTTGTCCATGGGCAGTCGTATGTACAGGATGGATGGTACATAGGGTGGAGTTGAATTATTTATAGTTATACAGGATTGTCAAAAAAAGTTGAAAAAAGGTTACATGGCGTGGTCCATAAGGCATAAATATATTTTGGACTTATTAAGTCAACGCGTACTAGTTCATTTTATTCGTAAACATGTACGTGTCAGTTTAATTGAAAATGTAATATTGGGGTTTCGATGTTACCTGGTCCTGTCTATTAAGGTTATACATACAAATAAAAAACAAAGAATGAAAACTACCTGAGTTCAAAATAACTAAAAAGTTGAAAATAAAACATTTAAAAAAATACAACCGACTTCCACCTATAACTAAAAAGCTGAAAGTAATTATAACAAAATACAACTCTAGCAATTAAATAACACATTCAATGTTGTTAGGTACCTACCCAGAAAGTAAAAAATGTAAACATTAAAAGGTCTTCATTCTGTACAAATTAATTACCTACCAATCTAGTATATTTTTGAAGTCGGTGCCAAGCAACAATTAAGCTTGATGAAGTAGTAGATAAGTACGCAATGAAGGATTTTATATTTTCTTGGCACCGACTTCAAAAATATACTAGATTGGTAGGTAATTAATTTGTTTACATTTTTTACTTTCTGAGTAGGTACCTAACAACATTCAATGTGTTATTTATTTTCTAGAGTTGTATTTTGTTATAATTATTTTCAGCTTTTTAGTTATAAGTGGAAGTCGGTTATATATTTTTTAAAATGTTTTATTCAAGTTATGCCTTGCAAAACGTTATAATCAAAAACTTTAGAATTTCATTAATTGCATTTCTCATTTTTTACCGTAATTTAATATACATGCAATGGGTTAATTTCAAATGTTGAATTTATAGACTGATTGTGAATGAGTTTTCTTAACAATATTTACAATTTTGCTAAGTAACGTATTAAAACTACATAAATGCATTGTGTTTAATTTGGCTATGTTGCAACAATCTCCCCTTAGTGATAGACAAAGTGTAAAATGGCGAGCAGGTCGACAGCAAAACACTGTTCATAATGATTAAATAATTGATTAAATGGTTAGAGCCTTAATGGTAACTTTTAAAGAGCTGTAATCAATTGCGCAAACAGATCATCCGATTCTTTTTTATTAAATTATTACATTTTATACAGTGTAGATTGCTTGATTTCAATATTTACCTTGAAATAAATTATATGACATTATTTTCATATTAATAATAAATGGCGGATGTAGCATTGTGCTTATTCATTAACATGATTATTAGAGTTATTACGACCTATTTGAAATCTATATGACATAAACTGCGGATACATGATACACTTATCCCATTTTGGGTAAATTTGTTGAAATTAATATATTTAGATTAAAAATTATTAGATGAATGGTAATTGCACCAGAAATGTTATTAAATTTATTCCTAAATATATTTAACAATATTTGTATTAACTAAGTTCCAAAAATTTATATCGGAAAACATCAGTTTTTGTTCAATATTTAAAGGTACGATACTCTGAATTTTCTTGCAATCTCCACCCCAATGAATTTGACTTCTGCAGTGGTAAATGAAAACAGATATTGTTAGATAATTTATATATCAAAAATATGTAACTCCAGACAATAAAAATAAGAATTCTCAACTTTTCATTCAATCATAAGTTTTCAAATTTAGTGACAGAGTGGTCAAAAATTCAAACATTCCCCTTAGTGACGAAGAACAAAAATTCTGAAGTTATAGCCCAAAATGTACAACTTTTGATATTAAATCCTATATTGAATATGCCATAAAAATACTAATAGCTTTAAATAATGGGCCTATCTAATGGGGGATATACCCCCCGAGGGCTCAAGGCCTAGAAGAAAGTAACTTCTATGGGTTTAAACCTCAGAACGACTGTTTTTACTGTAATAGCCCAAGAGTTTAAAATTATATTTAGGTAAATTTAGTTCAGAATCGCCTCATTAAATCATGAAATCGCCCCAAAGAAGCACATGTCTGGATCCGCTCCTCCTCCATTTACACTAAATTTAAAGCCCTAAAATCCATTTCTTCCGCTAAAGTACCACATAATAGTACAAACAAATCACTTTTAAAATCAGTTCAGAGTCAAATGCAATAGTTATTTATCATTAGCACAAACGGCTACCAATATAAGATGTATAGTTTCATAGAATCGGACATTAAACAAATTTAAAAAATACCCTACAAACGATTTTCAAAAACAAATTGATAAATAACTATGAAAAACATAGAGATTAATTAGCAAAAATCTGCGATCACTTAACTTTATCAAATCACAAAGACAACTTTCCAATTCGTCCTGTAGTCTCTTTTATAAATACACCTATTAGAAGGCTAGTACTGAAAGTAAATTCACAGTTCAGAAGTTTGACAAATTTTAAACCGCAGTTCGCTATACGTAATTCTATACAACTTACAAAATTAATTGACATATAAAATATCCCTGGGAATGGCATCCTAATCGAACATGTTTCCAATCTCCCAATCCAACCAAAGAATGTTTATCCTTAATTCTCGAAATCCTTAACAACTCCAAAATCAGCCAAAACTATTGTACTTTTAACAATAAATATAATGAGCAAAAATGAGGTTTAGCCATGGGTTTAATCCTTAGTCCATTTATGACTGTTATTTTCATGTCTCCTTTAGAAACGCACCAAAAAACATGTTTGATTTTGGTATAAGTATGTGAACGACATTTTAGCTTACTTCACAGGCACAAAGAGACAACTTAACACCTTCCTATCATTCCTTAACACTTTACTTCCTAAAATCAAGTTTACTTTAGAAACCAAAACTAACTTCTCTATCAATTACATCGACCTCATACTTACCCATAAACATAATAAAATCACGTTTAATGTATTCATAAAACCAACATTTAAAGACACTAGTATCCCAAATTCATCATTTAGTCTACACTCACACAAACTAGCGTCATACAAATTTATGACACACAGAGCTCTTATTCTTGCCACTATCCAAAGCAGATCTAAAAGAATGAACGGGATATCAACAGGACCATATCCATTAATAATAGTTATAATCATAAAGTAATTAATAAACTTATTTTTACGAAAGAAAGTTCTTGTAATTTGCTACTTAACAAACAAGTAGAGTTGCCAAAAACATCCTATTTGTAGTCTTTAAATAATTGGTTAGTAGCAGATTGATATATTTTTATAAATCCTTACATGGATTTTCTCCATTTCCCTTTCTATATTCTTGTACAAAATAATAAGATATTTTTATGTAGCTTTCCGGGAATTTCAGGTATATTCATCTACTGTGACAATGCGATTTGTAGTGATCTACCCTTTATAATTGTCCCTAAATGGTTTGAACCAAACACATTCTAGCGGTCTTGTTTATAACATAACCAATGACATGATGAAAACGTCTCAAAAACAAAAACAAAACTGCATTTTAGGGAATCAGTTTTGGTTCTACTTTCAGTGTTCAAAAGGGAAATGTTAAAGTTTGACCACTGTCATCCAAGGGTAGAACCAAACTTATAACCGGTAGAGCGCTGCAAATCGGCTATAGATAAGACCCCCACTTGATCTGTTTCAAATGTTTGTCGTTATTCAGTAATTTGTTAATGATATAATTTATGTCCAAAACGAGTCACGGTTCTGTATTTATTTCATAAATAAATATATAAATTGTGACATTAAAGGAATTAATTCTTTTCTGCAATCATAATGATAGTATATCATAAAGTCACGGCTTCCACTATTTTATAGAATATCATAAAACCCCTTAGACTTGAACTTAAACTGCGAGTTTTCTAAGTTGGTGAATTTGTGTTAATGTTATGTATTTGATACATACTATTATATGTATCAAATACATAAATAATTGTTAGATTTTCTTGTGGGAGGCGCAACTGATAAAGGTTCCCGACCAGAAACAACCTATATTATATGTATTGTCTTGCGTCCAAAGAATGAGAAGAGAGTAATGTAATACTACTTTGGAATATTCGTATTATTTTACAGAAAAATGTCTCACACATGGTATCTTGTCATCCCCATTCTTCCGCCTGAATAAATATGGAACATGGTATGGTTGACTACTAAAAGAGAAACATTTTCATAAATGGCGTTTTATGAAATTAATCTCTTAGTATTATTTATAACGTTCTGAGTTAATTTTGGCACATGAATGAATAGAAAGTTAGTTAGTCTTTAAAGTAATTTTACTATTTTACGGTTCAATTACTTAACATGTTAAAATGAAAATGATGTAATTTCGGTTTATGCATTCATTATTTGCATAATATCGGCCGTTGCTTCTTTGATAATAATTTGACGGTTGTCACGCAAGTGGGACAATTTTCATGTAATTTAGAAAAATACCTGTGATTTCACCATTTATCGCACGAAAATGCTCATTATGACACCTCTTAACAATGGTTAAAACAAAGTAAGTAAATTTTCGTAACACGTAGATAATAATTAATGTATTTTTAATAACAATTAACCATTAAGATAAACTGGTGAAACACAATGTACAATAAAATGTATACAGAATATTTCATGATTTTTATTTGAAATTGAAGAGCCATTAGTGGCATTAAGAATTTCATAATATTAATTAAATGATGTTTTTTATCAGAAAATTTTGTATTGTGCGCGTGACGACTTACTTCATAGCATTTGGTTTATTTTCCTACACTTGAGACTAGAGATCATCCCCTACACAATATACAGTTCAAGAGTGATAGCTCGCAAAATCTTAGTGACCAGTTTACATTTTCAATTCTGGACATGACACACCCAGAAACATTTTTTTGTAAGAATTTCATGGTAACGTGACACGTATGATAAGTTGTACCGTCCTGTTGATATTCAAGTCAATATTTAACAGTGCGGCCACAAATACTCTCTTAACAAAATTCCTTAGGGCTCAATATTACAGGAATATAATTTCATATCTTAAAACTAAGAGTCAATTAAGTGATAAGCCCACGAACCTCATAGTAAGAGGTGATTTCGAATGGGGCCAGTTTGCAGGATTTCGGTCTATCGAGAGGCATACGTCAAATTTTCTGTTAGCATAGATTGTTATGTGTGTTTATTACATTAATGAATCGCGATTGTCGACAACTGATGTTCAAAGAGTGGGGGAAATTGCTGCCCTGTGACATTCATGGTAGGAGAGATGGTTTTTAGTGTGACTTAAGTGTAAGATACGAGACTGAATATTTTTGTAGGTACATTTCATTTAAAATTAATTACAAAGATCTGCACTGTTAGCTTGGATGCAACATTACCCATATATTTTTCAAAATGTCAAATAATCAATGAAAATTATTGTGCTTCTTTAAAGCTGACCTTGAAATGTGTTTTAATATACACATTTTTAAATATAAAAATATCCAGATTAGTCTGGTGGGTACAAATACTCACCATATTTAACACTCATGTCTTACTCGTATCCCATTATTTGGGTTTGTACGAAGTAATAAGGCTGGTATTATTCTTATCAAGTCTGTGACCACCTGCATTTTCTCCTCTTAGAATTACATTATTTTGGGAATCTCTACGTACATGCAAAATTTGAAAAACTTGTAAGCAAACACATATACATTTATGGACAACAATAATACCTCTCTTGATTGTCGACTGATAATCTTAGATAATCCCAATGCCAAAATATAACAACGAAGGATCTGAGCCAGAAATTAAGAGAAGGATTGAGATGGCAAAACAATTGTTGAGCAGACTAACTCAAATATGGAAAAATCATAATATCCGGAAAATGACCAAGGTGAGGCTCTTTTTTAAATAGTTTTGAATTTTCACTTATATTCTCTGTACATTATATTATCACTCTATCTACGCAGAATGTCAGAAAAAAATAGAAGAGTTTAAAATGATATGCTATCGCGGCATGTTGATGATCCCTTGAACGGCGCACAGAACACACATCTCCATATGCAGGGAACTGAATAATCGCAATCATGATACCTTGTTCTCGACAGTCCAGAAGCGCATTTTTAAATGGGGAAAGTGGATGACAAATGACTGAGAGGCAAATCTTTTTTCAGATTCTTAGACCTTATAAATTTGATAGTAGCAGAAGTTTTGAGAAGTTCAGAAGATAGAGAACTATGGAAATGGCTTGTGCACGACGCTCAGAATCAAGCAGCAACTAGAGAGAGATATCTCGGAAACCTCAGAAAGATTCGGGTAAGCCTTTGATGGCAACTCAAACTTCATTTTCATATTCACTTTAAAGCCACAGATATGCTCAATGGGCAACCTGTTTTTCGGGATTTATAGGGATTAAAAAATTCGTATAGCACATTGAGACTTATTCTAATGCACAAAATAAAAGGAAGAACACGACCTAGCTGTAAAAAACAGTCATGGCTTCGAGATATGCGGAGTGGGAAATACAGCTGACATTTTTTCTATGGCAAGAGACAACTGTATATTATTAACTAAACAGGCAGTATATGAATCGTCTCGCGCTGTAAGCATTTGGCACTTGAAGATGAATTGCAAAAACAAATGACAAAAATATCAGAAATAGAAAGCATATCAAATATAAAAAAAGTTGGTGAAATTATACATTTCACTTACTCCATTTCAGATCAGAGTGTAGATTCTACGCAGGTCAAATGATAATTGAGATTTTTTCATTTGTTCGATCATTACAGTAAAGTACTTAACTTGAGGCTCTTGTTATCCTCATTTTCCTCTCCTCAAAACTAAGCTGCATCATAGAAGTCTAAATGTCAACCTCATCTTGCTAGAGAACGTACGATAGAACATTCACAAAATACCGGACTAATTAATGAATAATATATAATGATGATACATTTAATTCATGATTTTTATAAAGTATAAATATCTTCCTAATCAGATCTCTAGGAGTTAAATGTGGCCAAGCAGGAGGAGATAACTCTACGCAGTAAAGTCAAAATTCCTTGAGCCGGTTGCGAGTAATGGCTGAACAGACATACAATAAACATAGATACAAACAAATTGCAAACTTCCTTCTTTTTGAAGTCAGTCGGTGAATAACCAAACTATTAATACTTTCAGTCTTCCATCTACTGGAGTTCTGTTAAAGGATCGTAACTTCGGTAAACTATTTGCAAAGTGTACAGTAATTTGTTTGAATATCCTGTTTGCCCATCAAAAATATTGAACGCTTTTGACATGTCTGCAAAAGTTTTCAAGAGTTCATTTCTTTGAGAGAATCATAACTGATTGAAGGGATTGCTGTAAAACAATGTATCACAATCAATCAATGGATACAAAGAGGTTGATGAAATGAAAAGTGAATGTAAATCACGTTTTGTCAAATAATTTATCGAGTTACAAATCAACATTATGATGACAGAGACCCATAAGGCAAATTTTAAAATGTTTATCATATTGATCTAACTATTAAATTACTGTCACTAACGATACGAATCTTAGTATAAATTAGATTACGCTATTCATTTAAATCAGGGCACGTTGTTTTTTGTGAAGATTGGGTCATAAAATATTCATTTCATCATAAACGTTGTGACCTAAAGAAATCTCAGGCAATATTGGACGGTATATTGATGAACAATTGAACAGTGTTGAAACTTTAAACTTTGCAGGATAAAATATGTGTATAAGTTTAATTATGAAACAGTGCTATTAAAATTATCATATTCGTTTAACGATATTTTGACATTTTGGCTTATTTATTTCACTACTCAATGATAACACGACATATCTAGAAGTTAAGCACACAGAATAATTAATTTAAATACCTCGTATTTTCAGAGAAAACCTCTGATTTTGAACCAACCTGTAACAGAGTAATTATGTGGCAGTACCACCGTATTAAGTTGTCATAACAAACCCGATTTTTCGCGTATCTTTCCCTAGATAAGCTGTCTTTACTTTGGTTTACGAGTCTTATTTACCCGCCAATGATTGCCCTCTCCGGGTTAGACGTCATCGGTCTATAATGTAAAGATAGTAAAGTTTTGGATAGAGATTGAGGATAGGTCAATGGTTTCCCCTGTATGGTATTATGTACCCCCTATCGCATAATATAAATTAAAACAAAAAATACAAACTCAAGAACTATTAAAGGTACATCAGCAGCAGTAACGATATTGATGAAGAACGGAATAACATCAAAACATCAATAATTCAATACTGCAGACATTAGTATTATTCAAGGAAATTAATGGAGTAAACGTTATAAAAATCTATGGACAAATACATTGACGACGAGGAAATAAAAACAGGGTGTGGAAGCTCTAACATTAGAATAATTACATGGAGTAGTAAAAAAGACAAAAATTGGGAAAACTACAGAATCTGATGTGATGAATACAAAACTACTGAGATATGGAGGCATACTACACATCAGACTAATCCTGGAAAGAAATAAAATTCTCGAAGAATTGAAACTCACTCAGGTCCTTGTTCAAAAAACAATGTCACAATAATTGTTTTCAACATACAAACTGTATACAAAGATGATTGAAGAATTACCAAAAAACTATACTTTGAAGAATAGAATAGCTTTCGAACGCAGATTATGTAATGTAATGATAACGTATTTACCACCAAAAATTCTGGAAGAAACCTGGAGAATTTAATTTGGAAATATATCTAGCTTCTGATGATTTTCAGAAACTGTTTGATAGAGTAAATTGAACTAAGTTGTGTGACACGAAAATAATATCTCTTCCATCTAATTGAATCAATCAAATGTCAATAAAGGCACTTGGGTGCAACGCAGCTAAATAGTGCCGGAGAACATGACTGAGGAAATAGTTTATCGAAACGTTAACAAATGTATGTATATATACATTACGTATATAACTAATATGCAAGTTCTTCAGACAATAGATTAACGTTATTACGGATTTCCTGTTCTCAATCAAAAATTAAATGTTCCATAATTATAATTAACCCGGTAAATATCTAATGAGATACCATATTTGGATGATAAAATTGCATGCGATAATTTAGTCTATAATGAGTAATGAGCTGCAAGAAATTGAACTGTATTAGAAATGTTTGCTTTCATGCTTTTATAATAAGAAACAAGACAAGTCAGATCATAACTAGATCTCCTTAAATGTCATTTGAATTAATTGAAACTTGAAGTGTGTATTAAGTGTTTGTTTTTAATACCATATCAAATAATTTGCATAATATGCAAGATTCATTGCCGTACGTCATATTGCTTTTCTTAATGTGTAAACAAACCAGTTATTATTTTATTCAAAGGATTGATACAGAAACACTTTGATATATTGCACAGTAGTTTCAATACATTCTGCATAAATTCTGAATAATTTTTCTAAAGTGATTTGTGAATCATTACTTACTTTATTATTTTTTATTTCACATATAACTGCCCCCACCCCTAACCCTGCCTGGCGATGCTCGTGCATATAAAAGGAGATTAGATCAAGTAAGAAAGTAAGTGATTGCATAAAAAACCCTTAACTATTTTAATGAAACTATAAAATAAAAGGTTCAAGAACCTTTTATAAGCGGCATAATAAACTGCAAAGAATACATAAATAAACACGACTTTTGTGGAAAAATGCCATGTCCTGGAAGTAGATAGTAAAACCCGTTGATTGGACAACCTAATTTTGACGAGAAATTCATTTTTGTTTGAAATAATTTACTTTCTATACAGCAACAGTTTAAATTGTGTTTACACATCGTTAGTTATAAGATTACGTATACCTTTTATGTGTTCTAATTTGGTTTCATAAATTTCAAATAACTCCACAAAACGAAGTCAATGGGAGATAAATTCGATGATTTTTCAGGCCATTAATTCTAATACATTTACCAGAAAATGTTTCATCTCAAAACTACCCTACCGGAATGCTTAATATGGAGGAGTTCCGTCTTGCTTATGGTAACTTCTTAGATCGTCGTACTACTAGCGACATCTGTGTCGATAGATAGTACTATTAAGAAGATTTGTCTGAACACAAATGTTAAAAAATAGATTAATTATAATTCGTCTGGATATTATTATAATTTTTCTCAAAATTGTAAACATTCTTGGAGATAAATGTCACTAGATGTTATCTAGTGAGATTGGGTCCTTCGATGGCTTTCTATGCGAAATGAAAAATATATTCAAGTCGTATTTTTCTGTGTTCAGGGGGACATCTTTGCCCATTACCTCCATGGCTGAAGCCCCCACCCTACTTCGATAAAATGAGTAGGCTAATGTTATGATACTTCTATACATTTTCTCAGCGTTCTTTAAATCCTTAGATTTTTCGTTATTTCTGTGCTATTCTATTCATTTTGTTTTGTTCGAGACTATATAAGTTATGATTACAAAGAATAGATATATTTACAAATCACATGCCTTATACATTTTTACTAATACAAACTTACATTGCAGTTGGCAATTCTTGAAAATATTTTCAGTATTGTTCATTATCATATTATTTTAATATATTTTGATGTATTTTAGACAATCATTAAGTTGGCGCACACCAGATACGGGTGGACGAAAATTTGGACAACCGAAAAACAAAACACAAAAAAATATGTCTTTGCTTGAAGATTTACTTAATTTGGTAACTGTTGTACTGTCATATTTATCTGTGAACTTGATATGCAAGATAAAATTTTTTTTTATGCCTAAAAACTTGTCCCTTTTCGTAAATTTCACTTTTCATGCGAGAACAGTACAAATTTGTAAAAAAAATTAACTTATTGATAAAAGTAACACTATTTTACTATACAAAAAAAATTGAATATAATCAAAATTGTATAATATTTTTAAGCAAATTTAGGTAACAATGTTGTCTTTTTAGTGCATGAGTCTCATATTATACTCGTACTCGTACTTTTTCATCGATGGCGCTGTTCTTGAATATCGTTGTCTAATTGTACTTTTTACTTAAAGTGTTTAATGAAATAAAAATTATTTTAGATTGTGTCGTCAACAAAGAATAAAATCTTAACTACCCTGCGTTACTATCTGAAAAAATCCTTAAAATAAGTGTATTAAAAATTGATGTAGCTTATTTCGTTGGACTAATAGTAACTATTAAAAGGAACAAGGCCCTTTCGGTGGGAAAAATAAGCTTCCTTTTTGTAGAAAGAAGCTTCTACAATAAATGCCTATGACACCCGCAGAAATGCAACGTCATTATCGTCTTAAGTTAAAGTTGGACTCCGTAACACATAAGAAACGTATGATCTGTGATAAGAAACGACGAGATCGTCAATAAGCTGCACAACAAATTATGGTGATCATACCAGCTTCCACATCGTTTAGGAACCTGAACTTCACCTAGGTCTAGAAACCGAAGAAGAAATGTAATAATTACAAAAAGAGATATCAAAACAGTAAAAAGTTAAACAAAGTGCAGTCTCATCAGTTTGGAGAGTCACGGAAAAAATTGCCGCTATACAGAGGCGGTCCGACAGGGCTCATAGACGTCATGACCCTTCACCAAATCGTACAAGACAATTTGATAAAGGTCTTGAGAGAATTACAAAAATTAAACCAAATAGAGGTATGCAAAATAATTTTGAGGAATGCGAGACTGTCCCAAAATGTTTGCCGGGACCGTTCTTAGCCGTCCCAAGGATCACTTACTACAATAGGGTTTATTCCTCATCTGCCTGCTCTGACCACGAGTACCTTACAAATTTTATGCAACAAACAGTTTCTAAGGTAAAAGAAAAATGATGAAAAGGAAAATATCAGATGGTTGTTTTCATGTTTAAGTTTAGAACTAATATTTGTTTTTTTGTCATTATTTTAGTAAAATATTTTTTTAAGTTTGACTTGAAACACAGTGACTCGAACTATAAAAAATATTTCGTTGAATTGATTGTGGTTGTGATTTAATTTTATGGAAGATTAACAGTAGTACTGTAGTTTAAAATTGCCATACTAAAGAGTTTAATTGTATAATTTTATAAATAAAGTTTTAATTTCAAGGAAAGTCCCGGTAGTTTAACAATTTTTCGCCCACTTCGTGTATGAGTTGCCAAAATTTGGATGGGGTCATTAAAAACATCGCTGCAAATGTCAGTACGTTATAGATTAAACTATTGCCATACTATATCAACAAAAAATCATTAACAAATATATTTTTAAATTTCCATTAATTTTCAATAAATCGCAGTTCAAGTTAGGCATTAAAAAATATTTTGACCCATGCGTCTGCCGATAAAACATTTTCTTCATCAAATTCATTTGAATAAGATTTAAGATTATGTTGGAATGTTGAGTGTCATATATTTCGAAACTCGTCACTGTGAAAGCACTCACACTTCAACGAAAAGCGTATTTCCTTTCTAACAATAAATTATTTGTTTTGCCAATCTCTGATGCTACATCACGCACAATCGATTGGTTTTCGTCAGAAATACGTTCACTAAATCAATTTATTATTGTTGAAATGTTCGTTAACCTATTTAAGGTTTTATGTTTAGCAAGCTATCGACAGAATTGGCGCTTTTTACTTGTTTAACGGCACTGTTTAAATATTTTACGTGCAAAAGTTGTAATTGAGTTCATTTGTAATAATAAAACAAATAGTCTTAGATATATAGATGCATTTTATTACAGTACTTCGAATAAAGATTTTGATATTGTTTTTTTTTAATAATCAATAATGACATCCAAGGAAAATCAATGACATAAATGATAACAATAACAGGTTTCACAAATAAAACTAATAGTTCGTAAGCGTCAAATATATTATAGGCTTTTGCACCCGTATCCTGTAAGTCCAAATAATTCTAAAGTTACGATAGAACGCTAAATTATTAAATTCTTTGTGACTTCGAATCGCTTTTTGATTTATAATGGCATACGGTTTGTTGATAAAGACCAACAGTAAATAATTTCAGCGGTTTAAACTTCGCAGCCAGTCACCGGTCTTGACAGTTTGCTGTGCCAACATTCATATGACGGATAATTTTTCAGGCTGTTGGGAATAATTGGCAACTAGTCTCTATGAACAAACCTATTACGCTCCGTTGAATTTCAACAGAAATTCGAACTGTCGCGAAAGATACCAGCAACGTATTCTGCAACTACAAGATAATAAATTTGTTCGTGGAGGTTAGTTGCCAATAATTCCAACGGTTTGAAAAACTCTCTGCTAATCGACTGTTAGCAAAGCCAACTGTCGGATTGCTGATTCGCGGGGAAGTTTTCAAACCGTCGGAATTACTGGAGGTGGTCGTTATCCAACCAATCATATGTTACTATAACGCAAAAACCGATTTGGTGCCACAAACATTTAATAATTTTTTTACAGAATACGGCTGCAGGACACTTAGCCGAGACCCAAAGCGGACAGATGAGACTGAGCTGAAACCATGTATGGGTTTACGGGTAAATATATGAGAGTTGTCGTTCAGCCTATCAACTGAGTTTCCTCCATACGGTTAATAAAGAGAGAGAGATATATTTGACAAATTGTTTAAGTTTTATGATTTTTGACATTTTAATAGTTTCGTTAATTTTGTGCGTCAGTACATCCACCTTTTTCTTCTATACAGATAATGAAAGATGCATATTTCTTAAATAATATAAGAGTTAACTGTTGTCAGTTTTGTGAAGTATATTTCTGGTCTAATTCCGGCTAGGGGCTTAATATTAATACGTGTACTGTAAACAAAAATTTCCCCGCTTTTTCATGTGTTATGGAAATTATTAATTATTAGATTGGGAATTATTGATGGAATGAGTTAGGTTGTTGCTCTTAGATTTTAGCTTATTTCCTATTAATTTACGTGAAATGCTGGTAAACTATTGTTGTGTTAACTTGCGTGGATACATTTGTTTAAATTCAGTGGTGCACTGTTTCCCAAAAAGGCTCAGGTAAGTAAAATGTCTTTATCCAAAGATGTATATCATAAGAAAATTTTTGCAGCTGCTTCAAATCTGGATCAACCAAAATAACAACATTAAACTGTTGAAAAAACACCATATCAAATTAGGATGTCTTTCTTATACAGTGTATAATGCTCACTTTACAACAGATACTATTTATGTAGGCTTTACAAGAAGAATATAAAATTTAAACTTTGGTGCTATTCTTTTATTAATTCTTAACTAAGATGAATAATTAATTACGTAATGTTTTTGGTGGCAATAGATTTCTTTACAATTTCTTAAATGAATAAACTAGTGACAATATCTCCATTTGTAAAGTGAACAGAAACATAGTTGTCAATATTTACTGATTGAAACCACTTCCGTGGTTATATTTACTACTACTACTACTTACTATTGCATTTGGCTTTCCTTTATTTTAATAATATTTTGAAAATTGATACTTGATGATTGCATCTTACTAACGTTATATTCAAAAATATTGATGATTAAGAAAAAAATACATGTTCATCTATCTGTATGTATATATAAAAATCCGTCTGCTAACGATTTCAAGAGGATTAAATTATAATCTACACGCATGAATTACTAAAGAAAACCATACGCTGAAAACTCGATTATCCGTATTTACTTTATATAGCGAAAGCAGATGTAATGGTAATGTAGCAAGAATATAATACTGTTAACGGTTCCCAAATAGACGGCTCCCCAATGCTGCAACGTTTTAAATTGTATAGCAGAGACTTGGTGAAATGATCAGTGTAATATCTCAAATTTGCAATATCGGACCAAAGACTATAATCGCATCTTAGCTGCTGAGAATCAAAGTTTGGACATTACTGAGTTCAACCTATTACTTAGTACACATATTATTGGAAATGGACTGCAAGTATTGCAAATTGTTGTTCATCATTACAAGAACACTGCGTTCAAAAGCTTTCATATAATAGGATTAGTATGTCAGATTTTTACCACTCGGATTCATCATGGTCTGGAGTAGTTTTCAACACCAAATCTGCGCTAATGTATTTACAACAACAATCTACTGTTAGATGAAGTTAACTTTCAAAGTCATTTAAATATGTAGTATTTGGATGATGTACTACCCGCACATGCAGTCATCCAGTTTTCACCTTTTTAAAGAGTAATTTTCCTGATTGCTAGAGTCGTCGAAATGGCTATATGCATTTCGTTTTTTTTTTTAATTTGAGCTAAGCGCTGCCTTCAACGCCATTCAAAACTTTTTACTGAACCTCTGACAAAACCTAATTTATTTTGTGGAGACATCTGAAATCTAAAATGTATGCCGCCTAGCCCAAATCCTCTGATTTTCAACATTTAATAATTAGCAATTAAATTACAATATTTAAAAATTTCATTACTCGCCAAAGCGTAGTCCAACTCAAAAAGTAAAACTCACTTTCAAATGAGTTTAGGCTTGTTGCAGATGTAGATCAAATAAATGGCGCGATAAGAAAATTTTGTCTGCACACAGACAGCCAGAGATTAAAGCTGACCGCTTCTAACCAGGGATGATTCATAGGCGCACATCCAAAGTTGTTTATTCTCAAGAATGAAATTGATTTTAAAAATTACTTTTTTCACTTTAAAAGTATTTTTCGTATGATTTCTTAATACAAAAAATTTCATCTAATATCTAATCATTTGATTACATACCTATACCAAAAATGACATGTATTTTAAACGAAAACCAAATTAAAATAATTTTCAACATCAACCAGACTACAGCTGGTCTAACCAGGTCCCCAAAGGGCAAGTTGCCTAATAAGGATCGAGGTATTTACGAAATATCATCTGGCGATTGCTCACAAAGTTACTTGGGTCGTACTACCAGACACGTCAAGCAGCAGAAAACCAAACCCGGTGTTGCAGCTAACTTCTTCGCATTTTGTATAAATTGTTAAATGAATGAAACTCAAGAATTATTTTAAGACGTGACTCATAAGACTAATCAACCTATGCTCAGTTCAGTCATGTGCGTTATTCTTGTTCTTGGTATTAATTTTTTTTTTTTTTGAACAGCTGGTACAGATATTTCGGATATATTAGTTTCAGCACTCCAGCATGAAAGTTGTCTTCTCTTGGAGCTTTTCCTTATTTTAGATTTTTAAGAGCATTTTCGACATTAGATGTGAGTATTGGTGGTCTGGTTTTGTTTGGAAATCATGCTCGAATGTTGCTCTTTGTCATCTTGGTAAATGTGTCTTACGTATTTTTCCCACGGGAGTTAAAGTTTTTCATTATTAGCTATTATTTTATTATCCTGTCGTGGTGTTTTTAAAGCTTCCTTTGATTTGTTTCATTTTTTTTTGTGAATATTCATATACAAACAGGACATTCTATCAGTTTCGAGTAGATCAGGACTATTATATCGCGCAATTCTCGTAGGGTCTCTGCGATTCTTAAAGCTATTGAAGTAGAGAAATGAACCCTCTGCCTTAATTAACTTGATGATAGCACTCGCGTTCCTACTGCATGAAGATCAACAATAGCCCAACTGAAGCAGTCCGACACGCATTTGATCATCATGTGACGTTCCATCTCAACCTAGCAATAATTATAAATACTCGAATCAGTTAGAATTTACACTCTCTAGTAATTTAGTGAGACTTGGGAAGGAGGCAGATTGAGACCTCGAGTTCGATCTAGACTTTGAAAATCCTTTCGTAGCGCTCTAGTGAGGCTTGGGGAGTAGTAAGATGTTGAGGCCCCGAGTTCGAACTGGATTCCAAATATCTCATTTCTATTTTCGTTCTGTTTTGTGTTTTGGCTTCACGAGCCGAAACGTCGTAATCAGAAATTTAGAAGCGGTTCTCATCCCGAACCTGCCTCAGTTCATAATAATAACCGCGGAAGCATCTATATTGCATATTGCAAGTATTGCATATAGGTCAAAAGTTTTCTCAACTTTTAATGTCTGCGTTTCTTTTTCTATTTAAAAAATAATGTATCTGGTACTGAATGGATTATATGTACTTATTTGCGACACAGTCTTATTGAATTGCGATTTGAAGCAACTAATAGGTAACAATGGTCTACACATCTAATAAAAATATTACAATGTGCATTTAAAAGTTTTTGTGCTATATATCATTACATAAGGCAATAAAGAAAGTATTGAATTGATGGATATCTTTAACTTTATGAAAATTAGTCCATTGTTACAAATGTGATAATTTAGCGTGTTAGAAAATTGTATTCAGCAAATAGGCATTGTCATATGGTTTGCAAACTGATGTCTTCCTGCAGTTCAAGTCATTCATATTTACGGTCATCAAACATAGTAAATGAGCGAACTTTGTAAAATTGTTCTCCGTTACAATAGACTGACTGTGCATCCATGTTTGTAAAAAAAATGTGTTACGAGAGTTCGTTTGTGGAGACAAGTAGGACACGGGGCCATACATTTGAGGTTTGTTCGGTAATTGTTTCTAATTTGGAGATCATTGTCAATAAAAACGATTGAAAGTATTAGAGTTGTTGTAACATTTTATTCATCTTGTTCTTAAAGTTATTTGTTGGTGGTGATATGATTTTCTTTATTAATAATTGGTAATGTGGTGAATTGTTGCTTGAATTTTTATAGTTTATATATATGACATCACTAAATAATCAAGTAAAAATTATAAAGGGCCAAACCACTGTGCATATTAAAGTACATTAGAATTAAAAGAAATTGCACATTGTTTCATTTATTTGATAGGCTTTTGGGAAAATAATTAGGTGTTTAGAACATTTAGATTAAAAATAAGATTAATTTTTAATAATTTGGTTTCAATATCATTAAGCACATTTAATATTTCAATTATAATCTGTAAATGTAACAGTATATTCAGTTTCCTCAGACCTCTGATAATTTGAATGAATTTTCTTCCTTTTCAAGACATATTTTATCCCTTCAAGAGCAATATAGTCATCAAAGAGCCTAAAATGCAGTTATAAGTGAACAATATTTGAGTATTCTGAAATGTGCAGGGTAATGAGATGCACTTGATAAAGCAACAAGGTAGGTTTTTAGGAAGCTCAATAGAGCTCTAAATTATATTTTCGGCAGTTATATGTATTGACGAAGGCATGCAAACCAAAAAAGGTTAAATATATGAACGTTTAAAAGTTTTAATGTAATTAGAGGAATTTGAAAGAAGGTGTAATGGAGCATGTTATTTACCAGAGCAATTTTGAAAATGATTTCTGTTAACCACCATCAATATGGAATAACAGCAGTTGATTTTAAGTGTGAAAATGACAAGTCTATGGTGATTTGATGGACACTTATTAATAAAAAACAATAGGTGTTTTATATTTTCAACCTTTGCATAACATAATTGAAATCATGAAATATTTTTTTCATAAAATCAATTGTAAAGCTATAAATTTGTAATAGGCAGTAAAGTTTGTAATAAAAACACTGTCGATCTGAGGCTATCAGTGATAAGAACAGATATTATCTTGAAGATAGTTTCTCATAGTTGAGACTGTGAGAAAGGTACCATGAGTTTTATAAAACATTAATCAAAATTAAATCTTTAAAAATAATTTTAATTAAATATAAGTAATAAATATTTTGCCATTAAGTTAAAAGTCAATAAACAGAAAGTTAAAAGAAAGTTTAAATTAAGTTGTTTTTTACGGGAATCATGCTAGTTTCTTGATTCTGGACTTTACTACTTCTCTTTTGGGTTAATGAGGGTGCTAATTTATTGGCCTGGTATGTATCTAGTTCTTATATATATATATATATATATATATATATACATATATATGTTTTAGATGGTTTCCGGGAATTCATCCGCGTAGTTGATAACTGATCCCTGCCGGGATCGATGGTAAAATGACGACGTTTCGGCAGAGTCACATCTGCCCTCTTCAGGTCGGTTCGCATAATTCTTGTAGCCTTCTGCTTTCGCTTCTAGCATGACTAATGAATGATAATATGAGTAACATATATTATACGGACAGATTAATGATATAGTTGTTGTTTAGTATAATAAACATAGAATTGGTGTCCTTGCAAGCACATCTTGGTATTTTTAGACTAAATATTATCAAATCACCTGTTCAGATGCCATTGGCATTTTTATGTTACGAATGTTTACTTTCATTCCGAGACCGGAATATAAAATCGGATTCTCGCTCGATTATTATTCCATTGTGTTAATCTGTATACAAGAACTTTGTTTGTATTCCTGTCGGTATAAAATTTTTGGCAGCATACACGTATAATTAAAACCAATGACATGCCATTATTGTTAAGTTATGGCAATAATGTTAAAAACATTCAACTATGTTAATAAACAGTTATTCAAAACCGACTATTTACGAGGGTGAATCAAATATGAACCGGACTTTTCTGTTGCTCGCCCTGTAGGTAATTCGAGTGGCGTGACGTGTCGATATATGTTAGGTAGGGATGTTAAGAAGAGGAGAGTTCGTCGGTTTGGCGAGGCGTAGTCGATGCGCTGTTAGTAGCATCATGTCAGAGCAAGAGGTGCATACGTCAGTTGCGCAACGTGTTGTTATCAAATTTTTGGCGCGGGAGGGCGTTAGACCGTCTGACATTTTGCGTCGACTATCTGCACAGTTCGGCAATGAAACACTTACAAGGACCCAAGTGTACGACTGGCACAAAAAGTTTTCAGATGGCCAAGAGACAGCACCGCGGAAAGCCAAGACCCGTCTTTCTGCAGGGAAAATTCTTGCAACAGTTTTTTGGGATTCGAAAGGCGTACTGTTGATCGATTTTCTGCACGAACGCCGTACAATTAATGCTGAGTATTACTGCGAACTACTCCAACAGGTGAAACTTGCCTATCGGCAAAAGAGGCGGGATATGTCTATCCGAAGTGTGATTCTGTTGCATGACAACGCTCGGTCACATACAGCTGCATTGACTCAAGGAAAATTGAACAAAATGCATTGGGAAATCCTTGAACACCCGCCTTACAGTCCTGATTTGTCGCCATGTGACTACCACATGTTTGGGTCACTTAAAGAAGAACTGGGAGGCCACCACTTTGAGGACAACGAAGGTGTAGAAACGTTTGTGCGCAATTGGTTATCGACACGACTAGTTTCATTCTTTGAGAAAGGTATTAAAAAACTTCTGATTCGGTGGGAAAAATGTATACATAAGAGAGGAGACTATGTACAAAAATAATATGAATTAAAATTTGTATTGATCGTACCAATAAAATTTTTAAAACAAAAGTCCGGTTCATATTTGATTCACCCTCGTATATACCACTTTCTAAAAGTATACGAATATTAGCGAAAATTAATACCCGGTCAAGAAATTACTGTCATTATTGATTTTTTTGCATTTCTATATATATAAATAATAATAATGAAATAAAATAAGAAAAATGTAAAGCAAGATGATATGAATCTATAACTACTACTAATACTAAACTTTTTCGTGTTGTTTCTAGTTCCACATCCCATCTTTATTAAGAATTACTCTTACAAATTTCTCATCAGGCAGCATTTGCGATAGGAGCAAACAATAAGCCATCCTATTTAGTATAGTATTTCTTAAGATGAATTATTTAAATTTATTAAACAAATAACAATATATATTTTTAACTAACCATACACCCAACAAAGCATTGCAGTTGTTTCTTAAATGATATCTGTGGCATATTTTTCAATGTCTAAGTACTTCTTGGGAAATAACACCACAGTTAATTAAAAATATTTACATCTTAGAATTGTGCCGTTTTTATCCAAGTTTCTTAACTATTGACAACGGGGTCTGACCTAGACCCCAAAACGTTTGGAATATACAGCAATTTTCTTAACTGTGGTGTTATTTCCCAAGAAGTACTTAGACAAAGCATTGCAGATTTGTGAAGTATACTCGGATAATCGATATCCAGAGGGAAACCAGTGTTTTGTAAAAGCACACCTGTTTGAGATTAGGAGCTGTAAATACATATTTGCATCACAGAGAATGTTTATCAAATATATAAAATAAATAAATATACCTATATTTTCAGTGTCAGTAACTATTAGCAGTGTTAATTATATTTTAGATTTTCAGTTATTTGGAGGGTCTGTTATTCGGGTTCGAAAATACTGCTATATAATAACTAGGCCCTTGTTACTGAACTGTAAATGAATTAATTTTTTTTCTTCAAATATACAAATTGCTAACAAACGTTTTAATCTTGCTATATTATTCACCTGGAAATTTGCCAATTTTCAATTAGCTTTTGAAACGTTGTATTTTGAGAAAAAAGCGGCAGTCATTTGAGACTTAACGATGGACGTGAAAGCTTTTTGCGGAGTATTCTTCCCTTCTCTCATTGTCTCACGGTCTCTATTTTTCTTTCTTTGTGTCACTCTTAGTAATGGATATAAATATCAGGTGAATTGAAATAATTGTCACTATTTTGTTACGACTCAAGTGTTAATCCTAATTTAATTCTTAATTTAAATATATCTGCAAAGAAATATAATTTTAGATATTGAGTAAGTGTATGTAAATAGTTTTGTTCATCTGAATAAGCATTAGAAGACAAGATGTCAAAGAAAAGTTCGTTTTGTTCTGAGCTAACATCATTAAAAACATATAACATTTATACAAAACAATAAATAATATACCTGTATATTCAACGGTAGCAACAATTTAAAATTTTTAAGTTCTTATTCTATCTAATATTAAAATGAGTTTTATTCATTTTATGTGAATTGAAAATAATACATCATATTAATTAATAGTGACATAATATTTAAAAAAACTATAATTGTTCTCGGTTTCGAAGTCAAGAACTTTGGCTTTGCAGCCGTGCGCTTTAGACTCTGGACCACTTGCCTCTAATTCAATTATTTTCCTTACAGGATATAAATGTCTCGACCGTATGTATTCAGTACCTTTATTGAGTGGTAAACTTAGTTTATTATGATAACGAAAACGATGTAAACAAAGGACATGTTATGATTAATGTGTATCCTTCTATATTCGTTGATAATATGAAATTTTAATGCCAAGTTGCCTTTTGTGTAGTATTCTTTTTAATTTCTGATGTATGTCAAGTCTCCCATTTAATATATCAGAAACAGAGAACTGGAGTGTTTATTAGAAGGAAAAGCAGACTTTGTGCAGGTATTCTATCTTACTTGGATGGTTATATTGCTTTATTTCCTATTTATTATTGGTTTCCTAAAAAAGAAGGGAGAGACTCTTAATATATTACCTGGTCCATATTTTTTTACAAAGAGGACTGAATTGGTTGGGTATTTGAAGATCGAAGCAGTGTGTGGTGTCGGTCAGTCGTGTCGTGTCGAAACAAATGAAATTTAAAGTTATGCATTTCATTCCCTTGCTCATCTATTCTCATATGTGTAGGTGTGGGCCTCCATTAAGAAGCTTTCGCTTTTCTCTCTCCAATTCTACATTTATTTGAATGGGAGTTAAATCATGTTGGACTACTAGCGCTGATGGTAATAATTTTTTTTATACCTGAGGAAAATTCCTCGTTAATGTACTAACACCAAACTTATTGTCAGGTGTTGAATCTGGAATTTATTTCAATATAAAGGTGATCATATCTTTAGAAACAAAGTGACAAAAAGCTGCATATACAGGGTGCTCCCTGACTTATAAATAACGTTAGAGGGATAACGTTGCAGGCACTTTCAATGTGCTGTTGTAGTTCTACCAATGTATTTTCTTCTACACGGTGATAAAATAACTGATTTAAGTAGCTGTACAGAGGAAATTGCAGAGCATTAAATCCGGAACGTGCAGGTCGAGAATTGAATTTACTCCGTCATATCCGTCTATTAGCCAATTTATTAGTAAAATATTCCTGAATTTGTCGTATGCCATATGTGAAGCTCCATCATATAGGAAACACATATTCGCTCTCACACTTAAAGGACTGCCTGGTCGATGGTTTTGAAGAAAGTCTACATATACATAGTTCATCTGTCATCTGATCTAGTAAAAAATACTTCATTATGCATGCCATTTAAATATGTGTACTCTTGTAGAAGTTGTTGACAGAATGCAACTCTTCTAGGCTCTTCTTCGTGTTGTAACGCTCCTACCCGTTGATGATGGTAACGATAAAAATTTCTTGTAGTATTGTTTTTTCCACTTTAATATGAACGATTTTTACTTGAACTGCTATGGTCCGAATATTCTTTGTTGGATTGTTTTACACTATTGCTTCGTCAATTTCCACAAACACCCACAAATAAAAAATATACACAAACAAGAATCACATTCGAATACAAAATAATTACTTTATTTGGCAACTTGGATATTATAATACAATATTATTTAAAACTCTCTATATGGCCTAAATTTATGTAAACTTTTTTTGTGGTAAGTCAACTGTTCTTCTGTAGAAGTTCTACATACTGCCAAAATAAAAGAGTCAATATTGAGGACACCCAGTGTAGTGGAGAATCAATTGTTTGAATGGTAGATATGGTATAGAAATCGGGGACAATTCACAGGGATAGTAGAAAACTAACACAATCAAAATATTTATTTAACTGCCAATAAAATGAAAATCAACATAAATAACAAAACTAATCTACTGATTCTGGTAACATGTAATTTTTCTACAATCCGGCTACAACTGCAAATAACAAGTGTATATTGTCACTTGTAATCTCTGACCCTTTTATCAGATATAATGTACTTGAACTGATAAAAGAACTCGAGCAATTAAAATGGTCTATCATAGGTCTGGGTAAAGTTAGAAGGGTGAGAATCAGGAAATCTGTGGCCATCTATTCCACTGTACGATGTCTGTCGATGGTGTCAAAAAAAACACATATGAACATTATATTGAAAATCAAACGTCTATTTTTAGTTAGTTTCAAGTTATAAAAAATGTCTGAACGAAATAAATAAGAATAAGCTTGACTTCGTAATCTGAAATAGAAATGATATTTCTCTTTCTCTCCCTTTCTTACTAAGGTTTCAACAAAAAATCATGTCAGATAAATACCTGAAATAGTGATATTAAACATTAGAAAATAGAAACAGTTGATGATTGTCAAAAAAAAAACAAAAATGTGAACTTCGTAAGCAAAAATACAGTTGTACCAGCAGAAGAGAAAAGTTTGAAGTTTGTTACATAGTACAAACAGGAATGAGGAATGTGTAATTCATAAGAATGATAAGTATGATTAGTTTATGCATACCTCAACCTGTGAAAATCAAATATTAGTGATTGTGTTTTGTTAACTTTTTGTGGAAACCTATGATAATTATAGCGAACTGGCCCGTTCATTATTAATGACTTGACGTAGAATGAGATGGAAAAGTCATGTGTACATGCGTGTTATGTGTAGTGGCGATATCATCGAATAAACTATAACAGGGTAAATCTGAAGGTGATGTCTAAAGACGTAAAAGTGTCGCAAACCTTTAAATTATTGAGCAAAAGCAGCATTCCTGATTATTTGAGCCAGGTTTAGGGAAAGTCATAGTTTAGAACAGTTTTCCATTTCGTCATTTTGCTACGTTATCAACAGTACATGCTGTAGAAATAAAAATGGCGAAATACAATATTGCTTTGCTTGAAAGTTCGGCTCATATAGCGTTTACAAGCCAGTTGTAATTTATGAGATTTTTTTCTCTGAAATGGTTGTAAACAGTCTGCAATATAACAAATTTAATTTCACATATAATTTTATTTGTTAAAAGTTATTATGCTGTTGCACAACTAAATGACTTTATTTATTATCTAAACAATGGCCATTACCTAATCACATCTCTTAAGGTGTTTCAATGCAGAAATTATGACAATATAAATTCTCTGTACTATTGTTACTTATCCAAGGGCCAAGTTTACAATTTCATAGATTACTTTAATTTGTAGTTAACATTTTAAAAATGGTATACTGAAAAATTTGTCCATAGAATGTATTTAATTTTTCATATAGAGCGATGTCTTTCAAAATTGAAATATATCTAACAAAATTTTATTTAAAATGTGGTAATGTTAATACTCAATAACCTGAATTTTACTTTATTGCTTTTAGTTTAAAACAATAGAATACGAAATTTCATAACAACGTATTTTTAAATGAAAAAAGTAAGGAGTCATAAGAAGAATTTAATATCTTATGGCTAAATAAATTTCCACATTCAGGAGTTTCAGAAAAAACAGCACACAGAGAAAAGTCGGGAGTCGTACTGTGTGTAACATTGCTTCCTTGTGATTCCTAGAATAGAAATCATAAGAAAGAACTTAAACGTTATATATATTCAAGATTTCAGTCAATTGAGGGAAGAGTAACAGGTTGTTGACTAGTAATAATTGATCTCCAATAGTTAGTACTAGCCGTTACCCGCGGTTTCACCCCCGTACGGAATGTTCAAGCCTTCGCAAAAAGAAATAACTTATGAAACATATGGGTTATCTATCCTATATAAAAAAAACTAACTTGTTTGAACCACCCTACTTAACCATAAATCCACCAATCCCGAATATATTTCACCCAAACTGCAAGTACTAATGGGCCACCCTATATAACTATTTTATTCGACATTTTTTGAATCACCTTGAATAACTGTAACTCTACTTCACCCTATATAACCATCCTGTATATGCTGCTCTTTTATAATTTTTTTAACACCTGACTATAACTTTTCTCTACTCTATATTTCAGCTACGCAACTGCTTATGGTGTACCCTGTATAACAATTATTTCTCCTATTTTTTTAACCACCTTTTAAAATCAAATTTCCCTTTACTCTATATATTAATCAACCTTTGTAGAAGCTTTTTCTGACATTGTGTTACAGACTCTAAAACTACAACCTTGCTTCTCCCCATATTTCAGATATTCCATATAGTGGAATGCAACTGATTATGGTCTACCCTATATAACAATTTTTTAAACTTTTTTGATTCATCCTAATAGAAATGATATGGAACCCTTCGTGAATCACAAATATAAAAACACAGTTTTGCACCCTAACACCAAACTTTTATTTAAACCCTCACCCAAACGGCAACTGTATATTGGCCCCCTAAATAACAATTTTATTCAAAAAAAATGTTAACTGCTTTGTATAACTAACTCTACTTCCATCTACCCTAAAACCATCCTGTATACACCGCTGCCAATTTGTCAGACATTACAACTTATTTTTGAAAAAAATTATCCAACCTGTTTGACTATAAATCCACTCTACCCGCTATTTCAATCACCTAGAATTTGCAAATACTTATCGGCCTCCCAGTATAACATTTTTTCTACCACCCTGTATAACTATAAATCCATCAATGCCAAATATATTTCACCAAAACCGCAACTGCTTATGTGGCACCGAAAATAACAATTTTGTTCAACATGTTTTTGTATCACCTTGTATGTATTACAACTACCCTGTATACGCTACTGCTTATTGGTCAACTAATATAAAATTTTTTAAATAATTATCATAACACTTCTTCACCCTATGTTTCAACTATCCTATCTTTGCAACTTATTATGAACTACGCTATTTCACATTTTTTCCATATATTTTTTCAAGATATATTAAAGTATAATTTCTCTCCACACTTCATTTAAACCACCATTCATTTGCAACTTTTTCTAACCTTGTTTGAATGACACTGTATAACTATAACTTCACTGTGCACTATACTTCAGGTACTCTGTATATGCAAGTGCTATATAACAAAATTTTTCTAGCATTTTTTACCCGCCCTGTATAATAAATTGTAAGCCACCTCATATTTCAACAACGTTTTATATGTAACTACATATTTGCCACCAAATATAACATTTTTGTACGAACCTGTATCCTTAGAATCCTACCCCACCCTATATTTCAACCATCCGGTAAATGGAACAGGTTGTAGATCATACCATTACTTTAAAATATTTGTAAACCCACCTGTACAGCTGTAATTATACTCCGCTACATATTTCAACCATCCTATATATGTAACTATTTGTGGATATAAAACAAGTTTTTAACCACAACATAAACTATAATTCCACTCCATCTTATATTTCAAACACCCTGTATAAACAACCGCTTCTAACATATCTTTAACCCATTTCATAACTATAGAATCTTATGAACATAATGCTTACCTAAGACATTTTTTTAAGTTTTTTTATTCACCGTATAAATATTCTACCCTTTTTCAACCACTTGGTATATGGAACTGTTTATGGCCCACTCAATATAACTTTTTTGGATCACCCCGTATAACTAATTCCACTCCCCTTATTTCCACCACATCGTATATATCCAGCTGCTTATAGGACACCAAATATAACTTTTTTTAGATTATTTAAATCTATGTAATTCTACTGCGCTCTAAGTTTCCTATATTCAGAACACCCTGTAAAATTACGCTTGATATATGTTGATTTTTGTTAAATCGAAAAATGTTACATTTGCACCTTCCGAATTTTGAATAAAAGCTAAGCTGTTGCCAGTATCTAATGTTTTGTGCGTGCGGTGGAATCAATTCAGTAATTGAATTACCCAACATGGTAGAAGTTTTTTCGCTATATCTACCGTTTCTGTCAATTTAGAGAGATAAAATGTCTACCAGATTTTAAGTCAAACTACAGGCTTCGCAACAAAAAAAGATTCAGCAAAATCAGTTAAGTAGTTCTTACGTGATGTCCGAACAAACAAACAAACATACAAACAATCAAACAGACAAACTTACAATTTTATAATAGTATAGATGATAAGAAGAAATTAATATAAAAAAAAATTAAAATGACTAAATGAAAATTGAAATGGAAGTTTGCATAATGATATAACAATTTATTTGACCTAAATAAGATCTTTATAAAATGACAAGGATAAATTGCTATCATAAATGCGCCTAGAAAAACTTAGTTACACCAAGTTACAATATGTAACAGAAGCACTTTCTATACGTCACAAATGTTTTCATCGAGAAACAGATTTGTGTATTAAAATGGCTAAGAATTCAGTGCACCTGTAAACAAAGAAAAAAGAGAATATCGTGATTATTATAATGAAAATTTCCAGACAATACACGGTTTTCTTGCTAAAGATTTTATATGATTATTTTTTATACCAAATTAGTAGGTACACTTACAGATCATCACCTAACTTTTAATTTAACAGAAATAGTATTGTGGTTTAATACATCATCTAGCCTTTAGGTATACGGATCATATTTTTGTCGAATGTTACTTTTAATTGTAAACTACATCGATAAACGGCCAAGCAGCGCTTTTTATCAAACTTGATTTATAAATATTGAGATTTCGAGCTAGGAATTCAGTTTTATTAAATAAATTATTGCTTATATTCCTTACAGTTTTAGTAGTGAAAATTTTTTCAGTAATTAAATTATTAAACCGCTTATTTCCAAAATTATTAAATCTACAAATATATTGATATAAATATTCATTACTTCATCAGTTGTATGATGATTCAGTATTTTATATAATTTTAACCCTTTTAGTCCCTTTCGAATGAATACCGAAGGTCATGATGATTATTTTCTTACATTTTTCACCTTTCTGGGGAAAATTTGGAAGTATTCATTATAAATGTTTTTGTCATATAATTCCTTTCAATGGAAGTAGTCCAGCATCCAAATGATGGGGGTTGTCTGCATTGCAATAATTATTGTCCACTGCAGCCCTGTCCAATATCCCGTTTTCGTCAAGTTAGATGTTCATCATTTTGGAATTCAAATAAATATACTGACGTCTATAACTGTGCCAATGTTACCTTAAAAGTTATCCGTATTCCGGGGTGTTGTAATCTTGCGCCAGCTTTTTTAAACTAACCGATGTAACAGCTAATATAGTTATATCAATTAGCTCGCTAGTCTTTATTTCAATGATGTGAAAGTAGCAAAATGAATATATTTATGATAAAGTAATAAATGAATCTTCAATAAGGGACTATTTTTAATTCATTTCATTAGTAAGACTATTTTTACATTTCAAAATTTTAATCTCCAGCAAAAAGTTTAAATCCGTTTCTCTTTTACAATATGCATAATAATTTAATTATTCCGAATAATAATCGTCTTTATATGATCACAAGTTTTTAAATGACGAAAAAAACGTATTTTATGACCACTGTGGACTAATAACCGTATATTTTGACAGCAAATTCTGTATTCTATAGTACCCGAAATATATTGAAATTCTTCATGTCGGCGAGCTTAAAAGTAGGTTTATTCGTTGTATTAAACGATATATGAAACATAATATTGTTGACACAGTTCTTTTTTGGGTCAATAAGTATATATGGCTTAATTTTTTCTTCAATATTTTGGATAGCTAAATGAAATTGACCTTATTAATTCTATTTAAGGAGATTATTGTGAAAAGCTTTCAAAGTAAAAGATATAATTTTGGGCAAAAATTGTTAGAGATTTGAGTAAACCAAATTTACTGGATACTGATTTCACTCCATTAAACTTTATAAACGAAATGTCAGATTTTTATATAAAGAGTACAGCAAAGGACACATATTACGCTTATTATATAACGACAAAATGGTTAATTGTTAATGAATTCATCATCATTCATATTTAGCAATCTCATACTCACTTGGGCCAAAAATATGAGGAATTTGTTGATATAATCGGGTAAGCGCGGTCCACAATTCAATGTGGATCGTTTGTGCGCCATATCAGTCCCATACAGCGTGTCAACCCATTTATTAGACAACCTGTAATTTCTAGAATTTAGAGCTACATGAACAAAATTTAGTACGAATAACAAATAACGCAAACCCCCATTTATGAATGATTTGTATTTTCATCATCATTCATCCTCACGGTTACAATGCATAACATGCGCCTCACACCAATCTGTTCTGTCTGGAGCAATTTGTATCCAATGGGTTTTGATCCGTTTTAATGTCATCTGACCACCTAGTAGTGCCCTTTCTCTAGTTCTAAAATCTTCGGATCCAGTATTTATGATGCGCTTAGTATATCTGTTATTTAACATTGGAGCTACATGTCCCATCTAATACGACTTAAGATGAACTATCTTTTAGACGGCATCTAATACTCTTGTTCACTTTCTGATGATATTGTTAGGGATTTTGTCTCTCCGAATTATTTCCAACATAAAGCCTTCAATTGCTAGTTGGACTATATCAACATTGACGACATCTTTCGCAGTTTACCAAAAGTAGCCCAAATAAAAACAAATCTCCTCTATATTTCTTTTGTGTTGTTCTCCCGTCCTATAGCGAATTCGTGGGCTAGGTATTTGTATGAATTCTATATATGTGTTGTCTATCTCTAGCCCATTACTCGCCATGTATTGAGTTTCCAACAGATTAATCCTTCAGCACACTCCTTGTGTTGCCAGATTGAATATGTTGAGCATTTCGGCTACGGTGTTAATCCGATCCACTATGAGAACAAGATCTTCTCTGCAAAACGCAAATGGTTCAGCTTTTCGTCATCTATCTTAGCTCCTATATAACTTTCCTATCACTTCTAAATTAAACGACCTTGTATATTTGGTTTTTTGAGGCAACGCTTGTTTGTGTCCTTTTTTTATAAAGAGAATTTTAGATGGTTCAATGTATGACGTGTCTGTCGAGCCTCTTATAATTTACGAGTAAGGAACCATATAGATTATGAAGTCCGGGTTAGGCAATGGTGAGATGACCATTATCCCAATCAGTGAATTTGAATCACATGGTCAGTTGAATGGTTACCTATATTCCCGGTTTCTAACGCCACTCTAGAAGGACATTTCGCAGAGTTTCAAGTATCACTGTCTCTGAAACAACGGAATTCATTTTTAGCTTTTCATACATTAAGTAAATTTTCAAATTGTCACCCAGTATATGTTATTTAGTTATTAGCTCCGTATATCTATAGACGATTCTACTATTTTTTAGTCAGGTGTTTATTGCCTATTGGGATTTTCATGGTTAGGAAACAGTTGGTTGTGCTGTACCCTTTTTTTAAATCCGTATTCTTCCCTAGATTTGTAGATGTAAAGTTTAATCGTTTATCTGTTCATTAACATTTTTGTTAGTTCTTTATGTGTACAGCACGGAGGAGAGTTATAAGATGGAGGTTTTTTAATTTTTTTGTCTCCTTTTTTATGAAAAAACAGTTGAACTGAATCCATAACACCATTGGTTATGGATTCCTTTCAGCTGTATTTTTTTTGATGTTGCAGTAATTGATTCAGTAGATTTTGAGGCTTGTTAATAAATACCTTTCCAACTTAATATTTCAGTTCTTATTTAGCTTTAATTTAGCCTTGTCTTGGAGAATCGTTATTCCTCATCTCTAATAAAGCTTACTTTATCTCTGATTTTCTTATTTAAGGTTGCTGCGAACATACGTCCGAATACAGTTTTCTTAAAATTCTTGATGAGTTAAACATTCAAATATTAGATTGATATTTACAAACACTCTTTACTACCATATTTCTGTAAAAGACTACAAAGAAACAGTGAATATATTATATTTATAACAAACGATTCGTAAATGAGGTAATGAAATCTATGACAAAAAAACTTTTGCTGAAAAAAAAACTTGATACAGCCAACTGCCCCAAATAAAAAATATAAAAATCAGAATAGAAACATTTTAAATGAATATAGGCGTAAATAAACTTAATACGTAATTACTTATCGACTTGAACATTACCGCTGGAACTTTTATGTGAACTTAAATCAAACCTTGCGTGAAGATATATTAAGAGAAAGTGATTTATAACGGTAAGTGTGGACGTTAGCTTTTAATTAATCAATTTAATGACATCCTATCAGTGAATTATAACACATACTGTTTGACGAAAGCGACCAGACGTATTCCAAATCGGGGATGTATGTTTCAAACTGTATTTTCTTACGAATAATTGCGACAAGTCGGAGTTTCACAAAAGTATAATTTTGTGAAACGATGTTATAGGAGACTATTGAAATTTTAAAATTTATGAGACACTAAAAGCACTAAGACACAAAAAGATTTCCACAACTTTGGTACTGCCCTGAAAAATATAACAAATAAAAACTGCCAAATAGTCGAAAGTCAATTCTACATTCAAAATTCAAAAACAATTTATACAAATACTTAATCGAGCATTTAATTTTGCAAGAAAACGGCTTACTATTAAGTCTCCATTAGCGTCTATGCCAGAAAACCAACAAGTGTTTTAATTTTGGGATACCTTAAGAACTCTTATATTAACTTTTATTTCTAATCGATTGTAACCAAAGAGCCCAGTGCACTAGAGGTGACAGCAAACATATGGAACGGCCTTCTCTTGAAACCTCTAGAAGATGGTAAGCATACGATAGCCAGAACATTCAGAAGAAAAACAATTAAAGGAATTGAAATATTACTGGTAGATAGGGATGACAATATTCTATTTCAGGAAAAGGTAAACAGAAACTGAAATAAATCTCAAACGTGAGCCATACTTTTGATATGAACTTATCACTATGTATATATCGAAAAGGTTAAGAAACAAAATAATTAGCTATGCTGTTTTGTTAGGAAGTAAATGTATTTTTGAGTTTTATTATTACACGATATACTTCATGTATCCGGTCCTGTTTTAAATTGGTACGTACTGTCGCCAAATTTAATTTTGAGCCTTTAGAGGATTTTTGAGGAGGCCAAGTTGCTACTAAGTTTAAAGATAGAATGGAAGAATTCACTTTGTTGGAATTTTATATAACAGGGGAAGATTTGTCTTCTGATTATATTTTCTTAATTTTCTGAATAACACACAACTAAATATTTATGGTTAATGTGCTGTTCAGATCATGTTAAGAAAATTGTCGGGAACATAGTAGCTTTAAAATATACTAAGACTTGTGAAAGAACCTGTACGTCATCTTTCAAACATTCCAACCCGAATGAATTGCATCTACAAATATTTACCTTCATACGTACAATAATAAAAAATACTATATCAACCCACTGTATAGAGAATGTTGATTATAGTAATAAAAACTGCAATTAAAAACCCTCTAGGTCTTCAAATTGTTCTAATGCAGAACAAATTATAAATGACTGAGTTTTTATGTACCTCTGAGATGTGTGTAAGAATGACATTTTAGAAATCCCTATAAAAAATTCTCATTAAAATAAAAAACTGCTAAATAGAATAATTTATTGGTCATAATTATAACGATTAGAATTAAGTGTAGTAGAAACTTATTGAACTTCTAACAACGTTTCACTAATTTTATCTAATTAGTGTTTACATATTACTAACCAATAGAGAAAATGAAATGACTACCGTATTAAAGGAAAATTTCGTAATAGTGGTAATGGTCAAAGCGATTACTATTGTATTATCTCGCTTTTTAAAATTTCACCATGTGTTTATCTGTACAATATCTCTCTATAGTAACAAAAAAATATATACACTGGTGAACAAAAAAGCAAAAATATGAAGGAGATTATTTTAAAATTATTTTATGATTTGAATATTTATATTATGCTATTCGGGTAATCTATTACTTTTTCAACAAATTTACATAATGATTTGAACAACAAAAAATAAATAATGAGTAGTTCTTTCATGTTATTTATGCACTAGTTTATTCTATGGGGCATTAATAGACTTAGATGGGCTGTAGCATATTTAGGAGTACTCATCCAAATCCTCCTTACGTGATGTCAGAGACGTCGTAATAGATTTTTTGTTAAATTAATATGACATTAATTGACGTACAATTATAAGTAAGTTCTGAATAATTGAGGGGGTATAGATATATTTGGGTTTCACTTTTGGGAGAAGGAATTGAAACCTCGCGTTATCTTAAACTCTCCAATTTAAATTTTATATCAACTTTTACTAGTATCGACACTTATGTAACGTCTAATTCAGCAATTATTGGTCAGGAAATGGCTTAAAACAATGTTTCTCCACCATCTCATTCAATATCTCCGATCCATCACCTTCCTACACCGCCAACCAAGTTCTTTAGGTTACTCAACTTCCAGTGGGATTCTTTGAAGAGGAGAGGAGTATGGGACAATAGGAAATCAGTAGCCACATCCTTCAGAATAGTTGTATTACCCACACTTGTAATAGATGTCCTAGGAAAACAAACGGATGGCCATAATTAAAAAAAAACTATTATTAAGACCTAAGTTTACTCTATATCTTTATCACGCTCACAAAAATCTCCTCTGAGGTGAGGGTGGTTTTTCCGTGTTTCTAGAGTAATTTGGTGCCCAAATAATTATTCCTTGCTTGATTCGTTTAATTGTAACCAACTATCCTATAAACCACTGTTCGCTCAATGACTCCACAATCCATTACAGTAGGCCAGTCTGAAGAAAACCTTCGCTCATTTTTCTGTCATAATATGTAAACTTTTCTTTTCTTCTATGAACATTATTCCTCTTACCTCCTTGCATTAATTCTGCTTGTTATACTTTTTTATTACATTTAACTTCTCATTTCCAATGTTCCAGTATTTTTCTATATGATTCTATTTTTTAGTCGGTATTTGTCGTTGCTCTGAATATGCATTCTTTCCGGTAAGGATTTTGGTTTGTGCTACTCTCACAGTTATTTTCTGACGTTTATAAATTTCTTATATATAAACTCTGAATTTAGTGTTTGTGTGAACTTGTAGATTCCTTTAGTGGCGATTCCATATTATATTGCTTTGTCTTTTATAGGCTTGTGTTAATTATACTAATCACAATATTAAGTGAACTAGAGGTGACCTGCTTACCATACATATGGCGCCCCATACCATTCTTGGTATTTTTTATTTCGAAATAAAGTTAATCCAGAACAATGGAAAATTACTAGTAAACTAATTTAAAACCTTTAGAGCTAGTCTATTTTAACCATGTTGTTTTTACGGGCAAAAGTAGTCAACTGAAGAAAGAAAACGAATAGAAAAAAAAATTCTTAAAAATTTCGTTGCCTTTAAATAAATATTCATATACAAGATGTTGCTGTGGTTTACACTATGTTAAACAATCAAATTCTTCGAAAGCACCGGTACATTAAAACAAAATTAGATTTACCTCGAATGTTTTATGAAGTCCCGTTTACAGCGAATGAAACTAATGTCCAATTTATATAAAACAATTACTAAAAAAATTATTGATACAGTTATGCAGTTGCCTCATCTAAACGATGAAACAGTTGTAATTGCGATCATGTTCAAGCATATTGTCGTCTGTGATATGTTTATTCTAATTTAGCGTATTATTGTGTTAGAAAACTGTTATGATCATATGCATGACTAAGTTATTTCAAAATAGGGAATAATTTCGGCTTTTATTTAAGAGAATTTTGAGAAGTGTTTGAAAGAGCTGAGTATAATAAAAATAAGTACAACGCTAATAGAACTTAGGAATGAAAATATTCAAAAAGTCGTTAATAAGTCGTTAGCATTTAACATTTTCCATATGGTTCCAATATCGGATATATACTGCTCATTCATAACAAAGGAAGCTGAAATTTGGTACACAACTATATGGCTATGTCATTGTTAAATATGTTGCCTAAACTTATTGCTACTAAATTAACTGAGGAGCTAATCAAAAGTTAAAGTAAGCAGCAGCGAAGGGTACACTTACTAATTTAATTAAACATGCTTTCTTTAAAGAAATTCTGGTTGATTCGATATACATTGAATTAATTTTCTAATTCATTTGAAGCGCCTAATAAGCTCTGCTTCATGCAAAACTGAGTAACAAGCTTTTCAGATGGTTAGGCTCTTATCTTAAATGTTATGCCCTATTGGTCGATTAAATGGGGCATTTTCTAAGACAATTCATTTGGGATGATATCGATTTAAATAACCTTTTGATTTGGCAGCTGATTGTTTGCAACAGCAATCTAACCACTGACTCTTTATGAGGGGTCAATTGATAAAAACATGGCTTCCCTTTCAGTGAGCTTGAGTCATTATATTTGACTAATTATAGTGTTTTGGATCTATTTGAAAATGGCGCCACTAAGGAGGTCGGGAACTACGCAGGACATCTGCGTAGTACAATTGCACTTTCTACATTTACGTATTAAAATATAAATCTATTTGGCACATTAAGTTTAAACCTGATCAGTTTCGAGCATTAGTTTGGTCCAACAAGATTTGTTTACAATAACCAACAACGTAAATGTTGATATTTGTTTAGATTAATAAATGCATCCTGTAAAAAAGGTTAACACCAATTTGTTTTTTAATCTGAACTGCTCCATTAATTCCTCCTCGGCCAAGTTAGTTAGAAATTGTAAGAATCTTTTACTAAAATTAAACTTGTCAGTAGTGTTGTTCGTTTTTACATTTTTTTGTACTATATTTCGCCCACATTTCCTCATTTTCTGTTTTTGTTTACTTACTTAATATTATAATATAAGCTTAGATTTTTTCATTGGTAGCATTTTTACTTTATTTATAGGTAAGATTTTAAAATATTTTGATAAATATTTTTAAACCAAGACATTTGCAGTATTACATACAAGGTCTGTAATTTGTTAATATAAGTGATAATAATTTGCAACATTTAGTAATAGGAAATGGTTCTCACGTAAGTTTCAACTAACCGGTCTATGTGAACAAAGACAGATTCTATCTACTCCAGCACTTAGAAAGTTATATTTTACAACTGGGCTAAGTTGCACTAAATTTTGTTGTTCAGCATTTGGGGTAAACAAATGTGTTAATTTTTATTGATAGAAAAATTTGAAGACTAAATAATTTTTACGACATGGAATAAACCTTTAGTTTGGTGGCATTATGTCAACGGAATATTCACTATTTGGGAACACACTCTTGAAGACTAACATGTATTATTGAGAGCCATCAATAAAAAACAACCAACTATACAATCAACATTAAAAATTGAACAGAGTAACACGCTGCCTCTCTTAAATATGATAATAACAAAAACACAAACATCATTTAATACAGAAGTATACAGAAAACTGTCTTTCTCAATTTCAATTTGAACTCAAATCATCCGAATACCGCAAATAAGGGCCTCATTAAATCTTTATATGAGCAAAAACCAACTATTCTAATATCAATAAATTTAATAAAAAAATCTGCTAGCAATTATCCTTAGAAATTCATCAATAAAGAGTTAAGAGATAGGATTGAACACAAAACAAGCATTAACATTCAACACCAAGCTATTTACATTAACACAAGAACCATACTATGAATACAGGGTCTTTCAGAAAGACTGAAAATTATCCATTATATCAAAAAGTAAACCAAATAACTTATACACAACTCATAAAATTGCATTTATAAAATTCCTGGAGTATGTAATAAATTTTATTTTAGAGAAATCTCTAGAAATGTTCGAATAAATGAATACAATAATTAGATAAAGAAACCATAATGCCAAAAGTCAAAAATTTATAAACTGCCTGGAACCTTGGTCAAAACATACAATTCAAATATCAACCATGTTACACAAAGAATAACGCAATACAAAACGAAAGCTGCAAGAGTCTGCTTTAATTTTATTAAATGAAAGCTATTGTATCGCTAGTACTTCTGTAGATTTCAGCATAATAAACGATGAAATTAATAATGAGGATGTCCCGTTGTCCGAGGTTTTCCCTTATGACTTTAATGGGATCTCTGGAACATCAGAATTTCTTTGAACTAATTTTTGACGAATGTATTTAGGAGCGCCACATGGAACTCTGAACATAACTGTTTCAAATATTTCCCATTTCAAAGAAGCTTTGTTATTTCACATGATCTTTAGAATTCTTTAGTACTACCCTGTATATATCAAATTATCATAAATCTCTCTTATTACATCATTTTATTGTCAAACATTTAAAGTCCTATTTAAAAATGAATTAAAACGTTAGCATCGATTCAGATCAGAAAAATAATGTAATTTATATATAATACTGTATATAAAATCATTTTTTTCTAGAAATAAAATAAGAATATTGTAACTGTAAAAGAGTTACGTTACAATGGCGGTACCATTAAACCCAAGTAGCAAAAGTTATTTAGCACTTAAATAACATATGATGTTTTTCAAAAAATTCAATTAATAGTAGTAGGAAGGTGTTAAGGAAGGTGCTAACTGCTTTAGTTTTCACAGGTTATTACAGCATTTAATGTATTGTTTTTATTTTCCGAAGGCGTATTTTGACACACATTCCTCTATGCTTCAATTAGAGATCGTTAAATGGTTAGATTACCAGATAAATGAATACGATTATTAATTTAGATTAGTTCAGAAACATATTATGCAATTAGAGAAATGTACCGTTAACGCAAAACGATGTTGTTTTTTACTTTCATAATTTGCATTAACACAAATTAAAGCCGTTAGAGAGTTTCAATGATTATCAGTCTTAAACCCGAATATTTGGAAATGCTAACCATCGTAGTTGAGTAAACAAAGATAAATAGCTCGAAGTGACAAATACCACGACTAAGGATAATTAAGAATGTCTAAACATAAATCACCAAATGCGGTAATTGTATAGTCGAGTGGTTGTTTTGGACGCTTCTCACAATTTAACATTGAAATCAATCACTATTTACCACAAAAAATATTTACAAGATGATACTTTAGAGAAGTAATATAGTGAATAAACAAGGCGATTTTTAATTAAATGAACCCAATCTCATTAAGTGTGGCAAGGTACAATATGTCAAGAAGTTAAAGTCGTAAAGCGTTAGGCACAATTCTTATCAGAGTAGTGATCAGAAGAAATTGCTGTAAATAATTTACAAGTTATTCACTTTTTGTTTTAACAGTTTTTATTCTAGGTGTAAAATAATTCAATTTTTAGTATTTTTTCTTTAAATTTCGTAGTTTTAGAAGCAAAGTCCCCACTTACAAATACAAAATTAGATGAGTATGAGAGTGAAATTGCATTTGTTTCTAGACTTCGTTCGGACCTACCTGACACTTCCGACTGACACGACACTTCCGACGGACAAAACACATCTTTGACCTTGAAATACCCATACAGCTTAGTTCTCTGTGCAAGTAACAAGGGCCATGTGATATACTAAGCGTATCTTCGTTTATAGAAAATCAATAAATTGTAGTAAATAAACAAATATAACGTCCAACCGAAATCGCGCTGGTGAAGCAATGTTAAGTCGTGTTGTCTAAAATCTATCCTCTTGCTACATCAGCCCCACCCTAATTTACTCCATCTTGATGGACACTTTTTTAATGTGCATTAGATTGAACTATATTACAAAAGATATTTTGAAGAATAGTCTGGAGATACTTTAATATTTAAAACAAATACCTAAATAATGTTCACATAAATTAATTTGTTCAAATTAAAGTGACCTAATTATATATTGCCAAAATATTAAATAAATGAGGTAGGCTTGAATTATTATAATTCAAGAAATTGTCTATAGATTAAATAAATGTTAACTTACAGGTCATATGTCCCCCCTGCCGTTATATTTAAATTAAGAATTAAATTATAGATTAGGATTAATACTTGAATTATTACAAAATAGTGGCAATTATTATAATTCTTCTAAAATTTATTTCAGTACTAAGAATGCCACATGAGAGATTAGGATTATTTTCTTGCCTATCGATAATGAAAATGTGTGCTTGCTAAAATGACTTATTCCAATGCCGAGGCTTTTGATATACATATTTGCCGTATATTTAGAATGTTATCAGAATGTACCTCTTGCTAAACAGGAATATGTTGCCAGATATCATGCAAAAGGACACAATAGTACAAAAATGTTTCGGCGTTTGGGCACATGTTTAAGGTAAACATGAAGTATTCGAGTCAACCCATTTTCCACAAGAAGACGTCCGATAACCAATAAAAACAACATTATAAATGTTGAATTTAAAAAAACTATAAACTGTATAAACAGCAGTATTAGTAGTTTTACACCAGACTTTACCCTTAATATTGATTGAGAGTTATTTATGACGATATTCTTGAGTTCCGTTACGAGTTTTTATGAACTAGGGAGAGTGAATTTACATAGTGTACAGTATTGATCACAAACAAACCTACATTGAGTAGGCGAAGTAGATAACCAGAGCTGGTGGGGTGTGAACGTGTGGTATAGGATTTTAGTTGATAGAACCATTCAACCTTTCATTTTTAATGAATTGGCGATTCTTCTAAAATATCTTTTTATTAACATCAGAAAATGTCTGTGGTATCAGTATGATCTCCGCGATTTTTTAGGTTGGGAGGTTTCAATGGCCACCTATAATTCCGTATTTAACGGTGTTACATTTTTACATATGCGGACGAATTACAGGCAGTTCAGTTACTTAGTGACTTTTGGGGAGTAGGCAGATTGAGGCCCCGAGTTCGATCTAGACTCTGAAACTCTTTTTCACTTTTGTCTCTTGATAATGGCTCCAAAGCAGGAGTCGAAACGTGGAGCATTTAATAAATTCAGACACGGTTCTCACCCGGAACCTAGTTTAGTCACTATATATAATGCTCGACCAACAACAAGGGAAAGCATGATTGAACAGAGATTGTACTGCTCTTTCCAGTTCTGGGGTAGACTGAGGAAATTAAAAATTTTTCTTGACTAAATATTAATGGACATATTTTTGATTGAAACGACTAAAGCAAAAATCACAACAGAAACAAAGATATATATATATATATATATATATATATATATATGTTCTGAGAGGCTTCCGCGGTCATTATTATGAACTAAGCTAGGTTCCGGGTGAGAACCGCGTCTGAATTTATTGAATACTCGACGTTTCGACTCCTGCTTTGGAGCCATTATCAAGAGACAAAAGTGAAAAAGAGTTTCAGAGTCTAGATCGAACTCGGGGCCTCAATCTGCCTACTCCCCAAGAGTCACCTAGTTACCTACCTAGTCAGTTACCTAGTGACTCTTGGGGAGTAGGCAGATTGAGGCCCCGAGTTCGATCTAGACTCTGAAACTCTTTTTCACTTTTGTCTCTTGATAATGGCTCCAAAGCAGGAGTCGAAACGTCGAGTATTCAATAAATTCAGACGCGGTTCTCACCCGGAACCTAGCTTAGTTCATATATATATATATATATATATATATATATATATATATATATATATATATATATATATATATATCTATATAGTTTCGAAGACTGACACGCACTTTTAGTATCAAAATATGTTTTGTCACAAAAAAGGTAAGATCGCAATGAATAAAAATGGGTGTGTAAACAAATTAGTAATAATTGTAATATACCACCATTAAAAATTTCCATGTGAATTTTACAACAATATTGGCAGCTAATGTCAAAAATATCGACTAAATTACTCGAAATTCAAATCGTGCATAGTAGTTATACAAAACTTTTTGCACTGGAATATCATTACCAAACATTTTTAAGGGTAAGTTTATCAATTTTACATAAATACTTGTTTATTTATTTTAAACTGTAATGTAATTTCATAAATTATTTTAGATCAATTTAATTGATTTATGAAATTAAAATCCGAAAATTTTACTAAACAGAGATTAAACAATATAATATATTTCAGTTTAAATTTAGTTAATTTTCTATTATTTTCATTTCAGTTATGAATACTTGAGTGGCCATTGTAAAAATACTTAGTTTTAAAAAAATGGTATAATAAAGTCGCACACCTACTACAGCAATATTTCTCATCATTGCATTGCTGTACTTTTTTTTAGGCTTTGCATATAATTTACCAATATCATTAATGGTGTGATTCAGAACCACCCTATGTGGTCTGGTCATTCTTCTACTGCATAGTTCAACGTAATTAATCTCTTTGGCTCCTTTGGCTTATACAGGGCTAATGAATCTAGAATTGGTCTTTAGCAGTAACATGAAACCATAAGTCGTCGTATTTAATGATAACTATGATTTTCTATTTTAGATCACCTTTAATTTCAATATAATTAGTTTTCAGCTGAATTTGAGTCAACGTAAATATCTAGTGTATTAACAAAAATTTTCGTATTTGAGAAATTAGAAGTTACATATTTTCTGAAGCTGACCTATCTTATTGTAAACAACATAAAATAACCTCCAAATTTAAAATCTGGAATTTTTTCATATTTAATTTCAATATATTGAAGATATAGAAAAATTGTCTGCGGCTTACGGAGATGGGATGTTAAGTACTGAGCATTCAACCGAGGAAGCATAACTGGATGATTCCCTGTAAGTAGAAAGAGTGAAACCAGTGGTCGCTAGTTATAGATAGAAAAATAGGGATTGAATGAAGATACAGGCACCAGAATTAATGCTTAGTTGATTTGAAGGTTGTCTAAATGATCTACAAAGCAGAAATATGAAGGAAGTAGGCAAGTCTTATGTCCAAGGGTGGATGTTTGTGACTGATTAGATAGAGAAAGAACCGAAACTATAAGGACCTTTAAAATACGATTTTCTATAGAGAAGATCACAAGAGTTGACCTCTGTAAAGGCTGTTAAAACTTAGGAAGCTCACATAATTTAATTTATTCCAACACAAATGGAGATTAGATGACTTTAATTTAATTAACAATAATAAATCCTTATGACTTAATAAAAATTTCTTTAAGATTACTTATATTCAGATTTTATTCCATATATTTTGCATTTTTCTAATTAAAAAAAATTAATTCAAATATTTTTTGCGGTAAGATAGTAAAATGCACCTAAACCTAAGATATAAAATATGATCTACCTTTTTGGAAAAGGTAATCTTCGGTGTCTGTAAATGTGGTCCATATTGCCCTCGATTTTCTTAAAAAATCATATCACATCACTATTCAAGGAAAAATACGTGATCGAGTCTATGCGATGCCGATAACCGTGTTATGCCCGTTGCTTTGGGTACTCGAAGCTCGTCTACGAGGTACCGACAACTGAATGGCGAGCGGTTCTTCACTCTTTTTCCGGCATCAGCATCATCTCCATCGGCTGTGGGTTCACAAGCAACACGCCTGCTTCCGCATTAATCTGCATGCACGCCGGCTTCACGGGTCTTGCGTTGTACAAAATGCTGCGGTGTGCTCATTTATGAATGCAGCATGCAGAAATTGAGGTCAATTTTATCGCCGATGCATTGAAAAAGGCCAAAGCTTTTCAGATGTCTGCATCTGAAAATAATTGAATAATTGCAATGAGACACGAAAATAGTACAATGAATGAGATTCTAACATAGCATGTCAAAATTAATAATGGGGACATACATACATGTCTATATAAAGTGCGTAAAGTAACGCTGAAATTTATCATTAGGTAAATAAACTTTTAAGCAAAAATTCCCAAAAAAGGTAGTTAGTTATAACAGTCTATGATAAACTACTATAAATAATTTGGGCGAGTTGGACTCGTCGCATACTAAGGGTTCCGTACAACCTTTAAGATTTGTAGATGTATCAAAGCATATATTTTTCTAATATTCCAGTTTTAGACAAGCAAGGAATGAGTGCACTTTCTTATATTTACCCTAATTTCTTCTAAAGTAAGCCTTTTAAATTGCTTTCAGTGAGGGCCTTATAATCTATTGTCAGAATTTTAAAAATATGAAAAAAAATACATTTGTATTCCACATCCATCATAGTTCGTGTCGGTCGGCAGTGACGGTGAAGTAATTACAACGCTCCCGTTAAAATGGTAATATTTTCGATGAAATCATAAATTCCGGGGACAAAAACAACATCAACTGATTTGTAATGAAAAAGTGAAGTGTTCTTAAAAAAATAGCCCCATAAACTAGGTAAATGACCAGAAATTAATTAAAATAAATTGTGCATAGTGTAGTTCGGTTTATAAAGAAAAACTACGAATTGGTCGGCCTGCCAGTGAGACGGTCAAAGACAACAACATTTAAACTCGATCCCCAAGGGTTTAACGTCAACATCTGTGCAGCAAATGTAGTTCGGGTATAACTGTGATTGGACTTGGGAAGTGTAATAGCCAAAGAAATTCTAATTACTAGTTCCAAGAAAACTGGGATACCTGACACATTGTTGGGTAATTAAAGGTAACTAATAATATAAACTGAATGATAATATCAGTTGACGATACATATTTTCACACTGAAGAATGAAAGGCAAAAGCACCCAATTATGATTTAAGGGTAAAATAGAAATATGAAACAGCGACACATGGCACAAAAAGAGAAAGAGCCGTACCCAAATGTTGCGTCAATACATCATAAATCCAATACATTATCTAAAAAGATGGTTGTAGTTTGTGTATTATGCGATTGTGCTTTAAACAAATCAGAATTTGACAAATTAAAAAATACCATTAAACTATCGAATTTTCTCGTTATTTGTAATAAACATATTGATACGGATCTATCCGTGATTAATAGTACACATACACTTGATCACCAAAGTAGACTTATATTAGCTGAAATTAAACTAAATGAAAAACAATTACTTCAACTAATATTATGCAAAAATAGTACGTTTCTCAATAAAACACTACCGCCAAATGAAGATAGTGATTTTAAGTATCTACTAACAGAACGTTTATTAATAAAACAAATTAATAAAGAAATTAATGAAAAGAGTGATTTATTAAGAGTAATTCTCTCAACATTATAAACATCAGAACAATAATGTAACTAATTACAGCTACTCCAATGCCGTTCATAACAATACTGAGAAACAATTAGAAAATGTACCTAGTCTTATAGTCAAATCTAAACAAACAAAATCAGCTGATCATACATTCTCAACAATTACAAATAAAATTAATACATCAATAAAAATACCCATTAAGAGAGTACATAAAAATGCAAAAAGTGGTAGTATTTCAATTAATTGTAAAACCCGTAGTGATATTGACGATCTAAAAAACAAACTTATGGAGGATATGAATAATGAATAATTATTACAACCGAAAATAAAAATCCTAGACTATGCATATATAATATAGAAAACTGTTTTACTAGGGAGCAACTTGAAGACGATATCAATATCAGACATTTTGCTTCGTCCGACAATAGATGTAAAGTTCTACACTGCTACACAAACAATAAAGGTAACTTGAACGCCATTATTGAAGTTAATAGTAGCCTCTACAAAATGATTAGAGAGAACTCTTACAAAATCTACATTGGATACCAGATGATTAAAGCAAAGGATGATCTAAATATTACACCCTGTTACAACTGCGGTCGCATTGGACATAGTGGCCATAAATGTTCTAATGACACCATTTGCTTAAAATGCGCCGAAAACCACCTTACAAAAGAATGTATGAATCATCTAGATATTAAATGTGCAAACTGCAACTATAGGAATACAAAATTTAACCTTAAAACTGAAATTTACCACACCGCTGTTGACGCAGAAAAATGTGAATACCTAAAACAAAAAATAAAAAACAGAATTAAAAGCACCGACTACCCTTTACCACCAATAATACCAGAAACTATTGGATACTTACCTAAATCCGCTAATAGTCTACAAGAAAACTAATACCAAAGAAAAAGAACCGGATGTCGCTACAAATAATCAGCCAAACCAGCCTGCTAAGTATTCAAGTAATAAATCCCAACGCAGCCGTACTACAAGATCGCAACAGTCTACGTCTTCTGCAACTTTTAATACAAAACAATCTAAAGACACCAAGACAAACTTGAAATAATTTACTTTTTTGTGGATTTTAATTTTCTTCTCTGATTTAAAGTTTCAACTACTAAATTATTTTTGTGGTCTTATTTTACTTCTTTTTTATTATTTTTTATTAATTGTATTTACTTCGTTTAATTAAGTAATCTAGAATATCATTTTATTATCAAATGGAATCAAATCTAGATATAATTGAAAAAATTCAAAATGACTATGTTAAAAGGGAAACCATCTCCCAAGACGTAGAATCCCTAAACAAACACATTATAAATAATGACAGAATTATGTATGTTAATGTTAGAAGTCTTAATGCAAATCATAGCAAATTATTAATATTTATTCAAAGACATAAATAAACCTAGTATTATTGTCTGCTCAGAAACATGGCATATTCCAAATTACAAATTATACTCAATTCCTGGATATAAATCACATTATAACTTTAGTATTATAAACAAAGCGGACGGTACCATAATTTACATTAGAGATAATCTGACAGAAGATACTCAAACTGTTACTTTAGGTACACTTAAGATATTAAATTCTAGAATTGAACTTGAAGGTGGAATGATAGATTTTGAAATCTTTGCCTTATACAGGAGCCATGACTTACCCAAAGCCCAATTTTCCAATGAAATAAAGAAATTCCTAAAATGCAAAAATAAAATAAAAAATCACATAATCATTGGTGATTTTAACATAGATACAGAAATATGGAACTAGAGAACCAAGAACACCTAAATGATTTTTTAGAAAGTGGTTTTGTGCCGGGTTTCCAAACGATAACCAGACCGTCCGACAATAATCCTAATGAGGGCTCATGTATTGACAATATGTTTATAAAGCTAAGTACCTTTAATTTTTCAACCTATAAGCTATCCAGTCTATTCACTGATCATTATCCCTTATTTTTAAGCATGGATAAACTTAAAATAATCAATGATCTCAAACCAAAATACTATACTGACTATAAACAGCTCACTAATACAGCCAGTAAAATTGATTGGAATTATGTACTGTTAATCAATGATCCAAAAGTAGCACTTGAATCACTATTAACGCTAATAAATCAATGCATTTGTCAGGCAAGAAAAACTAATAATCGATAACAAGTGCCATACTAACTTCTTGTAACCATAAAGACTATCTATATAAATTATGGAAATCTAATCCGATGAATATACAAAATAAAAATACTTTTAAAGAGTACACCAGAATATTAGACAAAGTAATAAAAGCAGCAAAAACAATTTATGTTACAGAAGTAATAAATAACAATTCCAACAATACCAAAAAGTTATGGAACATCATTAATCAAAAACTTGGCAAAAAAAATCTACAAATAACACAATCAACTACGTTTGTAACGAAAATCAACAAAAAATAACTGGGTCCAAAGATATTGCGAATAATATGAACACGTATTTTTGCAATATAGGGTCTCTGTTAAACCAAAAAATTAGTCAGCCTTAGCATAAAATCAACAAATTGCCCCCCTTCAATACAAATTCAATATTTTTCGGTCCAACAGATCATATTGAGATAACAAACATAATTAAGAAACTGAAATATACTAATGGAGGTGTGGATAATATAAATACACGGACAATTACAGTATTATCGGAGTTTATTACAAAACCATTAGCATATGTACTAAACCAATGCATTATTAATTCTATCTGGGCAGAGTCACTTAAACAGGCGGAAGTCGTTCCTATTTTCAAATCAGGAGACAGACAACATCAAACTACAGATCAATATCACTGATATCAAATATCGCAAAGATCTTTGAGAAAATCATATACGTTAGAATTAGCAAGTTCCTCAACAAACACAAGATCTTATCAGAGAGGCAATACGGATTCTCAGAAAAGAAAGGAACTAAAGATGCACTTCACCACTTAACAAACATGATTTATAGTAAAATGGACAAAAGTAACCCAATTGCTATAACTTTTCTTGATATAGCTAAGGCCTTTGACTCAATCAACCACAAGATATTACTTGATAAACTGTATAACTATGGAATCCGAGGTAAAGCTTATAAGCTTCTAGTTAGCTATCTTGACAATAGGCTCCAGGGAGTAAAAGTTAATAATGTCACAAGCGAATTCGGGGAAATTAAAACTGGAGCTCCCCAAGGGACTGTCTTGGGTCCTTTACTCTTCTTACTATATGGAAATGACCTAATGAAATCTTTCCCAACAGGTGTAATATAATCATTTGCTGACGATACTGCAGTTATATCTACAGGAAAAAACTGATCTGAAGTGGAAGCTAAAATGAATATGTTTCTGATGGAGATAAATCAGTGGCTTATTTTCAATAAATTGACCTTAAATATTGAAAAAAACAGTGTTCATGATGTTCGGAAATTACTCCAATAGCATACCAAAAGATATAAAAAAAATAAAAAGAGTTGAGTTCTGCAAGTATTTAGGTGTAATAATTGACTACAGACTTAGGTGGAAGAATCATATTGACTATATAATAAACAAAACAAAATATATAATCTATATCTTTCACAAACTATTAAAATTTATGAATTCTGAGGTACTTCGTATAATCTACTCTGCATTCTTTCAGAGCGTTATGAACTATGGCATTATAGCTTGGGGGTGCCCTTAACAACAATTTACAACACGTACAACGACTACAGGATAGATTATTAAAAATTGTTAATAAAAACCGATCTGTGATTCATGAAAATACACTTAATATGAAACAGTCATTTGCTGCTGAATGTATTTTATATCATTATCAAGAACTAACTAAAACATACAAACTCAAGCAGCATAACTAGAAATAAAATATTCAAATTCCAATTACACTTCGGTCGGTTAGCAATAAGATAAGCTACATTAATGCTATTCGCATATTCAACTTTCTTCCACCCGAACTGAAAATTCTAAAAAATAGTAATTCTAGGAAAAACGAGGTCAAAAAATGGATACAAACAATTATGTAAAATAAAATAAAAATGCAAAAAACTAGGAGCAAGACATAAATTTACTATGTAATATTTATAATAATAAGCATACGTTTTCTATTCATAGTAGCACTGTTAATAGAACTGTACTTACAATTACAATCATAACAAAAATTTTTTTAAATTAGTTTTAAGGACCCTAGGATAAGTGGCTAGCCTACATGCAGATAACTTGATTATCTTTGCAGGAATTACTATGTATGTATAAAATAATATATGTATACTCTGTAATTAATAATAATTTATTATTCTGGTCAATAAACTTGAACTTGAACTTGAACAGTCATTTTATGTACTGTATGATGCGTTTAAAAAAATATGTTTTTTTATTTTCCGTTTAATTCAAAATGAATATTAGGGGTTTCTCCTTATTTTCCCAGTAAAGTTCAGATGAAGCCATATATCTCTAATTTTTTTCAAATTTTTATGTCTTATAGTTTCGGAGATAAAGGGGGAATGGGTAATTGTATTTATATTTTTGTTAATATCTTTTAAATAATTTATTTTAAAAATATGAAAAAAATATACTTTTTTCGTCAAAATGAGCCCTTTCATTTGATATTTTACATGGTGCGTTACAAACAATTTTAATTTTATATTTTTCGTTTAATTCTGTAAATTGCCCTCCAAAATTATTTTTCGGTAAAATTCAGGTGAGGCCTTATATCTCCATTTTTTTCTAAATTGTTGGTCTTATAGTGCCGGGATAAAGGGGGGCTTGGTAAATTTTGTATATTTTTGTTAATATCTTTTAAAGTAATTCTATTTGAAATATAAAAAAATATATTTGTGTTCCTCAGAATGAGCCCTTTCAGTTGATGTATTACATGATGGGTTTGAAAAATTTTTGATTCTTAATTTTTCATTTAATTCTAAAATTTCTAAAATAAATGGTTTCTCCTTATTTTTCCTGTAAATCACGGGTAACGTTATATATTCCCTATTTTTTAAAGAATTTTAAGAATAGTGATTTCCGGGGATAAGGGGAGAGAACGTTCGTTTTTTTTTAGTTTTCCCCCCCCAGAGGTACCCTTAAAATCAGAATTTCTTCATTAACGACATGTACCCCTGATTGGGTCACCAAGCTACACACTGATACCAATTTCAACCTTTTCCGCCAAGTAGTTTCGGAGAAAATTGCTGTAATGTAAACGACTGAGAAATCTGGAGTGATATTATAAGGGTATCCCTATATTGTATATAAGGAACCCTAAAAATTAAAAATTACATAACATTTACAATATATTTGAAGACGCGAGATGTAAGACCGATATATATTGTCTTGCGTACAAAGGAATGACACCTCGAAGAGAGTATTCAATATCTCTGACAGGTGAAGTAACCTGAAAATTTTATCGTGACATTCTGTCCTAGGAGTTAAGGGAGAACAGTAATTACACGGAACGGCTCCAGATTCGGAACCTCTGTGTACTGATTCTCTTGAAAATCCTAGATGTCGGTCTTACATCTCGCGTCTTCAAATTTAACGAAATGCATCAAATGCATAAAGAAGTGTTTGAGAGGACATTCAATTGCGGGAAGCGCAACTGATGAAGGTTCCCGACCAGTATATATTATATTTATATACAATATATATTGTCTTGCGTACAAAGGAATGACACCTCGAAGAGAGTATTCAATATCTCTGACAGGTGAAGTAACCTGAAAATTTTATCGTGACATTCTGTCCTAGGAGTTAAGGGAAAACAGTAATTACACGGAACGGCTCCAGATTCGGATCTGTGTACTGATTCTCTTGAAAATCCTAGATGTCGGTCTTACATCTCGCGTCTTCAAATTTAACGAAATGCATCAAATGCATAAAGAAGTGTTCGAGAGGACATTCAATTGTGGGAAGCGCAACTGATGAAGGTTCCCGACCAGAAACAATATATATTTATTTATATATAATATATATTGTCTTGCGTACAAAGGAATGACACCTCGAAGAGAGTATTTACAATATATGTTCAAACTATTCTCCATTGACCAGACTTAAACAGTGATTACATTTGTCTATAACATTGTGTAGAGTTGTAGGTGTTTTGTTCTGCATTTGTGTTGTGATTTGATTACTTAAAGTATATTTCTTGGTCTATTATTGAACACTTTTTTTTGATTTTTTAATCATGAGAATATTACGTCTTCCTGTATATTTGCACTAAATAAGCGTTTAACTTTTTTGGTGTATCTCTCACATATCGTTTGTATTGTTATAAACTCCGTGGGTTCAATTTAATTATTTTGATAACTAATATTCACTGTTACTTTTGTAGAAACTTTTATTTACACGTAAAACATCAAATATTTCCAACACCTGATTCTAATATTATTTACATCGAAATCATAACAACAAAATAAGCTGAACGCACCAAACTAACTACTATGCTGAAATTATTCTAGCTTTATATAGCGGAGGAAGAATTTTCTGGTAGTTCTACCTTTGTTCGCACAGTGTCCATATTAGCAGTTTTTTTCCATCCGAACCTTCTAGCTCTTCTTTTTTACTATCCCAGCGATTGATGTTTAATAGGGATGAATAATGCTTTACGTTGTTTTCGCCAGGGATGGAGTGGGATAAATTTTATAACAGTATTTTTCTCAATTGTACTTATGGTTGGATAATGATCTTAAGCACATTTATAGAAGAAATGTGATACGAAACATGGATTGGACTAGATTGCTAAGATTTAACGTAAAAATGTATACATTGAAATGATTCAAATATACAACTAGAGCCCTTCTCAGACCTAATCATTTACCAAACCAAATTGTGGTGTCTTAGTAGCCAAGATCCCTCTGCTTGAAAACGAAAATCATGACTTAACCCATGTTGATATCATTGTGTGAATACGTGAAAGCCGCCAGAAAAGGAAACAGGCACTAGGTGCTAAGAGTAACCTGGTTGGAACATGTCGATGCTCAAAAACAAATCAATAAGGCGGGAATATCAATCGGCGGGTGATAACTCAGGTGGAGGACTACTGTTTTTTTACAATGCGGTTACAGTACTAACTAGACTTATACAGTAACTCGTAACTCGTGAATTGTGCAGAATACCCACAGATTAAAGGCGATTTTTAAGTGAGCCCGTTACTTCCTATAATGCCTACAGATGATAGTTTGTATGTACCGGCGATGACGCGTTTGAATATGCTGAAAAATGATTATATGCTTGTATGGTTATCAACAGACTGTTTTGGCGAAGCACCTGAAGATTCCAATGCCAGCATACACGGTGGTAGGATTAGACAATAAATTTGGCGAGTTCCGTTATTCAAAGAATGTTATGTGTAGCAAGTTCAAATCTTTTTAGTCAGAAAAAGGCATTATATTTATTTTACATACAGAGGTTATTGCACTTAGAGAAGAACAGATTGTCAGTGTTATTGTAGAGCGGAGTACTGGACAGAATCTGAGCTTTTCTAACTTTAAATGAAATTGGGCTGGTTACTTGGCTAGAATAACAAATAGCCGATGGATGAAATCGCTTATACAAGAGGCCCAGAAGAACAAGCGTACAGCAACAAAGAGCGGTTGTCCACAAGATGGATTATCGATTTAAAGAAATTTGCTGAAAATTAGCTAACAATTTCCAAATTTTAATATATTGATATACAGGGTGTCCCACGGTCGATGGTACCTTAGACGTTTACGGAAAGCGGAACATAGGATGTTTCTGAAAATGTGGTTACCGAAGTAATTGTTCCGGATCTATCGACGTAAAATATTTTCAACGATGCGATGTTGCCCCATATACCAAAAGTAGTAACATTTTTGATATTTTAAATGGGTATATGATAGCATTTTTGGATTCGTAATTACTTTCTGATTATTTTGTTTTAATACTTCCCTATACCTATCCCTAACGGTTTTCTAGTTATTAATTGTTTTCTATATTTTTTGTTCAAAACAACGCTCCAATTAAATGTTTGTTACGACGGTATTTGAAATTATAGAAACTTAAAATTTTGGAAGTAGTTTACCACTGGCCCATGTATTGGTCTGGAGGAGAGAAGTTTGTTCTGTGTTATACAGGTTGTCTTAAAATTCGTGAATATTTGCTAGATACAAAAATGTTAAAAAGTGATTTTTTTTAAATGGAACACTCTGTATATTATGAATTATCCTGAAAGGCAATCAAAAACCCTTTCAAATGGTATATAATATTCCTATACCTAAATAGTAAGGAATCGGATATAAAATCAAGTTTATGTAATAATTGGATTATTTTGGGATATTTATCTAGTTATTATTAAAATTTTGACAATTAGTACGATACATTTGCGCGTTTCGGATGGAAACTCACTCGAAAACGATTAAAATTGAAGGAAATAACTATTCAAATGAAGTTTTGATGAACCTATTCGTTATTCATGGACAATATCGAAAAATTACAGCAAGAACATGCAGAAGGTTCAATGATATGTACCCCGATTTATAACCAATGAACAAGAGAAAGTTTGCAAGATTGCAAAATAATTTCATTAATTATAATTAATGGGTCAAAACTGAAATCAGAACGTTTACCGAAGCCTGTAACTTTTGACGACGACAACATCATAAACTTTCTACCCTATTTTCAAGCGTATTCCCAAGAGGCTATAAGAAGTACAGAAAATGATTTAGGTTTAGCTCGTAACCCTGTTCAAAGGATTCTTGAAAATCATGATATGCATCGATACAAGTTTACAAAATATAATTTGGACAGATGAATCTAAATTTTCCAGGGGAGGTATTTCTAATAGAAGAAACGAGCATTTCTGGGATGACCAAAATCCACATGTCTTCAAGGAAATGGGATTACATGAAAAGTTTAGTATTGACGTTTTTTGTCTCCTAAAATATGACAAACAACATTTTCTCATTTACGATGAACCGTTGACCTCCGAGAAGTACCCGAGTTGTTTGAAATGTTTAACGATCGTTGGTATAGACATTTGGGGCCGTTGGACTGGCCTGCTAGATCACCTGATCTCACGCCACTTGATTTTTACTTGTGAGGTGAATTGAAAAAAAAGTATTTAGGACACCGATACTGAGCAAACAAGACCTCCGCCAATGAGTGACCATTGAAGGTTATAAGGAGGGCTACAACTACGGTTATCCAGATTCTAAAATGTTTGAATGTGGAAGGTCGTCATTTTGAAAGTTTATTAAAATAATCTTCTAATTTTGGATAATATGCTTTTGTTTTGTATTGTAATTTGTTGGTTTTATTATATTTATATTATTTAATGTACTGAAATTGGTTTGTTTTCACTTATTACCCATAATTTATAGAATTATTTTACAATCCTAGAAACTTTCTCTTGTTCATTGTTTATAGATCGAGATATATTTCCTTGAATTTTCTGCAATTTTGCTACATTGTCCATGAATCAAACGAAGATTAAAAGAAACTTCCATTGAATAGTTATTTCCCTCCTATTTAATCGTTTTCGAGTCACTTTCCTTACGATATGCGCAAATGTATCGCACTATTTGTCAAAATTTTGCTAATGACATTTCTCGTTAAGACATTTTAACGTTATCTAGATAAATATCGCAAAATAATAGTATTTAGGTATAGGAATATCATATACCATTTGAAAGGGATTTTGATTGCCTTTCAGGTTAGTTATTAATATACAGGGTGTCCCATTTTAAAAAAATCACTTTTTTACATTTTTGTATCTAGCAATAAGTTCACGAATTTTAAGACACCCTGTATAACAGAGAGTAAACTTCTCTTGTCCAGACTAATACATGGGCCAGTGGTAAACTACTTTCAAAATTTTAAGTTTCTATAAATTCAAATACCGCCGTAACAAATATTTAATTGGAGCGATGTTTTGAGCAAAAAATATAGAAAACAATTAATAACTAGAAAACCGTTAGGGATAGGTATAGGGAAGTATTAAGACAAAATAATCAGAAAGTAATTACGAATCAAAAAATGCTATCATATACAGGGTGCCCCATTTAAAATATCAAAAATGTTACTACTTTTTGGTATATCGAATCGTTGAAAATATTTTACATCGATAAATCTGGAGCAATTACTTCGGTAACCAAATTTTCAGTAACCTCAACCCGAAGACTATTTCTCTAATGTGCAGACGATGGTCCTGGTCTGCTAGCGGAACTGCTTTACCGATTGTGTTAAACCTGGTTTTAGGTCGCAGGTGTGGACCAAGACTGGTCATTCCCTCCAGGAAGGGACCCTCAGTCCGACACCTCAAACGGCCGTTGTCTACCGTCCCACGCTACAAGGGTGAATGCGTTCGTACGACCGATCAACGCTTTCCGTAAAGGTCTAAGGTACCATCGACCGTGGGACACCCTGTATATGAAAGAATCTTTCGTTCAGCACTATTTTCATTAATAATATATTTTAGTGAAAGTCTTATATATTTATACGGGTGTTGAGAATATCTTAATAATAATAATACAAATTAAAGTATAAAAAAACTTCGAACTAATATGTGCAATAGATTTATCTGAATTAATTTTGATTTATTAACTAGTATTAATTTCGTGCCAACTATTTTATATTCAACATTTAACGTCCATCTACGATCATTTACTGTCAAACATGTACAGTTTTTCATTCATATAATTCATCAATTAACTTTATTATCACTATAGTCACTGGTCATTGTCAACAAAATGCTGAACAAATTAGTCGCTTTGCATAAATATTCATGGAAGCAATTATACGTATGAAGAGAGAAATATAAACATACAGTTTTTCTACTGACATTAACTGTACTGACTGATTGGAATAACGTTTTCGCGGAAATTGGCATTCACAGGTATTAGTCCTAATGTATTCATTTCTCCCAATTAAAATGCACTTTTGTCACTAAAAAAACTAATAAGAAAAAGTAGCAATTTGTTGTATTCAGGTTAGGGTTTTAAACTTGTAATGAATTTAAATGTTGAAACGAAACACAGTGTCTAGCCTGTTAACTTTAATTGGTCTTTTCACTAAATGAACCGTTTTGAAATTAAAACTCGCTTGACCAACTATTTATCATGTATGGTTCATATTTTAGGAGGATAAGTAAAATTGGTTATATGAAGTTTTTCAGTTATTTAATGAGTCACTTTAGCGGAGTAAGCTCTACCTCTAGTTTTAAAGACATTTCGAAACACAGAAGATGTGTCATGTAAGGTAACGCGAATTTATATCTATCGCAGTTTATTTTGTCCTTTAGAATTTGCGTAACTTTTTTGTGTAAAAATTTTTTGAGGTCAGTTATCGTGTTTTACTATTTTATTAAAAATCTATTCGTTTGCGCGTGAAAACATTATACAGGGTATGAGTCAACAGAGTGTAAGTCTACAGGAAGTAAATATACAGGGTGTTAGTTTATAGAATGTTCATATACTATATATAGAGGATGTAAGAATACAAGGTATTGTTACAAACCTGTAGAGTGTACTTATTCAAGATGTACTATAACACGAGCATTTCATTAAGTCACACCCTGAAAACTAAAAACTTAAGATGTGGTTAGTTGTCGACATTGACATATTTTCACAGAGAAATGGACTTCTTAAATTTTGGAAATTTATCAATATACTCATGAAGATTACTCATTGTTAGAACTGGGTCAATAACGAACCGATTGTATCGTTATTAATACTTTCTCTTTTCTGATATGATTTTTTTTTTGTTTAACAACAATTTGATATAAAACACCAATTTCCTCAACTAAATACATAGTAACCGTTATTACAATACTAAGTGCTACCAATATAAGGCGGCTTCGCGGATCCCATTTCAGGTAAATCTATATAATTTTAAACAGCATACGATTGTATAGGAAGGGCACTACTTCCTCTCTTGACTTGAGGCTGGAAAGTTTGGTGCCCCACTCTCCAGTATTACATTTTCAATTTTAAATTTTATTTTTTTATTTGTAGCTGTCTTACTTGCAGTGAGCGTAGAAACAGAAGAAGAAAGAGCGATGAAACTGGAGAAGAAGCGATTAGATTAGTTTATCTCAGGCGTGGAAATCCTTCATAAAGAAAAAAGGTATTATTGCATACGTGTGCGTTTGTCCAAAGTTATTTAACTTCCAAAATAAAACCGTTATTTACTAACAAATACAAATTATATCAAATCATTAAATGGCAGATAACGAACTAAATACTTCTTATATCACTATTGCCACTTCAATTCTAAACTTGAAGACTATCTGTATTTCAACTACTTCAGTTTCCAAAAATGATCCAAGTTCTGCCCTCATATATCACAGTACACAAAAAGTAAATATTCAGCATAAGAGCAATATTATATCGCTCAATCTATTGAAATAGAGAAATGACCTCTCTGCCTTAACCAAAGTGACAATAGAACTTGCTTTACTACAGACTGAAACGGCCCGACACGCACACTTCTTCACATCTTGTTTCTCACTTCCCATTTTTATTTTTGACTATTTTTGTTTTCACTTTTCTGTTAATTATAAATTATTATCTTTTGCTATTGTACTCAGCCACTTATTATATGTCATTTTTTTCAGCTTGCCCACCAATTCTGTGTCCTGCGCTTCTTGAATCCCGTCTTTCAATCACTTTAAGATTCCTATATCTGGATGTTCCTAATTGGTTTTTAACATTTTTTGCGATATCAAATTCTTTTTTGCTTCTCTTATTGTTCAGATTTTGCTTAAAATTTGTTAATATATTCCACGTTTGTGCACTTAAAGGGTTCTGTTAATATATTGTTAGGTATGCTTATGGCGGGAAAGACATGCTGGCTGTGGAGGTATGTTAGTACCGGAAAAGTACCGGAAATTACAGGAATATAAAACGGGTGCGTCGTAGCTGCTAGAATCTGAATGCAATTATTTGCTGTTTACTAGATGCTTCCAGAGATTTACGAGGTTCTCTATTAATTATATGAAGACTAGGCGTCGACATTGTGGGCAAATAAAACTGTTAGTTGAAATTTTGAATTGAGGTTAGTTGCGCACAATAGAATGACACCTCGAAGACAGCATTCAATATTTCTGACAGGAGAAATTATCCTTAAATTTTATCATGACATTCTAACCTAGGAGTTACGGGATAACAGCAATTACATGGCACTGCTCCAGATTCGGAACCTCTGTGTGCTAGTTTCCCCGAAAATCCTAGATGTCGTCTTTACATCTCGCGTCTACAAATTTTAATAAGTGTTCGAGAGGGCATTCTCTTGTGGAAAGTGCAACTGATGAAGGTTCCCTGACCAGAAACAATATGTTGATATATTATCTAGCGTACAAAAGAATGACACCTCGAAGAGACTATTAAATACATTATTGTTACCATTGACTACTTCGGGAAATGACTCTAAGCGTTTACCAGTCCCCATCAAGAGGTGACTAGTGTGTAAAAGTTTTTTAAAAGAGTAAGTAGAAGTACTTCAAGCGCAGATTCGGGGTACCTTTCTATCCAAGGCCAAAAATATGATTCCATTGTGTTTGGAAGGTCTGCGTGATACTGAACCATAAGAAGACCCTTGCCTCCACAATCAGACGCAATGGTAGGAATGAGAACATATCAGTTTTTAAATTACGGTTATACTGAACCACAATTGCGCCCTAAATATGGGACAAATTAAATAAAAACCAATATTATTCATAGACTTAACCTTTGAGAATGTGACTATCGTTTTCCTCTAAAGCAATAGGTATGCGTTCCTTCATATATTCTCTTATAGTTTACTGTTATTCATATACGAAAATTTTCAAATATCTTCAAAGGTAAAAGTAAATAGATCTGGCAAGCAAGCAGGCTACGGAATCAGACCACCACTGCCAATCCATTTGGTTGCATACTTGTTTTGAACACGCTGCCACTACATTTGTTGTTGTGTTGTGGGCGTGCGCCATCTAATTGTGTGCACTACCTTTGTGTGATCTTAAAAAGACGGATACAATCATTATTAAAGCCCTGCTAAAGCTTTTCTGTGTTTTTTAAGGTTTGGCCTATTTCTGAATTTAAAGATTAGAGCTCCTCTAAAGTGACCAAAGTTAAATTTCAAGGTGCATCTAAATGAACCAAAAGTTTAGGTATGGTTGAACACACAAGAATTTGGATAAAAAATATAAAAGTAAAAAACAATATCGACTTGCTAGAGCTTTACCTGCAACAATAATTAACATATAGAATATTGGACAATTTATAAATTCTTCCTACAATGAATCCTTGCAAATTCAGTTACCTATTTACTTTAGTTTATTGTTTTATTCCATTACTGTTTGAATTAAAATATGTAGGTTTTCTTTTGTATGGTGAATTACAACAAATTCATTTGTTTTTCAATATTATTTGTGTTCCTCAGATATTTATAAAATAATTAAATCATCCAGGCATTTTTCGCATAAAACTGCTGCCTTTTGTCTATACATATGTACTGTGTTTCTCTGCTAAGAAAGTGCCCGTAGAACTTAATTCACGAAATAATATAGTAATAACACTACTGTTAGATATTATAATATAAATCGATTTCTTGTACATAACATACCGTTTAAACATAACATCTGTGTGTCCTGGTAGATACAACTGTTTCAACGTTAGTGTAAGTTTTGCATGTAATTTGCTCTGGTCTTTTTCAGAATAAATATAAATGTAACTTGAAGATATGTATAATGTTAATACTTTATTACAAATTAAAATGGGTAAATTATGTTATTGAAAAATGGACGTAACTGTTTTAATTCCAAATATATTTGAAAAATTCCCAATAGAAGTTAAAATGATAATATATGTAATTTGAAAGTAACTTAAAAATTTGCCGCTCTTGGTATTAATCTTGGTATTAATCATAATTAAATAATTAATTTCTAGTTAGGAGTTGTTGACCAATATCAATTATGGTTAATTGTATTAAGTGATTAGCTGTACTAACAATCTTTACGTATATGTATATGTGTAATTTGAAAAAATTGTAATTTAATATTTACATAAGTTTAAATTTAATTTTGTTTTTTCCGTTTGTGTATTGAAAAGTTCGTCTCCTATTCCTTTTTTATAACAGACAACTTGTGTCTGAATCAATGAGTAGTAAATAAATTTTCAAAATTGCCTAAATTACAGGTTGTCTGTTACAAGTGTACTACTGAGTAAATTGCTTATACTTATCTAGTGTAGAAAATTGTTAACACCAAATGAATCTCAGTAATCGCCATCATAAATTTATGCATACTGATCACACAAGCTTCTTCAAAAATCTTGATCTCGAGTCGCCTGTATCAAGTACTCACAGATACGTTGCAAGTTGTTTCATTATATCGCTGGTTTCGTCCTCTACTTACTTGATGAGCAGTCTCTTATAAATAAAATATACACTGATGTTTTTTTTGCCAAAACGTCGTATAAAACTCAAATATTTCCAAAAAAATGTGATAATAGCCCAAAAGCAACTAAACTTGTCAGTGACGATTTGATAAGGACCTATTAAGTTAAAGTATGTGTCAAAAAACTTTTTTCTTTACAATTTTTTGATATTCTTTAAAATAAAAGTAACAGAGGCAAAAAACAAAGAAATGCATTTTTGGTTTTCCTTGTATAACTTGAGAATGTAATTTTTTTAAGGTGTCGAATTTTATTTTATCCATTTAGTCGTGTTTGTGACCGTTCTTATTGTTATAAAAATTTATTCAGTCCGCCCCTGGTTTCATTCCCATGGGACATTAATCGCTGGGATAGACAAAAGAGAAGAGCAAGAAGGTTCGGATGGAAAAAAAACTCGAAATAACTCGACAACTATAAAATTGACACTTGACTGTGCAAGAGAATTCGATGCTGATTTTAAAAGGAGCGGCCCATCATCGCAGGAGTTAGTTAGGCGGCGAAGAGCTTATGTCGTGTTATTATTTAGATATTCGAATCAGCTGTTGTGAATATTTGATGTAAATAAAGTTTCTAGAAAGTGAGAGTAAATATTAGTTTAACAATTTTAATTGAACACTCGGAGTATATAACAAATTTAATCAGAAGTAAAGGATTAAGTGAAGTTAAAATCGTAATTTGATTTATGGAAACCCGAAGCATGGAAAAAACGGACGAAACTACCAAAAAATGGTCAAACAGGTTACGGAGGGACTAGACGAAAAAATAGCTCAGATCCTGGAAAAACGTGACAAGAAGGAGAAACAACAAAGGTTAGTGAAATCTTTTGACGAAAAACGTAAAATTAAAAAATCTTGTTTCTACGATGAAAAGCGAACAACAAAATCTTGTCACTGCCATGGAAGAAAAACAACAAAATCTTGTTTCCACGTTGAAAAAGTGAACAAAAAAATTTAATTGAGGGATTATTCTCGAAATTTGAAGAAAAACAAGAACAAATTGAACAAGGCCAAACTGAAGAGAAGAGACAACTGCAATTTGAGCAATTAATGAATATAGTAGCACAAATTAATGAAATAATTAATGAAAGAATGCAAATAGTTGAGTCAGACATAAAAGAAATAAATGATGACATTAAGACCATAAAGAATACCGTGGATAATCTTGAAACCAAAGTAGATGACCTCCGTTCCATCCAAAGCCAAGTAAAATTTGAAATCAGTTCCATTAAAAACACACTACAATTCGAAGTAAGTGAAGTACAACATAAAATCGGTGCCATCTAAAACAAGGTAGAAACAGAAATTAATAAAATGCAAATGGACTTACAGGAAAATACTAGAACACCATGAGTACCACAGGTTCCGTTAGCAAACCACCCACATTTGATGGCAGTTCATCTTGGCCCATGTATAAACGGCAATTTGAAGCCGTGGCTACAGCTAATGTATGGGATAACTCAGAAAAATCTATGTCCCTTGTAATTTCCTTAAAAGCAATTCAGTCGATGAACAAGTCAATTTCAACAAGATCATGGCCATTCTGGACAAGAGATACGACAATCAATCCCTGAGCCAAGTATACCAGGTGCAATTAAGTGGGAAAACGCGAAAATCCGGACAGAGCCTTCAAGAATTCGAAGCAGAAATCAGACGGTTAGTACACTTGCCCTACCCAGACCTGCTCGAGGAAACGAAAGACAAATTAGCCACACAGAGTTTCATAAACGGTATCAGGGATCTGGAAGTACAAAGAAATCTAAGACTCTTAGTGGCATCACGAAAAGTAATGAAGCTTTACTTCGGGCCTTGGAAGTAGAGGCAGTTCCGAACATGTCCAAACAGAGAGTGCGAGCAGTTTTCTTCAGCCAGGATGAACCAGAACCATCCCTCCAGGCAGTTTTGTCCGGAATCCATAATCTTCTAGAACGATCACAAAGAACTGACTACAGAGGAGCATGCTACTGGTGAAGACGGACAGGACACTTTCAACGTGACTGCAGAGTGAGGCTACCTGAACGATCACCAACCAGAAATAGCCAAAACAATAACCTCACCAACGAGAAAAACTCCAATCAATCAGCATAAGGGGGCGAATGCTGATTAACCCTCCACCAGTCCCCAGGACAGTATCCATCCGGAGATTTTGCTGGGATAGCAGCAGCCTAGCCATCAGGGACACCATCAATGGCCCAGCAATACCATCACCATCGATACCGGCGCCGCTGTGTCCATTGCCAAGCCCAGGGGTTTGAGAGTATCAGAATTCCGGCCAGTTACAAACAACATCCAGCTCAGAACAGTCACCGACGAGTCCATGTTAATACAAGTTTGGGCCACGTCGTTTCCGAGTCAGGAATCCGCACCAAAGAGGACAAGATTGGACAGTCCCAAGAGACAAGCATGAACTCCGAAGCTTCTTGGGCCTCTGTTCCCACAGGCGATTTGTTGAGGGATTTGCCACCATTGCCGCGCTTCTACATCGACAGACCACTGAGAAAGAGACCTTCCGTTGGAATCAGGATTGCGAAATATCATTCAGACGACTGAAGGCAGCACTATATTCCAGCCCAATCCTAGCCTTTCCGACACAGTCCGGCAAGTTCATTTTAGACATCGACGCCAGCAACACAGGTTTGGGCGCCGTCCTATCCCAGGTGCAAGATGGTGAAGAGAGGGTGATCGAGTACTACAGCCGTGGATTCTCGAAACTGGAAAGAAATTTTTGCGATACCAGAAAAGAATTTTCACAAATATCTATATGGTTGTCATTTCTGAATCCGAACATATCATGCCGCCCTCAAATTGCTGCTGGACAGGTGGATGGAGAAATTACAGCAGTACGATTTCAAGGTGGAACACCGTGTCGGACGTTTGCACAATAATGCCGATGCCTTATCCAGAAGACCCTGTAGAGCAGAATGCGGACATTGTCTGAAGACGGAACAGCGAGAGAGTATCTCCATCAGACAGATCCGATTCCAGGCCAATGAAGACTGGACAACGGAACAGTGCATCTAGGACCAAATGGCTGATCCAGACATCGAACCAATCTTGTCACTCGAACTGAGAGGGGCACCCAGGCCACGATGGGACGAGGTAGCAAAAATCTCTATACTTTTCATATTTACATGTTCACAAACCATAAATAGTAGGTTGTTATCAAATATTTTACAGTCCATTTCATTTTATTAATTTTTAAATATTTCAATTCAACAGATCTAGTGAAGTTTGACATACCATTTCTATATACTGTTACGAAATTTACCTACGCCGGCCCTGGTTTCATTACGAGAGACATCAATCGCTGGGTTAATAAAAAGTGAATCTCGAAATCGCTCGGCAGCTGAAAAGTTGACACTCGATTGTGCGAGAGAATTCAATGCTGATTTTAAAAGGAGTTACACGGTGAAGAGCTTATGTCGGGTTATTATTTAGATATTCGAATCAGCTGAATATTTGATGTAGATTAAAGTTTCTAGAAACTGAGATTGAATATTATTTTTACAATTTTAATTGAACCCACGTAGTATATAACAGTATGTTCCTGTACTATTAGAATTCACGATTCTAATCCATACTTCACCAGTGAAGTAAGTGTTTTTATCAATTTAAAACAATTTGGAAACCTTAATACGCGGCTCCTATTTGTATCTTATTTGTTTTTTAATGTTTAATCTTATTTTCTCTAACAGGATAATTACCTGAAAAATGCCTTTTCGATACAAGCCTTCTGAAACAACACGCAAAAGAAAAAAAATCCAATCACAAAACGCTATACGTGAGGTAAAGGAGGGTGCATCTTTAAGAAAAACATCTACTAAGTATGGAATCGATAGAAATACACCAAGACCTGATGATGACAACTTCGCTGTTGGAACGTGGTTTCAGTAAAAAAAGAAAGGTTTGGTGTTAGGTTACAAAACTTTGCGTTCATATGTCTGTGACACAGCAAAGGTTCCACCTGTTTCTCATTAAGAAAAGAGTTTTTGAGAAGAGCGACACTGAATCAGAAAATAAAAATGATACTAATAAGAAGGTTCAAGAAGACACTAATAAGAAATGATAGGAAATATTAAAAAACAAACAAAATACTAAATTAACAAATAAGAGAACGTTTCAGGAAAAACTAAAGGAAAGAAAGCTTCAGTGCAAAAAGCCCACAGAAAGAATACTGGAAAAAGCAATAAAAAAATGTTAATGATGATAGTGAAACCGAGTGTTAAAGCGAATATGATAATTCCAGTAATAGTGATTTTGCAGAAAATCCTGACGTGAATGATTGTTGGTATTGTTTTGTTTGCCAAACAGAAAAAAATTATGACCATGCGTCTATGTCGTTTATGCCACAGGTATGTCCATGACTTACACAAGATATTGATGATTTGTCATGAATGTGACTAGAATTAGATTTTTAGGTTAACAGCTGACCGAAAGTATTTATTAAGGATGATTGATGATATCAAATGACTAGAATAAGTATATAATTTAAACAAAAGGTTAAGAAAGACCAACAAGTGTAATTAAAGAAACGTTAAATGTTTCATTTTGTTAACAAAATGTTTAATAATTATGTTGATTGTGGAATGTTAAAGATTATGTTGACGTTTTTTTTCTGTATACGAAGAGCAATAACTGTGTTTCTTTATAATTTAATTAAGTAATGTTCAACGCTCCCCAGGCCCCTGTTCAAGTGTCCCTAAGGGTGGGGAGAATTGACTCATATCCCATTTCTTATTCAAATATATGTAACGTATTTCAGTACTATAATACCGAAAGGGTAATTATCCATAAGTAAACCTAAATAAATAAGCTACTGTTTATTATTATAATTGAAACACTAAGACTCATTTATAAGAAAATATATAAAAATCGGTTCAACTCTCCCAGACTTCCCCTACATAATGTTTTGGTTGCCACCTTACAATTACACTCAAAATTTTTAGTTGCTTTACTTGTTCATATTCTCCTATGTTCGACTATTTTGTACTTTTTTGTTCAACTCTCTAATATTATAAATTTAGATTTTCTATATTTGTTTTTTCATTGACATTTCAGTAAGTCATTTCTTTGTGCCAATTGTTTTTTTTATTGTTTGTTTGGTCTCCTTCTAAACCCCACCCTATTCTATTTAGTAGATTTAGTAGGCTGCTTTGTCTGATTATCCGAGCTGGTTGATCTGTTACCTTTAGTACACTTGTCTGTATCTTGTATCCGGTGGTGTTATATTTTTGATCGAGTTCGTCTTTTAATCTGTATCCTTAGTTTTACCACAATCCATTATATTACAAGTAATCGTGATTTCTGTCCATAGTGTAGTCACTAAACAATTAATTTCAATGTGGTCTATGGCCTTGAACTGAGTTTGGGTGTCCTTTTTATTTATATGTATCTTTTTCAAGGATTTGGCTCCATACAAGATCCAGCATGGCGTTCATTGTCGTTGTAATGTAATATGTTTTCTAAGTATTGTACATAATAAATGTTATTATTTATGATAATAATGATATCATACTTACTATATGATTTTTTTATTACTTCATGGTCTACCATCATAAGCTTAGCTGTATCCAGAAAAGTATCAATGTAAATGTACGCAGCAACAGGTAGGGAAAAATTGATAACATAGATAGTAAGAATTATCATTTGGCTTTATTGAAACAACTTTCCTATTTTTGAAATTAATTTTGATTTGCTAATTTTCATAAACTACATCGTGGCTTCACTATTTAGTTTTCATTAACGCTGTCGTAAATTAATAAATACATTGATTTTTGCGTAAAACACAATTAACTATGTGAAGCTGGCGATGGTTTCTTTCCCATCGATGCACTTAGACCGACAAAGTAGTGATAATTATGTGTAGAACACTAAAATTAAAACGCGAAATCGGCATTTATCTTTAAGAAAGTAACTTTATCAATCCTTAAGCTGTATTTATGGGTATACGATTTTCTGAATATGAAGTTATAAATATTCACTAAACCACAAACGTATTCGGAATTTTGACGAAAAATGTACCTGGCCAAATCAAAACAGATACGTCAGTAAAACTTTCATTTCTCCTTATTAATATGAACTTGGGTTTTGCTTGTAAATTTCCATAACATCTCATTGGTAGCAGTCAATTTTGAAGTTATCGAAGTTCGTTTCCCTCTTTAATATGAAACTTAAGAGGATTATTACAATGGATGACTAAATTATTAAGAGCGTGATACACATTTTGCTATTGTCTAGTTTAAAATATTTTGTGGCAAATATTTTGTTCTGGACCTTGCAGGTATTTTTAATTTCTGAGTGTGCTCAGAGAACCATAACATGAAAATTTGTTGATTCATTTTGTGACATTCTAGATGATTTTAATGAGGTCCGGGTCATGTGTGTTACCCGGTCAATACCAAATACAATTTTTTTTGTCAGCTACAAGCGTAATGACGCTCTTGCCATAGTAACAAGGTGCTAAATTGTGAGTAACAAAGTACTCTTCATTCCCAGGGAGCCATTCTTCAACCTGCCTCAGATCAGATGTTTCCAGTTCTGTCCAATTCGTTGTCCCTTTTACGATGTTTAGGCGAATCATGCTCTTGACACAGGTTAACACCCATTACACAACAGTCGAGGTGAGTTTAATTTGTAAGTAGTGTGAATGATTGAGGTGGAAAATAGATATTTTAATGTTCATTTGGATTTTAAATCCTCACAATGGTTTCTCAAAAATACAGATAATAAATCAACGTTTAATATATATAGACCAGAGCATAGTGTCGCATTCGTTTGCAAAATTGTTTTAATTCATTATTTTTTTAAATGTCCGGGAGGTCTTCTTGATTATAAAAGTGTAAGATGACACTTGATATCTTTTGACGGTATTGTATAAACAACATAAAACTATATAGCTTAGAAAAAATGCATTTTTGCAGTTAATTAATTTTATATTCTTTACAATATTTCGAATGAAAAAAGTTCTTACACCCAGCATCTTATCTCCAACCCATTAATTGTTATGAATTATTTAAAATAGGAAATCGCCGAAATTCCCAATTTTCTTGAATTAAATAATATACCTTAAAAATTGTATTGTCATTTTTTTAATTTTTTATCAAAAATTTCAAATATATTAAACAAAATAGCCTTAATAAATTTTAAAAATTTTGTTTAGTTCTATGTTTTTTACATAATAACAATATGCTTCCCACGCGCATGCACACGAGAGAGGAGTATCTTTATCTCACTCCGATCTCGATGTATAAGATGAGTATGAGAAAGGCAGACGCACTTGTAAAATTTTTTCGCGGTTTTTCAGCGGTAATACGTTGGAGTTGGACTCGAATACTAAGGATTCCGTACCAGCTTCAAGATTCTAATATTCCAGTTTCAGACAAGCAGGGAATGAGAGCATTTTCTTATATTTACCCTAATATCTTTTAGAGGAAGTTTTAAATTTATAAAAATATACACTTTGATTTTTCACACAGACTTTTTATTTTATCTGCTTCAGGATTCGCTTGATTTTTATCAGAATACATTTGTATTTAATTTTCTAATTTGGCCCCCAAAAATTAACATTAGAGTTTTATTTTATTAATAATCTTTCAGAGAAGCCTCTTATAATCTACTGTCTGAATTTTGAGGCTCTGTAGATTAGAAGATAAAGGGCAAAATAGGTCAAGTTTTAAATTATAAATTATTAAATCTGTTACTCAAATTATCTAAAAATACAAATAAAATATATTTTTCAAAATTTAAATAGTGGAGTTTCTAAAGTGAGAATTAAGTCGATGTTTAATATTTTTGTTAATATCTTTTAAAAAAATTATTTAAAAATATGATATATTTGTAATTCACATAATGAGCCTTTTATCTGAAAATATTACATGATGCATTTGAAAATTGAATTTTTATTTTCCATTTAATTGTATAATTTTTCCCTAAAACTACTACGGAGGTTCTCTAATAATTTTTCTTATAAATTTCAGTACTCCTAATTATTTTCAAAATTTTAGGTAGTATGGTTTCGGAAATAAAGTGAGAAATGAAATTTTTTTATATCTTTATGGTAATGTCTGGTAAACAATTAATTTTAAAAATATGAAAAATATATATTTGTATTCCTCATAATGAGCCCTTTCATTTGATGTATTGCATGATGCGTTAAAAAATATTTTTTTATTTTCCGTTTAATTCTATAATTTGGCCCTCAATATTAATATTAGGGATTTCTTCATATTTTTCCTGTAAACAAAAAAAATAAGGTCTTATAGTTTGGGGAATAAAGGGGGAATGGGTGATTTTTTTAATTATTTTTTAATATATTTTAAAATATTCATTTTAAAAAAATTTAAAAAAATATTTGTATTCGTCATAATGAGCCCTGTGATTTAATATATTACTTGATCCGTTAGAACAATTATATTTTTTTATTTTCCATTTAATTCTATAATTTGCCCCCCAAAATAAATATTAGGGGTTTCTCCTTATTTTTCAAGTAAAGTTCAGATGAGGGGCTATACCTCCATGATTTTTCAAAATTTTCCAGCTGATGGTTTAGGAGATTATTTTTGTTAATACCTTTTAATTAATTTATTTTAAAAATATGAAAAAATATATTTGTTTTCGTCATAATGAGCCGTTTCATTTGATATATAACATAATGGATTAGAAACAATTTTAATTTTATATTTTCCATTTAATTCTGTAATTTGCCCCCAAAATTAAAAGTAGAGTTTCTCCTTATTTTCCAGTGAACTTCAGGTCAGACCCTATACCTCTAATTTTTTTCTAAACTTTACGTTTTATAGTTTCGGAGATAATGGGGGTGGGAATGGGTAAATTTTGGTATATTATCGGGAACGGTCGATATTTTTTTAGTTTTTCTCCCCAGAAGTTTTTCTTCTTTTACGATATGTACTCCTGATCGGGTCGCCAAACTATACATTGATACCAAATTTCAACCTCTTCCGTCCAGTAGTTTAGGAGAAAATTGCTGTGATGTGACAGAGGCAGAAATCCGGAGTGATATTATAAGGGTATCGGTATATTGTATATACGGACCCCTAAAAATAGCATTGTTTCTCTTATAATTTAATGTAAAAATTTTATATTAATGAATGAGAAACAGTAATGTTATTTTTTAACGTATTACCGCTGAAAAACCGCGAAAAAATTTTACAAGTGCGTCGTCTGTCTTTCTCTTACTCATCTTATACATTGAGATGAGAGTGAGATAAAGATAGTCCTCTCTCAAAAGTGCATGCGCGTAAGAAGCATATTGTTATAATTTAAAAAAACATAGAACTTAACAAATTTTTTAAAATCTATTTAGGCTATTTTGTTTAATATAGTTGAAATTTTTGATAAAAAAATAAAAATTATAGCATTTCAATTTTCAACGTATAATATTTAATTCAAGAAAATTAGGAATTTCGGTGATTTCCAATTTTAAAAAATTCATAACAATTCATAACCCATCATCGTATCTCCAACGATGATGGGTGTGAGGACTTTTTACATTCGAAATATTGTAATGAATATAAAAAAAATATTAATTAATTGCAAAAAATGCATTTTTTCTAAGCTATATAGTTTTTTGTTGTTTAAACAATACCGTCAAAAGATATCAAGTGTCATCTTACACGTTTATAATCAAGAAGACCTCCCATTAACAAAAATTATGAATTCAAACAATTTTGCAAACGAATGCGCCACTATGCCCTGCACTAATAGGGGCAATTTGTGGAAACTGCCCAACACATACTATTAACTACCTGAATTAAATCCTTACATAACAGAATAAAAACAATTTAATCAACAAAAGACGATTTTGAGACAGGGTTACGTTTATTATATAATTAAACGTATATCCAATAAACTTTATAAACAAAACAATTTATCAAATCAAGAATCAAGAAAAACAAATAAACCAACAAGCTACACAACGAATACAAAAGACTTTTAATTTAAATAATGACGCACACACTGACAACAACTCAGTTATAGAGGTTATACCCTATGTTTCCGGTCTATCCGAATAAATAAACATGTTGGAGATTAACACAGAGTAAAACCCATTTTTAAAACAAATGATGGGGTGAGATCAAATTTGGCAAAGCCAAAAACAGAAAAAGGTAGTAAAAGTTCCAAAAAATTCTGTGCACAGTGTGCTGTGTGTACCTGTGGGAAAACATATACCGAAGAAACGTAAAAATCTCTCGATACAAGAAAAAAGAACACCAATACAATATCTCAAGATGACATATAGATAGATCAAGATTGGCAAACTATGTACTATCGGATAATGGTATACACAACATGAACTCTGATAAGACAAATATATAATTTAAGGAAGAGCACAATAAGAGAAGGAAAATCAAAGAAATTGTCTACATGTCGAGGGCGGATCCAGAGAGATCTTACATACAAGAGCATAAAATAAATTAATATCTGTAGATTTAAATGAAGATCGAATTCAGTCTCCCCTACATGTTGTTAAATACCGAAGAAATTGGGACAAACTCTATACAGATCACTATCTCTATCATGACTACAGATCCCGTCAAATGAGCATCAATAATTTATATTTATAAAACAGAACCGACTTCAACTGGCTTAAAATAAAAACCATTTAGAAGCCGTGTGCAATCAATAACTATTTTTTGACATATATTATTTTTTATCATTTAAGGTACAATTCTATTGATTATTTTATCATATTCTTATCTCTCTCTCAATCTCCTTCGCTCTCAAATTTGTAGTTTTTGTCTATATTTTCCGGATTTTTTTTTTGATTTTTTATTTGTTTTATTAGTTGATCACTTTCTATAAGTGTAACTTTAATTCACCCTATATGGCAACCACCCAGTATATGTTTCTGTGTATTGGTCACCCAATATAAATTATTAGTCTATTATTTTCTGAACCACCCTGTACAAGTATAATTCAACTCCATATAATGTTGCAACACCCTGTATAAGTATTAATCCCCTCCACCTTATTGACGGTTTCTATTTTTCTATTCTTTAAATCACCATAATTATGTATATTTTTACTTCGCGCCATATGTCAAGTATAAGCAGCTACTTATGTTAAAAACTATATAATTTTTTTTTAACCATCGTATAATTATAATTCCACTCCACCTTATATTTCAACCATCCTATATTTGCAACTGCTTTTAACATTTTCTGCACCCTCCGCCTCACATATTCTTACTGCATATGCTTATTTAACTTTTATAACGTTATTTGATCCACTCTGTATAACTATAGTTTTACTTCACTCTTCTTTTAACCACCTTGCATACGCATCTACTTATGTGGCACCCAATACAACATTTTTTGAACCAGCCTGTTTAACTTTATTTCTATTTCACCTTATATTTCAACCATCTTATATATGCAATTGCTTATGTACTACCTAATATCACATTTATTTCTAAGATTTTAGGAATTTTACTTCGCCCTATATTTAAACTACGCATATTGCTTGCTGCTTGAATTTCGACGCAAGTACACACGCACACTATACCACCGTATACCGTATAGATATACTTTCATGGCATATGACATTTAAGCTAGATATTTATGATGAAAATTTGACATTTACATTAATCAAAGTATGTAGGCTTTGACAATAGATGCACTATATGTTTCCGAGCTTTTTTGCCGTGGTCTATTGGAACGAGGTATCAACTACGCCTGCGCCGCTGAAGAAGTCTGCCGCAGTTGCAGAGCAAACGTTCGGAAGACATTCCAATAGACCATGGCAAAATAGCCCGGAAACATATAGGGCATTTACATTGATGTATACCGTTTTTTGCACATATTTTTCTGATTTTCAGAAAAACGGTATGTTTTGCGTTATAGAAAATTATACGGAATGAATCTGAAACATCTATTTGTAAAATACTATTTAAAATAATCAAATTGATTGTGCCGTTTTAGAAAAAACAGTGTAGATTTATTGAAATTCACTGAAGTGTAGTCCCTTAATTACTGGTTTTTCTGATTTTCTGGAAAACCGTAAATCTCACGTTATAGAAAATTATATGGTACCTTTCTGTAACATTGCTTAATACAATGCAGTTTAAATAATCAAAATTACCCAAGCTGTTATTGAATGATCAATGAGCATACATAAAAAACTTGCCGACGGATTGAAAACCTCCTCCTTTTTGAAAGTCGGTTAAAGAGAAAACTTCAAAGTCAATTAAACAATCAATGGTAAGAAAGTCAAGTGATCTCAAATTTGTACAAATTAGTTTTACACCAGTCAATAGAGACTTTTAAGTGACATAAAATTCAACAGCAAACCCCTCAAGTAATCATGTAAATAATAGTTTAAAAGACATAACTGACATAATTTTAACAGCAAACTCGTTGAAGTAAATTATTTGAGCCTTAAAAACCCCAAAAATTATGTAGTATTTTCGTTTTTTGCTAATAGTGTAAAAAGTTTATAATGACTTGAATGGAAAAATTGTAGAGGATCAGAAAATCTTCAAAATGAGTGATTATAAATTTGGATCTCAGTATTTTTCATAAAGTAAAGCTCAAAATTCGATATAAAGTGAGTGATTTTTAAAAAATTCATGACTTGGTTATAATAACAGCTGGAACCTTAATGATAGTTTATAACGTTGAAATTAATAACGCTGAAGATCGATATTGTACGTGAAGTAGATATTGCAGAATTGCAATTTAAATAATTTGGAAAAATATTTTGCAGATCGTATCGTATTAACCACGATAGTTCGATAGCGATATGCAAAATATATTTTGAAAACTCATAAAATGTACTTCACTTCGTATATCTTAGATTTTTGTCATAGTGTCGTAAACTGTATTAATACTGCTTTTGAAATTTAACTTAAATGATGGACCCTTCGATGTTTTGACAGTGGCCGATCCAGTAAGTGGAAAAAATTCATTTAATTATTATCAGTAAACTGTATACAGGTAAGCATTAACTTAATAACTCAATGAAAATATAGACCAATATGAGCAGCCAATAGTTAAATAAAAACGTAATAAACTGCGGAAAAAAAACATAATATTACAATTTACCAAAATTTTTATCTCGTGCCCCCACTTTAAGAAAATTCTAGATCCGTCCATGTGCCTTGACAGCTATTGTCAGTGCACCGCTAGCCGACTGTCGCATATTCGTATATTTAATGGAATATTTACTATTATTTTAAACCAATTTCTGGGCATTATAGCGAAAATCCATGATAGACAACTTGAAGTGGAATTTAACTTTCAAAATATCTTTAGTATATCCAGGTCGGACTAGTCCCGTTTAAATTCCAATTCTTCAAAAACTACTTAATCATTAGTATCTATCGTGAGCCCATATAAATTTAAAGTCAAAAACTGTCGTTTTGACGATGATTAATATTCCAGTATTAGTTACAAGAAAGTTATAAATTACTGAGAAAAAATCCACTTTTGACCATTTTCTCTCAGTTTAAATAATGATCCAATCATGACGTATAAACGCTCATTAAATAGGATTTTTGATTCTCTATAACCTTCCTGTGGACAGCATTATAATTCCTTTTATACTTTTCAATATATAAGCTATAAACAAAAGAAATTCATATTTTTGTGGGTTTTTATTATTTAAATAGTTTGCTGTTAAAATGTTAGCAATAATTACCTGTAAACTGTTACTGACGTTTTCACAAATGGCCCTTGACTGCTACACCTTGTTTTTAAATTATCTAATTTATCTGTATTTTTCAGACACCATTGTCAAGACTTATAACCCAATTAAAGAATCAACAAAATTAATTTCGTTATCGAAATCTGAAATGTCCGTTTAAAAAAATGTACTTGATCCTGTCAACAATAGTCGTATTCAACTGTTGACTACCTCACTGCAGTCGGTTCTGCTTCATGGCTCGGATCAGATTTTTTTCTTATTTCAGACACGAAAAATTTAAAAATTCTAAAATTTATATATTAAAAATTCTCATTGATATGGTGACGCATCGAAACTTTGTTGGAACTGATTTATATTCTCAAACTAGCTGACCCGTTCGGGCTTCGCACGGCCTAGACAAATGGACGTATTTGAAGTACCTACTTGAACATTTTTTCTTTGATAATTTTCAAATCCTATACATTGTATGGCTACAACGGCATCTAAAAATACACTATTTTGGTATTCAAAATGGAGAGCAACGCATGTTTGTGTTTGAGATTTTTGATTTGATATTACAATTTTCACATTTTCGATATCACTGAAATTTTTAATATTCTTAGCGTTATTAATATTTTTGACATTTTCAACGTTTGGAAGTTAGACAGTTTTGCCATTTTCTATGTGTATAATATTTTTGTCTTTTCTGAAATTTATTTTCATTTCATAAGTTTTTGTCACTTAAGATTTTTTTATATTTCCGACATTTTCTATTTTTTTAAGATTCACCTGCGATCAATCAGATTTTCAAAAACTTTTCAGTCCTCATCCCTTCCATAAATTTAATATTGGCAAAATGACGAACAATGTCTTTATTCATTTCAAGAAAAAGTCAGTTTATCTATTCTCATCTAATGAATACCTAGTACACCTGCATCATTTTTTGTTCCCTAAAAATTACTGAAACCCATCCCCGTATTCAGTAATAAAATTTTTGGAAATTTTCACATAACTTCTCTATTAATTTAAAGAATCATAATCATAATTCTCATATCTGTATTATTTTCTGTTCCCGACAAAGCGTCGTTTTCTGTACAGAAATTCTTCCTCTCAGGTATTCTGAGAGAAAGAGATGTCTACAGTATGATCGACCAGTTTTCCTGCATATTAACAGTGTTTTGTATATTTTGTGATACTTATGTGGGTTTGGAGATGTTTAAACGCCAATCTAGAGTCGGTGCCAATGCTGTGTTTTGTAGCTGGAGGTTTCTGCTTAAATTTGGTAGGGGAATTCCGAAAAATTGGCCGGATTACTAGTTGCTCTTTGCAGAATGCTATTTTCACAGATGTCTTAAGAGAAAGAAATGTCTACAATGTGAACAAACCCCTGTTGTGCAAAATATAAGCATTGTATATCGTATAAACTTTATTATCTAGTGTAGGGACCTTCCAATTCAAAATCGTGAGGCACTATTTATATTTTTTAAATTTCGCTGTTGTTTATAATTAGATGATTTATGATTATTATTTGGCAAAATTTTATCAATTCTATAAACAGTACCACATCTTACAATTGAAGTAACTCATTACTGTAAATATTTGTCAGAACTAGGTCTAGGATTCTATTGGAACTATATAGTATGTAGTTTTATGTCTATAATATTCATGTTGACATATATTTTAATCAACTGTCTTTCCAATAAAATTGGAAGTTGTTCTAGACTTTCCTTCAATCGACGGATATTAAAGAGCTATACTTAGATATATTTACAAATATATTTTCTAATTGTAAAACGCAGAAATTACCATTGCACAGCTTTCAGAGACTTCAGATTCCCAATAAAATCACGTTATACATAATTATATAAATTCTTTTATCACCAATTCAATAGAAAAATATCACCACTTAAGCTTTATATATATTCTTAATTTGCAATTTGGGTATAGTCATTACGGATAGACTGTATCAAATATGACAGACGTAAATAACAGTGGAAAGTAATATGGCGATTACTTAACGAAGTAAATGTATGAAATTAAAGTTTCTGGTGTATTATAGGCTTAATTCATTTTAAACGATTTTGTACATCTTTCACTACGTAAAATATCTTAAACGTTCTTATTATGCGACTAAAATTAAAATGTGATATCACATAGTTGGAAAACTTTTTAGATTTCATAAGATGACCATTCACTTTCGTGCACGTTCATCTTTACGTTCTTCTTTGGGGATTTTTAAATGTAATTTTAGTACAGAAAATAGTTACTTAAACAATCATAAAACATTCAGTGTAATGAGAACAGTTAACATGGATTCACTTAGAGTGAAAGGCAGCATAATAAGTGAAACCAATAAAAACAAACCTAACATGAACATTGCACAGGAATGTATTTGCTGTTGGGTTATTAAACTGATTGCATAATTTATTGTATTGGAAATTGTTTCGATGCCAACTGTAAGTAATTTAAATTGAAGAAAACTTTTACCAAAATAGTAGGGTTGCATTGAATACTATTTGGTATTCAATTAATTGGTTCTTTAGTTTTATATTCAGCGGATACCAGATATTAAAATTGTAGCAGGGGCATTGAAGTTATATACGTTCAGTCTGTAAAACATATTTATTACGGTTAATTTAGAAAGACACCCTTGAAAAATGTCTGACATTTTCCATCTGTAGCTGAATAAAATAAATTTTGTGTTGTTTTACATTACATCTGAAATTTATTTAATTGTCACAAAAAAGTTTTTGGAAATTTAGTGATAGCTAATTTCCATTACACAGTATCACCTTAACAAGTATATGTATCCCATATAAGTTATATCAACAAATTTGTAAATATGTATTAGATTTGGATTTTCATTCCTTTATTAATTTGGCTATAGTTAAAAAACTACCTCACGTTTGGAGCAAGCACACTTCTGAAACTCCATTAAAGTATTTTGTACTGTTCAGACTAACCATTTTTCTGTGTTACTAATGTGTCATGTTTTCAGAAAAATGAAAACTTTTCTTTTCTAATAAAATTTAAATCAACGAATATCAAGACTCTATCTAAGGAGGTTATGCCTGTTTCATATGGTTTCATTTACATTCATTTATTTGTAGGTAAACGTCAGTCTGAATACTAAACCCTCTATGTTCTGTATATATTACCTAAAGGTAGCGTATTGGGTACGGCACTGTATTTTGAGGCGTTACTGAATTTGGTTAAGCAGATTGCATTCTATATAATAAGCAAGAGGACTGGACATTAAGGATGTAACACACTCAAGAAAAGCGATCGGGGAATAGAGCGATAAACCATGCGTTACCTTTGGGTTACAGAACATCGTATCCATCCTTGCGATAACAATCGAGCCCTTGACATACTTGTCATTGACAATTTTAATATTTAAATTTCTCAATAAAACGGTTTAACCAACGATGCGACCCTCATTAATCGATTTTTGTCCATCGAAACATCCAAATGGGAGAATTTCATCAAAATCGTTGGAGCCGTTTTCGACAACTCAATTACACACATATATATATATATATATATATATATATATATATATATATATACACACACAAACTTCCTCCTATTATATTATTAGAATAAGAATGCAATTTTATAGAAATGAAACCATAATCCAACATTGTAGTTTTGTTATTTCAATATTATAACTCATAACTACTTATTAATTGGATTATTAATATAAATATCAAAGAATATCTGTCGGACAAAGTTAATTCCTAAACAAATCATTGCTTGGGCCAAACAACGGTTAACAGATCGAATTGTCTACCTTTATGTATATTTAAATTAACAGTAACCATACAGGTTTTTTAGAATATTATAAAATAAGGGAATTTTGCTTGGTACAGTGTATATTGGCTCAATATAGAGGCTTAGGGTAAATCATTTTTGTAACTAATGTGGTCAGAAGAAAATTCTGGAGTGTCTAATTGCTTCTTGGGAAATAACACCACAGTTTAAAGAAAATTGCTGTATATTCCAAACGTTTCGGGGTCTAGATCAGACCCCGTTGTCAATGGTTAAGAAACTACGGATTAAAAAGACACAATTCTAAGATGTAAATTAAAATATTTGACAATGTGTATTATTTGATTTTTGACGTAACTAAGAGAATTTTATTTGTAATATACAGGGTAGCACAGAAATTTCTAAAGATCATATAATCATAAAGTTCCTTTCAAATTGGACGAATTTGAAAGGGAGATCTTCAGAATTTTATGTGGCGCTCCTAGGTGCGACTTTGTTATAGTTATATATAAGATAGTGCATTCGCCAAAAATGCGACCAAAGAACTTTGTTGTTTCAGTGTTCCAATTAAAATCATAAGGGAAAACCTAGGAAAAACCTTATGAACTATCCCGATATTGGGTTGTTCACAAGGACATGACCATTAGCAATTTCTTCCTTAATCATCGGCAACCAGGAACGACTGAATTCTACGGAGGTAGTAGCGATACAATCGTTTTCATTTAAACAAATTAAAGCAGACTCTTTTAGTTTTCTTTTGGTGTTGTGTTCTTCTTTGTGTAATATAACTAAATTTTGAAACTGAATTTTATGATCAAGGTCCCAAGCATGTTCACAAATTTTAGATTTTTCAAATTGTCGTTTTTTTTATGTAATCTTTGTGTTCGTTTATTCGAACATTCAGAGGTCTAGAGGTTTCTCCAATATAGAATTTATTACATTCACACGGGATTTTATAAATGCAATTTTTTGTATTTTGAGTTGTGTTATTTGGTTTGGTTTTTGATATAATTGATTTTAGTGTATTTCTTGTTTTAAATGTACTTTCTGCCAATCATTACCCAAATAAATTTATTAATAACGAGTTAAACAAAATGGAATACCAAACAATCCCTAACAATCAACATCAAACTTCACCAAGCAACACTGACTCCCAAGATAATCACATTAATACAATAACTATACCATACATACAGGGTCTATCAGAAAGACTGAAAAGAGTGGGAAACAGATATAATATCAAAACAATAACTCAAAATACAAAAAATTGCATTTATAAAATCCCGTGTGAATGTAATAAATATTGGAGAAACTTCTAGACCTCTGAATGTTCGAATAAACGAACACAAAAATTACATAAAAAAACGACAATTTGAAAAATCCAAAAATTTGTGAACATGCTTGGGACCTTGGTCATAAAATACAGTTTCAAAATTCAGTTATATTACACAAAGAAGAACACAACACCCAAAGAAAACTAAAAGAGTTTGCTTTAATTTTGTTAAATGAAAACGATTGTATCACTATTACCTCCGTAGAATTCAGTCGTTCCTGGTTGCCGATGATTAGGGAAGAAATTGCTTATGGTAATGTCCTTGTGGACAACCCAATATCGGGATAGTTCATAAGGTTTTTCCTAGGTTTTCCCTTATGATTTTAATGGGATCACTGAATCAACAAAGTTCTTTGGTCGCATTTTTGGCGAATGCACTATCTTATAACCAAGTCGCACCTAGGAACGCCACATAAAATTCTGAAGATCTCCCTTTCAAATTCTTCCAATTTGAAATGAACTTTATGATTATATGATCTTTAGAAATTTCTGTGCTACCCTGTATATTACAAATAAAATTCTCTTAGTTACGTCAAAAATCAAATAATACACATTGTCAAATATTTTAATTTACATCTTAGAATTGTGCCTTTTTAATCCGTAGTTTCTTAACCATTGACAAATATACAGCAATTTTCTTTAAACTGTGGTGTTATTTCCCAAGAAGCACTTAGACATTGAAAAAAATGTGACACAAGTATCATTCAGAAAACAAAATTCTAGAGGTTAATAGTCCAAACGTTTCAGGGTCTAAATCAGACCCCGTTTGACACACTAAGTAATTCAGAATTTGAGATTAAATGATGTAACTAAGATAATTTACACAAAGAAGAATGCAATACAAAACGAAAGCTGAAAGAGTCTATTTTAATAAATGAAAGCGATTGTATCGTTACTACTTATGTAGAAGTCAGCCGTTCCTGGTTACCGTTCCTGGTTACCAATAATCAAGGGTGAAATTAATAATGGTAATGTCCTTTTGAACAACCCTGTATCGGAATAGTTCATAAGGTTTTTCCTTTATGACTTTAATGAGATCCGGATTTCTTTGATCTCATTTTTGGCGTACCTAGGAGCGCCACTTGAAGATAACTCTTTCAAATTCTTCTAATTTGAAAGAAGCTTTGCTATTTCACATGATCTTTAGAATTTTTCAGTGCTACCCTATATGTACCAAATTAACAGTAAATTCTCTTAGTTACATCAGTTTTATTGTCAAACTTTTAATGTCAAATTCTGAATTACTTGATTTGTTAATGCGAACCTTTCAATTTTAATTTTCTTGTTCAGTTGTGTTAAGTTTTATTATCATTAAAAACGGGGTCTTTTTTAGACCCGAAAGAGTTTGGACTATTTAAAATATACATACTTTCAAGCCGTTTATGGTGTTATTCCCAAAAAATCTGAAAAATACAGACATGTCACACCTATCTTTAAGAAAACAATGAGCATAAATAATTATACAAAAATTTCTACTGTATTGACATAATAACTGTATATTATAACTACATAGGTATTATAAAACAAAGTCCCCCGCAGCATGTCTGTCTGTTCGCGATAAAATTTACTCTATGGATTTTCATGCAGTTTTCACCAATAGATAGAGTGATCCATGAAATAGGTTTAGGTACATAATTTATGTATATTGGTTGAGATTCTACCACCATGGTTACAATTGTCGGAAAAAGTCAAGTCGCCTGGGAGCTTTCATAGAAACCGCTCCCTAATTCTATTGATATATAACAAAACATCTTTTAAGTATAGCCTACTATACCCATTCTATATTCTAATATAATGGTCACCACAATGAGGTAATTGGAAAGTTATTGAGATGGATACAGTCCGCCGGATACAGTACTAGTCCTCATAAACTTAAATACGTTAGTTACCTTAAGCATTTCATGCACATTGTTATAACCTTTCACACCATCTTTACATAGTATGAAACAAAGTCGCTTTCCTTCGTTTGTTCCACCTGTACGCTTAGATCTTTTAAACTGCGCAACGGAGTTTATTGCTGGTTTCATCAATAGGAAGGTTTATACGTATTCGCTCTGAGCGAAGTCATGGTAGGGGAAATAAAATCGACCGACGCATTCATAGTGGTCACTTTGAGCATTACGGGAGGCTATTATTACTGAAATTGTAACCAAGTACACGTGAAAGTATTTATTTTGTTCTAATTTTAATAGAATAAAAAAAAATGAGACACCAAAGTTGTTGTGTTGTGAATTGCAAGACTACCAGCAGAAAAAGTAGGTGCAAATTTTATAAATTTCCGACTGCTAAATGGAAAATAAATCAACGGAATCAGTGGATAGCTGCAGTTAAAAGGCTAAAGTAAGTAGTACCATAACCTTAATTTTATCAATAATAATAATTTGGAGCTTTGCAAAATTTTTAACTTTTGTAAAAGTTAATCATTTTTTAGGAATTCTGTAAGCAAAATAATCTAATATATAAATCCTTGAATTCAAAAATTAAAAAAAAACAGACAAACACATATATTTGAAAATGAAAGAAATGTATGAAAAATAAAAATTTTAAATAATTAAAACGTACGGATAAATTGTTTCATTTGCTAATTGTGCAGTTTTTATTAATTTTGTTTACTATTTATTATAATATTCAAGAAATTGATTAATGTCTGCAAGATTTCACAATCATTAAAGTTTTAAGTTATCCCATTGAAAAAAAATTCATTTTACAAATAGTAGCTTTTATACTGTCCTAAGAAGCTGTCTTTATTCCGTCTATATTCCTCGACGTCTCTTACATGGTCTGCAAGAGCAAGATTTTTACCCTTGGTGACTGTTGCTGGTTGAAATTCTATTTGATGAGTGATCGACTGAAATCCGGTTTTTATTATAATATCCATGGCTTCTTTGTTGCTACAAAAAAAATTACATTAATTCAACAGATATTTATTTAACTACTTATTTTTTATTTTAATTTTTTCCCTTGCATTCTTTTTTGACTTTAATTTGAATTTCAAGCAACTTAACCTAATATTTACTGCGTTCTTATTTATTTTTTAGCATTATACTTACTTGTTGTTGATTCGTTTAATTGAAAGAAAAAACTGGAATCACTATAAAACTGTCACATATTTTTTTTACTATTGTTTATAATATTTATTTATTTTTCGATTTGTTGCTATTGACATACGTATAAAAACATGCTTTGATAGCCTCCCATAGTTCATATTTTGTTTGGCGCTGCAGTCACACTCATAGCGAATAGTTTAATATTATTTTGTTACAAGTTGTTTAAATATGACGACAATTGTTCAATCAACGCGTCGCTGTTATACTCGCTCGGCGACCGTTACATGAACGAGTACATGAGATCAGTTGGATAGAGCCTGTTGCTAATAACACGAAGGTTTTGGGTTCGATCCCTGTTTTTAATTGATTTTTTTGTGGCTTTTTGGGTTTGGCGCTGCTATCGGGTTGTAGAAAAATTCTTTAGAGGTCCTCCTTAACGGTTGGGCCGATTTTGAGAAAAAAATTGTGTGTGTTTGATTGGGACATATTTATAATAACTCGGTAGTTGGCGCTACGATCGGGTGGGAGGAATTTTTTATAAAAATATTTCTAAACGTTTGGGCTGATTGCGATGAAACTTTTTCTTTATGTTTAAGTGGGTTAGATTTAGAATTTAACCCGGTAGATGGCGATGTGATCGGGTTGTAGATTTTTTGTGAACGATTGGGTCGATTTTGATAAAACCAGGGACGGACTCGATAAAATCGGTTTATTAAGTCCATAATCTATTATGTCTATGCGCCATTTACGAAACAATTGCAATGATTTAAATGAATTCGAAAAGGAGCGGATTGTTGGTATGCTGAAAGCCAGATTTACAATAAGACTAATTTACTGCCGCATGGGATACATGCACGTACAGACCATTTTTATGCCTGTTACTGATACTTCAACACTCAAGACCCAACTAGGTTGGCAAATGGATTCTAATTGTGTTCTCTAACGAGTCCCAATTCTGTCTTTAGAGGCAGAAGAATAAGACAATTACAAGAAGCACCCAGTAACTACAAGATTTTTCTATGGGGATTATGGCATAATGTTCTTTAACATACAGTAGCAGTCAGCTCTTAATTTTTTTGTCAAAAAATTGAGTGCAAATGATTACATTCGAACATACCTAAGAGGGTTAATTCTACATATTTTCCAACAAGGCAACACATGTTCTGATTCAGAAATTGTTACTACAAAATTCTCTTCAGAAAATAACATAGCTCTTCTTCCAGGATAATCTCTCTATAGGTAGAATGTTTTTCCCCAAGTACCAAATGACCTAGTTACCTTCTCCTCCGAGTTCAAGAAGTGTTTTTGATTACATTTTTCAGAATAAATTTATTTCAAGGTTGTCCAGAAGAATTCCCAAATACATATGGAACCGTGGTACTAAGAGAAGCAGCTAGTACTGTCTTTGACCTCGCAGTCAGAGCACAAGTTCATTTGAAGATCAAATCCGTGTTTATTTCAAATGAGAATACTTATTGTTTTTCAAGTTTAGGCATGACTTTGGCCTTAATTTTAGTTACAATATTTTCAGTAATTGCAAAGTAAGAAACTTTATGTGTGCATTTGAGTGGGTTTGGACTACAATTTGACCTAGTACGGGGCAGTGCAATCGGATTGTCGGTTTGCCCGATTTTGATTTTTTGTGTGAGGTTCAATGAATCGGTTTGGATTCACAATTATACCAGGTGGTGGTGCTGCTATCGGATTCTAGGAACTTTTTGTTTGTAGAATATGCTCCGTTATAGTTGAATTGTGTTATACTAATTTATGTACAACCCTATTACTCATGGTTAAGCAGTTAACTAGTGAAATAATTGAGAATCACCTTGTAAACACAAATACCGAAGCCAAGTCGCCAACCGTTGCATTGTGCCATCCAAGGTGATAAATAGTATATAAATAGCAATATTGTTGTTAAAATACCTTATTTTGCCCGTGCTGTAAAATGTATTTTTTATTTTTCTATTTGAAAACAATATATTTTTTAAAAAACATTTATCGATTTTATTCATATCGGAATTTTATTTTCAGTTTTTTTTTCAAAATCAGGGCATGTTTGTGCTCTATTGATTGGGCTATATTGGAAATGTCAAAAATTTATAGGCCAAGCATACCTTAGTGTATAAATATAATTTGAATATTGACAGATTTTGGCATTTTTAACCAACAGTACCACTAAACTTTCAAAATGAATTAAGTGCCACAAATCCTCTAAAGTCCATAGTTTTCAGAATTCTAGTGCTGAATGGCGGACAAAGAAAAAGGCAAACAAATTTTTGTGAGATCGTGCGCTGTTTGTCACACGACTGAAAAAGGCGGAAAAAACAAAAATGGACCAAACCTACATGGAATTTTTGGAAGAAGGTCAGGGACTGTCCCGGGATTCAATTATAGTGATGCAAATAAGAATGCAGGAGTTGTCTGGGATGAAAACAAGATTGACCAGTTTTTAGAAAATCCTAAGAAATTTCTGCCCGGAAACAGAATGGTATTTCCAGGTCTCAAGAAGGCAATTGATCGACGAGACATAATAGCTTATATGAAAGATGCCTGCAGTTAAATCCCACTAAAGATGTATTTAATTATAATCGGTAAAAATATAACTTCCACAATACTGCCGTAGATAGTATTTTCCATTAAATAATAGTTAATTACAATTATTTCAGCCCAGAACTAATTTTCGTACTGTAAGTCTCGAATGTTAGAGAAAAATTTAAAGATTATAGAGTCTATAAAAATCCTTTTAATATTTTCCACAAATATTGTTATTATTATAACATCATGGCTCCGTCGTCAAACTTGTTTTCAAATATAAAATTTAGGGTACGAAAAGAGCCGTAACGCTACTGTTTGAGGATTTGAATTTGGATTGTGAGGCAACTTATCCTGGTGACATAAACTTCTGGAATATTACTGTAATGTTTTTATTTTCACAATAGGGTTCAATTCACTTCATTAAAAACACAAATACATATTGAAAGGTCATACTCAGCCTGGAAAAATTCGTTCGTTTTCAGTAGTATTTTGTATTCAAATAGCTATTATATGCTTGTATATTTTGTACTCAACATTAAGCAAATTATTTCTACTATCGGTCGCCCAGTGTTCGAAATTCGACCCTAATTCATTAAAATTATGAGTTGAACATTATTGACGTTATTTTGTCCATATAAGATATAGAGTTGAGGCGAAATTAGAAAAGTAGGCCAGGCCTTTGCTATCCCTATTATTCCATTTGGATTACATTTATAGAAATAGTTCACGAAATATTTTTTTATTTATGTATATAATTGTAGGATTATTTTTACATAAATATGTCTATGCAATATGTTGGATCTAATTATCGGCGGTTTTTTTTTTGTAACCTAAAAGTCTCCGTCATTTACACAACCGATTTTAAAAATAGAGATGACAAACAACCCAATGAAGACCCTAATATTTAATGACATTTTCATTATCCGCTGATTGATGATTTGTTGCACAACACCTTCGGAATATTGTGAAAATTATATTATATTAATACAGAATTATAATCACAACAAAAAATTACAAATATTATTTTCTACGAAAGTTAGTACTACTTGTCCGAAATATCAATACCTACTGATCTATAACTTACAATACTTAATATTTTCGTATTGAACTATAGGCAACTCCAAAGATAGTAAAAGATGGCCATCACTTGTTCTGAAAGAGCGTTACCCAACCAATGCCGTGTTTATTACCATTTGAAAGCCAAACTAGCATATATAATTACGCAGTGGTGTCTGTTCTCGTGTAGAACATTTTGGATTTTAAATTTTTGAACATTTAGGTTGTAATTTTTAAGCCAGCAGTGTACGATTTCAAAGGTAATATGTATCTAAAAAAATATATTTTACTCTAGAATAAATAATAACTTAACCTAATATATTCAAACAAACCTTTAAAATGTCAGAACTTTGCAGCAATGGGACCATGGAATGTAAAGTTAATTAACTATAAGATACCCACATTGTCAAAAAACATTAATTTCCAGTATGATTTTCAATATAAAAAATTTACATACCAACGTAGTAACCCATGACAATTTCTGTTTTATGTAGAAAATATCAAGAAATAGGATTCACATACTGTTAATTAATAGTAGCTAAATACACCTATGTTTTGAGAAGTTTTTTCTGTGAATTGAAATTGAAACCTTGAAAATGCTTTGAAATCTTGTCTTACTGAATTGAAAACTTTCAACCTAATCGCTACAATGAAATGTCAAAATTTAAATGAAATTTCCGGCAGATTGCTAAGCATTCAGTGTTGACAGATCTACCTATTTATCGTGAATTTGTACATAATTTCACAATTTTCTGTAATCTTAGTTAAATTTATATGGAAGTTATCCGACAAAAATAAGAGGACTCTAAATTAAAAGTATATGGTTAAAATAAAGAAGATATAAAAAATGAATTGATTAAGTGCCACATAATTCTGATTTTAGTTGACAAACCATATTTACAATGCAATGAAAGTTGCAAACTGCAAACTTGCGCGCTCCCAATAAAAGGCGATTATTATGTATTATAATTTTTCGTTGGTTCTATTTAAATAGCATGACTATGTAGACTAACTTTAGCTAAGGGTCAAAACTTTTAGTTTTACATTTAATTTAGTTTGTCTTTCACATTTTCTTTCCAAGCAATCTGGCGGCACTGTTTGGCATTGACAGTATGCATGTAAATAATTTTTTTTATTTTATTATTTAATTATTGAACCAATATTATAAATTAATTTTAGCATTCTGCACTGAAGATCGTCTCTAGCTACTAAACAAAACAAAAATAAAGCAAATCGGTTGAGTGACAGAGGAGAAAATTTAATCGTTTTGTCTTTGCCTATATATATATATATATATATATATATATATATGTAGATATTTTTTGGTGTTAATCCGTAAAATACAACAATATATTCTGGATGTTAGTTGCTGCATCTCTAGTTTGTATTTTAGAGTTTCTTGGAAATAATTCCACCATTGTGTATTCCATAATTGTCATTGTGAACTTTGTAATTTTTGAAATTTCTTTGGTTTCATTGTGTTAATTTTTTATTACCTTTGAGAACGGTGCCTGATTTAGAGCCTGAAAAGTTTGGAATAATTAAAATTTACAGACTTTCCTTTATTTGTGGTCCATAAGAAATTCTAAAAATAAAACAATTACAGTGTTGGGAACAACTAACGATTAGTGCTTGTAACTCACCATTCACAATACTGAACGAATTCAACCAGGATTTGGTTTTATGTTTTGTATACCCTTAGAAGTTACTTTGTTTCAAGTTATTGAGTATAAAGTTAATTTTAAACTCACGGACTTTGAAGCCCTCATCTTCAACGCCCCTCCCCCCATGGATCTGTCCTTGATCTCAACTACTGATCTATAAATTCTGATCTCAACAAACTCTAACTTCTGCTTCACGAACTGAACGTTAAATCCCTTTGATTATTGTGTGTCAATATCTCTTTATATAGGGACAAGTCATTTTGGAATTTTTGACTAAAACAATTTTGTTCTATGGAATATACTTAAACATTCTCGAACAATTTTGAATCGTCTCAAGCTTCGAAATATAACATTTCGAGCCATACGCTGGCTTTATATATTCGATTACCTGGACCTGAATATTGTCAATATTTTATTGTTTATCGTCACAAGCCTTTATTTCAACACTCAACGCCGTTTCAACAACTCTAAGTCAAGGAGTAAACCAAACATTGAAACAGCGTTGAGTGTTTTATTTGAAAAAAACGTGGTATTAGGGGTCAAACTGTGTTTTTACACCAATCTTAGCGAACAATCCATCTACCGTTCTTTCTATCTATCTTTCAGTCAATCTTCATGAGCTGAACATATTATGCTAATTGTCTATTTTTGTTTTTTTTTTATTTTATGCTCCATAGACCTCATAATTTTTCGATTCTTAACTTCCTGTATGTATACCATCGGCCAGACCCAGCAACATTATAAGTATTAAATGCCAGTTGGTGTTCTTGGGTCCATATTCAACACCTTCTGAGTTTAAGTGATACGTACTACAGGGAAAGTAAACTCTTATTGACCATATTCCTTTAAAATTATTTCCGTACACGGGTTAAATAACCATGTCGTTATTTCCAGAATACCTAATTTTTTTCAAACCTTCTGCTTTTCTTTAATAGCGATCTCTTCCATTTTATATTAGCAAATTAAATAAACGTAACTGCAATAACTTTATATTTAATATTTAAGCCGCAAATTAAATTAAAAAATTGACAGTATTCTTCAAGTTTTAAATTAAATTTATCAAATGGAAACACAGAGGACAAGGGTGGAGATTAACAAAATTTACAAAAATGTTGGTTTACTAACAGCTTTTAGTAATCATCTTAAAACAATGCTATCACAAAATTTTCGAAGTGATGTTATTCTTACCTATTTACATGGTATAAAGCAAATCTATTTTTAAAAAGTAATAATACAGCTTACCCTTTATAATAATTAATAAAAGATTTAAGATAGCATAAAGAAAACACTTCAACACCCAATATTTACATCAGAATATGAAAATTAGTATAATTAGAAATCGTCCAGAGATGGTAAATCTGCAGCATTAGCAATGTGTTGGACGTCAAGTTAGAATTCAGAGACACCACTTATTGCACCGATCTTGGATGAACAACTGAAATAATAAAAAAAGAATTTTATTTCAAAACCAATATTGAACACATGAATACTATTTTTTTAGATTCTTAAAGAATATTGAAGCATTTTCTAAAAAGATAACTTAGTTTACAATACGTATGTATAGATTGCTTTTAGAAGAATTGTCCTAGAATATGTTCATTTCTGAGTGTTTTGTAATGTGTTTGGTCTGTGAGGCTTTGTTATGAACTCAGTTGCTTTTCTAATATGTCTTGATTTTATAGTGCCCAATGCTTGTGATTTCAAAGTCTTCCTCAAAGTGATCTTGCTGGTGCTGGTCTTGCATTAATTTTTCTGGTAGTATTTCCAACGTGGAATTTTGAGGCGATCTAACACACGGAATTTCAGATATTCTTTTGTGTTCTGATGACAGCCTCATCTTTAGATTTTTTTGAGCTATATCGTCTTTTCACAAGGACGAACACTGCTTAGACTTTGAAACACCAAGGTATTGTGGAAAAATTGAACTGTGCGCCCCTCACAGCCCTTGATGATAGTTAGATATTGTCTCAGTCTATAAGAACATTTTACTAACTACCGTTCAGCCACATAGTTTAACAAATATATGAGTTACTACTAATCAGCGAATGGGAAGCGAGGTGCCGTAAGCATTAATTACCAAAGACGCTTAGGTATACGGATATAAAGACAATGCTGAAACAGCTAAAGAGGGCAAGACCCCCTCTCCTGAAAGGAGTAATTGTACCAAAGATACCTGAAAAAATACTTAGAAACCAAATCTATTACATAAGCTGGGCTAGGTCCAAATTTTTGAAATTCTCAATATCTGGACCTTTGCTTGGAGGGTTCAAAACAAAATGAAAGCAATTACCGTGGAAATGTTGACCTTCTTACTTTGGCGTTTAGTGATAAACATTGGGAGTGGGAAGATTAAGACTCCGACTTATAATATCTAGATTTTGTGATTTGTGATTTTGAAATTCTTCTGATTCAATTGTTTCCTTTTTGTTTTATGACAACTAGGTAGTGTAACCTCAGTAATTTCTTAAATGCAGACGTGGTTTCAACCAGAACGTAACCTTTTCATAATTATAACCGGGTTATACTTTTGCATAGTAGTCTGCAGTAGGTATACGAAAATTATTATATATTAGTAGGTATATGAAAAAGAGAGATATTAAATCTGAAGCATTTGAGTTGCCGAAAAAAAAGTTTTTTCTATTTTTTTTTAAGTTTAACTTCTTCTGTTTGTATCCTCTCCGTAATCAAAAGTTGGCGATCACCTCCACAAAGGTCTCTTGAGTACACTAGTTTACAATTCCTATATCTGTATCAAATGTTAAGAATAAGCTACCATAGTTATCCTGAAAGGCTCTAAATATCTTAGCTATTTGGCAGCATCCTTTTTGAAATTCATAGTCCAGGTAGGTACAAGTACCTAGATATATCTAACTTGCAATAATATATTAGGTACACTCAATTTAAGTTTCATTCATGTTTATAGATCTGTTTGTTAAACCTACTGAATGAAAACTGGTGTCTTTCTTATTTTTTGGGTACCTACTTATTAGTTTAGAAAATCTTTCGCATTGTCGACTTTTGTTGATTAAAATCGTTTCTTGTAATCGAGTTTGTTATAGGAGGATCAATAGTAGGTAGGTAAGTTCATTTCTATTAGGTACTCGTTTTCTATATGACGGACTGGATGTTGAGTTCAAATCTTTGTTTTTATCCCTATACCTTTTGGTCTTACGGATATAATTTGCAAATTTACCTAATGTGCATTCTGTAAGTTGCTTTCTCTTCCAGTTGTAACTTTACTTGTATTTTTCTTTACTTTGTTCATGTACCTAGGTACCATTATTATGGCTGGATGAGTATTGTTAAATCTTATTTTTTTCTGATTAAATATCCGCTTCTGATATAAAATATACAGTAAATACCTACACATTCCTTATCGGTTTTCTATACAATTCACTTGATTGTGGGTTACTGAGTTATACCTACCTGTGTGCTTTTATTTCAATTCCTTTCCGGAAACACTAATATTACTTAGATATCGTAGATGCCTGCATTTTTTCTTTTTCATTTTCTTAGATGGTGCCTCTTCTAACAGTAACGTAGGTAGGTAGGTATATATGTAGAGACCTGGGTAGGTGCAAGCTATTTTTCAAGTTTCACTGTTTCTGTTATGTTTATGCCTATTTCTAGCTTTCAGGTATGTTGGGGTTCTTTATCATATCTGTTACAGCACACTAATCTTTATCTAAACTTTACTCCAGTAGGTACCTACATCTTATCATGTTACGCCTAGGTAAAATGTATCTAATTTTCCAATGGACACTCTTGCATTCGCTGCTAATAATTTAGAACGAACACTAAGTACCTACCTAATTAGATTATTTACAGTTTACATAATTATTTTATTATTGAGTAGTTATACCTACCTACAGGTATTCATACATTCCTAACCAAAGAAATTTTTTTGAATATACCAAAACTACATGCTAGGTAAATACCTGAAACTATTACAAAGAAATAGGGATGCAATTACAGATATTATTATGGAGATTATTGAAATTATGGGATAATAACGGGTAGGTATAGGTACCTAACCCTCAAATTATCCACAACATGTTAACCAAAAAATTCTACCCCTAAAATCGATCCTAACTTAGGTACCTATAGGTAGGTATATCAAAGTATCTAAGTAACAATAAGTTTATAAGTTAACATGGGTTAGTTGCTCTAGTTTCTATCTCGGTCATACAGGAACATCATTCAAGAAAAGATGGGACGAACATACCAGAGCTTTTGAAAACCACAATTAAGTCAACCTAAGTCAACCTTTGCCGACCGTTTCTGAAGTTACCTACTCCAATGAACTATCTAAATGAGAACCTTATTGTAATATGTAGGTAATTATCTTTTTTTGTAACAGAATACGTCTGTGATTTCAATTTGCTTGTTGGGTTAAAATAAAAGAATTATTTTTCAATTGCATAAATCGCTGATATTAGATATCAGGTTTGTTGTTTGACCTTTTATCGCAGTCTCCTCTCAACCATTAGGAAGATACCTACTTACCTAGTTGTTTTTTTGGCCTTGAACCATTTATTTCTCTGTATTCATCAATTATTGAGAAAAACTATTGAAACTGAGTGTAGCAACACTTCTATCTTTACCTAGGAGACGGACGGGCAAGAAGGACATGTTAATTTAAAAAATCAGAAAAAAATATCTATCGAAATCACACATGTAATTGAGTATTCTGGTTAATCTTTGGTAACTAAATTATGATTTGAAACTTAAAAAGTAATAAAAAAACATCGTCTTTATGTAATACCCTTTTTTTTAAATTTGGCCAATATCCGTTTTGCCCACCCATAGGGCCAAAATAATACACCAGTCGGGCAAAACGAATTGTAAACTTAGCCATCACAGAAATGACCCTCTTCCAATACGAGCAGGCTATACCGACAAACATATAACTTCCGGGGGATGTATATATTGTTCTAAAAACATTATATTTAATTGATTTTGTGCAGTCATGATGTTTCGTTATATTTGAACTAATGGGTTGAAAAAATTAGCTATACCTACAGTGGCTTTTACTGGCACACCTCTGTACCGGTGTTACTGCAGTGATGAGCGTTTAAATATTGTGCCAATAATGGTATTCGGAAGTAGGTAAACCTCGTCTCACCAATAATCTTTGGAGATACCGCTGGCAGGAATGTTGCGTTTCCAGGTGTAGAAATACGCCCCAGAGAAGATTATTGGGGGTGTTGTTTTTGGAGGTTGACTTCGATCTCGAAGTATTTTTTTATTGGTCCGTAGCAACGTCCAAAGGTTTTTTGTGAGACGTAGCAAAAATATGACATTATTTTTGTTGCAAAATCAAGTAGGTTCATGACTAGGTAGGTATATTCAGTTAATCCCATATTCCACTGTCAGCAAAATGGAATTATTTTGTAACTCATTCCCTGAGATATTGAGTACCTCGAGTTATCATATTCGTGCGAAATATTTGCATTTTGTGCTCAGACAGGTTACCAAGGTTAGTACATAGAAACTCGCTTCGCGTGACGCCGTAGAATAAACTGGATTTTTCTAGATATGAATAGAACCACTCTTAAATTGTAATGTTTATGGAATTCCATACCGCACAGCAGTACAATTGCCTTCGCCAAATTTTCTTCGGACCAACTGGCCCAGTACGTCACATAAGAAAACACACATCTAAATAATCGCTAAAGGTATATATTTGTTTAAGATGACACACACCTTTAACTAACTTAAGTTGTTAACACAATAAAACAAACTGATTGTACTTACGGCTGTTTTATCACAATTTTTTAACGAAAATCCTTTCCGTGCTTGTATTGCAACGGCGCACACTGTCCGGTAGCCGCTTATGTGTGACGCGTCTAGTAAAACAATACTTGTCTCTTTCTATTAAACAAGCGGTTAGAGTAGGTATTCTTCAGGTGAAACTAAAGACAGACAAGCCCTGAAATACTATATAACTTCCTCTAAAAACATTAATTTAATTGTTTTGTAGTTGATGTTTGATATTTGAACTAATTTGAAAAATTAGCTATACCTACAGTTTTCTGTCACTGTTACAGTTGAGTTTAAATATCCAATTTATTCAAGTAGGTAAATCGTCTTTCTTTACACACTCAAAGAGCCACATTAACTCGAGAGCGGGCATTTTGTGCTCAGACACCAAATCCTTAGATGTAAAACAGCATAGGTACGTCACAAAGTAGCTACTAATATTTGCACCACAACCTTAACTAATTAAGTTGTTAGCAATATCACATTATACAGGTGAAACTAAACCAGAAAAACTCATCAACTGTCAACACACAAAGAGCCACATTAACTCGAGAGCGGGCCAAAATCCTTTGTAAAATATCCTTAGAGACTTAGGTAGGTACTATCTACTAATGTAATCATGGGCGTACACAGGAGGAGGCAATGGGGCAGCTGTTCCCCCCTGGACCGGAATAACCTGCCGTGAGCCTTAAAACCCATAAATTTGCTAATTTTCCCCTTCCCCACCCCAGGCCAAAAAATTTACTAATTTGTCTCTCTTTCTGGGTCATTTTTTTCGGATTTGCCTCTACCTAGGACATTTTTTTTGCCCCTCTCTAAACCAAAAGCTGGGTACGCCCCTGAATGTAATCAAAGTTCTGCAGAAAATTTCTGAAGCAATAAAAATAGAAACATGATAAGAAAACTGATAGGTACCTCCTACCCCATGTGATTAAAGTATCTCATAAATTACCTACCAATTAAATTTGTAAGTCATAAATAATACTTACAGTGAGGTCTTGATTCTTCAGAAGCTGCAGCTTCAGGTTCTTGACCGTCTTGGTCTGCTTGTTGTTGAGCGACTGCCATTGGGATAAGTACAGGAACTGGGTGATCAATCATTTGCCTTCCGTTTACCTCAGCGGCGTTTTGTCTTTGCTCTTGGACAAATCTCATTTCTGGTACTTCGCGGGATTGTTGAAGTTGAGGAATCATACGCATTTCAGGAATGCGCACATCTTGTCGTGAATCCTGCTGTTCCCTCATTTCTTGTGGTGGTACCATGCGTCCTGGGTGAGGAACTATGCGGATTTCTTGAGGAATTAAACGCATTTGTGGAACTGGACGCATTTCTTGTGGAATTTGTCTTTCCTCTTGTTGTATTGAACGCATTTCTTGTGGCACTGGACGTAATTCTTGTTGAATTGGCCTAATTCCAAGTGGTAATGGACGTGGCATTGGTCTAATTTCAGGGCGCATTTCTTGAGAATTGGAAACCTCTTGGGAGCGAGATTCAGGGGAATTTTCGTCGGAGTCAGAATCGGACTCAGAAACTGCAACTATGACATCACGGTTTGGCAACCTGTTAATTAAAAATTTGTTGTTTTAGCAAAGAAGATATGTGAATGTTTTAAAGAAAACTACATTAAGTGTCTACTTTGTATTCTGCCATTTTAAGATTTAAGTAAATAAGTTCATATTAATTGGTAAAGGCTAAAGGCAGTTCGCAATGAAATTAAATACGAAATTTACTTTTGTAGCACATGGCATAACAATTTTGCGCAAAACTGGGGAAACTTGACGAGTCTTAGATCTTAAAACACACTAAATTTCAGAAAAATTAAACCTTTTGGAATAAGGAAAATATACTTTTTCATTTCTGAACGAAAAATGAGTAATTTACTAACTGTCAGTATTCACATAATAATCTGAAAATTTCATATTCACTTAATTATCAATTAAGTTAAGTATCTAACAATCCCATTTAATCTCTCTGGTAGAAATATTTTTCGGAAAAATCTCTTCAAATTTTTCATAACTCTGTTAAGAATTTTTCGTGGAAAAACAATTCTGGAAAACTCTGAAAAAAGTAAAATATTCTCTGAAATGTCGGACTTTTGCAAGTCTTATTACCAAAATCTTCCAAAAAGTACGAAGTTTCAGAAACTATTTGAATATTTCAGCGTTTTCAAGAGTTTGTCACGAAAAATTGCCACAGAGTGTTTAATAAGTAATAAGTAATAAGTGTTTAATTACATTCATATTGACAGTTTCAGCCTAGCCTGATATCTTTTTGTTCGGTCAACAATATTATGTTTGAGATTGTGATATGTGAATACCTCAATATAAAACATATGAGTATTCGGAATTATTTGAGCGCAAAAATCAGAAACTTATTGGTCATCTATTAACCATTGGAGTCTCACTGGTAGTTCTCTGATTTCCTCCATGTTTTGGAAAAAATGGGAAACTTGATATATGAACGATATAATTTTCGTTTAGCGGATTGACTACGGATACGCATCAATTTGTGGAAGGATTATAAAACTCGAAATTCGGATGGTTATTCCATGAAACCTACCTGTTAAGTTGAGTAAGAATTTCTTCTGGAATTGGAATTCTTTGACCAATCATTTGTTGAGGTACCTGGAAACGATGAGGTACACGATTTTCTTCGATTTCCTGTAACTGAATAGGAGTTGGCTGAGGTTGATCTTGTTCAAGCTCTTGTTGACGGGCTTGTTGGCGGACTTGTTCTTCACGGACCTTTTGGGCTTCCATGATCTTTTGAGCAATTATCTGTTGAATGATGTGATGCACAATGGGATTTGGTGGGAATTCTGAATTTTGTTGCTGAGGTTGTTGCTGTGAAGGTTGAGCTTGGGTTTGGATTTGAATGTGCATCATGGGTGGCATTGGTGGTTTCATTGATTCCATTGGGAGCATGGGAGGACGCATTGGGAAGCGCATTGGGGGTCGCATCTGTCCACCATTCTGCATCATTGGAGGCATTTGTTGAGGCATATGAGTTTGGAAATTAGTTTGGGGAATGGGGATCATTACAGGTTGGATTAGAATGGTATCGTCATCTTGATCTTCGTCTTCTGGTGCTTGAGTTGGTGGTTGAGGGGGTTGGCTTCTACGGAAGGAAATAAGTTTATAATATTTTATCTTAAACTATAAGTACGTACTATTAGCTTTCATACTACAAGTTTTGTTTTTTCATTTGATTTTATCCAAGGTTGGGACCCGTTATAATATTTCTACAAATATTACTTACAGCCTTTTACATGCCATTAAAGATATTTCAGCGTTATCAGCTTTACGAATTTAATAATCAGAAAAATACTAAAGTATTACTTTTCGTTACCTATCTGAGATCAGTTTTGCAAGAGAAAAGAGTGCCTTATCCTATTCTGATCTACTAGGTTTTCTTTTTAACTTATATATAAGTGGCTTATATTGAAAACACACACTTTTACCAAAATCAGCCTTTGGATTCATGTGCCGTTTTTTGCTATTGTGTTTTTTTGATATTTTGGAAAAAAATGATCCCTCTTATCATCAGAAATAGTTTTACACATTTGAAACGTCTATTTCCTGTTTGCCATCATAGAGGTAAAGTTGATATGTGCCATTTCTTTACCCAAATATAATTAACTACTATCATAAGAAAAGCTCTAGGTACATCCCTACATTGGCAATTGAACTTAACCGCTACCTCCAAAGATATTCTTGTAGGCATAGTTTTCTGTTTCTTAGGTTTAAAAAATACCAAAAGCCATTGTTTGATAGACTTTTGATTAGCATTATTAATATTGATTAAATAATGTCTCAGGACCATTCCAAGCAAACCAAGGTTTCAGACAGGGCTGCAGTTCATCTCCAACTTTACTTAACCTATACCTTGACGGCATTATCCTATTCGCTGATGACTTAGATATTATACAAGACGAAGACGACGACATACAAAGATCACTACACCAACTGAATAATTTGCGAAAACATATTATATGAAAATATATTACAACAAAACTACAGTTATGGCCTTTAAAGAAACAGACGGTTTGTTAAATAATTATTGACAACCTTCGATCAAGCAGGTATCAAATTTCACCTACTTACCACTACGATCATGACAAACAAACTTCTGAAATACTTATACATATGTGGAACAATATACAGATCAATAAGAAATAACGTTCGACCTGAAACAACAGAGAAATTCTATAAAATAATGACAGCGCCTGTTTTACTTTATGACTTTGGAAGCTTGACAATGCAGAAAACATCTACATCAACAACTCAAGCCACTGAAATGAGATTCTTACAACAAATCAAAGGTCACACATTCAAAGATAATGTAAGAAATATAGTTATGAAAATGCCACAATGACACAATGAACGACAATAGATTCTCTAACCAAATTAGAAGGTTATAAATCAAAGGTACGAAGTATTCTGGGAAACCTAAGCAAGTTATAGAGTAGTGTCGGAACAGGGGAAGGATAATCCTTGAAAGATAGAAGAAGAAGAAGACGAAAATCATTTAAACAAAAATAGGTGTATCATAGAGTTTAAAATAAGATCTCAAAGTAAATAGCACCTCTAAGCATACAGCTAAATTATTGAACTTAATTATTAAATTGAATGTTATGGGAGAAACAACTAACTCTTTACGTAACATGAAATCAGACAGGGAACAATATTGTCAGAAACAATTAACAATTCAAATTGTTAGAATTATTTATATTTAGAACTGAGAGTTTATTATTAATAAAGTGAGTTATCATTCTTACCTTTGGAAAGTTCCACTCTCACAAACAATAACCATACGTTCACCGCTGAGTTTTTCGTATCTTGGATCTGTGGTAAGGTTAACACCGAAAGGTAATCTGATGGTTTTCGGTTGGTGATCGACTACTTCTTCAGCTTTTTTCTTTTCGACGATGCAATTCATTTTGGTTTTCTGGTTCTTCTCGAGAAGTGCACCAGCTAATTCTTCGAGGTCCATTGGTAGACGAATAGGAACTTGGCTCTTTTCATCATCTTCGGATTCGTCAGAGGAGTTAGAACTCTCAGAGTTGTCTGAGTTATTATCCTCGGAGTCATTGTCGATATTATTAGTTTCTATTTCCTTAGTATCATCTTTCTTTGACGATTCTGCGGCTAGAGGTTCAGCTGATTTGGCTTGTTGAGGTTCTTCCTGAAAGAAATAATCGACAATGAGGACCAATTATCTGGATGAAATATTGAACAATGATTTTATATAGAAGAAGTATAGTAGAGATTCACTGTGTTATCGATATTATTTATTTATATTAAGTGCCATTTGCTAGAGCTGGTACTGAATGCAGATTTGATTCATTTTATTATAAAGGGATATTTAATTTACAGAGCTAGTATTGGGAAGAATTGGTTACAAAATGGTTACAAATGATTTTTTCGGCTAAGTCGTGAAGTCCAGATTTCATACAGTGGGATATTGTAGATAACAGATACTTGAAGGAGTTAAAATTCTATCTATCTCGCCTAAGTTCGGAGCTTGTTGACAACAAATAAGTAGACACAATTCGCCTATAAAGAAAGATGTGCTGGGCATGCTGACAAAAGTTTGCTTACACATCTACAGTCCGATTTACTGTCGTCGTTTTACAGTAAATAGAGGTGAAGCAAGGCCGTAGCCAGGAATTTTTTTCGGGGTGGGTTGGATAATTTTTTTGATTGGTTGATTGATTAAGGTTGCATAATTTATATTTTTTATTTATATTTCCTGGATATATACAATTGAATAAATATAAAATTTATTCTTGTCAAAAAGATGATTAATTGGTTAAAATTGAATCTTTAAACCAAAAATTCAAAAATTTGGCTACGGGCTTGAGGTGAAGGGTGAAACCATATGGCAACAGTACCACATAAGATGTACTAATGGTTACTTTACAGACTTATCACCAACATAGCAGACTCACACAGATAATAAGCACAGATCGTTGCTTTATAGAATGATTGAATTGACATGTCTGCTTCAAAAATTTTCAGTGGAAAGCTTCAGACGTTGTATCATCATGTCCCATTTGTGATGTCATATTTAAATGTTTTTTTTAGTTATTTGATAGATTGTTCAAATCCAACTGATAACGTATAGGGCATCCTTTTCAAAATATTCAATTTGTTGCACTATTTCTCATGGGCCTTATATAGGTTAAACGCTATGATGCATAACACAATATAGATACTTCTAAATAATATATATACATATTTTTTGGTTTTGACTATATTAAAATTACAATTTAAAAAAAAATGACAACATCTAGTGTGTCCACATTTTATTACATCTAGTGTGTCTATATTAAAAGGCTTATATGACTTACAAAATCCATCTTTTCAATCAATTATTCAACTTGTTTAGAAAACAAACATATTTTTGTATTTGGTTTAAATAGTTTACCTTTATTGAACACATTTTTTGCATTTATGCACAATAATATTATATTTATCATTTTAAGTATAGTACGTAAATTATAAATTAGGCAAAGTATTCATTGTAGTTTATTGGGATAATTTACAACGAACATTAAAACGAATCATGGAAGAGTTTTTCTGAGTGGTCTGTTAATTTCGACCAGCTAAATTTCATCACATTTTTAATAAGAAACTGAACAGCGCCAACTAGAATTTTGGGAAAACTAGACATTATAGTCTTTCATATCGACTATTCTCGTAAGGATAATGTTGTTACTTTGTGATTCTTATGACACGTTTACATTATGCCCCTGCTACTTACTGTCGGCAGACTGACGTAATTATTGCTGGATCGAAGGCAGCTCTTTTACATTTCGCTTTCGACTTTAGTAACGGAAAACGTCACAACGCTATCGCTCGCATTGTCAGTTCTTTGACTTCTGCACAAAAACTGTTTATTTGGAGAGTGTCAGGCAGCGTGAACAGCGGCTACAGAAGCATGAGAAATAAAGTGTTTACATATTCGTGCTGCCCTCTTCAATGCCCAGTTTCTTGCTTACTTCGGCAAAATTTAAACGAGGCATTAGCCATTTAAATGGTAGTTTTTGTATGGCATGTGCTTTACTTAGGTTGTGAGTTCTCTCAAAAGCCAAACATACATTATTCCCGTGTTCACTGAATTTTTTTAGCATGATTTTAATGGCAACTCCTTATATTTTAACTCAACTGTACAAGTACCAAAGTTATGTATCTAATAATGAGTGACTCTGTTGCGAATTTTAATGCACACGGTAACTCCTCGAGGTATACTTGAAATGATTATTTCCTGTCATTATAAGGTACTTGCATTTGATCTGGAAAGTCAACTGGGTTAGCCAATCACGGGTGTTCGGTTGGTGACAAACCTGAGGAGCCAGGATGGCATGGAATCACGCTCACATGATTTTATTGTAAGAATTTTCTAGTAGTTAGACGATGGGTTGGATTAAAATTGGTAGACACGACAGCGAAATACGCTGCAGTACATCTGGTATCTAATCACTTGAATTGAAATTCGGTTGATGTAATTTAAAGGAGATCAAACAATCAGTTCACATAAGGCTCATACGCAGTTCCAAGTGGAAATTCTATATTACGAAGTTCTACACGTGCCGTGCCTAATCGTTTTCTGCGAGAGTTGCATGCCCAATGGTAGAATCGGGACTCATCAGAGAACTTAATGCGACTCCATTTATGACATGTATTTGTTCTGAGGTTAAATTAGTAAGCATTCCTAATAGACCGAGTTGTTGAAACTCTATCTAGTAAAGCCGCAGTCTTCAAAAGACGCTCAAGGATGGTTAGGTTAGTTGTTCAGACCACCTGAACCAATATTTTAACGCAGTTTACACCTTCGGCCAATGGGATCAGAAATTTATTTTATAGTGAAATTCCGAATTCAATCATGTGACTGTAATCAGTGGCAAGTGCTCTCGTGTGAAAAATGGGGCCCCATCAAAACTGCTTATGTTTTGTCAATTAAATATATAAACATATACATAAAGAACAAAGCAATTTTATAATCAGCTCTTTACAGCGCACTGTAGAGTATAGCTAGGCAAAGCTATTTACTACATGCATATGAATGCCCTTGACCTGACACCAAGACATACATTTTCCAGAACAGCTATGAAGCGTTTGAGAAGTCCCCCAACTGGAATACTACAAGTAACATAGTAGATAATAATAAACGAATAAACAAGTAGATGGGATAAATCTTCGCTAGTTAGGTTTTTGGTTTGCTGGATAGGTAATAGGACCCCTCTAAGCACTGCACCGCTTATCCCCCCAAACGATACGCCACTGACTGTAATTATACACATTACTACTTAATGAATATTCGACAAAGTTAATGGCGACAACTAAAGGCGACTATGCCTGTCGATAAACCATCCATTAATTAATTAAGTAGTTTGTAAAGTGTTTTGTGTGTACCGATTTTTGGTATTAGTACAAAATCATTAGTAGATACTTTTTGTATTTATTTGAGTTTCGTGGTGTTTGTAATATTAAACAAAATGATTCGACTGACCAATACAGTTAGTAATAAATGTATTTAATATTCTTTATTGCAATTTTCAATCAGGTCATTCACTTCCACTCTAGTGCAACAATGAAAGTTGCTAACAGCTATTATCATGGCAGATTTCTCTTTTAATGTTTGTGTACAGCTTTCTGAAGAATATCAATTTAATAGTAGTGTCTTCAAATCACGTTTTGAATACAATAGAAGAATTTCATAATTGCTGGAAATAATTATGTATAATAAATATTTGTTGCGAGACTAACATGTTTTTTTGCAATTGTTATGGTGACTTGTTCTCTATTGTGTTTTTTTTTTCAAAATTGATTTTTTTGGGGTATAAAATAAAATAGTATCTCATGAAATATTTATATAGGATTTAGTCACATAAAACTCAATTTAGGTAATGGTGGGTGTCGAGATCCGTAATAGCCATGAATTTGACGAAATATTTGTCAAGCATTTAGTATTGTATAGAGATACTGAACAATGATGAACATGATAATGTGAAAGTTTCGTAATCCCATAACACCTATTTTGGTAGGAAAAATTTATTTCATTTCAGCAAATTGCAGCAAAGTGTTAAAAGTTTCAACGTTGCAACTATTAGCAAATCTTTGATTTGTAAACATCAGTAGTTAATACATTTTGTTTCCATGGAAACTCGATATTGGTTTGTTTCCCTATTTTAAAGAAATTTAAATGTTTCCTATTGGTACTTTGGATAAATTTCGCGCATGTCTCTAACGGGTACCAGACAGTACCCCCCCCCACCCAAAGAAATTTAAATGTTTCCCATTGGTACTTTGGATAAATTTCGCGCATGTCTCTAACGGGTACCAGTACGGGTACCCCCCCCCAACCCTTAAAACACAACAATTCTTATGTCCAAAACTTTTAAATATACATATAATAATTTACAATTACTATTTATTTACTTTAATATTATGAGTTAAAATAATTAGAATTTGAATATATATATATATTTGTTTTTAAGTTTTCGCGGGCACTAAATGTATTAGATGGTTTCCGGGAATTCATCCGCGTAGTTGATAACTGATCCCTGCCGGGATCGATGGTAAAATGACGACGTTTCGGCAGAGTCACATCTGCCCTCTTCAGGTCGGCTCGCATAATTATCGTAGCCTTCTACTTTCGCTTCTAGTTACTCGTATTGGAAGTTACGCCCCTGGTCTGAGTGTAATTCCATCGGGACGCCAAACCTGCTGAATAGTTGTTCTACTAGCACCATCGCTACCGTGGTTGCCTCTTGGTTGGGTATCGCATATGCCTCAGGCCATTTGCTGAAGTAATCCATTGCGACCAGAATGTATTTGTTCCCCCTCTCAGACTCGGGAAACGGACCGGCGACATCGATGGCAATTCTCTCAAATGGGACGCCCACATTGTACTGCTGCATTCTGCCCTTGGTCCGGGTTTTCGGGCCCTTACTGGCCGCACAGGTGGCACATTTGCGGCACCAAGCTCTGATGTCTTCGAAGTAATTCACCCAGTAGTACCGCTGGCGAACTTTGTCTAGGGTTTTATTCATGCCCAGGTGGCCTCCGGTAAATCATGTACGAGGAGGCTGGTACCTTTTTTTCGGAACTACCAGTTGAGACTTGGTTTCTCGTCCATCAGCGCTTTCCCAAACTTGCTTGAGCATTCCATTGTCTACTGGAGTCTACATAACGACTTCAGCTATCTAGCTACCTCGTCCCTTCGTGGCCTGGGTGCTCCTCTCGTTTTGAGTGACAAGATTGCGATGTCTGGAGCCATTTGGTCCTGGATGCACTGTCTTGTCCAGTCTTCATTGGCCTGCAATCGGATCTGCCTGAATTCCCTCTCGCTGTTCCGTCCTCAAACAATGTCCGCATTCCGCTCTACAGGGTCTTCCATCGGCATTATTGTGCAAACGGCCGGCACGACCTTGAAGTCGTATGCTGTATGGCCAGTGTCCTTCTGGTGTCTTCATGTCCACTTGAGTGCGGCATGATCTGTTCGGATTAAGAAATGACGACCATAGAGGTATTTGTGGAAATGGCCTACAGCCCTTATTATTGCAAGAAGTTCTTTTCTGGTGACGCAATAATTTCTTTCCGCGAGAATCCACGGCTGTAATACTCGATCACCCTCTCTTCACCATTTTGCACCTGGGATAGGACGGCCCCCAAACCTGTGTTGCTGGCGTCGGTGTCTAAATGAACTTGCCGGACTGTGTAGGAAAGGCTAGGATTGGGCTGGAACATAGTGCTGCCTTCAGTCGCCTGAATGATGTTTCGCAATCCTGATTCCAACGGAAGGTCTCTTTCTCAGTGGTCTGCCGATGTAGAGGGGCGGCGATGGTGGCAAATCCCTCAACAAAACGCCGGTAGTATAAACAGAGGCCCAAGAAGCTTCGGAGTTCATGCTTGTCTCATGGGACTGGCCAATCACGGATGGCTGCTATCTTGTCTTCGTTGGTGCGGATTCCTGACTCGGACACGACGTGGCCCAAAAACTCTACTTCTTTTTGGAACAAGGAGCACTTCTTAGGGTTGAGTCTCAGGTTGACATTATTAATTCTGGAGAATACTTCGCCCAGGTTTTTCAGATGGTCGTCGAATGTCTGACCCATGATTAGAATGTCGGCGAGGTATACTAAGCACGTCCTCCATGTTAACCCGCTCAGTACATACTCCATTAGCCTCTCAAATGTAGCGGGTGCATTACATAACCCAAAGGGCATGACCGTGAACTGAAACAGCCCTTTACTAGTGGAGAACGCTGTCTTCTCTCTGTCGTTTGCGTGTAAACCAACCTGCCAATATCCACTTTTTAGGTCTAGTGTGGAGAACCAACGGGAGCCTGCTAGTGTGGTGAAAGTGTCATCGATTCGGGGTAGTGGATAGCTGTCTTTCTTCGTGACGTCATTCAGCTTTCTGTAATCCACACAAAATCTGGTGGTTCCATCCTTCTTTTTAACTAGCACGACGGGAGCAGACCATGGGCTGATGGATGGCTCAATAACTCCACTCTGTAACATGGACTCGATGTTTTCCTCGACTACCTGTTGTTGCCCCAATGGTAGTCGTCTAGGTGGTATTCTGATGGGTTGAGCCTTTCCGGTATCTATTCGATGCTGGATGATATTGGTGCGGCCGGTGGTTCCAACTTGACTGTTAAATATTTGCCAGTGCTTTGTGATAAATTGCTTGGCTTTCTTCTGGTTCTCTGGTGTCAGGTGTGTCAAATGGTCAGCAAACTGTTGTAGGAACTCTTTACTGGGCCCTGTCTCCTTCACCGACGTCTGGTACTCTTCTTCGCAATTGATGATGGTCTCTACTGGCTCGAAACAAGCTATCTCTTGACCATTGGCAATTCTGATGTCGTTGTTGGACAATTTCAGGACTCTGATTGGTATATCTCGTCCGGTTTTAACTATAGCCCGTCCAACTAAGTAGTCATGAGCTGAGTGTACGGGCTCCACCACTCCAACGCAGCTCCCAGGATTGCTGTCTAGCTGCACATGAATAATCTGTTCCGTTCGACCGGGAATTCTAGCTGAAAACTTTGCCATAATTTTGATGGCGGTGACTGATGTGTTGACGGGCCGTGTCAATACAAATTCCTCATTTAGAAACCGAAGAACATCATATCTCGGGTGGAACATAAATCCATGCTGGCTAATTAGGTCCATTCCCAGTATAAAATCGTCCTCAATATTCGCTGCCAGGACCCTATGCCGGATCATGTTGTCCCCTATCTGTAGCACGACATCTGCCTCACCCTGTATTGACATGGACTCGCCGGTGACTGTTCTGAGCTGTATGCTATTGGTAACTGGCCGAATTTCTGATGCTCTCAAAACCCTGGATTTGGCAATGGACACAGCGGCGCCGGTGTCGATGGTGATGGTAATTGCTCGCCCATTGATGGTGCCTCTGATGACTAGGCTGCCGCTATCTCGGCAAAATCCCCGGATGGATAACGTTTTGGAGGCTGGTGGAGGGACAGTCAGCATTCGCCCCCTTATGCTGACTGGCTGACGGTCCCTGGACATGTGGCTGTTCTGTTGGTTACCCCTGGTCGGTGATCGTTCAGGTAGCCTCACTCGACAATCACGTTGGAAGTGTCCTGTCCTTCCGCAGCGATAACATGCCCCTCTGGTGCCAGTTCTTTGTGACCGTTCTAATATTTTGTTCAGGCCAGCCAACAGCGCTTGAAATGGTGACTCTGACTCTTCCTGGTTGAAGGAAACTGCTCGGACCCTCGGCTTGGACATGTTCATGACGGCCTCTACTTCCAAAGCCCGAAGTAGAGCTTCATTACTCTTCTTGACGCCACTTAGTCTTAAATTTCTTTGTACTTCCACATCTCTGATGCCGTTTATGAAACTCTGTGTGGCCAACTGGTTTTTCGTTTCCTCTGGCAGGTCTGGGTAGGACAAGTGAACTAACCGTCTAATCTCTGCTTCGAATTTTTGGAGGCTTTCACCGGATTTTTGCGTTTTTCCACCCAGTTGGACTTGGTATACCTGGCTCAAGGATTGATTGTCGTATCGTTTGTCTAGGATGGCGATGATCTTGTCGAAATTACCTTGTTCATCGACTGGAATACTTTGGAGGAGTTCTAGGGCCGGACCTCTTAACGAAATTACCAGAGACGTTGGTTTTTCTTGGTTATCCCATCCATTAGCTGTAGCCACGGCTTCAAATTGTCGTTTATACATGGGCCAAGATGAGCTGCCATCAAATGTGGGTGGTTTGCTAACGGATCCTTTGGTACTCATGGTGTTCTGGTATTTTCCTCGCTGTAAGTCCTGTTTCATTTTTTTAATTTCTATATATACAGATATATATCCACATATTTAGAACTATATCATTCAACGTATGACAGCCGTTTCGAACCAGGAGTTCTCGTCAGATACGCTTCCTTGAATGACAAGTTCTAAAGTGAAATACTTGGATGTTATACACATCAGTAAGACAACAGTCAGTGTATTGAACCTAATAGATGTCGGTGACATCTACCGTCTATTGAGTAATTTAAGTATATGAAGGCATACTATGCTATAACTTATACCATACTCTTGACAGATGGTCCGAGTGTTTTATATAAAAATACATAAGTAAATATATATACAGATATATATTCACATATTTAGAACTATATCATTCAACGTTTGACAGCCGTTTCGAACCAGGAGGTCTCGTCAGATACGCTTCCTTGAATGACAAGTTCTAAAGTGAAATACTTGGATCTTATACACATCCGTCAAGAGTATGGTATAAGTTATAGCATAGTATGCCTTCATATACTTAAATTACTCAATAGACGGTAGATGTCACCGACATCTATTAGGTTCAATACACTGACTTTTTTACTGATTTCATGTTTTCTCCTGGTTCGAAACGGCTTTACTTGAATGAATAGCTACTATATCTGATTTCTTATGTGTTTTTATATAAAACAATCTGTCACCCTGACGGTAGATGTCACCGACATCTATTAGGTTCAATACACTGGTTTCTACTTTATTTGAATAGCACTGATGGCTCTGCATGGAATCGATGTCATCTTTGGTTTCAAGGGCCTCCACAGTATTTTTTAGGATCTTTATGTCGTCGTTTATTTCTTTTATGTCGGATTCAACTATTTGCATTCTTTCATTCACTGTTTCATTAACTTGCGATACAATTGGCATTAATTGTTCAAATTGCAGTTGTCTTTTTTCTTCAGTTACTTTAAAATCATTTTGTCTCTGTTCATCTAATAATTTTGTCGTTTTAATTCAATGTGATCTTGTTTTTGTTCAAATATTTTAAAATCATTTTCTCGTCTTTCTTGAAATTTCGAGAATAATAATTATGTTGTTTTTCTTCCATCGTAGTGACAAGATTTTCTAATTCTATCTTACGTTTTTCATCAAAAGACTTTCCTAACCTTTGTTGAATTTCTTCTTGAAGTTGTTTCTCCTTCTTGTCACGTTTTTCTAGAATCTGGGCTATTTTTTCGTCTAGGCCCTCCGTAACCTGCTTGACTATTTTTTTTTGGTAGTTTCGTCCATGCTATGGGTTTCCATAAATCAAATTACGATTTTAACTGCACTTAATCCTTTACTTCAGATCACCAAATTTGTTGTAAAGTCCGTGGGTTCAATTTAAAATTATAAAACTAATATTTACTTTTACTTTTCTAGAACTTTATTTACATTAAAACAGCTGATTCAAATATCACAATAACCTTCCCATATACGCTACTCGTCGCGGTATCACTGAACTCTCCGTCGTGGCTGTTTCCTTTATAAGACCAGCATAGAAAATTATCGCAAAATCAATCATCACTCCTTCCGCTGCCGAGTCTTTTCGAGAACCGTTTTTTTTTTATCTTAAAGCGTTTGTTGTCGTACTGAAATGAAACAGGGTCGGCTTTGGGTAAATTTCGTAACAATATATATACATGGGTAGAGTCACGTCAGCCCTTCTCAGAATGTTTCGCATAGTTTCCTACACGTTTCTGATAACTCGAGTTAATTATTTGAGTTTGCAGTAGAATTATTAGTAATACGCATAACATAACATAACTTTCAAAAGTTGAGATTTTTTTTAAATAAAACATTCAATAGTACGAACCTTTACCTAATTTGATGGGTAGAGAAATAATTTTGATGACGGTTTTACAGAAAGCTTGAAAGTTGTTTCTTCTAGATTTATGATATTGTATTATAAGCAGAATATTATGTAAGGTAGACTGAAAAGACTGTCTAGGAAAAAAAATATGAATAATTGAGAGTTCCATTCAACTACCGTTACGTGCTGTGAGAAGTTTACTAAAAACGGAAGATTCGTCATCGTTGCAAAACTCCCTGTAATCAAAAAAAAAATGTACATGATACAGAGGATAATCCCAGAAGAACCTGACATGTTGTAAACTATTGTTAAACGAAACAGTAAGGGAATTCAATTCGAATATTGCGGTGGTGGACCAAATCAAATGACCTCGCAACAAATGATAATAAATCAATATCGGTGTCAGATAATATTCACACGAGAGAGCAGACAAAACGGGCTATGTATTGAAAATTGACAGAAAATTTGGACTAGAGAAAGCTCAGTGCCAGGTAGTTGCCACTAATACTTATATTGAAACAAAAAGACATCAATGAGAACATTTCAGTCGACTGTATAGCCAAGTTTCAGAGTGCTTCGATTCATAACCATGGATGAAATAGGGTCAGTTCACACCTGAGATAAAACTAATCGAAACTATGGGGTAAAAGTAGAAATACAGCTGCATCTGCATGCAACTACCTTTTTAGGATGCGTATGTGATAACTTTGGACTTTTTTCAAAATGCAATTTTAACCAATTAATAATACTTTTAATAAGAATAAGTTTTATATTTATACATTTTTTTATATCCTGGAAATATATGAACACAAATACAGATTTTGCTGTACTAATGAGCCCATCACCAATCAAAAAAAATATCCCCCCTCCCCCGAAAAAATTGTCCAACCCACTCAGAAAAAAATTTCTTGGCATTGGTGTTAGTAGTGCTAAAAAATATATTGACTACTAAATCAGGTCATTTTACACATTTACTGTATAATAAAAGTTGCCAAGAATTTCGAAACCAAGTGCTCCTGCTCATCACAGTTCCATTCAAATCAAGCAATGCGATATTAATTGCAAATGAAATGCAAATAAGAATGATGATGATGAAATATGACTATATTTACAATTGACATATCTAATACACATAACTAAATTGGAGTACCTGTCTGTAATTTTGAGATTACTTTTTACTAAAACTGAGAGAGACCTTGAAATTTTTTTTGTTTGTTTGCCACTGTATTTATCGTAATAAATTTTCGAGACTCCAAACTCATTTGTTCGGGGTATTCCCTGGTAGGTAATGGATAATGTAAGGGAAATTATAAGTTACGTTCCCCCAGTGGAATATTTAGATAACTAAATAAGTATAATATAATATATTTTCCCTAATAAGTTATTGCTCTACTAAAGTACTTATACAGCCATCAATTTTTTTTTAATTCTACTTGTTCGAAGTCGCTTATTGCAGCTATATAATTTAAAATCTAAAAGTGCTGGAATAGATTATAACAAACGTGATCAAGAATAACGTAACAGAAAAACATTTATACAAGAAGTTGAGGATATATTTGAAAGTTGTAAACAGAAGCAACACATCATCACATATAGAAAATGAGGAAAGCTGTTTCCTAACTCTATTCCCAAATTCCTGTATTTTTCTTCTTTCACATTAAAAATCTTGATTAAATACCAGTTGATGCCTTAAAGAATAACATGTGTATATTTTATTGTAGTAATTTGCTGCAGCTACTTTATCTTTTTAGGGTTCCGTATATACAATATACAGATACCCTTATAATATCACTCCGGATTTCTGCCTCTCTCACATCACAGCAATTTTCTCCTAAACTACTGGACGGAAGAGGTTGAAATTTGGTATCAATGTATAGTTTGGTGACCCGATAAGGAGTAGATATCGTAAAAGAAGAAATTTTGATTTTAGAGGTACTTCTGGGGGAAAAACTAAAAAAATCGACGGTTCCCCCCCTGATGTCCGAAACTACTGAGCCTAAAAAATAGGAAATTTATAACGTTGCCCGAACATTACAGGAAAAATAAGGACAAATCATTAATATTAATTTTGGGGGGCAAATTATAGAATTAAATGAAAATTTAAAAATAAAAAAAAATTCAAACGCATCATGTAATACATCAAATGAAAAGTCCCATTCTGAGAAACACAAATATATTTTTTTCTTATTTAAAAAAATATATATATACCAAAATTTACCCATTCCCCCCCTTTTCTCCGAAAATATAAAACGGAAAGTTTTGAAAAAAACTAGGGGCATAGGGTCTGACCTGAAGTTTACTGGAAAAATAAGGAGAAACCCCTACTTTTAATTTTGGGGGGCAAATTACAGAATTAAATGTAAAATATAAAATTAAAATTGTTTCTAACCCATCATGTTATATATCAAATGAAAGGGCTCATTATGACGAAAACAAATATATTTTTTTCAAATTTTAAAAATTAATTAATTAAAAGATATTAACAAAAATATTTAAAAAAATTACCCATAAGCTGGAAAATTTTGAAAAATATGGAGGTATAGCCCCTCACCTGAACTTTACTGGAAAAATAAGGAGAAACCCCTAATTTTAATTTTGGGGGGCAAATTATAGAATTAAATGGAAAATATAAAATTAAAATTGTTTCTAACAGATCATGTAATATATCAAATCACAAGGCTCATTATGACGAATACAAATATGTTTTTTTTAAATGAATATTTTAAAATATATTAAAAAATATTTAAAAAAATTACCCATTCCCCCCGTTATTCCCCAACCTATAAGACCTAAATTGTTTTGTTTACAGGGAAAATATGAAGAAATCCCTAATATTAATATTGGGGGCCAAATAATAGAATTAAACGGAAAATAAAAAAAATATATTTTTTTAACGCATCATGCAATACATCAAATGAAAGGGATCATTATGAGGAATACAAATATATATTTTTCATATTTTTAAAATTAATTGTTTACAAGATATTAACATAAAGATATAAAAAAATTCCATTTCTCGCTTTATTTCCGAAACCATACTACCCAACATTTTGAAAATAATTAGAGGTACTGGGGCTCACTTGAAATTTATAAGAAAAATTATTAGAAAACCCCCATAGTAATTTTAGGGACAAATTATACAATTAAATGGAAAATAAAAATTCAATTTTCAAACGCATCATGTAATATATCAGATAAAAGGTTCATTATGTGAATTACAAATATATCATATTTTTAAATAATTTGTTTAAAAGATATTTTAAAAATATTAAACATCGACTTAATTCCCACTTTAGAAACTACACTATTTAAATTTTGAAAAATATATTTTATTTGTATTTTTAAATAAACTCAGACAGTAGATTATAAAAGGCTTCTCTGAAAGTTTATTGGTAAAACAAAACTCGAATGTTAATTTTTGGGGGCCAAATTAGAAAATGAAATACATATGTATTCTGATAAAAATCAAGCGAATCCTGAAGCAGATAGAATAAAAGTTTATGTGTGGAAAATCAAAGTGTATATTTTTTATAAATTTAAACCGCTTCATTTAAAAGATATTAGGGTGAATATAAGAAAATGCACTCATTCCCTGCTTGTCTGAAACTGGAATATTCGAATCTTGAAGGTGGTACGGAATCCTTAGTATGCGAGTCCAACTCGCACTTGACCAAATTATTTGTTTTATAGCCACAATTAAATGATCATTAATCAATTTCCTACAACAATCATCCGGCCACTTCTAACTGAAATATTAAAATTTTAAACAAGGATGACATTAAAATGTGAACATGATATATACATCAATCCACCAAACCAAAACCAAATGAAATTGTAGTAAAGAGTTGTTACTGAATGTGGGTCATTTGTTTTATAACTAGATTGAACGAAAAACTACTGACAAGCATTTATATGCAGAATACCCATTCAAGGTAAACTGGAAGATGAATCACAACAATCATGGACAAAATGTATATTCTAAAATACTATTGATATCATTTTTATTTATTAACACAAGAGGACAGTTTGGTCTATGAAACACAAGATTATATTCTTAACGTCCTCGAAAAGTTTCCGAAACCGCAACCTGATATTAAATTTGGTTAAAATAACAAGTTATGCAAAAACTCATTCATTATCTCCGTTTGAAACGGTTATGTCAAATTATTTTTTAAAGCGTGTCTTAAAACACAAATGAAAATTATACGTATAGCGAAATTTAATGGAATAAAATAATTATATATATTAAGTAAGTACAATTGCATCAGATGTTGTATCCTTATGGAAAATCTTTATCGACATCATACTCCTTACATAACCACCGCTAACTATAACTATGCAAGGGACATTATAGTTTAATTTAAAAAAAAATAATAAAAATATATGTAATTTTAGTTAATAGTACAAATAATTTGTAAACTGGAATTTAAGTATTGATTAGTAGAAAATTTCTAATAGACTCAAATCGCTACTTATTATTTATTATAAGCTAAGTGATAGGTTTCCCAGTCTTAGTACACCTCCTGTAACCTTTGAAAATTGTAGATTTCTTATTTACTCATGCTCATTGACCAGCGAGGCATGACCGTGTAAGGGAATAAATACGGCGGATAAACTGAATTTCCCATCATTCAACTCCTGACGATAGCAGATTCAAAGCTATTGAAATGTTGTCAACCATTTCAAGACTATGCAAGCCAAAGGAAACTTCGAGGAACGACTCACATTGTCTACCAGTTTTACATAAACATTCCTAACATATGCTCGGAGTTTTGGAAACGTTGTACCACGGTGGAACGACTGTCTCAGTTTAAGGGTTCAAGAATATCATAATACTAAATTAAACAAGAGGCCTCCAACTGTCTGGCCTGGTACCTTAATAACCGCGGTAATCAAAATTTTTCATGTTGTAAATTGTATAACATAAATAACATTAATAAATTTAAGTTTACATTATTTTAAATAAAATAACTTCATGTAAATAAGGTGTATGTATAAAAATTATTTTTATAATAAATGATACAGAATAGTGACATATGCATTACCTGATTTTTCTAAGAGGTTACACGTCAGATGTCCAAATTTGACAGCGTTTATTTACGAGATTAATTGATGATGTATTTTTAACCGACTTCAAAAAGAAGGAGGTTCTCAATTCTTCTGTATCTATGATTGTTTTATGTTTGTTGAGCGATTACTCGAAAACGGCTCAAGGAACTTCGATCGCTTATATTGAATTCTGTTCCCATATTTTTTTCAAGGACATAGTTTGTACCGTGTTTTAGAAAATCGGCTATAACTTTCTACCGACTTTCTTAACCGACTTAAAAAAGTAGGTTCTCAGCTGGTCTGTATCTATGTCTTTTATGTTTGTTCAGCGATTACTCGAAAACAGCTCAAGGAATTTGGATCGTTTATACTGGATCCTGTTCCTTGGGATCACGAAGTGGTCCCATATTTTTCCAAGGACATAACTTGTACCATTTTTAGAAAATCGGCATAACTTTTTTACCGACTTTCTTTGGTCGAGGTGCTAGTAACATAAAAATATGGAAATGTTATTCCGTACTTGAGGTATAGTAAATTGAAAAGAAATTGGATTAATCAAAATACATGTCAGTTAATCAACTTCAAGGTGAAGAATCTCAATTAGTCTGTATATACAGTGTGACTTCATAAATGAAACGACATTTTTTTTAATAATATTAAGAAAAAAAGGTATTCTTCATGAACAAATTTGCATGGTCTAACGTATACTGCAATCACTACATGCACTTTTTTTAACTGTGTACGAGGTTTGTCAGCAAATAGAAATTTTGCTTAGAAGTGAAGTACCTTTACTTTTGTTAATATCTAAAATTGTTATCAAATAGAAGCAATTAGAAATAAAAACTGCATCTAGTAATGCCATTGCACTAAAAAATGTATAATAAGTATTTATGTAAGTTTTTCAATTATATACTAGGTTTGAAAACATATATCAAATTTGTTTAAATGTGAATTACCTTTTTGTATAATATCTCAAATTGTAATGAAACTTTATTAGAATTGAAAACTGCATCCAATTATGCTATATCACTAAAAATTAGAATAAATTGAAAATGGATTGGAATTAAACACAACAAATTGTCAGTTAATCAACTTCAAGATGGAAGTTCTCGGTTGATCGTATATACAGGGTGACTTCATAAGTTGGATTCAAACGGAATATTATTAAGAGAAAAAGTATTCGAGGTTCTTCAGCAAATATTAATTTTGTTTAAAATGAAATACCTTTATTTTTGAAAATATCTAAAATTCTTATCAAACAGAAGTAATTAGTATTACAAAATGCATCTAATTATGCCTCATCACTAAAAATTTTATAATAAATATTCATGTCACTTTTTCAATTTGTATACGAGGTTTGACAAAGAATATGAATTTGGTATAAAAGTATCTTTATTTTTAATAACAAATCAAATTGTTATCAAACAGAGTGTGTTAGAACTGAAAACTCTGTCCTATTATGCTATGTCACTTAAAACTATATAATGATTTAATATAAGATTCCGCGGAGATTTTGCTTAACAGTAAAATACCTTATTTTAGGCAATATCGAAATAGTAGATTAGATTTGAAGACAATGAAGTACAAGGAAACTTCGAGGAACGAGTTACGTTTTCTGCCGGCTTCAGACTAACATTAGATTTGAAAATTGCAACCAAACAAGCCATTACATCACTAAATATTGTAAAGTAAATACATTTTTAAAAAACAAAAACCAACTTCAAAAAGTTAACTAAATTAAAAATCATGAAATAAATTTTTACTGCAAGAATTAAATACTTTTTCTGAAGTCAGGTGCCAAGCTAAAGTGAAAATAATTTGGGAATTACATCTACAAGTTGTACTTCACTTCACTATTAAACTTGGTACCGACTTCAGGATAATTATTTAATTGTTACAGCAAAAATTTATTTCATTTCTTTAGTTAAGTTACTTTTTTGAGTCGGTTTTTATTTTTTTTTAATCTATTTCTGTTTTTATTTAAATGTAGAATGAGGTGGACCCTAAATCATGTATTTAATAATTAAAATATATAAAGAAGTTTGTTAATATAGAGAATAAAGCAGTTTTAAAGCATTATTTTGAATAGGTTATTACTCAATGATTGAACTCGAAATGTTAAGAATATATACTTATTAATTTTAAACACCAGATAAATTTAATAATGATTTATAAATTAAGTTATAACATTAATGCTAATAAAAAATAAATACAGTATTAGCAAAGCTTTGGTTTGTTTTGTTGCATCTTTGAATCCCAATATTTGACCAGTAAAGTGCACCACCACTCTCATAACCCACCAGCCGCCACTGTTCAGTAATATGCCTGGATTTACCTGGTTAATTTTCTTTTGTTGAATATTACAATTCGGTATCGCACAGTGCCAAACCATTTAAAAAAAATGTACTGCAGAATATATTATACTAAAATAACCAAAAACACTCTGAAATATCAAATGAGAAGAGCGCTTGTGGGCCAGACACACAGGACCCTGCAGTTGCCATCGGATAGGCATCGAATAACCTCTTTAATACGACAGTTTAGATATTTTTTGTCAACGCCAACTAACATTCAGTTCAAACACCTGTTTTCGAATATGAAAAATATGAGAGTTTTGGTGATTGGAAATATACCATATGTAGTAATAGTCCTTTCGTGTCTATCCGATTTAGTGCCTCAATATCACACGTCACACGTCGATAATTGCGATGTAGTTATATAATGAAGGATTTTCGGCACTGACTGCCAAAATATACTAGATTAGTAAATAATAAATATTTCTTATTAATTTGTACCTCCCGATTGTGAAATTGCTATTATTTCTTGGAGTTATGTAGTATATGGTGTACGTTCCTTCACAAGTCCTCATTGTATTCTACTTTTCTTCATTATTTTCAACATCTTGGTTTTTTTTAAAGCATATATTTTTTTGTATTGCCAATTCATGTTAATAAAGTAATTGAATTTCATTAAAATATTATTTACTTTAAAATGTACAAAACACATTCATAGTAAGTTAAAACTATTTTGTCGTTCAGGTTGATATAATGTTAGTTTTTTATGTCGTGTATTAACAACGATTAATAAATTTCTTTACATTTTTATGCTACTTTCTCATTTCTTAAGACGCATTAAAATACGTTTCTTCTAAATCAATTTTTCGTGTCAAATTAGTGCATTTTTTCTTAAAGTAGTTGAGAAAAAAATGTTTCGACAATTTTTGCGTTTTGCATGCAATGAGTAACGTCCTCACTAGTCACTGGGTCAGTTGTGAAAGCGAGTGGATGGATTCTGCCTTTGTGGAAGCAGGTCACAGTCGGTCGAAACGGTAAGCAGTATTCTTTAATGCTTGTTATCATCATGAAAACGTGTCTAACCAACTGATTGTACATCCATTTTGATGCAACTCGAACGAGAAGAATTTTCCATATAAAATCATTGTTACTGCATCGCTTTTGTGTCAACATGTTTGCCATAAAACTACAATTGTTCCCCTGTTTATATTTAGACGAGTAATTAATATTTTTACTGCACATGTCTACTATTTAGAAAATGTTTTTGCGTTTTAGTTTGTAAAATCTTAAGTTTTGTCGTTTTCTTGGTCAGTACAATTTGAAGGAATTAGTTGCTCGAAATCCACGATTTTGAATATAGAATATTGGGCAAATTAGGGACATACAGAGTACTGAAAATTGTGCTGTCTGTACTCTGTAAGCCATTCACTCTTGACTCTAGAATGCATAGCTATGAAGTTGTATTTAAACTAATCGATTTTCGGTACCTGCTTTTACAAACAACATTGCTACATGTTTATGCATTTTTTTTAATAACGCTATACACTGGTGAAATTAAGGCAATTTTTTTCCTTATTATTTGTCTGAATTGCTATTGAAGACAGAATCTGATTTATAAACATAAAGTAGAATTGCCAGAATTATCATTCAGAATGCAATATTGCTCCATGTCTTTATAGCAATTTCTAGTCAGGATACCGCGCCAAATAACAAGTATCGGACCTAACAATATTTTATAGTACATTCACAGGCATGCAGGGTCATGAAAAATAGTATGAGCTTTTTATCCCGAAATGCTACACATACAGGGCTATATCTCAACTACAACTCTAATCATCCCACGTCAACGAAAACTGGCACCTTTAAAACATTCAACAACAGAGCTATAACACAGCTACAATACCTTAAATACCTTCAACCATGAAAAAGTGAAGCTCAGGAAGTACCTATTAACTAATAGATATCCAGAAACTCTCTTATAAGGCGATATTTAATCAAGATGATGTCAGTAAGTGCAACACTTGAAAGACTATGATAACGAGAACGAAACTGGACACCTCTATAATATATTATTGCATCCATAGCATACCTTACTATCATGGAAGGTTCTGGCAAAGGGAGGCGATAACAAAGTCCCTGTTAGCAAATCATGCATGGACCGAACACCCTCTACATTAACTGGGATCAGGGCAAGGTAGTTCATAAGGACAGGTACAGATGGGCTCCTTTTGCTAAGCACCAGTAGAAATCAATACCCAGGTAGCATGACTAGTAACGTATGGCTGATTTCAAATATAAAAACAAAAAATCTTCTGAATTCCACTGTCAGCTGATGACAACAGTTATTAGCTATATGCAAACATGGAGAGATCGATAAGACTCAAGCCGGTAGAACTCCGAGATGCAGGTATCGTAATTGTTTTGAACGATTAGTGCGATTACTGTCCACACAAAGCAAGACTGGTGATTCGGAAACCGTGGATCTAGTCCCTGAAAGTCCTGTATTTTGCATTCGTTGGGTTTTTATGAAAGTTTTATAAGTTTGTAAAGCCTTAAAAATTTCATAATTCACTTTGTGTCAGCACTATATCGAAATTATTAGCAAAATAAGCTGGAAGCGAAAATATAGGAAAATACTTAAGGAAATGCCCATTTTTACTATTAAGCAAACAAGAAGTGTGAGTTTATTTGTTTAACCAATCGACATATTGCATGCGATTAAAAATAAAAATGGTACATATACATTTTTGACTGTATTGGTTTCTACATTGAATTACAATTTGTTATGGCCAACCTCCTTGCAAATTCAGCGAAATCAATCTAGTTAAATCATTAACTATTTCATTCGTTAGGAATTTATTTATCAAAATATACTATATAAACCAATTTGTTGTAATCTCATATTAGCTTATTAGACTTCTTTATTTAATCCATGGAGTAAGCCTAATCAATTCTACCATAGGTTAAGGTACGGTGTTAGTGGTCGGGTGTGATCTGACAAATATTTTCATTTAACAAGTACTCTCATTCATTCTTAAAATGAATATATGTGATGTTTGCTAAGACGCTTTCGCTTTGAAAAAAACAGAGACAGTTAGATCCCAGGCGGATTTCAACCTGGAATTTAACACGTATACTTTGCATTACCACTTTTCATTTGGCACATCTAAATTTGCAATAAGATCGTAGCCCAAAGCATTCGGTGTACTGAATTTTAATTAATATTTTCTTCTAAAGCACAACTGTTTGTAACCCTCACGCGAAGCTTAATTGAGCTTCATTAATTTCTTTGTAGTATATAGCTTGTCTCATGGTTCAGTCATTTCCGGTGTTAGTGGTACGATTTTGATTTAGTTTCGAACTGTCTTCACACGACTTGTCTAGCTGTTTCTGGTAATTTCGCTGTTCTTGGCGACTTAGTAACATTTTAGTAATCTGGTGCGCACACTAACTACGGTTTCCGATCCATAAGCTATCGTATTACAGGAAAGAGTAGCTGTCTTCCAAACCAAAAAGTATCAATCAGATATATGTTCCTACCTGCAGTTATTAACGAGACTGCGTATAAAAGTTACAGTTTTTTGCTAGGACTTTTGACTAAGGAAAAAAAAATTAGGTATATCGGTTTTTCGAATCCTGAGCTGTGGTCTTGCAACTTCAAACAAATTTGTGAAAAAAATTAAATATGTGATATTTAAAATATTTAAATTGTTTAAGCTTTTCTAGAGAAATCATTGGAAAGTTACTGAATAGTAGTCTCCTAATAACCGTATTTGTACCATTCTCTAGAAAACTGTAATCTTTGTGGTATCTATTACCTACTTAACCTTTTTCATGTAATCGATAAATACATATAAAAAATTCCGGAAATTTGGGATTTCCCATGAGAAAAAATACTTTCAGGTTTCACCAATTCTCCACTTATCCGAACAACTTTTCCAATTTTTCTATCCAAAAAACCTTATTCCGACGAATAAATAAAGAAATACCTTATCAGACAATAGTTGACTGTATTTTTTGTTGGAAACACTAGCTGGTAATTTATATTTATAAATGAAATATCACGATATGATTGTCTACAATGTCTACAATACTGAGTTCTTAAATTTATATTGGAAACTAGAAATTTAGTTTTTATTACCAAAAATAAGATCGAATTAACCGTTGTTCACGGTGATAGTTTATAATTCTCGTAGATTGTAAGGCATTTTGTTAACTTTCTCGTAAAGCGTTACATTTGAAACATGCTTACTGGTTAATGACGAAATGTTTTTTTATTCGGAGAACAATACCATTTCATTATACATACATTCTTAGTTTCGTCATTTGTTTAAATACTAATTGCATAAACAGACTTGTTGATAGGTTAATAGTAGGAAGATCATTTCCATTTATCGCTACTAAAGCTTTTAATAGTAAACAAAGAGCGGCATTCATTTTAGAGTGAACGATGGAAGGGAAATCTTCTTATGAAATAATATCTTATCTCCCCGTCTCTGTTTCTCTTTCTTTCTCTTTATCAACCTTAATCGTTGCTTGGCAATGACATTACAAATGTATATATCTGGTTGCAGTACCTGCCATCTATTTGTTTATTTACAAGGAAAAAATGGAGCTGTTGTTATTAAAGGAATTAATGTTAAAAGACAAGACTTTAGAAACTATTTACCTACCTCATTTGTTCTTTAAAGTACTATGCAAAAAATAGTTGGTACTACCAATATTAGTAATACAATATGATAAGTTTTATTTGACGAAAGATTAATTAATGTTATCAACAAGATTGAGTAAAACATATATTACATTAAAATAAGTTAAAACGAATTTATTATTCAATATATGGAACTAAGTAAAATTAATGTTATGATATGTGCAGTTGTCGGTCTCTTTCTTTTATTTATATCATTAATTATATAGGTCGCGGCTGATTGACACTTATCATATGTACAATGTACAATAAGTATCATCTCTGTAATAAAACAAACTTAAATTCTTACTTTGGCAACTGTAAATATATCCTCAAATTTACTAAAATGAAATTCAGAGTCACCCTCTAAGATTGGAGACATAATCAAAATACTTTATTTACCACTTTCATTAAGCTCCGTGTGAAGCTCTGGGAAACCTTTATCAATCAAAGCATGCTACCATCTTCCAAATAAATCAATAAGACCAGACTCTTTACTAATTTAAGAGTCATTTTTTCAACTTCCTGTTACTTTATACTTGTAGCAAACGAACCCATCAGGTGTAATTCCTATCAAAAACTTTATTATCTAAGCTTGATGAAGGCTCAATTCTACACTCTAGAATGTCACTCTTATAGCACTGGATTTTTCTCGTAATGGTATTTTGTTTATAAACGTTATATTTCGAGGTTAAATAGTGGTGAACTTGTACACGGATATAAGTAATGCAATAATGGGTAATTACAGTACACCTTAACAATTGAAAATAATTTTCTATGTCAATTTCACTTATTATTCAGCAATCTTAGTGAAAATGTTTACTTTATAATATGAAGTTACTCATCACAGAAATTTAATGGCAACTGACGTTGCCCTTTTTCATTGTGTTCTGCTTCCTGACGCATCTCACGTCTCGAATTTAAAATATCGCAAACAGAGAATTGAAATGTTTCTCACAAGGAAAATGAAAATTTGTGCTGGTATTATTTATTAATTGGATGTTATATTTGTTCACAAACTTTGATGGACCACCGCACCGATTTGTAGAAAAATTCCACAATATCCCCTTTGCTAAGAGACCTTTCATTTTAATAAATATTAAAATACTGTTGTTTATTTTATCATCTGTCTATATACTCATTAGTAATCACAAAGCAAGAAATACTTGAAACGAACATCAGATATAAAAAATATTAAAAATTTAAATATGAGCACTAAATCAATGAGAAAAAAATACTATTTTCACCGTAGATATGAAAATTTACTAAATGTGAATTAAAGTGTATCAAATAAACAGTAAATCCCAGTTTTTCTTAAACGTAACTAATGATTGTTTCAAGCCTTAAGTAGCATTTAAAATCGCTAAATTATCAGTTTTTGTTAACACAAGAAACACGGAAACACTATCTGCTTCTGAAGGCTAGATTACGCGATTTCACTTTTTACGTGGATGTATCTATTTGAAACCGTTACTACTTAAAAGTTAATCATCAGAATAAAAGATGACTGAAATTAAATTTGCTAGTCTATCCTTTACAATGTACCTAAATGTTCGCTCCATACTAGTTTCTTTATAAGTGAACGAATGCAATTGTAATATTTGGGTACAATATATATTTACTGAAAGTACGAGTATTTTATTTTTTAGCAACTCAAATTCCATAAATAACTGAACTTCATGAATTGCTATATAGTATCTGTGAAGAATTACATTTTCACGTATTCAAATAATATCAAAGCAACTTTAACAAAATAAAAGTGTAAAAGCAAACTATACTGGGCAACAATTTTGAAATATTTTGAATGAATATTCATAAACGGTAAGACAATAAAAAGCAATTTGGCAGAACATAGACGGATTTATTATACACAAAAATAAAAAAATAATTAATTAAACAAAACGTGCAGAAGCAAGCCGAAAACAAAAGAAAGTTAGAAATAACCAAAAAGTCAAATTAATCGGTCAATGGTGAATGCCTTCCAAATATTTTTTATATGTGGAAATTTCAATTAAATTTACATTTGTACACATGTATCAAATTTGAGTTTGACAACAGGCATTGTATGATTCTGTTATATTTTTTTATTATTAATTGATTAGAACATTTTCTGTATGGAAATTCATCCCAACAAAACAAGTTTTTACTTCACTGTATCAGAACTATCTATTTTACTAATCATAATTTTGAATATTATATTACTTTATTAAGTATTTTTTATTGATGGTGAATAATTGAATTTATCTCTGCCATTTTTTTTATATTCTACATAGTCCCATTTTAACTGATGTGCCTAATGTCTCATATGTTTTCTCCGCTATAATAGTACAAATTGTGATTGGCTCTTTGTAAGTCCATTTTTGAGCTCAAGTACTAGATCTAGAAATCTAGGTTAACTTCAAAACTGTAATTGTGAAGAATTGCTGATGAGTTCATCGGTCAATACCAACCTTAAAACACTATTTAGGGGCCGTTCAAGTATTACGTAAGCACTATAGGGGGGCGGGGAGTTCTTTGCTTTGCATAGTTTTGATATTTTTGATGCTATTGGTGGTAAGAGTTTTGCTTACTTTTGCTGACAAGGGGGAGGGAAATAATTGTAATAAATCTGCTTACGTAATACTTGAACGGCCCCAAAGAAAAAATGCAAAAGTGATTATGTACAATATTTTGACTGCTTATTAATTTGTAAAGTTACAAAGTATAGCATGGGCAATTTCGGAAAAGAGTATGTAAAATATTGGAGCATATTTAGATCTACATCTGTTTCCTAGTTTTCTTTTTTGGAGAACGCAACAAATATTTACAGGAGCAAACCTACAAACTCCTATCCTAAGGACATAATATCACTATGGTACGTATGGTAATAAATAGACCAAACTGTCAAACAATTTACGCAATTAAAATACTAATTAGTTGATAAATTTGGAGCATTTTACTATTTGTAACATTGTTTCGACCATTTCCTAATCTGAAGAGTGCTTGGTAAAATCCTACAGCCTCTAGAACTCATATTGCCACCAATTATCATTTGTTGGATATTTGTGTTAGCTAACTATTTGTTTCATGCATATTTGTTAATTCAAATGTCAATTTCTTAACGGATGCCCCCGCTTATTTTTAAGTGAAAATTTTTAGCAAATGACACCCTACCACATAGAAAGACACACACACACACACACACACACACACACACACACCCTCAGGGCGGACCAAAATCAGATAGGGGAAGGAACCCCGAAAATAAACCATTTATGGATATGGGTGATAAGGTGAACTTAATACCCCAGGTGGGTACCTCTGCAGAGGATAATCCCGCCACCGGTTCCGATCGAGTGAAAGCCTCGGTGGCCGGTGCACGCTCCACGGATTCTGGGGGGAGCGAATTATCACTGGTTCCGTCACATAGTGACAGTTAGCAAGAAGAACACTAGTAATGGTACAACATCGACCATTACAACTAGAGCTGGCAGCAAGACACTATCAGCCAGGTCCTCCAAAGGTGTACGCGGAATAATCAACGTGAGTGAGTTGTCGTTCCAGAACAGTCCAAAGTGCTTGGTATCGGATTACAGTGGCGAGTGGCCAAACAAACAAATGAACTAGTAGTATTGCAAGATCGATGAGCTCTTGAAGTTCATTGGGCCTGCTAGGCACAATGTACATCATGAGATCAAGAAACTGGCACAAAATCGCCATAAACATAAGTCAGAATAATGACAACGGATATCAGACGTCAACGACGCGGCCACCTCCTGTAGCGAAACCTGCTACGCTCCAACAAAGATCGATGACAGACATCGCCAGTAAAGGTGTCAACACACTCAGACACAAGGTGGACAGCAAAAGGAGGTCCCAAAAACGGCTGCCTCAAAAGCAGCTAACTCAAAACCGGCTGCATCAACACCGGCGGCCCAAAGCAGGCGGCTTCAATAAAAGTAGCCTCTGTAGCAAGGACCTCGCCACCGAAGGTCTCGCCTTCAGTAGCCTCATCAAGTAAGGCACCACCACTTAAAACTCTAAACCGGTGCTAGCTAGCAAGCTAAAGCCCGATAAGGAAGGTTGCCAGAACATCGGGCAAACCACCCAGGCAACAACAAGTAGGGTGGTCAATTCAGAAGCGGAGAGAAACAATGGATTAAAATCCAAGTTTAAAACGCAGACCAAAAAACCACCTGCAAACCAGTCGACTCACTGGCAAGTGGTAAAGAGGAAAAAGGCCCCGAGGACCATAAGCAAAAAACCAGCGCCACATTGTACGCTGCTTATAAAGAAAGGCGAGAAGAGCTCCCATGCAGATATCTTGCGAGGTATCAAGAATGATCCCACCTTGCAGGATATAGGCAAAAAAGTCAATAAGATCCGACGAACAGCTAAGGGAGATCTACTTTTGTTATTCGCCAAGGCAGACGCTCAGGAGATGGAGCGCTATTGTAACGCCATCAAGAATAAGCTCCCAAGCGGGGCCACTGTACAATCTCGAATACCGCAAATCGAGATTGAAATTAAAGACTTGGACGAGATCAGTACCAAGGAAGATGTAGTAAACCTGCTCAAAGATAATATCGACGGCCTGGCAGAGATCACTGAGGAGGCAGTGAAATCACTTCGACGGGCATATAGATCAACACAAACGGCAGTTGTTTTGTCTCCCAGAGGTCCAGGCCAAGAAAGCCATCGCACTTGGAAAGCTGAAACTTGCGTGGGGCACAGTACGTGTTCGCGAGAGGATCAGCCTTCGACGGTGCTTCAAATGCTGGCACTTTGGGCACAACGCCCAGGCGTGCAGAGGCAAGACTGACCGAAGCAGTTTTGTTTCACAGATGCGGAGGCGCTGGTCACAATGCCTCGGCTTGTCAACAACCTGCCAAGTGCTTACTCTGCAAAGAGAAAGATAGTAGGTCAGACTGCCGGCACGTTGCGGGTAGTTGGAAATGTCCGATCTACCAACAGGCGATGAGAGCAGCACAAGCCCGTAAATGAAAGTACTGCAACTCAACCTCAACCATTGCGAAGCAGCCCAAGACCTACTGGTACAGCGGGTGCGGGAATTGGATTGCGACGTAGCCATAATCTGCGAGCAGTACAAAAACTTCGACACCCTGTCCTGGGTAAATGACACAACGGACAGAGCAGCGATATGGGCTTGCGGTAAACTTCCGTTCCAACAACTCCCAAATACCCCCGAACCATGGCTTGTGAGAGCCAAAGTGGGAGGGGTTCACTTCTATAGCTGCTATGCACCTCCTAGTGCACAGCTCGAGGAGTTTGAGTTATTCTTGGACACCTTGGCGGAGGATGTACGGAAGCGTGAATCGGTCGCCATCGCAGGAGATTTCAACGCCTGGGCAATTGACTGGGGATGCCGAGAAACGAACGCGAGAGGACGAGCTCTCCTTGAGACCATGTCTTCGCTCAACCTGGTACTCCTCAACACAGGAGCCGTAAGCACATATCGCAAAGGCACAGCCAGCTCCATTATCGATGTGACATTCGTTAGCAGCAACCTAATTAAAGGGGGCTGTGAGTGGCGGGTCGATGAGGAGTTTACTAATAGCGACCACCAAGCTATTATATGGGAAATCAACACCACTCCCAAACGAAGATTGTGTATCAGTCGTGCGAGGTCACAGCCAGTCGGTTGGAACAAAAATGCTTTCGATGCTGATTCATTCGCCTTGGTTATGGAGCAGGAACCATTGTCAATAGCAACAAGCGCAGAAGCCACTGCCAAAGAGGTAATGACAAGCGTTGTCAAGTCCTGCGATGCATCCATGCCAAGGAGACGGCAGAACAACAGCCGCCCACCAGTTTACTGGTGGAATGACACGATCTCACAACACCGACGAGAGTGTCTCAAAGCACGAAGGCTGCATCAACGAGCACGGAGACGCGACAGGGTCACAACAGAAGAATTAAGGCTCGACTATGAGATCAAAAGACAACAACTACGAAGAGCCATTTTCTCAAGCAAGAGATCCTACTGGAAGGAGTTGTGTGACGAAGTTGACCAAGATCCATGGGAAAACCGTATAAAATCGTGATGCATAAAATCAAGGCCACCCCCATGACATCAACGAACTGCCCCGAATCATTGCACCGCATTGTCACTCACTTGTTTCCTGCGAAGCCTGAGCTACCCGCTTATCCTTCGTGGCAGGTGAGGGACGAAGATATACCATCAGTGACTATGAATGAGCTGATGGCGCGTGCAGCCGGCTCCAAAACGGTAAGGCTCCCGGTCCAGATGGCATACCAAACATCGCGCTAAAATGCGCCATAGCCAATAGGCCTGACATGTTTCTACACATGTATGAGACCTGCCTAAAGCAGGGGGTTTTCCCGACTAAGTGGAAAAAGCAGAGGCTTGTGCTCCTACCTAAAGGGGGAAAGAAACCTCCAGACGAACCGTCATCATATCGTCCCCTCTGTATGTTGGACTCTGCGGGAAAACTCCTTGAAAGAATAATAGCAGATAGGCTGGAGCCCTACGTTGAGCCAAAACTTTCCACCAACCAATTCGGGTTCAGAAAGGGGAGATCAACCATCGATGCCGTGACACTCGTTACCAACATCGCCAGAGAGGCTATCTCGGGAAAGAGATGGAGAAGAGTGGAAAAAAGTACTGTCTAATAGCCACCCTGGATATCAAGAACGCCTTTAACTCGGCCCGCTGGGACCGCATTTTGGAGGCTCTTGCCAGGATGGAAGTTCCGCAGTACTTGCGCAGAATGGTTTCAGCGTATTTCAAGGACCGCATCTTGTTGTACCAAACTGAAAATGGGCAAGTAGACTATAAGATCACAGGAGGTGTACCTCAGGGCTCTGTTCTTGGCCCCTCTTATGGAACGTAATGTACAACGACCTGCTCCTGCTCGGTCTGCCTGAGGGCGTCAGGCTAGTGGCATTCGCCGATGATGTGGCATTGATCATAGTGCGCAAGCACATAGAGGAGATACAAACAACCTTCTCATTCGCTATAGCCACAATTCAGCATTGGATGCTCGCAGCGGACTTGAGTTTAGCAGAACAAAAGACCGAAACACTTCTTGTTAGCAGTCGAAAGGCAAGGGAAACCATCACCTCAAAATAGGCGATACCTACATACAGTCGCAGCCCTTCATCAGCTATTTGGGGGTGCTCCTGGACGCACGGCTCAACTTCAAAGAGCACATAATCGCGGCCAGCAAGAAAGCAGCTGGGGTACAGGGGGCATTATCTAGAATAATGCCGAATGTCGGAGGCCCTAGACAGATAAGAAGACAGCTACTGGCAACAGTAACTACTTCTGTTTTGTTGTACGGGGCACCGGTATGGGAGAAATCGCTCGAGCTACCATCGTACCGCCGGAAAATGAAATCAGTCCAGCGGCTCTCAGCGATTCGTGTGGCATCATCCTACCGCACTGTGTCTTACGAGCGGTGAGTGTGATTGCTTCTACCCTACCAGTCGACATCCTGGCTGCAGAAAGGGGACGGCTTTATAGCAGAAAGTTAGAGAAAGACCAACCGACAGGAAACAGCGATGAAAGAGCCATGAGTCTAGGGCTATGGCAGGAGAGGTGGGACAGCTCTACTAAAGGCCGGTGGACATATCGATTGATACCTAACATCAGTCGTTGGGTCAACCGCCAGCATGGGGAGGTTGGGTTTTACATCACTCAACTCCTGACTGGGCATGGATGCTTTCGAGCATACCTGCACAGGTTCAGGAGGGCAAACTCTCCAAACTGCCCACACTGTACGGACGTGGTAGAGGACGCGGAACACGTGTTCTTCTCCTGCCCCCGTTTTCAGGATCAACGTGCTGAAGTGGAGAGGATTCTGGAGACTAATATCGTTCCAGAACAATTAGTAGAAGCCATGCTGAAGGGCCCCCAAGCCTGGACTTGGTATCAGATTACGCGGAGACTATCCTTAAAGAGCTCCGCAATACCTTCGAGGAGTAGGCTTTAGAGGCTTTCAATGTAAGAGCAGTTAACATCTGCAATGAACCACCCTTGCGAAGTAGTATTGACAAAGAGTGCCGCAGGGGACCATGGTTGTAGGAGAAAGAGGTTAGGGTTTTAGCGGGTATACGGTATACTGGTTTCAATGCAACGATTTACTCTTGCTTTGAAGTCATTGCATCGGGAGTCCCGCACGACGGCTAGCACGTGCTAGTTAAGTACGCAATGTATTTCCCCCCTCTTCGGATAAAAAAAAAAAAAAAAAAAAAAAAAAAAAAAAAAAAAAAAAACACACACGTGAATCGGTCGCCATCGCAGGAGATTTCAACGCCTGGGCAATTGACTGGGGATGTCGGGAAACGAGCGCGAGAGGACGAGCTCTCCTCGAGACCATGTCTTCGCTCAACCTGGTACTCCTCAACACAGGAGCCGTAAGCACATATCGCAAAGGCACAGCCAGCTCCATTATCGATGTGACATTCGTTAGCAGCAACCTAATTAAAGGGGGCTGTGAGTGGCGGGTCGATGAGGAGTTTACTAATAGCGACCACCAAGCTATTATATGGGAAATCAACACCACTCCCAAACGAAGATTGTGTGTCCAGTCGTGCGAGGTCACAGCCAGTCGGTTGGAACAAAAATGCTTTTGATGCTGATTCATTCGCCTTGGTTATGGAGCAGGAACCATTGTCAATAGCAACAAGCGCAGAAGTCACTGCCAAAGAGGTAATGACAAGCGTTGTCAAGTCCTGCGATGCTTCCATGCCAAGGAGACGACAGAACAACAGCCGCCCACCAGTTTACTGGTGGAACGACACGATCTCACATCACCGACGAGAGTGTCTCAAAGCACGAAGGCTGCATCAACGAGCACGGAGACGCGACAGGGTCACAACAGAAGAACTAAGGCTCGACTATGAGATCAAAAGACAACAACTACGAAGAGCCATTCTCTCAAGCAAGAGATCCTACTGGAAGGAGTTGTGTGACGAAGTTAATCAAGATCCATGGGGAAAACCGTATAAAATCGTGATGCATAAAATTAAGGCCCTCCCATGACATCAACGAACTGCCCCGAATCATTGCACCGCATTGTCACTCACTTGTTTCCTGCGAAGCCTGAGCTACCCGCTTATCCTTCGTGGCAGGTGAGGGACGAAGATATACCATCAGTGACTATGAGTGAGCTGATGGGCGCGTGCAACCGGCTCCAAAACGGTAAGGCTCCCGGTCCAGATGGCATACCTAACATCGCGCTAAAATGCGCCATAGCCAATAGGCCTGACATGTTTTTCTACACATGTATGAGACCTGCCTAAAGCAGGGGGTTTTCCCGACTAAGTGGAAAAAGCAGAGGCTTGTGCTCCTCCCTAAAGGGGGAAAGAAACCTCCCGATGAACCGTCATCATATCGTCCCCTCTGTATGTTGGACTCTGCGGGAAAACTCCTTGAAAGGATAATAGCAGATAGGCTGGAGCCCTACGTTGAGCCGAAACTTTCCACCAACCAATTCGGGTTCAGAAAGGGGAGATCAACCATCGATGCCGTGACACTCCTTACCAACATCGCCAGAGAGGCTATCTCGGGAAAGAGATGGAGAAGAGGTGGAAAAACGTACTGTCTAATAGCCACCCTGGATATCAAGAACGCCTTTAACTCGGCCCGCTGGGACCGCATTTTGGAGGCTCTTGCCAGGATGGAGGTTCCTCAGTACTTGCGCAGAATGGTTTCAGCGTATTTCAAGGACCGCATCTTGTTGTACCAAACTGAAAATGGGCAAGTAGACTATAAGATCACAGGAGGTGTACCTCAGGGCTCTGTTCTTGGCCCCCTCTTATGGAACGTAATGTACAACGACCTGCTCCTGCTCGGTCTGCCTGAGGGCGTCAGGCTAGTGGCATTCGCCGATGATGTGGCATTGATCATAGTGCGCAAGCATATAGAGGAGATACAAACAACCTTCTCATTCGCTATAGCCACAATTCAGCATTGGATGCTCGCAGCGGACTTGAGTTTAGCAGAACAAAAGACCGAAACACTTCTTGTTAGCAGTCGAAAGGCAAGGGAAACCATCACCCTCAAAATAGGCGACACCTACATACAGTCGCAGCCCTTCATCAGCTATTTGGGGGTGCTCCTGGACGCACGGCTCAACTTCAAAGAGCACATAATCGCGGCCAGCAAGAAAGCAGCTGGAGTACAGGGGCATTATCTAGAATAATGCCGAATGTCGGAGGCCCTAGACAGATAAGAAGACAGCTACTGGCAACAGTAACTACTTCTGTTTTTGTTGTACGGGGCACCGATATGGGAGAAATCGCTCGAGCTACCATCGTACCGCCGGAAAATGAAATCAGTCCAGCGGCTCTCAGCGATTCGAGTGGCATCATCCTACCGCACTGTGTCTTACGAGGCGGTGAGTGTGATTGCCTCTACCCTACCAATCGACATCCTGGCTGCAGAAAGGGGTCGGCTTTATCGCAGAAAGTTAGAGAATGACCAACCGACAGGAAACAGCGATGAAAGAGCCATGAGTCTAGGGCAATGGCAGGAGAGGTGGGGACAGCTCTACTAAAGGCCGGTGGACATATCGATTGATACCTAACATCAGTCGTTGGGTCAACCGCCAGCATGGGGAGGTTGGGTTCTACATCACTCAACTCCTGACTGGACATGGATGCTTTCGAGCATACCTGCACAGGTTCAGGAGGGCAAACTCCCCAAACTGCCCACACTGTACGGACGTTATAGAGGACGCAGAACACGTGTTCTTCTCCTGCCCCCGGTTTCAGGATCAACGTGCTGAAGTGGAGAGGATTCTGGAGACTAATATCGTTCCAGAACAATTAGTAGAAGCCATGCTGAAGGGCCCCCAAGCCTGGAACTTGGTATCAGATTACGCGGAGACTATCCTTAAAGAGCTCCGCAATACCTTCGAGGAGTAGGCTTTAGAGGCTTTCAATGTAAGAGCAGTTAACATCTGCAATGAACCACCCTTGCGAAGTAGTATTGACAAAGAGTGCCGCAGGGGACCATGGTTGTAGGAGAAAGAGGTTAGGGTTTTAGCGGGTATACGGTATACTGGTTTCAATGCAACGATTTACTCTTGCTTTGAAGTCATTGCATCGGGAGTCCCGCACGACGGCTAGCACGTGCTAGCTAAGTACGCAATGTATTTCCCCCCTCTTCGGATAAAAAAAAAAAAAAACACACACACACTGGAACTTGGTATCAGATTACGCGGAAACTATCCTCAAAGAACTCCGCGATACGTTCGAGGAGTAGGCTATAGAAGCTTTCAATGGAAGGGCAGTAAACATCTGCAATGAACCACCCTTGCGAAGTAGTATTGAGTAAGAGTGCCGCAGGGGACCATGGTTGTAGGAGAAAGAGGTTAGGGTTTTAGCGGGTATACGGTATACTGGTTTCAATGCAACGATTTACTCTTGCTTTGAAGTCATTGTATCGGGAGTCCCGCACGACGGCCAGCACGTGCTAGCTAAGTACGGAATGTATTTCCCCCCTCTTCGGATAAAAAAAAAAAAAAAAAAAAACACACACACACACACACACACCCGGGGTGGTCCCGGGGTGGTTGTTGGTCCACTACCGGGCGCCTCCCCAGGTGGTGGATAGGGGAACGCTCTCCAGCAATGGGGAGTACTGAGGATTTCCTCAGGGCGGACCAAAACCAGATAGGGGAAGGAACCCCGAAAATAAACCATTCATGGATATGGGTGATAAGGTCAACTTAATACCCCAGGTGGGTACCTCTGCAGAGGATAATCCCACCACCGGTTCCGATCGAGTGAAAGCCTCGGTGGCCGGTGCACGCTCCACGGATTCTGGGGGGAGCGAATTATCACTGGTTCCGTCACATGGTGACAAGAAGAATAAGAACACTGCTAATGGTACAACATCGACCATTAAAACTAGAGCTGGCAGCAAGACACTATTCAGCCAAGTCCTCCAAAAGGCGGATAGTGCAGTTGACGCCTCCCAAAGGGCCACAACTGAGAGTGGCGCTCCAAACAAATTAGGAGCAAAGATCGATGAGCTCTTAAAGTTCATTGGGCCTAGGCACAATGTACATCATGAGATCAAGAAACTGGCACACGCCATTAAGTCAGAATATGACAAATATCAGACGTCAACGACGCGGCCACCTCCTGTAGCGAAACCTGCTACAACACAGACATCGCCAGTAAAGGTGTCAAACACTCAGACACAAGGTGAAAAGCAAAAGGAGGTCCCAAAAGCGGCTGCCTCAAAAGCAGCCAACTCAAAACCGACTGCATCAACACCGGCGGCCCCAAAGCAGGCGGCTTCAATAAAAGTAGCCTCAGTAGCAAGGACCTCGCCACCGAAGGCCTCGCCTTCAGTAGCCGCATCAAGTAAGACACCACTAGTTAAAACTCTTAAACCGGTGCTACCTAGCAAGCTAAAGCCCGGTAAAGAAGGTTGCCAGAACATCGGGCAAACCACCCAGGCAACAACAAGTAGGGTGGTCAATTCAGAAGCGGAGAGAAACAATGGATTAAAACCCAAGTTTAAACCGCAGACCAAAAAACAACCTTCAAACCAGTCGACTGACTGGCAAGTGGTAAAGAGGAAAAAGGCCCCGAGGACCAATAAGCAAAAACCAGCCCAACATTGTACGCTGCTTATAAAGAAAGGCGAGAAGAGCTCCCATGCAGATATCTTGCGAGGTATCAAGAATGATCCCACCTTGCAGGATATAGGCAAAAAAGTCAATAAGATCCGACGAACAGCTAAGGGAGATCTCCTTTTCTTATTCGCGAAGGCAGACGCTCAGGAGATGGAGCGCTATTGTAACGCCATCAAGAATAAACTCCCAAGCGGGGCCACTGTACAATCTCGAATACCCAAAATCGAGATTGAAATTAAAGACCTGGACGAGATCAGTACCAAGGAAGAGGTAGTAAACCTGCTCAAAGATAATATCGACGGCCTGGCAGAGATCACTGAGGAGGCAGTGAAATCACTTCGACGGGCATATAGATCAACACAAACGGCAGTTGTTTGTCTCCCAGAGGTCCAGGCCAAGAAAGCCATCGCACTTGGAAAGCTGAAACTTGCGTGGGGCACAGTACGTGTTCGCGAGAGGATCAGCCTTCGACGGTGCTTCAAATGCTGGCACTTTGGGCACAACGCCCAGGCGTGCAGAGGCAAGACTGACCGAAGCAGTTGTTGTCACAGATGCGGAGGCGCTGGTCACAATGCCTCGGCTTGTCAACAACCTGCCAAGTGCTTACTCTGCAAAGAGAAAGATAGTAAGTCAGACTGCCGGCACGTTGCGAGTAGTTGGAAATGTCCGATCTACCAACAGGCGATGAGAGCAGCACAAGCCCGTAAATGAAAGTACTGCAACTCAACCTCAACCATTGCGAAGCAGCCCAAGACCTACTGGTACAGCGGGTGCGGGAATTGGATTGCGACGTAGCCATAATCTGCGAGCAGTACAAAAACTTCGACACCCTGTCCTGGGTAAATGACACAACGGACAGAGCAGCGATATGGGCTTGCGGTAAACTTCCGCTCCAACAACTCCCAAATACCCCCGAACCATGGCTTGTGAGAGCCAAAGTGGGAGGGGTCCACTTCTATAGCTGCTATGCACCTCCTAGTGCACAACTCGAGGAGTTCGAGTTATTCTTGGACACCTTGGCGGAGGATGTACGGAAGCGTGAATCGGTCGCCATCGCAGGTGATTTCAACGCCTGGGCAATTGATTGGGGATGCCGGGAAACGAGCGCGAGAGGACGAGCTCTCCTCGAGACCATGTCTTCGCTCAACCTGGTACTCCTCAACACAGGAGCCGTAAGCACATATCGCAAAGGCACTGCCAGCTCCATTATCGACGTAACATTCGTTAGCAGCAACCTAATTAAAGGGGGCTGTGAGTGGCGGGTCGATGAGGAGTTTACTAATAGCGACCACCAAGCTATTATTTGGGAAATCAACACCACTCCCAAACGAAGATTGTGTGTCAGTCGTGCCAGGTCACAGCCAGTCGGCTGGAACAAAAATGCTTTCGATGCTGATTCATTCGCCTTGGTTATGGAGCAGGAACCATTGTTAATAGCAACAAGCGCAGAAGCCACTGCCAAAGAGGTAATGACAAGCGTTGTCAAGTCCTGCGATGCTTCCATGCCAAGAAGACGGCAGAACAACAGCCGCCCACCAGTTTACTGGTGGAACGACACGATCTCACAACACCGACGAGAGTGTCTCAAAGCACGAAGGCTGCATCAACGAGCACGGAGACGCGACAGGGTCACAACAGAAGAACTAAGGCTCGACTATGAGATCAAAAGACAACAACTACGAAGAGCCATTCTCTCAAGCAAAAGATCCTACTGGAAGGAGTTGTGTGACGAAGTTGATCAAGATCCATGGGGAAAACCGTATAAAATCGTGATGCATAAAATTAAGGCCCCCCCATGACAACAACGAACTGCCCCGAATCATTGCATCGCATTGTCACTCACTTGTTTCCTGCGAAACCTGAGCTACCCGCTTATCCTGCGTGGCAGGTGAGGGACGAAGATATACCATCAGTGACTATGAATGAGCTGATGGGCGCGTGCAACCGGCTCCAAAACGGTAAGGCTCCCGGTCCAGATGGCATACCTAACATCGCGCTAAAATGCGCCATAGCCAATAGGCCTGACATGTTTCTACGCATGTATGAGACCTGCCTAAAGCAGGGGGTTTTCCCGACTAAGTGGAAAAAACAGAGGCTTGTGCTCCTCCCTAAAGGGGGAAAGAAACCTCCCGACGAACCGTCATCATATCGTCCCCTCTGTATGTTGGACTCTGCGGGTAAACTCCTTGAGAGGATAATAGCAGATAGGCTGGAGCCCTACGTTGAGCCGAAACTTTCCACCAACCAATTCGGGTTCAGAAAGGGGAGATCAACCATCGATGCCGTGACACTCCTTACCAACATCGCCAGAGAGGCTATCTCGGGAAAGAGATGGAGAAGAGGTGGAAAAACGTACTGTCTAATAGCCACCCTGGATATCAAGAACGCCTTTAACTCGGCCCGCTGGGACCGCATTTTGGAGGCTCTTGCCAGGATGGAGGTTCCTCAGTACTTGCGCAGAATGGTTTCAGCGTATTTCAAGGACCGCATCTTGTTGTACCAAACTGAAAATGGGCAAGTAGACTATAAGATCACAGGAGGTGTACCTCAGGGCTCTGTTCTGGGCCCCTCTTATGGAACGTAATGTACAACGACCTGCTCCTGCTCGGTCTGCCTGAGGGCGTCAGGCTAGTGGCATTCGCAGATGATGTGGCATTGATCATAGTGCGCAAGCACATAGAGGAGATTCAAACAACCTTCTCATTCGCTATAGCCACAATTCAGCATTGGATGCTCTCAGCGGACTTGAGTTTAGCAGAGCAAAAGACCGAAACACTTCTTGTTAGCAGTCGAAAGGCAAGGGAAACCATCACCCTCAAAATAGGCGACACTTACATACAGTCGCAGCCCTTCATCAGCTATTTGGGGGTGCTCCTGGACACAAGGCTCAACTTCAAAGAGCACATAATCGCGGCCAGCAAGAAAGCAGCTGGGGTACAGGGGGCATTATCTAGAATAATGCCGAATGTCGGAGGCCCTAGACAGATAAGAAGACAGCTACTGGCAACAGTTACTACTTCTGTTTTGTTGTACGGGGCACCGGTATGGAAGAAATCGCTCGAGCTACCATCGTACCGCCGGAAAATGAAATCAGTCCAGCGGCTCTCAGCGATTCGAGTGGCATCATCCTACCGCACTGTGTCTTACGAGGCGGTGAGTGTGATTGCCTCTACCCTACCAATCGACATCCTGGCTGCAGAAAGGGGACGGCTTTATCGCAGAAAGTTAGAGAAAGACCAACCGACAGGAAACAGCGATGAAAGAGCCATGATTCTAGGGCAATGGCAGGAGAGGTGGGACAGCTCTACTAAAGGCCGGTGGACATATCGATTGATACCTAACATCAGTCGTTGGGTCAACCGCCAGCATGGGGAGGTTGGGTTCTACATCACTCAACTCCTGACTGGACATGGATGCTTTCGAGCATACCTGCACAGGTTCAGGAGGGCAAACTCCCCAAACTGCCCACAGTGTACGGACGTGATAGAGGACGCGGAACACGTGTTCTTCTCCTGCCCCCGGTTTCAGGATCAACGTGCTGAAGTGGAGAGGATTCTGGAGACTAATATCGTTCCAGAACAGTTAGTAGAAGCCAGGCTGAAGGGCCCCCAAGCCTGGAACTTGGTATCGGATTACGCGGAGACTATCCTCAAAGAACTCCGCAATACGTTCGAGGAGTAGGCTTCAGAGGCTTTCAATGTAAGAGCAGTAAACATCTGCAATGAACCACCCTTGCGAAGTAGTATTGAATAAGAGTGCCGCAGGGGACCATGGTTGTAGGAGAAAGAGGTTAGGGTTTTAGCGGGTATACGGTATACTGGTTTCAATGCAACGATTTACTCTTGCTTTGAAGTCATTACATCGGGAGTCCCGCACGACGGCCAGCACGTGCTAGCTAAGTACGGAATGTATTTCCCCCCTCTTCGGATAAAAAAAAAAAAACAAAAAAACACCCGGGGTGGTTGTTGGTCCACTACCGGGCGCCTCCCCAGGTGGCGGATAGGGGAACGCTCTCCAGCAATGGGGAGTACTGAGGATTTCCTCAGGGCGGACCAAAATCAGATAGGGGAAGGAACCCCGAAAATAAACCATTTATGGATATGGGTGATAAGATGAACTTAATACCCCAGGTGGGTACCTCTGCAGAGGATAATCCCACCACCGGTTCCGATCGAGTGAAAGCCTCGGTGGCCGGTGCACGCTCCACGGATTCTGGGGGGAGCGAATTATCACTGGTTCCGTCACATAGTGACAACAAGAAGAAGAACACCGTTAATGGTACAACATCGACCATTAAAACTAGAGCTGGTAGCAATACACTATTCAGCCAAGTCCTCCAAAAGGCGAATAGTGGAGTTGACGTCCCCCAAAGGGCAACAGATGAGAGTGGCGCTCCAAACAAATTAGGAGCAAAGATCGATGAGCTCTTGACGTTCATTGGGCCTAGGCACAATGTACACCATGAGATCAAGAAACTGGCACACGCCATTAAGTCAGAATATGACAAATATCTGACGTCAACGACGCAGCCATCTCCTGTAGCGAAACCTGCTACAACACAGACATCGCCAGTAAAGGTGTCAAACACTCAGACACAAGGTGAAAAGCAAAAGGAGGTCCCAAAAGCGGCTGCCTCAAAAGCAGCTAACTCAAAACCGGCTGCATCAACACCGGCGGCCCCAAAGCAGGCGGCTTCAATAAAAGTAGCCTCACTGCCGGGAGACTCGGTAGCAAGGACCTCGCCACCGAAGGCCTCGCCTTCAGTAGCCTCATCAAGTAAGGCACCACTACCAAAAAACTCTTAAACCGGTGCTAGCTAGCAAGCTAAAGCCCGGTAAAGAAGGTTGCCAGAACATCGGGCAAACCACCCAGGCAACAACAAGTAGGGTGGTCAATTCAGAAGCGAAGAGAAACAATGAATTAAAATCCAAGTTTAAACCGCAGACCAGAAGCAAACCTTCAAACCAGTTGACTGACTGGCAACTGGTAAAGAGGAAAAAGGCCCCGAGGACCAATAAGCAAAAACCAGCGCCACATTGTACGCTGCTTATAAAGAAAGGCGAGAAGAGCTCCCATGCAGATATCTTGCGAGATATCAAAAATGATCCCACCTTGCAGGATATAGGCAAAAAAGTCAATAAGATCCGACGAACAGCTAAGGGAGATCTCCTGTTTTTATTCGCGAAGGCAGACGCTCAGGAGATGGAGCGCTATTGTAACGCCATCAAGAATAAGCTCCCAAGCGGGGCCACTGTACAATCTCGAATACCGCAAATCGAGATTGAAATTTAAGACCTGGACGAGATCAGTACCAAGGAAGAGGTAGTAAACCTGCTCAAAGATAATATCGACGGCCTGGCAGAGATCACTGAGGAGGCAGTGAAATCACTTCGACGGGCATATAGATCAACACAAACGGCAGTTGTTTGTCTCCCAGAGGTCCAGGCCAAGAAAGCCATCGCACTTGGAAAGCTGAAACTTGCGTGGGGCACAGTACGTGTTCGCGAGAGGATCAGCCTTCGACGGTGCTTCAAATGCTGGCACTTTGGGCACAACGCCCAGGCGTGCAGAGGCAAGACTGATCGAAGCAGTTGTTGTCACAGATGCGGAGGCGCTGGTCACAATGCCTCGGCTTGTCAACAACCTGCCAAGTGCTTACTCTGCAAAGAGAAAGATAGTAGCTCAGACTGCCGGCACGCTGCGGGTAGTTGGAAATGTCCGATCTACCAACAGGCGATGAGAGCAGCACAAGCCCGTAAATGAAAGTACTGCAACTCAACCTCAACCATTGCGAAGCAGCCCAAGACCTACTGGTACAGCGGGTGCGAGAATTGGATTGCGACGTAGCCATAATCTGCGAGCAGTACAAAAACTTCGACACCCTGTCCTGGGTAAATGACACAACGGACAGAGCAGCGATATGGGCTTGCGGTAAACTTCCGTTCCAACAACTCCCAAATACCCCCGAACCATGGCTTGTGAGAGCCAAAGTGGGAGGGGTTCACTTCTATAGCTGCTATGCACCTCCTAGTGCACAGCTCGAGGAGTTCGAGTTATTCTTGGACACCTTGGCCGAGGATGTACGGAAGCGTGAATCGGTCGCCATCGCAGGAGATTTCAACGCCTGGGCAATTGACTGGGGATGTCGGGAAACGAGCGCGAGAGGACGAGCTCTCCTCGAGACCATGTCTTCGCTCAACCTGGTAATCCTCAACACAGGAGCCGTAAGCACATATCGCAAAGGCACAGCCAGCTCCATTATCGATGTGACATTCGTTAGCAGCAACCTAATTAAAGGGGGCTGTGAGTGGCGGGTCGATGAGGAGTTTACTAATAGCGACCACCAAGCTATTATATGGGAAATCAACACCACTCCCAAACGAAGATTGTGTGTCAGTCGTGCGAGGTCACAGCCAGTCGGTTGGAACAAAAATGCTTTCGATGCTGATTCATTCGCCTTGGTTATGGAGCAGGAACCATTGTCAATAGCAACAAGCGCAGAAGCCACTGCCAAAGAGGTAATGACAAGCGTTGTCAAGTCCTGCGATGCTTCCATGCCAAGGAGACGGCAGAACAACAGCCGCCCACCAGTTTACTGGTGGAACGACACGATCTCACAACACCGACGAGAGTGTCTCAAAGCACGAAGGCTGCATCAACGAGCACGGAGACGCGACAGGGTCACAACAGAAGAACTAAGGCTCGACTATGAGATCAAAAGACAACAACTACGAAGAGCCATTCTCTCAAGCAAGAGATCCTACTGGAAGGAGTTGTGTGACGAAGTTAATCAAGATCCATGGGGAAAACCGTATAAAATCGTGATGCATAAAATTAAGGCCCCTCCCATGACATCAACGAACTGCCCCGAATCATTGCACCGCATTGTCACTCACTTGTTTCCTGCGAAGCCTGAGCTACCCGCTTATCCTTCGTGGCAGGTGAGGGACGAAGATATACCATCAGTGACTATGAGTGAGCTGATGGGCGCGTGCAACCGGCTCCAAAACAGTAAGGCTCCCGGTCCAGATGGCATACCTAACATCGCGCTAAAATGCGCCATAGCCAATAGGCCTGACATGTTTCTACACATGTATGAGACCTGCCTAAAGCAGGGGGTTTTCCCGACTAAGTGGAAAAAGCACAGACTTGTGCTCCTCCCTAAAGGGGGAAAGAAACCTCCCGACGAACCGTCATCATATCGTCCCCTCTGTATGTTGGACTCTGCGGGAAAACTCCTTGAAAGGATAATAGCAGATAGGCTGGAGCCCTACGTTGAGCCGAAACTTTCCACCAACCAATTCGGGTTCAGAAAGGGGAGATCAACCATCGATGCCGTGAAGCTCGTTACCAGCATCGCCAGGGAGGCTATCTCGGGAAAGAGATGGAGAAGAGGTGGAAAAAAGTACTGTCTAATAGCCACCCTGGATATCAAGAACGCCTTTAACTCGGCCCGCTGGGACCGCATTCTGGAGGCTCTTGTCAGGATGGAAGTTCCGCAGTACTTGCGCAGAATGGTTTCAGCGTATTTCAAGGACCGCATCTTGTTGTACCAAACTGAAAATGGGCAAGTAGACTATAAGATCACAGGAGGTGTACCTCAGGGCTCTGTTCTTGGCCCCCTCTTATGGAACGTAATGTACAACGACCTGCTCCTGCTCGGTCTGCCTGAGGGCGTCAGGCTAGTGGCATTCGCCGATGATGTGGCATTGATCATAGTGCGCAAGCATATAGAGGAGATACAAACAACCTTCTCATTCGCTATAGCCACAATTCAGCATTGGATGCTCGCAGCGGACTTGAGTTTAGCAGAACAAAGACCGAAACACTTCTTGTTAGCAGTCGAAAGGCAAGGGAAACCATCACCCTCAAAATAGGCGACACCTACATACAGTCGCAGCCCTTCATCAGCTATTTGGGGGTGCTCCTGGACGCACGGCTCAACTTCAAAGAGCACATAATCGCGGCCAGCAAGAAAGCAGCTGGGGTACAGGGGGCATTATCTAGAATAATGCCGAATGTCGGAGGCCCTAGACAGATAAGAAGACAGCTACTGGCAACAGTAACTACTTCTGTTTTGTTGTACGGGGCACCGGTATGGGAGAAATCGCTCGAGCTACCATCGTACCGCCGGAAAATGAAATCAGTCCAGCGGCTCTCAGCGATTCGAGTGGCATCATCCTACCGCACTGTGTCTTACGAGGCGGTGAGTGTGATTGCCTCTACCCTACCAATCGACATCCTGGCTGCAGAAAGGGGACGGCTTTATCGCAGAAAGTTAGAGAAAGACCAACCGACAGGAAACAGCGATGAAAGAGCCATGAGTCTAGGGCAATGGCAGGAGAGGTGGGACAGCTCTACTAAAGGCCGGTGGACATATCGATTGATACCTAACATCAGTCGTTGGGTCAACCGCCAGCATGGGGAGGTTGGGTTCTACATCACTCAACTCCTGACTGGACATGGATGCTTTCGAGCATACCTGCACAGGTTCAGGAGGGCAAACTCCCCAAACTGCCCACACTGTACGGACGTTATAGAGGACGCAGAACACGTGTTTCTTCTCCTGCCCCCGGTTTCAGGATCAACGTGCTGAAGTGGAGAGGATTGTGGAGACTAATATCGTTCCAGAACAATTAGTAGAAGCCATGCTGAAGGGCCCCCAAGCCTGGAACTTGGTATCAGATTACGCGGAGACTATCCTTAAAGAGCTCCGCAATACCTTCGAGGAGTAGGCTTTAGAGGCTTTCAATGTAAGAGCAGTTAACATCTGCAATGAACCACCCTTGCGAAGTAGTATTGACAAAGAGTGCCGCAGGGGACCATGGTTGTAGGAGAAAGAGGTTAGGGTTTTAGCGGGTATACGGTATACTGGTTTCAATGCAACGATTTACTCTTGCTTTGAAGCATTGCATCGGGAGTCCCGCACGACGGCTAGCACGTGCTAGTTAAGTACGCAATGTATTTCCCCCCTCTTCGGATAAAAAAAAAAACACACACACACACACAGAAAAAAGGGTGTGTGAAATAAAGAGAGAAAGAGAGCACGTATTTCTTATATTTTAAAATTTTGTAATTTCATATTCGATTTATCTTTCAGTATTCAGATTTATTTATTGTAAAACTACGTATAAACTTAGATCAGATGACATAATTTTACATTTATAGGGGTATTTAAAGAGGATATAAATAGACTAATACAAAAGATTTCATGATATTTTCCCCTCTGTTTCTCAACCGATTTTCTTCATGTTTTTTGTTTAGTAGTGATAAGCAAGCTTTACTGTTACTATTTAAAAAAATAGAAACAGCTAGAATTATTAGTATAATTATTCAATTAGGATTTTCTATAATAGCGCAGCTTTGTTACACTTCCAGGCGCTCGATGACAATTTATTCCATATACACTGAAAAAATAACGTGAATAACGTTCAAACTAATTGCTACTGATTATTGACCATTGGGCTACCATTAATTGATTGTAAAATTGCGTATAAAGTTATTTTGAATAACAATTATACATTTATAGGGTGTTCAAAGATGATTGCGTCATTTTGTGTAAGCCTTTATATAGATTAGTTTGAGCAAAACAGTTTCATGAATGAATGACCTGTGGTTTTCCTGGCTTTTGTTGAAAAGTATCCAGTAGGAAAACAAAAATTGCTTCACTTGCATTTATAGATATATAAAAGATCTATATTGAATAAAACAAAGGTGTGTATTTTGAAAAAAGAATAAATCAGAGGTATCTTTGATTTGAGCCTAGACAAGTTAAAAGATTAAGTCCTGAGTTTTTATAGTATTTTGATGGAATGATCATCCAATGTACAGATAAATTAGATAATATAACGAAGGAGAATCTTCGTTACACGTATTAAGAATTGTTAAAATATAATAGGAAGCTTTCCCCGTTTAGCGATGCAGTTAGCTAGCAGAATTCAAAAAGTTAAAATCTAGGTCTAGATAAAGGATAAAATGCAAAAGAAGGCTAAAGAATTGCTGCAGGAAACAAGGATAAATGCATTAGTGAAGTCATATGTAACGATGAGGTGAAAGGCAAGTAGAAGGACTATGAAAACAAATATTTTTTAACAACTTTATTCTAGATATTGTTTAATTATTTTTATTATGAGACAGTCGTTAGCTACTTTAAGAAATAGACCACAATTGTGGAAGAAAAACAACCAAATTTTAAAATATTAATATTCAGTACGCACGAAATATGTTCAAAGTAGTATTTTCCAACGTCTTGGCAGCTGGGATCGAGAACCAAGAAGAGAGAAAGAGCAATATCTTCCAATTGATACACTCGACGGTTCTGTAAAATGTTAGCAGAATCAAGATGAAGTAAGACTATATAATTATGAATATTAAATTCAAGGTTCAGTGAATGTTAACAGCCTACCTGAGGATAAAATTTTATATCTCTATAGTGATGGAAATAAAATAACAATGATTGTTTACATTTAAAAAATCTCATTGCACATATCGAAATGCTGCATAGTACTATTTCATAAATTAGGTGTTTCGTAGCTTCCAGAGTTAATTAAGCATAATTGCAATAAACTACCTACGACTTACAATCTTCTAAGTGATTGGATAAATTTGAAATAAATTTAATGGCTTTCGACAGAATGATATTTTTCTGTTATATAAAAAATATACAATTTAAATTTATGGATTTGAAATAATTGTTGTGAAATGTATTTACATTTAGATTGAATATATTTTGGATTTTAATAAATAAATAGAAGACTTACTTAACAAATGGACATTTTCGTATTGTATTTGGTATATATCTGTCCCCTACTTTAGATTAGAGCATAATAATGTATTACATTTTATTGTGTATTTCTGGTAAACTGATCTAAGTTTCGAGTTAAAACCTCTTCTAAATTCATTAATTTCTCAACCTTTCAACTTCTTCTTTGTTGTCATCCCAAAAAAAAAACAAAACCAAGAAATTTAAATAAAAATGAAATAGTGATGCATACTCCTCTTGTTCTATTACATTACTGAACTAATTGTGAATATGACCTGTTTCGTGACGCTTAACCCTAGGGTAGGTTAGGTAATATCACAGTATGATGGACGTCTCTGTTAAATAGATCATTGCTGATATACGTTAGATTGTTTTAATATGGTTATTTTTTTTCTCCATGGGGAATAAAGGAAATTTAAGAACGGATATTTTTCAAAAGTAGGCTATGAATATTTTTGCAAAGATGAATAAACCTGTGTGTCTCAGTGATTTAAAATGACTTGGTACTAAATTTTATAACTAAATTTGAAATAATAAGGAGCCACCAAAGTAATTTATCTTTTTAACATTTTGTGTACAGTTTTCAAGAAATTTAAATAAATAGACAAAGAAACAAACATGCGTAAAGTAAAGTTTATTTCTCAACACACTATGCGTTGTCTGTGGGCATGCCTAATGGCAACGATTTAGCCTGCAAAGCGGAAGGTCGTGAGTTTGAATCTGAAATTATCTCTTTTTTTTAATTAATTAGATATTGAAATTAAAATTTTTCATTCATTTAAAAACCAGTGAAAAAAAATATCATTGACAATTCGCCACCAGTAGAGAGAACCTTAACATTTGCATTCATTAGTCTGTATATAATTATTAACTTCATTATTATTTAACATTTCGTTAAAAAATTGTACAAAGGCATTTTAAATATCTGAGAATATAGGGATTTAGTTAAATTTTATTTAAAAAAATCCATAGATGCCTTTTTTAAATTTTAGGTAAGAAAATTTAATTATCGTTCCTCTATCTTTCAAACCGTTACAAAACCATACATATATATATATATATATATATATATATATATATATATATATATATATGCCTTATAATTTAAAAATAGACCTATCAAAATGGGTCAACTAACAAAGATCTTATAGGGGCGGCACCATTTGAAATAAGTCACACTGTATATATATATATATATATATATATATATATATATATATATATATATATTATTTAAAAATATATCATTTGAATAGTGCTTTAGTACAGAAGGTCATAGTTTTAAATTATAAATTAAAACTAAAAAAGTAATGAACACTTGGTCCACTTGATTCAGTGATTAGTTCCAAATAAAACAACTGCAAGACATTTCTAAAAATAATAGCATACAAAAATAAATGTTAATAATGTTCTGAATATTATGTTAACTAGAATAAATACAAATTCATTTTAGGTAATTAATAACGGGTGGTTAGCAAATTCTACTGATTAGTAAGTTTATTGGTGATCAAATTACCACAAGGTGATACGCAACAATAGGCACCTAATTAAGTCAGAACTTATAATCAAAACTTGAACATTGTTTTCCATCAATTCACTAAATTCCTTTTCTGCTAACTATTGCGCAATAGCTTTTTAAGTAATAATTTGCAAATTTGATTTTGCAAGTCATACTAGAACACCAGCACAAATCTGATCGATCAAATTACTGTGATTGAAATTATGCATGTGTTCTTGAAATTAAATTGTTATTAGCTGCTGTTAATAGAACTCAAATTTTGTTAGTTCAATTAAATTTGTTATATTTCCAACTTAAATTAATTTTTTAATAGTATTGGTCATATTATAAATATTATTGTGGTTAAATTTAATTGATTGCTTTTCTAGAACAGTAAGAAAGCTAATGATATTTTGAATGCACTGAATAATACAAAACAATTTAATTATTTATTTTGTAACGAACTAATGTTTTCATGCGTATTTTAGTAGCTACTGAGAAATTGGTTTTTGCCAACAATTGTGTTAAGCTTGAGAATGGGAGGCAATACGTATATTATATATATATATATATATATATATATATATATATATATATATATATATATATACATATATATATATATATATATATATATATATATATACAGGGTGTAAATAGTTTGACTGCATATATTTTAGGTGCAGATAGTACCCACCAAAAAAAAACAAAAAACTCTTATAACACTATGGTCTAAAGGCCTTAATAAGCAAGAAAATTTGAAATACATGTTAAGTAAATTATTGTCAATGTGGCAACGTCGCGCTAAAAATGAGATTTGCTTGTAGCGTGAATAATAAAGGAATGAGTCACCACAAAAAAATGAACACCTGTTATTTTTTTTTGTATTAAATAATTTCATAGTTTCGAGTGCCGGTAGATTTATTTAGGTACATAAAATTTTATGAAATATTATTTTCAAAAATGTACCCTTTTAATATCTATGTATTGAAATGAATATTTATATTTGGCGATTTATTTTATGCATCAAGTTGAAGAAGGGAGGATACAAAGTTGTTTACATTATGATACAAAAATAATGCGATACAAACTATATTAAACAAAACATTTCTTATATGTAGTTCTTTTATGTGTTAAATTCTTCGAGAAATAATTGTTACTAAGAAACTAATATTACTTATCTTAGACAAATAAAAACCTTTGAGCTGCAGGATGTCATTATGATAGAGCTCTGGCGATCAAACGGATTATTTATAGTAAATATTCAAAATTCAAAATTCTTGTTATTACACTTGCTTTCCCCACAAATTAATAGCATGTCAGGTCTTTACCTAATTGTACGATTGTCACTGTTTGTCACAAAATAATACACTCGAACTCACAATTCACAACATATTTTATTTATTTTTCCAATTTATATTTTAAAATGAAAATCAAATAACTTACGCTATGTCGAATGTCACGCAAAAATCACTTTCACTTTCTTAAAAGAACCGGGCAGCAAAAAAGCATTCATGGCAGCGGCCAGCTGTAGTACTGAGTATATGCTATGTTGCCACATCTGATCGGAGAAACGTAGGGCAAATTATAACAGAATATTTAGAGTTTAAATAATAATTTTCTTTGTTGATACAGTTATTAAAAGTGTATACGCTATTGAGTATTTACATATTTAGCTTTACAATCATTTTGAAGCCGGAAATAATCTATTATTCACTGTAATAAAGGCTACAGAACTTCTAACTTTTTCATTTTTTTTTTGGAAAAACTATAGTTTATTTCTGAAAATGTTATAAAGCTTTTTGATTTGTTTTGACCTGAAGTATTGATCCTCAAAATCTTTGCACTCAAACCGTTTACACCCTGTATATATATATATATATATATATATATATATATATATATATATATATATATATATATATATATATATATATGATTCCATCATCGTATTCAACTTCAGAATGAAGTTATATATTTACGTTTCATCACTATTGGGCGATTTAAACTTCTAGAAGTATGCTTGTGCTCATCGAGATGCTGATGTTAGATGTAAGTTGGGCACGCACCGTCAACCATATTCCTAACTTAAATTTTTGCTATTGTTTTTTAATACTCGCGATCAGAATGTGACATATCTTATAGACTTGTTCAAATGGATCCAAACTCATTATCAATATGTAGTTGTTGTAGTATAGAGGTGAAATTCATACCGAACTACATTTGTAAATGTTAATCGTTTAGAGTCCCTCAATTGCATTTGTAAAAACATTCCAATTTATCACCGTTGATGGTTTATTTTTTAATACTTGTAAAATGCGTGCAAATAGTTTTGTATATTTCTTTCAATTTGTTTCGTCTATTGTTAGGTTAGGTTAGTTCATTTGTAGTTCACAATTAGATAAACTCCGACGAAATCTGATAGAAACTGTATTATTGTTCGAATATTGTAGATTCAAAGCTTCACAAGTTTTTCACTTAATCTGTCTATTCTGCCAAGTTATCCAATTAAAATCAATCTCGATCCCCAAAAATGATACTATACTGACATTTCCCGGTTTTCCTTAGAGGCCAATATCGGCCCTCAAAATACGCCCCTACATATATTTCTTAATAACTCATAAGAAATTTAATCTTTTTCCAGTATAATGAAGGAAAAACCTAATGAGGTATATAGAGCTGTTCAAAAGCCGATGACTTTGACTAATTTAATCTTCAATTATCGGCAGCGAGACGCGACTGAATTCTACCGAAATAGGAGTGAGACAATCATGTTCATTTGAAAGAATTGAGACAGAAATTTTAAATTTTCGTTTGAGTTGCCTTTATCTTTGTATAATATTGTTGAATTGTCATATTATATTTTGTGACCTAGGTTCAGCATGATAGATGAGCTAAGCATACAAACGAATTTATGATACTTGCCAACATATTATAATTATCAGCATGTCTCAGACCGAAGACCAATTCATGACGGTTGTTGTTGTCAATATAAAATGATTCCTACATAGCTTTGTTAATTTTATGTTAATTGAAAAATATATATCCCAAACCTGATTTTTGAACGTGGTAGTTTGAATTTAGTAGAATTTTTGGAATAATTCAATCTTAAGGAACATAATGAACCAACTTTTCATTTCTAAATAAGCAATAGTAATTTCCAGTGATACTTTCGGGAAATAATTATTTCAATATCAATATTAATATATATATATATATATATATATATATATATATATATATATATATCAAAGTCTGTTGACGTTAATCTCAGAACCTAATGTAATCAATTTGCTATAGTATTCAAACGATACTCTGATTCACGAGGAAAGTTTTTATAAATACTTGGAACAAATTTGGTTGAGCCATGATGATGTATGTCTGTCTAGGTCAAAAAAAAGTATCTCTTGAGAGATAGATATGTACTGCTATTACCACAGTTTTTATGCGCTGTTGTTAATTCGAGGGCGTCAGAAGTATTATCGTCTGTTTCTATTTCCTAAAACATGAATATGATTACAGCAACTGAGTGCAAATTTACCTATATCAAACAAAATCTGATTAGAAACGTATCAAAAAATAATTTCCTTATTAATAGCTAAATGGTTAACTCAGCTAAGCAGTTCATAGATGACATTAAAAATACACAAATGAATTCTTTCTACATAAAATTATATAATGGATCTAGGGTATTTCTTTAGAAATTTTGCATGCCTCAGGAAGATATAACCATACCATTAGGATGTTTGTCATCAATATGCATAGTGGTGGGGCCTCAGATTTCCATAATTAGTATTTTCAATTTAGAACAAAAGGATGTACATACTTACAGCGTGTCAATGGTCATGTGATGGGTTTACTCTAGAGAATTAATTGCTTTGTTCGAATTCTAATCTAAAAGTTCTTTATTTTGTTTTTAAAAATAAGCTCTAATTTTACTGTTATCAGATTAAAATAAAAGAAAAAGTATAAATAGTTATCTAGTTGTTGTACCATAAAAAATAGCTGTACCTACATGGAAACTTCGGAGTATCTCAATTTATTCTTGTTATCAATTACTAGCATTATGTACTTTTTATTACTTTTTAAGGTCTGTATAAATTGGATAAATTTGATGTGAATTTTGAATTAAATACTGATTATTTAGGAACTTTTAGAAGTCGAAGAGAATCAGTTTAATAATTTTAAAATGCTATATAACGTAATATTTTTTGTATTTTCACATATGTTTTACTTTTAGTAAATACACTGTAATCAAAATTACTGCTACTCTAGATAAGTCAAAAAGTCGTAGATAATTGAAAATTATTTGAATTTTCTATCCTCTGCAAGATCAAGTCAAGCATTGTTTCTACAGTTCTGGTTTTGTAAATGGGCACTAGGCATTTTGAAAGCTCACTTACATGCTAATTGGGAAAATATAAATATATAATTTTCATGTACTTCACACTTAATCGGTCAATTTAACTATTCATCAGATGTACGTTAGATATTGCTGAATAATATTTTGAGTCTTTTTGAGCCTAAATATTGGAATAGATTTATCAATAGAGTGGAATGCGTGTTTCATGCATAGCGTGCGCCTAGTAATATTTTCACCATTTTTTTTCTCTCCTTGAAATACATAAAATGAATAATTCGACATCCGGGTTGATAGTGGTTCATACTATTTTCAATCTGACAAACTATACAATAATCTCATTGATTACTATCTAAACATACTGGTGTTCCAAATTTCATCAACATAATTATTTTTTTCATTAGTTCATATTATAACGTTACATTACACTCAACAAGAGCATGACGGACAATTATCTGTTGAAATCCAGTATTTTCATGTCGATTTATGGGTTAATAACCTCAGGAAGTTTAAAATTGCAATAAATTGTTATGCAACAATCTCGTATAGCAACTTCGATGAATTGTGGTTCATATTGGTTTTACTACATTTTTTTAGGGCTTGTTAGACATTTTAATTTTATCGACTTTTTCGTCTTTAGGTATCAATAAATATTATATAAGAAGTGACAGCATATTCTGTCAATATGGATTACGTGTTACTAGTTCACACGCACTCCATAAGATGAAGTGACAGATACAAACAAACAATTGCTTGTTAGAGAAATGTTAAATATTTTTGGTCGTTACGTCAATAAATTTAGTCTAATACATTTTCAATACGATAATGAAAATGAATCTAGGATTTATTGAAAACTGTTATTAATTTTATTTTAGCAATTTTATATTACTTTAGAGAATATATTAACCAAACGCATCAATAATCTATTTATAATTGTTTTTTGGAATTATATAAATTTAAGTAGACTCGGTTATACCAACATTCAATTACCAGTTATGTTATCTTTTGAAATGGATTCTTTATAACATAAAAAGCGTTCTGAACTATCTCAACTTAGAACTGCTTAAAATGCATAATTTCCCCTTCAATTATCTATATCATAAAACTGCTGAAATCACAGAATAGAGCTGATCTTTTTATGTAGATAATTTTGATGATTGGAAAGAAACGTTTCAAATTAAATATATTAATATTCCAAATTTTTTTGTTGATAATATCTTTCTAGATATCATTAGTATGTCTTTAATTAATTAGGCAACAATTTTTGTTAATTTTTCTTTACAGCTAAGTGTGTAATTTGTATATTTCATTCAAAATTTTTTTGGCAAATTCTGTTCCATTATAGGTAAATTAATAATAAGTGTAAATACAGATTCTATAGTTTTATGAAAGATTAAGAAATCCCTATATTTAACTCTTTCAAAGTCATATATCTATCTATATATTCGAAACATCAAGAAAATATATAAATACTAAATGATATATCATTTGTAGACACTAATATATATTCAAACTGAATTTGTACGACAATAATTCAACTTTCTTAAAGGTTTGGCATTACTGCTTTCGTAGAAAATATCAATTGTTATTGTTTATGGTATGTGAGAAAACAAGTATCTTGTATTTAGTCAAAAAACCTACTTTTTAGTTAACCAAGTACTGTTTCATGTGAAACAAACATGTAAAAAAGTAAATTAGGAATTAAACCTTCGATCATAAATAACACCTGTCATTACTTTTAGAATTCAGTGCTACTGCTAACTATCCAAGTGCATTCAGTTCTCTACCGCAACTTTAAAACATTTGCTTAATTTTTTGAGCTGAGACAAAATAAAATACAATTGTTATTTTTTAGAATATGGTAATTTGGTTACCTTAAATGGTTAACAATTTTGGTTAAATAACTGTAGCTTATAGAAATTACTGACCTGTATAAGAGCTTCTGGCTGAAGAGGTCCGTGCAGCCGATCTGAAGTATCACTGAGTAGTTCCAATTCTTGCTCTAATTGCCTCCAATTTGCATTTGCAGAGACATATGCAGAGGCTAACATGAAACTTCCCAAAATGACAGAGGTGAGTACTATTGTCACAGCAACTATTTTGGTAATTTGCACTGCAGTGCTTTTTGGTTTGTGATATGCCTGTAAAATAAAGAAGCAATTATATTTTGTATATACGAGTAAATATAAAGCAATATAGTTAAATTGCAAACATTTGTGTTGGCATTGGCGAACTAAAATGTAAGTTTTAATAAAGGTAAAGCCATTTATATAAAAATTAATTTAAATCGAAAGAAGGTAAGAGTGAAGTGAATAGTTTTATTGTTGTCAAGTGGAATTTTAGGAAACTATATGGATACAAACACTTCAGTAGTAAAAAAGTACATGGTCCTTTCATGAAATGACATTAATAATCCTATGCCTATTAAAAAATTGAAACAAAATTACAAAATAGTACCAAACTAGAATCAATCAAGGAAAATAAAGGATAAACATTCTACAGATAAAAACAAAAGATATAACAAACTATAGCTAATATAAACAACAATTAGAAACTAAAAATAAAAAATACCAATATTTGGAAAAGCTTTGAATCAACATATGTAAATGAGTGAAATCGAAAATGACATTCCAGTTGTCACTAGTCTGCTTTAATTTTCTTTAATGTGTCTCTGCTCTGTTAATTAGAGATACGAAAATCAAAAAATCTGTACGCACGTACAGAATCGGGAAGATCACAAAAGTATAAAATAAATAAATAGAAGACAAGTATAAAATAAAGACTGTAAAAGTCCAAGACCTATGAAATTCTATGAAAAGATTGAAATCTCCCGTACGTCAGTCAAAAAAACCGCAAAGCAAGTGCATGCAGAGGTAAGCATAAAAGTGAAACAAAAAACCACAACGTCTGCACTGGCCCAAAACAGAATCAACAGAAGACGGCGAACTTTGAGGAGATAAACATGTTGGCCAAAATCGAGGCTCGTGAGGGAATCCATTGAAATCGATAAACTAAAATTTCTTTCCATCAACGTAGTGAATTGTACTGACGGGACTCTATATTTCAGACAAATGTCTAGTAGCACAAAGTCACACACAGAATATACTCACGAAAAGACATAGTCCAACTGAAGTTACTGGTTTTAGATATTAATAAGAAGATAGAAGAGTTGGCAAATAGATGGAAAACCGACGCCTTTAGAAGAGGAACACAACCAGAGCTGGAGAAAAAGAACAAGACCTCACGCATCATCATAAGAGAAAAAGATCAACGTACCAGAAGCAACCAATACCCAGGACGGCGTCAGAATGTACCTAAGCACAGAAGAAGACTTCAGGATGACCACCAGCATGCTAGATACAGAGAAAATACCGTACTACACCTAGGATGGTGATCAAAGGCTTCCTAAAGTATATCTCAGAAGAGAAAAAGACATCCAACAATATAAACAGAGAAGGGGTTATGAAAAAGATACCGATGGACATGGGCATCCTACAATTGGAAGAAACATCAGGCAATAAAAAGGTCTTTCTTTTACAGGAATCGGACAGAGTCAAGGTGGAGCCCAAACGCCAGGACAGTGCTACACATTATAAAACAAAGGTCACCATGGACAGAGAAAGGTTTATGAAGACGCGAGATGTAAGGCCGACATCTAGGATTTTCGTACAAAGGAATGACACCTCGAAGAGAGTATTCAATATCTCTGACAGGTGAAGTAACCTGAAAATTTTATGTCCTAGGAGTTAAGGGAGAACAGCAATTACACGGAACGGCTCCAGATTCGGAATCTCTGTGTGCTGATTCTCTCGAAAATCCTAGATGTCGGTCTTACATCTCGCGTCTTCAAATTTAACGAAATGCATCAAATGCATAAAGAAGTGTTCGAGAGGACATTCAATTGTGGGAAGCGCAACTGATGAAGGTTCCCTAACCAGAAACAATATATATTATATTTATATATAAAATATATTTTCTTGCGTACAAAGGAATGACACCTCGAAGAGAGTAGAGAAAGGTTTATGTTTGGTGGAAATTGGTTGAAATAATATGATGATAATTGTTGAAAATATTAGCAAAATCATCCATGCTTCGAAAACCCTACTTAATATTTTTTAGATATTACCAAACAATTTCGGTTTCTCTTTTATACAAGGTCTACAGTAAAGTCCGATATCGCAGATGTCTATCTTTTAATGGTAGCTTTCTATATGCATTGAATGTTTAAAAAACTGTTATCATATAATGGAAAGCTGTTTACTCGATAAGATTTAATATCGTACATATCAAATTCAATATGTTATTTATTTTAAGTATTTTATAAACATTATAATTGTCCTGTATAACTATAAAATCTAAATTCATATCTTAGCATTTATCGCAAAATTAAAAACATCACGTGACAAAATAAATTCAAGGGCTTCCATAGCCATGCGAAATATTTGCAGGATTGGAAATAAAATATAATAAAAATACTCCAAGAAGGATGAACATATACTATATTATTATATCTAATCCACAGGCTCGACGCAACAACCTGATACGACCCTACGACAGAAAACGAAATTTAGGCATATGCTCTGCTAATAGGCACTATAGGCAGTCGTTTACATTTTGTTACTCTTGTCAACGCAATTAATAAAATAAATATTCTACAATTACTTTAATTAAACAGCGTTTAGATTTAATGCCGCACATTACAAATAAACTAAAGTCATGTTTATATAAGCGAGTTCTAGAAGTCATTCAAGGTATATTTATAATTATACTTCCTTATTTCAAGATTATAATTAACATTTAATGGACACCTATAATAACCATCAATCATTCGTTAAAATCATTGAGAGGATGCACTAAGCATCTGGATCTCCTGTTGTGCTATTGCAAAGTGACACTGCTGACCTTGATATAATCACTAATTATGCCGTGCGGTAGGAAACGGTGGAATTACAATTTTCCTTAATGCGAAACAATACAATTACCCGCAATTTGTTCATAAATAGTTAAAACGAACGCATATTACTGTGATTCTGTGTCCATGCACTGTTAGCTGTCCTTATATTTCAGCTCGACGTTTGCAACGTGAAGATTTTTTTTATTGTCTTTTTGATATCCGTGACCATTATTTTATGGGAATGTTAATAGATGGACAAAGAGTACCGTGTTCGAAGTACCTGGTACAACGTTGCACGATGTTTTCTGTAATTATGCCAGAAATTATTACTATGAATGGTATTCTGTCAAATAATTATTTAATAGACTTTACCCAATGTTTTTACCAAGATGTGCAATAAAATTGGTTTTCTAACTTGAGGTAAAAAAGAATATTCAAGTAGTTTGCATATCTCATCTATTTTTTTTTTGTTGACATGGATACTTTTTCAGATTTCGGGGTTTTCAAATCCGTAGTTTTTGAATATATTCATGAACGTCCTGAATTGGGTCCATTTTTCGTTATTTTAGCGTATTTCACATTTTTAACATTTTACATTTTAAGGCGGTTGGGAAAATCACGAATTATTATCATTTTTGTGTAATCTTTTAAAATACGCTCTCTTAGCTGATTCAACAAGATTGGAGGACGCATGACGCGCTTTCGGGTCAGATGCTAATTTGCGATTTAAGTTTTACTTTATTTTAATACACTATTATAAATTCCGTGTGGGTTCAGAATCAAATTTTTAAACCTAATATAATCGTCTTTATCCTTAAATTTATACCTAAATAATTCATATTACGTTCTCTACGATGCTGTTTACCTAAGTCAAATTCCATTATACGTCAGCTCTTTTTATATCATCGTTATTGTTCTCGATCTTTTACATCTGATTCTGGTCTGTTAATGTTTATCTATTCGCAAAATTAGTTTTTATTGAAGATGATTAATTTCTAGAAGGGTTCCTATTTTGGCACCGTAAAATAAAATGTTACAACAATACTTTACTTGGTCAGGGAAGTGGGTATTAAGAAATAATTTGGCAAGGCATTTCCTAAGCTGGGTATGGAAAATTCAGAAGATGGAGAATTTGATGGTGGTCCTCAAATTCAGACAGTAATAAAAGAAAATTTATAGGCAATATGATTGATTCTAAAAGTGAAATTTAAAAATGTTTTGAAATAATAGTATAACATTTTCTAGATAACTATAAATCTCAAAATTATGCGGAAATTGTAGAGAAGTTGCTAGAAAATATTCGAGATTTTAGAAGCAAATATGAGTTTAAAGTCAAATTTTATTAACAGGCACCTGGATTTACTGTAAGAAGGAGAGCGCTTTCACCAGGATGTAAAAGTGACTGAAGAAACCTATTAGGGTAGCTAGGACCGTCACAAAATCACAGATAACTGCTGGCCTGTAAGAAGAAGTTGCCCTTAAAAGAATATGAAAGAAGATCTTATTAAAGGCGTTACACTGAAGTAAAACATAAGATTAATAAAAAAAATATTTTCTACTTTTACGAACATTAAAAAAACACTAAAACAAAAAGAAATTAGTAAACTTCGATATTTCTTACTAATTTTTTTATTAAAAATGACAATGAATATTAAAAAAAATAGTCAACATCCAAAACCATTCATAGTGTCGTGAATCTTTGAAATAGAAACCACACTTATATCAGCGGTAAAAAAATCATTGTTGACTATTGTGGTCTTTTCAAATTTCGGTATTTTGAGGATAACTGATAAATAAATATATAATACGTAAACATACTATATTGCAGTTGGAGGGATCAAAAGTAATAATCAAATAAATATCTCACTTTGCAAAATTAATAAACGCATCTTAAGACGACTTTTCAACTGAGGCAATATGTGTACCCGGATGTGTGTCAGTTCTGCTGCTTTCCAAATTGGTATACATGTATAACATCACTGTTTTTTCTTAATTTTTACATACCTCATTAATTCTTTTTTAATATCTTTTAAAATTCTTTCGTAATATATGACAAAAAAGAACATTCTAGCACTCGTTAATAAATGTCTGGAGTATTTAATAATGGTTAGATTATGATGAAAACATCTGATTACTAAGATAAAATTGTTGACTGTGGGACAGTGTTAGAATGTTTTAGTTTTAAAATTACAAGAACATATGAGCGAAAGTACAATACGAACCTGAAATGACAAGAAAAGAGAATCAGAGCGAGAATCTTATTAAAAACTCAAAAATTAATAAAAGTACATCGCATAGACAAACATTGTATAAAGATGCAAACAGTGAAAAAATATAGATATAATATAAATAAATATGTAAAAAATTAAATACTGTAATTTTTATTATTATTTTCTAATTCTAAAAAATACCACATTCATATTAGATTACATTTTCATCCACATGTAATAAGTTAGTCTTTTTAAACGAAACGAACAAATTAATATAGGGTTTCTTCAGTGTAAGATCTTCTGCTGCACCACTTTACTATTATTCTCAGGTTATTCAACCATAACTTATGATATAACGTCCTTTATATATTTATTCTTTATTTGTTTCCTTGATTGATCATGTAGTTTTCTTAGTTAGTTTATACTTCTAGCTTATCATTTTCTGATTCTTGTTGTTTAGTCTTTGTCCGTTCTTCTTTCTCAGCATAATGCCCACCGTCTTGTCGTGTAGATCATATATGTTTATTTGGCTTTTACTTCCACGCTCTTTCTAATTTAACATGTGTTTCATATTGTGTATGTGTGACCTTAGACAAAAGAAACAGAATTCAGTTGAAGAAAAACGGAAATAATCATTCCTATGTATATTAAATTTCTGTTTAGATATATTGATGAGAATTAACCAATTATCAGTCAGTGTATTGAACCTAATAGATGTCGGTGACATCTACCGTCTATTGAGTAATTTAAGTATATGAAGGCATACTATGCTATAACATATACCATACTCTTGACAGATGGTTCGAGTGTTTTATATAAAAACACATAAGTAAATATATATATAGATATATATCCACATATTTAGAACTATATCATTCAACGTATGACAGCCGTTTCGAACCAGGAGTTCTCGTCAGATACGCTTCCTTGAATGACAAGTTCTAAAGTGAAATACTTGAATGTTATACACATCAGTAAGACAACAGTCAGTGTATTGAACCTAATAGATGTCGGTGACATCTACCGTCTATTGAGTAATTTAAGTATATGAAGGCATACTATGTTATAACATATACCATACTCTTGACAGATGGTTCGAGTGTTTTATATAAAAACACATAAGTAAATATATATATATATAGATATATATCCACATATTTAGAACTATATCATTCAACGTATGACAGCCGTTTCGAACCAGGAGTTCTCGTCAGATACGCTTCCTTGAATGACAAGTTCTAAAGTGAAATACTTGAATGTTATACACATCAGTAAGACAACAGTCAGTGTATTGAACCTAATAGATGTCGGTGACATCTACCGTCTATTGAGTAATTTAAGTATATGAAGGCATACTATGCTATAACATATACCATACTCTTGACAGATGGTTCGAGTGTTTTATATAAAAACACATAAGTAAATATATATATATATATATATATAGATATATATCCACATATTTAGAACTATATCATTCAACGTATGACAGCCGTTTCGAACCAGGAGTTCTCGTCAGATACGCTTCCTTGAATGACAAGTTCTAAAGTGAAATACTTGAATGTTATACACATCAGTAAGACAACAGTCAGTGTATTGAACCTAATAGATGTCGGTGACATCTACCGTCTATTGAGTAATTTAAGTATATGAAGGCATACTATGCTATAACATATACCATACTCTTGACAGATGGTTCGAGTGTTTTATATAAAAACACATAAGTAAATATATATATATATAGATATATATCCACATATTTAGAACTATATCATTCAACGTATGACAGCCGTTTCGAACCAGGAGTTCTCGTCAGATACGCTTCCTTGAATGACAAGTTCTAAAGTGAAATACTTGAATGTTATACACATCAGTAAGACAACAGTCAGTGTATTGAACCTAATAGATGTCGGTGACATCTACCGTCTATTGAGTAATTTAAGTATATGAAGGCATACTATGCTATAACATATACCATACTCTTGACAGATGGTTCGAGTGTTTTATATAAAAACACATAAGTAAATATATATATATATATATATAGATATATATCCACATATTTAGAACTATATCATTCAACGTATGACAGCCGTTTCGAACCAGGAGTTCTCGTCAGATACGCTTCCTTGAATGACAAGTTCTAAAGTGAAATACTTGAATGTTATACACATCAGTAAGACAACAGTCAGTGTATTGAACCTAATAGATGTCGGTGACATCTACCGTCTATTGAGTAATTTAAGTATATGAAGGCATACTATGTTATAACATATACCATACTCTTGACAGATGGTTCGAGTGTTTTATATAAAAACACATAAGTAAATATATATATATATATATATATATGGTTCGAAACGGCTGTCATACGTTGAATGATATAGTTCTAAATATGTGGATATATATCTATATATATATATATTTACTTATGTGTTTTTATATAAAACACTCGAACCATCTGTCAAGAGTATGGTATATGTTATAGCATAGTATGCCTTCATATACTTAAATTACTCAATAGACGGTAGATGTCACCGACATCTATTAGGTTCAATACACTGACTGTTGTCTTACTGATGTGTATAACATTCAAGTATTTCACTTTAGAACTTGTCATTCAAGGAAGCGTATCTGACGAGAACTCCTGGTTCGAAACGGCTGTCATACGTTGAATGATATAGTTCTAAATATGTGGATATATATCTGTATATATATATATATATATTTACTTATGTGTTTTTATATAAAACACTCGAACCATCTGTCAAGAGTATGGTATATGTTATAGCATAGTATGCCTTCATATACTTAAATTACTCAATAGACGGTAGATGTCACCGACATCTATTAGGTTCAATACACTGACTGTTGTCTTACTGATGTGTATAACATTCAAGTATTTCACTTTAGAACTTGTCATTCAAGGAAGCGTATCTGACGAGAACTCCTGGTTCGAAACGGCTGTCATACGTTGAATGATATAGTTCTAAATATGTGGATATATATCTATATATATATATATATATTTTACTTATGTGTTTTTATATAAAACACTCGAACCATCTGTCAAGAGTATGGTATATGTTATAGCATAGTATGCCTTCATATACTTAAATTACTCAATAGACGGTAGATGTCACCGACATCTATTAGGTTCAATACACTGACTGTTGTCTTACTGATGTGTATAACATTCAAGTATTTCACTTTAGAACTTGTCATTTAAGGAAGCGTATCTGACGAGAACTCCTGGTTCGAAACGGCTGTCATACGTTGAATGATATAGTTCTAAATATGTGGATATATATCTATATATATATATATATATATATTTACTTATGTGTTTTTATATAAAACACTCGAACCATCTGTCAAGAGTATGGTATATGTTATAGCATAGTATGCCTTCATATACTTAAATTACTCAATAGACGGTAGATGTCACCGACATCTATTAGGTTCAATACACTGACTGTTGTCTTACTGATGTGTATAACATTCAAGTATTTCACTTTAGAACTTGTCATTCAAGGAAGCATATCTGACGAGAACTCCTGGTTCGAAACGGCTGTCATACGTTGAATGATATAGTTCTAAATATGTGGATATATATCTATATATATATATATATATTTACTTATGTGTTTTTATATAAAACACTCGAACCATCTGTCAAGAGTATGGTATATGTTATAGCATAGTATGCCTTCATATACTTAAATTACTCAATAGACGGTAGATGTCACCGACATCTATTAGGTTCAATACACTGACTGTTGTCTTACTGATGTGTATAACATTCAAGTATTTCACTTTAGAACTTGTCATTCAAGGAAGCGTATCTGACGAGAACTCCTGGTTCGAAACGGCTGTCATACGTTGAATGATATAGTTCTAAATATGTGGATATATATCTATATATATATATATATATAATATATATATATATATATATATATATATATATATATATATATATATTAACCAATTATATTCATATATAGAAAAGTCGACAAGAAGGTGAGAGCCCTGAATAAAGCTGCTTCCAGATATAAATGAACCAAGACTGGCAAAGAAAAAGTGTTATTGTGGATCGTCAAATCTCTCTTTCGTATTTCACGTTGAGTCCCTGAGTTATTAGGGTCGGTGCTAGTGAAATATTTAGACAAAAATTACTTAGTGGACAGTGGCAAATCTAGACTTTCACTCGCCGAGTGTAAGCTTCTATAACTGCTCCCTTGAAACCCCCCCCCCCCTCTGCCGAGATTCCAAGATTTGCGTCCTTTGCCTGGTCACCGGCACCCTCCAGCATTGTTAGTGGAGCATAATATTTGAGTACTGAGGTTGAATATGGTGCAATTAAGTGTTTGCAACAATTTGTCCTTTTGTAGTACAAGATATTAACGATTCAAGTTCTTTTACGTTTTCGTTTTAACTCCTGATCACAGCATGCCAATAATTCTATAATTTTATATGATTCTGTTTTAAATAGCGGAACAGTGATTATATGACTTTTTTTAAAGGGTTTGTTGGTAGTAAGCTATTACGAAGTGCCATAATTTTTCTAGACTTACTTGATAAAACAAATTTTGGTTTAAATTTTGAAAACTTAATAGCTGTCAAAATAGCAGTCATTAGTTTTTATCGGAAAAATTTACATCAAGCTCCACGAATTTTCTAAGTGAGTTTTATAGCGATAATTTAAAGTGTAACAGTAGCTTCTGAAGTACCTACTCATTCTTATTATCAATAACTCGGGACAGACTTTAAATTGTTGAGTATATTGTAATCGATACCACTAAAAATAAGTTCTAGATATCACCTAGTTCGATAATATATTCCTTTCTGGGTACTTTGTGCGTGACAACTATCAACAGCTAGACAAAAAAAAGAAATTCACAGAGATCATGTTATGTGCATACAACATATCATAACGAGGTAATTTTAAACCAAGGCAAGTTGCTTTTGATATTATGATTTGCCATCTCACGTACTGCTACTATTTTAGTTTTATATTCACGTTTGGCTATCTATATATTACCAAAGCGAGATCATATGTTCTTAACATGACAAAAACATTGTATTACTAATTATAACCAGAACCTGTTATTCAAAAGACCTTGTATTGCATAACAATAACGCTTTGTTGGTTTCGTGAATACCATATGATATTCAAACCATTATTATTTGTTTTTTCCGAGCAATGCCAATATTACATGTTAATGAATAGATACTGTAAATCCGGTATTTAATGGTGATGTGGATCTCAGCTTATATAAGTATTAAACCATCAAAACGCTAGTCGTTTGTAACAAAGTCGAAGTTCTCGAAACACAACTGGCAAAACTAGTTTATTTTCATTTCTTTGGGAATTTCCGTCATAACGCATACTTAATGGTCGTCAAACAAGATAATTTTGAAGTCAACAGTTCGTCGAATTTTCCCAATTATCAATTCAAAACAGATGGAGTCCGATAGTTCTTTACAGACAACGCCGTTGAATGTTAAACATCACTACTCATCAATTGAAACAAACAATAGTCCCCTTGACTCATGCGTGAACAATATAAATTCTAGAATATTTCGTGATTGGAAAATTGTGTAATATCAAGTTGATTAATTAATATTGCGGATTTTTCTAATAAAAAAAAGAAAAATAGTTTTTTTCTAGTATGAAAATAGGGTTAGCAGATAAAAATACAAATATTAGAAACTGGGTTTCAAGGCAATGTACAAGTTAATTTATTTCATGTATTCCTAAGAAAATAGACAAATGAAGTGGTAATAAAACCTAATATTTTTGTCTTGCACAGTAAATGAGAATTTCTATACTAATAAAGTCAGAATAACCGTTTTCCGAAAATTCCTTTAAAACAGTTATAAATAATGCCAATCAATAACTTTCTACTGAAACGGCTTAACTGATATTAATCTATAACGTAAAATTTACTATTTTTCTGGAACCGAAAAATTAAATGTAGTAAATCACAAACGTTAACTTAAAGTTTCTTTACAGAAAATTATTGTTGATCCCATATTATGGTTTTTGTTACTGTTTTCATTTTGTTTATTTGAAGTCGCTTCTTTACGTCGTATTAATTTTTTGCAAGAATTTTAGCAACAAAACTGTAAAAGTATTGTTTTTCTGTCATAAGAATACGTCACACTGTGGTAACAGTCATCTAGATCGTTAGGCAACCGAACCATTGCTTTACTTATTTAATTTCATTGCTACCTTCACTGTTACAAAAATATCGATATAAGTACGTTATAATTACGTTTTCTAGGTCCGTGCCTATGAAATTTTGTACTCATTGTAAAAGTACTTTCGGTCAAGATATCGGCTCAGCCGCACGTGAATGTCCTAGGTTAATAAATTATGTTTAGTGCAAGTTCTCTGCTATTACCCCAACTTGAGTTTCCCCCTTTCTACGTATTCTTTTCATATCTCTTTGGGAGTGATTAAAGGCGCTCTAAGAGTAAGTAGTATTAATTAGTATTGAGTGCGTGTTAAGCCCGGAAGTCATAGACTGTCCCGACTCTGTACATAGTTTTTCTATTTAAACATCAGCGAGTTTATAAGTGAATTAGTCATATTTGGCGTTATATTAGAGAAGTGGTGGATAAAAAGAAACAAGAGTTTAGTTTAGCTGGACAGATTAAAATATTATGTTTTTTGATTTATGGAAATTACTAATACAGAGGAGGATGGGTTTTCCCAGGCGCATTTAATTATGCACCTCTTCTAACTTAAAGTTGGCTGAATTCGTCCGCGGTGGCCAATAGAGAGATAAGAAGAAGAAGAAGATTTGTAAAGGTTATGATTTGTTTGCAGGATTCATGAAAAAAATGCATTTTTTAATTTATCCTGTAACGCAATGTCCAGTTGTTTCTTTTTTCACCATGTTAATTAGCAGAAAAAATGCTAATACTTTGCTAATTTAGCCGATCTCGTACCTCTAGTGATAAAGAAATTAATAATACTACCGACTAAACAGACCTCTGATTGTTTTCTCATAATAAAACAAACTAATAAGTTTTCGGCAACCAAGTGCCCCTCAATACTGAATTTCAAACTCGAATATGCTTTAAGTTAGTCTAAGGATTTGGAAAGTGCAAGAGAAAAATGTGAATTCAACAGAGGAATGAGAGCTCGAATTGCTATATTTTGGTCCAAACAGACATTCATAGGTTTCGAAAAGGCATTCGAGTGCGTGCAGCACAAGAAATGGAAAAAAAATTAAATAGTATTGGAACTGATAAGAAAGATGACGCACGTCTAATAGAAAATATTCATTGGTACCATATATCTATCACAAAGTTAATGTCAATCCATAGGTTAGGGAGAGTGAGAGATTGAAGTGCAAACGTGAGTCAGCAATGATAACATTCACGAAAGCTTTGATCGAATCCGAGCGAGCTATTAATATAAATGGCGAGAGAATAAACAATATCCGTTACGTAGATGACACTAGCAGTTCTGACATTAGTCTTAAATTTTGATAAACAGTAGGTCGGTAAATAATGCGAGCTGCGAATGTATGGAGATTAAAATTTGTAGGTATATCAAAATAAATTATATAAATATCAAAGAGTAAAATGTGTTCCGTTAGACATATCTGGATGACTAACTGCTCGAGTATGTATATCACCACAATGTAAAGTATCTCAATAAAGACTTTTTATTATTATTATTATATACAGGAATCAGCGCAAGATAGAATAGATCTCGATGAGGCTTTGCCAAAATATCATTAACATAGTTGTCTCTGCGTTTGTTAAAGTGTATTCAAACATTATTTTGGAAGTTTGACGAAGAAATTAATTATTTAGTATTGTTTGCAAATGATCGTGTTAGCATTTTTAAAAAAATCAATGGCAATATTTTTTCGAATAAAGCAGATGTTTTTGCTCATCGAAACTTAACGTAGTGAATACTTGAAAAAAAAACATTGCTCGTAATTTGGAAAGTACCGTGAGCTACACTAAAATAATACATTATTATGATATAACATATAGAACTCAAAGATCAAGAAGTAGGATAGTGAATCTATGAAATCATAAGTGATATTAAATCTCAGAGAAAACACACTCTATGGGAGATTCCTGTAAAGGAAATGTCGATGATTTTATCGATGTAATAAAACAGCATCGATCATTTTGTAATGAATCAATAAAAAGTATAGATGAAAAATTAAGACAGATGTAAGACGGATAGTATTTAGCATGCAAAACAATATCGAACTTTCAAATCGCCTTTTGCCTTATGTATCTGTAAATTATTACACTGAATTTTTGACGTTACTAGAACAATCCCCATTTTATGGATCACAAGTTGGAATTACCTTCCAAGACTTTGGCTTTGAAAAATGTTGATACGGTTTCTTACACCTTGACAACAATTATTTTAATCTGCTCAACTTTTTTTTAGAATTAAATTACTGCGGTAGCTGTTTATGATTTCTAAGCATAATCTTGTGCATACTTCAGCCGTAGCTTGTCTATTAATTTGAAGCATGATTCTGTAAATCTTTTTGGGTTTTTTGCTATTTTAATAACGTAAGCCATATTTTTGTGGTGGAAATAAGAATTTATTCAATAGGAACAATTAACTCAAATCATGTTCATTCTTGTAAAAATGAACAAAAAATATATTTTCGATCTTTGGTGTTTTTTATTTTTTGAGAACTCGTGGTGATAGTTGAAGATCTTAGATTGATTATAATACAAAACTAGCAAAAGTTACCTGCATTACCTCAAATGCAGTGATTTTTCGGTTATAAAAAGCTAAAAATTGAAAGGAGGAGGAATATGAGTCCAATGACGAATCACAATTGACCCTAAGAGTTTCGGAATATATGACTTTTTAAATTACAAAGCAGTTTTGTTTTTAGGTAAATTAATTTCAACATCAATTTCCCTTTCCCGTAGAGACCAGCATTCCCCTGATAAAATAGAATCAGTTATTGCTGGGTTAACGTAATCAGTGATAATGCCTTTTAGTGATCAGAAATAGATTTTGTTTTAAGAACGCTTTGTCCAAATATTCCTTTCTCCATTAGTAAATGGGTAGAAAAAGATCTGATGAACAAATACTCCGCCCCCCTCAAAAAAACCATGTAATAAATGCATTTTCATGGACAAAATTTGTTTTGCTTGAAACCATTTTATTGTTAAGGGTTGGATGTCCCTTTATGGTCCTAATTTCCTCTATTTATATATTTATTAGATCATCCCTGAAAGGTATGGATTAAACTATTTGTGGGTATCTTGGAGTTTGAAAGTTTTTTGTT